>CM066318.1:60125878-61579211 GCA_033807775.1 Saussurea involucrata
CTTGGCACGCGACTTGTAAACCGCGGCACAAGTCGCGTAAGTCTCTGTTTCAGAATTATTATTATTTTTTTAATAGATAAAATCACTCAAAAACTGAAACTAATAATATAAAGGAAAACGCAAACCTCGGTGGGTTGCCTCCCACCCAGCGCCGTAGTTAGAGTCGTGGCACGACTATGTGGTTCTCAACTCGGCTCGGTATCCGCGGACTCGAATCGCCCACACTTGCGGTTCTTCGCGGATTCTTCCACATCTAGCTTTCCTTGACCAGCTCCATCTCTATGCTTTCCACTCTCAAACAACTTGAATACCGCCTTCTCATCACCAACCCTCAGGGTCATCTCTCCGTCCTCCATATCTATTAGCGCTCTGCTAGTGGCTAGAAATGATCTTCCCAATATCAGCGGGACTTCTTCATCTTCGTCTATGTCGATCACCACGAAGTCCACTGGGAAGTAGAACTTGTCGACTTTTATGAGCACGTCCTCCACCACTCCATATGGGTACACTATGGATCTATCCGCGAGCTTGAGCGTCACGTACGTCGTCTTCACTTCTCCCAACCCCAGTTTCCTGAAAACAGATAAAGGCATTAGATTAATACTAGCTCCTAAATCGCATAGTACCTTATCAAAATTAAACTTCCTAATTTGAATAGGGATTGAAAAACTCCCTGGATCTTTGAGCTTCGGGGGAAGCTTGTTCTGAATGATCACACTACACTCTTCAGTGAGTGTAATGGTGGACGGGTGCTCGATTGCCCTCTTCTTGGATAAGATATCTTTCATGAACTTCATGTATGAGGGCATTTGTGCCAACGCATCTGCAAAAGGGATGTTAATATACAATTTCTTAAAAACTTCAAGAAATTTAGAAAAGTTAAGATCCTCCCTTTGGGCTTTAAGCCTATTCGGATATGGCACTTTCGGGACTACCGACTTGACTGGTGTTTTCTTTGGTGTGGTGGACTGCTCTTTCTTCTTCCCTTCCTCCTCCGGGTTTTCCTCCATCTCAAACTCTTTCTCGGCTTCCAACTCGTCCATAACCTCAACCTCTTTCTCTTCATGATTGGTTTCCTTTGATGGCGGTTCCCGTGTATTGTCCTCGATCAGCTCCTTGCCACTTCTCTAATAGATGGCATTGCATTCTTCCCGGTTTTTCCTTTCGGCCTGACTCGGAAATGTTCCGTGAGGTCGATTTTGTAGGGCTTCCGAAATCTGCCCCACTTGTCTCTCGAGAATCTTGATGGATGCGGTGTTCTGATCAGTAGTCGCCTTGACTGTGCTCACCGTGTTTGCTAACTCTGCAACCGTGCTGTCCATCTTGGTCATGAACTTCATCATCATGTCTTCTAACCCCGGTTTCTTCTCCATAGATGGTCCCTCATTGAAATTCCTTTGGTTGAAACCTGGAGGACGATAAACATTGTTAGCATTGGAAGAATTAGAAAAGTTAGAAGAATTACCTTGTGGTTGTTGACCGGGTTGACTCCATGAGAAGTTCGGGTGCTTCTTCCACCCCTCATTGTAGGTGTTTGAGAACGGGTCGTTCCTCGGCTGATTGTTGCGATTTTGTAAGAACTGAACCTGTTCAGGTTCTTGAGAACTGCCTCCCTTCAGATGGTTCGTGATAAAAGCTAGTTGAGCTTTTAGTTCTTTCAGCTCATCCGATTCTTGAATGCTCGCGACTCTTCTTACGACTGATCTTGGAGTAGAAAAACTGTGCTCGGCCAGATTATCGATCAGCTCGCATGCTTCTTCATAAGATTTATCCATTAGTGCTCCACCCGATGCGGCAGTGATATCGTTTTTGAACTGCGGGTGGAGTCCACTAAAGAATGTCTGGATGATGACCCAACCTTGCAACCCATGGCGAGGACACTTCTTTAGCATGTCCTTATACCTCTCCCAAGCTTCATACAGTGTTTCTTGATCCCATTGAGCGAAATGGGTGATTTCAGCCATGAGCTGGGCGGTTCTGCCTGGTGGAAAGAATTTATGGAGGAATGCGGCCTTCAGGTCGGCCCATGTGGTGATAAGATCCGATGGTAGGCCTTCTATCCAAATTTCAGCTCTACCCTTTAAGGAAAAGCTGAATAGCCTCAGTTTTATCGCGTTCTCCTCCATCCCATTAATCTTGAACGTGTTGCAGATCCGTTCAAATGCACAAAGATGTGCATGGGGGTCTTCAGTTGGTGCTCCCCCAAACTGATTTTGTTGCACCATTACGATGGTGCTCGGCTTGATCTCGAAGTAATTCGCCGCAGTGGTGGGTGCTTGGATTCCTATGCGTACGGCTGCCACGTTTGGATCGACAAACGACCGCATAGGACGTCTTTCGGGAGGTGGTGGTGGATTGTTACGTGGTCTCTCGTTGGCAGGTCTCTCGTCACCCATCTTCAACTGCCTTTTGACCTTTGATTCGTTGAGTAAACGACGGGCGATTCTTTCAATCTCTGGATCGAGTGGTTCGATGTTCTTCCCTCGGGTTTTCCTTGGCATAAACCAATTAGTACCTGAAAAAAAGAATCAGCAAAATTAGCAATCCAAAATTTGAAGGTGATGAAACAAAATAATAAAAGAAAAATGTTCAATGTAATAGCGCTTATAGATGGTAGTGCTATCAGTTGCAACTAGTTCCGCGGCAACGGCGCCAAAATCTTGATAGGCGGGTATCACCCCCCTAAATCTAACCGCAAGTGTACGGGTCGAAATCAAGTAATAGTACTTAGAAAGTACGAGTATCGAACACAGGGAACTAGGAACTAAGTATCACAATTACTACAATTGCTATTAACTGAAACTTTGAGAGGTTGGTTTATAAACTACTTAATTGCAAACAAAACTAAATCAACACACAAACAGTAAACAGCTTAAGAACTTCAGATAGAGAAAACAGTTGAGGGTTGGAAATCCTAAGACTTTCACATACAAACAATTGACTCAAAACAGTTACCAGTTATTCCGTATAATGAATACCCAATCTTGTAAAAATCACCGTTGTTCTCTTTCGAGCAACTACGGGTTTTATCTTGAAAAGCACAAGTTTATCTCTCGATCTCACCTATGGAATTCAAAATACATTAAGCTCAAGATTTTAACGGGACTAAGGCTTACTCGGTATATCTCTATCCCCTTTCTCACCTTAGGAATGCAATTTCTAGTTCTAGTCACAATTAATTCTCTCGAACTTAATTAGAAACAACAAATCAATTGTAAATTGGCCAAATTCACAAAAGCATTAAAATCCAAATCACATGCTTCATTAATATAGAAAAAACTGATAAGAGTCTCAAGTTACATGTTCATATGCTTAAATCAAATTCATTCCAACCCCCAACATATAGAAATTAGTTCATGTTGGTGGTGGATTTAAACACAAGAGAAAGAAAAGCGAAAGTGTATGTAAACATGATAATTGTAAACGTGATAGCTGTGATGATGAACTCCCCTCTCTCGTGATCGTATCTACTTTCCGTAGTGAACGTGCCTCCAGTCGATCCTCTATCGTGGCTCCAAAAGCTCCGAAAAGTCTCCAGAAATCGCCCCTAAGTCGCTGCCGTTCGTCGTGTGCGAGGTGTGTCGAGAATGACCTAAAATCCGGAAAAACGCCAAACTTAAAAGTTGGAACAGTGAGTCCCGCGACTTGTCCCGCGGTTTGCAAACCGCGACACAAGTCGCCCGGTTTTCTGAATGTGTCTGGGTCATCTTTGGGTCCTGGTTCGGGCGCGAGTCTTGGGCTTGGATCTCGGGCTTCCGTTGGGCTTCGTTTTGGCTCTTTTTGGGCTCTTTTTAGCTTCTTTTCGCAATGGTTACTGCCTTTTAATTAACCTGCACATTCCACTAGATAAACCGTAAAATTCTGCTTCTTTGCTTAAATACAAGCCAATCTCATTGGTTTTAGGACCGAAAATAACGCCAAAAAGTGGCGTTATCAAAGGTCCAGGAACATCTTTGAACTTTCTGTTGGAGTTCTTTACCTCCTCCACCATGGTAATACTAGAAGGTCAGGAACATCATTTTCCTTGGGTTTTGTCACTTTCTTGCGCCCTTAGAGACTCCTCTATGCACAAATGGCTACCTAATTGAACCAAGGATAGTTTTTCACTCTGATGTTTTAACATTTGTTTAAAACCTTTCTATGAGGGATGTAACTTTCCATTTATACTCAACATAGATATAGATTCGTCCATCTTCATGTTGCATTGAGTAAATTGGCCATGTATCCCTAGGAGTTCGTTGTATTGTCCCATCACTGGCCTTGAATCGATCATCTTGTAATTATTTAAATTATTGACATGGAACTTCTTACTAGAAGGGTTCTCTACCATATATTCCAATTCAATGGAATCCCATGACTCTTTTGCGAGTTCAACTTTTGATAAACATCAAAGGTTGCATAAGATATACCGTTCAAAATATGACCTCTGCATATGTAGTCATCATTCTCCCACTTGCTCCTATGTCGCATCATATCTAAGGTTTCATCTTCCACGAATTTAGGCATGGGTATGTGTGATGTCCGAAAGACAACCCCGAAAGGCTATATCAAATGGAAGAATACGCAAGTATACACACTCATCCCACATCGTCTGAAAACAAGTAATAATGTAATAATACCAAGTTATGGATCATTAGGGAGAAATGAAAGTTAGAGTTTCCAACAAGTCAATTTTAGAATGAAGTTTCAGACGGTGAATCCTAAGAAATGATCTTTTGTTTAAGTTAAAAATCTACTGAATAATGACAATAATAAAAGAAAGCATGGGTGCAAGTTCAGGTTAGATTTAAGCAACTAAGTGCAACAAAATATTGCTACAACGCCCAAATCAGTTGCTGCACCGATAGTTATCAACTGCCATAATTGGTCCTCAAGCAACTAAAATGACAACAAAAAGACTCAATATAAGCAAGAAAAATAAAGAAAATAGTGAGTAGTCTTACCATAAACAAAACCATAGCCTTTCATAAATCGAAGTTCATCCAAACCTAAGGTTTTAACACCATTTCATCAAAGATATCCTTTGCTGCAACAATCTTCTCATCCTCTGCAACAACATCTTCAATATGTTCCACGACTTCATCCTCACCTTATGCACTCATTGTGTCCTCATTTCCAGGTTGTGTTCTATTAGAATTAGTAGGGGTCATTCCTCTTGGCTGACTTCTAAGGTTATCCTCCATATTTTGTTGTGTTTGAATGGTCATTCTTAGGGAATCTAGCTCTGGAAATTCCATAAGGTGGGTTCTAGCTTCCATAATCTCATGGCTTTTAGTAGAGGGTTCTAAAAAAGAATCGGGCGTGGTTATAGGTATGTTTAGGTCTTGGGTAGTTATTGAGATGGTTATAGGAGATGGTATGGTAACATGGGTATTTTGTGGTGGTGTTTGGAGAGTGCTTCTTGGTGCTTATGATTGCAATCCAAGAATTTTCTCCTCTACCTCAAATGCAACATCCAACATGTGGGGTTTAGGGGGTTGAGTTTTACTCACAACATAGGGTTCCATTGTCTTTCACTAACAACTCCATACTGAGCATTGACACTCAAAGGGAATGACCTCATAACAACGGTCTTTGGGACTGATCATGGCTTGGGGTTGTTGGTTCATTGTTGATATCGATATTCATGGACCTATGGCTAGAGGTTTTAGTAGAAATAAAGAGGGTTTTAGCATGGGCTTTATCATCCCCTGTTTTCTGTTTATTTGCAGAGGGTTCGGGTGTAGAGGTTCTGCTCCCACTTTCGGCCATCAATCGTTTGATATTCGTTTGTGCGTTAGCTCTTGCCTTTTGACTTCGAAGAGATCTTATCAGATAAGTGCTCAAATCTCCTTCTTTAAGCTCTGATGAACCTTTCTTTTCTTGATCCTTCTTCCCCATGGCAGGGTTTCTTGCTTCGGGTGAGTAAATGAGGGTTCTGAATGAGGATTTCAATGAGGGAGTTGCAAAAACCGTTTTCATCTGATAAAAATGCTCCATGAATGGTTATTCAGGGGAAAACTTGTAGCAGTTGGTTCGGTTATGGGGCAGTGGGCCGGTTTAGTTGGGATAGGAAGGGTTTAGTTAGGAGGTAAAGTTATTTGTTTATGCTAATTTGATGATCTCATACAAAAAAGTATCTACATTTGTTCCATTAAATTCAGATACAAGTCTGGATATCGAATCTGGATACAAGTCTGGATAGCAAATCTGGATGAGAAAGTTATCACTTCAATAGGAAACGGAATGAGAGAGAGAGAGGTAGAGAGAAAGGGTGAGAGGGGGTGACAGTGGAGTGGTGAGAGGGCTCGATCTAGGCAAAACAGGTACAGAGATGTCGAACATCTCCGGGATGGTAAGGTCCACATGAAACTAAACGAAACATCCTTTATGTTCTTCAATTTTCCCGAAAAGCTGGAAATGGGGTCGTTATGGAAAATTTTTAAAGGATACGATGAACAAACTGATGTATACCTGGCGAGGAAAAGACTCACGAATGGGAGGAGGTTCGACTTTGTTAGGTGCAAAATGAATTCCGACGTAAAAGGATTGCAAAAGTCCTTGAACAACATATGGATAGGATCGTTTAGACTCAGGGTTTTCTTGGCAGACAAGGAATTATCTGAAGAGAAGAGAAAGTCATGGAAAAGAACCATTTACAGGACGGAGGAAGATAAAAGACTATATGCAAGAATAAACAATACCAAGGTATCAAGAAAGGAGGAAAGTGATAGCGGAAGATCGTATGCGGAGGTCCGTAAGAACAACCAAATCGGTAAGAAGGAGGAAGGACTGGGAACAATAGAAGATCGAGATGAGGTAGTAGGAACATGGCCGGGGGACGCGGCGGTAAAGGAGCATTTGAAATTATGTCTTGTCGGATCCGTCAAGACAACAAACTACTTGGGGGCTCTAAAACAACTTTGCAACGACGAAGAGTTAGGCATAGAGGAGGTGAAGCATCTGGGAGGAAAACAGATAATGCTGAGATTTGTAAGAGAGGTAACGATGACCAAAGTTATCTCTAACAAAAATCATAGATTCCATTTCTGGGTAAACGATCTACGAAAGTGGTCGGAGGGTTACAGGAATGCGGAGAGAATGATATGGCTTAAGATCACAGGAGTACCTCTCCACGCATGGAACAACGAGGTGTTCTCATCGATAGTGGGGAAGTGGGGAAAGGTTCAAAAATTGCAAAATTGTGAGATGAAAGATTGTTGATCCAAACCCTTCAGTGATTTGATAATGACTCTCAGAATTACTTAGTGAAAATTGTAAGTAAACAATATGTATTAATGTTTTGCCATCTATGAAAAATATACTAAGTCTGTTTAGTATCGCTGATGGGAAACATGTGCTTTAATTTATACTTCAGCGATACATGTACATCAGTAAGCCCTGAGCTTGTTCAGTCTCACTGATGAGCGCTGATAGTTTCATTTGCAGTTGATTACTTATGATTCCTGAAGACAAGATTCGCGACAACTGAGTTCAAAGCTGAAATCGAAGACCAAACTGACGAATGAGTGACTAAGTCTACTAGTGACCTGATGCGGCTATCAGCGAAGCCAAGACTTATCCATTTCACGCGAAGTTTCAAGTAGAAGACTTCAGCGAACGCTAAACTTTATCATTCACTGATAAAGATCTATTCAACGAGCGTTGATCATGAAGCATGTTCTACAAGTTACTTTTGTCTTATCTCCAGGATCGTACAAACCACTCTGCAACTACACTGTTCATCATGCGGCCAAAAGGGATGTTTGCTAAAGTCAAATCCATGCAACCAACCAGATGCTGCCACGTGTAAAGTTGTATTGACTTGCATTTATTGCATGCAATATAAATAGGAAACCCTACTTCATTTTTGAAGTGCTTGCCTTTCCTTTGCTGAACTACTTAGTGCAAGAAAATATCTCCTTAGGTTTTCTTATTTTCTCTCTATCTTTTCTAGTGTAAGAAATCTGTGTGATTCTCATAGTTTGTTTAGATTAGGTTTTTAACTTGATCTTATTCCGCAACAAACTGTAAATTGTTTGATATATATCAATAAACAATTTAGAAAGATAAAAATCTGTGTTTGTATTCAACCCCCTTCTACAAACTTGTATAACCCTTCGGGACCAACAAGTGGTATCATAGCAGATTTTTTAACTCATAAACAAGATCTTGCTTATACTATCTCTTCCTTGCTATTTCTTCATTATGGAAAATAACACAAACACAAATTACATAGATAATGGCTCTCTTGCCAAACCTCCTCGATTTAGCAAAGATAACTTAAATCTTTGGAAAAATCGAATGATGCTCTTTCTAGAAGGAGTAGATCCTACCATACCTCATTATATGGAAAATGGACCTTACGTTCCCTCTGCTATTGAAGGTCCTTGTAACACCCCATTTTTTTATAAAGTATTACGATTGGTTTTGTTGATGAATTGAGTATAATTAATTGATAGATTAATTTTAGAGTTTATCCCCGAGTAAGTTACGTTATTTGTTTTACGGAGTTATTAAATTAAGGGGTAAGCTTTAATTTTAATTTATAAGTTGGAGGGTGTAGTTTGTCATTTGATGAATATATGGGGGTTGAATTGGTTAAGTGATGAAACTTGTTCATCACCACCACCTCATTTGGTTAAAATAGATTAGGTGAGAGATATTTTGTTCATTTTGGTTCTTGTGGTCACTTACGACAGCAAGAAGAAGAACAAATTTTTTTAGCAGTAAATTAAGGGTGCAAATTGGTGAAAACAAAGGTATGTTCTTCACATAAATTACTCTCTTATGTATATAAAGCTTTCTATTGGTTTAGAATTGGGTTATGGTGTTTTTGAAAGATATGAGAAATCTGAATTGATGAATATATTTTACTAGTAGTCTTAAGCATATCTGCAAGTTTATAGAATCAGACATGGCTTAAAAGTATCATTTTTGGCTTAGTTACGATTTCTGTTGGTTGAGATAAATATGATTGTCGCAACACGTTGGTTGCGATAAGAATGATTGTCGCAACAGTTAGTTGCGATAAATGAGTATGTCGCAACAGTTGGTTGCGATAAGTGGGTATGTCGCAACAGTTGGTTGCAATAAGTGTGCTTGTCGCAAGCTTTGGGTTGCGACACAATAGCTTTGAGGTTTCTTTGAGTTGAGAAAAGTGAGGTTGTCGCAAACAGTGGGTTGCGACAAGGGAAGATGCATTTCCTTTGGGTTGCGATAAGTGATGGGATTTTTGGGTTATTTAGGATTCTTAGTCTTTTAAGAATCCTATTCAGTAGATTGATACAAGTACAATATGTATTTGGTTATTTCAGACTTTGTGGAGTTTGGTGGCAGAAATCCTTACAATTTTAAGAAGTGAAGTAAGAGTGATGTTGTTGCTACCAGGTGAGTTCATTCTTACCTTACCTTTTTAAAAACATATTTAAATTATGGTATGGTATTTTTATAATGGAATGTTTTTCTGGATAAATTGTGATGAATATGCGCGAATTGAGATTGTCTTTGAATAAATGGTTTTACTTGAATTCATTCACGTTATTTGAAAATGAATTATATTAAGCAATAGCCTGCACTAGTACGAGTATGTGTAATGGATCCATAGGCACTAGTATTATATGAACACATGGAATAGGCGTGGATTAATCGTAATTCCCGTGTGTTTGATAAACGTGGAATAGGCGTGGACTAATCTTAATTCCCGTTTAGGTGAAATGAGGAATAGGCGCGGACTAATCGTAATTCCCATTACATATTGAGAAGTGAAATCGTGGGATAGGCGTGGACTAATCGTAATTCCCGATTTCTATAGGAAGGAAAGAGATAGACATGGCTTAATTGTAATCTCTACTTTCTTTCCAAGAAATATGCATAGACTAATTGTAATTTCTTGGATATGAGCATTAATCTAGAATCTGTGGAGATTCGTAGTGGGCTCTTGAACATGATATCATGACTGACTTAGTGTTGGTCATATTCATAGAATCGGGTATGATCCCGTGATAGGCGGGTTTACACCCCCTAAATCTTACCGCAATTGTACGGGTCGAAATCAAGTAATAGTACAAAAGTACGAGTATCGAACACAGAGAACTAGGAACTAAGTATCACAATGACTATAAACTCTATTAACTGAACGGTCGCAAATTGAGTTGTTGATACGAAACTAATTAAATGCGAATAAATCAAACACAAGACAGTAGGTAACTTGATGACTTCTGATAAAGGAAACAGTTGAGGGTTGGAAGTCCTAAGGTTTTCACGTACAAACAATCGACTCAAAACAATTACCAGTTATTCCGTATAATGAATACCCAATCTCTAAAAATCACCGTTGTTCTTTCTCAAGCAACAACGGGTTCTATCTTGGAAAACACACAAGTTTTATCTCTCGATCTTAACCTATGGAATTCAAAACACATTAAATTCAAGATTTCAATGGGACTAAGGCCTACTTGGTATATCTCTATCCAATTTCTCACCCTAGGCATGCAATTCCTAGTACTAGTTAACAATTAATTCTCTCGAACTTAATTGAAAACACACAAAACAATTGAAAGTTGGCCAAACTCACAAAGGCATTAAAGATCAAATCACATGCTTCATTAAAATAGGAAAAACTGATAAAAGGTTTCAATCACATGTTCATAAGCTTAAACCAAATTCATTCCAACCCCCAACATCTAAAGATTAGTTCATGTTGGTGGTGGATAAAAACATAAGAAAAGGAAGGAAACTAGTGTGTGCAAACATAATGATTATGAACGTGTTAGATGTAATGATGGACTCCCTTCTCTCGGCTCTAATCCGATTATCTTTGTGAACTCCTCCTCGATCGATCCTCTATCGTGGCTCAAAAGTCTTCGAAAATCCTCTAAAAATCGCCCTCCAACCGTCTGCCATCGTCCGTGTTTGAATTATTTTTCAAAACCTAGCTGCAGAAAGTGTTTTATAAAACTGGGCATCAGGGCCAGTACGGGCGCCAGTTGGCTGGCGCCAAGACCGGCGCTGACTTCTGTTTTGTTTCTTGGCGCGGATTGTGGCGCCAGTTCGCTGGCGCGGAGACTGGCGCCAGGCTCTGTTTCTCATTTCCTCGATTTTTCTCGTTTTCAGCTCCGGAACTCGAATCTGCTGCTCTTTTGATAATAATGCTCATACCTGTACTTTCTCACCAAAAACCCATTAAATACTCGTATTTCACTTGAAAACATGCGTGAACCACCTAGTTTGAGATTAAAAATAATGTCGAAAATCGACATTATCAACAACCCCAAACCGATCGTTGCTTGTCCTCAAGCAAAATAGCGATAGAATAGAATAAGAGCACGCATCAGTGAAATAATAATGACTGCACAACTCCCAATTGGTACCACGTAATGCACTGGTGATTTCCCATACCTGTGAATGCCTATCTCACTCTCGCCTCATCCTTATTCTGTTTGATCTATGGCCTTTCATTGTGAGTTGAACTCGTGACTGCTCCGATTACATTAAGGTTGTACTAGGTCCAAACATACTAGGGAAAACATTTTGCCTCGACCCTACCTCACGGGATACTCTCATTTCACTCGAACCTAGGTTGTCGCACATGTTGTCATGTATAAGGAGGTTATGTCCAAGAATACTCGAGAATCACATGACAACTCTAATGAAAGACACACAAATGTCCAAAAGGTTGATCTCAGAAGGGAATCAAGTAGCAAGACAGGGAATATTGGTAAAGGTGGTCGTATACCCTAATCACATTTTCCAAAAGATCATCCATGTCTTTACAAGGGTTGTAACGGGGCTAGGGTTATGGCTGAGAAACGAAGGGTAAACGGATCAACATCCTCGATGTGTCAATTTTTAGCAGTTCTGAACTTCTCAACTTCACTTTCTATCACTTGGCCCTATTTGTCACTACTTGAGTCGCTTTGACTCTCTTATTTAGCTGTTGTAAAGCTATCTAAACAACTGTATTTATTTTCTTTTTGTATTTCCTTTTTGTATTTTTTTAAGTTGGGACTTCATTGGTCCTCTTTATTTGATTGGGGCTGCATTGGCCCTCTTTTCTATCTATTCTCATGACTGGCCTGTACTGCTTCTAATTGTTGGTATTTTTCTTTATATTAATCATACACTCGATTAATTATTGTCCAACGAAAAAACCGAAAATATGCAGATATAAGATGAAACATAATATTTAAAGGAAACGAATTCAAATAAACAAAGAACCGCTGAGGCTCGTGTTAAACACGATTCCCTTAAACAGAATTTCCGTCTGTTCCCAGGGTACAACAGCGTACGCAGTTCTTTTGGTACTGCCGGAGATGACACTCGCCTGAAAAGTTCGCCGGAATGTTGAACTCGTATGCAATGGTCACTGTTTCGTGTGGAGAGAATACCGAGAGAGAAATCAGTTCTAGAAATCGTGAACTGTTTTTTTGTTTTTGTTTTTTGGATGAAAGCTAGACCACTTATTTATATGGGATTTTGAAACTGACAAGCATCAATTCGTCATTAATAAATCGGTTAATGAAACCGAAATCCATAATAACAAATGAATACTGTAACCGACATACATAAATTCGGATTTAAAAACTGTAACTGAAATACTTAATTACGAAAATTAAATCCGAAATAGAGTTTCAGTTTCAAAATTATAAACTGGTCAGAAGAATTTTTAGCAAAACCGAGCTGCGTGAGCACGAGATTTTGGAGCTGCATTCGTGACCGCAGGTCGCGCTCGCACACAAGTTCGACGATTTTAGCTTACGAAATCGTCAATCAGCACTCCCCCCCTGCGCGAGGGTAGGAGGTGGAGTAAAACACATCAAGGAGCTTGTCAACTCCTCCCACTTCTTTGCTTATAAACCAAAGAATATTTACTCTCTCTTCCTATGTGGGACTCCTTCCTACACCTAACTTGGTTTTTGCTAATTTCATCCAATTACTCAACTTTGAGCATCGATATCTCATTCACACATATTCCGTTTTTGGATGCATTATATATCGTTTCGAAGCTCTCATATAGGAGAACATAAACCCACTAAAAGTTAATTATATATAACGAATATATATATATATATATATATATATATATATATATATATATATATATATATATTTAAATGCGTTTAAAGTTTAGTAAAAACCATATTTTTTACTAAAATTTCCAACAATCCCCCACATGAATGGAGATCGATCTATGCATACGTAAATTTTCCATACAAAAATTCCAATAGTCGAATCCTGCATAGGATAGGTAGGTGTTACTGTCACGAGCGAAATGTGCGTTTTAATCACAGTGGGTTGCAAACTGTCCACAGTGGGAAGTGAAAGTGTACACTGTCCACTATGATCGTCACAGCAAGTAATAGTTGGTAAAATACCAGAATCAAATCCACAGGGACTGGACAATCAAGACAATACGGTTCTCATGAGTTCCTTTTACAAGTTTCAATTAGAGAGGAAAATAATACTTTGGTTTGGTTGGTGAAATAGCTACTTTAACGATTTTACTAGGATTTAAAAGGAGGAATGTAGGTTAGATTTTCCCTAGATTTTGTACCAAATACTCGGTCCTAAAAATGATCCTTGTATTTGAGGTAGGCATTTTCGCTAGAAAAGCCCGGTTACAAAATACTCACACCGTTAGATAAAAATCTCATACTTGTCGTATTTATTGTTTTGTCAATGGTAATCTCAAAAATGGACCTTTTCAGGTCTCGATGGAATGTGTAGAGACAAATACTCTAAGTGTTTTTAATACACAAATTAGCTTGCCTACTACTCCAGTGGGTTGAGATTAGCTCACTGTGCCGACCTCACTTTCGTAAGTGTCAAAAGAATTCTTTCGAACCCCCTAGCATCATTCAAGCTCGTGTCACTGCGTTCTACTTATTTCTAAGTTGAGAACTAGACTTTAGATCCTTGCAAGTGATCGGCTTGTTCGCATCCTTGGGTAAATATCGAGAATGAATGACCAAAACAACAAATATTCTAAGTACAAAGATTACTCAAGCATTTTTAATAAAATCCAGGTACTTCTCTTTCCTACATCCCAAAGGATATTTAGCCTTGCATTTCCGAAGTAAAGAAAACAAAAGATGAAGGTTTGCACATAATAAAACTGAAAGTGACTTGAATTAACTGCTCACAGTGGGGAGCGAGAAGTCGTCCCTGCACTGTGTAGTTCGAATTACAATTAAACTAAGAAAGTAAATTACTGAAAATTAAAACTAGTTACTGCAGTAAATAAAAGACTAAAGCTAATGTGGTAGTTGAGAGAATTTAAGACTAAACAAGTATTCAAAGATGATAGCCAAGCATGCATTTAATGGTACCCAAGTGCTCCTTTATATACTAGGAGAAGGAGTTGGGTATTACACAAAAGAGGTGGGTCTTCCAATGGGTAAAGACTGTTGTGTTGTGGCAGAATTCAACACTATGGGTAATCCTTTTACCCAATGGTCCCTTTTCCAAGTCAATCTCTAAGTACAAGAAGGTGTACTTGTTGTCATCTTTTAAGGAAGATATCTTTGTACCTCTCCAGCCATTTCTCTGCCATATGAACCTTCCTCCTCCATAAAATTAGATCCCAACTAATAGTTTCTTTTTCTCTTCTTTTTGATCTGCTCGAAGAGTGGGGACCCGGAGTGGGCACAACAGTGGTCACTGCAGGATAAAACGTGAAAAACACCCAAATTCTACCAAATAATTTATTAAAGACCATGGTTCACTCCTTTTGCTCGTTTTTGTGAAATATACCAAGAATGGGGGTTTTAAGAAGTGAAATGGCTAAAATTGACAAAATAAAGTGGAAAATAAATGGAAATAATAACTCTAAAAATAGCGTTATCACAACCTCAAACTTAAACCATTACTTGTCCCCAAGTAATAAAAAGAAAGAAATAAAATGAACAAAATGCACTATAACTTTTAGGGACTTACATACTTCTTGACTTGAATGGGCGTTGATCTCCTTCCTTCGATACTTCCTTCGGTTCCAAACTTGAAAATTTCACTTTTGTGTTTGACGAAATCTTTCCCTTATTTTCCATTAATCAATAGGGCTTTCTTGGGTTCGACGGATTTATGGCTTTGAATATTTTCCCAAGGGTTTTTGGCAAGTATTTCCAAACATGGACCGAAAATCTCGCTTGGATATTTTTATTTCAAGAAGTGGGTATTTTGGATCTTTCATGGGTATGTATGCACACTTTCAGGCTTTATTGTGGGTATGGATATTTTTGTGAGAGTGGGTATTCTGATGGTCCAGAATAGGCACACCATCTTTTTCTGGGAGTGAGAACTTTGATGGTCCAGAAAAGGCACACCATCAATTTTGCTAGTGACACTCCGATTTTCTTTTGTTTTTGTATTTTTGTGTTTTTTTTGGAGGTGGGTATGGCTTACCCACCTCAAACTTAGACTTCACAGTGTCCCCACTGTGGGCAAACTGGAAGTCACTCTGGAAGTTCCCACCTCAAACTTAAATCTCACAGTGTCCCCACTGTGACATTGAATTAACGAACAAAGGTGGTGGTTTGGGGTACAAAAAGGTTCGTGTTTAGATGCGAAAAACGGCCTATTTTATCTCATGGTATCAAGTTGAGATTCGTACTTACAAAAAGGGACCTTTTTAAGTCGGAAGCCGAAAGTTGTACCTTAAAATGGAAACGAGATCAAACAAGCATTCAAACAACAAATACGTTAGTACCCAAAAGTACCTACCCAGTGGTAGGATTTTCATGCATTAAAACGCCAAAAAGAAATATGTAGCAAACATTGTCAACGCCTAGCCATAGGCACAAAAAAAAAATAAAACAAACAGAAATTAAAATTGTTTTAGGAGCAAACGAGATAAACCATTGTTTTAACAAACCATTCAGGAGGTTGGGGTGGCAGTTGGTGAACTTGCTGCGTCATCCTCTTCAAACTCGTCCTCACTGGCATTGGTTGGGCAAATATCCTCAGGAAAATCTGGGAGCTGAGCAGCTAGCAACGGGTTGGCCTCCTTCATCATCAGGCCCGTCACCTCATCCCGTTCTCTTGTATACATCCAAAATTTCTGCGTGGCCCGGTTCTGATATCGCTGCTCACTTTCCAGCAACTCGATCCTGTATGTGAGCTTCTTCAAAGCTGCCAAGATTTCTCCCATTTGGTTGCTTTACGATCCGGCCTCGGTTGAATGGAGTGGTGTACGCGGCGTTCTCACAACATGCTCCTCAGCAATGGTCACAGTGGGGTGAACAGTCCCCACTGTGGGGATATCTTCTTCTGGTTCAGATGGAGGAGTGGCGACGTATCTTCCCATCTTGCGGATGGTGTGTGCGCTGATGTTGCTCGTGGAGTCAAACCACTGATCCTCCACCGCCGAGGGTACACCTGCGTCTATCATTAGTAACGTAATGAGGCAAGGAAGGGGCAATACTACCTTCTTTCGGTTCCGAGCTTGATCTATGGCCGCATGCATAACAATCCCGACGTTGATCTTTCTTCCAGTGAGGAGGCAGTACAACAAAGCACATTTATGCATAGACAATGTGGTATCGTGCGATGTTGGGGATAAAGAGGCCCGGAGAATTTGGAACCAAACAGCGGCCTCGGTAGTGAGGGAGCTAGCGTTTAGGCACCTTCTCTGGCCGTCTTTATTCCACGGCTTCCCTTCGGCTGCTATTTCGCGCAAAACGAGATCCTCGTCCGCCGGGGTCATTTTCTTTAAAAACTAGGCAAACTCACACACAGCCGGGCTCCTTCTTCCTAATACCCGGTTAATTGCTCCTGGAGTATAGCTTACTTGCTTACCCCGAACTACCACAGTGGGATCCTTTGCTTGAGAGGCCTCGGCGTAAAATTCACGCACTAACGAGGCATTCGCGCGTCGATTGGCTTCAGCCAAAATCGACCAGTCTTGCGCTACAATCCTATCTTTAACAAATGGGTTGGCCTCAACAAACTCAGGGTCGAAACCCCTCTCTAACTTCAGTTTCTGTGTAGCAATGCACTCATAGTGGGCAGCCACCTCCGGAGTGGTGAACTGCCTGGGCACCCCACTGGGGGCATGCGCAGTGCCCACTGTGGATTGATGTGGGTTTTGGGTTTGAACTTGGTTATCCCCAACATCAATCTCAACAGAAGATGAACTAAAAGAGGGCTGAAGATTTGTACCTTTCTTTGACGGTTGTTTTGCCGGCCTTTTTGTCGGTTTTTTCAGAGCTTTGGTCACCGCAGACCGGGTGACCACGCCTTTCTTTCTCGTGGCCCGCAAAATTGGGTTCTCCCCACTGTGGGCATCCTTCTTTACTGTCTCTCTTTCAAAACCACCTCTAAGCTTGCGGTATTGTTCCTGATAGTCATCATCAACCTTCTTCTGGAACTCCACATCTTCAGCAAAAATCTCAGCCTCAACCCTTTTCCTTTCTTCTTCAAAAATCCTTTCCTTCTCAGCCTTCAACCTTTCTTCTTCCATTCGCTTTTCCTCTTCTTCCTTTCTGATTCTTTCTTCTTCCTCTCGACGCCTCCTCTCGACCTCTTCCTTTCTTTTTCTAATGGCTTCCATTTTCTGTTTGAAGTGCCTCGGTCTCGAAATGGGTGACACTGGTGTCTGAGACTCGCGAGGATGAAGTAGCCTTTGGGCTTTCGTGCTTTGAAGAACCCTCGTCGGCCGCACCGGAGATGATCGGGTTTTCGCCGGAGACCGGCGGAGGTTCGTTCAGGTCACCGGTGACGGCTTCCTCGGCGGTCCTGCGGCGGACGGCCGCACGTGTGGTTGCATCGGGGTTGGTGTTCATCCTCTTGGTTCTTGCCATTTTTAGGGTTTTAGGAAGGTTTCAGATTTGGTGGGTTTTCTTGGAGAGAAAAAGAGAAGAAAGAGTGTTTTTGAATATTTTGGAAGTGAAAGTGGTTTTTGAGAGGTTAAGGTGGTTTTTGGAATTTTGCAAAAAGGTTTAGGATGGAACCGTTGGTTTCTAGGAGAGAGAGAGAAGGACTATGATGGTTTTCCTTGGAACAAAGCAAAAGGGACAAATGGCAGCCAAGGGTGACATTTTGTGTAAGAAAAAGGTGATGTGTGTCAGCCTTGGGCCACCCAAAATTGTCCTTTCATCCGTTAGATGGGGAGTGGGGAGCGCAGGGACTTGAGCCTTCCCCACTGCGAAGCATTTTCTTCCAAAAACGACAATTTCGCCTACACACATAAAAACAAACTACCATGCAACATTAAAAAGACAAAAATAATAAAAAAAAACGCAACAAACAACTGAAATAAAATATTTACAACTGGATCTGATGTTTCTTAATCATAGTGGGGTGGAGAGTGGGCAGGGATGTGGGCACTTTCATTCAGAAAGTGCTTCACCCTTTTCCCATTGACTTTGAAGATTTTTCCGGATTGAGGAGCCATTAAGTCCAAAGTTCCAAAAGGACTTACCTTGACCACAGTGTAAGGCTCTTTCCATCGAGATTTTAATTTTTCCGGAAACATCTTTAACCATGAATTAAAAAGTAGCACTTTTTGTCCCTCCACAAACTCTCTATGAGTGATTTTTTGGTCAGGCCACCACTTGATCTTCTCCTTGTTGGTTTTTGCATTTATGTAGGAGTGATGACAGAGTTCTTCTAACTCATTGAGGTAGGCATATTTTAAGTGGGAAGGCAATGACTTCAAATTCAAGTCATGGGGATTTTTGGATGGTAGTTTGACATGTCTATCTTTGAAATCTAGCTGCTCAAAAGCTGCCAAGATCTCGTTACACTCATCCTCAAAAGTGTTATCACTCTCAGATTCGGAGTGCTCACTCTCACTCCCCACTGTGGGCACTGTGTCAAGACTGTGGGTTCCATTAATCGAACTTAAAGCAAAACAGTCTTCGGTTTCCATATACTTAAGGGCCTTGAAGACATTGAATGTCACCTCTTGGTCATTAACTTTCATCACGAGTTCTCCTTTGTGCACATCGATCAAGGTACGTCCGGTTGCAAGAAACGAACGCCCTAAGATGATTGGGATTTCTTTATCGGCCTCATAATCTAGAACTAGAAAATCAGCGGGGAAGATAAACTTATCCACTTGGACCAGAACGTCTTCTATTTTTCCTTTTGGGTAGGCAATGGACCGGTCGGCTAGTTGTAATGTCACGGTTGTGGGTCTAGCCTCTCCAATACCTAACTTGTTAAAAATGGACAGCGGCATCAAGTTGACACTAGCTCCAAGATCACAGAGTGCTTGACCTACTTCTTGTCCTCCTATTGTTCATGGAATGGTGAAACTACCTGGGTCTTTCAACTTAGGTGGAATCTTGCTAGTGAGGAGGGCGCTACATTCCTCGGTCAAAGCCACAGTTTCAAATTCACCCAATTTTCTCTTTTTGTTCAAAATATCCTTTAAAAATTTAACATAGGTTGGCATTTGCTCGAGAGCTTCTACCAAAGGTATGTTAATGTGAAGTTGTTTAAAAATGTCTAAGAATTTTTTAAATTGAACATCGACATTTTTCGACTTCATTCTTTCAGGAAAAGGAATATTTCGTGGGTCGATTTGAGTTTGCTGTGGTATTGGCTTTGGAACAGTAGGCTTTGGGACAGGTCCAAGAGTGAGAAGGTCAGGGATGTCGGTCCCCACTGTGGGGATCACAGTGACTTGAGGAGTGCCCACTGTGGTGCTCACAGTGGGTTTTTGAGGCGAATCATCAGACTCAAAAACGATATCTTTCAGATCCTTTCCACTCCTTAGTGTTATGGACTTGACATGTTCTGGTCCTTTTCCTATCACCCTAGCTTGCTCGGTGTCACTAGGTAATGTTCCTGGTGGTCTATTCTTAACTTCAACGGCTAGTTGTCCTACTTGAGTCTCTATGTTCCTAATGGCTGCTTGAGTTTGATTCATAAAACCCTTGAGAATTGATTCAAGTGACAGTTGGGTCTCAGCGGGTTGAGTAGATCGTGATTGGTATTGTTGTGAGGACTGCCCTTGGTGAAAGTTCTGTGGGTGCTGCCCACTGTGATGTGAGGATTGCCCACTGTGATGTGATTGAAATCCAGGGGGGTTGTGTGGTCTTTGCGGGATATGACTCGGCCCTTGGGGTTGGAGTCCTTGATTACCAGACCAAGAGAAATTCGGACGATTTCTCCAACCTGGATTATAAGTCTGTGAATAAGGGTTGTTCCTCGGGTTGGTCCCTATGACATTAACAGATTCGGGATTTGCTGGACAAAAATAAAAAACATGCTCCTCTCCACAGAGGGAGCAGTTTTCGGCGAGATGGGTTGCGGAATTAACTTGGCCTCTATTTTGGTTCAAAACGATTTTGGTCAAGGCCACTAACTGCGCATTCATGGTTTTAAGTGCTTCGGAATCGATGGTGTTGGTCTTTGGTACTACCACTCTAGGATTGGACCACTCGGTATTGTTGTTGGACACTTTTTCTAAGATTTGATATCCTTCATTGTAGGTTTTACTCGTGAATGTTCCACCGGCTGTTGCTGTAACAACCCGGTTTCCCAAACATGCTTCAAATAACATACATTGCATAACTTCATTACATTCATAATAAAAGATACAAAATAAACCACAAACGGTCCCTTCGGTCTCGAAACTACAAAATACATTAAGCTTCCTAAGCAGCGCCCATCAAATGCTCCTTACACTTAATCCTTTCCTTTGTCGATCCTTAACCTGGAAAACATATTTTTGAAAACAAAATGAGGGTTAGACCAAACGGGTCTAGTGAGTTAATCCCGGTCCTTTCCAAAATCATTATAAACCTTTTATGTAAATCCTTTGTATTAAAATAGTTTAGATAAACCTTTGATAATTCTTTCGTAAAATATAAACATACCACACGTATTTAAATACCAATCCAGACTCGTGCATCGTGTACATCTCATCCACCTTATTCCTCCACAAATGGCCATATTAGTTGGTAGCAAGCCAACTAATAAATCAACGCCGTACAACAACTACGACACATCACCGGTCCGCACATCGGAACCCGGCAATACACCGGTCCGCTCACCGGAACCCGGCAACACACCTGTCCGCTCACCGGAACCCGGCAACACACCGGTCCGCTCACCGGAATCCGACAACAAGTGCACTCGTGTAGTGCAAAGCTTATATAAATACAATATATACCTCATTACATCATATTGTCATTTATATACACATAAACATATTCCTACCACATAATCATCTCATATATATATACACATACTCACATACATATATAAACACATATATGTATTCCAGTTGAAAACGTTTAAAGCAAAACTCACCTGAATGCTTACAATATGCTTCCAAACCTTTCTCCGAGCTATCCGTTCCTTTATCCAAATACCTCAGAATCTGAAACCATTTACATACAAATATCTCCTTACCAACTTATGTATAAGACTTACTAGCAGGTTATGGACTCTAGATACATCTACATAACTTTTATCCTCAAAATTACCCAAACAGCCAAGTTATCCGGACAACCCAAACAACCCGGACAACACCACTTTTCCGGACAACAAGACTTTTCCGGACAACCTCAGTAATCCGGACAGCATGACTAATCCGGATAACACAAGGAATCCGGATGCCATCCGGACTCTAAATCACCCGGAAACTCTCAAACAAATCATCCGGACACTATCAATAAACTACCCGGACACCACCCAAGAAACTACCCGGATACCTTCATATTATCCGGACACCTCTGACTGTTTATCTCATTTTTACCCAGAAATCGACTGAATCAACCTCAGATGTGTATTTAACTATTCTAATCCGATAGAAACCTTTTAATACCAATTACAAACATAAAATATAAAGAGACATACCTCAGATTCACTTCCAAGCATACCAATTGAAGCCCTAACCCTTTCTTTTCTTTCTTCTTCTTTTTCTCTCCAAACACACACACTTGCACACACTGATTTTTCTGTTTTTATGAAATATCTTATTTCATCCAGGGATAATATCTAATTAAATTACCACTTTGGTCCCTAAACTATTCAATAATGACCAAAATACCTTTTTAACTTATTAATCAATCCAAACACCCCTAAACTTATAAATTTAACCCCATCTTACCCTAAAATCTAACTTTAAAGTTAACTTAATTTAACGGAAAAATATTTTTAACTAACGAACTTACCCGGGGTATTACATTATCTCCCCCTTAAAAGAATTCCGTCCCGGAATTCGGTTAGGCAAAAAGGTACGGTTACTTTACTCTTACTACTATATTGAACTCAATCAAAACCATATATTCCGCTATCTTAAAAATAAGATCATCCCTTCATTTTCTTTCTCACTTAGAGTCAAAACTAATAACTCTTTGACGAACAAGTATGCTATTCTCAATACCACTCAAACATCAATAATTTCAATTCATATGAAAATACCACATCTTTAATATAACGGTAACCACCAATTCATTTACGCTAACCACTTAATTTGAACTTTACACACATCGTCCGCAATTTACTCAATTAATCTATCCCACAAAGTCGATCCAAATCTTAGAATAACCATAATCAAGTTTTTTTTTTTGCCGAATCACCCATTAATCAAATCCCCCTAATGCTCAAAATAACTTGATAGATCACTTATATCATAAAAAGAAATAACTTATACTCACATGAAACTAATCGAAATAACACCATATTTATACTTACTCATAACATTTACCACGCTAATACTACTTTTAACTCCGTCAATCATTTGCGACAAACGTCGTGTTCTACACCTTTACAATACTAACTCGAAAACATAAACATACACTTTCCATAAAAATTATACTCAATAAAATCATTTTATATTATGGATAAGTTCCTTAATTTTAACAAACCCGTATTCCTCATTCTACCATTCCCAATTCTCATGCTAGCATAGCATAACCACGATAATCATACATTAATACTTAATTACACTTGACATTAAATCATTTAACAAAATGATATTCACAATGCAAGACCCAGTCTAATCCAACGGTCCCATTAAAAGTTACAATAACAATCCAACACTCTGAAATAACGACACTCTCCTCTCCCATAAATCACAGAATCAACTTGCAGTATCACCTTAACCCGCGGTTATACTTTTCTTCATAGACTATACCCAACTCTATCGTCGCTTCTCTAACCCAAAATACCTCTAAGACAGACAACACTTTCTTGCATGAATTACACCGATCACAAACCATAGATAACAATTGATTCCCACACTTGCCACAACCTCACTCTCGCATTACTACCATATCCTATACAATGGTCCTTCATCCTGAGCATTACATTCGAGTACTTTCCTCCACCCTCTTCTCAATATAAAACATGTTTCCCCAAGGACAGCTCAGTAGGAGGTGCTCACCCATGAGCTAGCTTTCTTTCACTTCCAAACCAACCGCACACACCCAATTTCAATGATTACCATACTTAACCAATAATTTCACCACACCTCATACCAGGAACTTAACTGAGTTAATTCGAAATCACACTTAATACTCGATACAACCACACACTTTTCATTTCTTAAACCGTAATACTCCACTCCTTAGCTAACCACCACTTAGACATCCATGCCTCTCCACATATATTTTTGTCACATCTGAACAACTTATAAACAAAATCCCGAGCAGATGTTTCCACTTATACTCACCACATATCCTCACAAATCTACCACTTAATCTCACGAAATTCATTACTACTACACCTCGCACATTCACTAATTATAAACTGCCACCATCTTATCCACATTACCCCACACATTTAAACAATACCTTTCTTGATAGCGTCAACAATCACATTAAGTATAATCTACACAACATACTAAACTGTCGCCTTCATGACTAGGTCAAGACTTTACGCACTATCGTTACCTTCCACACACAATTCATCACGTTCTACATATTGCTATTATTCTTTACACTCAAGCCATCACACTCTACACACTAACAAATTAGAACAACAATAATTAAACACACCCTTCTATATCTCTAACACAATTATCAAATATTTTTCTAACACAAATAATAAAATTGAAAACACAAAAGAATCGGTTTGCACTGAAGTCAGATAACACTTTAGCACGTATAAAGTTTATAGAAATATACCTGTCTTCATCTCTATCCATACGTCGAGTTCGACTTGCCACTCTGTTGATTTCAACAAGGTTAATATACACGTAAGCACATACCCAATATAACAAGATATTCCGGTTCAACATGTACTTGTAAGTTCCCGCTTACACTGGCCAGGTGTAATTTGAACATACCTTACATGATGTTCCTTCTACCTTTTTATACTTAACATCCCAAGGTTCTAAAATAATAAGGACATCCTACTTCACATGCAGTTTAAGTCTAGGTATAAATCCAAATACCTAAATCTCTTAAACTAGGGCTCTGATACCATTTGTAACAACCCGGTTTCCCAAACATGCTTCAAATAACATACATTGCATAACTTCATTACATTCATAATAAAAGATACAAAATAAACCACAAACGGTCCCTTCGGTCTCGAAACTACAAAATACATTAAGCTTCCTAAGCAGCGCCCATCAAATGCTCCTTACACTTAATCCTTTCCTTTGTCGATCCTTAACCTGGAAAACATATTTTTGAAAACAAAATGAGGGTTAGACCAAACGGGTCTAGTGAGTTAATCCCGGTCCTTTCCAAAATCATTATAAACCTTTTATGTAAATCCTTTGTATTAAAATAGTTTAGATAAACCTTTGATAATTCTTTCGTAAAATATAAACATACCACACGTATTTAAATACCAATCCAGACTCGTGCATCGTGTACATCTCATCCACCTTATTCCTCCACAAATGGCCATATTAGTTGGTAGCAAGCCAACTAATAAATCAACGCCGTACAACAACTACGACACATCACCGGTCCGCACATCGGAACCCGGCAATACACCGGTCCGCTCACCGGAACCCGGCAACACACCTGTCCGCTCACCGGAACCCGGCAACACACCGGTCCGCTCACCGGAATCCGACAACAAGTGCACTCGTGTAGTGCAAAGCTTATATAAATACAATATATACCTCATTACATCATATTGTCATTTATATACACATAAACATATTCCTACCACATAATCATCTCATATATATATACACATACTCACATACATATATAAACACATATATGTATTCCAGTTGAAAACGTTTAAAGCAAAACTCACCTGAATGCTTACAATATGCTTCCAAACCTTTCTCCGAGCTATCCGTTCCTTTATCCAAATACCTCAGAATCTGAAACCATTTACATACAAATATCTCCTTACCAACTTATGTATAAGACTTACTAGCAGGTTATGGACTCTAGATACATCTACATAACTTTTATCCTCAAAATTACCCAAACAGCCAAGTTATCCGGACAACCCAAACAACCCGGACAACACCACTTTTCCGGACAACAAGACTTTTCCGGACAACCTCAGTAATCCGGACAACACGACTAATCCGGACAACACAAGGAATCCGGATGCCATCCGGACTCTAAATCACCCGGAAACTCTCAAACAAATCATCCGGACACTATCAATAAACTACCCGGATACCACCCAAGAAACTACCCGGATACCTTCATATTATCCGGACACCTCTGACTGTTTATCTCATTTTTACCCAGAAATCGACTGAATCAACCTCAGATGTGTATTTAACTATTCTAATCCGATAGAAACCTTTTAATACCAATTACAAACATAAAATATAAAGAGACATACCTCAGATTCACTTCCAAGCATACCAATTGAAGCCCTAACCCTTTCTTTTCTTTCTTCTTCTTTTTCTCTCCAAACACACACACTTGCACACACTAATTTTTCTGTTTTTATGAAATATCTTATTTCATCCAGGGATAATATCTAATTAAATTACCACTTTGGTCCCTAAACTATTCAATAATGACCAAAATACCTTTTTAACTTATTAATCAATCCAAACACCCCTAAACTTATAAATTTAACCCCATCTTACCCTAAAATCTAACTTTAAAGTTAACTTAATTTAACGGAAAAATATTTTTAACTAACGAACTTACCCGGGGTATTACAGTTGCATCTAAGATGATTTTGGCTGCATTGGCAAGACCATTGTAAAAGGTCTCCAATTGGATGCAATGTGGGATGCCATGATGTGGGCACTTTTGAAGTAAATCTTTAAATCGTTCCCATGCATCCGAAACAGCCTCATCTTCTTCTTGTCTAAACAGAATAATATCATTTCGAAATCTTACATTCCTCGTGGGAGGAAAGTATTTTTGCAAAAATTTATCAGCAAGTTCATCCCAAGTGGTTATCGAATTAGGTGCGTGTGAGTTCAGCCAAGTCTTCGCCTGATCCCTTAATGAAAAAGGAAAAAGTCTTAACCTTAATGCTTCCTCACTCACACCTTGTAGTTGAAAGGAATCAGTCATCTCTAAAAAAGATTTTAAGTGCGAGTGTGGATCCTCAGATGGTGATCCTCCAAACTGACCCATGACTTGGATCATTTGAAACATCACCGGTTTGAGTTCAAAGTGATTTGCAACAATATTTGGTCTCAAAATCCCGGAGCTTAAATCACCAACTCCGGAAGTAGCATAGTCCCGTATTTTTCGATCCTTGTTATTGGCAATCGTGATTGTGGTCTCCACTACGGGTGGCGGTACTGCTGCCATGTTTACAGTGGGGATCACAGGGGGTTGTCGATTTTTGTTTTTACGCCTTCTTCTAAAAGTCTTTTCTATTTCAAGATCGATTGGAACCAAATGTTCGAGTTGTCGCCGTGGCATACAACACGAACAGCTTAGAAAAACGAGTTACTCGGGCTCGAACAAAAACTAATGTCTTGAGATTTAAAAATCACGCCAGTCCCCGACAACGGCACCAAAAACTTGTCATGAGCGAAATGTGTGTTTTAATCGTAGTGGGTTGCAAACTGTCCATAGTGGGAAGTGCAAGTGTACACTGTCCACTATGATCGTCACAGCAAGTTAAGTTGGTAAAATACCAGAATCGAATCCACAGGGACTGGACAATCAAGACAATACGGTTCTCATGAGTTCCTTTTACAAGTTTCAATTAGAGAGGAAAATAATACTTTGGTTTGGTTGGTGAAATAGCTACTTTAACGATTTTACTAGGATTTAAAAGGAGGAATGTAGGTTAGATTTTCCCTAGATTTTATACCAAATACTCGGTCCTAAAAATGATCCTTGTATTTGAGGTAGGCATTTTCGCTAGAAAAGCCCGGTTACAAAATACTCACACCGTTAGATAAAAATATCATACTTGTCGTATTTATTGTTTTGTCAATGGTAATCTCAAAAATGGACCTTTTTAGGTCTCGATGGAATGTGTAGAGACAAATACTCTAAGTGTTTTCAATACACAAATTAGCTTGCCTACTACTCCAGTGGGTTGAGATTAGCTCACTGTGCCGACCTCACTTTCGTAAGTGTCAAAAGAATTTTTTCGAACCCCCTAGCATCATTCAAGCTCGTGTCACTGCGTTCTACTTATTTCTAAGTTGAGAACTAGACTTTAGATCCTTGCAAGTGATCGGCTTGTTCGCATCCTTGGGTAAATATCGAGAATGAATGACCAAAACAACAAATATTCTAAGTACAAAGATTACTCAAGCATTTTTAATAAAATCCAGGTACTTCTCTTTCCTACATCCCAAAGGATATTTAGCCTTGCATTTCCGAAGTAAAGAAAACAAAAGATGAAGGTTTGCACATAATAAAACTGAAAGTGACTTGAATTAACTGCTCACAGTGGGGAGCGAGAAGTCGTCCCTGCACTGTGTAGTTCGAATTACAATTAAACTAAGAAAGTAAATTACTGAAAATTAAAACTAGTTACTGCAGTAAATAAAAGACTAAAGCTAATGTGGTAGTTGAGAGAATTTAAGACTAAACAAGTATTCAAAGATGATAGCCAAGCATGCATTTAATGGTACCCAAGTACTCCTTTATATACTAGGAGAAGGAGTTGGGTATTACACAAAAGAGGTGGGTCTTCCAATGGGTAAAGACTACTGTGTTGTGGCAGAATTCAGCACTATGGGTAATCCTTTTACCCAATGGTCCCTTTTCCAAGTCAATCTCTAAGTACAAGAAGGTGTACTTGTTGTCATCTTTTAAGGAAGATATCTTTGTACTTCTCCAGCCATTTCTCTGCCATATGAACCTTCCTCCTCCACAAAATTAGATCCCAACTAATAGTTTCTTTTTCTCTTCTTTTTGATCTGCTCGAAGAGTGGGGACCCGGAGTGGGCACAACAGTGGTCACTGCAGGATAAAACGTGAAAAACACCCAAATTCTACCAAATAATTTATTAAAGACCATGGTTCACTCATTTTGCTCGTTTTTGTGAAATATACCAAGAATGGGGGTTTTAAGAAGTGAAATGGCTAAAATTGACAAAATAAAGTGGAAAATAAATGGAAATAATAACTCTAAAAATAGAGTTATCAGTTACCCTTTGAACCTTCCCTTGTGAAACATACTTAGTCTCCTAGTTGTCAGTAGACTCGATGTCTTTGAACTGAACTACCATTTATGTAGACGACAATACATTTCACACAGGACTCTTCCTAACAAGGTCATATCCTCATAGTCGTGTTCTTTATGGTCATGAACACTAGCATGGTTCAGCGAGAGCAATTAGGAATTGCGCCCCCACAATTCCCTTCAAAGCGACCCCACTTCTCTCTCACATAGGTGATTTTCAATAATCATTAAAAGCTATAAGCTTAGCCTCACTATCACTGATTAGGAGGTTTTATTCCCCCACAGTGGCTTTCCTCATTCATACAACTAGGTTTTCCTTTTGAACCCAGATCTTGGGATCTCCAGTCTTCTGGGTAAGGTTTCCTTTGCATGAATTATTCATTCAAGGGCTTTAGTCCCATTCCTCTTGACGACTTATGGACTAAATCTCTACTTAGGCCTTTAGTAAGCGGATCCGCAATGTTATCTTTTGACTTCACATGGTCAATCATGATAACTCCAGTAGAGAATAATTGTCGTATCATATTATGTCTACGTCTAATGTGTCTAGACTTCCCATTATACATTGTACTTTGAGCTCTACCAATTTCCGATCGGTTATCACAATGTATACCAAATGACCGTTACCGGCTTAGGCCATCCGGGAATATCTTCCACAAACTAACGTAGCCATTTGAATAAAACCACATTTATCCAAGGCGCTAAATTCAGATTCCATCGTGGATCTATTAGAGTCAATCGGAGTTCTAGCTATACTAGTGTCTCCTTTTATTAATTTTCTCAAGAATCTTGTCCACGTAATGTGTTTGACTTAACATCAGACCATAATGGGTTCTTGTGATCTTGACCCCAAGAATCACTTCCGCTAAACCCATGTCTTTCATGTCAAACTTGGATTTCAACATTATCCTTCATGGACCTTATCAATTTTGTCATCATTACCAATGATAAGTATATTATCAACATATAAACACAAGATGACATAATCATGAGTGGTGTTTTTCATATAAACACATTTGTCACACTCACTTATTTTATAACCGCTTTCTAACATGGCTTGATCAAACTTTTGATGCCATTGCTTTGGAGCTTGCTTTAGGCCATACAAAGACTTAACAAGTTTACAAACCTTGTTCTCTTGTCTTGGGGCAACGAATCCCTCAGGCTGCTCCATATAGATTTCCATTTAGAAAACATTTTTCACATCCTCTATATTAAGTTGATTTTCAACTTCATTTTTAAACAAGACAAACTTGTGTAAAATTAATCTAGACCTTCCTTTTGTCTATATTAAGTTGATTTTCAACTTCATTTTTAAACAAGACAAACTTGTGTAAAAATAATCTAGACCTTCCTTTTGTCTATATTAAGTTGAATTTCAACTTTATTTTTAAACAAGACAAACTTGTCTATTGCTTCATCTTTATTTTTAAAATAAATACATGTAGCAATATTTCGTGCTAATACAAGACAAACTTGTCTATTGCTTCATCTTTATTTTTAAAATAAATACATGTAGCAATATTTCGTGCTAATACAAGACAAACTTGTCTATTGCTTCATCTTTATTTTTTAAATAAATACATGTAGCAATATTTCGTGCTAATACAAGACAAACTTGTCTATTGCTTTATCTTTATTTTTTAAATAAATATATGTAGCAATATCGATGAACGTGATCACATATTTGTTCCCACCTCTAGTAGGAACCGATTTTAAATCACACACGTTAGTATGAATTAAATCAAGGGTTCGGTTTTTTTCTTTCAACCGATTGGAAAGATAATCTAATAAGTTTTGGTTTTTACACATGTGGGGCACTTGTGATTTGAGTCAAAAACAAAACTTTTGGTATGCAAATTAAATTAAATGTCGAGTGGAATTAAACATATATACATGTTCTAAACGGCCATGTCAAACAAATGAAAAAACTCAAGTATATAAAAGAAATTAGAACTTGTTTTTATTCATTTTATTAATAACCATTATATTTAATTTAAACATGCCATTCAAGGCATATCCTTTACCCACATACATACCACTTTTGGACAAAACAAACTTATCCAACTCAAACACTAGTTTAAACCAAACTTGTTTAACAAACACCCCGAAACGAGGTTCTTACGAAGCTCCGGGACATACAAAACATCCTTAAGCTTGAGCTCTTTCCCGGAAGTCATCTTCAAAATGATATCCCCAACACCCTTGATACCGGCGCCTCCATGGCCGAATAATCCATGATCATTGCCACCAAGTCTTCGTTCACTATTTTAGAAAACAAATTTCACATGAACAAAATTGCAATATCAATCTGTTTATATACAACAGAAAAGAATTTAAATCAAAACACACTCGATTTAGATTTTGTTTATAAACGATAGAAAATCGAAACATAATCGATTAAAATGTTTACACACAACATCAAAGAATTAAATCGAATTCAAGTCGATTAAGAATCTGTTTATAAACGACAAAAATCGATACATAATCGATTAAAATGTTTACACACAACATCAAAGAATTAAATCGAATTCAAGTCGATTAAGAATTTGTTTATAAACGGCAGAAAATCGATACATAATCGATTAAAACGTTTACACACAATAGAAAATAATTAAATCGAATCTAACTCGATCACTAATCTGTTTACACATAACAGAAACGAATTGAATCGAAACCAAGTCGATTACTAATATGTTATACACGACAAAAACAATTAAATCGAGACAAAGTCGATTAATAATCGAAACAAACTCGATTAATAAACTGTTTTCACAAAACGAATTATATCGAAACAAAACTCGATTAATAAACGGTTTTCACGAAACGAATTATATCGAAAAAAAACTCGATTAATAAACCATTTTCACAAAACGAATTATATCGAAACAAACTCGATTAATTTCGTTAATAAGTTTGATTAAGACACGACATAAAATCGAAACAAATTCGATTATCTTCATTTTCAATTCTGTTTAAAACACGACAGGAAATCGAAACAGACTCGATTAACTTCGTTTACCAATTCGTTTAAGACACGACAGAAAATCGAAACAAACTCGATTAACTTCGTTTACCAAATCTGATTAACAAGTCTGTTTAAGACATCTCTTTAATAAATTCTGTTTAAGATTGTTGGTAATTTTCTTTATATTAATCATACACTCGATTAATTATTGTACAACGAAAAAACCAAAAATATGCATAAATAAGATGAAACAGAATATTTAAAGGAAACGAATTCAAATAAACAAAGAACCGCTGAGGCTCGTGTTAAACACGATTCCCTTAAACAGAATTTTCGTCTGTTCCCAGGGTACAACAGCGTAAGCAGTTTTTTGGAACTGCCGGAGATGACACTCGCCTGAAAAGTTCGCCGGAATATTGAACTCGTATGCAATGGTTACTGTTTCGTGTGGAGAGAATACCGAGAGAGAAATCAATTCTAGAAATCGTGAACTGTTTTTTTTGTTTTGTTTTTTGGATGAAAGCTAGGCCACTTATTTATATGGGATTTTGAAACTGACAAGCATCAATTCGTCATTAATAAATCGGTTAATGAAACCGAAATCCATAATAACAAATGAATACTGTAACCGACATACATAAATTCGGATTTAAAAACTGTAACCGAAATACTTAATTACGAAAATTAAATCCGAAATACAATATCAGTTTCAAAATTATAAACTGGTCAGAAGAATTTTTAGCAAAACCGAGTTGCGTGAGCACGAGATTTTGGAGCTGCATTCGTGTCCGCAGGTCGCGCTCGCACACAAGTTCGACGATTTTAGCTTACGAAATCGTCAATCGGCACCCCCCTTTGCGCGAGGGTAGGAGTTGGAGTAAAACACATCAAGGAGCTTGTCAACTCCTCCCACTTCTTTGCTTATAAACCAAAGAATATTTACTCTCTCTTCCTATGTGTGACTCCTTCCCACACCTAACTTGGTTTTTGCTAATTTCATCCAATTACTCAACTTTGAGCATCGATATCTCATTCACCCATATTCCGTTTTTGGATGCATTATATATCGTTTCGAAGCTCTCATATAGGAGAACATAAACCCACTAAGAGTTAATTATATATAACGAATATATATTTAAATGCGTCCAAAGTTTAGTAAAAACCATATTTTTTACTAAAATTTCCAACACTAATTGACACACTTTCGGATAAGGGTTGGCTAAGGATTTTGGCTAGGGTTTAATGGTGGGTCTGGAATAAACAAGGTGAGTGTTTGACTGCAAAAATGGGTTGTGGATACACACATAATGGGTCAAAAGGTACGTTAGATAAAAACGGGTTAAACATACACACAATGCCTGGAATCATCCCTTAAGGTCCACACGATATGGTTTACTATACCCTTACCCAATATCCCGATGGTCGTCTTTGCTACTCAATGCAATATTATAGAGAGATCACTCTATAATCACGACAAGGAATTCGAAAAAGTGTATGAATTTCGTGTTTAAATCCCTCGAAATGAAAAGCGTCATTTAGGTTCAAATCTCTCTATTGGGTGGTCTCCACTAATATCCCTAGTCATGTCTTTTCCCGTTCCTTCCCTAATGGTCACGTTACTATCACACGATTCTTTCCACAATGGTCGGTCTCAATCATTCAAAACAAAAATTTAGCTACTATGATCTAAACATTCAGAAGTGCATGAAATCTACGTGCATAACGTGGGCCCGATTGGGCAACCCCAAACCTTACCCACACATTGTGCCCAATGTGCAAGTGTCGGTGCAGGCGATACACAGATGTGACACGTATCATTATGCAGTTATTACAGTCATCAAACAGGAAGGACAAGCATTAACACAACATCTCTAAAAGCGAACCCAGAGTTATTCATAAATGGCCACCCCAGACCTAGGCCGTGGCCTAGGTTTGCCAACTAAAGCCAACCCCAAACCTCGGTAAAACCAAGGTTTGCACAGGATTAAAAGTGAGTGTGTAGATGTGGAAAGGTGAGGCACCCCAAACCTAAGTGAAACTTAGGTTTGTTGCATCTCGTTTAGCTGATAAGGAAACACAACATCATACACCACTCGTTAACAGACAAAGTTTGAGCATACCTGTTTGCCCGGACGAAGGAGATTCTCTTGCAAAAGTGAGGAGAATGGTTGGGAGACACCAGAGGAGATGGAGAGGGAATGCAAAGACAAAGGAAATCAAAGCAAAAGACGAAAGGAAGCAAGGAAACGAAACATACAAAGCAAGAGAGGAAAAACCCAACAGAGAGCTGCGCGGTTTGAGGCCGCGGCCAAAACCGCGTATGTCTCTGTCCTATTTTTTTTTTAATTAAAATCACTCCAACACATAAATTAAAACGAAACACGAAAACCTCGGTGGGTTGCCTCCCACCTAGCGCCTTGGTTTCGGTCGTGGCTCGACCTTCCTTCTGATCACTCCTTCGGCTTTCCTTAATTCTCGGATTCCTCTTCACCTCTACCTCTTTCGCTCTCAAATATCTTGAACACTGTATTTTCACCACCAACCCTTAAGGTCATCTCGCCCTCTTCCATGTCGATCATCGCTTTGCTCGTGGCCAGAAAAGGTCTTCCCAGTATCAGCGGGACTTCTTCATCTCCATCTATGTCGATCACCATGAAGTCCACCGGAAAGTAGAACTTATCGACTTTAATCAACACATCCTCTACCACTCCATACGGGTACATTATTGATCTATCAGCGAGTTTGAGAGTCATGTTTGTAGGCTTCACCTCCCCCAATCCCAGTTTCCTGAAAACAAATAAAGGCATTAAATTAATACTTGCTCCTAAATCACATAACACCTTATCAAAATTAAAATTCCCAAGTTGAATAGGAATCGAAAAACTCCCTAGATCCTTAAGCTTCAGGGGAAGCTTGTTCTGAATGATCGCACTGCACTCTTCAGTAAGTGTAATGGTGGACTGGTGTTCAATTGCCCTCTTCTTGGATAAGATATCCTTCATGAACTTGAGATATGTTGGCATTTGGGCAAGTGCTTCTGCAAATGGGATGTTGATGTGCAGCTTCTTGAAAATGTCAAGGAATTTCTTGAACTGTTCCTCATCTTTATGTGCCTTTACTCGACTCGGAAATGGTAGCGTGGCACATATGGTTTGACTGCCGGTTGTGATGGGGGTGTCACCTCTTTTTCCTTCGGCTTCTCCCTATCAACCATATCACTAGGACAATCGTCCTTCAGCTCAACATTCGCCTCCTTGATCATCTCCTTGCCACTTCTCAGATAAATGGCATTGCATTCTTCCCTTGGTTTCCTTTCAGTTTGACTAGGGAATGTCCCGGGAGCTCGGTTTTGTAGGACTTCAGAAATTTGTCCCACTTGCCTTTCAAGGAGCCTTATGTATGTCGTGTTCTGATCAGTAGCTGCCTTGATCGTGTTAACCGTGCTTGCTAACTCTTCAACCTTGCTATCCATCTTGGTCATAAACTTCATCATCATATCTTCCATCCCCGGTTTCTTCTCTACGGATGGTCCTTCATCGAATTTCCTTTGGTTGAAACCTGGAGAGCGGTAAGCATTGTTAGCATTAGAAGAATTAGAAAAGTTAGGAGGATTACCGTATTGTTGTTTCCCTTGAGGTTGACTCCATGAAAAATTAGGGTGTTTCTTCCACCCCTCATTGTAGGTATTCGAGAAAGGGTCGTTCCTCGGCTGGTTGTTCCGGTTTTGCAAAAATTGAACCTGTTCAGGTTCTTGAGGAGTGGGGAACACTTCCGAACTACTTCCCTTTAAGTGGTTTGTGATAGCTGCTAATTGAGCTTTTATTGCCTTCAGCTCATCCGATTCTTGAACACTAGCTACCCGTTTGATAGAAGATCGTGGAGTGGCATAGCTATACTCGGCTAAGTTCTCGATCAACTCGACTGCCTCTTCATATGTCTTATTCATGAGAGCTCCACCCGCTGCAGCAGTGATATCATTCTTGAACTGCGGGTGAAGGCCTCCAAAGAACGTTTGGATAATTACCCAGCCGTGTAACCCATGACGTGGACACTTTTTTAACATGTCTTTATATCGCTCCCATGCCTCGTATAGAGTCTCTTGGTCCTATTGAGCGAAGTGGGTGATGTCGGCCATCAGTTGAGCGGTTCTTCCCGGTGGGAAGAATTTCTGGAGGAACGCAACTTTCAGGCCTGCCCATGTAGTGTTCTGATCCGATGGTAGGCCCTCTATCCAAATTTCAGCTCTACCCTTTAGGGAAAAAATGAATAGACTCAGCTTGATCGCGTTCTCCTCCATCCCATTGATCTTGAACGTATTGCAGATCCGTTCAAATGCACGAAGGTGTGCATGGGGATCTTCAGTTGGCGCTCCCCCAAACTGATTCTGTTGTACCATCACGATGGTACTCGGCTTGATCTCGATATAATTTTTCGCAGTGGTGGGTGCTTGGACTCCTATGCGTGCGGCTGCCACGTTCGGATCGGCAAACGACCGCATAGGGTGTCTCTCAGGAGGAGCTTCGTCACCCATCTTCAATTGCCTTTTAGCTTTTGATTCTCTTCTTAACTGACGGGCGGTTCTTTTGATTTCCGGGTCGAGTGGTCCGATTCCTTCCCCTCGGGTTTTCCTTGGCATAAACCAATTAGTACATGAAACGGAAAGTCAGCGAAATTAGCAATCCAAAAACTGAAAGTGATGAAAACAAAATAACAAAAATAAAAAAATATGTTCAATGTAATAGCGCTTATAGCTGGTAGTGCTATCAGTTGCAACTAGTTCCCCGACAACGGCGCCAAAAACTTTATAGGCGGGTTTACACCCCCTAAATCTTACCGCAAGTGTACGGGTCGAAATCAAGTAATAGTACAAAAGTACGAGTATCGAACACAGGGAACTAGGAACTAAGTATCACAATGACTATAAACTCTATTAACTGAACGGTCGCAAATTGAGTTGTTGATACGAAACTAATTAAATGCGAATAAATCAAACACAAGACAATAGGTAACTTGATGACTTCTGATAGAGGAAACAGTTGAGGGTTGGAAGTCCTAAGGTTTTCACGTACAAACAATCGACTCAAAACAATTACCAGTTATTCCGTATAATGAATACCCAATCTCTAAAAATTACAGTTGTTCTTTCTCAAGCAACAACGGGTTCTATCTTGGAAAACACAAGTTTTATCTCTCGATCTTAACCTATGGAATTCAAAACACATTAAATTCAAGATTTCAATGGGACTAAGGCTTACTTGGTATATCTCTATCCAATTTATCACCTTAGGCATCCAATTCCTAGTTCTAGTTAACAATTAATTCTCTCGAACTTAATTGAAAACACACAAAACAATTGAAAGTTGGCCAAACTCACAAAGGCATTAAAGATCAAATCACACGCTTCATTAAAATAGGAAAAACTGATAAAAGGTTCCAATCACATGTTCATAAGCTTAAACCAAATTCATTCCAACCCCCAACATCTAAAGATTAGTTCATGTTGGTGGTGGATAAAAACATAAGAAAAGGAAGGAAACTAGTGTGTGCAAACATAATGATTGTGAACGTGTTAGTCTAATGATGGACTCCCTTCTCTCGGCTCTAATCCGATTATCTTTGTGAACTCTGTTAGGACTAAAAGTCCTATAAAATAGAAAGTGATATAAAGAAATAATTAGCGTTATTTATTGGTTTGTAAAGCCTCTCAAGATAATGGGCTTTATGGCTAATGGGCTTGGGCCTGTCAAGCCCTTGGTATTTAATGTGTGTTTAGAGTGGTAATTAGGTTAGGATTGGTGAGATTAGCCGTGCGCTTAACAGTGTTTAGAGAGAGAGTTTGTTCATCATTCTAATCTTGTAACTCTCTGCATTCAATCACTAAAGGATTAATCGTTTCATATTCATTGTTACTTGTTAAGCTGAGATCTACAATTGGTATCAGAGCTGAGGGACAAAGCTATCGATTCAAAGGTATTTTTCTGGTTTTTCTTGATCATTCAAAGTACGTACTGTGTTCATCTCAAGAATTTTTGATTGCTTTGATTTTGGTGTTAAAACCCAAAATTGAGGCTTGATACATTCTTCTCATAGGTTTTCTAAGATCTCTCTGTGTTTTCAAATCGTTTGGTTGAGTAAAAATCACTGATTTTTAAGTTCTTGATTTGTTTGGTTTTTGCTCCTTGTTCGTGAAAATTATCAATTTTTCTTGTCAAAAGTGCTATTTGATTCGATTTAGTATTGTTTTGGTGTGATTTTGGGCTAGTTTTCTTGTTAGTACTAAGTTCTTGTAGATTATCTCTCTTCAAGACTGCATAAATTCATCGAACCTGGTAAGTTTTTTCTTGTATCTGATTTGTTTTCGAAGTCCCGGTACTGATATCTCCCGGTAGTGACTACGCCCGATACTGATAACTCCCGGTAGTGAATAACTCCCGGTGCTGATATCTCCCGGTAGTGTTAACTCCCGGTGTAGTCATCTCCCGATACCGATATCTCCCGGTAGTTGATATATCCCGGTACTCCATCTCCCGGTACCTAACTTAGTCCCGGTATTACTCAGTTGTGGGACTCGGTTTGCCAGTCCCGGTATCACAACTCCCGGTATTTCTCTGTGACTTCCCAGTTGCGGGACTTCTCAATTGTGTGCCTTTCCATTTGCGGGACTTGCTTCTAATACCGGAAGCTGTAAATTTTGGATTTTTAGGTTTTGTAATTTTTGAACTTTCATAACTTCAAATCATCATAACTCTCTCAAAAATCAGTATTTTGCAATGAAATTTTACAGGGTTACTCAAAATGTGATTCTGAACATATTCTCTGGGAATGTTTTCTGCTAAAAACATCTACAACTATGAGTTCGATCACACCACAGTAAACTGAACAGGCTTTCAATTCCGGATCAGTAAACCCTGTCTGCTTTTGATCGATATCTTGAATTGTCTCATGATCACTTCTGTCAAGTAACAATGTCTTATCCGACTTACTCTGAGCTCAAAGAGAAAGTTTCTCTTTTAGAAGCTCATATCTCTAAGCTAGAAGCCGAGGCTAAGATCAAATATGATGCCATAGGCAGGCTAGCGATTGAAAAGGCTGAGGACAAATGTGTGATAGAAAACTATCAAACTGAGTGCTCGGCCTATTCAGAAAGAGCTAAACTCCTCGAGAGCCAAATATCTGAATATACTCAAAAGTTTGAGAAGTCTCAGGAGGAGTATTCTAAAAGCATCTTAGTTCAAGAAAATGTTTTAAAAGAAAATGAAAAGTTGACCACTAAGCTTAAGGAGGTTGAATCCAAACTTTACAAACTTGGTCAATCTGAACAAACCATCCACTTGAACAAGCCTAAGGAGTTCAAATATTACAACTCGCTTTGGGGACTCGGATATGATAATCCGTGCTACCTAAAGAAAGTCATGTCGAAGGTCCGCACTCTTTATGAATTTGATTTCATGGGCTTAGACAAGATTTATCCCGAGTACAAAATTAAGTGGACTAAGGCATCTCCGGAAGATGAGGAGTTTGAGGATTTTAAAAGACAAACGGCCATACCTCTACCACCAATAGAGGCAAAACCTAAATCTGAAAATCCTACTTCTGAAAATGACACGAAATCGGATGATGCGCCGCCTAGGAAGAACATAAATGTACAAATTCCTTTCGTGTACGAAACGCTTAATGCATCGTATTTAAAAAGCAAAATTCCTTATCTCCCAAATAATTACTTCGACATCTGTTCGCTTGCCAAAACGGTTGAAACTCCCCTTCCCGGTCCGGCAACACCAGATGCAGATTCTAACGAGAAATCAGAGTTCAAACGTTATGTTCCACCTCTGATTTTGGAAAATATCATTTTCAAACTTGAAGAATCGATTGCGAGGGATAAGGTCATTTATGAAACCGAAAGGATTGTACTTTTAGATTCTATTGAAAAGCTCAAACAGACTAAACCCAAGACACTACCCGAATCTGAAAGAGCGATCTATCGAACCGAGATTGCTAAGTTGACCTCTCAGCTGTCCGTGCTAGCGACAGAAGCTTTAACGCTGAGAATGGCTAAGGGGAATTCTGTGGATACTCCAATGACGCCGGTTACTTCTGAAACAATATCGTTTGATGATGCTCATATCTTTTCGGATAGTTCGTCGTGCAAAGCCTTTATGGGAGTGTCTGATGACACCACTACTAAAGATTTGAGCTTTAAGGATAAAGGTAAGGCCATCGAACCCGATTCTGTTCAAAAGAATATTTTTCCGGTTTTTGATAATCCCTTTGCGAATGACTCCTCGTCTGACTCTGATGGCGACACTCCACCTGATTCTGCAAGAAGATTTTCTGAGTTTATGAATTCCACTCCTTGTCATGAAGATGATTTTTCTAAGATTGATGTTGCTCCTAAGCTTGCAAGTCACATTCAACTTCTTGAGAAAATGCCTTCACCGGTTAATTTTAAAAAGGGAGAATGTTCCAACTCCAAATATGTTTCTAAGACCAATTCTTCAAATTCAAAATCTAAAAGACGGTCAAAGAAACGCCCGAAAACCGGTAAGTCTCACAAAAGACAATCTTATTACTCTAGTTCTACTGACAGTGAGCCTCATGATTCTTCAAATAATCATGTTTTTAGAAAAGTAAAAATGGTTTGGAGAAAGAAATCAACTACAAAAGAATGTAATGGAAACACGTTTCATTATTCCCCTGTAGTTGATACAAAGTATTTTATTTCCAATACTGGTTCACGTGCTCATGTTTACCCTATAGCTAAGCTGATCAGTTTAAACCGAGCAAAGGTCTGTTGCACGTATTGTGGAAAGAGTGACTTTTTACATCCAAGGTACGTCAATAACTGGTATGGTACTTATAGTATCCCAAATCCCCATTTTAAAGTCAAGACATCTAACCACCAAGGATCCATCAAAGCATGGATACCAAAATCTTTTTGATCTGTTTTTGCAGGGATTTCATGTGTGATAATATACAAAATTTTATTTTCACATGACTGCGTTCGAAGGTTGTGCCACATTTGAGGGGGAGCATCAGGTATTTGACATATACATGATTTTTTTGTGAATTCAAAGAACCGTGGCAATTCATCCTGAAAAACTTACTTGAGTTTGTTTTTCTCCGTTTTTAAATTCCAGAATTGCCACGTGTTATATTTTCTTTGATTTAGTTATTTCCATGTCTCACATATTTTGTTGATTTTTCGATGGAAATACACCCGCTTGAATTCCAATTTTGTTCTCATAGTACGTCCTTACTTACTAATGATTCAGTTCTTCTCTGGTAAATTAATTGTGACTTGTTCTTCACAATTAAACTTTCTGATCAATTGTTTCATTTGTTGCAAACACTGTGCTTACTGAGTCATCCTAGTCGCGCTTGAACTTGTTCTTTGATCTTCATTCACATTTTATAATGACTTCTGATCAACTCAGATCAGGACTCGTTCTTAAAAGATTGATTTCTAAACATGCCAATTTAGAACTCGTACTTCAATGTGTGCTTAATGTTTTATTGGTTCATTCAAAGAGTGTTAGGAATTACATCGTTTCTATGGTCTATCCAGAACCGGAAGGACCTACCCAAGAAACACATCCTTTTTAGATAACAGTGAGGGGTCTAGATGTATAGACGAGTTTGGAATGAAAAAAAAATGGTGAGGATGTGACAGGACTTAAAAGACATATTGGTCCTTACCAAACCGAGTCAGTTAGCCGGGTAACCACACAATCTATTCATTCTCGTTCTTTGGAGATGAATATTGAAACAGACATGGACCCAGTGTCGACAACTCGTGTCACCCCACCTAGCCACTCAAGCATCTCACAAAAGATGTTTGTTTCATAAATGCACGGAGATTTAGCACATAATCTATCTATTCCTCACTCGGAGGTCTTAGATATTGAAAAAGGAAGACATCAGCTCCGGTCTCCGAACTTCATATTCTATTCACTGTGTCAATTGATTTTTAACTTGAGTCCCAGGTTAAATCAATTTTTGAGCCAAATCGATATAATTTATTTCTTTCACACATGCACGAGTCTTTGTGATTCCCATTGCATATCTTCGTGATATTGCCGGAATAGTTTGAGAGGTAATTTTTAATATTTTACTTCAGTGATAACTGGAAGTCCTATCAGAGATACCCCGATGCCAACTCTGAACATAGGCCACACAATTATTTTAATTGTTGTGATAACAGTTACTATTGGGTTTCTGTGTTAGATGATTACCCTATTTTGGTTACTTACCGTTTTATCTGGTACTTTTGCTACTCATCAGTGTTGTCTTTGAAGTTACATGATGCTCCTAATCATCATGAGGGGGAGAACTGATACAAATTCAAAGACAAAGATCATCATCATGAGGGGCAAAACGTTATAAAAGTTCAAAGACCTAGGCTATCAAGTTGAGGGGGAGTAAGCAAAAGTTGAGGGGGAGTAACTGTTATAACCTGTGCTGAAAATATTACAACGTGCATGGTTCTTCTATCCGTTTAACAAAGTGCAGAAGTTTTCAAAGCTAATTCAACTCGTGGTTCAACTCGTGATACTAAGAAGACCAAGAGCATATTTCAAGGGGGAGCGTGAAAGATATGAAGACAAGCAACACTAAAGTGGTTCAAAGATTCAAGATGAAGAGAAGATCAAGATCGGAAGAGTTCAAGTTCGTATTTTTTCTTTATATAACTTTAGGGGGAGATTGTTAGGACTAAAAGTCCTATAAAATAGAAAATGATATAAAGAAATAATTAGTGTTATTTATTGGTTTGTAAAGCCTCTCAAGATAATGGGCTTTATGGCTAATGGGCTTAGGCCTGTCAAACCCTTGGTATTTAATGTATGTTTAGAGTGGTAATTAGGTTAGGATTGGTGAGATTAGCCGTGCGCTTAACAGTGTTTAGAGAGAGAGTTTGTTCATCATTCTTATCTTGTAACTCTCTGCATTCAATCACTAAAGGATTAATCGTTTCATATTCATTGTTACTTGTTAATCTGGGATCTACAAACTCCTCCTCGATCGATCCTCTATCGTGGCTCAAAAGTCTCCGAAAATCCTCTAAAAATCGCCCTCCAGCCGTCTGCCATCGTCCGTGTTTGAATTATTTGTCAAAACCTAGCTGCAGAAAGTGTTTTATAAAACTGGGCATCGGGGCCAGTACTGGCGCCAGTTGGCTAGCGCCAGGTTCTGTCAATTTTGTCGGCGCGGATTGTGGCGCCAGTTGGCTGGCACCAAGACTGGCGCTGGCTTCTGTTTTGTTTCTTGGCACAGATTGTGGCGCCAGTTCTCTGGTGCGAAGACTGGCGCCAGGCTCTGTTTCTCATTTCCTCGATTTTTCTCGATTTCAGCTCCGGAACTCGAATCTGCTGCGCTTTTGGATAATAATGCTCATACCTGTACTTTCTCACAAAAAACCCGTTAAATACTCGTATTTCACTTGAAGACATGCGTGAACCACCTAGTTTGAGATTAAAAATAATGTCGGAAATCGACATTATCATCCCGTCATCGCAAGATGTTTATACGTATGGTTTGAATGATGGTAAATCAGGTTTGTTATGCCTTGTTTACATTAATTTCTAAAACTATTACTTTTGAAACTGAATGTTCTCACTAGGCGTTAGCCTAATCGTTTCAAATTAAATTTTTCTTACCAGGTACGAGCTCGGGGAAGTAACGGGATGAGTGGAGAGTATATGGTGGTGACAACTTTTGATGTAAATAGTTTTGAGATTCGATAGTCTTTTGGAGATCCTTTAGACAACCCAGATAATCTAGAATCATGTATGAATGGTTTAGATTAATAAGTTGTCATTTAGTGATCCTTTAATATAATTTGAATTTTGTCACTGTTTGAAATCTTTATGAATGAATATATCATGGATATTAGATACGTAAATCCTTTTAGTTCAGGTTTAAATTTGCCCTGATTTTTAGGGTGTTATAATATGGTATCAGAGCATTAGTTTAAGTGAACTAGGTATGCTAGTGAAATACCTAGATTTAAGCTGAGACAAATTAAGTTATGATTTGTGAGATATGGGTAGAAGTACTAAGATGGGATAGTCTTGGAGTCGACGAAAATACGTGAATTAAGCACTGTAACAATGGTAATGAGGATTCTCATGTATAGTATGTTCACAATTTCAATTAGCTACTGACATTATGAATATATTGTTACACAAGCATACTTGTTTCCAAATTGTTACAATGACTAATGAACGTTAAAGTACGTTTCTTGTGTTTGGATACATGTAACCATTTCTTATGGTTATCTTTGTGTTGCTATTAGAATATAATGGTGAATACGCCAACTATATCCCCTAATTTTTCGGAAGATAGGGCAGTGAACGATTAGGCGATGGAGAAGCAACCATAAATGGGTGGAACTCACGAAAGTTCGCCAAGGCCACCTCTAATAGGAGGAGTGGAAAGTCAAACGCAAAGAACGAGTACCGGTACCTCTAATCCGGTGACAACCGAGTCTACAATGGAATCTCGCATGATGGAGAATATGATGCGAGTGATGAATACAACACTAGCACAATAATCTGAGTTGTTCATGAAAGCGTTAAATGACAGAAGTGCTGAGTTACGACGACCGGAGACGGGTACTGGTGTAGTAACTCCACCTCGTATTCCTGTAGTGATGGTTAACAGGAGAGTGGAAAGAGTTTGTTCTTACAAAACGTTTCTGAGTTGCAAACCTCCGGAGTTTGCTGGAGCAGACAATCCGGTAGCATGTATGAACTGGCTTAGAGAAATGAAACAGGCGTTTCGAGCTTGTGAATGCGACGGGGAATCAAAGGTCAGGTTCGGTTCTCAAATGTTACGAGGCAACGCTTTAGTTTGGTGGAATATCGTAACTTCAACCGTAACAACTCCGATTTTGGCTGCCATGACGTGGGAGTCTTTTAAGAAAAATATCTTGGAGGAATATTGCAATTAAAATGAAATGGATAGAATTGAAGAAGAGTTCCGAACTCTTAAGTAGGGTACTTCGTCTGTTCGGAAGTACACTGAATTATTCATGGAAAAGTTGAATATGGTGGGGCATGTGGCTCCAACTGAGAAGGAAAAGATTAAAGCTTATCTGAAAGGCTTACCAGCGGACATGATGTCCCGGGTGCGAAATTCTAAAGCCTTGACACTAAGAGAAACAATTGAGGAAGCGAAATTGATAAAGGAAGTGTATGCCAAAGATAAAGAGGAAAAGGTTCAAGGGGAAGAGAAACGAAAATGGGAAGGCCGGTCAGAGTCTTCTCAAAAATCTAAATCGTTTGGCAGAAATGTTCGCTATGAGCCTCATCGGGAGCCGAATTGGTGCCCGAAGTGTAGAAATAAGCATTATGGTCCGTGTCGAGTGACCACACCGGAATGCTATAAGTGTGGAAAAAGTGGACATACTTTGAGTAATTGTCCTATTCAAGGGTCAACATGCTTCAAGTGTAAACAACCAGGTCATTTCCGCAGAGATTGTCCAAGGTTGAAGAAGGGTGGGGACCAGGAAAAAAAACCAAATGCTCCCAAGCCGACGGGTCGGGCATTTCACATGACGGCTGACGAAGCCAAAGAATCAAAAGATGTTGTTTCCGGTACATTTCTCGTTAATTCTATTCCTGCATGAATATTATTTGATTGTGGCGCTAATCTATCGTTTGTGTCAAAATCGTTCTATCACAAGTTAGCTATGCCTGTCACTACCTTGGAAGATGCCTTAGTAGTCGAGATAGCTAACGGGGGTCAAGTCTTAGTTCGTTAAAGACTTGAGGGTTGTCTAATTTTGATAGAGGAAAATAAATTTCCGATCGACTTGATGTTGATGGAAATTGGGGGGTTTGATTTAGTTGTGGGTATGGACTTGCTGACAATCAATCAGGCAGAAATTCTTTGTGCAAAGAAATTAATCCGGATTCCTGTGCCTGATAATGATGATGTATTCATCTTTGGGGAGAAGAGAAAAGGGGAAGTTTCGTTGATTTCTGTTGCAAAGGCGCGTAAATGTTTGGTAATAGGATGTTCATCCTACTTAGCATATGTTCTAGATGTGAAAGCATAAAAGAAACAAGTGGAAGACATAAGCATAGTACGAGAATACCCAGATGTATTCTCGGATGATCTTCTAGGTCTACCGTCTGAACGACAAGTGGAATTTCGAATTGATCTTGTTCCTAGAGCGGCACCGATCGCGCGTGCACCATATCGTTTAGCTCCAGCTAAAATGAAAGAGATGATGTCTCAATTACAAGAGCTACTTGACAAAGGATTTATCATACCAAGTTTTTCACCTTGGGGAACTCCAGTATTATTTGTTAAGAAAAAAGGATGGCACTATGAGAATGTGCATCGATTATAGGGAGCTGAATAAGGTGACTATTATAAATTAGTATCCGCTCCCAAGGATTGATGATTTGTTTGTTCAACTCCAAGGTGCGGGATGCTTTTCAAAGATTGATTTGAGGTCGGGTTATCATCAAGTACGAGTAAGAGATGGAGATATTCTCAAGACAACATTTAGAACGAGATATGGGCATTACGAATTTCTTGTGATGCCATTTGGGTTGACAAATGCTCCAGCTGTGTTCATGGATATGATGAACAGAGTGTGTCAACCATTTTTAGACAAGTATGTCATCGTGTTCATTGATGACATACTTGTGTATTCAAAGAATGAGGCCGACCATGAATACCACCTTCGTGAAGTCTTGGAAGTTTTAAGGAAGGAGAAGTTGTACGCGAAATTTTCAAAATGTGAATTTTGGTTAAGAGAAGTACAATTTCTTGGCCATGTAATTACTTTGGAAGGGGTCAAAGTAGATCCGGCAAAGATAGAAGCAATGACGAACTGCGAAACACCGAAGAGCGCGTCAGAAATAAGGAGTTTCTTGGGTCTAGCAGGTTACTACCGAAGGTTTATAAAAGACTTCTCAAAGATTGCTTCTGCTTTGACCATGTTGACTCGGAAGAATGTAAAGTTTATATGGACTGAAAAGCAAGAGTCAGCTTTCAGGACGTTACGACAGAAGCTATGTGAAGCTCCTATTCTTGCATTACCAGAAGGAACAGAAGATTTGGTGGTATATGGTGACGCGTCAAAGATGGGTTTGGGGTGTGTGTTGATGCAACGCGGCAAGGTGATTGCTTACGCATCAAGACAGCTCAAAGAACATAAGAAGAATTACCCTACCCATGACTTAGAACTTGCAGCGGTGGTGTTTGCACTAAAATTGTAGCGACATTATCTGTACGGAACAAAGTGCACTCTCTTCACTAATCATACGAGTTTAAAACATGTCTTTGATAAGAAAGAATTGAACATGAGGCAAATGCGTTGGCTAGAACTACTTAAAGACGAGTTTTTTGCAAAAATAGGGTTGTTTTGAAAACCCTTTGTAGAAATAGGGTTGTTTCAAAATCTTTGGTAGAAATAGGGTTGTTTCAAAATCTGATTTTATATATTTTCATTTTAAACCCTATATATTTACAGATTTAACCCTCTCACTTACATCTTATTTTTTATTTGTCTCTATTATTTTAAAAAAATTACTTTTAACCCTTATTGTATACTATATATGAATTCATTTATTTAAAATATATAATTAAAATGTATATATTATTTTTAGCAAATTATATTATTAAATATATCTCATTAATACCTTAAAAATAATACCAATATTTAATATATTACAATTTTACACAAACACAATACGAACTCAACGGTAAATTAGAATACGAATTAATACCAATATTTAATATATTATAATTTTACACATTACAATACGAATTAAACACTAAATTAAAAATTATAATACGAATTAAACACGAATTAGAGGGGATGACCCTCTGTCCACTATTTTCAACATACATGCACATGTGGTAAGTGGCAAATGGAAAGATTTCCATGTTCACATGCTCTTGCAGTTTGTCGACATAGAGGGGATGACCCTCTTTCCACTGTGAGTACTGTGTACACTACTATGACGTATAGAGAACAATATCGTTCTGATTTTATGCCACTTTCTCACGTTGATTATTGGTTGGAGTCGGATTGGAAAATTGAAGCAGATTACTCGAAACTTTCTGTGCATCGAGGTCGGAGGCTTGCAAACCGATTTCGTAATGAGATGGACATTCGTCATCCTGACGAACCTCGCAAATGTGGACTATGCCACCAACCTGGGCATAATAGGAGAAATTGTCCAAATTCTCAACCAAGATTCAATGAGATGTGAACTTTATTATCTCTATAATTGATGTTTTAATTTAATTAGTGTTTAATTCGTATTGTAATTTTTAATTTAGTGTTTAATTCGTATTGTAATGTGTAAAATTGTAATATATTAAATATTGGTATTAATTCGTATTCTAATTTACCGTTGAGTTCGTATTGTGTTTGTGTAAAATTGTAATATATTAAATATTGGTATTATTTTAAAGGTATTAATGAGATATATTTAATAATATAATTTTCTAAAAATAATATATACATTTTAATTATATATTTTAAATAAATGAATTCATATATAGTATACAATAAGGGTTAAAAGTAATTTTTTTAAAATAATAGAGACAAATAAAAAATAAGATGTAAGTGAGAGGGTTAAATCTGTAAATATATAGGGTTTAAAATGAAAATATATAAAATCAGATTTTGAAACAACCCTATTTCTACCAAGGATTTTGAAACAACCCTATTTCTACAAAGGGTTTTCAAAACAACCCTATTTTTGCAAAAAACTCACTTAAGGACTATGACTGTGAATTGCATTACCATTCCAGTAAGGCAAATGTTGTGGCTGATGCTTTAAGTAGAATGGAATAAAGCGAGTGCTTGAAACCAACTAACGCCCGAATTGATGTGACGTCAAGTTTGATCGAAAGGTTAAAAGCAGCACAAGCGGAAGCTTTATTAGAAGAAATTTTGAAAGATGAAGTTATGATCAAACAACGTCTTCAACTGACTGAATATAACCATGGAATCAAACTGTTCTAAGGCCGTGTTTGGGTGCCAAAGGTGGGAGGAAATCGGGAGTTGATTCTTGAAGACGCCCACAAATCTAAGTATTCTATACATCCTGGAAGTACTAAGATGTATAGGTGTTAGCTCCAATCCTCTGTTTATAGAAGTATTGAAAAATAGGCTAAGTATAGAAGTCTTCGACAGAGGCTCTGCCGAGTAATCGAGAAGACCAAAGCATAGAAGTCTTCGACAGAGGCTCTGCCGAGTAACCTAGAAGACCGAAGTAAAGAATCGCCAGAAGACTCTTCAATACGGACAAGGCCACAGAGCCTCTGTCACACTTGACAGAGCCTCTGTGGTATAAAAGACTAGAGCTCTATACAAGGACAATCGTGCTTCTCACGATTTCTGCTGTACGAAGATCCTGAAGATCATTCGTACAAGGCGTGACCTGACAACTCCACGTGTCAAACTCTGATGGGTCTTAGCCTTAGTAGAAGCCGGGGCATTTAATTAACGTTGTACCTGCAACAATACCTGAATAGTGTCTTTGTACCTTCAGTCCTTGTTGTCCAGAACTTGTCCCCTTTAGAAGTAGTATAAATAGAAGACTCATGTTGAGTTCTTCTATTAAGCTTTGCACGATAAACACACCATTAGAGCAGATTTCTTGTATATCTTTCGGTGTTCTTGGTGCTTTATTTATATCAATATACAGTGGGTTATTGAGCTAATTATCTAAGTTATTTCCACTTTATATATTTGATATTGTGTGTCTTCTACCTTATTATATCTTTTAGTTCGTTAAAACGCTTCCGCATTATATCTTGTTTGAACTATTAGATAAGAATCATCATTGTTAAGCAAAATAGGAACCAACAATTGGATCAGAGCGGTTCTTGATTTTCTATATCAAGAGGTCCTCACTTACAATGATTTTTGGTAGAAACTTGCACTTTTAACCTATTTTCATATCTTTCAAAACAGCATCTGTTTTTCTGCCATTCTCGACCTGTTTCGACTTTGGTAAACTTACAGAATCTGTTTCTTCGGTTAAATCTCCATTTTAGTGCATTGTTCAAAAGTTTTAAAGCTTATAAAAACCATTAGAAACATCCACTTCATTCTCTGAAGGTTTGCTGTTCATACCCTATTTTCTTGATTTCTCAAACCCTTTCAAAATGACAAACACAAACAACTTCTTCACGGCTGGTTCTTTAACCAAGCCACCCACACTACTCAGAGATGAGTACCCTCAATGGAAGACACGAATGATTCACTTCTTCGAGGGTACTGACAAAGAACTCATCTACTATATCAACAATCCTCCTTTCGTACCAATGATCACAGTACCCCGTGTACCTGGCACAGACGACACTCCAGAAATCCCTGCTCATGATAAACCAAAGACCAAGGACAAGTGGTCAGATCCTGATTGGGAAAAATATGAAGTTGCTCAGAAGACTAAGAGACTTCTGATCATGGCCATACCCAATGACCTTTTCCAATCCCTAGATGCGTGTGAATCTGCATACGATATGTGGAACGAACTGGAAAAACCACTGGAGGGTGGGGCCAAAACTCAGAAGAACCGCAGAGCCCAATGCATCAACGAGTACTACGCATTCAAAGCTCTGCCGACAGAATCTCTACAGTCAAAATATGATCGCTTCAACTCTCTAATCAACAAATGTAAGAAGTTCGGAAGCCACAGAACTTCAGAAGTTCCTAAAGAGTCTCAATGAAGAATGGCTCCAGTTGTCTATGTCTCTGCAAACAAATCAGGACTTAGACTCCTGGACTCTGTCAGATCTCTATGGAACATTGGCAGCCCAAGAGCCTCAGATTGCACAAGCAAAAGCTCAAATCAGTGCACCTCTTGCGCTGGTTAATAAGGCTACAGAAGCAAAAGAGAAGCCGAAAAAGGAGAAAGTTGTGGAAGAAAAGAAGGAGAAGAAGAAGAAAATCTTGATTGTTGATAGTGAAGAGGAGGAGGTGGTAGAAAAAGAATAGGCAACTATGGCCTCGATAGCTAAATCGTTAGCTCTTTTGACAAGGGAATTCAACAGAGGATATCAGAAGAAGTTTGGTAATGAATGCTACGGAAGAGATGATCGTGGAAGAGAAGGATCAAATGACAAGAACGACAGAGGTGTCGACCAACAGAGGTCGAATGACAGGAATGACAGAGGTGGTGACCGATAGAGGTCAGACGACAAAGATGGCAACGCTCCACAGAACCAAGGATGTTACAATTGTGGCAAGCCAGGCCACTATGCCAATGAATGCAGAAGAAAATCAAACCGCCCTCAGAGGGATTCTGCTTTCTACAAAAAGAAAGAAGAATATTATGCTCAGAAGTCACTCATGGTGAATCAATAAAACTGGCAGTCAGATACATCCTCTGACGAAGGAGAAAAGAAGAACACCCTGTTTTGTGGCATGGCAGAGATCAGCTCCGACTCCGATAGTGAGGTATCCACTTCTGACTCTTACACTAATCAAGCAGAAGCTGATTTGCTTAAACTACACATTGAACACACAGAACTTAAAAAGACCTGCGAAAGTGTTCAGAAGAAGCTTACCTTCTTTGAGAGAGAAGCTAGACTTCTCACTCAAGAAAAGGCTAAAATCTTTCAAGAAAAGGCTAAAATCTTTCAAGAAAAGGAAGAAATTGAAACAAACTGCAACAAACACCTAAATCCTTTGAAAGAAAAGATTTCTGAACTTAACTCAGCCTTAAAGGCAAAATCTAAAGAACTTATGGACGTTGAGTGCGACAGAATGAATATCCTAGCTCTTAAACATTATTTTCAAAAGGAAATAGAAGTCCTCTGTCAAGATTTACTCAGAAGAGATCTTTTAATCAAGAAATATCAAGATGCACAGAAGGTGTACGAGAAAATTAATATACAAATAGGAAGACGGGGAATTGGCTTCTGTGATATAGATCCATACACTGGAAACAAAAGAAACAAGTCTCTGTCCTCTCTATTTCATATTGGAAATACAAGAAAACCTGGATTTCCAAACATACTCTCTGTAAGCAAAAGGCGAAAAGTCTCTAGCGAACCTCACCAGAGGAAACTTCTGAAGATGATAAATGTGTGGTTTGAAAACACAGATTTGTCACCTTCAATCTCTGTCAAAAGAGAATCCAAACCTAAGAAATATCTGAAAACTCAAGATCAGATAGGTATCTTCAAGTTTGGTAACCCCGAGACTCAAACACAGGTTGCCTTTGTCTTCATGATAAACTCTGAAAAGAAATCATCGGCAGAGGCACCTGAGTTCAAGCCTAACATTTCAGAAGAAAAACTTAAAGATATCTCTGAAAAGGAGTTGATAGAAATCGGGAAAAATAACTTTTACAAAAATCTCTGTACACCCTCTATCAATCAAAATCTCTCTGATGAAACCTTAATAGATACTTCTGTTGACTTGGAAAATAATCTCACTAAAAAGGATGAAAGCAAGTATGGCACATGCTCTGAAAATCTAGCCTCTGTCGAAAGAGAACTAAGTGACTCAACCTCTGTATATGAGGACGATTCATCCTCTGACGAATCTGAGACTGACTCTAAGTCAGAGATAGTACCTTGTGACTCAGAGGATTTTAAACTACCATCTGGAGTTCTTAACAGAACTATTCCTCCCAAGGAGAAAATCACAAGAGTTCCTATCTGTCCAGATTTTTTGGACATGTGTATACAAGCCAAAATCTCTCTTGAGCTTGAGAAAATCAAACAACAAAAGAAAACGTCCTCTCAAAATTCAACAAGTTCAAAGTCTTCAAAACCCCTTAAGGCCTATTAAAGAAAAACTAACATGGCAACAGAAGGGTAATTGGGCTGAAAATAACAAATCTTTTTCTTCTGTGACAGTGAAACCTGCAAAAGTTCACCACAGAAGGGGTCCACAGAAGGCTGCTCTCAACAAAGGATTTTGCAAACAACAATCTAGCCTACATAGGTGTTCTTGTAATAGGAAGTCAAATGTTAGGATAGAATGTAATGCCTCTGTGACCCCATTTAATGTTTTCAATGAAAAGTTCAAGCAAATCTCTTCGCACATTCATTATTGTCATTGTTTTGATCTCATGTATCGATTAAATCAACACTTCTCAAGTCCACACTGTTTCTTCTCTACACCCAAAAAGAACACTAAATTCAAGGGTAAGAAGAAACAAAATGATTCTTCAAAAGAAGCTAAAACCAAACCCAAGAATGCTAAGGCGAACTTGAAGACCCCTAACAAAGCTGGGCCCATTTGGATATGGGTACCTAAAACTCTCTGATTGTCTTGCAGAAGCAGTATGTGCCAATCTGGTATCTTGACTCTGGATGCTCGCGGCACATGACTGGCGACAGAGGTCTACTATCCTCCTACAAAGATAAACTTGATGAAGGATCTGTGACCTTTGGTGACAACAAAAAAGGGTATATAAAAGGCCACAGAGTCATCAAAAAGGAAAATATAACCGTATGCAAAGTTGCATATGTGGATGGCCTTAAGCACAATCTTCTCAGTGTTAGCCAACTCTGCGATACGGGCTTCGACGTAATGTTCAAAAGAACCTTCTGCTCTCTACAAGGTGAGGACACAGGAGTCGAACTTCTTCGAGCCGAATGAAGAGGCGATATTTACCTCATGAACTTCTGTGCCAAGAACAAGGAAGACAAGCTCTGCCTTGTTGCTTGTAAAAGCGAAGAAGCCTGGTTATGGCATAACAGGTTCTGCCACCTAAACTTTCATACTCTAGATAAGCTTGTTAAACTTGATCTAGTCAAAGGTCTGCCAAATGTTAAATTTAATAAAGATCATTTGTGCTCTGCTTGCGAAATGGGAAAACTCAAAAGAGCTTCCCATAAAGGCAAAACTGATGTATCTTTCCCTAGGCCTCTGTACATGCTTCATGTTGACCTCTGCGGTCCAATCGCTACACAGAGCCTATGTGGCAAGAAATATATACCTGTCTTGATCGATGAATATTCAAGATTTACATGGGTTGAATTTGTCAGAAAGAAATCAGATGTTCCAAACATTCTGATAAATTTAATGAAAAGAATCCAAGTTCTGTATGAGTGCAGGATTCAGAAACTAAGAAGCGACAATGGCACAGAATTCAAAAACTATGTCATTGAAGCCTATCTTACAGAAGAAGGCATATCACAGAACTTCTCTGCTGCACGCACCCCACAACAGAATGGCGTGGTTGAACGAAAGAACCGCACGCTTGTGGAGGCTGCAAGAACTATGCTGACAGCATCGGGATTATCAATGTCCTTTTGGGTAGAAGCAGTATCAACCGCTTGCTACACCCAAAATCGATCAACCATAGTAAAGAGGCACATCAAGACACCGTATCACTTGATCAACAAAAGGCGACCCAACATCAAGTTCTTTCATGTATTTGGATGCAAGTGCTTTGTCTTAAATGATAGAGAAACAAGAGGAAAGTTTGAGGTGAAAGCAGATGAAGGCAAGTTCATTGGGTACTCTGCCACATCTAAGGCCTACAGAGTTTATCTTCTGCGATCACGAACCATTGTAGAAAGCATCAATGTGTCTTTTGACGATTCCTTCCAAAAACTTCTGAACAAATCAGTTCAGAACTCGGTCTAAAGAAGGAATCCTCTGGCATCTCAAAGACAAGAGAAGAAGACTTAAATCTTCTATTTGAAGAGATGTTCCATGATGATTTTGATCCCTCTGCTGGAGCCGTCAGAGCCTCTGGAGAAACATCTTCTGCAAACCAGACTGAGTCGGGTATATCTCTAACTAGTCCATTAAATACTTCATCCTCTTCTGTGAATCATACAGATGTACATGCTGAGGGGGAGCGAACAGAAGCTGAAAATAATACAACCAAGGACTCAACCACATAGGCTCCTGAAATACCTACTACAGCGACTACAGAGGAATCAATACCATAGGAAAACGAAGACTCTGTCTCCACTTCCTCAGAGGATCAAATTCCAACTTCAATCCCTATAGTCCCACAAGCTGGAATACGTAGCACAAGCACAGAAGTGCCATCTACAACAGAGGTTGCACCAGAACAACAGTGTGCAACTACAGAGGTTCATCTTGATGACTCAAATGACCATCTTCCAAGAACAACACAGTGGACGAAAAGCCATCCTCCAAGCCTTATAATCGGCGACCCTTCTGAAAAGGTCAAGACAAGATCAACCACTGCTAATTTTTGTTTCTTTACAAATTTTATCAGTATGATCGAGCCCAAAAGAATCTCTGAAGCCCTAGATGATCCAAACTGGGTAGATGCTATGCAAGAAGAGCTTCTACAGTTTGAGAGAAACAAAGTATGGACCCTAGTACCTCTGCCACGAGGGAAACAAGCAATAGGGACAAAATGGGTCTTCAGAAACAAGAAGGACGAGAATGGGGTGGTCATTAGAAACAAAGCAAGATTGGTGGCCAAAGGATATCGCCAAGAAGAAGGCATTGATTACGATGAAACTTTTGCCCCTGTCGCACGGCTCGAAGCAATTAGAATCTTCTTAGCTTTCGCAGCCCACAGAGGTTTCAAAGTTTTTCAAATGGATGTAAAATCTGCTTTTCTGAATGGTGAAATCCAAGAAGAAGTATATGTCCAGCAGCCACCAGGGTTTGAAAGTTCCAAGTACCCAAAATACGTGTACTTCCTCGACAAAGCTCTGTATGGACTGAAACAAGCTCAAAGAGCATGGTACGAAAGACTTTCAACCTTTTTCTCAATAATGAATTCGACAGAGGTACGACAGATACTACTTTGTTTTACAAACGAAAAAGTGATGAGATTCTGCTTGTACAGATTTATGTGGATGACATTATTTTTGGGTCTACAAATGCACAACAGTGCAAAGATTTTGAAAAACTCATGCAGAGTGAGTTTGAAATGAGTATGATGGGAGAATTAAATTTCTTCCTCGGACTCCAAGTAAAACAATCATCAGAGGGAATTTTTATAAATGAGGCTAAATATGTCTCTGACATACTTTCAAAATTCAGTCTCTCTGATGCCTCTGTAATGAAGACCCCAATGGCCACTGGAAATAAATTATTCTCAGATCCAAATAGCACATCTGTAGAGTGCAAGCTCTACAGAGGTATGATTGGGTCTCTGTTATACTTAACCGCAAGTAGGCCTGATATAATGTATGCCACATGCCTCTGTGCAAGATATCAAGCTAACCCAAAGGAATCCCACTATATCGTTGTAAAGAGGATCTTCAGATACCTTAAAGGGACCAAAAATCTTGGGCTCTGGTATCCGAAGAACTCTGGCTTTGGTCTTAAGACATACACAGATTCAGATTATGGAGGATGCAAGCTTGATCGAAAAAGGACCTCCGGGAGCTGTCAATTCCTGGGAGGTAAACTAGTCAGCTGGACTTCGAAGAAGCAAAACCGTGTGTCCACATCTACAACAGAAGCTGAATATGTTACTGCTGCTAGCTGTTGCTCCCAAGTTCTGTGGATGAAAACTCAGCTAAAGGACTATGGCCACAACATATACCAAATACCCATCTTCTGTGATTCAAAAAGTGCCATAGCCTGCCAATCCAGTTCAGCACTAAAAAACAAAGCATATCGATATCCGTTACCACTTTCTGAAGCATCATGTTGAACATGGCACAATAGAAATGCACTTTGTGACCACTGAATACCAGCTTGCAGACTTATTCACCAAGGCACTTGATGAGAAAATATTCCTTTTCTTGGTGGGTAAGTTGGGAATGATTAACATGAGTTGAATCCTCTGTAAATAAGATCTGATATTCTCGTAAATATGTATATATTTAAAACTCTTCTGTATGTAAATTCTTAATCATCAAAAGTTCTGTAACCAACCGAGCTTCTGAGGAATTGCTCAGAGCCTCTGACAATCTCCACAGAACCTTTGATGAGATTGACCTATGTCCTGTGCACTACTTATCTCATTTGATCCAAGCATAGGTCAAGGGGGAGCAGAAGGAGACCTTGAACTGATCTACAGAGGTTGATCATTCAAGGGGGAGCCAAAGAAGAGATGTCATCAATCAAATTCACAGAAGTGAAGGTTTTTGTTGACCCAGGGAGAACCAAAAGATAAGTATCTCGTACAAATCCTTTTTGAAAACAATTTTCTAGGACACTAATTTCAAAATACGTCCTAGAAACACTGTTTAAGACATTCCAAACAAGTAATGATCAAAAAGATTTTCGAGCCTTCCGTTATGAGAAATTTAAGGTCATAGAGCCTCTGCTGAGCTCAACAGAGCCTCTGTAAGCCGGATCCTCTAGAACTGCAAATTTCATACGGAAACTCTGTCGATCAACCTTAAATGTCTTTTTTAAGGATTTGTACGTACAAATGCACACACAAGGATACTGGAAGAAAGTCTTTTGGTCGAAGAGTTCACTCCACCAAAGAGTCTCTATCGCCCAACCTAGACAATCAAAGAAAGTATATCTCGCACAAAATCTTTTCCAAAACAGTTTTCTAGGACACAAATTTCCAAATATGTTCTAAAAACAGTGTTTAAAACAATTACAACTGTGGATGATCAAAAACTTTTATGAATCTTTAGTTATTAGAAATTTTCACTCATAGAGCCTTTGCTGGCTTTGAAAGAGCCCCAAAGCCTCTGTGGATGAAAATTTTGTGCTAAAGACTCTATCGATCCTCTCCAATGAATTTTCAAACATTTTTTGTAAAGGTGCAAGCATAGAGGAGACATTAAAGGTAGGTTTCAGAATCACAGAGCTCACTCCACTACAGAGCCTCTGTTGATTCTGACTTTACTCTTTATGGAAATTCTGTAAAAAGGGAGTTATTTACCGCGAGTGACAGACCCCACACAGAAGAAATACCCATGCGCCAAGCATAAATGGGCCGCGCACGACGTCTAATCGTGCTCTGACACATTTGACGTGGCAGATTTTCGTTGGACGTACGTGCCACACGTTTCTTCTGAAACTTGTGTCGCGCTGTAAAACTAAAGTGCGGACCCCAAATGTTTATTGAATTCATTTTTACCACAGAATTCTATCCGTTTCTACCCTCACTATAAAACCCCGTTCCCATTCTCTTTTAAACCTTTTACGAACTTACTCTCTTCATCTTCTCCGGCGAACCATGCAATAACCTGCAACTTCTATTTTCTACTCTCTTTCTTGAAGATAATCTCCAATGGCTTCTACTTCCAACGCTCCGGTGAACTCCCCATCTCATTCTGAGAACTCCCAGAATCAAGAAATAGCCGAAAACCTACAACAGGACAACTCCGGTGACACAGCAGACTTTGCCCCTACAACCCACCTTCTAAACTTCATCGCACATGAACACTTTGAAAGTGTTCTTCCTTTAAAACCCAATAACTACTACCTGGTTCCCTCAAAAACCGCATTTGGGGAAGCTCATGCCATCCTCCTTCATATTCTAGAAAACCATTATCTTTACCCCCTATTAACCAAAATTGTCAATAAAATCCCTGCCAGATACCTAAATCAATTCTGGCAAAGTAGCAGATTTGATCCCGAAGATAGACAGATCAAGGGCTACATCTCAAAACCAGACAAATCCGAGCACCTTGAACTCAAGTTCAACAGAACTATGTTCTCACTTGAGTTCAGTCTACCCACAAGAGGTCTTCTAGGGATAAAGGCATACGCAAAGGAACCCACAGACACCGAGCTCTGCAGGTTTGTTGAAATGGTGGGATACAACACAACCTTAAGAAAAAGAAATGATTTTAGAAGAAATCGATTACCCCCTCTGTGGAACACGCTCTTCTCCATCCTAATTCGGTGCCTAACAGGGAAAGTGGGTAGTCCAGATCAATCTTCTCACCAAATTTTGACAATTATGTACGGGGTGTACTACGATCTACCTCTGGACTACGCCACCCTCATGATGCAGGAAATGGTTAACACCATTGACCGCAGAATCACCACCCAGAAGGCCAAAGGATGCAAGACCGATGCTCTACCTCCTCTACAGTATCAGCGAATTCTGGGTGTACTTCTAGAGCCTCTGTTCCGTCTACAAAAATGGCCAATGGAGGGACCAACGGCCAGAATGTATCCCCTGAACAAAAACACCCCAACAGACCACGAAGACAACTACCCTTTCTGCAGGCCTCTGCCAACCACACTTCTAGGATATGCAACAAATGAAACCCTTAAGTTAGAATATATACGCGATCATAGGACTCCAGAACCGAGTCATGTGACACCCCCGCATCTAGCAGTCCCCTTAGGAACTAGGGTTGTAGAAAGGATGTCAGATGAAGAATGGGCAGTGGCCTTGGCTAAGCATCAACAAGTTCAAGAGAACTTTCATGCTCTGAGAAATACAATTCTCACCCTGTTGATCCAAACCCTCAGTGATTTGATAATGACCCTCTCTTATATACTTAGTGAAAATTGTAAGTAAACAATATGTATCAGAGTTTCACTATCGCTGATAAGTACTAATATCTTACAGTACCGCTGATAGGAACTCTCGCTCTTTAGTTTAAACATTCAGCGAAACTGTTCACCAAAATACTCTGAGTCTGTTCAGTACTTATGGTGATCGCTGATAAGTTAGTTGTTTACTTATGATCCCTGAAGATAAGTTTCACGTTAACATAGGTTCTACGCTGAAGTCGAAGATCAAGCTCAAGAACCAGCGACAAGTCTCCTAATGAACTGATGCGGATCAGCAAAGACTCAGATTTGTCCACTCAACGTGAAGTATCAAGTACAAGACTCTAGCTATCGTTGAACTCTATCATTCGCTGACAAAGAATGATAGATCGCTGAATCAACGAAAAGCTGATCATGAAGTCCTCCGTACAAAGTACTTTTGTTTTAACCACCCTTGCACGTCTCCGTACGATATGTCAGAAAAAGAACCTCCTTATTGTCTGAACTCGTACAACCACTCTGATACTACACTGTTCAACATGCGGCTACTAAGGTTGTCAACAAAGGTCAATGACATGCAACCAATCAGCTGCTGCCACGTGTAAAGAGTAAACTGCAATGCATTAAATGCATGCAGTATATAAGAAGAAGAACTCACTTCATTTTGAAGTAACTTGCTAACTCTGGACAAGTTCATCCTTCTTATCTTGAGATAGGTTATTATTAGTAATTTCCTTCTCTTTCTTAGTGCAAGAAACTTAGTGTTCCAACTTGTTTAGATTTAGGTTTATCCTTAATCTTGTTTCCGCAACAAGCTTTAAATTGTTAATGATTTATCAATAAACAATTTAGAAAAGTAAAATCTGTGTGTTTGTATTCAACCCCCCCCCCCCTTCTACAAACTTGTATAGCCCTTCGGGACCAACACACCCCTACTTCAAAGAACAAAACCTCTGCCACCACTCCCAAGAAGAAGAAGAAAGCCCACAGAAAAAGAAAAGCTACAGAGGGCACCTCAACCAGTACTGCTGAAACCCAACTGTCCCCTCCTCATGCAACAGAAGTTCGATCCTCTGCACTATCCCCTCCTCCAAAAGAAAAGAAGAAAAGAAAACATAAATCTTCTGAGGAGGGTGCCCCTAAACCAAATAAAAGGAGGAGCAAGAAGAAATCCAAGAAACCTCACACTCCTCTGCAAACTATCGTAGAGGAAACTAATATGCTCGAAGAAACCCATAAGCAACCTCTGCAATCCCCTTCACCTATCAACTATGCAGAAGATCACTGTGACTTTTCTAACTTCCTCCAACAACCCGGAATTGCACACTCTTTAGACCCTTCTGGATGGACCGCAGAAGCTCTATCTCATCATTCAACAGAAGCTCCAGACTTCAGAATCTCTTCTGACTTGGATGATGATGACCAAACCCCACAGAATATTCAGTCTAAGACTCCAGAAGTACTACAGAACCCCTTCACACAACCCGGATTTGATGTGCTAAGAGCAAGCCCAGAAGATCTGGCTAAAGCTACCACTAAAACCTCACCAATCATAGTCTCAGAAGTGGATTCCGATGAAGAAGATGATCAGATAAACTACGCATCTCTACACCCAGATCGTAGGCATTTGTCCTCATACCATCCCCATGTATAGCAATTGGTTGGGACCCATACCTGCTTTGACTCGCTAGGAAAAAGCCCAGAAGCTAGAAAAGAGGTAGGTGATGTGAGCCACAGAAAAGGGAAGGAAGCTGAGAAAATAGATGGTGAAAAAGTGATAGGATGCCCAACAAAGAAAGATTCCAGAACTGATGCCTGGAATAGAAGAGGCACACAACCCCAACTAACTCCCAGTGCAACCCACATTTCTATTACCGCCAGTCTAGTGGCAGAAGGTAATATTGAACAAGAGCCGCACAACTCGAACCCACCCCAAACTGACCGGGCAGAGGAAATTCCTTCCACCTCTGTGCCACTAATAGCCGGGGAAACCATTCCAGGGGAGTCCTCTCAGAAGGACTCACCCTTAGTTCGTCATCCATCGCCCCTGATCACAACAAAAATCCCTATAGAGGAATTTGTTTCCTCTGACACGCACACACATATAGGTCCAACAGGATCTTTAGAGGAGCTTAGAGTGCACAAGGACGGAGAGACTCTAGAAAAGTCTCCGAGTCAACATAAGGATACTCTTGTACCCACCTCTGGAGTGGATCAAGACAATGTCCTTAACAGAACCTCTATGGAGTCTGAGGCTGATAAAGCCTCTGCTCGAGGATTAGAGGGAAATCCTTTCGTCTTCAACATCGAAACAGGGACGAAAGAAGGTGTCCAAGGAACAGGGACTCACTCTGGGGACGAATGTGTTCCCCCAGAGGTTACACCAAGTCCACATGTATCAAGGGATGCGTTCCAAACCCTTGTCACCTCTGTGGACACCACATTGAAAGAGTTGAAAAGCTCTTTTGATTCTTTTGCAGATACAACTTCCAGGGCCATTACTGATTTGAACACTAAAATGGACAATCTGTCCACAGAGGTGCAAAATTCCCTAGCCCAGATGAAGTCAACTGCTACAACCTCTGCCACCTCTGCTGCTAACTTCGAGAAGGCTACTACCTCGGCTTTCCAAAGCTCTGTGAAAGCCCTACTTGAACAACTGAAGACAGCTCAAACGCCAACTTCTGCGCCCATTACACCAGAAGATCTGAAGAAGGCCCTCGAGCAAGTTCAGTAGCAAACTACAAGGGAAACTCTGGCCATTAAACCCTCTGACTACATGACCAGAGCTCAGCTCACAGAACTCGGCCAAGGGGTAATCAACCAGGTCACAGAGCTCATCACAGCCTTCACTGCTGCCAACGCAAATTATGTAAAGGACTTCAAAAAGAGCGACGGCAAAATGCGCTTTAACACAGAGGCAGAGGTCCATACCCTACTTGGCCTCTGTGACGACCTATGCGCAAAGATGATCGCTGCAGGTGCCACACCACCCAAAAACCCAGAAGCGTCTTGCAGAGCAGAAGGGACTAAAGATAAGGGTCAGGATGACTCTGATGATGACTCTGATGATTCATCAGATCATCCTGAGGGGGAGAAACCAAGGGATAAAGCTGCAAGCAAAGGTCTACCAGAACCACCAATATCAGCAGAACCGCTAAACCAAGTTCCCCCAACTCAAACCCAAGGAGGAAACCAACAACAGACCACAGAGGCAACAACCACCTCTGTGGAAATACCCTCTGAAGAAACCCCAATTCAAACCCAAATACCCGAAACAACTTCTGTATTCGGAAAAGATGTGCCAACTCGTGAAGTATTCCAAATCCTAACATCCTTCGAAGAAGATCAACCATCCCAATCACCAAAACCAAAATCACCAGAAGAACTCTCCTCTCCAACAGCAAAAGAATCCAAGATACCATCTCCCACACCCAAAACTAGAACCAAAACCATTGCTCACAAAAGAAAACATCTGAGCAAAACCACAAGAGCCTCACCTGTAAAACCCACATCACCAACCAAGCCCTCAGAAGCACAAGTGACAAAACCCACAGAGGCAACCCCATCTTTACAAGAAGATCTACAACCGAAGGCAAAAGACAAAGGCAAAGGGATAATGACAGAGGAACCCAAGAAAAAGAAGCCAAAGCATCAACCAGCAGAAAATTTGATGAAGAGCTCTTTTGATGCATATGTGACACCAAAGCCAGAACAAGAAGACTGGGCTTTTGGTGCTACTCCTCTGTCAAACATACCAATTATAGATCCGAAGGCAAAAGTCATAGAGGATCGAGTGGCCCAAATCCAGAAACAAATGGATGATCTGCGCAGGCCCATGCCTCCACCCGGTGTACCTCCACAACAGATGGAAGAGGTGGTATACAGATATCTGTATAACAGAAGTGCCAGAGATCTTCTGCCACCAACCATTCAAGATCCCAACTTCCATGCTGACCTCGAAAATACCTTCACAAGAACAACACCCAAGCCAAAATGGCAAGTCTTCTCAGAGTCCAAAATCGACAAAGTCATATACTGTAAGTTTTCTCAAACTAGAACCACTCCTAAGGTTTCCTATAACATCTATAAGGTCAAAAGGGAGGACAGAACCATGACCCAATTCTCAGATGTTGATATGAGAAATCTAAGTCCCTACGAACTACCCGACCTTCTCAACTGGACGAAAGAGAACTTCATAACAGATGCACATCGAAGGGCATACAGGGTGATAAGGAAAGCCATGCGTGAGAAACTTCTGCTATACAGCCTTGTCGACTTCCAATTAGGACGAGATCTTGGAGTAAGAAACCTAAATCTCCATCCACAAGAAAATGACTGCCCATCCTCTGCCATACCAAACTCAATCATTACATCTCCAAGAGTTGGGTTGGTCTATCAAGATCCTGCTGGGAAGTCAAGACTGTTCGTAGAGATGGACTGTCAGAAGTATGCAACAAATACTTTGACAGAGTTCAGAGCAAGCCTCGTGGAGCATAGAGGAACGGAGCTCATGAATCAAGCTCTCGCAGATAGACTGATAGAGGTCATCGACCAAGTAATCAACTTCAGAACCCTCTGCATCAGTTTCTATCAAGAGCTTAGAGAATTAGGATTCGACAACAGAAGTTTCAACGACTTCAAAGACGCCAACGTCTGATATCCTCTACCAACCTCTGCAAATCTTTCCTTTCATAATGTAATCAAATGTAAGTGCCTCTGGCATAATTCTGTATGAAAGAAAAGTAAAATCTTTTGAGGTATTTTATTTCACCTCTTGTTATGTACTTAGCCTAGAAAACCTTGCACTTTTCCGGTAAAGCCCATATCCCGGTATGTAATTTATTAATCTTAACTATTTCTTTTAAGTTCGATTATGGTGGTTTCCGTTAACGGGGTTAGTCGAGTTGGATCGAATCGTTAAAGTGGCAGAATTTTCGGTTATTTGCGAGAGGGTTGCTAGTCGAGGGACTAATTGTGTCAAGGGCCAAAAACCTTGATGGATTTGGCCCATGCAAAACAAAAAAAAACGCAGCCTTGTGATGACTTGGTTTTGGGTAGCGTGAAGGGAAAGAAAAAAAAAGGGCAACCCTACGGCTCCTTGGTTTTTTCATGTGGTGCGGCAACGAGTAGAGAAGAACCGAGAGAGAGGGAGAGTGATCGCGAGAAGGAGAGGGACGAGAGGAAAGGACCAGCGGCAACAGCCCTCGCCGCCGCTACTGCTGTCGCCGGAGACCGCCACCATCAGCTGTCGTCGGAGGAGTCGAGGGTGAGAGGTTTGGTTGTGGTGGTGAGACGCCGTCGGGAGGTATGTGGTTCTCGTTAGTCTCGTTCTTTTCTTTTCCTTTTCGTTTTTCCGGCGAGACCACCACCGCCGCACGCCGCCTCTGCGGTGGCTGTAGGTGGAGGGTGGTGGCAGTGGGTGTCACACGTAGCGTAAGACCCGAATCGTTAAGCCTTGAACCGTTTTTATAAGTCGTGATTTTTTATGAAAATTCTAGTGTGCTGTCCAGTTTTCGTATGCTCATAACTTTTCCGTCGTAACTCCGTTTGAGCCGAAACTGGCGCCCACGGTTCAAGTTCAGGGTCGGGCACGTTTTCCGTGTTTTAGCGGAAAACTGGTTCGGTCTCTAGCTGGACGAAAAAGTGGTCGCAAGTTCGGTGTTTCGTCATTTCATGTGAAAACTTCTGGAATCTGCCTTGATCTTGCGAAAATCATAACTTTCTGCTCGTAACTCGGTTTGGGGTGAAACCGGTGTCAAAAGTTCCCTTTTTGAGTCTAGAAACGTTTCTGTGTTTTGTGCAAAACCCAGTTCGGGACGTAGCATGGGTCGATTTGTCGTTTTATACTGAAAGGTGCTGAATTTCGCTGTTCCGGAAACTGTTTTTGTAAAGTCCGTAGTAAATTGTAGAAAAATCGTTAGGAGGCGTATAATATGTCCTTGGAACCCTAACTCAGAGTACTTTCTGGTCATGAAATAATATTGGGAATTTTATGGGTTTAAAGGGGTCGAAACAGGTCCCGAACAGACCTGTTTGGTGAGAGCGGAAAATGGTTTTAGTGACGGTTTAAGCGTGTGTCGTGTCATAGGGTCCGGGTCTCGTATTGACACGTTTTAACATGCGTTTAGGTGCTGGGAAGTGACCGTATTTGTGAAGCTTGAATTGTGTTATTAAGCTGGGCGCGCATTCGAGGTGAGTTCTCTCACTGTGTAGTTAGGGGTTGTATGCATGTCATCATAGTTTGTATGTACTATTGTCTTTGTGGTGTGAACTAGTTGTTTGTGGTGTGTAATATTTGATTGGTTTGAATGCTTGGTATAAATGTGTTACATTACAATTCGGTGGGACCGAGGCCTCGATGGTACTGAGGTGTTGGTTACATTACAATTCGGTGGGACCGAGGCCTCGATGGTACTGAGGTGTTGGTTACATTACAATTCGGTGGGACCGAGGCCTCGATGGTACTGAGGTGTTGGTTACATTACAATTCGGTGGGACCGAGGCCTCGATGGTACTGAGGTGTTGGATACATTACAATTCGGTGGGACCGAGGCCTCGATGGTACTGAGGTGTTGGTTACATTACAATTCGGTGGGACCGAGGCCTCGATGGTACTGAGGTGTTGGATGCATTACAATTCGGTGGGACCGAGGCCTCGATGGTACTGAGGTGTTGGATACATAATTACTTGTAGATGTTTACTCGTTTTATGTAACTGTGATGTTGTTGCTTATGTGCGGATAGGGGTGATGTGTATATAATTCCTATCTGCGCATGTGTTGGAATTCACTAAGCTTCGTGCTTACCCTTTCCCAATAAACTGTGGTTTCAGGTACGGGCGGCTCCAAGGCGTGACGAGTACACACTGGCGCGCGAGAAGAGCTGGTTGCTTTATGATTTTAATAATTAAACGTTTATTCCGCTGGTTTTATTTTATAAAGACATTAATTATGTGTTTGCAAACGAAACGTTGGGATCATTTATTGAGTTGTTATCAATGAATTGTTTATTTAAAAATTTAAATTTGCTTGTAATTTTTGGGACGTTACAACTTGGTATCAGAGCACAGCTTGAGTGAATCAAACGCACCTCGGTGTGTTTGGTCTCAAGTTGCGGCTGGGAAATTTTCAAACTCTTTATTAAATCTTTTTGGAAATAAAAGTAAAGGGTAAAAACACGTTCGAGGAACGGTGATCGAGGGCGCAGTGTGTACAGTCAGCCGGAGCCGAAGGGAAAGGTACAATGCTTAGTGTTTTATTGCTTTCTAGATCATAGAGTATGCATGCTAGATTGCCTGTTGTGGACACTATGCTGTATGTTGAACTACTTGCTATTAAGAATTTATGCTAACTATGATAGGTTACTAAGTGGATGCCCTCTAGGTTGTATGCAATAAGAGATTTATAGCCTTAGAATATTCGATTTAGTTCTATTGTGCAGCTCTTGTTTGAGTCCAACCGTTCTAGGATAGAGTCTTGTATTCGACTGTCTATTTATTTCGCACTGCATAAAATCGGGTATTCGCGAGGTCACTCGTCATAATTAGTAGGGATTCGGTAGTAGCAAGGGTAGTGGGATAAGAGGAAATTCCTAGGGAGCTAGGAAGGGTGGATGTATATATATGCTGGTGCAGGCATATGGTTATTTATATATTTAATTGTTTTTGTATGATCGGGGTGACCGATGGTTTATTAAGTATACAATCGTGGTTGTCTAATCGGGGAGACCGATGGTTTTATATATACAGTAGTTGTATGAGTTGCCTGTTTAGGATATGTTCTTGAACTGACATGTGTGGATTAATTATATTATGTGTATAGTTTCGGCGAGAAACTACTTGGACCCTCGGGATGGGACTCGGAACGGGCAATGATAGGCGTGGATGGTAGTAGTAGAGCTCCTACTACCGGAAGCACAGGATCAATGCTCGAGTCGGGGAAGTCACGAGGAATCCAAGGAGTTGGGCGCGAGTGTTGTTAGTGTGCGTTGTTATGTGCTAATAACGCGTTGTATTATCTACCCTGAATAGCCGTCACGAGGAGAGACAAATATAGTAGATCCACTGGTACATGTGTGTACTTGACTTGCTTTGATGGGATGATCGTTGGGGTAGTGTCGAAGGCTCTAAACTGGCAGTCGTTGGAATAGAAAGACGATTATAGTATTAGTCACTTGGAGTGACGATAAGGATGATATTTGTTGTAAGCAGATCATTTCGGGCCAAGATGGAAGATTGTGCTAGAGTCATAGGCTTTTAGAGCCGACTTTGATTTGAGGAAAAATCGTAGGGATTATTTGACGTAATTTTCCATCTTGCCCTAAGAGGCTTAAATGTCCAGAGGACGATAGTGGATTGGAAAGGTAGAGAGGAGCATGAGTCGAGGCGTTGAATGTCGACTGAGTTGTGCACAGAGTTTATTTTGAAAATAGGATTGCATTAACTAATCCTTGTGTTTCCAATCCTTATATGGATTGTGTTTTGAAACTTTGGGAAATGTTTAGCACACACACAAGATTTCGAATTATAGTTTGAAAATGCTTGAAACCGTTTTATCACGGGAGTTGAAAACTTTGTAAAAGATTGTTTCATTTGATTATTTTCCAACGGTTCTTTCGGGTACGATAATATCCGTGTTTTGTGGTGGTTAAGATGTTGGGTAAGTGACTACGGCTTGAGACTCTAACATTGGAACTCCTCCACATGTGTTAGAGTTGAGACGGAAAGTTACATTCCACGATGTCTGTTTTAAGGCTATTTTAGTGATTTGTCTAAAATGAGTTTGGAATTCTAGTGTCGCTTAACTTTTCGTTCGAGAGTTTGTGTTACTAAGTGTTTATTTTGCAAATAGTTCAGTGTGTGGATTGATTCATGCGTGACATAAGTGATGCATGGAGGAATTTGGTAACATTTCATAAGGAGTTGTTTAGTGCGCTTTTTAGTCAGCTAAAGGTTTTATTGACATTTTCATGAAAATGCGATTTATCGACTTAGGGGTATGCATACTGGGGTAACCTTTATTCTCGACATTTTGATGAACGAGTCGTGCAAGCAAATGCTTTAGTTCCTTTTTGTCGAAATGAAAGACCATTTGATCCAATGAGTGTTTTAATGTTGTAAACATCATGCATATGATTACAATGTGTTATATTTTGGAAATATAAATGCGTAGATTTTTGACATTCGGTTAATTTAGAATTACCGTTCATTTTTTTTTGGGAAATTAAAAACTTTTGCTTTGGAGGAAACGAGTATTTTGAGCATTTTCGATAAATACATTTTTAAACTATAATGTTTTGACGTTATATGTCCCAAGTACGAAACTTGAGGAAGTGTTACAAGCTTGCATGCCTGCCCCCAGTTTGAGATTTTATGAGATTTTAGTCGATATTTCCAATTATTAGAAGCGGACTGGTTTCTGTCTTCAAGTTTGAAACTTACACGAGACAGTTGTGTTTTAACAAAAATATATTTGTAAACCGTGTTATCGTTTTGTGTGATTAGCTGACGCGCGGAAAATTTGTGGCGAACCCTGTGCCACGTCCTTTTTATGATTAAAAAGAGGAATTTTTGAATCAAATGTCGTGAAACTTATTTTGAATTATGTGCACACCTTTGTCGGACCCTGTTTAAGGTCAAGCGGTTACTTTAAGTGCATGTCATGAGTCAATCCATACTGGAATCGAAGCGGTTCATTTTAAAGAAATTACTTTTTACGCTTGCTTTTGTGTGAGTAAACTGAACTGCAATGGAACGATTTTCAACATGATTTTCCTATGTGGGACGAGCGTGTCCAGTTTTGCGTAACTATCGATCAGGTAATAGTAGTTTTATTGCATACGATCTTTTTGGGATGAAAATCCTGAGGTTGAAAATATTTTGTAAATGATTTTGTAAACCATTTGGGGAAATGTGCCTTTAAGTGTCATGTGTCATTTTGAGAATTTTAGGGTGTGAGTCCTTTTGGAAAACTCTTTTGTTTAACCCGTGTTGAGTCTGGGACTAAGGTTGATTTCAGAGTATTGCTTGCTTAAACTTTGTTTAAACGCATTTTCCGACCTATGGGTCTAGCAAGCGTGGAGCATTTTGCTCGGTTTTGACTTGGAGTTAGTCATGGGCCAATTGCCCGGTTTTAATGGCTCGATGTGGAGTCTAGTTGATGAGTTGTTTTTGTCGCACCGTTTGGCATTATTTGCACGTTGAGTGTTTACATGTTTGGGTGAGTGAGTCAATCCGGAACCGGCATGTTGTTGGTAGGCTGTTTGCTTTGGATCCTTAGACACGTTAGTCAGTCGTTGGTAATGGTCGGTTGGGTATCTCGGGGTGGGACCCCGGTATTCATGTGTTTTAACCTAGACTTTCCAGTATGTACTAGGAGGATATAGTTATGGGCACTTACCTGGGAGGTAGTTCCGGTGTGCTGGGTCTTGAGGCGTTACCTGGGAGGTAGACGTCAAGGTGCATCCTCAATACGGGGTGACTTGGCTTCGTAGAGCAAGTGTGGATGGTACGTCAACGGTGGAAGGTAGGTATTCCACGCGCGTTAGTACTGTAGGCCGAATAGTATCGGTTAAGGGATTGATGCCCTTTGTTATTAAGAGAATAAATGCGCATCAACCATTTTGAGGTAGGTGGTATATTTAGGTGTCGACTTTTGGGCTTGAGGCCAAACACCTTTAGTGTAATCGGAGAGTTGTAGCCGATTTTAAGATAATCATGGTGATGGTAGTAGTAACCCTGAAATGATCACTTGTGATGGATGGTTATGGTGGAATGACCTACATGTGTGTTAGTTGATTCGGTTGTGGGGGATATCTATTTGTGTTAGTGTCTAGGATAATACCACGCTGATGTGAGTTATTGTGATCGGTTGGACCGATGTTCGGCGGGTGGCCGATGTTTGTTATTGTAATCGGTTGGACCGATGTTCGGCGGGTGGCCGATGCTTGTTATTGTAATCGGTTGGACCGATGTTCGGCAGGGGGTCGATGTTTTGTTAATTTAAGTTATTGAAAATCTTTGGAGTCTATTAGAATTCGTAGAAGTTAATCGTCAACTGAAGATAGGAGGGATCGTAATCGAGTATCCTGTAGAGTATACTGGTGAGCAGCTTTAGAGTGGTTAGAGCTTGAGATTTGACTCGGGAGATATGGAATATCTAAGGTTGGGGGACAACCGTAGTCGCTTGGCTAGGAATGATTTCAATTGTCGGGGTGTTCTGCCGATCATAATCCCAGTGTCTTAGAAAGAGTACGTTAGTAAGAATAGTATTCGAGAAGTTTAGTAGGGGTTTCAAGTGGACTTAGGAACCTGAGGTTGAGATGAGGGAGAACTATCCGGAGTTATTCGTAGACAGAGACTTCGAGGACGAAGTCTAATCCAAGTGGGGGATAGTTGTAAAGCCCATATCCCGGTATGTAATTTATTAATCTTAACTATTTCTTTTAAGTTCGATTATGGTGGTTTCCGTTAACGGGGTTAGTCGAGTTGGATCGAATCGTTAAAGTGGCGGAATTTTCGGTTATTTGCGAGAGGGTTGCTAGTCGAGGGACTAATTGTGTCAAGGGCCAAAAACCTTGATGGATTTGGCCCATGCAAAACAAAAAAAAAACGCAGCCTTGTGATGACTTGGTTTTGGGTAGCGTGAAGGGAAAGAAAAAAAAAGGGCAACCCTACGGCTCCTTGGTTTTTTCATGTGGTGCGGCAACGAGTAGAGAAGAACCGAGAGAGAGGGAGAGTGATCGCGAGAAGGAGAGGGACGAGAGGAAAGGACCAGCGGCAACAGCCCTCGCCGCCGCTACTGCTGTCGCCGGAGACCGCCACCATCAGCTGTCGTCGGAGGAGTCGAGGGTGAGAGGTTTGGTTGTGGTGGTGAGACGCCGTCGGGAGGTATGTGGTTCTCGTTAGTCTCGTTCTTTTCTTTTCCTTTTCGTTTTTCCGGCGAGACCACCACCGCCGCACGCCGCCGCTGCGGTGGCTGTAGGTGGAGGGTGGTGGCAGTGGGTGTCACACGTAGCGTAAGACCCGAATCGTTAAGCCTTGAACCGTTTTTATAAGTCGTGATTTTTTATGAAAATTCTAGTGTGCTGTCCAGTTTTCGTATGCTCATAACTTTTCCGTCGTAACTCCGTTTGAGCCGAAACTGGCGCCCACGGTTCAAGTTCAGGGTCGGGCACGTTTTCCGTCTTTTAGCGGAAAACTGGTTCGGTCTCTAGCTGGACGAAAAAGTGGTCGCAAGTTCGGTGTTTCGTCATTTCATGTGAAAACTTCTGGAATCTGCCTTGATCTTGCGAAAATCATAACTTTCTGCTCGTAACTCGGTTTGGGGTGAAACCGGTGTCAAAAGTTCCCTTTTTGAGTCTAGAAACGTTTCTGTGTTTTGTGCAAAACCCAGTTCGGGACGTAGCAAGGGTCGATTTGTCGTTTTATACTGAAAGGTGCTGAATTTCGCTGTTCCGGAAACTGTTTTTGTAAAGTCCGTAGTAAATTGTAGAAAAATCGTTAGGAGGCGTATAATATGTCCTTGGAACCCTAACTCAGAGTACTTTCTGGTCATGAAATAATATTGGGAATTTTATGGGTTTAAAGGGGTCGAAACAGGTCCCGAACAGACCTGTTTGGTGAGAGCGGAAAATGGTTTTAGTGACGGTTTAAGCGTGTGTCGTGTCATAGGGTCCGGGTCTCGTATTGACACGTTTTAACATGCGTTTAGGTGCTGGGAAGTGACCGTATTTGTGAAGCTTGAATTGTGTTATTAAGCTGGGCGCGCATTCGAGGTGAGTTCTCTCACTGTGTAGTTAGGGGTTGTATGCATGTCATCATAGTTTGTATGTACTATTGTCTTTGTGGTGTGAACTAGTTGTTTGTGGTGTGTAATATTTGATTGGTTTGAATGCTTGGTATAAATGTGTTACATTACAATTCGGTGGGACCGAGGCCTCGATGGTACTGAGGTGTTGGTTACATTACAATTCGGTGGGACCGAGGCCTCGATGGTACTGAGGTGTTGGTTACATTACAATTCGGTGGGACCGAGGCCTCGATGGTACTGAGGTGTTGGATACATTACAATTCGGTGGGACCGAGGCCTCGATGGTACTGAGGTGTTGGTTACATTACAATTCGGTGGGACCGAGGCCTCGATGGTACTGAGGTGTTGGATGCATTACAATTCGGTGGGACCGAGGCCTCGATGGTACTGAGGTGTTGGATACATAATTACTTGTAGATGTTTACTCGTTTTATGTAACTGTGATGTTGTTGCTTATGCGCGGATAGGGGTGATGTGTATATAATTCCTATTTGCGCATGTGTTGGAATTCACTAAGCTTCGTGCTTACCCTTTCCCAATAAACTGTGGTTTCAGGTACGGGCGGCTCCAAGGCGTGACGAGTACACACTGGCGCGCGAGAAGAGCTGGTTGCTTTATGATTTTAATAATTAAACGTTTATTCCGCTGATTTTATTTTATAAAGACATTAATTATGTGTTTGCAAACGAAACGTTGGGATCATTTATTGAGTTGTTATCAATGAATTGTTTATTTAAAAATTTAAATTTGCTTGTAATTTTTGGGACGTTACAAAAACAAAGGTATGTTCTTCACATAAATTACTCCTCTTATGTATATAAAGCTTTCTATTGGTTTAGAATTGGGTTATGGTGTTTTTGAAAGATATGAGAAATCTGAATTGGTGAATATATTTTACTAGTAGTCTTAAGCATTTCTGCAAGTTTGTAGAATCAGACATGGCTTAAAAGTATCATTTTTGGCTTAATTACGATTTCTGTTGGTTGAGATAAGTATGATTGTCGCAACACGTTGGTTGGGATAAGAATGATTGTCCCAACAGTTAGTTGCGATAAATGAGTATGTCGCAACAGTTAGTTGCGATAAGTGGGTATGTCGCAACAGTTGGTTGCAATAAGTGTGCTTGTCGCAAGATTTGGGTTGCGACAAAATAGCTTTGAGGTTTCTTTGAGTTGAGACAAGTGAGGTTGTCGCAAATAGTGGGTTGCGACAAGGGAAGATGCATTTCCTTTGGGTTGCGATAAGTGATGGGATTTTTGGGTTATTTAGGATTCTTAGTCTTTTAAGAATCCTATTCAGTAGATTGATACAAGTACAATATGTATTTGGTTATTTCAGACTTTGTGGAGTTTGGTGGCAAAAATCCTTACAATTTTAAGAAGTGAAGTAAGAGTGACGTTGTTGCTACCAGGTGAGTTCATTCTTACCTTACCTTTTTAAAAACATATTTAAATTATGGTATGGTATTTTTATAATGGAATGTTTTTATGGATAAATTGTGATGAATATGTGCGAAATGAGATTGTCTTTGAATAAATGGTTTTACTTAGATTCATTCACGTTATTTGAAAATGAATTATATTAAGCAATAGCATGCACTAGTACGAGTATGTGTAATGGACCTATAGGCGCTAGTATTATATGAACACGTGGAATAGGCATGGATTAATCGTAATTCCCGTGTGTTTGATAAACCTGGAATATGCGTGGACTAATCGTAATTCCCGTTTAGGTGAAATGAGGAATAGGTGTGGACTAATCGTAATTCCCATTTCATATTGAGATGTGAAATCGTGGGATAGGCGTGGACTAATCGTAATTCCCGATTTCTATAGGAAGGAAAGAGATAGGCATGGCTTAATTGTAATCTCTACTTCCTTTCCAAGAAATAGGCATGGACTAATTGTAATTTCTTGGATATGAGCATTAATCTAGAATCCGTGGAGATTCGTAGTGGGCTCTTGAACATGATATCATGACTGACTTAGTGTTGGTCATATTCATGGAATCGGGTATAATCCCGTCATCGCAAGATGTTTATAAGTATGGTAAGAATGATGGTAAATCAGGTTTGTTATGCCTTGTTTACATTAATTTCTAAAAGTATTATTTTTGAAACTGAATGTTCTCACTAGGCGTTAGCCTAATCGTTTCAAATTAAATTTTCTTACCAGGTACGAGCTCGGGGAAGTAACGGGATGAGTGGAAAGTATATGGTGGTGACAACTTTTGATGTAAATAGTTTTGAGATTCGATAGTCTTTTGGAGATCCTTTAGACAACCCATATAATCTAGAATCATGTATGAATGGTTTAGGTTAATAAGTTGTCATTTAGTGATCCTTTAATATAATTTGAAATTTGTCACTGTTTGAAATCTTTATGAATGAATATATCATGGATATTAGATACGTAAATCCTTTTAGTTTAGGTTTAAATTTGCCCTGATTTTTAGGGTGTTATAGTCCTGTTCTAGCCACTGCTAACACTCCTGGCATTCCTGAAAGGGAAATCATCAAGACAGTCTCTCAGTGGACTGAAGAAGATAATAAGAAAGTGGCCATCAACACAAAGGCCAGATCCATCATCTCCATGTCTCTTTTTTGGATGAAGTCTACCATTCCATCATGAATCTCCAGAGCTCAAAGGCCACGTGGGACACTATATGTGTTCAATATGAAGGTACTGCTGAAGTCCAGGACTCAAGAAGAATCAACCTGGTAAGGTAATATGAAAGTTTCATCTGTAGTAAGACCTATGCAAATTCTGAGGGTGCGTTTGGTTCGCAGGATTCCGACGGAATTGGAAGGAATTGGAATGATCAATTCAATTGACCAAATTCCGGCTGGGCGTTTGGTTACCTATGGAATGGAATTGAATTCCACACATTCCACCATTCATGGATTTGGTCATTCCATCACAAATGAGAAGGAATTTAATTCCATTCCACCCAATTTTCTCAAAAAGACAAAACTATCTGCATCTTTCTACTCCAACCACCACCGTTTTAAACCACCACTGACCACCACCATTCTGAACCACCGCCGACCACCACCGTTTTGAACCACCGCCGACCACCACCGTTGTGAGCCACCGTCGACCGCCATCGACCTCAGCCACCGCCGACCACCACCGACCTGAACCACCGCCGACCACCACCGTTCTAAGCCGCTGCCGCCAACCACCGACCTGAATCGCCGTCGACCACCACCGACCACCACCGACCTGAACCACCGATGACCACCACCGACCTGAACCACCGCCGACCACCACCGTTGTAAGCCACCGTCGACCGCCACCGATCTCACCCACCGCCAACCATTACCGACCTGAGCCGCCGCCGACCACCACCGACCTGAGCCGCCACCGACCACCACCGCCCTAAACCACCACCGACCTGAACCACAGTTGGCCACCACCATTCTAATGCACCACCGTAGGCCACCACCGTTCTGATCCACCATCGTCGACCATCACCGTTTTGATTCACCACGGCCGACCGTCACCGATGGTTCAAATTTTCAAAAAGGGTATTTTGGTCATTAACTAATATTTAATTCCAATTCCAAAGCTACATTATGTGAACCAAACAGACAAATTCCAATTCCTTTAGCAGGTTTCATTCCAATGTATGTCAACCAAACAGGTGGTCAAACCTGATAACATTCCATTCCAATTCCTTCAAAGTCAAATTCCTTTGATAGATTCCATTCCATCAAAAAACATTCTGCGAACCAAACACACCATGAGATCTTGACAAAGTTCTTAGAATGTCAACCTGAAAGTTGGGACAACTATACTATGTGTCTTAAACTATCAAAGGATCTAAAATTTATGACCCACTCTACCTTATTTGGCACTATGCTCAATCATGAGCAGTCGTGTCAACTTAAGAACAATCTTTTCAAAGATTCTAAAAGCACACCTGTTGCTTTACTCTCCTCAGAGTTAATTCCTGCTCAACGATCAACTGTCACGATCACTGAATTAGAATCCAACTCTGAAGATTCAATAGAAGTTGATCCTTCAGAGCTTGATGAATCACTGGCACTCCTGAAAAATTCTTTCAGGAGATTCGCCAGAAAGAGTAACTTCAGAAGATCTAAACCTCTTTCCCTCGCTGACAAGCCTAAATCTACTCTTGTTGATAAGGCTACTGCTACCGCTTTAACTGTGAAAAAGTAGGACACTTTGCAAGTGAATGCAGGTCAAAGAAAGCATTAAAACCTTCTTCTTCCCACAAGAAATCCTTCACTCCAAGGAGTAAAGATGACAAGTACCAAAAGCTCAATGAAAAGTATGAAAAGCTGAAGAGCTACAAAAAGAAAGGCAAAGGTCTGATCACTGAAGATCATGACTGGGCTGAGTCTGATGAAGAATCCGATTCAGATGAAGAAGATGAGGCCAACCTCTGTCTTATGGCCGAAATCAAAGAAGAAGAGGAAGAACAATATGAAATTCCCTCTACTTCTGCCTCTACCTCTCAGGTATCTATCTCTCATACTCCTTCTCCTGCTCTCACTGAAACTGATAGACTTCGAGCTATCGATATTCTGATTGTTGATTTATTAATGCCACGAATGGCAAGACCAAAGCTGAACAACTTAATCAAGATTTAACTGAACAACTTAAAGACTGTCATTTGAAAATTCAAAAGCTTTCAAACATAGAAAATAACTTGAAAGATCAGGTCTATGTGAATCAAGTCATCAGTATCGAGCGTGAACAAGCTACCGTTGAACTGAAAGCAGAAAAGGATACTGTTGAAGGATGGTATAAATCCTTAGCAAAGATCACTGAGATAATCGATGCTCAGATTCCTCTTAGTGACAAAAGTGGTCTTGGTTACAAAGCTGACGCTAAAGAACCAACCACTGACCGTTCCATGCTTAAGTTTGGAATGTTCGTGTCTTCTATCCCTGACACCTTTTCGTCTCAGTGCTCTTCTTCTTCTAAAATTTTCAACCCTGAGGATAAACCTACCTTAATTTCTAAAGGTAAAGAAAAAATCGTTGTTCAAAACCTCAGAAGAGTACCAATGTACCTAAGCTGAAAGTTTCAAAACCTTCATCTAGCCATCCCTCCACTTCTAAGAATAAGATCCCTGAATTCGTTCAGCGATCTACTCCTAAAATCAGTGTGGATGTCACTGGCAAGAAATCTGAAGAACTTATAATTCCTCCGATATCTGATGCCAAAGGTATTCTCGGTGCAGGCCCGGCTAATTTAAAATTATCTAATAAACATGCATATGGTCCTAAAGCTACTTTTAGCTATAGGAAATGTTATCACTGTGGACTTACATATCACATTGCTAGCAAATGCCCTACAGCCACCAAAGCTAAGAAATTAGCTAAGGTGAAGATCAATGCCCCCCTTCCAACTTGTGGCCACTGGGGATAAACTCAGGGTTGCATGCTTTAGCAGCTGGGGCAATTGCCTCACCTTGCCGGGATTAGTCGGGGCAATGTCCTCGGATACCCTTCCAAAAAAGGATCAATGCACCCAAGGCAAAGAAGACCATCCCTGGTGCAAATCAGGCTAAGGCGAAAACTACCACTGAGGTTAAGAAATTAACCAAGGTGAAGATTAACCCTGACGCTGAATCATCAGATGCTGCGAAGAACGTTGCTCTTTCTACATCCTCTACCACTGACAAGTGTGGACCCATCGTAAAACGGATGCCTATTCCAAACTAATCTTCCTTTGTTTGCAGGATATGAAGGGCATATGGTATCTCGATAGCGTATATTCTCGACACATGACTGGTAGAAGAAACCTGCTCACTGACTATAAGGAAGAGAAAAGTACCTCAGTGACCTTTGGTGGAAATGGTAAAGGATATACCCGAGGTTTGGTGTACTTTCTAATGGTACTACCACAATCTTCTTAGCATCGGTCAGCTATGTGACAAGGACTTCAAGGTCTGCTTCACTAAGGAAGCATGTTTCGTCACTGACAAGAAAGAGAAAATTGCTCTCAGTGGATATCGTTTAGAAAATGTTTATGTAATAAACATGGACTCAACAACCACTGAAAACTCTTGTTTTCTCTCCAAGGCCTCTACTGATGTCAACTAGCTATGGCATAAGAGACTTTCTCATCTCAACTTCAAGACGCTGAATACTCTTTCTTCAAAAGAGTTGGTCACTGGTCTTCCTCAACACTCATACGCTAAGGAATCTCTCTGTTCAGCGTGTGAGAAAGGGAAACAAACAAAAGCAAGCTTCGAGACCAAGCAAGTATCTTCAGTGACATCTCTTCTTCAACTTCTCCACATGGATTTGTTTGGCCCTGTCAACATTTAATCCATCGCTGAAAAGAAATATACACTAGTTATTGTGGACGAATTCTCTCGCTACACCTAGGTGATGTTTCTCCGTGCTAAGAGTGACACCTCAGAAGAACTCATTTCTTTTGTCAGGAAAATGGAAGTCCTGAACAACCTCATTGTTCGCTCAATAAGGAGTGATCATGGGACTGAATTCAAAAACAGTTCCCTTGATAACTTCTTTGAAAGTAAGGGTATTTCTCATAACTTTTCCTCAGTGAGAATACCGCAACAAAATGGCGTCGCTGAAAGAAGAAATCGAACGATCATCGAAGCTGCTCATTCAATGCTTAACGATTCTCATCTTCCTACTCAATTATGGGCATAAGCTGTCAACACTGCGTATTTTACGTAGAATAGATCGCTGATCGTCAAAAGATTCAACAAAACTACCTATGAACTCTTCCATGGAAGAAAGCCTTCTATCAGCTTTCTTCACATCTTTGGTTGTCAATGCTTCATCTTAAACAATAGAGATGCTCTTGGAAAGTTTGATCCCAAAGCTGATGACAGAATATTTCTTGGATATTCTTCTATATCCAAAGCCTTCAGAGTCTTCAACAAGCGAAGACAAACTGTAGAAGAAACTATTCATGTCACCTTTGACGAATCTCGTTTAGCGAACTCAAGACCCTCTGCTGATAACAAAGAACTCAATCAGTGGATGTTTTCTCACTTTGGGGATTCAAAAGCTAGTCTTAATCCTGACCCTCAGGTCAACAATCCAACCGCTGATGATGATCATGTCATCATTCTCAGCATGCAGTCAAGCGAAGCTGAATCATCCTCTTGGGTTTCAGCTGTTCCCATTAACACTATGCCTATTTCTGAAACATCGACATCTGATATTCCATCGACTTCTCAGCAATCAGTAAATGAAGTTTCATATGAACCTCTGCCTATCTTGCCTGAATTACCTGAAATCGCTGAAGCTTCATCTTCAGCGCTCCCAGAAGTTCACTCTGAGTCAACGGCTCATGCTCCTGCTCAACAATGGACTATAAATCACCCCATTGATCAAATTCTTGGTGATCCAAACGCTGGTGTTCAGACTCGACGCAGTGTAGGTAACATTTATTTATCTGTTAATTTATTTCACTGATTGAACCAAAGAAGGTTGATGATGCCCTCAGAGATCCGAATTGGGTCAGCGCTATGCAAGAAGAGCTGACTGAATTTGAAAGAAACAAAGTTTGGAATCTTATTCCAAGTCCATCTAACAAGTCAGTGATAGGCACTAAGTGGGTCTATCGAAACAAGTTAGATAAACATGGCACTGTAACCCACAACAAAGCTCGTCTAGTTGCTCAGGGATACAGACAAGAGGAAGGTATAGACTACGATGAAACGTTTTCCCCTGTGGCAAGACTCTAAGCGATTCGACTTTTTCTAGCCTATGCAGTCCACAGAGACTTCAAAGTTTATCAAATGGATGTCAAGTCAGCGTTCCTAAATGGAAGGCTGAATGAAGAAGTCTATGCCGAACAACCTCTAGGATTCTCGGATCCTAAGTATCCAGGTTATGTCTATAAGCTGGATAAGGTACTCTATGGTCTGAAACAAGCACCACGTGCATGGTATGACACTCTATCCTCTTTTCTCCTTATTGAAAATTTTGAGTGTGGTGAAATCGACAACACTCTATTTTTCAGGAAAGTAAAAGGTCATATTATTCTTGTTCAAATATATGTCTATGACATTATATTTGGTTCTATTAACCCTTCTCAATGTACTCGTTTTGCTGAAAGAATGAAATCTGAATATAAAATGAGTATGATGGGTAAACTGACTTACTTCCTTGGACTCCAAATCAAGCATAATAATAAGGATACTTTTATCCACCAAGGTAAGTATGTTAAAGATATGCTGAAAAAATTCGATCTAATCCAAAGCTCAGCTATGAAAACCCCTATGGCACTTCCACTGACACTTAACAAAGATTCTTCAGGGATGCCTGTTAATGTCACTGCGTACCGAGGGATGATCGGCTCTCTTCTTTATCTTACAGCTAGTCGTTCTGATATTATGTATGCTACTTGTTTATGTGCACGATATCAATCTGAACCCAAAGAATCACATCTGATCGTTGTAAAGCAAATTTTCAGATATCTGAAGGGTACACCTAACCTAGGTCTTTGGTATCCCAAAGACTCAGGGTTCGATCTAACTGCCTATTCAAATAGTGACTTTGCAGGTTGCAAGCTGGATAGAAAAAACACCACAGGAGGCTGTCAACTCCTGGGTGGAAAGCTGGTAAGTTGGAGAAGCAAGAAGCAAAGTTCAGTGTCCACTTCTACCGCTGAAGCTGAGTATGTAGCTGCTGTGCTCAGGTCTTATGGATGAGAAATCAGCTATTAGACTACGACATTCAGTTATCCAAAATTTCAATCTATTGCTACAGCACTAGTGCCATCGCTATAGCCAATAATCCAATACTACACTCAAAGACCAAACACATCGAAATCATGTATCATTTTATCGGAGACCATGTGATGAAAGGTGATATTGAACTTCACTTTATCCCTACTGACTTTCAGTTAGCTGATCTTTTCACCAAACCTCTTGATGAGACAAGATTCACCTTTCTCATCAACGAGCTTGGCATGCTGAACCTTGAAGAATAACTCTTCAGTGGTTAGCATTATGTCAGTGATAAAAGAATTTTATATCCTTATTCATCATGTAATCTCTGAACAAAATATTCACTGATACCAAGGTATGTTTTTCTATTCCCATTCGCTGAAGCATACTTCGGTATGTTGTGTTTCAAAATTTAATTGATCGCTGAATATTTTTTTTTCCTTTCGTGATTCCTTTGAAATAACAATGCTCACTGATACTTCTTATCAGTGACTCTTCTTTTTAAAACTCCTCTCTGATGTTTTCATAACCTTCATGGAAACGTTTTTGAAAATGAAAAGACATTTCTGACTGTGACGTCATCAAACGGATAACCCCTGTCACGACTTTTTGTCTGACACGTTCGCCCGTTTCGAATTCTTGTCCAATAAGCTTCGTGGGATGTGTCCATGTCATGATGAGTACCTTTTCCCGCTCATCATTTTCTCTCTCTACACTCACTATATAAACACTTCATGTTTATATTTTTACCTTTTACGCGCATATACTCTCTAAAAGCAGAAAGAAATTCCCAAGCATTTGTGTTCTTGGATTTGTGATTATTGAAACCTGATACTCGAATCTTCAACCTTCACTCAAACAAGTTCATATCTTCATATCTTCTTCTCATCTTACATCTTTCTTTACTTATTTTGATCTTATTTCTTGATATTTTGGATCAAAATAAACGTTTTTCAAGCATAAGATCATCTTCTTCATGATCTTATGAATAAAACATGAAATAAAGTTTTTCTCTTAAATTTAAAACAAAAATCTTAAACTTAACACCTTCATACGTTTTTCCAGAATCCCTTTCCTTTAAAGGAAACTGGAAAAACATGTTTTTCACTAGTTTTAAACTATTCTAAAACTAGAAAACCCATTTTTATTGTTTCTTCCCTAAAAAGGAAACTGTAAATCCCTAAAATCTTCAAAACCCTTATTTTGGATAAAACATTTCCATTTTAAGAAGTTCATATTTTTCTTCTATATTTTTGTTTCTAAACAGAAACGGCATCTTCTACCATTGCTGATAACACTACTACCAACAAAGCACCTACTGTCATGACTAAGGCTGACGCTGTCAAAGTTGAACTAAATCAAATCATCCTAGCCATGAACAATTCTTATGCCCTGCTAGATTTCTCCAAGAAAAAGCCAGCCCCACATCTAACTGACGCTGTCAACTTCATCAAAACCTTCCCTCTCTCTACAACGATGACCATCACACCCCCTGCACACCGAAACTTACTACAGCAGTTCTGGTACACTGCCCATCGTACCACTGCTATCACCAACAAATATGGAAAGGAATACTCAGTGATCGAGTTTCAAACCGAATTGGGTCAAGGAGCAATATACCCTGCACCTATCCGCCAGGCACTGAATCTCCTTGGCAGCTCCAAAGCAAAACCCTTCGTCCCTCTCACTGACCCTAACACCACTGAGGGTGAAGCTGAACTGATTGCCTTCTTGGATCTCATGAAGTACTTATGGGACAAAACCCGCAGCGGGGAGGACGGAAAAAATCTTACAAAGGTCCTCAAGAACAAAATGCCATCCGATCTGAACTTCATCTTTGCTCATGTTATCAGTTGCATGACTGCAAAGACTGGCTCCACCGATCAGGCCTCAAAGACTCAAGTTGCCATGGCCTATGCACTGCTGAAGGGTATGCATGTGGACTATGCCCATATAATATTTGAAGACCTGATGGGTCGGGTCGAAAAGCCTAAACGCTCCACAACCGTTCCCTATCCGCGTTTCATCTCAGCCATCCTACAACTGGCTCTGGGCAGCCAATACCCTAAGTAGGGAGACTACAAGCTCTCCCAAGTTGGCCCTAAGGTGCTCGACTTCAAACCCAGCCAGGGCGAGGTAAGTCTTTCTACTCTTCTCTCTCTTCTTCGTCTAAATTCTTCTTCTTCTGCGGCTATCCCTGCAGCGGTGCAACCCCCCGCTGCGACCCAGGATGCAACAACCACCTCTTTGAAAAAGAGGAAACTCTCATCATCCCCACTAGGCACCTATAAGTCCAAGAAGACCTCAAAGGAGAAACCTCAGCCTTCCCAGGCTCAAGAATCAGCGTTGGCCTCTTCACAGGTTACGTTTGATGGTTTTGTGGTCCACTCCTCCACATTCGCTGAAGCCACCCCTTTCACAACTACTACAGATACTACGTTCTCTTAGACTTTCTTGGTACAGTTCCCAACATCCTCAGCGCCTCAAAGCGTTGCGGAGGTCTTCTCCAGCATCACCAACGCTGAACCGACAACCACAACCATCTCAACCATCGCTTCTACTACTCCATTGGTCTTTCCTATCTTCAGCATTGCACCAACGCTACCATCATTTTCGTTGATGGATACAAATGCTCCCACTCTTCAGAGCTTGATCCGACGAAACTTCACAGGACCTGTAGGAACTTCTATAGCAATCCCTGTTCGTTCTTTCGAGGACGACATGGAACATTAGGGAGGAATTCGCGACTTCAGTGCCTTCTCCAATCCAAATCCTACATGTATCCAAACACAATCCTTACCCCTTTATGAAAACCAAACTTCTGAGCTTTCCTTTGCTCACAAGTTATTTTCTTTTGCAGGTCCTACTTTGGGGACAATCAGCTCGTCCCTCTCGGACATCGCTGATAAGGTGAAGAATCTCTCCACCAATATCTCCACCACTGATGCTGGGGAAACGCTGAAGACCATCTCCACTACCCTTACAGAGAAAGCTACCTCAGCTGATATCTCCAATCTGCAAGGGGAGTGAAAGACCTGCAGCTCGCTCTCAACAACAATACTTCTGCGCTCCAGGGAGTCCAATCAGAGGTCGCCACCCTTGCTAGCGACCAGAAGCATATCTCCACCCAATTCACCAGTCTCAGCGGTGAAGTTGGGTCCATGACAACAACCGTCTCAAACCTCTAAGGTGAGGTGAACAACCTTAATTCAAAGGTCAGTGAATCCAACTCACTGCTCACCAAGATCCTGGAAAGGATGGAAGCCCCGACGGTCCCTGTCTCCCACTTCTCTCAAAATGATCACAATCTTTTGGGGACATTTTGGCTACATCTCGCATCCCTGACCTGAAAACCAGGTTAAAGACTGTTGAGGTGTTAACGGCCTCAGCTTCAGGGCACCCTGGCCTGGAAGACAGTGTCCCTAAGGCCAATGTTGCTGCTGTTGTTACTGTTACCTCCCCCCATTCGGTGGAAGAGGGGTAGAAGACCGCTGAAGACTTCCCCCGAATTTTTTAGGGGGGAGGAAGAGAACAAAGAAGAAGACCCTCAGGGATCTGATCATCCTGAGGGAACCGCTGAAAGTCCCTCTCCTTCTGAGGGGGAGCAACGCGAAGACCCTTCTTCTCCTAACGCTGATAAAGAAAACACATACCTCATCACTGACGATGACGAAAAGGAAGAGGAGGAAGAGCTAGAAATAGCTGATGAAGAACCTTCAGAACATCCTTCTCCCAAGGATAATGATGATGAAGAAGATGATGATCCCTTCTGGTTTGAGCCAAGTACAATAAATACCCCTGCTCTAAAAGGTGTTTCTATCAATGAACCAGGGGAGGGGACCGCTGCAAAGTCTCCTGCTAAGAAGATGCAACACCACAAAAATAAAGGCCTCGCTGATGACAACTTGGCTATCCTCCTCAAGAAGCCAACTTGTCAACTTGTCAGGTATGTTATTTCTTCTTTCCATACACTGCCTCCCTCCTCTACCCATTCTCAATTTCTACCCTACTCCTCCTAAAACCTCTAAACACTTAAACCATTCATTTCTCTATCTTTTCTTCACCATCAAATGATCTAACTCAATTGATCATTTTGTTTCATCTATTCCTCTCCCCTGCTTGAGGCTACCGTTGAACCTTCTTCATCAACACCGCAACAAATAATCCCAGCTATCAACATTGATGATCAAATAATCCCAGTCTCTGTCCTGAACGAGACTGATGAACAAGCTGAAGAAAAACTGCTTTCCCATCCCAGAAGACCTTCTCTGCCTCCTCAAAGGTCAGATGAAGATGAACAAAGAATGAAAGCAATGAAGATCCAGAAGATCAAAAGTCAGTGACTCATCCCTGCCCATCTCAGCTGCCTGACTTCAAGGGAAATCGCTGAAAGTCTCAAGGCTGAGAAGATTCTCGCTGGACAACATAAGAGTGAGCTCGCTGATAAAAACTCCACTCTTGAACTTGCTCAACGTCCAGTAAAGGATCCTCAGCTGAAGAAATTTCCTCTTGGAGTCTAGCAACAACTGCTTAAAGATGTTGATAAGAAGAAAGAAGAGAAAAGGAAGGTCAGCGACAAAACCCTTGCCTGGTGTAAGAAGAAACTCCACTTCAGGATGTTACCAGCAAGAATAAATCATGTAAAGAGGACTGTCAGAGGTTCTGCTATTGTCGATGTCCAGATGATCAGAGAAAACGGAGTGTCGAGAACCCGTTATCTCTCAGAGTTGGAAAAACTTAGGCTTAACAAATGATTGGAAATTCGGATCACAATTCAGCGATCTCGATCAAGCTACAAGCCTTGTGTCGAAAATGTTATTAACAAGCTAATCGACCAAGTCTCTTCAGCTGTTGATATGCCTCTTCCTCCAGCCATCCAACAAAAATGAACCGCTCCAAAGAAAAAGTCTCTACCATCTTCAGGCCCTGTTATACGGAACGAGACTGGTATAGACTTTTCTCGTGAAGCTGTACTCGGTCCAGATGCTGATCTTTCAGGCCTCGACATCTCACTACCTTCTGCTGAAGAATTCGAAGATGGAAAGGTAGTCAGTAAACCTTATGGCATATTCTTTCTTGATTACTATGGTCGCAAGTGCTTCCAACGCTTGTCTTAGTTACCCATCGCTCCTATCACTACTATTGTACTGGTGTGATCGCTCCTTCCTTGGAAAGTTCATAAAACCCCATATCTATCGCGAACCAAAACGAAGACGGGAACAGGGAGTAACGGTCCCTGATTGGATTATTCCAAAGACTGACACCCTTGATGAACTTCTCTTCAAGGAAGAACCTGAATAGCTGATAGGGTTTCTTGTATTTCTTCTATCTTATTAGCTGATAACTTTTGTACTTGTAATTATTTTTCACTGTACTTGTAATTTTTCAACTTCCCTTGTAATCTTGTATTTACGAAGTAATGAAAATTTTCAGTGAAGTACTTTACTCCATCAGTAGTAGAAAAGATCTCTGAAAACAATAAATGGGACACGTATTTTATGAGTCCTTTTCATCCTTATGTTTTTAACTTAACAATTTTCCTTTATTGCTTTGTCATCATCAAATGGGGGAGATTGTTGATCCAAACCCTTTAGTGATTTGATAATGACTCTCAGAATTACTTAGTGAAAATTGTAAGTAAACAATATGTATTAATGTTTTGTCATCTATGAAAAATATACTAAGGTGGCGTTTGTTTTTTAAGTGTTGCTGAAGTCTGAAGTCTGATTTCACTTCTGATTTGTAAGTGGTGGTGCTGAAGTCTGAAATCTAAAAGAAAAGACTGTTTGTTTTTGTAAGCTGAAGTCTGAAATCTGAAAGAAAAAGATTGTTTGTTTTTTGTAAGCTGAAAACGTCTGAATATATATAATTGTCTATTTTATTCTTCAAAACATGATATTGTTGAATTTATAGTAACATAAATTCATTTTAATTAAATTATACTATTAAAATCAATAACAAAAGTTGATAACTTTCTTTATCCAACAACATCTTAGATATATGAACAAAATTGTAGATAAAAGCAAAGATAGTATAAACTGTATTAAAAGCAAAAACAAACAGCCCCTTTCATGGGCAAAAGGAGTTGTGGCTCAACAAAGCAAGAACACTTTATAGCAATTGTTTTTAATGTAGTTTACAATTTGCAGTTCTCATACTCACCAAACTTGATGGTAAAGTATGTTGGTAAACAAAATCAAAGTAAAGAACTGAACCCCACTAAGATACATGTTTATTTAATAATCCACCAAAGTTTGTGTTTGCTTTCTATGTCAAACCAACCTTCCAACCAAGGACCTTTACATATGCTTCTAACCTGCTTGTAGACCTGATTTAGTCCATGATTTACTGTATTTCCCATAAATCTTATCTTGGGAACAGGTCTTTAGCTTTGAAAAGAACATGTAATTCATGCTAACAAACACTAATTTATCATATCAAAACTCAATATTGCATCCTCTCTACTTCTTTTAGTCGAGCTTCCATCCTCTCTACTCTTTCACACTCAATTCCCTACATGCAACATTTCAATATCAGGTTCACAATCGTCACAAAGACACTAAACAGGAAATATACAAACACACACACACACACACACACACACAAAGATGCCATTTATTTCATTTATTAGTGTCTGTATATCAGAAACACATCAAGATTAGTTATAAATAAGAATAATATCATGGAATAACCATCAAACTTACCACGAAAGTGAGATACAACGTTAGATGGCGAAGCCCACCAATTCTGAATGTCCTTCACACTCATTTCGTCTGGATTGTCAAATTCACCAATCAAATCCCAAAAGTATTCATTGAAATGCCATGTATACACCAATTTCATACACAAATCTCATATCCCAATGATAAAACACTGATTTCTACTCAAATTACGTTAAGCATATGCACAAATTCGTCAAAATCGCAGAAATTAAGCTAAAATCAAACACATCACTGATACTCAGATCCAATCTTTATTATCGATAAAAAGTAGAGGTCTAAAAGGATAATGATTTTTAAGTGCCAACAGGAGCAACATATCAAAAAACACAGCAAAATCAAGGTTGTTTGATGAACCATAATCAGCTGATTCACAGCAAAAAAAGAACCAAAAAATGCAGCAAATTGAACCACATACCATCAAACCAAAAGGAGCAACATATCAAAGCAAAAGAAGCATGAAAGAACTAAAAAAAGCAAAAATCGCAAAAAAATTGAACCAAATAGTGAACAGAAATCGACATACCTAGATGGAGATGGAGAAGGAGATCGATCAATTGGAGATGAAGCTGGAGATCGATCGATTGAAGATGGAGATTAGACGACCTGGAGTCGATTTTAGTCGCACATGAGAGATACGATTTTGAGATGGAGGCGGCATAGAGAAAAAAGTGATCAGGTGCTCACCTTTTCGGTCAGACCAAAATAAGTGATAAGTGGGTCTGATTTAATCATAAAAAATGGTCTTAATTGATATACCTCTGACCGAAAAAGTGAAAAGAGGGATTTAAGTGCTTAATTTTGAAAAACAAATATGATTTAAGTCTGTTTAGTATCGCTGATGGGAAACATGTGCTTTAATTTATACTTCAGCGATACATGTACATCAGTAAGCCCTGAGCCTGTTCAGTCTCACTGATGATCGCTGATAGTTCCATTTGTAGTTGTTTACTTATGATCCCTGAAGACAAGATTCGCGACAACTGAGTTCAAAGCTAAAATCGAAGACCAAGCTGACGAACGAGTGACTAAGTCTACCAGTGGCCTGATGCGGATATCAGCAAAGCCAAGACTTATCCATTTCACGCGAAGTTTGAAGTAGAAGACTTCATCGAACGCTTCACTTTATCATTCGCTGATAAAGATCTATTCAGCGAGCGCTGATCATGAATCTTGTTCAACAAGTTACTTTTTTCTTATCTCCTTGCACGCTTTTTGTACGATTTGTCAGAAGGACATCCCTTTGTTCAGGATCGTACAAACCACTCTGCAACTACACTGTTCATCATGCGGCCAAATAGGATGTTTGCTAAAGTCAAATACATGCAACCAACCAGACGTTGCCACGTGTAAAGTTGTACTGACTTGCATTTAATGCATGCAGTATAAATAGGAAATCCTACTTCATTTCTGAAGTGCTTGCCTTTCCTTCGCTGAACTACTTAGTGCAAGTAAATCTCTCCTTAGGTTTTCTTATTTTCTCTCTATCTTTTCAAGTGTAAGAAATCTATGTGATTCTCATAGTTTGTTTAGATTATGTTTTTAACTTGATCTTATTCCGCAACAAACTGTAAATTGTTTGATATATATCAATAAACAATTTAGAAAGATAAAAATTTGTGTTTGTATTCAACCCTCCTTCTACAAACTTGTATAACCCTTCGGGACTAACAAAGATTGTGTCAACCTCGGGTGCGGCAAAGTGCTCATATGCTCTTCCATCCATTCGGAGATCAACTGCCTTAGAAGCAAAAAGGTGGGAAAGTTGTTTTATCGCATCAAGATAGCGGTAGAGGAGAGTAGCTTATTAAACATGTATGAATAGGGGTAGGTAGTTGGAAAGGAATCAGATGTGGACTTAGAGGACGATGGATCTTCGGTGCCGTTGATGTGGTCGGAAGAAGAAAAAGTGTCGGACAACGAGGAAGGCGTCGAATAAAGATGGTTTGGTGATGGGGGTGAAGAAGAAGTCATCGGAGGCGGTAGAAGGATGGGGCCGGAGATAGAGAAGGTAGTCGTCGGAGAAGCAGGCGATCCGGCGGTAATACCGTTGGAAGAGGAGAATGGATTATTGGGAGACGAAAGGTCGGCTCCTTCCAAAAAGAAGGTGAGCCAATCAAGAGGGGTTAATGATGAGATGGGGGATTCAAAGAAAGAGGGAGTGGCAGCTGAATGGGATGTCAGAGGGGTAGGGTTACGTGACATGGGTAAGTCAAAGGAGGATAATAAGGAAGTGAGGCCGGGTGATTGTTTGGGTGAAATTTCACCAGTCTCGACCACGACCAAAGCAAGGAAACATTTATTACACTTTTCCATAATGAGACAAAATCATAAATACTTTATCTGTTAATGTTACATTATCTTGTACCATGTAGTATTATAGTTGAGGGACCAAATGTGACATGTTGTCAAACTTGGAATAGTATATATAGTATACTATCTGTATTTTTAGGTCAGACCACAACATAGAACATTCAACATACAAAATACACACGCCTCTATCTTCGCAGCCTCCTTCCACTTTGTAAACCTCTCAACCTTCTGTGAAGTTGTAAGCTGCAAGTTCTTCAATCATATATATAGAGGTGTACTTCTTTGATTCATATATATCGTGTATTTACTCTTATTACTTGTCATTGTGGGATCACAATTGGTATCAGAGCTTAATATCATTTTGTTCAGATTTGTTCTTAAAAGTTGTACGTATCTGTATTCTTCAAGTTCAATTTTTTTGGTTGATTTTGGTCTCTGGAGTTCTTCTAGTGGTTGGAATCGATCAAGAAGTGAAAATAGAAATTTCCTGTGTATTTAATTCCGCATATCACCAGGAAATTAGATCAATACGTGCATCTTCTCTGTTTTTCACGAAGTCTCTGTTTTGAGTAAAACTCACTGTTTTGCTCATCAAATCAAGGTTAGGTTGGTTTTTAGACAAAACTCAAGGTTATAAAAGTGCCCAGAAATTACCCAGGAACACTCGTTCAAAATTTCAAGCATTTTTGAGTTCATTTGAACATCTGCTTAAAAATCATCATAACCATCGCAACCAACTAATATTCATATCTCTCGCAATATTCAAACCCCTCGCAATCTTCTAGAAATTAAGACTGCGAGCCTCGCAACCTTCTAAAATTCTGGACTGCGAGCTTCGCAACTTTCAGGATCTTTGGACTGCGATCCTCGCAATTTTTAATTGCGATCTGTTTCTTGCCTCGCAATCCAATCTGTTATTGCGATTTGTTGGTTTGGTGTTTGCCTCGCAATTGTTGACTGCGAGACTTAGTTTCGATCGCAATTGTTCACTGCGATCCAATTTCATTGCGATACTTTGTTTCCCTCGCAACAGATTGTTGAGACTTTTTGTTGCATCGCAAACAGTAGCCTCGCAACCCATACAAAGGCAGAGACAGAAAGAGTTTGTTGAAAAAGAAAGCTACTGAACAAGAGATAAAACGATCAGACAAGTAATTAAATGACTACAAGAGATGTGCTATCCATTGGTTCCAAAGACAAACCTCCGGTTCTCTTTACATCAGAATTCAAAATTTGGAAAGACAGATTCCTAGACTGGGTAGATAGACAAGAGAACGGAGAATTCATTATCAATTCTCTAGATAATGGACCAATGAAGCCTATAACAAGAAGAGGGATTGCTATTGATGGTGATCCAATTCCAGATATTGTTACTGTTCTACCGATTCACTACTCTGTTGAACAGAAGAAATTGTACCAAGGAGATAAAATGGCGAAATCTCTAATTATTCAGGCCTTGACCGATAATGTCTATCGGAGGGTAGACAGCAAAAATCAATCTGGTAAAGCCATGTTTGATGAACTGATAAAGTTATTTCAAGGATCTGAAGTAGAGAATCAAATGAAAATCTCAACCATCATCAACTCATACGAATGCTTCAAACAGAAAGAAGGAGAGACTCTTGACTCTGCTTATGTACGCTTCACCACAATATTGAATGAGCTAAGCAGATTCAAAATAGAGAGGAAGGTTATTGAGCACAACGTAAAATTCCTGACCGTTCTTCAACCAGAATGGAAGAAGTACGCTCACCGAATGAAGCAGAATGCTAAGCTATCAGAATTACCTCTACAACAGATGTTTGAAACGTTGAAGCAGGATGAAGATGATGCTGAAGCGAAGAAAGTGAAGAAGAATAGGAAAGTGAAGAATGAAGATAAAAGAGGGATGAAGGATGAAGAGCAAGATCCACTTGCGTTGATTTCAAGCAGAGGATACTCCCAGGATGAGGAGAACCAGTCTGAAGGAGAAATGGAGGAAGCAAGTGGGATAGAAGAAATAGAGAGAATGAAGGATTCTCTGGCTCTGCTTACCAGTTCTTTTCAGAGAAAATTTGGGAAAAGTCCTGGTTCTAATAATCAGAGGTATGCGTCGGGCTCAAAGAACTTTGAGCATAGGGCGCATGTTGAATCAAGCAAAAGAGCAGAATACAGGAGGCCGGAAGAGTATAAAAGGCCTACTGAGTATAGACGACCAAATGATTACAAGAGGCCAGAGGAGAAAAAGATTTTTGAGAAAAAGGAAGAACTACAGACCTGTTACAACTGTGGGAAACCTGGTCATTTCGCGAAGGAGTGCTGGAAGCAGATAGTGAAAGATACCAATTACTACAAAAACAAGTTGTTGCTTGCTGAAAAGAAGCAATCGGGTATTGCACTAAAGGTAGAAGAGGATTACTGGCTTGATCATTCTGATGATGAAGCTAATAATGAGACTACTGCTCAAACAAAGATGTGCTTCATGACCAAAGAAGCCAATGATGAAGGAACAGAGTCTACTTCAGAACAGGTATATTTCGATTTCTATAATCAATTTATTTCTAAACAAGCATGCTTAACACAAAGGTTAGAAGAATTAAAAGATGATGAGAACATTGCTAATGAAATAATTTCAACTCAAAAGGAAAGACTAATAGAACAAGACAGTCAAATTACTGAATTGAAAAAGAAAAAGACTGAATTCGATATTGGTCATGCGTACTTTCAAGATAGAGTATCTGAACTATCGGAAAAATTAATGAGTTCAGAAATAAAGAATAGCGAGTTTGAAAGTCTTTTACATGCTTATAAAGAAAGAAATGAAGAGCTGAGTGAAAATATCAAAGATCTGGAAGATAAACTGTACAAAGCAGGTCAAACAGAACAAACAATTCAAATGAATAAGCCAAACAAATTCAGATACTATAACGCAAAGTGGGGTATTGGATATGACAATCCTCAGTACCTAAGGAATGCCATAACTAAAACTCCCACTCAGTATGAATTTGAATGGTTTATGCCTGTTACACATCCTTGCTATCAAATCAAACAACTTCATGAGGAAGAACAAAAGGCTGAGGAAGAAACAAAAAGAAAAATCACTGTTAGAATGCAACTTCCTTTTTGGTATGGTCCAGAGAATGCCAAGGCATTAGATAATGAAAAAACCTTACCAAATGATTATTTTGAGAGTTATATTGTTAAAGAACCAGAGGAAAAAGAAAATACTCAAAAGGATAATCCTGAAAAATCTGTTTTGGAAGGAAAAAGGTATTTTCCACCAATGGTTCTTGAACAAAAACTCATGGAGCTCGAAAGGAATATAATTTTTAATGTTGAAGAAATAAGAAACGAAGATCAACTTCTTTTTTATATTGAAAAAGAAGTTATCTTTACTGTTTTGTCATATAACATAAATGATGAACCTGAAAGCTTTGAAGAAAAGAAATCTCTAGAACTTAGATGTTTGGATCTTTCAGATCAACTATTTACTTTACAGAAAACGCTTTTTCTTGAAAGACAAATAATAGGGAAAGAAAGAGAGAACAGACTTGTTTTTGAGATTGAAAAGGAAGTTGTGATCACAGTTCTTTTAGAAAACTTAATTGATATGAAAAGAAAACTTGAGGAAATATCTGATGAAAAGGTTTCAAACGTAACACATTCTTCTGATTCAGATCTTTCTTCATGCAAAGCTTTCATGGGAACAACTGTTTTGAAGGGTTGTAAAATAGATGACCAAGAAAAAGAAATAGATGATTTTCTTAGTAAACCAACATCTCATGGTTATGATTTTTGGAAGTTAAAGGAAAAATCTGTTAAACATGCTTCAACAGAATTTAATGAATTTCATTATCCTAAGTCTTACGGTTTCTTTTATGCTTCATCAGAAAGTGATTCTGATATTGATAGTATGGATGTTGGTAAAGGCAAAGGCAAAGTTGAAAATGAATTGCCTGTTCTATTTGACTTCAGTGCAAAACTTCCAGATCACACTGATTTTTTGATAAAAGAAGAGGAACCTAAAAAGATCATTTTGGAAGGGGAATCTTCCAAGTCTTCAGAGAAAATTTCTGTCAATGATTACTATTCCAAATATAAATCAAAACAATCATTTCAGAAAAAGAAAAGAAAACCAAAACAGAAGAAGCATGCTAAATCTACTCAAACTCTATATTCAAAATCTCACAACTCTTCTTTGTCTGGTGTTTCAGATCGTAATTTAAGAACCAACAAGAAACTTGAGTGGAAGATAAAAGCATCCACACAAGAAGTGACAAAGATCAAATCATCCAAAGTTCCTTTAAATGTTTTAAATTTCAAGAAGGACAAGTTGTTTTTGAATGTAATTAATCATGCTGTTGACAATAGAAAACTTGTAACACCTTGCAAGATTTATACAATGCAACAACTGATTAACTTGTCTCATGATAAAATCTGTTGTGCTTCATGTGGTGTGGATGATTTCATTGGCAAATCTGACTATAACTGTTGGTTGTATACACCTAATTACTCTAACAATGGTAATAGAAAGAGCATTGCCAATTTGAAATGGCTACCTAGAACTACAAAGAATCCTAACCCAAAAGGACCCAATTGGCAATGGGTACCTAAAACTGTTTAAATTCCTTTTTGCAGCTCCGTCATGTGTGGTACTTGGATTCTGGTTGCTCAAAACACATGACTGGAAGAAAGGAACTCTTGAGCAACTTTGTAGAAAGAGATGGAGGGAGAGTCAAATTTGGAAATGATCAGTACTCTCCTATCTTAGGTTATGGAGACATAGTAACAGACAAGGTCAAAATAACCAAGGTTAACTATGTTGAAGGATTGGGACACAACCTGTTTAGTATAGGTCAATTCTGTGACAAAGACCTAGAAGTACATTTCAAGAAGACTCGGTGTGCAGTTCTAACCGATGACGGAAATGAACTTCTAGTTGGGTCGCGAATTTCAAATCTTTACACCATTGACCTATCCAAGCTAAACCCCAAGATGAATGTGTGTCTGATGTCAAAGGCGTCGTTTGACAAAAGCTGGTTATGGCACCGAAGACTATCTCACCTCAACTTTCGATACATTCAAAAGCTGCAGACAGGTGATTTAGTTACTGGTCTACCAGAACTGAAGTTTGAGAAAGACAACTTCTGTACTGCATGTGAAACAGGGAAGATAAAGCATGCTCCTCACCCACCAAAGCCGGAACCCAGCACAAGCAAAGCACTAGAAATTCTTCATATGGATCTCTGTGGTCCGATGAAGACTCAGAGTATCAATGCCAAACGATATGTGTTAGTTGTTGTTGATGATTTCTCAAGATATACATGGGTCAAGTTTCTTCGTTCAAAAGACGAAACTCCTGACTTGATCATCTCGTTAATCAAACAGATTCAAGTGAATCTACAACTATCAGTTCAAAATATCAGATCAGACAACGGGACAGAATTCAAAAACAGAACTCTTGATGACTTCTTTCAGTCATTAGGAATTTCACATCAATATTCTGCGGCCAGAACACCTCAGCAAAATGGTGTAGTTGAAAGACGAAACCGAACACTCGTTGAAGCGGCCAGAACGATGCTGTCTTATTCTGATCTACCTCTGTATCTGTGGGCTGAAGCTGTTGCAACGGCATGCTACACACAAAACCGTTCAATTATACATCGACGGTTTGGCAAAACACCATATGAATTAATGAATAAGAGAAAACCTGTAATACACTACTTTCGTGTGTTTGGTTGCAGGTGCGTTGTGCTGAACGATAAGGACAAATTGAACAAATTCAGTCCTAAAGGGCTGGAGGGCTTCTTTATCGGATACTCGCTCACATCAAAGGCTTACAGGATCTATCTCAAGTCTTCAAAGAATGTGAAAGAAAGTGTCAATGTCAAATTCGACGAATCTGAAGAAATGGCTTCTGTCCATAACAGTACAGAACCCGCAATATCAGGGATCCTAGCATCCGGACAAATACGTCCGATGGTGACTAGGACATCAAACAAGAATCAAGCTTCCACTTCTAACTCAAAGCCCAGTGATCTTGATTTATTGTTTGAATACTTTTATGATGACTACTTTAATAATGATAACTCTTCGTCATCTTTAAATAACAGGAGTCAGGTTGCAACACCAGCTCAGGCTTCGTTGTCGGGTCCTTCATCGGAACCCTCAACAGATGCAACGACTCAGATAACTTCTTCAAGTGACAGGCATTTGGGTTCTACACAAGAAATCATCATGAGAAGTAGACGACAACGTGAATCCACACATGGTGCTTCTTCGTCGGGTACAACTTCAAATGTCATTGATGATGGGTCTGCAAACATACCAGAGTCATCTTCTGAAGCAGAACCGGAGGCAGTTCCTGTTGACACATCTGTCAATGAACCTGTCAAAACACCGGAACCTATCTTGACAATACAGTTGAACTTCGATAAAGACCCTACCTTGGTGGATCCAAATGTAAGTGCTGCATCTCTCCCACACTCAACGAAATGGACGCAGAGTCACCCCATTACTCAGGTTATTGGTCAAGTCAACGAACCAGTCAAAACTAGATCGGCAACGGCAAACGAGGTCCTATTTGCGCTCTTTCTTAGTCAAGTTGAACCTACATCTGTTCAACATGCCTTAGAAGATCCAGATTGGATAATTGCCATGCAAGATGAGCTGAACTCATTTGAAGCTCTAAAAGTATGGAGACTTGTTCCTAGACCAAAGGGTAAAACGGTCATTGGTACAAAATGGATCCTGAAGAACAAGAAAGACAGTGAAGGGATTGTGATAAGAAACAAAGCACGCCTTGTAGCGAAAGGGTACAGGCAACAGGAGGGAATAGACTATGATGAGACATACGCACCGGTTGCTCGTTTAGAAGCAATACGGATATTTCTTTCATACGCTGCCTACAGAAACTTCACTGTTTATCAAATGGACGTGAAGACAGCATTCTTGAACGGAGTTTTGAAAGAAGAAGTATACGTTTCTCAACCAGAGGGTTTTGTGGACACAGATTATCCAGATCATGTCTACATACTTGACAAAGCTCTCTATGGTCTGAAGCAAGCCCCTCGCGCCTGGTATGAAATCCTATCTACCTACTTACTTGGTGCTGGCTTTCGAAAAGGTAAAATTGACACAACTCTCTTTACTCTGGAACAAGAAGGTGATATTCTTTTGGTACAAATTTACGTCGATGACATTATTTTTGGTTCAACTAACCCTGGATTATGCACGTGGTTTTCGGGTTTAATGATGACCAGATTCCAGATGAGTATGATGGGAGAGATTAATTTCTTTCTTGGATTACAAGTCAAGCAGTTCTCGACAGGTATCTTCATCAACCAATCAAAATACGTGTTTGACATTTTGAAGAAATACAAAATGGAAAACTGTACTTCGATTGGTACACCTATGGCTCACCAATCAAAAGTTGGTCCTGATCCAAACGGTGTAGATGTCGATGTCAAGAACTACCGAGGGATGATAGGTTCATTAATGTACCTCACTGCGAGTCGTCCAGATATAATGTTCTCTACATGTTTATGTGCAAGATTTCAGGCACAACCAAAACAATCACATCGAAGTGCTGTTACAAGGATCTTTCGATATTTGAAAGGGACACCGTACCTTGGACTTTGGTACCCAAAGGGATCAGGATTCGAGCTCACTGCATACTCAGATGCAGATCATGGAGGTAGTTTGGTAGACCGGAAGAGCACTTCTGGTCATGTTCAGTTTTTAGGGGAAAAGTTGGTCAGTTGGTCATCGAGGAAACAGAACTGTGTTTCTACATCAACTGCGGAGGCAGAGTATGTTGCTGCGGCCAGTTGTTGTTCACAAGTTCTGTGGATGAGGACTCAACTGCAGGACTACGGCTTCAGATACGAGAAGATCCCTATCAACTGTGACAGCAAAAGTGCAATTGCCATTACAGCAAATCCGGTTCAGCACACAAAGACCAAACACATAGATGTCAGGTATCACTTCATAAAAGACTATGTGGAAAAAGGTACGGTTGAATTATATTTTGTTCCAACAGAGCATCAACTTGCCGATTTGTTTACAAAAGCCTTGGATGAAAAACGCTTTAATTTCTTAATATCCAAGCTTGGCATGTTGAACATGAAAGTGTAATATCTAATTTGATCATTTAATGGATGGAAATATGTATCTTTCAATCTAGATAAATCTATCTAAATTGATACACTCATATTTTCATCACATTCTATTATCAACATAAGATATTTCAATTTCATGTATTTGTTGTGTTTCAAAGTTTATTTTATCGTAACGATACAATTGTGATGATATCTATGTATGCAAAAGACTTGTTCATAGTCTCAGGGGGAGTACAGGAAATGGAGTACGCACAAAAAGAGGGGGAGTGTGCATACATGATAGAGTAAGTAAAAGGTATTTCCAAATACTTACTACTTGAAGATAACAAGGTAAGTGTTTCTAACTTGATTTTTTTATAAACCCTTATGCATCATTTAAGGGAGAGTGAAAAATAGTCTTGGAAATTACCTAGTTTAAATAAACAATTGGAAGTTGGACATCTTCCAGTGGGCTAAAATTTGAAAAAAAAAAGAGATAAAAAATGTCAAAGTATCAAATTTCCTCGCAATTCCCTCGCAGCAGTTCATTGCGATGGAATCTTTCCATCGCAGTCTTTTATTGCGATCCTAAGATTCCCTCGCAGTAGTTTATTGCGATCCTAAGATTCCCTCGCAATCTTATATTGCGAGGTTTGGTTTTGTTTATTGCGATCCGAATTTTTTTAAATTTTGAGAAATTCAGGGAGTGACACGTGTCACGGATTTCAAATTGGTTTATATACTTGCGATCTTTGACTTAGTCATTATTTCAAAAACCTCTCCATAAAGAACCCTCGTTTTTTTTTTCTCTCGATACTGAACATTGCGATTCGACCAAAGAAGTTTTATTTGTTGATTCTACTCCGTGTAATCGACTACATTCGATTAAGAGGTATGTATTCTCGATTCTTATTACATTTCATCCGTTAAAAATCATGATTTAATCGATTTTGCATTTAAGGTTTAAGGGGTTTTAGAGTTGGTCACTGTAACATGCTAAAATTCAATCGATTAGTGCTTGTTAGATGTTTTAGATGATTAAGGTTTACTCACGAACCAAAACCGAGCATGCTAGTATCAATTTTAACATCTATACATGCTAATTTCGAAAATCTGGAAAATCACATAGGTTTTACTGCTAATGTTCATATACCTCGCAATCCTCAGACATTCAAACCCCTCGCAACTCATACTCTTTAAGACTGCGATCCTCGCAACCTTCCAGGTCTTGCGAGCCTCGCAATCTTCTAATTCCGTTGACTGCGAGCCTCGCAATCTTGTATTGCTTGTATTGCGAGGTTTCAAGGCCTTGTGAATTTTTTTGTTTTTGGGATTTTTTCAAGAAAAATACCTTTCTGTTTGAATTGCTTAAATCTGTTCTAACATGTTAAAATACCTTACAGATGGCTGAACAACCTGCTGAATATGCATCCGATGACAACACCATCATCGCCTCGCAACGCTCTTCACATCCATCCGTCAATGCCGTTGACCCGGATGAAGAAATCATGCCAAGGGCCAGCTTTCTAGCAATCCGTGAAAATAATCATCACCTGGATCTTGAAAGCAACTTCTCTCACCGGATAATTCTAGAGATCATCCGTGGTCATCCAATTCGCACTGCACTGACAAGGGTCGAGAGAGTGCCTGCCATTTATTTACAACAATTTTGGCACACACTCCGATTCAATCCTACGGCTCGACCACAGCGATTCAATGCTAATATAGACCATTTCGAAGTAAGGATCACACTACAAGGCTTACGTCGTGCTCTCGAACTTCCAAGACGCGACAACTTCGAAGATCCAGCTGTTTCTGAAGAATTATTCACGGATATCCGCAGCCTTGGATATCAAGATCCAAGAGTCCCCGTACTCACCGGTTCATCACAATTCAGAAGACAACATCTACCGCCGGTGTGGTACACCCTATGCTCAATCCTCAATCGCTGCATGACATCTAAGCATACTTGCCTAGATAAGACGAATCTAGCGATCCTAAAGATGTTTCATGCATTCGCCTTCAACCGCAATATAGACTATGCTGTCCTTATCTGGAATGAAATGGTGGAAATTGTTGCAGATCAGCTCAAACCCAAAATGAGACGCAACTTTGTGCCATTTCAACGGTTCTTCCAAATCCTGATTCATCAGGCTATGCAAGACCGACCGGAAATCCCAAGAAGAGAGGAAGCTGAGCGAGGACCAGCAAGCTGGATGCACCGCCTTGTACCGCCAGCACATGAACCATTCGTACATACCGCCGTTATTCGACCAGAGGTACTGAATTATGCCGACCAGGCTAGCTGGGTAGTGATTCAGTATAGGGAGCAAAACGCATTAATGGACCAGCCAGATCCGGTTGGACCTGCCCAAGATGCAAACCCAGTAGGTGGTGAGGGTCCTATTGTCGAGGGGGTTCAGGAACAAGGGGTTCCTGAACAACGAGTGGTGAGAAGAACAACAAGAAAGAGAGTGGGGGGTAGGACTCGAAGTACTGGTCGTGCTACATCTTCACGCTCTGGCGATCGAGCAACATCTTCTTCAAGCCAAAGAACAGAACCATTCAGTCCTCTAGTTGATTTTGGTGATTATGAATATGACTCAGATCCAGATGTAAACTTGTTACCAAGGCAAACAAGAAAAAGGCCTCGAGTTGAAACACCTGGTGCAGGTTCATCTAGACAACCAGAACCTATGGTTACTTCTACAGTTGCTGTTGTTGATACTTCACTTATACACGAAGAAGTAGACGTAGATGAAGAAAATGTACTTAGTGGTGAGGCAAGAGGGAGAAAAGAAATGAGCAAAAATGTGAAAGAGTCGGAAAAAGTTATAACTACCGACTCTTCCCAAGCCGATCTAAGCCGGGCAACCACATCTTCTGCCAACGTGCGTTCGTCGCCGTTGAGCATTGAAACAGCCATGGTCCGCCCAACCATGCAGTGCACACCCCCACCAAGCCACTCATCGGTCTCTCAACAGGCCGGTGTTTCATTCAGCACAGGGGAATATGCACAAAGTCTATCGGCAACACATTCGGTGTTCGCTGGTATTGAAACAGGTAGGCCCCTGCCCCGGCCACCGACTTCATTTCAGAGCACATCGAGTCTAGCGCCTTTTGGAACAACTTCTTTTCCTAGGTCACCGCTATTTGAACAACACCTTGTTGGGAGCTTTCGTGCCCCAACCGGAACACCCAGAGTGCCACCCTTTGTTGGTGCGTCACGAGGATCGGGTGGAAGTCCTGTCATTGCTAACTCTATGCCAGCTTTGAACACAGGCAGTACGGTTGCTTCAACCGATACTTCAACCAGTAACCTAAGTGGTCTGGGTGTTAGTGCTGATCTCGAACGAGCGTTTAGTTTGGTTGGCCCTCCTCCGAATAGATTCGTGCCACTTACTCTACTAAAGCATTTTGTCAGATCTATCGACAACACATATCAGGCTCATACTGACAAAATGAAAGCAGAGTTTCAGAAATTAAGTGATGATGTAATCAGAGCGGTGAAAGGTAAAGGACCGGCTGAATCTTCTACATCTGAACCTCAACTGACTAGAGCCGAACCCGTTCAACAAGATCCAACATCGATCCCGTTAAATCTTGCTCCTGAAGATCTACTCAAGTCAGAGCTGCTTGCACGACTTCTTGCCAAACACGATCCAAGACCAGGCGAGGATGTCGATCTTATTAGCTTGCTTCGTCAACAAACCGCACCTCCACCTCCACCACCGCCTCAAGCTTCATCAACCACAAATCCACTGCTTGTTCCCCAATTTGAGCAGCTAAATACCTCAATCTCCAACATGGCAGATTCCTTTTTGGCTGGCTTTCATTCGATTGTCAAAAGGGTCGAAGTAGTCGAACTAGCTTGTGGTGTTCAAGCTGAAACCGCTCAGAAAAGAAGACATGATGATCAGGATGATCCAGATCACCATGAGGGGGAGAGTACAGGTACAGGTACAGGTGTTGGAACAAGTACAGTTGCTGCTTCTGAGAGCACTGCAGTAGAGAAAGAAACTGAGACATCTTCCGGTAAAGCGTCCGAGGATACAAGTAAAGGAGCCACTGACTCAGAGAATCTCGATATTCTAGCTGATGTCATAGCTGGGGTTGAAAAGCCTTCGGCTAGTGACAATAGAACAGAAGATGATTGGACGACAGACGTTATAATCATAGATTCAGATGAAGAGACCGAACGAACAACGGTGCAGATCAAGCAAGAAATTGCAAATGTGTTTGATTCTTCTGATACTATGATGGTTGCTCTAGATTCAGAGACTGAAGCTCCAGGATCTTCTATTCAACAAACAGATACTTCAATAACTCCAGCTCAAGCTCAAGTAATTCAACCGCAAGCTCCGATCGTTATCAACCTACAACCTGCTGAACATCTCAGAGATCCAAAGCTTCAAGCAGAAATCAGACTTCTCCAAGACATTATCCAGAATGAACCAGGATTTGTGGCGACTGGCCTACGAGTCAGAATTATGACTCCCTTTCAGGAAATCTTACGAAGCAATATGTTTGTAAGGGTCATGCAGCCAATCTCTTGGGAAAAAGTCTACGGGATTGAAGACTGGCCAGAAAAGCACAGAACTGAATATCTCTATTTCATGAGATATGAATCGCTGAACGCCAATGCAATAAAGTCTGACAAACCGATCAGAAGAGTACTGAAGATAGAATCGCGAAAGCTTTCAAAGGTTTGGTACCCAGTATTTACCGTTCAGAGATCAGATGATTCAGAACTAGTCTTTAATGAGGCAGATTTTCAGAAACTACAGCTCAATGACGTTTGCAACTTGTATGAAATCCTGTCTCGAGATCCTAAAAAGAAGGGAGAATGGTCAGATGCTTATCAAAGTCTGAAGAGGTACATGAAGAACATCCTGAAGTTTTCATATCTTAAGGATTTTCAAATGGCCTTGGAAGCGCGTCAAGAACGAGTCAACATCAGACCTCCGAATCTAGATCTGGCAGATATTCAGAGTGTTCAAGCTTACACCGTGCTGAGCAAACCAGATCTTGGAGTTGTGTTCATTGACTCAGCCTCAGAGAAGAAATTCATGAGAGTCACTGATGCAAATAAATTCAGCGACGGAACTTTCAAGATGATTCAGATTCATCTAGTGAGCAGATTACGATTGGATGCTAAAGGAGAAGAGAAGTTGTCGAAGAAACAAAAGGCGTTGATAAAGGAAGTAATGGATGCCGTCAAATATCGAGTAGACTACCGGAACGCGCTAAGAAGATTCGAGTTGATTTTCGGGCTTCGGAAGACACAAGTGGTTCCAATGAATGTCTAAAGCTTATGGCTCTACATTGGTACAAAGGGGGAGATTGTTAATGTTACATTATCTTGTACCATGTAGTATTATAGTTGAGGGACCAAATGTGACATGTTGTCAAACTTGGAATAGTATATATAGTATACTATCTGTATTTTTAGGTCAGACCACAACATAGAACATTCAACATACAAAATACACACGCCTCTATCTTCGCAGCCTCCTTCCACTTTGTAAACCTCTCAACCTTCTGTGAAGTTGTAAGCTGCAAGTTCTTCAATCATATATATAGAGGTGTACTTCTTTGATTCATATATATCGTGTATTTACTCTTATTACTTGTCATTGTGGGATCACATTATCATCTGACCAAAGTTAAATCGAAGGTTACTCGCGACACACGACCGTCGTATGGAACCTCACGACCTCGGCCGACTAACATGCGATATTACTGTTATGTTTTCACTGTTTAATGCAGGGTCAATGTCATTGATGATCAACGGCTATAACCGACGAATGCCATTAACAGCATTAAACTCAGCGTCCGTTACAACTGTTACACGAAGCTTTTATGGGGTCAATAAAGGCATTCGAAGACTATAAGTACAAGGATTCCATCCTCATTTGCGGATCATCTGAGACATCTTGGAATAACTGAACTCTCAAGAATACTCAAAGCAAAGAATTCTCTCTTGAAAGATCGCTCACGACACACGACATTCACGCACGACACTTACTTTCTACACACGACGCACCAGTTTTTTCATTAGATACACTTGTTACTTTACATTTAAAGTCTTTCTTTCATTTGTATTGTAATCTCTATATTCTCGACACCCGAAACATAAGGATATCGCCCCTGTTTGGCGACCATAGTGCATCGACGACCCCCAAAGTCGTCCGCGGGGTTTTTCCTCGTTGAGATTTTTCCCGCGTCACCAAAATCCTTGTCTTATTTACTTTTTCTGTCTTTGTCGTACGCTTTGTCGGAAGATTTCTATTCTTTAGTTGTTAAGTTCCACAATCAACCTTAAGTTATCCTTCTGGACGATTTTTGGCATTAACAGTTTGGCGCCCATCGTGGGGCCCCATCTAGAGAAAATCTTCGACAAACGTGCGTCTTACTAACGTTTTCTTGGAGTTGCCTCTCTTTTCTTTTTCAGGAAAATGGCAGGTAATGGAAACCCAGAGCAAGTCATCGCCCAGATGCATTGGGAGCTTGAAAATGCGCGCCGTCAGATCGATGCCCTTGCTGATCAAAGTCGAAGGGCAACTGAAGAAATCGCGTGGCTGAGGAATCCATTCGGACCACAGAACGGTCCTAGACCATTCGTGCAGAATCCAGGATCCACTCCCTTCATCCAAAACCCAGCTTCGGGTTCGTTCGTTCAGAATCCGGGTCCAAGACCATTCGGTCAGAGTCAGCAGCAAGTTCCGTTCGGTCAGAACCAGCAGCCGGGATCGTTCATCCTAAATCCGCAGTTCGGGCCAGTTCCTCCTCAGCATTTGAGACCTCCACCCATGAATAATGGGTCCCAGCCATACTTTGTCCCTTTTAATGGGGACGCCAATGGCTCGTCGTATGGAAATGGCACCAGTTCGAGGATTAACCCTCCAACCGGTGCGAATCCTGATCCTAACGACCCCATCGCTCAGCGGTTGAAAATGTTGGAGAACCAGAACGAGTGTGTCCTGTCCTTGCTCGCTAAGCTACCGGGGGCAGCCATGTCCGTCGACGTCGAGCCTCATTCGGGGTATCAGGCGTCGCCTTTCATCGACACGATCGCAACTGTCGACGTCTCGAAGAATTATAATATTCCCTCTTTCACTCCCAAGTATTCGGGGATAACCGATCCGACAGAGCACATCGCGTAGCTAATGTGGAAAGTCTCGATCCCACATATGTATCAAGAAGTCTGTATGTGCAAGAGTTTCGGGGCGACCCTCACAGGTCCTGCCCTCCAGTGGTTGTTTAACCTCAAACCCAAATTCATCGGGTCGTTCGCTGAGTTAGTCAACCAATTCTCCCAGCAATTCGCCAGCAGTCGCAAGATGGAGAAGCAGACCAGCGACTTGTATTATGTCGTTCAGAAGGCCGGTGAATCTATCCGGAGCTATTTTAGTAGATTCAATGCAGAAATGATCGGTGTCCGTAACTGTAACGTCAAGACCGCGATCAAAGCCTTCAAACGTGGTCTAGATGACAGTTCGGGTTTATACACCGATCTGACCAAGTATCCCCCGGAGAATTTCGAAGATGTCCGAGCCAGAACCCTTGCTTATATGAGGGTGGAAGACGACGTTGCCTTTCATCGTAAGCATACCGACAACAAAAGGTCGTTAAGCGTAAGGAAGCCAGAGTTCAAGACAAAGGCAGTATCCAGGCCAGAATCTGCACGACAAATCTATAACGTCCGATTCAAGACGAAAGCGGTATCCAAGACTGCGACCAAATTTCCTCAGTACCCTAAGATATCCTCTTACGGATTCAAAGGGACTACTAAGGACTTGGTCGAAGCTCTGAAGACTGTCCAGGCGACCATCTGGTGGCCAAAGAAGTCCGACCAAGATGACGATAAGAAAGATAAATCGAAGTGGTGCGACTTCCACGTCGACCACGGTCATATGACAGGTGACTGCATAGCTCTAAAAAAGGAGTTGGCATATCACGTACTGAAAGGCAATCTCAAAGACATCATCGACGACGTCGTTACTCCAGCTAACCACGCTTGTCCACCAACCCCCGAGCATGCAAAGGTCGTCAATTACATCACTGGTGGTTCCGACGTGTGCGGTCTGACGTATTTCGCAGCTAAGCGTCACGCCAGCCAGGCACCCGACGATCGGCCTATCCCGCATTCATCAAGACCCAAAGGAGATCTGGAGTTAGAAGCCATGAAGATTTCATTCGACCAAGACGACCTCGGTGACTCGTATCAGAAGAATCATGACGGGTTGATCATTCAACTCACGATTGGTAATTGTTTAACCCAGCGAGTCTTGGTCGATGGAGGCAGTTCAGCGAATGTCATCTTCCTCGATACCATCAAGGCCATGTGAATCGATCGATCGGAAATCATCCGACGCTCGACAACCTTGGTCGGTTTCAATGGAGACGTCACGAGTACCTTTGGAGGGATCACCTTGCCCGTCTATGCAGGGGGAATCAATAAGCAGACAAAGTTCAATGTCATTGATTGTCCGTCGGCCTATAACATCATCTTAGGTCGACCGTGGATCCATGAAATGAAAGTCGTTCCCTCGACGTATCATCAGACCATGAAGTTCCCTACGCCGTGGGGAATCCAAGAAATCAAAAGTGAGCCAAAAGTCACTCGTGACTGCTATAAGACCACCCTGAAGCCGCAGAAGTAGGTTGTCTAGCAGTTACGGATCAAGGAAATCGTCCTGGACCAGAATAAGCCTGACCAGGAAGCCTTCGTAAGTTCGTCTCTCGATCCCTGCCTTAAAGATAAGCTAATATCTTTCTTGCAAGAAAATGCTGATTGTTTTGCCTGGTCGCACGAAAACATGATCGGCATAGACCCTGACGTCATTTCCCATAAAGCTCAATGTCGACCCGTCATTTAAACCTATTGAACAAAAGCGGTGGAAATTTGCTTCTGAAAAAAATAAGGTGATAAATGACGAGGTCGACAATCTCCTCGAGACAAGAAAAATTTGAGAAGTAAAACACCCCGACTGGCTTGCTAATGTCGTGGTCGGTAGGAAGGTCCTAGTCGTAGCTGGAATACAACGCATCTGAAAAGGTATTTCTTCTAAGCCCTTTCCCTACTTTCATACGATTTTTGTATCACGACGATTACTGACTTAAGCATCAGAGGGTCGTTGGTTAGCCAACGACCAACCTCTCACCTTATTTTATCGCAGGATCGCACGACATCGATTGCTAAGTCTACTACACGACTTTTGTTTCGCAAGATCGCATGACATAAATGATCGGGTCTATGACTTGGTTATCCTTTCGCAGGAACACATGATTCAAGGTCATCATACGATCTAGTTTTACGATCGTAAGGTCTAGCGACCCCACGATCTAAGTTTTTTAACTTAGAAGAACTTCGTGTTCTGAATGAATGCTTCGGTTGCATGTGCTTATGTTTGCCAATGCGAATTAAAAGTATAAAAGTCTTACGACTTATGTTATAATCGTTGTATTACAGTGGATGCCTAAGTCGCATGTCTTCTTGCTCATTTTTAATGAATTTTACATATTTGCTTATGAAATGTAATGATACGTGTTAATGCCAAAAATCGCACCAAAGGGACAACTTAAGGTCGATGTGGACTTAATCAACTAAAGAAAGGATCTTTCGACGAGACGTGCGATTAGGGAAAAAATAAACGAGACAAGGGATTTGATGACGCAGGAAAAACCTCAATCGAGGAAAAAACCTGCGGACGACAAGGGATGTCGTCGCTGCACTATGGTCGCCAATCAGGGGCGACGTCCTTGATACTGGCGCCGATCGTACAATGATTACAATACAAATGAAGGAAATACTTTGAAATGTAAAGTACAAGTGTTTAAATGTGAAAACATGTGTTTGTCGTGTGTGAATACAAAGTATAAACTGTTGGTCGAGGGCTGATGTCGTGCGTCGAGACTGATTCTTCGAGAGAAAGCTCTTCACCGCTGTTATTCTTGAATTCGCTGTAGTATTCTGGCTTTCAGTACTTAATCTCCAGAGTTTGAATGTTCTTTACTATGAGTTTGGATGATTTTCTCTGCTGTTTGGTGATGTTCGCTGGAGTGTATTGGATGTTAACCGATGTCCCTTAAAATGAAACTTAGCTTGTCTTTTATAGCCTTCGCGTCATTAATTAACTCCATTAATGATTCAATCAACGGCTACAACGGCTGGAAACGGTCGCCGGAGTGATTATCCATGATGATCTTCGTCCGTTACTGTTATTGATCGTTGATGGTTGCGTCGGTTATATCCGTTGCTCTTTAATGACTTTGACTCCTGCATTAAACACTTAACAAACGTAACAGTCAAGGTTAACGTTAGCTTTGGTCGAAGGTACAATGATCTTACGCGATGGTCGTACGGGGCGGGCGATACTATGGTCGAGCGTCATGGGGGACGTACGACTTACTTTTTACGGGCGACGACGAATTTTTTCTGGGTTCTCGTCGAGACCTTATCTTAATACAAGATTTGGATTATGACGTGCGTCTTATCTGCTCCGGTCGTGGTCGTACGACGTGGTTTTTTGCCCAAACAGTTTGCCCCCAAAATTTGAAAGAAGGATAGCAAATCCGAGTTTTAAATTTTGTCAGTCGAAAAAATATGACAAGTGATGGGAATTACCTTTGTTACCTTGGAATTAGGCTGGTCTGCTCTTAACTGAACGAGAAGTTGAAAAGGAAACGAGGTCGTGACGTCATACTGACACACGATGATGCTTACCAGCTGTCAAGGACAGGTGGCGACGATCCCTGCGGTCATACGGAAGGACGGGGGCGTGCAACGGTTATCCAGGGATTCGACCTGACGTGATCGACTGCATAAATAAAGATTACGACGAATCCTTTCTTTTCTTACGCTGAGTTTATTTTGGAAAGAAATTCCTCTTTGCTCTTCTTGCCATTCTTCTTCCGAATCCCTTTGATTTAGCGGAGATTGTTTGGGATTTAGGGAGTTTATATAACGCATTGCTTCTTCCTTTCAGCTTTCATTGCCTTCTTTCCCCTGGTAAGAAATGTCGACTGACCCAGAGAGTTCCATCGTTAGCCAGGAAGATTTAGACGACTTTAGGCGTCTAGCGAAGATTCCCTTAGAAGTAGAGCTAACAAGTTCGGGGACTGTTCGTCCTAAGGATTGCCCCGAGGGGTATTTCGTGATATACGAATATCCTTTCAAGATTAGCTTCGAATGGCCGTTTTCGACTTTGACTAAGAATTTGATGCGGTGCTTTGGTTTGTCGTCGGGGCAGTTGATGCCTCAACTCTGGCGGGTTCTTTTGGTTATTGAGCGTTTGTCTACGGATTGGGACCCCCCTATATCTTTGAATGATTTCTTGGCAGCGTACCAAGTTAAGGGAGATAAGCGTGGGCGTTATAGCCCGTATTCCAGATATAAAGGCGATCGTGCCTTAGTTTTGAATACTGGAGTGAACGATCGGGGGTGGGGGTCCAGGTATGTGTTCGTACGTGTTGATTCGCTGGACGCCGCCAGCAAGTGGATCCTTCCTGACTGGAATATGGGAGGTATGCTCTTTTTCGATCATAGTATGGTTTTTCTAACCTTTTATTTACTTTTCTCCTTTTGTTGTCTTCAGATATAAAGTTCGGCGTTCCGCACCCGAATGAAGGTTCTCGTGCCAAGATTGACAGAATCCTTAGTTACAGCGTCGAGGACCGATCTTTCGCCACGTGGCAACTGGCGACCGAGGACGAGGACGTGGTGGTGGACGTTATGGAGGAGGAAGAAGGAGAAGGAGAAGAGGAAAGTGGACGACAGGAACCGACAGGTGGGTGTATTATGGTTTCCTGTCTTTTAGCACTTATTTCTTATTCCTGTCTGACGCTTCGCATTTTTCTTGATCAATGCCAACTGAAAGGAAATCAGTTTCTAGGTCGAGAGGGAAGCAAATCATGCATGCCCTTCGAGGAGGAGATGTCTCGACAGCTGGGTCGAGCCAGAAGAGAACCAAGAGTACGGTCTTGAGGGAACCGTCGTCGAGGGTTGATGACTCGTCGAGAGTTGTTCTGCCTAAGAAGGCGAAGGCGTCATCTATCCGTCCTGGGGTGATGGACGCGACACCAGCAAGTTCTGCGCCTCCGGCGACGGTGACGAAACCGGTGTCTCAAGTGTCGATCCCAATACCTGCCGACAGGGGCGAGGGATCGTCGGCCGAAGTTATGACGGTCAATTTTACATTACCGTTTGACTTTATGGCGGATGGTGTCCTAGACGGGACGGCGTCGTTCCCTCATCTAGGGAAGTATTTGCTCCCGTCTTTCGGGGAGCGTTTTCACGGAGTTCCGGCCGGAGAGATGAGATCTCGAGTTGCCAGTCTGGCGTTCACGGTGAGTGTCAATCTTTCATGACTTGTGTAATCTTTATCGAATGTTCTTGAATGCACCTTTTATTTTTCACAAACGTTCCAGTCTTCCTTGGCGTTACATGCTGAGACGTCAAGAGTTGAAGATCTGATGGCGTCTGCTCTTGAGAGAGAAGCTGCAGCGTTGGAAAGGGAGAGAGCGGCTTTAGATAGGGAGAAGTTGTCCATGGCGCGTGCCGATGAGCTGGCTGTCCAACTTTTCGATGCTCAATATGAATTGCAGGAGATTCATGCGGTAGGAGTGGCAGATGGAGGCCCTCAGGTCGGGACTTCGAGCGGGGATACGACCAATGTTCCTCCTGTCGTCTAGAATTTTTTTCTTTCTTTCCTTGTTTGTTTTTGCCACTTGACCTATCGGGGGTTGAGTATGTATACAGTGGTTTATGAATATATATCTTTTGCTTATGCTTTATTCGAATCACGTTTGATTATAAAGTAGAACATAAGATACATATGAAATCATGCGACTAAGGCATTCATTGTAATACGATGACAAGAACGTAAAACAAATATAAAAACACGCGATTAAAGCATTTTCTAAGTTAATAGACTTAGGGGTAAAATCGTTTAGACTTTGCGATCGTACGAACGGATCGTACAGTAAGTTTGTATCGTATGCCCCTGTGGAGAAATAATCAAGTTAGAGACCTGATCGTTTATGTCGTTCGACCTTGCGATATTAAAGTCATATAGTAGACTTAATGATTACTGTCGTGCGACTCCGTGATAATCTGTCGTGCGATTCTGCGATAAACGATGTCGGGGGTTGGTCGTTGGCTAGCCAACGACCCTCAGATGCTTAAGTCAGTAAATGTTTTGTGAGAAAAAATCGTATGAGAAAGAGTTAGAGAACGTACCATTTCAGACTCTCTCTATTTGCCCCCTGTCATTTATTACCGTTTTTTTTTTGGAGGAAAAGATAGGTTTTAAATGACAGAATGACACGGAGAAATATTGTCCTGCGGTTGACTACGTTGTCGTGTGACGAGGCACCATAGTAGATTTATCCCTGTGGAAAAGATCTTAATTTAGGGATAGAAGAACGAACCTGTCGAGAGCTTGATCTTGCGACTTCAGTTTATTTTCTCGGCTTCAAGGTAGACTTGTAGCATTCACGAGCGACTTTTGGCTCACTCTTGATCTCCTGGATTCCCCATGGCGTCGGGAATTTCAACATTTGATGATACGTCGAAGGAACAGCTTTCATATCATGGATCCATGGTCAACCTAAGATGATGTTATAGGCCGACGCACAATTGATGACGCTGAACTTGGTCTGCTTGTTGACTCCTCTAGCGTAGACGGGCAAAATTATCTCTCTAAAGGTGCTCGTCGCTTCTCCATTGAAGCCGACCAAAGTCGTCGAACGTCGGGTGATTTCCGAGAGATCGATTCCCATGGCTTTGATAGTGTTGAGAAAAATGACATTTGCTGAGCTGCCCCCGTCGATCAAGACTCGACACGTTAGACAGTTACCGACTGTAAGCTGAATGATCAACCCGTCATGATGCTTCTGATACGAGTCGCCAAGGTCGACGTGGTCGAACACAGTCTTCATAGCTTCTAGCTCCAAATCTCCTTTGGGTCTAGACGAGCGAGGAATAGGCCGATCATTGGGCGCCTGGCTGGCATGACGCTTGGCCTCTGAATACGTCAGACCACACACATCTGAACCACCGGTGATGCAATTGATGACTTTAGCGTGCTCGGGGGTCGACGGTCGATGGCTATTAGCTGGAACAGCGACATTATCGATGATATCTTTGAGATTTCCTTTTGAAAAATGATATGCTAGTTCCTTCTTCAATGCGATACAGTCGTCTGTCGCATGACCATGATCGGCATGGAAGTCGCACCACTTTGATTTGTCTTTCTTAGCATCGTCCAGGTCGGACTTCTTTGGCCATCGAATGGTAGCTTGGGAACTTTTCAGAGCTTCGACTAGGTCCTTTGTGGGTCCTTTGAATCTGTAAGAGGATATTTTGGGGTACTGAGTGAACTTAGCCGCGGTCTTGGCCTTTGCTTTCGTCTTGAAATGAACATTTGAATTTTGGCGCGCTGGCTCTACTCTAGAAACAGCCTTTGTCTTGAACTCTGGCTTTCTGACGCCTAGCAACTTCTTGTCGTCGGTATGCTTGCGACGAAAGGCTGCATCATCTTCGACCATCATATATGCTAAGGTCCGAGCTCGGACGTCTTCGAAATTCTCCGGGGGATATTTGGTCAGGTTGGTGTATAAACCCAAATTATCGTCCAGACCACGCTTATAGGCTTCGATTGCGGTTTTTACGTCGCAATTGCGGATGCTGATCATTTCGGCATTGAATCTATTAAAATAACTTTGAATAGACTCATTAGCTTTCTGCACGATGTAATATAGGTCGCTAGTCTGCTTCTCCATCTTACGACTGCTGGCGAATTGCTGGGAGAATTGATTAACCAACTCAGCAAATGACCCGATGGATTTGGGTTTGAGATTGATTAACCATTGGAGAGCTGGACCAGTGAGAGTTGCTCCAAAACTCTTACACATGCATACTTCCTGGTACATAAATGGGATCGAGATCGTCCACATGAGCTGCTTATATTGCGCGACGTGCTCAGTCGGATCGGTCACACCCGAATACTTGGGAGTGAAGGCAGGAATGTTATACTTCTTTGGGACCTCGACGGTGGCGATCTCGTCGATGAGGGGCGACGCCTGATACCCCGAGCGAGGCTCGACGTCGACAGGCACGGCTGCCCCAGGCAACTTGGCGAGCAAGGACAGGACGCGCTCATTTTGGTCTTCTAACATCTTCAAACGCTGAGCGACGGGATCGTTAAGATCGGGATTTGCCCCTGTCGAGGGATTGGCCCCTGGGCTAGTGCCATTACCATGCGGCGAACCATTGGTGTCCCTGTTGAACGGGACGAAATATGGCTGTGACCCATAGTGGAATTGCTGCGGTCCATTCTGAAACGGTTGCGATCCTTGCGGGAAAGGCTGCGATCCACCTTGAGGTCCATTCTGAAATGGCTGCTGAAATGGTTGCGACCCTTGCTGGAAAGGCTGCGATCCTTGTGATGGCTGAGACCCATTATTCACGGGTGGTGGCCTTATGTGCTGAGGAGGAACTGTCCCAAACTGAGGATTTGGGTTGAACGTCCCTGGCTGTTGATTCTGCATTAACGGGCCTGGATACTGATTCTGCGCGGATGAACCTGGATTCGGGACAAATGGTCTAGGGCCATTCTGGTCGAACGGTCTTGGAATTGGGTTCTGCACAAACGGCCTAGGACCATTTTGAGGCCCAAGAGGATTTCTTAACCGCGCGATCTCCTCAGCTGCTCTGCGATTCTGCTCTGCCATTGCATTGAGCTGATTCCTGGCGACTTCGAGCTCCTGATACATCTGAGCAACAGCTTGATGCGGATTTCCAGAGGCTTCCATTTTCCTGCAACAGAAAATAGAAGAAACTCCAAGAAACTATTAGTAGGGTGCACGTTCGTCGAGGATTTTCTCTAGATGAGGTCCCACGGATGGCGCCAAACTGTTAATGCCAAAAATCGCACCAAAGGGACAACTTAAGGTCGATGTGGACTTAATCAACTAAAGAAAGGATCTTTCGACGAGACGTGTGATGAGGGAAAAAATAAACGAGACAAGGGATTTGATGACGCAGGAAAAACCTCAATCGAGGAAAAAACCTGGGGACGACAAGGGATGTCGTCGCTGCACTATGGTCGCCAATCAGGGGCGACGTCCTTGATACTGGCATCGGTCGTACAATGATTACAATACAAATGAAGGAAATACTTCGAAATGTAAAGTACAAGTGTTTAAATGTGAAAACAGGTGTTTGTCGTGTGTGAATACAAAGTATAAACTCTTGGTCGAGGGCTGATGTCGTGCGTCGAAACTGATTCTTCGAGAGAAAGCTCTTCACCGCTGTTATTCTTGAATTCGTTGTAGTATTCTGGCTTTCAGTACTTAATCTCCAGAGTTTGAATGTTCTTTACTATGAGTTTGGATGATTTTCTCTGTTATTTGGTGATGTTCGCTGGAGTGTATTGGATGTTAACCGATGTCCCTTAAAATGAAGCTTTAGCTTGTCTTTTATAGCCTTCGCGTCATTAAATAACTCCATTAATGATTCAATCAACGGCTACAACGGCTGGAAACGGTCGCCGGAGTGATTATCCATGATGATCTTCGTCTGTTACTGCTATCGATCGTTGATGGTTGCGTCGGTTATATCTGTTGCTCTTTAATGACTTTGACTCCTGCATTAAACACTTAACAAACGTAACAGTCAAGGTTAACGTTAGCATTGGTCGAAGGTACAATGATCTTACGCGATGGTCGTACGGGACGGGCGATACTATGGTCGAGCGTCATGGGGGACGTACGACTTACTTTTTACGGGCGACGACGGATGTTTTTTGGGTTCTCGTCGAGACCTTATCTTAATACAAGATTTGGATTATGACGTGCGACTTATCTGCTCCGATCGTGGTCGTACGACGTGGTTTTTTGCCCAAACAATACGCAATTTCAAAATAAAGATAAAACCATTTATCAAATTGTCGGTTACATTAGACGACTCGACCACCAACGGTCGAGCGATAAAAGCAAAACCAAGAAAAATCTTCTAAGTCTGCGGAGGATCGTCTGTCACATCCTTGCCCGAGGCCTCGCCCTGGAGGACCTCGTCCTCCTCTTCATCCTCGACCTCCTTCTCATCATCCGAGTCGAGGTCTCTTGCAGATCCGTCGCATGATAGCTGCCCGCGCAGTGAATCGGGCAAAAGCGAAGACGGACTTAGTCTCGTCCTTCAGCTCCTTCACCTCTTCCTCCAGGCTCGCCACCTTAGACTTAGACACCTCGGCTTCTTTTTCCTTCATAGCCAAGGACTCATTTGTCCTGTCCAGCTCCTCCCTTTGATCGGCGATCAAAGACAGGGATTGCTTCAGACGATAGTTCGCCTCATCCTTTGCATGTCCGACGGCTTCCAACTCGTTCAGAGCGTCGTCGAGTCGTATCAACATACCCTTGGCACGTTCTAGAGCAGACCTCTCCCTCACCAACGTCGCATCCTCTCTCTTAAGAGCAGAGGACACAAGACCTTCAATCTTCGTCGTCTCGGCGTGCAGGGCCAAAGAAGACTGAAACGTCTGAAAAAACGTAAGACACATGTTAGTAAACATTTGACAAAGTTAAACAACGATAAAATAATCTAAGTCTTGAAAGAGAGACTTACCAAGAACGCCAGTCCGGCAACATGGGACCCCGTATCTTCGATCGAGACCCCCCTGAAGCACTCCCTGAAAGACGGGAGCTGAAAATTTCCAAGATGAGGAAACAATTTCGTCCCATCCAGGACATTGTCAGCCAAGAAGCCTAACGGCAACGTAAAGTTGACCGTCGTGACTTCCTTCTCACCCCCCCAGTCTTAGGGCCTTTGCCCTTGTCGGCAGACAAAAGGGTCGACGTGGCGGTAGGGGACATCGCCGATTTCGCCGGAAGCGCAGAACTGACAGGAGTTGCGTCGATGGCATCAGAAGACGTCCTCGTCTTCCCAGCGGATGCAATAGACACCTTCGCCTTCTCAGGTGGGACGACTCTCGACGAGTCACCCGTCTTCGACGACGGTTCCCTCGGGATGGACATCCTTGTCCTCTTTAGGACCCCCGACCCAGTTGTCGGAGCCTCTTTTCTCTTTAAGACTCCCGACCCAGTTGTCGGGGACTCCGTCCTCTTTTCTCTTGCCTTACGAGCCAATTCGGCTTGGGCCGCCCTCTTGGCCATCGCAGATGACGTTTTTGGCTGGGATTCTCCTGTAAAACAAGAAAGGTAGAATGATTAAACAACTGAAGTATTGGAAAGAGCAAGTCGAGCAGAGTAGGGACACTTACCAATCATCTCTACCTCCTCCTCTTTCTCCTCTTCTTCTTCTTTCTCCTCTTCCTCCTCTGTCTTCTCTTCCTCCTCCTCTTCCTCTCGACTCTCCTGACGTCTCTCGCTTAAGAAGACTAAGTCATCGTCTTCGTCTATCAGATGATGTGTGATGAACGATCGATTGTCAGTGTTGATCTCCAGGAACTTCTCGATCTTAGCCTTGGAGTCGTCGTTGGGCTTCACCTTGTCAAAGTTGATGTCTGAAGATACATAAGGGAGAAGATTAGACGAAAAGCAAATAAACAAATACAATAAAAGTGCTCGACCAGAGCTAAAACTCACCTGCCATGTTCCAACCGGACCTGATCCAGTCACTTTCGGGGTCCAGCGTCGCTACCCGCACGAGTACGTACCTGGTCTTCCATTTGCGGTCGTTCACCGCAGTTTTCAGAACCAAGGTACGATCACCCTTGTGTTTCGAAAACAGGCTGTAGTGACGGTATGTATCCTTCTTGACCTAATAAGCCGTCAGCAGATCTGTCACGTTCATCGGCGACTCCCAATTCGAAGTAAGTCGCTCGATGACCTGGATAACGCGCCAGAACTGGGGCATTAGCTGCCCCAGCGAGAGGTCGAACTCACACATAAACGCCTTGGCTAAAGGAGAATATGGCCATTGGAATCCTATCTTAAATGGGTACTCGTATATCACGACATACCCCTCTGGACACATCTCCGGTCGAATCTGACCGGCCTTGCTCACTGTAATCCCCGCAGGGATTTTGGCTAAACTCCTAAAGTCATCGAGATCATCTTGATCTCGAATGGTACTTCTAGGTTCTGTCGACATTGCTAATCCTGTTAACCAAGTTTGTCGGTCAGAAAACCCCCAAATATCCCAATTCTTCCTAGGCTTCCTAGCTATCGACTTACGACGCATGCAATGACTAAGGGATCGTACCTTATATAGGCGCTCTAAAAACCTCGAAGTTCCTAATCGAATCTAACATTCTTGTAGGTTTGGAAAGAATATCGACGAAGAACAGCAAGAAAATCAGGAAGAAATCTCACTCTTAAAACTCTCTGCAAACGTAAAATAGAAAAGATCCATCGTGGGTCCCTATTTATGTAATCGATCGTGTCAGGTCGAGTCACCCGATGATCAACACTTGCCCTTGCCTCCTCGAAAGCACGACGGATCGTCGACACCTGGCGATGACAGCTGTTAAGCATAATTGTGCGTCAGCATGACGTCACAATCTTATCCCCTTTTCGACTTCCTCTTTAGTTAGAATTGAACCGATCCAGTTTTCAAGGCAACTGGAGTGACTTTCGACACGTGTCACGACCCTAGACGTACGACTGACAAAATTTAAAATTCGAATTTGCCACTCTATTTTTAAATTTTGGGGGCAAACTGTTTGGGTAAAATTTCACCAGTCTCGACCACGACCAAAGCAAGGAAAACATTTATTACACTTTTCCATAATGAGACAAAATCATAAATACTTTATCATCTGACCAAAGTTAAATCGAAGGTTACTCGCGACACATGACCGTCGTATGGAACCTCACGACCTCGACCGACTAACATGTGATATTACTGTTATGTTTTCACTGTTTAATGCAGGGTCAATGTCATTGATGATCAACGGCTATAACCGACGAATGCCATTAACAGCATTAAACTCAGCATCCATTACAACTGTTACACGAAGCTTTTATGGGGTCAATAAAGGCATTCGAAGACTATAAGACAAGGATTCCATCCTCATTTGCGGATCATCTGAGACATCTTGGCATAACTGAACTCTCAAGAACACTCAAAGCAAAGAATTCTCTCTCGAAAGATCGCTCACGACGCACGACATTCACGCACGACACTTACTTTCTACACACGATGCACCAGTTTTTTCATTCGATACACTTGTTACTTTACATTTAAAGTCTTTCTTTCATTTGTATTGTAATCTCTGTATTCTCAACACCCGAAACATAAGGATGTCGCTCCTATTTGGCGACCATAGTGCAGCAACGACCCCCAAAGTCGTCAGCGGATTTTTTCCTCGTTGAGGTTTTTCCCGCGTCACCAAAATCCTTGTCTTATTTACTTTTTCTGTCTTTGTCGTACGCTTTGTCGGAAGATTTCTATTCTTTAGTTATTAAGTTCCACAATCAACCTTAAGTTATCCTTCTGGACGATTTTTGGCATTAACAGTTATAATAAAAATAGTTCATCTAGTGGGCTAGATACAAATAAAAATTCAACATAATTTGGGCTCTTAGAGAATGGGCTAGAAACGAAGGTCTTGAAGAAAAAGATGGGAAAGGACCCACAAGTAAATATCGAATCTGGGCCTGCTAAAAAAGGGTCGATAAACATTAATAAAAAATCCAATCCTCTAAAATTACCAGTTCAAAGACCAGTACAAACAATGCTATTTTTTCAGCAAATTATGGAATTGCAGTAGCAGGTAAGCGAATGGAAGAAAACGAGATTTCACAGAAATCGATGGGGGAAAAAGTAGATACAAGAAGGGAGACAACGTCAGTTATGGGCGTGGAAAGGTAAGCTTTCACATGATAAAACAGATGGTGCGGCTTAGCAACAAAAAAGTGGGGATGAAAAAGGGAACAAGAATCAATCAGGCTGAAAGGAAAGCGAAGAAGAAATGAGAGGGATCTGAGTTGTCGAGGGCGGCGTTTCAAGCTTCAGTATCAAAAGAATTGAAGAGCCAAGATGTACTAGAAGGAATCGAAGATTTTGGTGAATCCATTGGTATGATTTGGGAACCAAAAAGAACACAGAAGCCGAATTGCAATCAGTCTGCGGGCGGTGGTATCCTTGCAGGTAAGTCTCGACAATGTGATGTTTCCAAATGAAAATTATATCCTTAAATGTCAGAGGTTTTTGGTCGATTGGTAAAAAAGGATGGGTAAAGGAGTTATGCAGAGTTGAGAGACTGAATTTACTGGGTATACAGGAGTCGAAAACCAAAAAATGGAATCTGAATCAAATTGGGTCTGTTTGGGGAGGGGATGATGTAGAGTATGCACAGGTTGAGGCAAACGGAAGCTCGGGGGGAATAATGACCTTGTGGGATAGGAAATCCTTTGGTTATGAATACGTAATCGAATACCCTTTGTTCTTGGTGGTGGTAGGCAAGTGGGAAGGAACAGAGGGCCTCGTTGGGTTCGTCAACGTGTACGAACCTAGAGATATCAAGGATAGATTGGAACTTTGGGGTAGGCTTGAAAAGTTAGTTGAAAACGAAACGGTGAAGTAGTGCATGTTTGGTGATTTCAACGAAGTTAGAAGAGAGTCTGAGCGCCTAAATTTCGTGACGAACCCGCTGGGAGTAAAGGAATTTAATGATTTTATAACAAGAAGCAACCTGACGGAAGTTTCGATGTGCGGGCGGAAATTTACGAGGGTTAGCGATGATTGGTTGAAGTTTAGCAAACTTGACCGCTTCTTATATCGAATGGGTTGGATCCGTAGGGCATAATCTTGGGGTTAAAACGTTGGATAGAAAGTGGTCGAATCATTCCCCTATAATGTTATACGAGAATATGAATAATTTCGGCCAGAAACCTTTCAGGTTTTTCGACTTGTGGCTAAAAGGAAGAGGGGATAAATGAGGTGGTGGAAGAAGCGTGGAATAAAAGAATTTCGTCTTCTCGGACGGATTGTGTACTTCGAAACAAGTTGAAAAACGTAAAAGAATCTCTTAGAAGATGGGGAAAATTCAAGTTTGGTAATACTGAAAAGGAGTTGTGTTCACTACAGGGAGAGGTGTTGAAAATAGAGTCGGAGGCGGAATCGGTAGGTTGGAATGATGAAGAAAGAGAGCGGTGGGTCAAAGCAAGAAAACAGTGGCTAGAATTGGAGGATAAAAAGACCGGAATGGCAAGGCAAAAGGCTAAACTCAAATGATATGTGGAAAGAGACGAAAATTCCAAGTTATTTCATGCATCCATTAAAATGAGAGAGCGAAAAAAACACGATTCGAGGCTTGTATACGAACTTGGGATGGACGGACGAGCCGAACGAAATAAAAAGATTCACCTTCGATTTTTTCAAGGAAAAGTTCGATTCCAAGAGAGTAAGTGGCCCTACCTTAAGAGGCGATAAATTCAAAAAGTTGACGAAGGAAGAAGCCGAATTGCTTGAGGGCCCTTTTGAAGAAGAGGAGGTTTGGAACGCAATCAATAGTTGCGAGAGTAACAAGTCGTCGGGTCCGGATGGACTCACATTTGGCTTTCTAAAGAGATTTTAGAGCTTGTTGAAGGATGATTTCATGAAGGCGGTTAGATGGTTCAGGGAGAGCGGTGACATAAGTCGGGGATGCAATTCGTCATTCTTAACTTTGATCCCCAAAGATGGAAATCCGTCTAACCTTGGAGAATTTAGGTCGATTAGCCTAATTGAAGTATACTACAAAACCATCGCAAAGGTGTTGGAGGATAGGCTAAAGCGGGTGATGGGAAGTATTGTTTGTTGTTAGGACCATAAATGTCCTACATATTAGAAAGATATATAAATAAATATATAGAGCGTAATTAGTTTTATTATAGAAGTTAATTATTGTAAAAGCCTTAATTATTATTATTTGGGCTTACTTTGTGTTTAATGGGCTTGGGCCTTGTTGTCTAAGGCTGGGTATTTAAGGTTATGTTAACCTTTAGAATTAGGTTAACAATTGATTAGCCATCCAAGAGATTCATTAGAGAGAGAGATAGTTGTGTTCTTCATTCTAACCTTTGTAACTATCTTGATTTCTGAATACGAGAGGGATGACAGATTGAAATTATCAATTGTTCGTGTTATTGTTTACTGATTTATTGTTACCTGATCAAACTGGGACTCACAATTGGTATCAGAGCAGAATCGGTGATTTGAAGATACGAAAGAAATCGAACGAAAGCGAGAAAAGGCAAGAAAATTCGCAGAAAATTTTCTGGAAAATCGCAGCGAGCCGTTTCGCCTATTCCCGGAGTTTGAACCGTCGGATCGTCTTGATTTTTGGACAGTAGCTTCACGACACACTGTTTTACATTCTGAACGGTAGGATTAATCGTTTGAAGTCCAGAAGTTATCCAGTTTATTTTCGAAATAGTGCAGTAAGTTTGTGGTTAAATCGTTCTTCATTCGGGTTTGCAAAGTCTTTCGTCGATTAAATAATTATTTTGTTTGATCTCGATTGTTTATCGCTCTTAATCTTGTGTTTATCTGCGTTTACATCAAGTCTCAAAGTTTTTAATCTTTCAATTTTAAAAATCAAATCTTGAGTTTTTTTATGTTCTCAATGCTTCCATGGTGATTATTGAAAAATAGAACATACTTTGCTTAGAAATCGATTTGGGTGTGTTTGTTTTTGTGTTTTTGGACAAAATCTAACCCTACAGGAGAGAAACCAAGCAACCCTATCGATTCCAGATCAGAATTGCAACCACAGCCGCAGTTTCCGGGTAAGTTTTCTAAATTCTCATCACTTTCCGGACAAAACAATGCTTTCCGTATAAAATTGTTTTGGATCAAGTTTCCGGACAAAAAGTTACCAGACAAATAGTTCTTTCCGGACACAAAGTCACCGGACGTCAATTTTTTGATAACCACTTTCCGGGTACATTTTTCACCTACATGGTTGCATGCTATATTCAATTTTCACCTACCTGATTGCTTGCTATCATCAATTCTTACCTACATGTTTGCATGCTATCATCAATTCCTACATGAATTAGTTTTGTTTTGTTGATTACTTTGACAATCTCAACGAGCTCAACACCATCTCAATTCATCCGGTAAGTTCCATTTTCGACATCCGGTAAGCTTGGTTTTATCAGGTAAGTATTTTTCTCATTTCATCCGGTAAGTACGCGAATCAAGTATCCGATAACCTTCGTCCGGTAAGTCAACATATTCATCCGGGAACCAATTTTATCCGGTAAGCATCGCATAACCCGGTAAGGTTAATTTTTGTTGCTTTATTGTCCGGTAAGCTATTTTCCACCCGGTAAGTTTTGTTTGGAAAGTACTATATCCGGTAAACCAACTTTCATCCGGAAAATCTTTCTTCCGGTAAGCTGTGTTTGGTAAGTTTTGATTGATAAGTTCTCGATGGTACCCGAGTTACCGCACATCTCGTGATTGAGAATTTTTTACGAAAGTTGCGATTTCTCTTAACGATCGTTTTACGATTTTAGTGACGCTTGAGATTATTTGCGACGATTTGCATTTATTAGCGACTATTATTATTTTTGTGATTTATTGTCGTCGTTCTTGATCTAACTTTGGTTGTTTATCTTGCAGATTTCACTCTCGAAGAGTGATTTCGTTCGTTCGAATTTGATAATAATCAGATTTTAATTTTTGGAAACGAATTTATTTTTTAGATTTGTCTTTCAAATTTTAATTTTTGATTTTCTTCCGCAAGTTTTATTCTTCAAAATAACACCGATCAACGATCAATTTTTCATGTAACAATGTCGAAGTATTGCTTCAATCATGATTGTAAAGCCTATAAAGAAATGTATGATTTCAATATCAAGTCATCAGATGAATTTAGAGACAAGCTCCTCAAAGAACGGGAGGAACTGAAATTGCAAACAATTGAAAGTTCTGAGAAGCTTGCCAAATCTGAAGAAAAGGCAACAGCATTAGAGTCTGAAAACTCTGACCTGAAAATGAAGATTTCTGAATTGCCATCACAAGACGAGATAAAGGCACTTGAAAAGAAAGCACATCAGAGACTATGTGAAAAGAATATCAAGCAAGCAGATGATTTGTGCAGCAAGTACATCAAAGAACTAAAGGAGCTGAAATCTCAAATCTGGATTAGTTCTGAGAAGCTGGCTGAAGAAGAAGAGAAAGGTAAACTCCTGAACTGTGAAAATCTTGAGCTTAAAAGTAAACTAACTACTCTTGAAAAGATTTTTGAAAAGGAGAAAGAAAGTTTTACAAAAGAAAGACAATTGCTTACTCAAAAGCAATCCTATTTTTCAACCAAATCTCTTGAAGAAAAGAAAAGTCTTGAGCTTATGTGTCTAAAACTTTCAAAACAAATCTCCGACTTTGAAAAAGTTTTGATTTTAGAAAGAGAAAAGTTTGAATCCGAACGCAAATCTTTTTCTAAAAAGAATGGAGAACATTCTTTGAAAATATCCGATTTGGAGAAAGAATTAGACATTCTAATCAAAGAGTCTGAGAAAGGGAAAGTTGACGGTTTTAGGGCTAAATGTTTGAAAGATGATTTTGCAAAAGAGAGAAAGATCTTTCAGACTGAGATTACTAAACTTACAACGAGATTATCTGGATTAGCAACCGAGAATTTGAAGGAACAAATGGTTAAATCTAATTTACAAAAGAAATTTGATTTAATTCTCGAAGAACAAAATGCCTTATCCGTTAAAATCAAGAAACTTGAAGAAAGCAAATTCAAAGGTGTTCAACCTAATTATGCTTCATGTTCTTCTTCTACAAATCGTTCTTCAAAGAATTTTGTCAAATCAATTGATTTTCCAAAAGATCAGATTCGACCTTCCAACCATTTCTATAATTCTCATGTTGATAAGAAAGATAATCAAATTTTCAAGAAAGTAAACATGGTTTGGAGAGTTAAAGGATCCTCTCCTACTCCAAAGTCATTTGTCGATGTTAAGAGTGACAAGAACAACAAAGCTTTTCATGCTAAACTTTTTGTGAAAACTGATCGTGTTTATTCTGTCAATAAACTGATCAGCTTATCTGCACAGAAGTTGTGTTGTTCTTACTGTGGAACAAATGACTTTGTGAAGAAAGACCATGCTAAGTATTGGTATGGTACTTATAGTAACCCAGGTCCTCATAGGGCATCTAACCAACAAGGATCCATCAAAAGATGGATACCAAAATCTGTCTAATCTGTTTTGCAGGAATGTCATGTGCGGTTTTAATTCCTATTATCCTTTTCACATTACGAGCATTCAAAGGTTATGCCAATTTTGAGGGGGAGTACTATCTCATGAAAGGTAAGTGATGTTCTAACTGAATTCAAAATCCATGGCAATTCATTCTGAATAACTTTCTTGCGTTTGTTATTATCTAAGTTTAACTTCCATGATTGCCATGAACAAAACTTTCTTGATATAGTTATTTCCATGTCTCAAATGTTTGTTGATTTTTCGATGGAAATACACTCGTTTTTGAATTCCACTTTGTGTTCATAGTTCATCATTTCACATCAATGATTCAATTCTTATCTGATATATTAATTGTGACTTGTTCTTCACAATTAAACTTTCTAATCATTGTTTCGTTTTTGCAAATATGGTGCTTACTGAGTCAATCTATTTTGCGCTTGATCTTGTTTATTGAACCTCTGGTATTTCAAACTATGACTTCTGATCAACTCAGATCAGGACTCGTCCTCAAATGCATTGACTTCTAAACATTTCAGTTTAGAACTCGTATTTCACTGTTTACTTAAATGCTTTACTCGATGCATGAAAGGAGTGTTAGGATTAACATCGTTTCTATGGTCTATCCTGAACCGGAAGGACCTACCCAAGAAACACATCCATTATAGACATCAGTGAGGGGTCTAGATGATAGATGAGTTTGGAGAGAAAAGAATATGGTGAGGTTGTGACACGACTTAAAAGAAATATTGGTCCTTACCAAACCGAGTCAGTTATCCGGGTAACCACACAATCTATTCATTCTCGTTCTTTGGAGATGAGTATTGAAATAGACATGGAACCAGTGTCGATAACTTGTGTCACCCCACCCAGCCACTCAAGTATCTCCCAACAGATGCTTGTTTCATATATTCACGGAGATTAGCACATAATCTATCTATTCCTCACTCGGAGGTCTTAGATATTGAAAAAGGAAGACACCAGCTCCGGTCTCCGAACTTCATATTCTTATCACTGTGTCAATTGATTTTAACTTGCGTCCCAGGTTAAATCAATATTTGAGCCAAACTGCTATAATTAATTTCTTTCACACATGCACGAGTCTTTGTGATTCCACTCACATATCTTCGTGATATTGCCGGAACAGTTTGAGAAGTTAATTTTTCAAATTTTCTTCAGTGATAACTGGAAGTCCTATCAGAGATACTCCATTGCCAACTCTGAACATAGGCCACACAATTTTTTGAATTGTTGTGATAACAGTTACTAATGTGTTTCTGTGTTAGTTGATTACCCCATTCTGGTTACTTACTGTTTGATCTGATTTTTTTGCTACTCGTCACTATTGTCTTTGAACGTACATGATGCTCCGGATGCTCCTACTCATCATGAGGGGGAGAAAGGGTACAGATTCAAAGACACCACACCGAATATCAAGTTGAGGGGGAGTAAAGCCGAGGGGGAGTGAAGAAGTCCCCATGCCAAAGCCAAGGGGGAGTAACTTTTGATCGTTTTTTAATCGAATGATTGATCTGTTCCGAGATCCAAAGAGCTCAAAGTGCATACAAGTGATCAACTCTTCTCATCGTTTATCAAGTGGTGTTCGCTTCAAATTATTTCCTCCATCAAGCATATTGGTTCTACAAGTTCTTTTAAAGCTGAAATCAAATTCAAGAGCTTTAATCATGAGCTTTATTCAAGGGGGGGCGTCGAAAGACATGAAGACAAACAACACCGAAGTGTTTCAAAGATTCAAAAGGAAGAGAAGATCAAGACTTGAAGATTTCAAGACCGATTTTTATTTATATATCTTTAGGGGGAGATTGTTAGGACCATAAATGTCCTACATATTATAAAGATATGTAAATAAATATATAGAGCGTAATTAGTTTTATTATAGAGGTTAATTATTGTAAAAGCCTTAATTAATATTATTTGGGCTTACTTTGTGTTTAATGGGCTTGGGCCTTGTTGTCTAAGACCTAGGTATTTAAGGTTATGTTAACCTTTAGAATTAGGTTAGCAATTGATTAGCCATCCAAGAGATTCATTAGAGAGAGAGAGATAGTTGTGTTCTTCATTCTAACCTTTGTAACTATCTTGATTTCTGAATACGAGAGGGATGACAGATTGAAATAATCAAGTGTTCGTGTTATTATTTACTGATTTATTGTTACCTGATCAAACTGGGACTCACATTAGTGATTCGCAAAGTGCTTTCATTAAAGGGCGTTCAATACTTGATGGGTTCCTAGTCACAAATGAAGTGATTGATTTTATCCGAAGGAGAAAGAAAAGTGGATTGATATTTAAGGTCGATTTCGAAAAGGCCTATGATAGAGTAGAGTGGGGGTTTTTGATCCTAAGTTTGGAAAAAATGGGTTTCAGTTGTAAGTGGGTTAAATGGATTAAGGTGTGTCTTCAATCCTCTTCAATGTCGATCTTAGTGAATGGAAGTCCGACAAAGGAATTCGTGATGGGCAAAGGCCTTCGACAAGGCGACCCGCTAGCACCTTTCCTATTTCTAATCGTGGCCGAAAGCTTACATATTTTGATGGAAGAGGCGGTAAAAAGTGGGCTCTTTGAAAGCTTAAAAGTAGGAGCTAAGGAGGTACCGATTTTGCATCTTCAATATGCGGACGATGCCATCTTCCTTGGAAAATGAAGCCTAATAAATCTCAAACGTTTGTTGAAAATTCTTAAATGTTTCTACGAGTTGTCGTGATTAAATCTTGAATCCAAAGGGGGAGAATGTTAGAACATTATTGTATTCAAGATTTACTGTAAAGTCAATATCTTGTATTAGTCAATGTTATCTTGTAAAAGTCTTTCTACCTTGTAAGTCTTGGGTATAAATAGGCTTGTCATGTTCTTGTTTAGAGATGGATAGTCATAAGCTTGTAACTTTGTCATTTTACTAATTGGAGAATATATGGATGACAAACACTTTCTCTCTCTAGATTCTTTGTCATGCTTTGATTGATTACACTAGATTTGGGAACAACATTTGGTATCAGAGCATAGACAGAAGATTCAGACAGATTCTAGATGGATTTTTGAAAGATTTCTTGGATTTTTGGGAAGAACTCGCATACTGTTCATCATTTTTTTTTGAAATTCATCATTTTTGATCAATTGGATCGAAGTTTGTTACCACTGTACTCGGTTTATCATCCTGAACGTGATTATTTCAGGAATCCAGACCTAATTCTGTCTAGTTTGTGAGAATTTGAAAGATTTGTTCAAAAAATTTCAAGAAACTGTTTTGAGATCGAATCCTGTGATTTTGGAAGAATTAGGCTTTGGAACAAACTAGAAAAGTATTTGTAGTCTGTTTTCGATCAATCTGCAAAGTTTCATTAAAATTGATCAAGAAATGAAGATTTTATGGATAAAAGTTTGATTTTATGTGAAAAACTCGCAAGATCTGAAGAACTCGCAAGACTCATCAAGAACTCGCAAGAATCATAAGTCAACACTCGCATAAGTCAAGAACTCGCAAAGAACTCAGTTTGTTACGAGTTGTAAAGAACTCGCATTCAGTTTGTTGTGAATACCTTAGTGTTCGTATCAAGGCTATTGCGAGTTGTGAGGAACTCGTATCTGTTGGATAAGAGAAGGTTAGAACTCGCATCATGTTAGTTGCGAGTAGTGAAGAGTTCGCATCCCGTTAGTTGCGAGTAGTGAATAGTTCGCATCCGGTTAGTTGCGAGTAGTGAAGAGTTCGTATTCGTGAGTTGCGAGAAGTGCTGAACTCACATCAAGGCTGTTGCGAGAAGTTACTGTTCACTTCAGTTTGTTGCGAGTTGTTGTGAATTCGTATCAGTTTGTTGCGAGAAGTTTTCAGAACTCAGTGTGTTGCGAGAAGTTTGCCAAAACAAGAAATTTTTCAAGTTGGATAAGAAAACTTTTTCTAAAATGGTTTTCCAAGTGTATTTCATACACTCTGTCTGAATCTCTGAAAGATCTACAATATAGTGACCATAATCATGTCTATGTCTGATGATCAGATATTTTACCATCAACATTTGGTAATAAAATATTTACAAAGAAAGATTACTGATCTTGAAGCAAAGAAAGAAAATTCAATTCTTCACGATGAAATCAAGAAGCTTCAAGAGACGGCAAATTATTTTCAAAGAGAAAATGCTAATCTGAAAAGCATTGAAGATAAGAGAGAGAAGGGGAACTCATATCTTAGAGATCAATTGAAAAATCTTCAAGAGAAAGGAATTACTATGGAAAGTGAAAACGCTAAATTGAAGAATAAGCTTTCTGATATTGAAAGGGAGCTACTAGAGTTGAAAGAAGTTCGAGCCGAAAAGGACAAAGTTGTCTAGAAACTTGTGTTTGACAACACTGATTTTCAAAACAGAAAAACTGATTTAGAAAAGAATTTTGAAGCCGAGAGAAATTCTTTTAAAGAAAAGTGTTTTGAATTTTCAAGAAAAATATATGTCTTGGAAGTTGAAAATACTGACTTAAAAAGAAAAATTTATGTTTTTGAATCCCAGTTTTCAAAAGACAAAGAAGAGCTTTAAAATATTTGTGCTCAAAAGTTGTCATCTTTTTCGAAGAAAACTTTTAAAGAAAAGAAAGAAATTGAGCTGAAATGTATAAAACTTTCGAAACAAGTTTCTGATTTTGAAAAAGTTTTATTCTTAGAAAAAGAGAAACTTGAGAAAGAAAGAGCTGATTTTAAAACTGAACGAAAATCTTTTGAGATTAAAAGTTCTGAGCTTTCCGTGGAAATCTCTGAATTAGAAAAAAAATTGGAGAAAGAAAGAAGAGTTTTTGCGGAAAAGAAAGATCTCTTTGAAAAGGAAAATAAAAATCTTAAAAAGAAAAATATGGAGATTTTCAAAGAGATAACTGATAAAAGGAAATTTTTGGAAAAAGATTTTGAATCGAAACGAAAATATTTTGAAGATGCGATTCTTAATCTTACAAGAACATTATCTGGTTTATCAGCAGATATTATGAAGGATCAAATGATAAAATCTGATCTCCAAAAGAAATATGATCTAATTTTTAAAGAGAAAAATATTTTGATCAACAAAATCAAAGAACTTGAAGACATCATTTTTAAAGTTGATGTTTCAAAACAAGCAAGTCCTGAATCAATTATTCAGACTCCGCTTGTAGATTCAAATGATTCTGAATGTTCTTTTAAAACTGCTTCAAGTTCAAATTTTAAAAACATTTCTTCGAAACAATTTAATAGATCAAATAATTTCTCAAAAGATCAGATTCGGTCTTCAAATCTCTTCTATAATCCTCTGCTTGATAAATCAGATGATAATCCAGAGGTGCCTAAAGTTGATACTCCTTCCAAGCCTAAAGAAACTCCAGTCTTCAAGAAGGTGAAGATGGAATGGAGAGTCAAAGGCACATATCATATGCTTCCACATCAAATGCCAAGAGGAACAATGCTCCGAAAGGTAAGTCTTCTGTTCAACCTAATCCTGTCTATTCTAAAAATCATCTGATTAGGTTGGCACACAAGCAAATTTGTTGTTCCTACTGTGGATCAAATGATTTTGTTCATAAAGATTATACTTCTTATTGGTACGGTACTTACCGAGTGTCTTCAAAGAAATCCGCACCTAACAAACCAGGACCCAAGTTCCGTTGGGTACCAAAATCTACTTAATATGTTTTGCAGGTTCATCATGTGTTGTGCTGATTGTTAAATATATATACCACACACATGACTGAAAAACAGAAGAGAAGTTGTGCAGTTTATTGAAGAAAAGTTCTTGTACTTTTAAGGGGGAGCAAAATATATTGGTTTCTAAACACATCAGTTTAGAACCCGGAGTTCAACGTTTTTGGCTTCTGAATAATTCAGTTCAGTACCCGTACTTCAATGATTTTGACTTCTGATCATATCAGATCAGGACTCGTTCTTCAACGACTATGACTTCTGAATTTATCTTCAATCCTGGTAATTCAGAACTCGTTTTACGGATTAAGGATATTTTGATCCAAGTCTTGTTATTGTGCAGATTTTGTCAAGATAAAGATCTTTTACACATGTTAAGGGGGAGTTTATAATATTTTAAATCATTCTATCATGATTTGAGGGGGAACTCAAACATCGTTGAATGTAAGTATCTTCTGATCTTAATCTCAGATTGTTTGAAAAAGAACGACTTTCAAGCATGAAAAAACGTTTTCTTAAATGTTCAAACCACTTCTCTAATTCAAACAGATTTTATAATTTTAGAAGTGTGATTTTAAATGTTTTTCACACACACATATATATATATATATATCGAATTATCGTAACATCAATTCTGACTGTGTGTTTCCAAAGATTAATACTTGCGTATTATCTTTTTCTATATACTTTCAAGTATTCATACACATCGGTTCAGCTTCATATTGACTTTGTTATTACCATGTCTCCAAACAAAACAATTTTTTCGATGGTAATACTACAGTTTGTATTTCAAATTTTGTTGAGCATCATACATTCTTTCAGCGTGAGAACTTAAGCGTTTCATTCAAAGATTGTTTATATTTGTTCATATAAACAAATTTCAATTCTTTGATACCCTATCCTTTTATGATCATCAGTCATAATATTTGATCTGATTGATACATTGTCAGATTCTCAAACAAGTCCTTCAAATTCATTTCATTCATTTCATTCTTTCAATATTCTTGTTTTGAGAAATCTTCAAAGTTCAAATGCTCAAATATTCATGATATTATTGAGGAGCATACATTCTGATGGCAATGTTAATCAAATGCCGATATTGATAATTTGTTCAAGCTAAACTGTTGAACAACGCAAACTTTTAGGACAAAATTTCATGGGATCAGTATGTGAGATTAACTGTACTTCTATGGATTCACGTTAACCGGTGTTTCCTACCCAAGAAGTTATCCTTGAGTGATTGAGGGGTGAGGGGTCTACATCAAAGAGTGGGGGAGATAACTCATCCGGTTGAGTATCTCATTGTGCTGAGGTAAAATGTAAATGAGAGTTTGGGTAGAAGTGATCGGATTAAAACAGAAAGATGGTGTGAGAACAGAGTTAAAAGAATAAGAGAACTATGCACCAACCTTTTTCTGAGCCGGGAAGCCATATTACTGATTGGTTCACATTCTTTGGTGACCATCATTGAAAAAGCCAGTTAGCCCATGCCAACTCTTGCATTTAACCCCACCAGCTACTCATTTTTTAACAAAGAAATGTTTCATTTTTCTTGGGGACGCAGCATATAATCTATCTAATCTTCATTCAGAAGGTTTGGATATTGAAAAAGAAGGAAGTTTGCCCCATCTTCGCTCTTCATTCATGCATATTGAGTTCGTGGAAAATTGTTATTGTCTCAACAGTTTACACGCTTTTAGCCTATTTTTTCAAGCACATGTTGCTTCAATTCTTTCTACACAAGCACATACACACAAGAAATATGTTTTCTTGTCATAACGTTCATAGAAATTCCTTTGTGGTTTTTCGATGATTGAATGGAAGCCCTGGGGGAGTAAACATCAAAAAACTCCTTTACAAAGTACATTCGTTGTACTAAGTGGCTCCGTGCTACTTACAGGCATTTTAACTGATTCATCCGTTGTTTCAGGGTTACCACATTCTTTTGTCTAAATTTGAAAAGATTCGGATAAATTCTTTTGGAATTGACGGTTTATCAGATCAAAAAGGAGGAGAATGTTACTTATGGTGAACAAAGTGTGTGCTGAATTGATAAAGGTTTTGATGATCATGATGTTCACAATCATCAAAAAGGGGGAGAAATAGTATATTGAAGATCAGAGGGAGAAATAATTTCCAGAAGAAAAGGAAGATTTATCAATGAAAGATTAAGAGGGAGAAATTATGAGTCAAAGTCAAAAAGTTGTTCTGAGATTATTCGAGAAAGTTCGTTGTTCAAAGACAGTTCAAAGTCAAAAGTGATGAAAATACATAAATTCAAAATGAACAATACCCTTCAAAGTTTTCGCATTGTGAAGGATCAAAGAAGTCAGTTTTCGCATCAAGAAGGATACGAAAAGTTCATTGTTCGCATCAAGAAGGATCCGAGAAACTAAGTTCTCGCATCAAGAAGGATCCGAGAAGCTAAGTGTTCGCATCAGAAGGATCCGAGAAGATAAGAATCCGTATGAAGAAGGATACGAGAAGTGTGGTTCTCGCATGATGCTTGATACGAGAAGTGAGGAATTTGTACGGTGTTGAATGCGAGAAGTGAGGTTTTCGCATGCAGTTGGATGCGAAAAGTTTCTTCATTTACTCAGTTGGATGCGAAAAGGTTTTGAGATTTCATGTTGGATGCGAAAAGTTTGAACCTTCAAAGATTTTTAAAGCTCCAAAGATCTGATTTTCATGTACAAGACTTAAAGATGATTTGGTGAAGTTTTTGTTCAAGAGATTGACTTTACAAAGGGCAAATTGAATATTATCTGTGTTTGAAGATGATCAGAACTTCAATGTTTAAAGCGGTCAGAGTTAATGTTTTGAAGATAAAGTGCTGAAGACGCTGCTATATTTTTGTTAAATCTTGAATCCAAAGGGGGAGAATGTTAGGACATTATTGTATTCAAGATTTACTGTAAAGTCAATATCTTGTATTAGTCAATGTTATCTTGTAAAAGTCTTTCTACCTTGTAAGTCTTGGGTATAAATAGGCTTGTCATGTTCTTGTTTAGAGATGGATAGTCATAAGCTTGTAACTTTGTCATTTTACTAATTGGAGAATATATGGATGACAAACACTTTCTCTCTCTAGATTCTTTGTCATGCTTTGATTGATTACACTAGATTTGGGAACAACAAAAGATCAATGCTTGTAAAAGTAAAATATATGGCTTAGAAGTGGCGGAAGACGAGGTCCATGAGTAGGCTAGATGCGTGGGTTGTGGTTCGGGTATGCTTCCATTTACCTATCTTGGCTTACCGGTAGCTGCTTCGATGAGAAGATTGGTTAATTGGAAACCGGCAATCGAAAAGGTGAAAAAAGGCTTGTGTCGTGGAAATCAAAGGTAACTTCGTTTGGTGGATGGTTGACCTTAGTCAAATCGGTAATGGGAAGTCTTCCTTTGTATTTTTTTTCCTTGTATCGAGCCCCGAGTGGAGTGTTAAAAGAATTGGAGAGCATGAGAAGTAGATTATTTAGGGGGGGTGCCGGTGAGTGTGAGAAAATAGGTTTGGCTTGGGTGAAATGGGTTGACACTTTGAAGAGTCATGATAGGGGGGATTAAACATCAGGAGCTTTAAATTGGCCAATTAGGGACTATTGGGAAAATGGTGGTGGCGTTTTGGTAATGAAATAAATGTGTTTTGGGTCAAGATTATAAAAAGTATCTATGGGGAGGGGGGTTGTTTGGAAACACTTGTTATTGGTTTGGTACAGGTACGACATGGAATAACAGTGTGCGCATCGGACTGGAAATGGACAACCTAAGAGTGGACTTCTCGAGGTCGTTCCGGACGAAAATAGGAGAAGCGGCAGAGACAAGATTTTGGATAAATCGATGGTCGGGCAACGGGACTCTCAAAGACGACTTCCGAAGGTTATTCCGATTAGAGATGGATCAAGAGGCAAAAATCAATGAGAGGGGAGAATGGATTGAAGGATCGTGGGTGTTGAAGTGGAATTGGAGAAGGTTTCCGAGAGGGAGAAAAATTGGGGAGTTGGAGAACCTCGTACAACGTTTAGAGGAACTCCAACCAATTAGGGGTCAATCGGATAAAATGGAATGGTTGCTCGATGACTCAAAAAATTTCAAGGTTAAAAAACTAAGGGAGTTACTACAAAGTGGAGGAAGTAGCTCAAATGGGAGCTTGGAACCAAAGAAATGGACGAAGATCATCCCTAAAAAGGTTTGTATCTTCATATGGAGGGCGAGCAAAGATAGACTTTCTACTCGTATGGCTTTGGACCGTATAGGTTTGGATTTGGACTTCGTGTTATGTCCTAGATGTGGAGAATCGAGTGAATCGGTTGACCACGCTCTTGTGGGCTGTCTGGAGGTTAAAGTGGTGTGGAAATTGATCGAAAGATGGTGGCGGAAAGATCTAGAGTCATTGCAATCGATGCAGGATATTCTCCATGAAGGAACGAATACAGGAACCCACGGCATTGGTTCGATGGTTTGGGAAGGAGTGAAGTGGTCGTTCCTTTTTATGATTTGGACGCTGATCAATCCCAGATCTCTAGCAATAAGATATGAATGTAGTGAGAGAGAATCTAGAGAGCAAATATGTCATCCATGTATTGAGCTCAAAGGATTACAAAAGGTTTCTAAAAGATTACAAAAGCTTACTTACAAATGAACTAGACAAGCCTATTTATACCCATGACATACAAGGTATAAAGGCATTCACAATACTGTATAGACTCATACAGTACATTGACTTTTACAGTAAATCTTGAATACAACAATGCTCTAACAATCTCCCCCTTTGGATTCAAGATTTAAAAAAATATGACATCAGTCTTCAGCTCTTTGTAAAGTCAATCTTCTCAAACAGACACTCTATCAAACCATCTTCAAATAGCTTTATCTCCACTAGTTCACGGCGAACTATATGCTTTGACACTCTTTAAGAACTCAGCTTTGAAGAATCTTCAGACAAACATGAAAAGTCATTGTCTTTTTCTTTGAAAAGTCAATCTTCTTCAATAAAATCTTCAACAGATTGTCTTCAAGTCTTGAACATGAAATTCCGATCTTTGTATAAAACCATCAATTCGGAACAAGATGAATCATAAACGATTAGAGTTTGGATCAGAAATATGTGAAACCATCCACATTGTTGAACTTTTAGGTGTAAGCGCATTCCGAGAACCACTCAGAACTAAGATAACCAAATTCAGCAACATTTGGACTTCACATGATCCTTCTCCCCAATCTTCAGTCTTTGTTCACGAATCTTTGACTTGAAATATATTTGATTTGAAAACTCTTTGACATGAAATTGAAATTAAACATTTCTCCCCCTTTTTCGATGATGGTGAGCATCATAATCATCGAAAACCATTTTCAATTTCAGTCGTGTTTTTGAGTATTGCTAACAATCTCCTCCTTACAGAATAACCTTGCTCCCCCTCAAAATAAGAATTCTGGAGCAATTTATTTTCTCCCCCTGAAAGTATGCATATATTTCAATAACGTACAGTATTTGAAATTGTAGCACAAATTTTAAAACAAATTTACACAAGGAAAATAAAATTCATTGAATTTCATTTTATAACTACTAATATTTGATCATTTGAATGCTTTACAAAAGAAATTCAACTTAATGAAATTTAACAGATATTTCAATCAAATGAAATCAAATGCATGTGTTTGGATTCAAAAACAAGTCATCATTGTATATCAAGTTAAAAATGTTCAATTTCAACCCCTTTATTAAATCTATTTGGTGTGCTAGCATGCGAAATATGATTGGCATAAAGCTTATGTATTTCTACAATATATAAGAATACTTTGCTCTACTCACACTATTTGTCCAAAATCAGAATTTTCACAAATTTACGGGTTTATCGCGACTTTATATTTTCCCAAGTTTCAAGAGATATGTGCTCTTTGGCATCTTTTAATATTGTGCACATTTGAATCTTTTGATTTTGTGCTCATTGGCATCTTTTGATTTTGTGCGCATTGGCATCTTTTGATTTTGTGCTCATTGGCATCTTTTGATCAAGAAGTTTAGTAAGAATAAGATACACCGTTAAACATGACTTTCTATCTGGTTCTATAGCAGGATTTGGGTTAGCAGATCCCAGACCAGTTGGCCTTAGGTGCTAGGTGTCAAGCACCCCTTAGAACTTAATTTCCCAAACCAGAAAGGCCACATCGATATATCTTAAACCCATTTGTACCAGTAAAACATGGCTTTCTATCTGGTTCTATTGCAGGATTTGGGTCAGTCGATCCCAGACCAGTTGATCTTAGGGACTAGGTGTCGAGCACCCCTTAGGACTTACTCTCCCAAACCAGAAAGGCCACAGGCACAAACTTTCAAATTAAATGATAGTGCAACTTTTTTATCTCAATCACTTGGTTCTAAAACATAGTGCTTTGCCCATATTTTCATTTCCATCCATCATTCTGACATATAGGCTTTTTGAGCATTATATTCTATATATATCCAGATTCACATAACTTTGAGCATTCAACATAATTTCATTCATGTTTTGCTGACCTTTCGATTTATTTTAGAGGTGAAAGTTGAAACAAATCTAACTCAGATAATACAAAAATACTTGTAAAATCATCTTTTAGCACACATTTAATTCATTGAATGAAAATTGAAAATTTTATCTCATTGAATTAAATTTGTAAAGTTTCAAGTTTTCAAATCAGTAGAAACAAATATAATCCAATGTTACCTTTGCCACTTGTTCCTTGAAACAAAAATATATAGCAGTTAAGGATATTACCTGAGAAGTGTGAGTTCTAAACTGATTTGTTTAGAAGTCTTAGTCTTTAAAGTACGGGTCCTGAACTGAGTTGTTCAGAAGCCATAGTCGTTGAAGCACGGGTTTTGAACTGATATGTTCAAAAGCCATTAATATTTGTCTCCCCCTTAATGGTACAAATATTTTTCAAAAAATACGCCGCTTCTCTACTGTTTTCAGTCATGTGTGTGGTATGTATCTACAATTCAGTACAACACATGAAGAACCTGCAAAACAGATTAAGCAGATTTTGGTACCCAATGGCATTTGGGTCCTAGTGGGTTAGGTGTAGATTTCTTACAAGGAATACTGTAAGAACCATACCAATAAGAAGTATAATCTTTATGCACAAAATCATTTGATCCACAGTAAGAACAACAAATTTTCTTATGTGCCAAACTAATCAGATGATTTACAGAATAAATAGGATTAGATTTAGCATAAGATTTACCTTTTGGCGCATTGTTCTTCTTTTCATTTGATGTGGATACAGATGATTTTGGCACTTCTTTCTTTGGAACTGTTGTGCCTTTTACTCTCCATTCCATCTTCACCCTCTTGAAGACTGGAACTTCTTCAGGTTTGGAAGTATTAACTTTAGGCACTTTTGTTTTGTTATCTGATTTATCATACAGAGGATTATAGAAGAGATTTGTTGAACGAATCCGACCTTTTGAGAAATATGTTGATCTATTAAATTGTTTAGAAGAAATGTTTTTAAAACTTGAACTTGAAGCAGTTTTAAAAGAGCATTCAGAATCATTTGAATCAACAAATGGAGTCTGAAATATAGAATTATGACCGGTCTGCTTTGAGACATCAAATTTAAAAATGACGTCTTCAAGTTCTTTGACTTTGTTTATTAAAACATTTTTCTCTTTAGAAATTAGATCAAATTTCTTTTGGAGATCAGATTTGATCAACTGATCCTTCATAATATCAGCTGATAAACCAGATAATCTTTTGGTAAGATTAAGAATCACATCTTCAAAATATTCGCGTTCCGATTCAAAATCTTTTTCCAAAAATTTTCTTTTATCAGTAATCTCTTTGAAAATTTCCATATTTTTCTTTTTAAGGGTTTTACTTTCCTTTTCAAAGAGTTTTTTCTTTTCCGTGAAATCTTTTCTTTCCTTTTCCAAAAGATTTTCTAATTCAGAGATTTTCACGGAAAGTTCAGAACTTTTAATCTCAAAAAAATTTCGTTCAGTTTCAAATTTAGCTCTTTCTTTTTCGAGCTTGTCTTTTTCTAAAAATAAAACTTTCTCAAAGTCTGAAACTTGTTTTGAAAGTTTTATACATTTCAGCTCAGTCTCTTTCTTTTCTTCAAAAACTTTCTTTTCTTCAAAAGAAAAATTAGACAGTTTTCTCTTTAGATCGGCATTTTCACTGTCCAAAATTTTCCCTATATCTTTAACTTCTTTTAATTGAGCATGTAACTTTAGGTTCCACTTCACTCTCTTTTCTTCTCTACTCTTCAAATCGGCATTTTCTTTTTGAAGAGTTGTTACTTTCTCTTGAAGATTCTCGATTTGATCGTGCAGACTTGAGTTGTCTTTCTTTGCTTCAAGATCTGCAATATAAACTTCAAGATCATTTATTCTTTTAGTAAGTTTAGCATTTGAAGAAGAAATGTCTAAAATTTGTCTTTTCAGATCAACATTTTCTTCTTCCAATGCTTTATTTAAAATAGGAGTTGAAGAATTTGAAGCATTATCTTTAACAGGAGTTTCTGATATAGGAGATGTTTCTGATAAAATAACTTGTTGCAAAATTCCATTATTTGCCTTAGCTTTTTCAAGTGGCTTTGGAGGTGTTTTTGTTATTATGACTTGTTGCAACACTTCATTATTTGGTTTAACAGATACATGTGAATTAACAGATGTTTCTGTTATAATGACTTGTTGCAACTTTACATTTGGTTTAACAAAAACTTTTGCAATTGGAGGAATCTCCTTTTTCAGAGTTTGCTTCAAATCTTCACCACTGCTTTTAACAATAACTTGTTGTAAAACCATTTTGAATATTGCTAGAAATTGATCGTTCAGAAGATCAAGTAGACAGTGTATGAAAATACACAAAAAAATTATATAAATTTTTTTCTTGAAAAGCTCTTACAGTGTATGAAATACACTATAGGAAAAATTTCGGGATAAGGGTTCGAATTCAATGAATTCGGATGTATAAGGATTCGAATTCAATGAATTCGGATGAATAAGGGTTCGAATTCAATGAATTCGGATGCTGAAGGGTTCGAATTCAATGAATTCGGATGCTGAAGGGTTCGAATTCAATGAATTCGGATGCTGAAGGGTTCGAATTCACTCAATTCGGACTTAACTTGGTTCGAATTCACTCAATTCGAATGTAACTTGGTTCGAATTCACTCAATTCGAATGTAACTTGGTTCGAATTCACTCAATTCGAACTCAACAGGGTTCGAATTCTATACTTAGGAAAATTTAATCAACTAAATTCGAATCTAACAGAGTTCGAATTCTCCTCAATTCGAATGTAACAAGGTTCAAATTCTATGAATTCGAATTCTTCTTGAGTCGAATTCTATTCCTGTGTGGCCAAGAACAATCCGAATTCTCTTTGAATGATCCGAATTCTCTTTGAATGATCCGAATTCACCAAGAATGATCCGAATTCACCACTTCGAACTTCAGAATCACTTAATTTGTCATATCTCTTTCAATTCTTGATCAATTTTGATGAATCTTATATCAAAATGCTCGTAATTCAAATCCGCACACTTTTCCTGTTAATCACGATTCACAATTCGGACAATTTAACCAGATTAAGATCCAAACAGTGATTTTGAACTTTTTTTGAAAAAACTTCAAAAATTGATCAGATCTGTCGATTCTGTGCAGTTTTTGATGTTGATTCAAGAATTAAAGATGATCAGTGATCAATTCCGAGTTCAGTGATGCAAGAAATCGAATCAAAAGATCAAAATTTAAGAAATATTTATGTCTTAATGATAAGACTTCAGATGAACAGTAAAGAATGAGTGGTCCGAATTCTTGAGCACTTAGTGTAAAATTTCTTCAATTTGCTCTTCGATTTGCTTGAATCTTCTGTTTAGCTCTGATACCAATTGATCAATCCCAGATCTCTAGCAATAAGATATGAATGTAGTGAGAGAGAATCTAGAGAGCAAATATGTCATCCATGTATTGAGCTCAAAGGATTACAAAAGGTTTCTAAAAGATTACAAAAGCTTACTTACAAATGAACTAGACAAGCCTATTTATACCCATGACATACAAGGTATAAAGGCATTCACAATACTGTATAGACTCATACAGTACATTGACTTTTACAGTAAATCTTGAATACAACAATGCTCTAACAGACGCATAGGAACAGTGTCGTATTCAAGGATGATAAAAGGAAGATCTCTGATCTTTTCTATGAATTCCAACGAAAGACGTTCGAGTGGATCACTCATCGCAGCAAAGATCTATCGAAGGACTGGAAGGGGTGGCTCGTGGATCTTGTGGCTCTGTTCTAGTATAGCTAGTCTCACGTTCGGTAGCAACAGCCCCTGCAGATACTCGCTATGTGGATCAATGACTGGTGCGGTGTGGTAACGCATTTCTCCATAGTTTATTTCTCGCAAACTTGGTGCAGTGGTTGTTATTCTTTCTGGCCATCGCTGTTTCGACTTTCGTTTATGTTCAGTTCTGTAAAACATTTCGTTGATGTTTTGGTTTGGTTTGTGGCCTGCGTGCCTACTATTTTGTTGGGGTTGTGTTTTGTGACTTTGTACCTGGTGGTTTCATTGGTGGTAATATATTTGCTTTTCAAAAAAAAACCTGGATGAGAAAAATGATTAGTACGTGTTACTAATCAGGATATACTTGTCGATACGGGTATAAACTAGTCGAGCATTTAATGAGCTACTGGAGCTCGTTATCTCGAGCTCGAGGCTAATAATTATCGAGCTCGAGTCGATCTCGAACACAAACTTATTTTTTCGAGTTGACCTCGAATAACCTACTACTTGACTCAGCTCGTTTACACACTTACTTGTCGGGTTATATTGACTTGAAGTGGATATTTACCGAAGGCTTATCTGGCTAAGGGGGTGTTTACTTTTGACTTATTGGGCTTAATGACTTAATGGGCTTATTCGCACAGACATTTTGGAGTGTTTACTTACAGCTTAATGAAAAAAATGCCAGCTTATTCGCACAGTTGATAACCCTCACTTGTCCAGATTCAGATATTAAAATTACCTCTCATACCCTTGGTTAAAAGATGCTTCAAACACATAGCCGCTCCATCTCTCTCTCTCTCTCTCTCTCTCTCTTTCTCTCTCTCTTCTCTCACCAGTAAACCATCTCCTTCCCTCCCGACGACTTCTCTTCACGACGAGACGACCTAACTTATCTTTTCAGGGACGATCGTTCCACGTCGACCTCTGTTCCCGACAACGATCGTTTCACGGCGACCATCGCTCCACGTCGACCTCTGTTCCTGGCAACCATCGTTCCATGACGACCTCCGTTCCCGGCGACCATCGCTCCACGGCGACCTCTGTTTCAGGGAGCATCGCTCCACGAAACCTCTGTTCCGGCGAGGAGACCTTCATCCATGGTGATTTACCTTGATTTTTTTTATCTTGATTTCTCAAATTAGGTTACAAAGATTCTTTTTTTGGTTATGAAAGAAAGCAGACTTTTGTTTTCAGTTCAAATGGAACTTCAATTTCTCAGATGTATAAAGTGGTGTAGATCATTGTATTGCTGTTGATGTAGATCATCTATTCCTATATTCATTTCTACATCGATTACTGCTTTGTGGTAGTTCCATTGTTAGTTTTATTCTTACTGATTTGAACTTGATTTTGCAAGTTCCATGTACTGATTTGATTCTGTCCCTACATGTATGTGGGTTTATTTATTGTTTTCATGTATTTTGTTTAGGTATTGAACAAACTGGTGAGGGTTATAAAGAAATATCATGTCGAGGGTAGATCGGTCATTTTTGTCATTCAGACAGTTGATTCAGGAAACAAAGTAAACAACAACACATTTTTATCCAGAAAGACTAATTTACCCAGATAGACAAATTTACCCATACAAGTCTTAATTGAAAATTTGGTAAACAGCTCCTAAGTGTTTATTGATGAAATTTAACACTATGTATTCGATCAATAATTCACTTAGGGTCTGTTTGTTTTTGACTTAATGAGCTTAGTGCTCTGTATGGCTTATTCGGTCAACCTAACATAGGTGTTTGGTAGTGGCTTAATGAAAATAACCATGGCTTAGCAATTAAGTTGAAACATGGATGCTTTATTTTCTCAGACGTCAGGTTACCCATTTTACCCTCTTCTCACCGCCTCCCTCCCTCCCTCACAAGAAACCTCCCCATCGCCTCCTCCTTCACAGCGCTCTCCACAAAAAAGATTTGCAGAAGAAACCGAAAATCAGGTGACGATTTGCAGGTGCCCATTTTACCCTCTTCTCACCGCCTCCTCAAACCCATAAAATGATTTGCAGGTGCCCATTTTACAGAAGATGATTTGCAAAAGACGATTGAAGAAGACGATCTGCATGTGCCCATCAAGAAGACTATTGAAGAAGAAACTCATACAAATACGAGATTGAAGAAGAAACTGATACAAATACGAGATTGAAGAAGACGATTTGCAGAAGGATTTGATTCAAAGGATTAGGTTTCGGTTTGATTTTAGGGATTTGCAGAAGGATTTGATTCAAACGATTTGCAGAAGGATTTGATTCAAAGGATTGAATAAGATGATTTGATGTCTAAATTTTATTTTAAGGATTTGATTTAAGGATTAGGTTTTCGTTTGATTTTAGGGATTTTGGGTTTGATTCAAGGATTAGGTTTTGATTGCAATGGTGTCAAAGACCAATAAACAAGAAACAAATAGAAGGGCAAAATAGTCATTTCTGACATTCAGACTGTTTATTCAGCACAACAAACAAACAACAAGATATCACAATCTATATAGATGGATAAATTCAGACAGTCATCTATATCCACACAAGACTTAATGAAAAACCAACCAAACAGCCCCTTAGCCATGGGCTAGTTTATAGGGAAATTATTTAAAATACCCATACTTTGACTTTGACTTACCAAAATACCCACTTTCTCGCCAATTTTACCAAAATACCCATTTTTTCCACGGAGGGTCCCGCGATCGCGGGTCAGTGCCCACGTGGCCCCGCGGTTTGGCCTAAATGTCCCGCGGAGCCCCCCAGCAATTGTCGCGGTGACAAGATTGGCGCCTGTCCGCGATGGGCCAAAAAGTTACACTTTTGGTCCTTTTTTGCACGAATTTTTGCATGTTTTTACTGTTTTTTTCCACAATTATTGTACTTTGAAGACCAATTTGTGGTTGCCATTCATCTTCCTCAATGAGATTTCATCCATAAATATCAGTAAAATGCAATCCATATTTCACACCCATTACATCCTTCTTTCTTGTTTTCTTTCTTCAGTAAACAAATGGCATTGTCATCTAACCCATCGTCTACACGTGAAAGAATGCTCGTGAAACTCCAGATCGCGATAGCAGAAAAGGAAAAGGAGATAGACCAACTGACACAAGAGTGGAAACAAATGATGGCCAGGAAGGAAGCCCACTTGAAAAGGATCGAAATGGAAGAAAAGGAGATCAAAAGGATGAAAGGGGATATAAAAGATAGGGAGGCTCGTATTCGTCGAGAAAAAGAAGACATTCACCACATTATGCAAGACTTCGCAATTCTTCAAGCGAAGGTAAGCGACAAGCAAAGTTGGATTGATCAAACTAAGACAATTTTTCACTAGGTGGTGGTACAGGTGTTGCTTTAGTACTTTGTTGTTTATGTGTTGTTGTTTTGTACTTTTACAGTTCGACATTGTTGTTTTGTTCCTTTCCTGTTTCTATGTTGTTGTTTCGTTCCTGGAGTTTTTATGTTGATGTTACATGTTGAAGTTTGCTCATGAATAAAGGTCTTTCATTAGGCTGAAAATAGTCTTTAAGTAGTCTGAAAAATAATCTGAAAAGTGGTTCATATTAAAAATACAACTCCTAGATGTTATACAAGATTATTTCAGAACAAACACATACTAGTCAGTACAGTACAAAATTATCCAAATTTGAGACTATAGCTAGACGATGGTTTGGTTTTTGACAATTCGGGTCGACTTCTTACATGCTCTGGCGAGACGAGTCTCAAAGTATTAAGCTCCACTTTCTCGATGTACACTTCAATCACAGTATGGCCGTCAACATACTGGCGTATGTTGGCTACATCTTTGTCGGTACTCAATTCTACCAGTCCAGTCAAGAAGTCTGCATTCGGCCTCTTAAAATACAACCTATTATATTTTGGTTCTTCATAGTCCAGCTCTTTCATGATATGTTCAAGCAGTTGCATAGAAAGATCCTCCACATCTAACATATCAACATAAATTTCTAGACCACATAAATAATGTCTTCTGGGTGGTTCCGTGATGCCACGTAAGAATACGTTAACGAATAATATGTTCCCGTATATGTGTTTTACGACTAATCTAGCGTGGGTTATTTATAGGCAAATGTGGATGCTTTTACTGCATGTTGGCTATTTTTGGTCCCTGTCTTTGCTCTAACACAACTTAGGCCTCTTTTGTTTGTTAAAGTACAACTTCGGTCCCTTATTTTACTAAATTACAACGTACATAAGTTATGTTTGATAAATTACACGGGCCGATAAAGTAGATAAAATCATGTTAAATATCAAAACAAGAGCACTAAACATACAATATTTATCGTCCCAATCAAGGGAAATCACTGTTCAGATCAACGCTATCATATGATAGAGTTCCATGAGGTTCAAGCTCCGACGGGCCCTGCATGTTACTTAGTTGGCTGACTGAATGTCTATTCCTTGGCACGGTTGAAGGGGCGGGAGTTGGACACTCTCCACAAGTATGTCCTACGCATTGGCATCGGGTACATTTTCGCTGTATCGGACCTTCACCACGTGATGGACGTCGATCGTTATTTCTCGGTCTCCCGGCTCTGTTCTTAGTGTTTAACGGTGGATAGCATGGCGGAAGGGGGTCGGGTGGAGACACCCATGCTTCAGGGGGTCCAGCTGGATTTATTACCTCTGCGTAGGTTGCCCGGTAAGTTTCGGACGTGAATAAACTTACAGCCAAGTCGCTGCAATCTCTACGACCCATATGTCTTGCCGCAACGATGGCATGGCCGCACGGTAACCCAGATTTTTGCCATTGGAAACATGAACAAACATGGTCGGTCATATTGACAATCGCGTCAAGTTGGTTATCCCGAACCTGGTACCTCCCATACCCGATTTCGCTTACCCTCCATGTCGACGCGTGACCCGCCCTGAGGAGAACTATCTCCTCCGCCGCTGGTGTGAATCTATTACGCAACTCAGCTCCTTTTCGGCGTCGAAGTTGGTACCACTCTTGTTGAAAGGCCCGAAAGTACTCCATAAGAGTAACAATCAGACATCTACGTGCAAAACGTGAGAGTGCATTCACCGATTCTGCACTATTGGAGGTCAGAATGTCATACCGTTGTGCAGGAAAATGGGCCGCGGACCACCTCTCCGGTCCAACATCGTCCATAACTTTGGCTGCTTTGTTGGCACTAACTCGTAGAACATTCATGTACCGGTCAAACTTCCGAGCCGTATATGCTTTGCATGCCTTCCAGTAGACATCGTGGTAGGTGGTAATACGTTTGTCCTGGCCTTTGGCGTTCATCTCCAAATGTCGACAACATAAGGCGTGAGGGGCGTTTGGGTACATGGCAGAGATTGCGGCGCTTATGGAAGGAGCCCTGTCGGACATAAACACCAACCCTTGCGGGTCTCCAATAGTTTGTCTCAACATGGACAGAAACCAAGTCCACTCCTCCCCGGTTTCGGACTTGCCTACTCCGAAAGCTACGGGAACGATGAAGTTATTCCCGTCCATGGCAACCGCCGGGAACATCATACCCAAGTAAGGGCCCTTTAAATGGGCAGCGTCTATTACCAGGACACGATGCAGATTTGCCACAAATGTGCGGATCTGCAAAAACGTAGGTGGTTTCCCTTTGTAGATGTTATAGTTTATAATGTGTAAACATATGACGTGTTAAAATACGTATCGCGGGTCCAAGGGCAACGAAGCACATCTCAAACCGTCCATTTGAATTGGTCCTTATCTGGGTGACCGTACCTGGATTCTGTAGCTGCAAATTATATAAATACCCAGGGAGTCGTTCATACGACTCCTCGAACGTGCCTCTGACCATTAGCAGTGCCCTGCATCGCGCACGCCAGCCTTGGTGGTAACGAATTATGATCCCGTACTGCTGGTGTACATCGCTCACGATGTCCTTTAGACGCATTGACCTGCTAGCATCAAGAAATTTGTTTTTCAGTATCGCACCCAAAGTCCTTTTGGTGGCTTGTTTGTGGTTGGGATTCAGTTGCGTCCTCGAACAAGTGTGTTCGTCGTGCAACTTCTAATGACAAATATCCCTCCTTTCTCGCCCACGGACCTCGCGTACAGCCTCCAATTATAATTTTTCTCTCGCACATAGAACTTCGTATCTGGTTTTGTCGGATCTCGGCGTGTAACTTTCGAAACCCTCTTCTATGAACTTAATTCCGACCTGTGTGGCCAAGTCATCCTTCGAATCAAATATCTGACCTACTTGTATCCTTGAACTGCGATTATAAGGTGTAGGTTCGTAGGTTTGTGTATGGGTATTCGGGTTTGGAAGAATAGGGGGCATATCAAAAAAGTCATTTAACTGACTAAATGATTTATTACTAGGGGTATATTCTTCGTCCTCATCACTATCGATATCTAATCTGTCTATATCAGAATTACCCATTGTGAAAACATGGGTTTCGTCATCAGCAACTCCAGCAAAGCGTCCTTCTTGGTCTTCTTTTTCTTTTTCTTCTTGTGGTTATTGTTGTTGCGTCTTCGGAACAAAATCAGGATCACAGTCGTTAAGACCATATGCATGATCCAAATAAACTGTTGGGTCGTAGGACGCCGGGAATTGAGAATCAGGCTCTTCCATTTGGAGGTCTTCGTCATCACCGTCGTCATCACCTTCGCCATTGTTTTCGTCGCACACCGATGAATCGGCATACACAAAAAGTAATGGAGGTCTTTCTGATTCGGCTGCAAAGTGCAGAAAACCAGAGATATCCCCATCGTTGGATAACTCCACAAATGACCCATCATCATTCTTAAACACTAACTTGCAAATAGCAGAAGGGTCGATTCCACATTTTTGCATGGCGTATGCAACAAACTTCTGATAAGTATAGTTTACTGACAATTTTACACCATGCTTAGATTTATAAGCAAAATTCCACTCATTGTTGTCTTGCATCTATTCACCATCGAAACAGAAAAATAGCTTAGCTTTTGCAACAGATGAACTCATTTTTTCAGTAGTATGTCAAAAACAAAATACTGAAGAAAAGAAAGCAAGAAAGAAGGATGGAATGAGTGTGAATTATGGATTGCATTTTACTAATATTTATGGATGAAATCTCATTGATGAAACAACCAAAATTGATGAAACAACCAACATTGATGAAACAACCAACATGAATTGCAACCACAAATTGGTTTTCCAAGTACAATGATTCAACATTGATGAAACAAGCCAGTGAATTTTAACCACAAATTGGTCTTCAAAGTACAATAATTGTGGGAAAAAAACAGTAAAAACATGCAAAGATTCATGCAAAAAAGGACCAAAACTGTAATTTTTTGGCCCATCGTGGACAGGGGCCGATCTTGTCACCGCGACAATAGTTGGGGGGCTCCGCGGGACATTTGGGCCAAACCGCGGGGCCACGTTGGCACTGACCCACGATCGCAAGACCTTCCGTGGAAAAAATGAGTATTTTTGCTAAAATTGGCGAAAAAGTAGGTATTTTGATAAGTCAAAATCAAAGTATAAATATTTAATTAATTTACCTCGTTTATATATAAATTGTCCCTATATACCATGAATTTGCGTTAGAGCATCTCCAATGCTAGCTTTTTAAAAGACTTTTTATTATTTAAAAAAGTCTTTTTAATGGGTTAAAACATTGGACTAACAACTTTTTAAAAAACTTTTTACACAAAGACTTATTTTTCAATGACCTTTTGATGAAAAGCTTTTTACCCTTTCACTCCATAATATTTTCATTTTAACTTTTTTTGTATTGAAAATTAAATACAAAAAGCTTTTTAAAAGCTTATTTGCATTGGAGATGAATTTTAAAGATAATTTTTTATTATATGAAACTAGTGGAAATCTTAGGTGCTAAAAAATCATTAATGACTTTATGCATTGTGGACGCTCTTACAAAACCAAAAGGAATAAAGAGTGAGCATTGGGTGTAGATTTCCAATTTGAACCTTGGGAACCTCAAACTTTTTTGGTCACACTTCCTAAAAAAAGGCATAAATTTTTTTTCTGGTCCATCGTCAGGTATTGTACCCATATATATGTAACACATACATACACACACACACCTACTCCTTCTGTCTCTACCTGTAATCTCTACTCATCCACATCTTTATACAAAACACTCCTATCTGTCTGTCTAATTACTTCTTTAATTTGTTCCCATAACATATATATTTTAATTTTAAAAATATCTGTTTAAGTTTTTTAATTATGTATTTAATTATTAGATAGAGTTTCTTACTATTTCTCATTCTTATTTTAGAAATAAATTTTGACTTACTTAATTGAAAAATATAACAATTATACGTTCTGTGTTTTTATTATAAAAATATATATTTGAAAATATATGATTATCCAAATTATGTTTCATTTAATTCATTTTTTTGGACATTAAATACAAAACCCATTTTTTTTAAAGTGTAAATAATGTTTCATTTTTATTGAATATTATATGGACGTAGAAGACACGGTTACAAAAAAGATGGAGGTGGTGTACAAGTTAAATCCTCGTCTAGCTGAAAAGAGAGAATTGAATTGTGCTATAAGCTGTTGTACAATGTGCATGAACATGTATACGTTGGTGTGTATGTAAATAAACGTAAAGGCATTAGCCCCTGGACCAGTTGTTAGCAGGTGGGACGACTCCTTGTTTTAGGGACCTAAGCCTAAGCCTAGACCTAAATCTAAACCCACTCCTACTCCATATAAAACAAATTATTCTTTTTTTACTTTATGTTAATAAATTTTATCACTCATTTTAAATCCATCATCTTCTTATCATTTTCTATTTATACAAAATATGGAATCATGTAAAAAATAAATCCTAATATTTATATATATACGTAAAGAGTACATCAACTATATATTGAATTTTTTTTTATACTTTCAAAGCCTTGATTTAACATTAAAGTGGTTGCACACAATCAAATGCATCTCATTTGTATTATTAGTACTATTTTCTTCCATGTATATTAACCATAACTTTTTTACATTTTTTGTGATTTGGTTTGATTTAAAATGACGCATATAGAAATATACTTTACATATGTTTTTTGAAAAGTTCTTATGTATTTTAGAGAAGGTACCAGAGAATGTATTGAAGCAAAAATTTTTAAAATCTTCATTTTAAGAAATTTGTTAGAGTTGTTTTAAGGACTCAATGTTCATCATCATCATCCATGTTCGTCCTGTGCTAAACGGAGGAATTGTGTGTCAAATAAACCAAAAGAAATCAGCGTCCAACTGTTTATAGAGAGACGGCATATTACCAGACATTCATTTGTGTGTCAAATAAACCCAAGGAGTCGGGGTTCAACTGTTTATTTATTATATAGAGATACCAGTAACAAAATCATTAACATTCAAATGTATATAGCCACATACATCAACACCAAATCTTTGATTCTACATTAAACTAGTATTGATTGGTTAAATAATTAATATGAATAACAATTAACAAAACATGCATATTAATTAGATAAATAAATAAAGATTTGTACCATAGCTTTATTTTCTTTTCTTTTCTGTTAAAAAAGGAATAAAAGGGTGATGCATATCGTGAGATGTGCCCCCTTGTTTGCAGGGTATGTGTATGTGTATGTGTATGTGTAGTAGATTGTAGTCTACTCCATCCATCACTTTGCCTTTTTTTTTACATTACACATTTACACCTTCTTTATGGTAGCTAAGCTAGTTAGCTAGCTACTTATCGTACAACCATCATGGCATAATGTACACATCACTATAACATCATCACCACCACCACCACCACCACCACCTTCACTTCATTTCACTTCAAACATAAAAACTTCACTTCCACTTCCCTCCCAACTCCAAAATGCAAAATCACCGACTGGGTTTGGTGATGATCTTCGTTCTTCTCTCACTCCTGGTCTCCGGCGCCGACAAACGAACGGCGGCCGTCGGAATGAGCAGAAATGGAACACCGGAAAAGCACAAGGGAAAACATGAGCAGCAGAAGAAATTAGTAAGTGATGATGATTTTTCGTTTAGCAAAAGAAGAGTTCCAAATGCATCAGACCCACTTCACAATCGGTGAATGAAGATGATATAGTATTTGAATTAATGTAGAGATAGCTAGATTGATGACTTCCAGCAGATAATTTTGGAAGGTGGGTGGGTGTCCTCGTGAATTGCGATTTGCTTTTTTGCGAACTCATGCGTGTCGGTTACGATTTCTCGTAATCCATGTAAGTCGTCGATTCGATCCACCGTCAACAAGTTTGTGAATGCAATGGTTGTTTTTAAATGCTTTTATAGCGTAGTTATTAAGATGTTTTAATTAAGATTTAAATATATTAATTGATAATTTATAATCTTGTTAAAGAATTATGTGGACAAAATATATAATCTAAATTATTCCTTCGTTAGTATAGAATTTGAAGAAAATCTTATGTGTTTAAATTAATGACGTTCGTAAATATATATATATATATATATATATATGTAATATTATTTATTATAAATATTCTAAAAAATATGGGTCAAGACGAGTGTATTTAATTAAATAGTAATAATGAAATATTTTTATATGTATACCTGTTTACACTAAAATGAGAGCATCTCCAACAGCTATTAAGTTTTCTTTAAAATAGAGTAAAAATGGTCAAAATCTTTAAAAACTTTTGCATCCATATTCAACAGCTATGTTATTTTAGCAACTCTATAATTAATTATATTATTAAAAATATTCAATATACTTAATACCTAACAGCTTTTTAAACAAACTTTTAAATAATCAAACTAAGTTTTGAAAGGCCGACAACTTTTATAGCAAACAAATTACAAATGTACAAAAATACAACCACCAAACAAACGACCAACGCAAAAACAGGAGGCACCCAATGCACTAAACAACTCAAATACTTGATAGGCGGGTTTACACCCTCCTTGACTAACCGCAAGTGTACGGTGTCGTTTCAAGTAATATGTACGTAAGTACGAGTATCGAATCCACAGGAACCAGGTGTTAAGTACCACAGTGACTATAGTTACTATTAACTGAGCGATTCAAATTGATTTGGGTTGATTGTTAAGATGTCTTGACTAGCAACGTATGAAAACAGGACAAATAATTGGGCTTAATATCAAAGAGAGAAATGGAGGGTTGGACTCCGAATGAATTCAATTAATGAGACTTTGAAATTACTTCTAAATAGTTAAATCGATTTATGACTTGTAAAACCTAAACTCGTTACACTTCTTCAAGCTGCATCGAGACTTAACTTAATCGAAGTTGCTTATCTTCCGATCTCACAGTTGATTTAAGTTAAAGCGATTGGTTTTTACCACAACACCAAAGGAAATGGATTATCTCTAACTAATTCCCTTCGGTGGCCATTGAATTCGAACTAAATCTTGAGATTTCCCTCGAACACTCAAGATGTTTTTAAATCATTTAACAAGTGATCAGTTTATCAAACGCATTAAGCATGAATTCAAAGTCGTCATCCATCTATTAAAACTGAAATAAAAGTCGTTCAAAGTCTACATCTATGAAACATCCATCATCCAACCCCCCAACATGAAGTTTAGCTCATGTTGGGGGTGTGTAAAGAAAAGTGAAAGATTACAAACAAAGTAGAAGAAATCATGTTTTGAAAGTTCTGCAGAAAAATATAAGTAACTCCCTGAGAAGAATCTCTTCCACGATCACGTACTCAATCGTTGTTGTCTTCCAATCGATCCCTCGTCACCTCTGTATTCGTGCTCCCGATTTTCTCCCAAAAGTCGCCCGTCCACTCCAGCCGCTGCCTAGTCTGACTCCTTGCCCTAAAATTAGAAAATAGGGCTTTTAAATCGTATCTGATAGTTGGCGCTAGTTATGGGGCTAGTTAAGTGGCGCCGCCCTCTGGAATGTTTGCCTTAAAATCTCGCGCTCACATCCGCGCTAGTTAAGTGGCCCCAGAAGGCGCGCCACCTTCTGGAATGATTTAGCCATAAACACCCGCGCTAGAAACGGCGCTAGAAACGTAGCGCCAAAAGGCGCGCCAGCTACTTCTTGTTCCACTTTCGTCTTTTTCCGGATTTTGAGCTCTTCTTTGGACAAATTACTCGCGAACCTCTTCAATTCCCTTCCAGGCCGACTAACTGCGCATCTCATAAACTCATCAGTAAAATCCACTATTCCACTTGAAAACACCCAACAACTATTCGATTTAGTAGCCGAAATAATGTCGAAAATCGACATTATCAACAACCCCAAACCGAGCGTTGCTTGTCCTCAAGCAAAATAGCGATAACATTAATCAAAAACCAGAGTTAAAACATAATTCGCACTAATGGGAGGTCCGTGGTGTCATTATGGATCTTTACAAATCTTATTCAACTAACGAAATTACTCGGTTAATCCGGACCCTTTTCCAAATCACCCCCAGTCCGCAGAGGTTAAAGTACTAACTCGTTGAGAATAAAACTGGTCGGGACCCCACTGCATCAACTTTAACCCAATTTCATGCATGATCAAGGAGGATTTCGCCTCGACCCTACCTTACGGAATGCTCTCAACTCGCTCGAACCTGGGCTGACGCTCATGTTGCTCATGCTTTGGAGTTTATGTACACAAATTCACGAGATAAATGCATGAACAACTAATTATGAAAAACGCACAAATGTACAAGAAGATGATCTCAGAAGGAATCGAGTAGCAAGATAAGGAATATCGGTAGAGGTGGTCGTAAACTCTAATCACATTTTCCAAAAGATCATTCAGGTCTTTAACAGGGTTGTAACAGGGCTAGGGTTATGGTTAGGAAATGAAGGGTAAAATGGATCAAAAATCCTGAGTGTGTCAATCTTGAAACAGTTCTGAACTTTCTAAACTTTACGACTTTTTTTTTATCACTTGGTCCTTCTGTTCTTGCTATGGTTGCTTGACCATTTTATTTACTCGTGTCTATTCTATTTGGACAACCCTTTTTTTTAGGCATCATTGGCCTTCTTTATTTATTTGGGACTACATTGGCCCCTTTTTTCTCTATGGCTGACATGCATTTCTCTTTTCTGCTCTTTCTTTGACTGTTCATTACTGCTCATGATGGACACACTTTCGGATCAAGGTTGGCTAAGGCTTTTGGCTAAGGGTTGATTGTGGGTTTTGAATTGAAAACTTTTGAAAGTGTTTGGCTGCAAACAGGCTTTGGTTACACACACAATGGGTTGGAAAGGGCTGATAGCTAAAAACTGGTTTAACAAACACACAATGCCTGAAATCATCTCTTTAGGTTCATGCGATACGGTTTACTAGACCTTTTCCTAATATCCTGATGGTTATCTTTGCTACTCGACACAAAAGTATAGCGAGATCAATCTATACTCACGACAAGGAAATTGAAAAAGTGTATCAGATTTCACGCTTAATTCCCTCGCAATGAAAGTACGTTATGTTAGGCTCGAATCTCACTGTCGGGTGGTCTCCACTAATGTCCCTAATACATGCAATCTGTCAAGTCTTACTTGATGCACCATTATCTGTCCCAGTTCATTCCTCAACAAGAAGTATTTAACTTACTGCTAATGGTGACTCGAAACAAGTTCCATCATAACAACTATAATTCCGTTACTTGCCTAAAATACAGTAAAGATCAGAATGACACTATTGACTTACTTCCACCCCAAACCAAACTATACATTGTCCCCAATGTGATAAAATCAATGATAGTGTTCCAAAAATGCATGCGAATTAATTACATTCATCCCAAATAAAATCATGCAATTAAGTACAGTCATCCCAAATGAATAAAAAATCAACGATTATAAAGGGGAAAAAAGAGATCAAAACGCCTTCCCTAATCGCGGTTCCGTCTCCTTGCTCGCTGTGCCGGTGGTGGGTTCGACGTTCCTGCCCCGTCCGGATTCTCTTCCTCGTCATCTGGTACACCCAAATATCGGAGCCCCCTGTTTATTCTTGCGAATCCCTGCCGCATCTCCAATATGGCCTCATCCAGGCGTGCATGCAGTCGTGAGTCTGAGCCAGTAGGCTGGTGGCCCTCATCCTGTACGGGATCATAATCTACATCATCCGCATCTTGATCATCAACACCTTGAGGAATGTTCATCCTCTCGCGGCCAGCTGCCTCTTGACTGGTTAACCTGTTAGCAACTGTCACTTGTTGGCGATAGGCAGTTCGGTTGTACGGTGCGAATGATGGGATGGTTAGTCTCGTTGCGATACCTGCATTCCTGCAAAATTGAGTGATTAAGCAAGGGAAAGGGAGTACCCCGGTACAGTTTTCAGCAGCCGCGTCGATCATGTGCAGTCGGATAATGTGTCCGACATCCAATGGCATGCTATGCTGAATACAATACATGATCCGCGCCACATATGGATTCAGGGTCGTGTAATGAGATGACGGCGCCGGACTTCCTTTCACGAACAATAGCCACAGCCCCAGCTCCGGTTCCATCTCACTTTTCTTTATTTCGGCTCGGCGCACCTCCCACCGTTCTCTACCATTCCGGCGAAGGGAGGATGAAATTATCTCACTATGCGTCTCATCTTGTCCCACCCCAGGGATGGGTGGAATCCCGAAGGTCGCATCGAGATCTTCGTGTCTCGGGACTCCGTAGTAATTGCAAATGTCATCGTTTGTCATCCGGATAGGTTGGCCTTGTACAATGACTGTTGAGAATTCCTCGAATGAGGGTGGAACCATTGCCGCATAGAATTCCAACACGAGGGCTGGATCATACGAGTCTGGGTTCCGGATGAAGTTCTGCCACCCTCTTTCTTCTGCAATTTGTACCGCTCGCGCATTATCAACTCTTGACAAATCTAATCCCCTTTCCACCAGAATAGGTCGGGGTGCGAAACTCTGGAACCGAGAATCGTAAGTCGGGTTCCGTCGCTGACTCCATTGAACCCGATCTTGCTGTGGCATATTGTAATAGTGGAAGAACCGCCCTGCAGCGTCAGGATTTGTGTGCACCATTTTCTGCAAAGATAAAATATTATTAGAATTCAACCTTCTAATGCAAAGATTATACAAACTGTAGCAGGAACAACTACCCCAAACCTCGGTAAAACTGAGGTTTGCAACGGAGTAACATGTGTGAAAATAACGAAATTAGCCACCCCAAACCTAAGTGAAACTTAGGTTTGTTTGGTCCTTTTGTCTAATGAAAGAATAACCCAGAATCACACACAAGTACATAAACCACACACACTCAGCAGCTTAATCATTAAGCACAACTCTTGCAGCAGAATTCCACCATTCTTTTAGGCTTTAAGAAATACAAGGAAATTACACCAAAGCCTTTTTTTCCTATCAGATTCATATTCTCAAATCCACATAACTTAATCACAAAGCATTCATCATCCATAAAATTGAAACATTCTTGCTCATCTTCCACATAAATCATATGCATTATCAGTTTAGTGTAGGTCAAAACATGAAGATACTTGAGTGCTCAACACATACTAACCTCCCCTAATGCATCTATTCAAGAATAACATCCAAAAATTCCTCTTGTACCATGACCATCATAAAACCAAGAAGAAGAAGTTCCATATAGAGAGCACAAACATGACTCATACAGTTACATGAGAAAATATGTTCTTAAGTGAAAAACTCAAGGAAAAACATGGTAGGTCCATCTCATGGCATCACTCTTTAAACAAGAATCATGTATTTTCAGATGAAGAACAACAGAGGGAACAAACAAAAGCCATACCTTCGGATTTATGCACCAGAAACTGAACCCAATGCGAAATTAGGGTTAGGAAGTCGTACCTTGATGTGTTGTGGAGGATTGGTAGGTGAAGATTTGGAAGGACCTTGTAGTAGGGATCGAAAAAAATGAAGAAGGATGTGTAAAAAGAGCAGAAATCGGCGCTAGAAGCACTTAGGGTTTACAAAAATGAAGCTAAAACCCGAAAGTGAGTTTTTATACCCATCAGGTAAGCCGCGCTAGAACCCGCGCTAGAAAAGTAGCGCCAAAAGGCGCGCGGCCTTCTGTTTGTTTTTACACCTCAGTACTCGCGCGCTAGTTTCGTGCTAGAAAAGTGGCGCCAAAAGGCGCGCCACTTCCTGTTCCTTTGGTTTTTTTTTTCTTTTCGCTTCTTCTGTCGATTCTTGGTCTCGAAGGTATACTCCTCAGGGAAAAACACACAAAAACCTAAAAATTAAACGAAACCAAACACACCAACCTAAAATAAAACTAACCTATGGTGGGTTGCCTCCCACCCAGCGCCGTGTTTAATGTCGTGGCACGACGTCTCATGCAATTACTCCTTGATCTCATCTATATAGCTGCTCGAGATTTTTGGAACTTCGCCACCCAGATACGGTTTTACCCGTTGACCATTCACCTTGAATTTTTGGCCATCCGTTCCCTCTAGTTCCACCGATCCATATGGAAATACTTCAATCACTTTGAACGGTCCCGACCACTTGGTCTTCAGCTTACCTGGAAATAGACGCAAACGAGAATTAAATAATAAGACTTGCATACCAGGAACTAATACCTTCTCTCGAATCCGGCGGTCGTGGAACTTCTTCGTCCGTTCCTTGTAGATGGAAGCGCTCTCATACGCGTCTAATCGAATTTCTTCCAATTGATTCAGCTCCAACAACATTTTCTTACCTGTCGCGTCTAGCTCCATGTTCAACTGCTTCACTGCCCAATATGCTCTATGTTCCAACTCGACTGGTAAGTGGCACGACTTCCCAAACACCAACCGATATGGTGTAGTCCCAATTGGTGTCTTGAAAGCCGTACGATATGCCCATAATGCATCGTCTAGCTTTGTTGACCAATCTTTTCTTGATGAGTTCACCGTTTTCTCCAAGATGCTTTTCAACTCACGGTTCGATACTTCCGCTAATCCATTTGCTTGCGGATGATAGGGGGTAGTAACTCGGTGTTTTACTCCATACTTCCTGAGTAGCATGTCGAGATACTTATTACAGAAATGACTTCCCCCGTCGCTAACTAATGCCCTTGGGACCCCAAACCTTGAGAAGATGTATTTCTTGAGAAATTGGATAACCACCTTCGAATCATTGGTGGGTGTTGCAATTGCCTCTACCCACTTCGATACATAGTCAACTGCGACTAGTATGTATTCGTTCTGGAAAGAAGGGGGAAAAGGCCCCATGAAGTCAATGCCCCAAACGTCGAATAGTTCTACCTCCATGAATACCTGCATCGGCATCTCATCCTTCTTTGAAATATTTCCCACTCGCTGGCATCTATCACATCGGGTAATGAACTGGCGAGTATCCTTGAACATTGTCGGCCAGAAAAATCCCGACTGTAGCATTTTTGCAACTGTTCGATCAGCACTGAAATGACCTCCACATTCCAAAGTATGGCAGAATGTGAGGATACTCTCTTTGTCTTCGTCGGGTACACAACGTCTGATCATCCCGTCTCCACATCTTTTGTACAAGAACGGTTCATCCCAATAGTACCGTTTGGCTTCAGCGTAGAACCTCTTCCGTTGATGTGAGTTCAGTCCAAAAGGTTTCACATCACCTGCAAGAAAATTAACTAAGTCAGCATACCAAGGGTCAACAGAAGACTTAATGGAAAATAACTGCTCATCTGGAAAAGAATCATTTATAGGGATAGTTTCAATTGTTTCTGCCGACTCCTCTCCAAGTCTAGATAAATGATCGGCCACAAAATTCTCGGACCCTTTCTTGTCCCGGATCTCAATGTCGAACTCTTGCAACAGCAGTACCCATCGAATTAACCTCGGCTTTGCGTCTTTCTTCGCCATTAGGTATTTCAACGCCGAGTGATCAGTATAGATGATAATCTTGGATCCAACCAAGTATGATCGGAACTTCTCGCAAGCGTACACCACCGCCAATAACTCTTTTTCGGTGGTTGCATAGTTGTTCTGTGCCTCATCTAGCGTTTTGCTGGCATAATAGATCACATGCAATTTCTTCTCCTTTCGTTGACCCAAGACAGCTCCCACAGCAATGTCGCTCGCGTCACATATCAACTCGAACGGAAGACTCCAATCGGGTGCAGTCAAGATAGGGGCTGAAATGAGTTCCTGTTTCAACCTGTCAAACGCAGCAATACATTCATTAGTAAAATCAAAATTAACATCCTTCAAAAGTAAAGAGCTTAAAGGTTTAGCAATTTTAGAGAAGTCCTTGATGAAACGCCGGTAAAACCCTGCGTGTCCCAAGAAGCTTCTCACTCCCTTCACTGTTGTTGGATATGGCAGATTCTCTATCACGGCTACTTTCGCTTTATCCACCTCTATTCCTTCCCTTGAAATCTTGTGTCCAAGTACGATGCCTTCCGTTACCATGAAATGGCACTTCTCCCAGTTGAGTACTAGGCTCGTTTCTTGACACCGCTTCAAAACTGCTTCTAAGTGATCGAGACACGCATCGAATGAATCCCCAAACACTGAGAAGTCATCCATAAATATCTCAATAGTTTTCTCCACCATGTCGGAGAAAATCGACATCATGCACCGCTGAAACGTACCCGGTGCGTTACATAATCCGAAGGGCATTCTCCGATATGCGAACGTGCCATATGGACAAGTAAAAGTCGTCTTGTCCTGATCTTCTGGTGCAATTGGAATTTGATTGTATCCCGAATACCCGTCAAGAAAACAATAATAGGCGTGTCCCGAAAGTCGCTCCAACATCTGATCGATAAATGGAAGTGGGAAATGGTCTTTCTTGGTGGCGTCATTCAACTTCCTATAATCGATACACACACGCCACCCGGTCACTGTTCGCGATGGAATAAGCTCGTTGTTGTTGTTTTTCACGACTGTAATTCCTCCTTTCTTGGGTACAACTTGTACCGGACTTACCCACGGACTGTCGGCCACTGCATAAATGATTCCAGCATCTAGAAGTTTTAACACTTCCTTCTGGACTACTTCCTTCATGTTTGGATTCAGCCGACGTTGGTGCTGAACGCTAGGCTTGTGCTCTTCTTCCAGATTAATTCTGTGCATACAAAAAGTTGGACTCAACCCCTTCAAATCTGCTATGGTCCACCCGATGGCAGATTGGTGAGCCCTCAAAACTCGGATCAACTTCTCTTTCTCTACCGAAGTGAGGTGTGCAGCGATGATTACCGGTAGTGTTGAATTTTCGCCTAAAAAGGCATACTCTAAATGGGCCGGTAACTGTTTAAGCTCTAACTTGGGTGGCACTTTCGATGATGGCTGTGATTTAGCAATTGGCTCACCCAAATCTTCTTTCGTTGATCTTTTCGGGCCTCGATACTCGGACAAGGCATTCAGTTGCTTCACACTCTCGTTCCCGTTATCGGTGCATATTCCGGTTAAGGCATTCCCAAGTGGATCATTGCTATAATTAATTCGGGAAGTCTCCTCTACAGCTTCATTTATCACTTCAACCCGATAACAAGTACCTCTCTCTACCCCGACTCGAGCTGTTGGAAAGACATTGAACACAACTCTTTCCTTGCCAACATTAAGAGACAACTTTCCGCCTTGCACATCAATTAATGCCCCTCCGGTGGCCAGAAATGGTCGGCCCAAAATGAGAGGGATCTCTTTGTCTTCATCCATATCTAGAATCACAAAATCTACTGGAAAGTAGAATTTGTCGACCTTCACCAAAACGTCTTCAATGACTCCGTACGGATATTTGATGGATCTATCCGCCAGTTGGAGTGTCACGTTTGTAGGCTGCACCTCTCCCAATCCAAGTCTCCTGAAAATGGACAAAGGCATCAAGTTAATACTTGCACCTAAATCACAAAGTGCCTTACCAAAATCGGCACCTCCTATATGAACAGGAATCGTAAAACTCCCTGGATCTGTCAATTTCTGTGGAAGTTTGTGCTGGATTATTGCACTGCACTCTTCAGTGAGCGCCACGGTTGCGTGTTCCTCAATTTTCCTCTTGTTAGAGAGGATATCCTTTAAGAACTTCACGTAAGATGGCATATGCGCTAATGCTTCTGCAAAAGGAATATTAATGTGCAATTTTTTAAACACTTCTAAAAATTTAGAAAACTGAACCTCATCCCTTTGCTCTTTCAACCGGTTCGGATATGGGACTTTCGGTGCCTCCGGTGGTATGGTTGCCTTCGGTGCAGGTTTTGGTGTCTCAGCGTTGGAAGCATTCTTACCTTCCATTTCCAGCTCCTCATCCACTTTCTCTTCGTCTTCTTCTCCCGTCGCATGACCATTGGTTTCTTTTTCTGCCTCTCTCGCCTCTAGACGTGGGTTCTTGGCTAACTCTTTCCCGCTCCTCAGCTGGATTGCCTTGCAATCTTCTCTATTCTTTTTCTCGGGCTGGCTCGGAAACGTACCTTGACTCCGAACAGCTAACGCCTCTGCCATTTGTCCCATTTGACCCTCAAGAATTCGGATAGATGCGGTGTTCTGTTCCGTCGCATATCTTATCGTTCCGACTGAGCTTGACAGTGTACCAACAGTTGATGTCAACTCTCCAACCGCATTGTCCATCTTTGACACAAACTTCATTAACATTTCTTCCAATCCGGACTTTTTCTCCCCTCCTTGTGATTCTTCTTGCCTCCTTTGATTGTAACCTGGAGGACGATAAACATTAGAAGATTGAGTAGAAGAGTTCGAAGTGTTACCGTACTGATTTTGTTGCTGCTGAAACATGGGCTCTTTTTGAGCATTTTGAGGCTGGCTCCATGAGAAATTGGGATGTCGTTTCCACCCTTCATTATAAGTATTTGAGAACGGGTCGTTCCTCGGCCGGTTATTGCGGTTTTGAAGAAATTGCACTTGCTCCGGCGGAGGAAACTCTTGAGGTGAACCAAATGACTCTTGACAGCCCATATCCCCTTGGAGAGTTGGCTGAATCGTTGTCCCTTTCAGCTGATTCGTGATAGCTGCCAATTGTGCCTTGATAACCTTCATTTCATCACTTTCTTGCACACTTGCCACCTTCCTAGTGGCTGACCGAGGAGTGGCATAACTATGTTCCGCAAGATTCTCAATCAACTCATATGCAGCTTCATATTACATATTCATTAGTGCGCCACCAGCAGCGGAAGTGAGGTCATTCTTATGATGTGGATGCAATCCTTGATAGAACGTTTGGATAACCATCCATTCTTGCAGACCATGATGAGGGCACTTCTTTAGCATACCCTTGTATCGTTCCCAAGCCTCATAAAAGGACTCGCTATCCCATTGACCAAAATGGGTGATATCTGACAGCAGTTGGGCTGTTCGCCCCGGTGGAAAGAATTTGTTTAAGAAAGCCGTCACCATATCATTCCATGTACGAATCTGCCCGTTTGGTAGACTCTCTTCCCATTCAGCTGCTCGACCCCTCAATGAAAACGGAAAGAGTCGGAGTTTGATCGAACCTGGGTCAACCCCATTCACCTTGAAAGTGTTGCAAATCTTTTCAAAAGTTCTCAGATGGCTGTGCGGGTCTTCCGATGCTGCTCCTCCAAACATATTTGCTTGCACCAATTGGATGGTGCCAGTCTTGATTTCAAAATTGTTTGCTGCAATTGGAGGAACATAAGGTCCTCTCTGGACGGCCCCCATGTTCGGATTAGCAAAATTCCGCATAGGCACTCTCTGTCGTGGTGGTGGCGGATGATTCACATTGTTTTTAACACTATTGTTGTTAACGTTGTTATTGTTAACATTGTTGTTGTGAACGTTGTTGAGACCGGGATTAACATTATGGTTCTGGTTGTTGGGGTTGTTTGCATTCACGTTTGGAATTTGTTCCCCGTTACCCATGGCGAACCCTTCTCCCCAATCTTCCCCATCATTGATGTCGTCGTTGTCTAGACCCTCCATTTCTTGCTGACTTCTGAGTCTGGCTTGCCTCCTTAATCTCCTTGCAGTCCTTTCGATTTCAGGATCAAACGGTTCGAGTTCACCAGAGGAACTCCTTCTTAGCATAAACTAGAAGCAATCTGCAGCAGAAAGCAAGTCACCAATCAGATCTTGCAACTATGAAGTAACAAGAACTTGGGTCAAAATCTTGAATACGAAAAATGAAATAAAAATAAATTGCACACAAAAAAAATAAAATAAAAAAAAATAAAATAAAAAAAATAAAAATGCTCAATGTAATAATTCCTACAGCTGGTAGTGATATCAACACAAAACAAGTTCCCCGGCAACGGCGCCAAAAACTTGATAGGCGGGTTTACACCCTCCTTGACTAACCGCAAGTGTACGGTGTCGTCTCAAGTAATATGTACGTAAGTACGAGTATCGAATCCACAGAAACCAGGTGTTAAGTACCGCAATGACTATAGTTACTATTAACTGAGTGATTCAAATTGATTTGGGTTGATTGTTAAGATGTCTTGACTAGCAACGTATGAAAACAGGACAAATAATTGGGCTTAATATCAAAGAGAGAAATGGAGGGTTGGACTCCGAATGAATTCAATTAATGAGACTTTGAAATTACTTCTAAATAGTTAAATCGATTTATGACTTGTAAAACCTAAACTCGTTACACTTCTTCAAGCTGCATCGAGACTTAACTTAATCGAAGTTGCTTATCTTCCGATCTCACAGTTGATTTAAGTTAAAGCGATTGGTTTTTACCACAACACCAAAGGAAATGGATTATCTCTAACTAATTCCCTTCGGTGGCCATTGAATTTGAACTAAATCTTGAGATTTCCCTCGAACACTCAAGATGTTTTTAAATCATTTAACAAGTGATCAGTTTATCAAACGCATTAAGCATGAATTCAAAGTCGTCATCCATCTATTAAAACTGAAATAAAAGTCGTTCAAAGTCTACATCTATGAAACATCCATCATCCAACCCCCCAACATGAAGTTTAGCTCATGTTGGGGGTGTGTAAAGAAAAGTGAAAGATTACAAACAAAGTAGAAGAAATCATGTTTTGAAAGTTCTGCAGAAAAATATAAGTAACTCCCTGAGAAGAATCTCTTCCACGATCACGTACTCAATCGTTGTTGTCTTCCAATCGATCCCTCGTCACCTCTGTATTCGTGCTCCCGATTTTCTCCCAAAAGTCGCCCGTCCACTCCAGCCGCTGCCTAGTCTGACTCCTTGCCCTAAAATTAGAAAATAGGGCTTTTAAATCGTATCTGATAGTTAGCGCTAGTTATGGGGCTAGTTAAGTGGCGCCACAAGGCGCGCCACCCTCTGGAATGTTTGCCTTAAAATCTCGCGCTCACATCCGCGCTAGTTAAGTGGCCCCAGAAGGCGCGCCACCTTCTGGAATGATTTAGCCATAAACACCCGCTTTAGAAACGGCGCTAGCAACGTAGCGCCAAAAGGCGCGCCAGCTACTGCTTGTTCCACTTTCGTCTTTTTCCGGATTTTGAGCTCTTCTTTGGACAAATTACTCGCGAACCTCTTCAATTCCCTTCCAGGCCGACTAACTGCGCATCTCATAAACTCATCAGTAAAATCCACTATTCCACTTGAAAACACCCAACAACTATTCGATTTAGTAGCCGAAATAATGTCGAAAATCGACATTATCAACACACCTCTAGCTCCCATGTCCAGAAACAACCACAGGAGCCCCAACAGCTGTCCAGACACAGCCAATACCTTAAACCACCCAGCCACTTAATTTGTATATAATTTGTAATTAAAAATAACAATTGAATAAAATCTTACACCAAAACACCATAAGTTTTAATCCTCAATACCTCAACTAATCTGATGAATATCAAGACCGCAAACTTGGCTAACAGAACCATAATCCAAATCTGGACCAAGTCACAAAATAGAGTCCATGATCACAAAAATGGTCTATAAAACATGTACATCAGTACATAATCACATGCTTTCAACTCTCCTGGCTTGCCTTACAAAGATTTCCTTTCGATTCCTCTCAAAGTATTCAACTTGAATCGGAGACATGCCACTATTATCCATAGCCATAATTCTATATTCCTCACTTCGATCTTGAAGTTCAAGCTTTTTCTCTTTAAGCTCAACATGTTTTTGCTCGGTTACAAGTAATTCTTGAAATTGTTCGGCCCTAATGCGTTCATTTTCTAATCTTCTCGCCCTCAATTCTTCCAACTCAATATGCACCTTTGATGGTTCATCACGATCTTCACCGGCTTGATTTAAGACTTTAGCTTTCTTGATCGCTTCCTTTTTAGCCTTTCTTCCAATTGGCCTCTTCAAGCTTGCCGGCTCGGGAGCCTCTATGTTGTCATCATCTAAATTGATCGACTTTGAAGCTTTGCTAGAATAAATTCTTGACTTTCTTTTATCTTCAATTCTCTTATGTTCATTCATCCATTTATGTTGAAACCTCAATATATTCCAACAATGATCTAACTGAAATGGGTGACCTTCCTCTTTCCTAAAAACTTCTTTTGCCTCCGCTACCTATCACATGATAACACGATATCAAAATAGTCTCAATAAGTTTAACGAAATCATAATGAAAATATAGTAGCAAGGTGGTAGTTTACCTTGTCTTGTTCTGTGTAACCACTTTTCCTTAAATGTTCAATTTGAGAGTGGATTCCACAAAAGCTACTTACAACGGCACTTATTTTCACCCAACGACTTTGTAATGATCTCTCACTCCGATGTTTGTCCCAAGTCTTGTTTTCAGCGTAGTACTTGGTAATTCGTTTCCAAATTTGGGACTTCTTTTGTTCATTTCCTGTTACTGCATCTAAGCTGTTATTTAACCATGCCGAAACAAGAAGCTTATCTTCTTCGATGTTGAAATTATCTGCTCTTTGTCCCTTCTTGCTGCCATATGCAATAGGAGTATCTTCATTATCATCATCCAATAATGTCGTCCCCTCATAATTTGTATACGGTGGTGTAGCACACATGGAGCCATTAGGCCGATATTGAGATAAAGTTAAATCATATAAGGGATGCGTTTCGTTAAGGTCATTGACGATTGTTGAGCTATTGAGAAGTCCCGTGAAACTATGTGGCGTAGAATGCATCTGCAAGAAGAAAAAAATATAGATTTCAATTCCAATGCCTTCGAATGCTAGATTACAACCTCAATGATCAGTTTGTAATCCTATAATCTCAAATATTTTGCACCTATAGATGCCTATGAATATCAAATAAACTAGAACTTGAGCAGGAAACACAAGCCTCAAAATATTATTTTTCCTCTCAGACATTTCATCAAATAGTTTGTAGTCATCATCAAATTCACAAAGTAAAGAAAACTAAAATCGTATTTGATTAACCTATTATTGCATACCTGGTTCGATTCCATGTATAGAGGACTTTGAGGGATGAAATCAAACAGAGCTACAACAAGGAAAAAAACTAAAAAGTTATTAGATTAAAAATTGGAGATGGAAGTAGAGAGATTGAAAATTGGTTAATGTGAAGCCGAGAGATTGAAAATTGGATATGGAAGGGTTTGGTTTTCCCAACCCAGAGATGGAAATGAGGAGACGATGGGTTTCCCGGTTAATTATTTGTTTTTGGTGGGAAACTATTAAAATAATGATTTCTCTCTCCATTTAGAGATTTCTCTAAATTTAGAGATTTTTACACTCTCTCTCTCTTCATTTTTCTAGTTTAGCATATGGGATAGCATAGCTGTTGGAGCAACAAAAATGCTAAAACTCCACTTTTTTCTATTTTAGCATAGCTGTTGGAGATGCTCTGAGGTCTAATTTTATGACTGAATTGTAAATAGGGTACCAAAATTTAGGGTGGGTTTGGTACCATACATGACATAATAGAACAGTTGTTATCCAATGTACAATTGTTAAATGACTAGTTTATCCTAGTCTATTTCGGAAAGGAGAGAATCGATTATGTAGAAGTCATGTTTGTAGTGTGAAATTGATTATGCAGAAGAAAACAAACTGTCCTAGAATCGAATATGAAACCTATTTGTAGAAGATAATGTTTACCTTTCGATCGATTATTGGAGGACTTCGATTTCTAAAGTGGTGAAGTGAGAAATCGATCTATGTAGGGAGGTGTGAAGGAGATATTGGTCGATCGAAGAGAGGCATGAGGAGGTCCAGAGAAGTCAACATGAATCAGTGGCGGATGGTCTAGGGACCTATAGAGGCCATGGCCCTGGGCTTTTCCATGCACCAAGTAAGATTTTATACAACTTATTTATTTATTTATTGTATTTTACATGTAGATGTAGATGGAATCATGGAAACTCAATACAAATTTTAGCCGAACCAACTCCCTCTCTCCGCAACCTTAGCCTCTTTATTAGTTTCTAAATTGAACAATCTATGAAACCTTTCCCCCAACACCAAATTATCCATCCATTTGTCGACCCACACCCTCGTGTTACTCCAATCCCCCAATTCCTTTCCAAAAGAAGACGAAAAGTTTATCCCCAACTTCTCGAGCTCATCCCCTACTCGATTGATGTTCGACCACACCGAAGTAGTGCTCTTCCTACCTAGGGTGTTACCCTTCAAACCCCCCCTCCTTCCCGTAGATACTCTTTATCACTTTAACCCAAAGAGACTCACTTTCGCAACCAAACCTCCACCACCACTTCCCCAAAAGCCCCCAATTGCTTTCTTGGAGACTTCGAACATTTAAGCCACCTTTATTGAGCCTTCTAAGAACCCTTTCATAGTTTACCCAAGCCACACCTTTCCTCTCGATAGATCCCTTACCCACTCCTCACTCTTTCAAGCTCATGTATCACTCCTCTTGGGGCACGAAACAACGCGAAGTAGTACAAAGATAGGCTCCCTAGAACCGCTTTAACTAAAGTTAACCGACCGCCAAACAAAATTAATCCCGACTTCCACAAAGCAAGTTTGTTTTCAATTTTTCCACTATAGATTTCCAACTCTCTTTTTTCCACATCGAAGCACCAACCGGAAGGCCAAGGAAGAAGAAAGGAAATGACCCACAACCACACCCCAAACCATTCACCCACAAATGAAGCTCCTCACTAACTCTAATGCCATACAATTTTGTTTTACCCATGTTGACTTTTAAACCTGACAACATATGAAAACAATTTAGAATTTTCATAAGGTTTTTTAGGTTGGAAATACTCCACTTACTGAAAATTTTCTTGTCTGTTCCACTTATTGTTACATCAAACATGGAACACATTGTCCTATCGTAGAGTTTACCAGGTTATTTACTATACCTAATGAAAATTACAAGGACCGAGAATCTTACTGGTAAATAAGGGTGACGATGGTGCAATTTGGTATCCAAATATGACAATTGGTTAGAACAGAAATTCAACATTTGGTAAGACAGAACTGGACATGACAAATAAAATGATCAATTTACCAATTTCCCCCTAAAAAGTTGTTTACATACTTTGACTATTTTATATAATTTATTAAGTTATAATAAAAGATATATTTTTATAACAAAATATATTTGTATCAAAATATATCTTTACAAAGTTTTCGTTAAGACGGTTACAATGGCATAAAAATTAAAAGTTTATGTAGTTTCCAAATTTTGTCTTATACTTGTATTATTTATTACTATTATTATTTAATAAATTACAAAATAGTTAAAATACATAAACCATAAAAAGATATTTTGAAAAAAGTAAATTGAATGTAGGGTTGCACATGAGTTGGGTTGCCTGGGTTAAAGGCATTTGAAAAACTCGATCCAATGTTTGCGGTTTGCCAAACAAAACTACAATTCAACCCAAACCGTGCAAGTTGGGTTGATCGGGTTAAAACTTTGGTAGTTTGCTACGTCATTTTTCAATCTAATTAAGCGTTTTTGTTTAAACGAAATAAAATGAAAATGAGAATATACAAAAAAGGCTAACAAACTTTAAAAATTCATGTGAATAAGAAAGTATAATTACGGTTGAATTGTAATAAGATTTTGAATATAGCTATTTACGGGTTGATCTAATGTCTAATGTATATATTAATTAGTGTAAACTCCAATTTTGGTTCCTGACATTTCTGGATATCTTTGAAAGTGGGACCTATACTTTCGTAAGTCAAATTTTCATCCTTGAGGTTTCAATTTTGCTCTGAGAGTGAGACCTGACCACTAACTCCGTTAAAAAAACTCCATTAGAGCTAGGTCCCACTTTTAGAGCAAAATTAAAACCTCAAGGATGAAAACTTTACTTGTGTATATGTCCCATTTTCAAAGAAATCCAGAAACTATAAGAGTCCAAAATTGAAGTTTACTCTATTAATTAATGAGTAAACAATCATTTTAAATCCATAGTATAGATAGACATTGGGGTCATTGACTTGGGTCGAGTTCAAATTACTTTAACTCAATTCCAATTTCCAACCCAATGGATGCGGTTTGGCCTAATGTTTTTTTGTATCATTGATGTGTGCGTGCTTTGAATACACCAACAGACGTGTGCTAATAGAACCAATAAGCAAGTATACTTATTTAGAACTATGTCGTCTTATCAAGTAATAAAGTGGTAAAATACCGATTATCGTCCCACAGAGATTGGAGTTAAAATGTCTATTAAAGTAGGATGAAAGAAGTGATTTCAGATGGTGATTTGGAAGAAAATATCTTTGATTGGTTGGTTGATGATTAACACAGATTCTAATTAACAAGATTAAAAGAGAAGCAAGGGTGTAAGACTTGTAATGTTATGATAAACCAAATTCCAATAGACCAATGCTGCAACAATGCTACAGCATGAAGCTGCAGTGATGCTGCAGCATAGCAGTGACAAAAACGAGTTTTATTATCTACTTTGAGACACGTTCCTCTCGGACTCTCACCATCCCATGATTCCAGTAGCTAGAGCAATCTCATCTCTGAGCAGAACCCAAGATAATGGAACGATGGAAATGGAGTTCTCAAAGCATATGGCAAAACAAATTCTCTTTGTTAAAAGTTACTCTCTCGATATAACCCCCATACCTCCCAAGTTGTTTTACTCCTAAATAGCTTATCTCTAAGTCTATTCCATTTTAATCCTTTGAGAAAATGACAACTTATCAAGAATGAATCATTTTAGAAAACAAAAGTAACAACTCTCATTGCAAGTTACTCTCTCGATATAACCCCTTAAGTCATCCAAATTGATGTGCTATTCAATGGCCTATCTCTAGGTCCATGACACTTTAACACTATCAAAGTGATCAATTTGTCAAAGGATTTTGTTATCTTGAAAGAACTTGGATTGGAATAATAAAACATCATTTTTGCCACAAAAATGCCTACTTTCTTTTGGTCATCATAACACCCCTTGTCTCACACCCAAGCTACAAGATTAGCTACTCATTACACTAAATGAAACAAAATAAATGCAAGATACTAGGAAAGTAAACATGATGATTGGGAGTGTAAAGTACTTGGAAATGAAAACTAACTAAAGTAAATGGCTAAAAATGTAAAGACAAGAATGTAAGTAATAAGCAATAAATGACAAGGGGTACTAATGGAATGTAAATCTATGACTAACAAGAATATATACTGAAAAGTAAGAACATTAAACATAAGAAATAAGATGCAAGAACATTAAAGAGACTAACATGTGCAGTGGGATACTGCCCAGTGCCGCAGCAACGCATACGTGTATCTAAGAACAAAGAAAAATTAAAGGAAGAACACTTGAAGATTTGAAGAACACATGAAGAACATGAAGAACATGAAGATGATTTCTGGAAAATAAACTACTGAAGTGTATAACTGATTTCAGATCAAGTCTAAAGTGGGTTATCCAAAAGGTAAGATGTCCCCTCTATTTATAACAAAAGGGGATGGCATCTTAGGTAATAAAGTACAACTAAGCCTAACTAAATAGTACAACTAGTTAGCCAAAAGTACAATACCAAACTAAACCATTACTTAAACTACTATTGCAATCTAAAGAGTGTTTTAGGGGTTACAAAATATCAGATTTAATCACAAAATATCAATTTTCAGCTCATTAAGCCGTCTCCTTCAGCCCCTTTATCACCAGATCCCTGCTGTTCCAATGCTGCAGCAATACCCTGTTTTGGCTGATTTTCTCAAAAATGCTTATATTAGCCTACCAATAAAGTAAAACAAGCTAACCATGATTCCTAGCTCCAAGAAAGTAAAACAAGATAAAAAGGACTCAAAGTTGGGATTTTAGAATGAAAAAGTCCTAACTAATCTAAAGAAATAAGTGCTTAAGTACTCAAAATTGAGCACTTATCACCACCCCAAACTAAGAAATTTGCTTGTCCCCAAGCAATAAAAAGACTAAAAGAAAATGACTCAAATTTTGAAAGTTTTGCACAAGGATGGCATTAAGTGCACATCATGAGTGTGAGCATGTTAAGGGTGCATAGCATAGCCTTTCATAAATCCCAAGTAACCAAAGTCCCATTCTTTTGTGAACATAAACCATACGTTAGCCTCACATTCTCTTTGTTCTAGTCAACACATCATACATATCACAGATTACTAGGACTTTAAGTGAACTGGATCTCTCTTTTTGGCATATTTTTCTTTCTCACTTTGCCTTTTCTCTCCCCATGCATCAAATCACATTGGATTTTTCAAATTTTTATGCATTTTCTGTTTTGATGACATACACCTGCCCCTATGGGGCATTTTTGGTGTTTTTTGGTGTTTCAACCACTTTTTCTTGACGTGCAATATTTGCTAAGGCTTTGCCTTTGATTGTCATTTTTAGACACCCCACCCCAAACTAAGAGATTTACAATGTCCTCATTGTATGGAAGAAAGGATGTATTTTCAATGGTTTCAAGTGGCTAAAAATCGGAGAAAAGAACAATGGCCTAGATCATTTCTGCGATGAATGTAGAATGTGGACCAAATTGTGTCCCAAGCAATTCTGAGGCTAATTCTAGCATGAACAACCTAAAGAAATGGTCTTGGACTTGTGAAATTATTTGGGCTATGCAAACATGCTAACATTACTCATTCATGACCCAAATGCAAGAAAATAAACCTAAAATATGCAAAAACTAATCCCCGACTCAAATAACAAAAATTAAAACAATAAATGGAGCTAAGAGTTCATGATTAACCTGCCCTACTCATTGGGAGTAGGCTGTTTCTGCCCAAAAATGGTAGTGCCCTGAGGCCCAACAGCCTTGAGTGCTGCAGCACCATTCTTGACAGCAACCACTGCTTTCAGCTTTCGGTTTTCCTGCTGCAGTTTGGCAATCTCCAGGTTCTTTTCTTTCAGCAACCTTCTCAGCTTCGGCAGTCCCGAACTGCCCATCTCTCTTGCTTTCCTCTTTCTTTCAGCAACAACAGTCTTCACCTCGAACCTTAACTCCTCAACCTTCTCTATGAACTCATTCCTCTGCTTCAAGATGGTATCCAAAAGGGTGTTGTTTTGGCTCAGCACGTCCTGCATCATATTGACCATGTCAAGGGTTCCAACACCTTTCTCTCTTCTATCCCGCAGCCTCTGCACTGCTCTCAGATCAATCTCATCCTTCTCCCTTTGTTCTTTCACTATCAAATCGTCCTTGTATTGCGGGGCACCTATCTCCACCAGCAACTTTGTCAGCATTCCTGGAAAATAGAACTCCCCTTTTGCTCTTGTGGCGCATCCTCTTATACTTCTCAGCATTTGTTTTCCCAAGTTCACTGTTTTACCTGTCATGACACAAAATAGCAGAAACATTCTCTCCACATATATCGTGCTATCATGTGTGGTTGGTGAAATGGAATGTCTCACCAAATTTATCCACACATTGGCATCTGCATAGAGGTTATAAGCTTTAAAGGTCCTCAACATGAGATTGGAGTGGTATTCCCAAGTGGTTCTAGGCTTACCTAGAGGAGTAGCCACTTCATGTAAATCATTTAAAGTTGCATTGTTTACTAGCTTATAAAACTCAGTCTTGGCTGGTGGAGTAAGTGACAGAAAGCTGTTGATTCTCTTGGCTGTAAGGTGGACTGGAATGCCTCTAACAGTCAGTCTAGAGGATGAGTTGGTTGCCACCTCACAGTAAAACTCTCGGATCAATGTGAGATTGTAAGAGTGATGGACCTCACAAAGTTTTTCCAGCCCTTGGGTTTCTACCACCTGTTTGATAAAATGAAACTCTCTAATGCTTTGCTCATCGAATCCCTTATCAGGCAGACCTATCCTATTCTGAAATTTTGGCCACATTTTGGCAGCAGCTGTAGAGCTGAAGCCACGGTTTGGTCTAACAGGTCTCTCTACAAACTTAGCAGTCACATCATCCTTCTTTTTCTTTCCTACAGATTGTTCATGCTGCACAGTTGCTGCAGCATAACAATTTGTCTCTAAGGGCTCTGTTCTAGATGGCTCACCTTCCTCAATCAACGTTTTACTTCTTTTTCTTAACTGCTCAGCCCCTGTGGTTTTTGTTGCATGAGTTTTACCCAAATACTTTCTTTTTCTAGGAGCTATTCTCTCAATCAATGGTTCATCCTCATCTTCCCAAATGGTTTCATTTAAATTAGGAATGGTGTTGATTGGATTTTGGCGAACCACAGGTGGCATTTCCATGGTCATTTCTTCAAATTCTTCCACCACATTGTTTTTAGGAATAGCTTCTGAAATGTTTGTGGTGGAGTGAAGAGGTCCAAAAGACCAATCAAAATCATTTCTTTTAAATAATCTCAAATCCACAGAAGTAGAACTAATGGGCTGTGTTTGAATCTCAGGAGATGTTTGGATGGTTTCTATCTCAAAGTCTTCCACCTCAGTGCTTTTAGTAGTAGATTTTTGAATATCTGAGGTGGAGTCCGACGGTCCAAATGGCCAAACAAACTCCAGAGGCTCAAAGAAAGCCACATTTAGTTTTGTGGAAATAATGGGTTTACCATGATCATTCTTTGAACTGGAAGCAATCATTTCATTCAAATAGGTGATTAGAGAAGATGATACCTTTGCCTTACCCTTCTTTGTAGATGCAGAATGCGGACTTCTGTAGGGAACGATAGCAAGATGGTTTGACGTGCTTTCTCGAACTTCAGCTGAAACAGGGGTTGCGATGGGTGCTTTTGCTTGCTTCTCCACACCCGAACCTTCACCTTTCTCTGGCTTTTTCTTCGGTGAAAGTTTTGCGAATGGCACCCGACATAGAGGAGGAGTAGAATCGTCCTCCAAGATCACCATTTCAGGGCTTCGATTCAAAACAGGGGGGCGAACCACAGCCCTATTTCTTCCACTGCGTCGCACATTTAGGGCTTCGCCTTCTGCATTTGGGTCTCGAGGTAGGGTGCGCTTCACTCTTGCCATGAAATCGTAGGCTTCAATCGACTGAGAAAGAGGGTATTTTGATTTTGTGGTTGAGTGTGGTGGTTTTCGTGAAGAACAGAGACGAGAGAGATAGACGATGAAGAGAGTGGGTAATTAGGAAAAAGGGTTTTAGCTGAGGGTTTTGTTAGGTAGAATATGAAAGGACCTTGTACTTATCAGATATTGGGAGTAGTGACCAGCTGTAAATTGGGTAATACCCAAGGGTTAATTTTTAAGGAAGGTACATCTTAGAGGCTAGGGTGTACTTGGTGTGTACCTGATCCCAACATCATTTTTTATCAAGTTGAAAAAAGGTAACTGACTTAGTTAATTTCTTTTGAGATATCTTTTCTGCCCTTTTTTTTAATGCCTTTCCTTAAATTCCCTGGAATAGAATTTTATTTAATGCCCCTCTGATTTTCCAACTGATTTGTCTGAAAAAAATCGAACCCCCCCTGATGCTGCAGCATTGACTCAACATCCTTTGGTTTCCCTTGTTTGCTTAAATGGCTGCACATCAGTAAACATATCACTCTTAACTAATACAGAAATATAACAATGCATTAAAAGAATATTTACAAGGATAGTTGGAACTTTTAAAGATAGTTCCCATCTTTGTTTGAATCTTTTAGCACAAAGAAATCACCTCCACAGTGTGATTTTGTAGAGATGCTGCAGCATCATGGTATAGCTTCACTCGTTGACCATTGATTTTGAACACACTATTTTCTTCCGGGTTAACTAAGTCTACAGCCCCGTATGGATAAACCTTGTGTATGACAAATGGGCCTGACCATCTAGACTTAAGTTTACCCGGAAACAATTTCAACCTAGAATTGAACAAAAGACATTTCTGACCAGCTTTCAACTCTCTGTGCCTGATTCTATTGTCATGCCATTTTTTGGTTTTCTCTTTATAGAGTTTGGCATTCTCATAGGATATGTTCCTATGTTCCTCTAGTTCACAGAGTTGTAACTTCCTCTTGTTGCCAGCATCATCTAAGTTCATGTTCAACTCCTTTATAGCCCAGTATGCTTTGTGTTCTAACTCAAAAGGGAGATGACAAGCCTTTCCAAAGACTAACTTGTATGGGGACATACCTAAAGGTGTTTTGAAAGCAGTCCAATATGCCCATAAAGCATCGTCTAATTTGAAAGCCCAGTCTTTTCTATTTGGTTTGACAACTTTTTGTAAAATCCCTTTTATTTCCGTGTTTGAGAGTTCAGCTAAACCATTTGTTTGTGGGTGATAAGCAGTGGAAACTCTGTGTTTCATATTGTATTTTTCAAGGACTTTACTTAACAAATTGTTTATAAAATGGGTACCCTCATCACTTATTAGTGCACGGGGGGTACCAAACCTTGTAAAAACTTGTTTTTGTAAAAACTTGACAACAGTTTTTGCATCATTTGAAACACATGCCATTGCTTCAACCCATTTGGACACATAATCAACAGCAACAAGAATGTATTGACAATTGTTAGATGGTGGGAATGGACCCATGAAATCAATTCCCCAAACATCAAACAACTCAACTTCCAAGATCCCATTCAAAGGCATTTCATTTCTTTGAGAAATGGAACCACTTCTCTGACATTCATTGCACCTTTGTGCAAAATTATGGACATCTTTAAAGAGAGTAGGCCAATAAAAACCAGATTGAAGCACTTTAGCTGCTATTCTTTGGCCTCCGAAATGTCCTCCATAAGCTGACTGGTGGCAATGCTGCAGGATTGCTACCACTTCTGATTCTGGAATGCACCTTCTCAGTATTTGATCTGTACCAAGTTTAAACAAAAAAGGGTCATCCCATATTTAAAATTTGCAATCATGGAGAAATTTCTTCAGCTTATGGTGAGTATAATCAGAAGGTTTAATGCCACAAGCCAAGTAATTAGCTATGTCAGCAAACCATGGCAGTTGTGTTTGCACCATAAGAATCTTTTCATCAGGGAAGGTTTCTATGATGTCTCCACCTTCCCTACTTTCAACTAACTTTTCCAACCTAGACAAGTGATCAGCCACTTGGTTCTCCACCCCTTTCCTATCAACAATTTCTAAGTCAAACTCTTGCAATAACAAAACCCATCTTATTAGCCTTGGTTTTGCATCTTTTTTTGAAATGAGATATTTGATGGCAGCATGGTCAGTGTGAACAATGACTTTAGCTCCCATCAAATATGATCTAAAATTTTCAAATGCAAAAACCACGGCTAATAACTCTTTTTCAGTTGTTGTGTAATTGATTTGAGCTTCATTTAGGGTTTTGCTTGCATAGTGGATGGTATGAAAAATCTTTTCTTTTCTTTGACCTAAAACTGCACCAACAGCCCAATCACTTGCATCACACATGATTTCAAAAGGTTTGTCCCATTCAGGAGCAACAACCACTGGAGCAGTTACCAAAGCTTTCTTTAAAGTAAGGAATGCATTTCTGCAATCCTTATCAAAATCAAAATTTTGGTCTTGCTGTAATAATAGACATAAAGGTTTTGAAATCTTTGAAAAATCTTTTATGAAACGTCTATAAAAACCAGCATGACCAAGAAAGCTTCTGATTCCTTTAACAGTGGTTGGTTCAGGTAGTTTTTCAATAACTTCAAGTTTAGCTTTATCTACCTCAACTCCTCTTTTTGAAATTAAATGACCAAGGACAATTCCTTCTGTAACCATGAAATGACATTTTTCCCAGTTAAGAACCAAGTCAGTTTCTTCACACCTTTCAAGACTTTGTTTTAGATTTTCCAAACAATGATCAAAAGATGAACCATAAACAGAAAAATCATCCATAAATATTTCAATGGATTTTTCAAGCATGTCAGAGAATATGGACATCATGCATCTTTGGAAAGTAGCAGGTGCATTGCAAAGTCCAAAGGGCATTCTCCTAAAAGCAAAACTGCCAAAAGGACAAGTGAAAGTAGTCTTCTCTTGGTCTTCTGGTGCTATGGCTATCTGATTGTAACCTGAGTATCCATCCAAGAAGCAGTAGAACTCTTTTCCAGCTAACCTGTCCAACATTTGATCAACAAAAGGTAAAGTAAAATGGTCTTTTTGAGTAACATTGTTTAGTCTACGGTAGTCCATGCAAATTCTCCATCCGGAGACTATTCTAGTTGGGATGAGTTCATTCTTGTCATTAGAAATGACAGTGATCCCACCCTTCTTAGGCACACATTGGACTGGACTAACCCAAGAACTACTGGCTATTGGGAAAATAATTCCTGCATCTAACCATTTTAAAATTTCCTTTTTTACCACCTGTTAGTTCAGGATCTAATCTTACAATCAATATAGAAAACAGTAATTGAGAAGTTGTATGATCAAGCCCAATTGTATTCAATGATGAACAGAATTACAGATCTTAGAGAGAAATAGTCTCAAAGATTACAAAGGATGAATACAACGATATTCGGGAAAATCAGTTAACAATGTAGTGCTAACCACTCTATTTATACTGTAATGGAAATATTAAAGCTACAGTACAAATATGAATGACTAATAGGAACAATACACGTGTCCTAATTAGTTAACTAAACACTAAGGAAAGTATCTAGTTATAAGTTCTGAACAGGTTGTTCAGAACTTCTGAACGTTCTTCTGATAAAGCTTCTCAGAACTCTGACTCTTCTTCTCAGACTTCTATACTTGAACAATTCTTCAATGCAATCCTTCTGAGCCTTCTTAGTCAGAACTCTGACTCTTCTATTCAGAACATCTGAGCCTTCTCATCAGATCTTTAACACTTGGTTTATTGACAAAACTCAGATCTAACAATCTCCCCCTTTTTGTCAAATAAACTTGAACTTTTCATCATCCAGTTCTTTCAAAGCAGGAACAATCTTCTGTAAGAGCACATTCCTCAGATTAAGCCTCTTGTCAATTTTGACAATGATTTCTTGGATAATTTCAACTTGCTGATTGATTGCTTCTTGAATCATATTTGCTTGCTTCACCTTCAGCATCTTTTTCTCCAAATTATGTTTAATAATTCTTAAAGTTCCAGAGCAGTATTTTGCAGTTTCCTTTGCTCTGAAGAAGATCTTTCCACTCTTGTTTTTAAAAAAAACTCCCAAATCTGGATATCTGTGAACACTTCCAGTCTTTAACTCCTTTTTCTGATCATGATCTGTGTTGGGATTTGCCAAATAAACACATGGCCTTTGTAAATACAGAAATATTTGAGAATCTGTATAACAATGCCATCTCAGGATGTAAAACATAGCTTCAATCACCACACTTCTTGCCTTCCTTTCAGTTTTATCTTTGCTTGATTCTTTAAAGCACAACATACTATGTAGTCTGTAGAAATCCACTACTGATAACTTTTCAAAATCTGCATCAGTAAAGTAGTACACTTTGCCATCTTCTCTCAAAACTTCAAAGGACAAGTACTCCAACTTTCTGAATTGTTTAACTTTTAAGTCTCTGATCCCTGTGATTAAGAAGTCTGAATATACAGCCTGCTTTGATTTCCCAAGGAATCTTGATTTCTCTGCCAACCAGATCTGAGTCTCTTTTGGTCTGTCATAGTATACATCCAGAAATTGTATCTCTTTAGGCTTGAAAAACTCAGGTAGATCAAACTCAAGAAAGTATCCATTCAAATCAATTGACATTTCATCTTCTTTTGGTTCAGATTGTTCAACTTGCTCAACACTAGTTATCTGCACATTCTGAGGAGTTGTGTCCTGAACTTCTTCAACTTCTTCTGAAAGAATCTCATTCACCTCATATTCCGCAGGAAACACAAAGTCATTATGTAGTATCTTTTTAGGATTGATCTCTGATAATAACCATTCACCACAACTTCTGATTTTTCTTCTGAGATTTAATCTTCTTTCCACTGAGTTCACACATTTTTCTTTAGATTTTCTCTCTCAGTAGCAGCATTAACTTTCATTTCAATTAGTAACCAACTCAAAGTTGCATCACTATACTTCACCAATTCCTTCAGTTTGAATATTTCAAGTCTTCCTTGAACTGGATATGCAAACCCTTCAGTTTCCATTCCTTCATTTATAAACCCCTTCAAATATACACCAAACCCTGAAATCATTGCTGGACAACTCAAATTACATTTATCTTTTCTTCCTTCAATTGCCAATTGAAAATCATACATGTACATATTTCTGACATAAATCCCCAGAATTCTTCTGCACTCAATCTCTATCAAGGTTTCTTCAGTACTAGCAAAGAACTTAACTAGAAAGATTTGATCATCAAGAGTTAATATGTGAAAATCAAAACTGGACATTGAAACCTTTGTATTTCTTTCTTTCAGCACTTCCAATCTGACAAACATTAGACCATTGAATTCTTCTGGTTGAAACATTAACACTTTCTCAATTTTCTTCTGAATGTGTAATCTTGAATCAGGAATTCTGAATCTGTTTGAGGCTTCTGCATAGATCATCTGAGATCTATCATCCATGAAGCCATCAACATTGCTCTCCAAAAGTTCATAACCTCCTTCTGTGTGATAAAGATTCTCATATGTTTCCTCAGGAAAAATATCATCATGAAATTGTTTAGCCAGAGGTACATCACTCAACTCCAGGATAAAATCACATATAGGCTCCTCCAAAATTTGCAAGTTAATCTTGGGAATCTCAATTGGTTTTCTGAATATATACTCAGAAGGCATAAAGTAATCTTCCACTTTCTCATATTCTTCTTCTGTGTTCATTTCATCAGCATAGTTATATCGAAACTCATGCTTAAACTTCTGAGAATAATCAACAGTTCTATCTTCTTCTCCCAACAGATCAATAGGCCTTATCAGTTTTACACCTTGTTGAATATTCTGAACATTAAGTGCTCTGACTACCTCACTATGCATCCTTCTGATCAATTCCTCATTCAACCTTCTTTCTTCTGATTCAGTACCCATTGCACTATCTCTGTCATAAAGAATAATATCTGTACACATGTTGACCACTGAACTTTCCACTGTTTCCTCTGATCTCAACATTGGTTCCTCAATAGTTTCAGTTTCATCAGAAATAACTTCCATCTCTGTAGAAATAACTTCCATCTCTGTGTCTAGATTCAATTCTTCTGTTTTATCTGAGTCACCACCATCTATGTTTCCCATTTCCATTTCCTCTGTATCTGAACTATCAATTTGAACTATCTTAGTATCCACTGTTTTTACAACTTCCTCTGTCTGAACTTCTGTATTCTTTGTACTGACTAAGTGCATATCTGCTATCTCAAAATCTTCTATGCCAATGTCATCATCAGAACTTAACCTCTGTCTTTTCTCCCCCTTTTGATGATCATGAGGTTCATTATCATCAAACTTTCTTTTCAAGTTCTGATTGGAAGTACCTTCAGGTTCAGCTTCTGCAACAGGAACAGGCTCAAGAGGCTTTGAAGTAGAAGCCATTGATACACTCAGTGCTTTCAGTATAGATTCCTGCATACCTTGCATTTGTTTTAACATATCTTTTTGAAAACCAGACATCATATCCTTGATCTCCTTTTTATGAGAATCCAAGGATTTCTTTACATCATCTACTTTGGTTTCAACAGAATTCAACTTTCTCTGCAACACATCTTTCAAATCTATCACCTCATCATTCAAATCCTCCACCTTCTTCTCCAAATTTTCTACTTTTTCCCCCATCTCCTTGTTTTGTTTCTGAATCTTTTCAAATTCAGAAGTTTCTAACAGTGAACCTGAACCAACAGATGGTCCAGTTTTCATGTGCCCAGAGGGCTCATGGCCTGTAGATAACACAAAGTCATCTTGTACAATAGATGCACGTTTGAATGAGGCTTTTGTAATGTTCACCTCACCAGGACTTCCATCCAATCCTCGACACCCAATATTAGGTATGTCTATGAATGTTGTGTCAGGAATACAAAATTCCTGATTTGTGCCAGTGTTAGAAGGAATTTCAGGCTCAAATTGAATAGGACTGTGATATTCAGACTCAATGTCTTGAAAGATAGGTTGGGATTTATCACCTCCCTCCAAATAAGTTTGGGATGGTTCCCCTGAGTTATGTGAAACAGTAGCATGTTGAAATGCTTCTGAGTGGGTATGGATGGGTTGTTCAAGATCCACCACTGGGTCCATGGTGTTTGTTTCAATATTGGACACCAAGAGATGTGAACCAATAGCAGTTGTGGTTACCCGGTTAAGATTAGCTGGTTCAGAGGCATCTCTTTCTGTTTGAACCTCTGTTAACAATCTCTCATCCTCACCACCCTCATTCTGATTTTCCTCACCAATTCTAACCAAGCTCTCAGAATTTCCCCCCTCAATTCTCTCAGAATGTTCACCCATTTGAACATCCTCCCCCTCTCTAATTCGACTAGACCCCTCACCTCTCTTCTCAGGTTGATCCTCTTGGGTAGGGATTTGAGGTAATTCAATTCCCATAGAGGTGCAATAAGCTTTTAAAATCTCACTCTCCCTTGGTATATAATTCCTAAGTGATTTTGGCAACAGTTTGTGATTTGGATAATTTTCAAGTCTAGGAACTGAGGTCATCTTACCCAAGTAGAAAGTAGGACCATGCTCTTCATTTGATCTTCTTGATATGGTTCTATTTTCTTGCATTGCATACCAGATTACAATTTGCCAATACCTTATGTAAGGTATGTATGTCAGAGGATTATCCTTTGTCTTCTTCTGAATTGCTTTCTGATTCTTCTCAAAAGTATTTTTCATGTCTTCCCATAGAATGGAAGTGTAGTCGTAATGCCTATTCTTCACTAAACCCTGAAAATTTTGAAGAATCTGTTTTGAACCTTGATCAGCAAAACTATTCTTCCCTGACAAACACTTATTTACCACATGAAAGAAACAAGCCCAAATAGGTGGCAATTTGTTCCTTCTGAACAAACTGAGAGTCCTCAATCCTTCATTGTATCCCAACTTCATAAACTCTGCTATTAATTCCTCTGTTAAGGGTGAGTCTTCAAAATCTGTCCTTCTTTGTACATCATCTTTCTCTGGTAGATTCAGCATTTCTCTTAGTGCAGAGATAGATAAGGCAAATGTCACTCCTCCAATTTCAGATACAAATTTATTATCTTCTAACCTAAGATGTTTCCACCATTGTTGAATGTACTGAACAGGAACATTTTTTCTTCTTGTAAACCATTTTCTGTAAGGATGATGTTTGAATAATTCCATGATAATTCTGTGTTCAGGTTTAAATCGACTTTCCTCAAATAATACAACACAATTATTTTCAGATAATTTCAACCATTCATTCTCAGGAACAACCCTTTCCACTAAAATAGGTCTATTCGACATAATAGAACCTGCAGCACTCTGTTCATGTTCAACATTTATATTTACCTCATCTGCATTTCCTTCTGATTCAGCCATTTGTTCATCTTCTTCATTAAATTCATCATTTCTTATTGCCTCTTCCTCAACAGCTCTATTTTGTACTTCATCATTATCCGAATCAGATGAATCCATTATAGATTTAGTAGAATGTAGAGAAATTTGACCACTCCTTCGGAATCCAGACATGATTTAAGAAGAAAACAAACTCAAAGAACTCTAGATTGATTCGTATCTCACTTTTCGCTCTGGAATTTGAAAGAATTTGAAATAAGGATTTTAAGTCCTATTTAAAATCCGCGAAGTTGAAAGGTTTGACGGAAAAGCGAAATCAATATTATAACGGAGTCAACACATTTGAAATGCCACAGAAGATTTAAATGAAATGCGTGGCATAATCAACCAAATATGAAGCTGACACGTGTTAGTGGATAGAATTTTGACTCAAGTCAAAGATCTGAATAACACGCTCAGTAGATTGACTTTCCTTTATCAGAGATCTGATTGTTCTACTCAGAGTTCTGATTCCATGATTCAGAAGAATTTTGCCTTGTAACCAAAATTTATTTAAAATCAACTTCTGACAAATGTAAAACTTTTAGTTATTCAGAAGAGGTTTGAACAGATAGAAACACATTTTATCATCAAAATTCTGTTCATATAATGATGATTTAAAAAATCATTTAAAATCTTATATCTGAATATGAAAATTTTAATTCAGATATAGTTTGAACAAATAAAAATTTTATCATTAAAAGCTTGTTCTTCTTAGAATGATCAGAGATGAGAAATGAAAACAAACCTTTTAAGCATCATGAAATGATTTCCAAAGGATATTGATGCTCCCCCTTGGCTTTAGCTTGTATTTGATCATATATGATACATAAAGATGAGATAAAAAGAGAATAGAAGGGATATAATCCGCACATTTGAAGTATTTGTATTTCTCAAAAATAAATTCTTGTTAGATTTCTGAAGTATTGACTCAGAAGCTCTGACCTTAAGAATCAGAAGGTCTGAACTCTAGAATCAGAATTTCTGAACTCAAGATTCAGAAGTTCTGAACTAAAGACTCAGAATTTCTGAACTCAAGACTCAGAAGTTCTGAACTCAAGTGTCAGAATTTCTGAACTTAAGACTCAGAGTTCTGAGTACACTACTCAGAAAATTTTACTTAGAAAAAATTTATCTTTAAGAAACACAAATATTTTCAATTTGTTAGATTAAGCATTCCTATTTTACATATGAGAAAAGAGAACCTTTTGTGATCAAGAGGCTTTGTGAATAAGTCAGCCAATTGATACTTTGTATGCACAAAGTGCATTTCTATAGTTCCTTTTTCCACATAATCCTTTATAAAATGATACCTCACATCTATATGCTTAGTCTTTGAGTGTTGAACAGGATTCTGAGTAATGGCAATTGCACTTTCTGAGTCACAATAGATGGGAATTTTGTTGAGATGATAACCATAGTCCATAAGTTGTGTTCTCATCCACAAAGTTTGAGAGCATGAAGCAGCAGCAACAACATACTCTGCTTCAGCAGTTGAAGTGGACACACAGTTCTGTTTCTTTGATGCCCAACTCACTATTTTATCTCCCAAAAAGTGGCAAGCACCAGATGTACTCTTTCTGTCCAACCTACTTCCTGCATGGTCAGCATCAGTGAAAGCAGTCAATTTGAAATCAGTTTCTTTAGGATACCATAAACCTAGATCAGGTGAGCCTTTTAGATATCTTAAAATTCTTTTGACAGCCAACATATGAGATTGTTTTGGATTGGATTGGATTGAAATCTAGCACAGAAACAAGTAGAGAACATAATATCAGGCCTACTTGCAGTCAGATAAAGTAATGATCCAATCATGCCTCTATAGAGTTTGTTGTCTACTGAAACTCCTTTGAGATCAGCATCTAACTTTATGTTTGTTGCCATAGGAGTTCTCATAGAAGCACAATCAGACATTTTGAACTTTTTCAGAATATCTCTGACATATTTTCCTTGATTTATAAAAATACCTTTTGGTAACTGTTTGACTTGAAGACCAAGGAAAAAGTTCAGTTCACCCATCATGCTCATTTCAAATTCAGATGACATGATTTTAGAGAAATTATCACATAATTCTTGACTGGTAGAACCAAATATTATGTCATCAACATAAATCTGAATAAGAATCAAATCCTCACCTTGTTTCTTTAAAAACAAAGTTGTGTCAATCTTACCTTTCTTGAACCGTGAAACTAATAAGTGTTGAGTAAGAGTGTCATACCAGGCTCTTGGTGCTTGTTTTAGACCATATAGTGCTTTATCTAAGATATAAACATGGTCAGGAAATTCTGGATCAACAAAACCTTCAGGTTGATGAACATACACCTCTTCATTAAGTTTACCATTCAGAAAAGCTGATTTAACATCCATCTGATACACTTTGAAGTTCTTGTGTGCAGCATAGGCCAAAAATATTCTGATTGCCTCTATTCTTGCCACTGGTGCAAATGTCTCATCATAATCAATTCCCTCTTGTTGACAGTATCCCTTAGCAACCAATCTTGCATTGTTTCTGATAACAACACCTGACTCATCCTTTTTGTTTCTGAACACCCATTTAGTTCCAATGATAGATTTACCTTCAGGATTTGGAATTAGTCTCCAAACTTTGTTTCTTTCAAATTGAAGTAATTCCTCTTGCATTGCTGAAATCCAATCTGGATCCTCTAGGGCTTCATTAGCTTTCTTTGGTTCAATCACACTTAAGAAACCAGCAAACATTGCTTCATTTGCTGTAGCTGATCTGGTCTTTACTCCTGCTGATGGATCACCTATTACTTGATGAATAGGATGATTTTTAGTCCATTTATTTGCACTAGGAAGTACATCAATCTCTGAAAAGTTGTTGTTTGTATCATTCTCATCAATGATTGCATGTAATTCTGAACTGTCCCCTTGTTCTGATATATGTGTAGGAGTTGTATCTAAGTTTGGATTCTGAGCAGTGAAGTCAGAATTCTGAGTGACTTGTTCAGAGTTCTGAGCACAAGGATCAGAATTCTGAGTATAGGGTTCAGAGTTCTGAATACAAGGATCAGAATTCTGAGTACAAGGTTCAGAATTTTCACCACTTGTATTTATCAGATTTGGACATTCTTTAGATGGACCTTTATCAGAAATTACTGTTGATTGAACTATTTCTGGAGTTCTATTTTTCATCTATTTTACTATCTTTGGATTTTCATATTCTGCATAAGAATCAGAAATTAGTTCTAGAAAAGCATCCTTAAACAGTAAATTGAGTTCTGAACAAATAGGATTAGAATTTGTATCAGAAGTCATTTTTGTCTTGTTCTGCATGAGTTCTGAACTGTCTTGTTCAGAAGTCTTCATTCTGGCTTCATCAAAAGTTACATTTATGCTCTTCATCATCCTCTTGGTTCTTCTATTGTAGATTCTGAATGCTTTGGAAGTTAAAGAATAACCAACAAAGTATCCTTCATCTGCCTTTTTATCAAATTTGGCAAGATTTTCTCTGTCTTTAAGAACATAGCACCTGCAACCAAAAACATGAAAGAATTTGATTAATGGTTTTCTTTTATTTATCAGTTCATAAGCAGTCTTATTTAATCTTTTATTGATTAAAGTTCTATTCTGTGTAAAACAGGCAGTTGCAATGGCTTCAGCACATAGGAAGGTAGGAAGATTTGAATAAGCCAGCATTGTTCTCGCAGCTTCAACTAGAGTTCTTTTTTTCCTTTCAACAACACCATTTTGTTGAGGAGTTCTGACAGCAGAAAAATTGTGAGAAATCCCAGAACTTTCTAAAAAATTCTGAAGAGTCTCATTTCTGAACTCTGTTCCATTATCACTTCTGATTTTCTGAACTGGAAGTTGTAGGAGAACTTGAATTCTTTTGATAAAGTTTATCAATGTAGTAGCAGCTTCTGACTTAGCTCTCAAGAACTCAACCCATGTGTATCTGGAATATTCATCAACAATTACAAGCATGTATTTCTTTCCTCCCATAGATTGAACTGAAATTGGACCACAAAGATCAGTATGAATCATTTCTAATGGTGCTTTGCAAGATGAGTCCATTTTTAATTTGTGAGAACTCTTTTTCATCTTGCCCATTTCACAAGCTGAGCATAATGATTCTTTTTCAAATTTAATCTTTGGTAGACCTTTAACCAGATGTTTTACCACAAGATTATTAAGATCTTTGAAATTTAGATGAGAACATCTTCTGTGCCAAAGCCAGCATTCATTTGCAGTTGAGTTTGATAACAGACAAACTGGATTTAATGTTTTCAATTTTGAGAAATTAACCACAAATAAGTCCATATGTCTTTTGGCCCAGAAGACTTTAACATCATTTTCAGTTAAAATCATGCAACCTGTTATTTGAAACTTTATTTGACAAAGACTGTCTAAAAACTGACTTATGCTGAAAAGATTATGTTGTAATCCTTCAACATAGAAAACCTTTTGGATAGTCAGATCCCCTTTAGTTAAATCCACATAACCTTTGACTTGTCCTTTGCTATTATTTCCAAAGTTTACTGCTCCTCCAGCCTTTTCTGTGAAGTTTGATAGAAAAGACTTCTGACCTTTCATGTGTCTTGAAGCTCCTGAATCTAAGAACCACACATGACAGCCCTGCAAAAGGATCAGTTAGTTTTAGGTACCCATTTTGGAATGGGTCCATCTTTGTTAGCTTTGACATTAGATTTATCATAAGTACCTTTGACTTTCCATTCAAAATCTTTCTTTAAACACCACTTGCCTTGAACGTTTATGAAGTCAGAACATTTTCTGTTCACAAACTTGTTCAATTTCTTTTTGAAAGTTGTAAATTTAGATTTTACAGTGTTGTCAACTTTCTTTTCTTTTACATTAATTTCTTTCTCATTCTTTCTTTTGATTTTTATTTGAGAATTCACTTCTTTTATCTTATTTTTCTTCTGAGTTTGAGGAACATAAACCTTCTTCTTTTCTGTATTCTGAGGTACAGAAACATTTTTCTTTTCTGTTTTCTGAGGAATAAAAACATTCTTCTTTTCTGTTTTCTGAATATCTTTTCTTATGAAAGAAACATATGTTATTATGATTGGACATTTCTGAGAATATTGAAAAGAATCACTTTTACATTGAACACAACTAAGATTTTTCTTTGCAAGTAACAACAGATCTGTACCATAAGCCTTGTCATTTTTATTGCTGTTTTTCAAAGTACAAGTACATTTATCACAATAACTATGTACTTTTGGTACAGTTGCAGGAACCTCTTCATTCATCTCAGAAACTCTTTTCACACCATCTTTCCTTTTGTTTTCCTCTTTTTCTGAAAAATTCAACTTCTTTTTGTTAGAATAAGAAGTAGATGATTCACCTTTTTCATATGTATTTGATTCATTAACGAATTTATCATTTTCTTTTAGAGCATTAATTTTGAACAGATCATACTCAGCTTTCAGTTTCTCAAGTTCTGTTATTTTCTGAATAAAAACATTTTTCTCTTTTAAAGCATTCTTAAGATCAAAATCCACATCACAGAGGTCATTTTCAAGTTCATCATAAGCTTTCCTTAAGTCCTCAAGTTCTTGACTTACAAGAGTAAACCTCTTTTCAAGTTGTAAAAATTCTTCTGATTTTGTTTCAGAATCTTCAGTTGATTCAGAATTCTGACTCTTTGATTCAGAATTCTGATTAAAGAACTCAGATTTCTGACCTTCAGAATCAGAAAACTGATAAGAAACCTTACTAGTATCAAATATACTTTCTATGTCAGAATGTGAAAAACTTTGTTGTTTATTTTTGTAACTGACATTTAAAGAGTCATATTTGAATTTAGCATCATTATATTTTGGTTTCTCTTCTTTTGGTTCAGAAATTTCTTTCTTAACCTTTTCTTCGGAAATATCTTTCTTTTCTGTTTCTGACTCAGAAATTATTTCCTTTGTCTTTTTAGAACTTGATTTTTGTAAGTTGTCAGAACTTGTGATAGAACTTGCAGATCTTCTAAAAACTTCAACAACTTCTGGAATTTTTGGTTTTGGAACATGAAGTTTTTCAAAGTCATACAAGTTGACTGGAGCTCTTTTTAAAACAACATTTTCTTCCAATCCCAATCCCTTCTTTGGATTATAAAATCTTGTATCTTTAACATTACTTGTTAGAAGATTTAATGTTTGCTGAGTCTGACCTCTTTTCAAGTTAAGATCTTCTAATTCTTTGATTTTAGAGTATAAATTCTTTCTTTCCTCAAATAGCATATTAAACTTTATTTGTAAATCACCCTTTTCTTCCTTAACTTTTGAAAGCTCAATTTTTAATTCAGAAAGGTTTTTCAACAACTCAGAATTTTCAGTTTTAGTTTTCTGTTTCTCAACCTCAGATTCCTCATATTGTTCTTTTATCACCTCTTTTTCAATTCTGAATTTGTTAACTAAGTTTCTTTCTCCTTTTATTTGTTTTCTTAGTTTAACAAATTCAGTTTTCATTTCTCCAATCTGTGTCATTAAGTCTATTTCAAGTGCAGAATGTACCTCAGCAGATGACTCAGAATCAGCATCTTCAAAGTCAGAATCATCCTTATTCTTCATCTTTTCCATGTAACTTTGCATCTGACAAAAGTGAATACAGTCATCTTCATCTGAAGTGTAGTACAGCCAGTTTTCTTGTTCAGCTAACATTGCCACTTCTTCATCTCTTTTCTTTGCCAGCTGAGCCTTCTTGGTATAGTACTCATAATCTTTCACTATTTTCACTTTGCAATCCTTTGCAAAATGGCCAGACTTTCCACACTTGAAGCACAAATTCTTTTCTTTTCTTTCTTCCTTCTCTTCTCTATTTTCTTCCCTTCTTTCTTCCTTCTTTTCATACTTACTCTCTCCTCTCTCTTCTCTTTTCTTGTAGTCTGAACCTCCCTGCTCTTTTCTATACTTGCCCTGAAATTTTCCTTTTCCATACCTCTTGTTGAAAGTGTTAGTCAACAAGGCTAGCTTTTCAGCAATCATTTTTATATCTTCATCATCTTCTGATCCTTCTTCCTTGTCAGACTCCTCCAGATTAGGTATCTCAGATATATATGCAGCCTTCTTGGGTGCTTTCACAGTTTTGGCCTTTGACAAAAAATCTAATTGTTCTGCAACACTCTTCTTCTCTTCAACCACAACTTTCACAGAGTCCTCATGCTGATTAAGAACACAAAATAGATCATTTAGATCTTCTTCACACATATCCTTGTTCATTTGTAGACTTATAGCAAATGATGACCACTCAGAGTTTAAACTATTCAGAAATTTGTAGTTTATTTCTGACTTTGTCTTTTTCAGCCCATTCCTTCTCAGATCATTCAGTATAGTACAAAATTTACTATACGTCTGACTTAAGCTTTCAGATTCTTTTGCCTTGAATCGTTCATAAGCATTTATGCTTTGATTCAACTTCGCTTGAATTGATCTGACAGTACCTAACATTTGTCTTTCCAGTTCATCCCACATTTCCTTGGCGGATGAACCACTGTCAATCCTGTTGAGAACTTCATTTGGAACTGCAAGTGTCATCAATGTGATTGCTCTTTTGTCGATTGCATGCCTATTCTTCTGTTCAGCTGTGTATTGAGAATAGTTCTTTTTCACCCTTGTTGCCGGTATTTCTGGAGTTGTTTATGTCGCAGGAGTTTCTTCCACATCGATGTATACCTCGATAGGACCTTCTCGGATCGAGACCATCAGATTCTCGTCTATGTTATCCAAGAATTGGATCATTCGTATTTTCCATTGCTGGTACTCCTCAGGGATTAGAACAGGTGGCTTCGTTTCAGATCCCATGGCTAGATATTCTTTAGAAGACATGATTGTAAGAGTATTCAACAGAGAGACAAATTCGAGTTTCTTGATCGAAAGGTAACAGTTAATTCAAGAATTGCCAAGAATTCAAGAACTAGCCCTAGCAGCGGAATCGATTTTGCACGAATCAAGAAATCTTCAAGAAATTGATCAACAGATCTTCGCGATCACAATCTTGAACAAATTTGTTTGTTGATTGGCTCTGATACCAATTGTTAGTTCAGGATCTAATCTTACAATCAATATAGAAAACAGTAATTGAGAAGTTGTATGATCAAGCCCAATTGTATTCAATGATGAACAGAATTACAGATCTTAGAGAGAAATAGTCTCAAAGATTACAAAGGATGAATACAACGATATTCGGGAAAATCAGTTAACAATGTAGTGCTAACCACTCTATTTATACTGTAATGGAAATATTAAAGCTACAGTACAAATATGAATGACTAATAGGAACAATACACGTGTCCTAATTAGTTAACTAAACACTAAGGAAAGTATCTAGTTATAAGTTCTGAACAGGTTGTTCAGAACTTCTGAACGTTCTTCTGATAAAGCTTCTCAGAACTCTGACTCTTCTTCTCAGACTTCTATACTTGAACAATTCTTCAATGCAATCCTTCTGAGCCTTCTTAGTCAGAACTCTGACTCTTCTATTCAGAACATCCGAGCCTTCTCATCAGATCTTTAACACTTGGTTTATTGACAAAACTCAGATCTAACACTACCTCTTTCATAACAGGGTTTAGTCTTCTTTGTGGTTCTATGGACTTGAAATTCTTTTCTTCTAGGATGATCTTATGTTGACAAATAGAGGGGCTAATTCCCCTAAGGTCAGCAATGGTCCAACCTATGGCTTTGGTGTGTAATTTCAACATATCCACCAACTTCCTTTCCTGATGCAGTTCTAGGGTAGCTGATATTATAACAGGTAATTTGTCTTCTTTTCCTAGAAAGGCATATTTCAGGTGAGACGGGAGTTTCTTCAACTCCAGGTCGGGTGGTGAGACTATAGACGGAATGGTCGGTTTTTGCTCACTATTTTCCAGCAGCTCAAATGCTGCAGCAACCAAAGGGACAGTTTCCTTTTCTATGGGAATTTCATCATCATCATCATCATATTCCTCACTTTTTTCCTCATCCTCCTCTTCTATCCTACAAGTCTGATTGTCTTCTTCCTCATGACATAATGACTCAATGGTACTTAGGCTTGAACAGTCTTCCATATCATTAGGGTACTCTAAGGAATTGAAAACATTGAATGTGACTTTTTGGCCGTGAAGTCTCATGGTCAATTCTCCTTTCTGGACGTCTATCAGAGTTCTACCCGTGGCTAAGAAAGGTCTTCCTAAAAGAATAGGAATATCTTTATCAGCCTCAAAGTCTAAAATGATAAAATCAGCCGAAAAAATGAATTTGTCAACCCGGACTAACACATCTTCAATCTTACCCTTTGGATAGGCAATGGTCTTGTCTGCTAAGATGAGTGTGACAGTGGTAGGTCTTGCCTCTCCTATCCCTAAGCTTTTAAAGATTGATAAGGGCATGAGGTTGACACTGGCACCTAAATCACACAAGGCTTGTCCAACTTCCTTCCCACCTATTGAACAAGGAATGGTAAAACTCCCTGGATCTTTTTGCTTAGGGGGTATTTTGTTGGAAAACAGAGCACTGCAACCTTCAGTGAGGGCGACAGTCTCATACTCAATCATCTTCTTCTTTTTACTCAAAATATCCTTCAGGAACTTGGCATAATTGGGCATCTGCTCGATTGCTTCAACAAGAGGTATGTTGATGTGCAATTGTTTGAAAACATCCAAAAACTTTTTAAATTGCAATTCTTCCTTCTCATTCTTCATCCTTTGGGGGTAAGGAATGTAAGGGGGAACTGGTTTGATAACAGATTTGTTTGAAAGTTTTGAGCCAGATGGTTCCAATATGCTTGTGGTGTTGGACATCTTGGATGGACTTGAACTAGTGATCTTAGGGTCTTGGTCCTCTTTTTGATTTGGAACAACCTGAAATTCTGGAGTAGAATTGGCTTTGGATAATTTATCAAAATCTGTTTTGGTCAAAGGGCCAAATTCCTTCTCCACAATTTCAGGTAATTCTTTTCCACTCCTAAGAGTCACAGCCTTCACATGTTCCTTTCCTGGGGCCCTTGGGATTTCAGTATTACTAGGCAAAGTTCCCGAAGCCCTAGTGCTTTGATTTAAAGCAAGTTGACTGACTTGAGTTTCAAGATTTCTGATTGACGCTTGAGTTTGGGTCATAAACCCTTTCATGAGTGCTTCCAAAGAAAGATTTGAGTCATCATGTGGAGGTGCATGATTTTGGTTTTGAAAAGGTGGTTGATTATTTTGAAAACCTTGATGACGATTATTCTGATGATGGTTGCTTTGAAAATTTCCCTTGTAGTGGTTTTGAGAACTGCTTGCTTGATTTTGAAAATTAGAATTCCCTTGTGGTTTTTGTGCAGGTGGATTTAAACATGGACTATTCCAAGAGAAATTAGGATGCTGCTTCCAACTGGCATTGTATGTGTTGGAGTGAGGATTAGGCCTGTTTTGAACATAGTTTACAGATTCAGAATTATAAGGACAGTGTTCATAAGAATGTTCATCACCACAACACACACATTGCACAGAAAGGACAGGTACAGGAGATTTGGTGACAGGTGGCTGTGCTCCTTGACCTGAAGTGATGTTTGTAAGCATATTAGTCATGGAAGCAAGCTGAGCTGTCAATGCAGTGTATGCATCAATCTCATGCAACCCGGCAGACTTCTTTTGAGTTGAAATTTGAGCTCTTGGATCAGCCCATTGTCCATTTTTTGCGGAAATCTTTTCAAGAATTTCATACCCGGTATTGTAGGTGTTAAAGGTAAAGGCCCCTCCTGAAGTCGCATCGAGCATTTGTTTTGTGTTGGAATCAAGTCCATTGTAAAAAGTCTCGAGTTGAATACAGTAGGGAATGCCATGGTGAGGGCATTTCCTTAATAATTCTTTAAACCTTTCCCAAGCATCGGAAATTGCTTCATCGTCCATTTGTTTAAACATGCAAATTTCGTTTCTGGACTTAGAATTCCGGGTAGGTGGAAAATATTTTCGCAAAAACTTTTCAGCCATATCACCCCAAGATGGTACTGAACCTGGTGTTAATGAATTGAACCATACTCTTGCCTTATCCCTTAGAGAAAATGGAAATAAAGTGAGCCTTAAGGCTTCGGGAGATACTCGAGGGATTAGAAAAACATCGGTGATCTCCATAAAAGATTTTAAATGAAAGTGGCGATCCTCCGATGGTAATCCGGCAAATTCACCATTAGCTTGCAACATATGAAACATGATGGGTTTTGGTTCAAAATGTAAAGTATCTAAATGTGGCCTAACAATCCCAGAATTTAATTGCTCAAAATTTGGGATTGCGTAGTCCATAATTCTTCCATCTTTCGAGTTTGCAAGATCAATGATGTTAAGTGGTTCTTCATTACCAATAGATCCATTATCATCCCCTTCCTCATTGTTATGTGGTGGGTGTTGTTGAAAAGGTGGATTTTGTTGAAATGGTATAAACGGTGGATTACCAAAAAGTGGTGGGTTTTGTTGAAAAGGTGGATTTTGACGATTATTTCCAAAGATTGGTGGAGGCCGAATTGGATTTTCTAAAGGTGGTCTCATTTGATTTTCCAAAGGTGGCCGAACGTGATTTTCTAAAGGTGGTGGATTTGGTGGTCTATTTTCAAAACCGGGTGGGGGTCCGTCCATATTGAGTGAGTTTGATATTCTTTGAATTCTTCTTCTTTGATGAAAAGTTCTCTCAATATCCGGATCTAACTCGAAAAGTTCCCCACGTGATATTCTTGGCATACACCACTTTCAGAAAATCTTTAAAATTCCCAACGGTGCTAGAAAAATCAAATCTTTAAAAATACTTATATAGACTTTTAGCTTACCAATCCCCGGCAACGGCGCCAAAAACTTGATGTGTACGTGCTTTGAATACACCAACAGACGTGTGCTAATAGAACCAATAAGCAAGTATACTTATTTAGAACTATGTCGTCTTATCAAGTAATAAAGTGGTAAAATACCGATTATCGTCCCACAGAGATTGGAGTTAAAATGTCTATTAAAGTAGGATGAAAGAAGTGATTTCAGATGGCGATTTGGAAGAAAATATCTTTGATTGGTTGGTTGATGATTAACACAGATTCTAATTAACAAGATTAAAAGAGAAGCAAGGGTGTAAGACTTGTAATGTTATGATAAACCAAATTCCAGCAGACCAATGCTGCAACAATGCTACAGCATGAAGTTGCAGTGATGCTGCAGCATAGCAGTGACAAAAACGAGTTTTATTATCTACTTTGAGACACGTTCCTCTCGGACTCTCACCATCCCATGATTCCAGTAGCTAGAGCAATCTCATCTCTGAGCAGAACCCAAGATAATGGAACGATGGAAATGGAGTTCTCAAAGCATATGGCAAAACAAATTCTCTTTGTTAAAAGTTACTCTCTCGATATAACCCCCATACCTCCCAAGTTGTTTTACTCCTAAATAGCTTATCTCTAAGTCTATTCCATTTTAATCCTTTGAGAAAATGACAACTTATCAAGAATGAATCATTTTAGAAAACAAAAGTAACAACTCTCTCATTGCAAGTTACTCTCTCGATATAACCCCTTAAGTCATCCAAATTGATGTGCTATTCAATGGCCTATCTCTAGGTCCATGACACTTTAACACTATCAAAGTGATCAATTTGTCAAATGATTTTGTTATCTTGAAAGAACTTGGATTGGAATAATAAAACATCATTTTTGCAACAAAAATGCCTACTTTCTTTTGGTCATCATAACACCCCTTGTCTCACACCCAAGCTACAAGATTAGCTACTCATTACACTAAATGAAACAAAATAAATGCAAGATACTAGGAAAGTAAACATGATGATTGGGAGTGTAAAGTACTTGGAAATGAAAACTAACTAAAGTAAATGGCTAAAAATGTAAAGACAAGAATGTAAGTAATAAGCAATAAATGACAAGAGTACTAATGGAATGTAATTCTATGACTAACAAGAATATATACTGAAAAGCAAGAACATTAAACATAAGAAATAGGATGCAAGAACATTAAAGAGACTAACATGTGCAGTGGGATACTGCCCAGTGCTGCAGCAATGCATACGTGTATCTAAGAACAAAGAAAAATTAAAGGAAGAACACTTGAAGATTTGAAGAACACATGAAGAACATGAAGATGATTTCTGGAAAATAAACTACTGAAGTGTATAACTGATTTCAGATCAAGTCTAAAGTGGGTTATCCAAAAGGTAAGATGTCCCCTCTATTTATAACAAAAGGGGATGGCATCTTAGGTAATAAAGTACAACTAAGCCTAACTAAATAGTACAACTAGTTAGCCAAAAGTACAATACCAAACTAAACCATTACTTAAACTACTATTGCAATCTAAAGAGTGTTTTAGGGGTTACAAAATATCAGATTTAATCACAAAATATCAATTTTTCAGCTCATTAAGCTGTCTCCTTCAGCCCCTTTATCACCAGATCCCTGCTGTTCCAATGCTGCAGCAATACCCTGTTTTGGCTGATTTTCTCAAAAATGCTTATATTAGCCTACCAATAAAGTAAAACAAGCTAACCATGATTCCTAGCTCCAAGAAAGTAAAACAAGATAAAAAGGACTCAAAGTTGGGATTTTAGAATGAAAAAGTCCTAACTAATCTAAAGAAATAAGTGCTTAAGTACTCAAAATTGAGCACTTATCAATCATCTATGTATTACGTTAGGTTACCTTAGGTTTAGTTTTGTTTATTTTGTTTTCTTCTGGTTGGGTTGGTCAGTTTTTTGAGCATACCTAATTGAAAGTTTAACTGGCATAAATTACAAATAAATAAAAATTTAAAAATTGAATAAAATGTAAAGATAAAGCGTAATTGACGTTTTAGAAGAAAGTATTAATTTTGAGGTTATATTGTTAAAATATAGGTTTGTCTCAACTTGTTCCATTGTGTGAGGGTGGAACACGTCTGTTCCTTTTTGTTCCTATATGTTCCACATAAAGTCGTGTAAAAAATGGAACATTGATCCATGTTTTTTTCTTGTCCATCGTACTAAACACACTCTAAGTGTTCCTTGGTAAATTTTTGCATACGATAACGTTTTGATGAACAAAAGTCTTATTCGGTAAAGTAGTTTAAAATGTTGACTCTTATCTGTAAATAAACGTGATAAACATTTGGATAAACGACTCTTAGGGGTCGTTTACTAAACGCTTACCCAGGTAAGTGCTTACCAAGTCACATTAGTTTAACGGATGAATATGGCAAGGACTAAGAATCTTACCCGGTAAGAGCGGAAGCAAGGACCAAGAGTCGAAAGCAAGGACCGAGAGTCTTACCCGGTAAGTGAGTGTGACGACTCTTACCACGGTTAGCGCTTACCGGCTAAATTGTTGCATACGATGCCATTTTGGTGGACTAAAATCTTATCCGGAAAGTAAGCGATAGTGTTGAATTTTACCGATAAGCACTTACCCGGGTAAGTGATTAGGTAAACGGCCCCTTAGTCATTTTTTCTTATTATCATTCCATCCGTCCCAAAATATATGACCACCATAAAAAGTCATAATTTTAAGAATGTGTAATCATTATAATTTTTTAATTAACAAAATGATAATTTATCTGTTAGTTATAAACAAATGTTTATTTCCCATCATATGATTAAAGGAAAAATAGAAAAATAAACAATTATTTGAAACACATATATTTATTTTAGGGAAATTAATTAAAATACCCATACTTTGACTTTGACTTTGACTTACCAAAATACCAACTTTCTCGTCAATTTTACCAAAATACCCATTTTTTTCGCAGAGGGTCCCGCGATCGCGGGTCAGTGCCCACGTGGCACCGCGGTTTGGCCCAAATGTCCCGCGGAGCCCCCAACTATTGCCGCGGTGACAAGATTGCCCCCTGTCCGCGATGGCCTTCCGCGATGGACCAAAAAATTACACTTTTGGTCCTTTTTGCACGAATCTTTGCATATTTTTACTGTCTTTTTCCACAATTATTGTACTTTGAAAACCAATTTGTGGTTGCCATTCATCTTCCTCAATGAGATTTCATCCATAAATATCAGTAAAATACAATCCATAATTCACACCCATTACATCCTTCTTTCTTGCTTTCTTTCTTTAGTAAACAAATGACATCGTCATCTAACCCATCGTCTACACCTGAAAGAATGCCCGTGAAACTCCAGACCGCGATAGCAGAAAGGAAAAAGGAGATAGACCAACTGACACAAGAGTGGAAACAGATGATGGCCAGGAAGGAAGCCCACTTGAAAAGGATCGAAGTGGAAGAAAAGGAGATCAAAAGGATGAAAGGGGATATAAAAGATAGGGAGGCTCGTATTCGTCGAGAAAAAGAAGACATTCACCACATTATGCAAGACTTCGTGTAGAATCCAGATCCGTGCAACGATTATGTTTGTGAATAAGCAAATAAGAACAGTTGATATGATTCACAAAGGCTGCCCACTTAGCTATTGATTTAGAGAGAATTACAGTGTAAAGCAGAAAAGCTAAATGAGACAACTAGCTAATTTTCTAAGCTAATTGCACTTTTAAATACGCTGGGCCCGTGGTAACAAGCCCACGGCCCGTTCACTATGGACTAACTTTAAACAATTACAATTCAAACCCTTGAACTTAAAATCAACATAAATTCTACCCTAACAATCTCCCCCTTTGATTTGAAGTTCGAGTTCGCGCTCGATCTCTTGCCAGTTGAATACGTATCGTTTGCGCAACGCGAAGTGAACCTCGAAGAATCTGATGGCGCGGCGATAGTCGAGACGTTCTTCAACCATATCCAAAGCAGTCTGAGCAGTTCTTTCATTCAGATTGGGTACATAGGATACCTTTGGATTTTCGAATTCGTGCTTGATGATCTTCCGAAGAGCATCTTGAACTTTGAGCAGTGTGCCGTCGCAAAATCGATCTACCTGACTGAACCTCATAAACTTCTTTTCTTTTTGAGCGTTGAGGAAGACGATCCCAATTTCCGGTTGAAGCGGCATTGCATTCTCGGGATACATTGACAGTTCAGGAGCTTTCAGATTCGGTTTGAGCAGATTTACCTTCTTCGCTCGGTTCTCGATTGCCATTTGAAAGTCCGTAAGATAAAAGATCATAATAGAACGGACGAGGAATCGACGAACCGCTTCGAGCGCCTTTGTTACAGCAAGCGGTCGGATGGTTCTGGTGCGAAGGTCTCTCAGAATAACCAGGAGGTCGAACGGATGGAGATGCTTAAAGTCAGCTTCAGAAAAAATCCATTCTTTTCCGTCTTCACGTCGAATAGTGAACACGGGAAAGACGATCTTCATAATTCAGCTTCAGAAAAAATCCATTCTTTAGCACCTCTGAAATTTTATGTTTGGTTCGAACCTGGTCTCTCGGGAGACACCGCTTCATGGCTTCTACGTATCGGAGTTGGCGTGTTGGATCAGGACTGTAGATGCCAAGACAGAAGGTCGGCTCAATCGGGCGAATTCTGTGTACAAACAGCTTCTTTAAAGATTCCTCCAGATGAGGAATGAGGACCTTGATCTTTTCCCAACGGTTTTGTTGCTGAGGAGGGGGAGGAAGATCAGGAGCTGTCGTTTGCTGAGGAGATGTCGGGATTTCTGCATTTGAGCTTTCGGGTTGATCTGAAGTCGTAGCGGGTTGAGTCGAGTGAACGGGAGGCGTACCATAGAAATTCTGAAGCAGAAACTGGTCGTAATCAACGTTGTGGTCTTTATCAGTGGGAAACACCAAGTTTTCCTCGAAGTTTACGGCTCTGCAGCTTTTTCGTACCATGCGTCTTCGGTTTCCGGGTTGGTTTCACATGCTGGATCAATCATGGTGAGCATTGGCATGTCTGATGGTTCTTGTGCGACCAATTCCTGTGTTGTACCCTCGGGCTTTTCAACCGTTGGGGCTTCGTCATCTGAAATATCCATGTCGATGACCATCTGTGCTAATGGCAACTCGGCTTCGGGTGTTGCTGTTGAAGTTGCCGCAGTTGGGGGTTCCTGTTGAACCACTGTTGTAGTTTCGACAGTCACGATCTGGACGGTCTCGGTTTGGCGTAGACGCTTCTCCCCCTCACGGTGATCAGGATCATCCTGGTCATCGTGCTTGCGTTTTGGACCGCCGACTTGACTCTTACAAGTGTCTTCTAGTGAGCGGACCCTCTCAGACAGCGTGGCAAGCGCTTTATTGTAGTCGTTGAGGGTCGAGTCAATGGCGTCAAGGCGTGAGGTGATGGACGAAGATGGAGCAGTGACCTGGGATCGAAGAACTGAGATCAGGTCTGCTTCGGTAGATGCGGTTGTGTCGGATTCCTGGAGAAGTTGGGCTAAGAGCATCGTCTTCAGAGTGTCCACCAAATAAGTAGCTTGCGGTTGAGTCGGCGGAGGCACAGAGGCGGTTTCAGTGTCTATGAGGTGGCCCTTTTCTTTGATAGCACGCATCGCTTTGGCAAGTTCAGCGGCTACATGTTCCTGCATTTGTTGCTCCGTAACCTGTCGAGCAGCCTCAAGGGTGCTGTCCAGAGACCCTTTTGATACAAAGTCGGGTAAAATAACACCGGGCTCACTTAGAATACCCGTTGAGGCATCTACCGTAGAGGTAGAGCCACCTACGTTCACAGCTGGCGTGATATTAACTGTGGTAGGATTTCCGTCCAATCCTCGTGTTCCGGAAGTCGGAGACACTATAGACGTTCCGGTCGGGTCACTAAGAGCCGCGACTTGGTGTTGTTCCGCATCAAGTGTCCTAGGCGAAGAATGTTCAGTAACAATAGGCTCTAGACTCGATGGTGCACGCAAAGAAGTCGAGACCGGGGGCTGCTGGTCTCTTATTTCAACACCAACACTCTCCGAATGAGAGGCCGGTGGAAGTTGTGCTTGTTCCCCATGTAATATTCAAACATCCATCTGTCGTGAGACAGATGAGTGGATGAGGGGGTCGTGCAATTGCTCCGCTGGGTCCACGGAGTCTTCTTCAATACCCTGTCCCAACTCATGAGACAGGATAGCAGATGTGGCTACCCGGATATGACGTGGCTAGTTTCGCTCAGGAGCCTCGTTATCTTTATGGCTCGATCTTTCCTGGTTCAACTTTGAACGCAGTTCTCTCCGTCTCGCATGATCTAACTCCTCTACGTTTTCTCCCTCAGATGTCCTAGTGATAGGTCTGGTTCCAGTATGTGGAGGTGATTCAAGTGGGATGCCAACGGTAAAATCAGGGTTGGGTCCGATACCGTGAGGTATTTGTCTCAGGCGTATGTTTCGGTCGGTATCGGAGTCCGTGGAGTCAGATTCCACGTCTTCAACATCATGAGATGGTGACGGGGGTTCGGTGATATAAGGCTCGGTCGAGTGATGTAGAATTGGTCTGGAGGATTGACCGGCTTGGGCTGAGCTGGAACCGGGTCGCGATTCCACTGCACCACCTACTCTCGGTCCCCTTCCTCTCATAACTAACGTTCCCCACCCGACAGCACCCGCTTATCGGGCCCTTCCTCCTCTCATCCTAGGACCCTCACGTCCCTCAGGCCTATTTCCCTGGGCAGGTCCCTCCGGCTCTGGATGGACCATGGGAATTCCTAACTCTCCCCTACAAGCAACTACCTCTGGTGCAGCGGGATCGGCGATGGCTAGTAGGGCGGCAAAAATGGGCGAGGCGACCGCATCGGATGGGTTGCGGATCACCATGAATTGGAGGTGTCTGATGGGGCATACCGGATGTGTAATACGTATTGGAATGGCTGGATTCGCATCCATGTGCTGACGAACTGCAAGCGATAGGAAACGCGGGTATGGGAGGAACTTCTTCTGTTTGGTTCCGCCGATGTGTCGAATAGCGGTCACAAGTTCACTCCAGATTATCATGGCGAAGTCGACGTGGCGGTGGTAGCACACGGCGTGAACAAGTCGCAAAACGTTGCCGGTACATTGATCAATACCTTTCCATCGGGCGGATAGGCAGTGGTTGAGTATTGTGAAGAGCGTGTACCAAATTGGCGCCAAAAACTTGCGATTGAAGTCTGAGGGTCGTTGAAGGTCGGAGTTGTAACTAAGAGCACGCATTTGTGCGCATAGTGTGGCATCGTTAACGGCAGGATCGTACCGTTCATGGTTGTTGGCAGTGGCTTCCGGTAGAGACAGTAGTCTGCGAAAGGAGTCGGGCGTCAGAGTAAATGGGTGGTTGTCAATCTGCGCCGTGATGGTCTGTGTATTACCAATCGTACGGACTTGTGCCGTCAGCCAGACTTGTAGAACGTAGATCAAAGGAACGTCGGCGGTGCGAGTGAGTGCCTCGCGTATGGGATGGTGCATCAGAATGTCTAGAATGACCTGATGTTGCGGGTTAGGTCTGAACAGCGCCGGGTCCAAGTAATGATTGTTGGCCTCCAACTCGATGCCATGGTCAGGATCAACCAAGGCAACATCTGCTACTTCGTCGATGATTTCCTCCTCCTGAGGAATTTGGTCTTCCGGATTTTGTTGTTCCGTCATGTATAAATCTGTCAAAATGGCACACAGTTAGGAACTTAACCAGAAGAACAAGTGTCGGTGCGTACCTTTGCGTTGAATGGCTCAATCTGAGACAGATTGAGGACTGCTAGGTCGAAAACAGGTACAGAATGGACACAACAGCAGAGGAATCCGGATAAAAAAGAAAAAAAAACAGGGTGTCCGGACAACTCAAAGAGTCCGGATAACAGGGTTGTCCGGATAAACATATGAAGATGTCCGGAGACCATTGATACACCCGGACAAGGGTTCCTGAGATGCAATCTTTTCCGGATAAAGAGGGAGTCTGGACGTCGAACTATCCGGTAGTTGAACTTACCGGAAACCGTGAGGTCTCTGGATAACTAGGTATCCGGGAGTTGATGATGTCCGGATAAAATGGCATAGGCTTGAATGTGACCGGATAAAATGTCATAGGCTTGACTGTGTCCGGACACGACGAATGTGTCCGGACGAAACCCTTTAGCAACTAATCGACCAGAATGTGATTCAATGCTAGTGTGAGTGCACATTTATGTGACACGTATCATTGTAGACTACACGGAGAGCATTTCCTATCAAGATTACTACTAAAGGACCACAAATCTTGTGTACCCGAAACTGGGTTTCGGGTTTAAAATAAATCGACCAAATCAGGGTCTGTATGGAATGCAATGTGGACAAAACTCGAATAATAATGTTCGTTAGAGAGTGTCGAGTAACATACCTGATTTCGGAGAGAAAAAACGAGTGAGAATCGAGCGATGAAGAAGAGTCCGAGCGAGAGAGAGAAAGAGCGTTGGGTTTATGGTTTTAGGTCAAGAAGTCCGGATGGGAAAGGAACAGGGGCCCTGGTGACTTATATAGCCCGGGTGTTGTCCGGCTTCATGTCCGACCCGGATACACCCGACCCGGATACTGTCCGGATAACAGGAGAGTCCGGATACTGTCCGGATAACCCTGGTGAGTCCTTTTTCGTGAATTTTCAGAAAACGGAACTTTTTAAGAGACCTTTCTCTCGCTCCCCCCTCAAACCGAGCATGGGAATGCCATTGCTCCCCCTCGAATCGTGTAGTAGGGTGCATTGGAGGGGTCCGACACAAAAAAAAACTTTAAGCTTTTGAGAGAATACCGGTGTCGCTCCCCCTCAAGTGATGACCAATTTAGGAGTGCCCACACACACAAAAACTTTTGATACGTAAGAAAAAAAATATGTGTGTGACGCTCCCCCTCAAAGTATGAGTAAACTTACATGATGTCACAGTGTGCTCCCCCTGAACACAATGGCAAATGATGAAAGCACAGAGATAAGGAAGTAATCAAAACAAACGATGGTATGAAGTAAAAGAAACACACGAAGAAAGAGTTAACCAGAGAAACAAACGAAATCTACCTAAAAAATACAGAGACTAAATCTAACTAAGTAACCGAGACAAGTAGAATACAAGTGCGAGGAAGTGTATGCTCAATCATCAAGAGTGTTAACTCCGGATGATGAGTGAACAGTTACTCGTAGAGGTATGGAACTTGTCAAGCTACACAGTCGGATTAAGTCTTCAGATTTAGCATACCGAGCTTGAACACAAGACTTTTAAAGCGTTTTTCGTCCAAGGCTTTGGTAAAGAGGTCTGCTAACTGATGTTCTGTATTGACGAAGTAGAGCTCGACTGTACCTCTTTCGACGTGATCCTTAATGAAATGATACCGAACGTCGATGTGCTTCGTCTTGGTATGTTGGACCGGATTGCTAGATATGGCAATTGCGCTCTTTGAATCACAGTAGATTGGGACTTTGACATAGGTGAATCCGTAGTCTTTGAGTTGTGTCCGCATCCAGATTACTTGGGAACAGCAGCTTGCGGCGGCCACATACTCCGCTTCGGCAGTTGACGTTGACACGCACTGTTGTTTCTTTGATGCCCAGCTTACCAGGCTATCTCCCAAGAACTGAATGTGCCCCGAGGTGCTCTTGCGGTCCAACATGCATCCCGCGTGATCCGCATCCGAGTAAGCGGAAAGTCCAAAACCTGTCTCTTTCGGGTACCAAAGGCCAAGATCAGTAGTACCATGTAAATAACGAAAAATACGTTTAACAGCATTGTAATGAGACTCTTTAGGGTTGGACTGATAACGGGCGCAAAGAAATGTCGAGAACATGATGTCTGGTCTACTGGCAGTTAGGTACATTAAAGAATCGATCATTCCCCGATACAATTTGGCGTTGACAGCCTTTCCGTTAGGATCGGTGTCAAGCTTTGTATTGGTTGCCATGGGAGTTTTCATTGGTGAGGACTGGTCCAATTGGAATTTACGAGAATATCCCTAATGTATTTGGACTGGTTAATGAAGATTCCGGTCGACAGTTGTTTAACTTGAAGACCAAGGAAAAAATTCATCTCACATAGCATACTCATTTTAAAAAAATTTCCCATGAGTTTGGCAAAGTTCTTTGCATATAATGGATTAGTAGAACCAAAAATGATGTCATCGACATATACCTGGACTAGAATGATGTGACCCTTTTCGTTCTTTATAAATAGAGTAGAATCAATAGTACCTCGTGTAAATTTGGATTCTAACAGGAACTTTGATAGGGTGTTGTACCATGCTTGCGGGGCCTGCTTTAGACCGTATAGTGCCTTGTCCAAGATGTAGACATGATCAAGTTTTGAGTCATCCACAAATCCGTCGGGTTGCGACACGTAAACTTCTTCTTGGAGGTCACCGTAAAGAAAAGCTGTCTTCACATCCATCTGGAAGACTGTGAAGTTCTTGTGCGCTGCATAAGCGAGAAACATACGGATTGCTTCAATGCGAGCGACCGGAGCATAGGTCTCATCATAGTCGATCCCCTCTTGTTGTCGGTATCCTTTGGGCACGAGACGCGCCTTGTTGCGAACAACGATGCCGTCTTTGTCCTTCTTATTCTTAAAAATCCATTTGGTGCCGATTAACGTCTTGTGCGTAGGACGTGGAACCAGTCTCCATACCTTTAGAGCTTCGAATTGATTCAGCTCCTCTTGTATGTCTATGATCCAGTCTGGATCTTCGAGTGCTTCGCGAACGTTCGTTGGCTCGATCTTGCTTAAGAATCCAGAAAATAGGCAGAAGTTGGCAGAAGCGCCTCGTGTACGTACAGGAGTGGAAGGATCACCGATGATCTTATGCAGGGGATGTGCCTTTGTCCATTTGGTGGTGTGCGGAAGCGGCTGTTGGGTAGAGTGAAATGCGTCCGGATCCACATATGCACCAGATGGAAGGTCTTGAACTTATTCAAGTATAGCAGTGGTGTTTCTTGGAGGAAGTGGGGGAGGATTCGTCGATGGTTGAACAACCTCTGGTTCCGAGGAGTTCAGAGGTTGAACATCGATTGTAGCAGAAGACGAATCATTAGGAGCGATCTCTGAGAGTATAGGTTCCTCCGGGGGGGTTACATGACCAGGTGTACTCGTATCAGATGAGGATGGTTGAGATGTCTCCACAGATGTTGACGGCGTACTCGTAGACGGTAGCGGACCAGTTAAGTCGTCCGAATTCGCATTGCGAGCAGCTTCAAGTCGCGGGTGCGCTGAGACAGATGTGGAAGAGTGAACAGTGTCATCATAAAAGAATTGAAATAGTAAATCTAATTCAGTAAGATTATCATTCGATGAAGATGCATGATTCGGATTTACTGATGCTGGTGTAGATCCCCAACTTGGAGGTCCGGAAGCTAACACGCCAGTTAAACCGGGTTCTGAACTGAGGTGTTCAAAAGCCAAATCTGCGGCTTCGTCGAATGTCACGTTTATGCTTTCAACAACGGTTTTGGTCCGTTTGTTGTAAACGCGATACGCCTTAGCCTGCATGGAGTATCCAATAAAAACTCCTTCGTCCGCTTTGGGGCTGAATTTCCCGAGATCATCCTTGTCGTTTAGTACATAGCAAGTGCATCCAAATGCATGGAAGTAGCCAACGGTTGGAACGTGATTATTCATGATCTCGTACGGTGTCTTGTTGAACCGCTTGAGAAGGATAGAGCGGTTTTGCATGTAGCAAGCCGTAGATACCACCTCAGCCCATAGATATAGCGGTAGATTTGCCTGGGATAGCATTGTTCGTGCAACTTCAACTAGGGTACGGTTTCGTCTTTCCACCACTCCGTTTTGTTGAGGAGTGCGTGCTGCAGAGAAAGTGTGTGTGATGCCCACTGATCGCAGATAGTCATTCACCTTCTGATTCTTGAACTCCGTCCCGTTATCAGTTCTGATGGACTGAACGTGTTGAAGCTTGTTCTGCTGGACAGTCTTCAGGTGATCAATGATGAGCTCCGGAGTTTCGTCCTTCGAGCGTAAGAACATCACCCAAGTGTAGCGTGAGTAGTCGTCCATCGTCACGAGCACGTATTTGCGTTTGTTGATGCTCGAAACACGCATTGGACCACACAAATCCATATGAATGAGTTCGAGGGTCCGGGTCGTGCTCGGAGTTGCCTTCGGCGGATGTGATGCACGCGTCATCTTTCCCTTTTCGCATGCTCCACAGAGACGGTCTTTCACGAACGGAAGTTGTGGCACGCCTCTGACATGTTTGCCTAGCACCAGTTGATTGATACTTCTGAAGTTGAGGTGTGAAAGACGTCTATGCCAGAGCCAAACTTGGTCAGAATCTGCTTTGGACAAGAGGCAGACAGGTTTGTCGGTTTTGATTGCGGCAAGGTCGATGGTGTAGAGATTGGTCTTTCGAGTCCCAACCAGTAGCTCGTCTCCGTTGTTGTTGAGAATTCGACACCGTGTGGCTTTAAAGCTGACCTCGAGATCCTTGTCGCAGAATTGACCGATGCTGAAGAGGTTGTGTCCTAATCCTGCAACGTGGGATACCTTCTTGATTGTTATCTTGTCTTGTACGATGTCGCCGTAGCCCACGATCGGCGACTTCTCGTTATTTCCAAATCTCACGTCTCCGCAGTATTCTTCCTTGTAATTCATGAGAAGCTCCCTTCTTCCGGTCATGTGCTTGGAGCATCCAGAGTCTAAGTACCACACATGACCGTTCTGCAAAACAAGATTAGGGACGTTTAGGTACCCAAATTTGTTTGGGTCCTTGGGGGTTAGAGTTGGCACTGCCTGGGGAAATTTGCTTTGACACAGCCTTCCCTTTAGGTGCAGATTTCACACCGTTGTAGGGAACTGGTTTTGGCACTTGGTTCCTCTTGGGTGCAAAATGTACACCTTTTGGAGGAACAGATTGTTGGGCAGATTTCCACCTGGGTGCCGGTTTAACCTCAGTAGGAGCAGCCCATGTAGGAATGGATCGGGTCTCCCGTTGTGGATTAACCGTTTGATTGAAACCCCGTTTTAAGTGATGTTGTTGCCTTTTATTTTGGGGTTTGCGCTTATGGAATAGGTTTTCGACAAAGTAAAGCGCATACCAAGCATTATTATGAATGTCATCAAAATCATTCCAACCACAATTAGAACAACATAAACAATCATGCGATAACTGAATCAATTGATGAAGAGAGTTAACTTTAATAGGAAAAGAAACATCAAAATGGTTCCAATTATTCCAAGCATTATTGTCTTTGTCTATTCTAGAAATGAAAACAGGTGGGGAAGACTTTGACGCATCCTTCCTGACAGAATCCCTCGTTAGCCACTTTGGTTTTTCTTTAATAGCTCGACCATGTTTATCTGAAACAGCAGGGACAGAATGATCAGTGACTTTTGAGGAAACAGGTGTCTTAGTGGTCGATTGTTCGGTCTTTTGCTTCGGCTGTGATTGTTTTAGAACATTTGAAGCATTTTTAAGAATCTTGATCACAGCCGGAGTCTTGGATTGTGAACAGTCGCCCTTTAGAAAATTGACCGGACGATTAACCACTGGAGACAAAAAGTCAGAATGACTTGGAAGAGGTTTGTCGAAAGGGAACGACTCAAACTCTCTATCAGAATTACCTTCGGAGTTCATATATTCTGAAAAATCGACATCCGGAATTACTGGACTTGGATCGGTCGAGGAAGGCGAGGAACACTTTGAGCTTTCGGTTGTGTGCTTTGGGGAATTCGGTGCGGAAGCGTATGAAAAATCAGAATTTAAATTCCTTTTAACACACTCATCTTGAAAAACTTCATTTTCTTGCAAAGAGATATTTCCTATAAAGGCTTTACACGAGGATGTGTCAGATGAGTTAGAGGAAAGTTCAGGTGAAAATTGCTTCGCAGTTTGGAGCAAGTCAAGCTGCACTTGGAGTTGACTATTTATCATATGCTATTTCATCGTTTCTCTTGTCACTTCAGACAGCTTTGATGAGAGCGTATTGATTTCCCACTGAAATTTTTCCTTTTCCTCACTTGACACACCGTCGGATTTCTCAGATTTGAGTTTCTCAATCTCAGAGATTAGCACTTTCTTTTCGTTTTGAAAATTAGACCTTTCTTTCTCAAACGACTCCTCCAACTCGACAATCTTTGCTTCCAAGATGAGAGGGGGAACATAGAGTTTAAACTCATCCGTCTCAACCTTGGTTTCAGGTGCTAGATCCTCATCCTTTTTGGAGGAATCCTTGGGTGTAGCTACCTTGTAGGGGTCGAAGTAGTAATTGGAAAGGTACTTTTTGTCCTTTTGATACGAGTAGTTTAAAGGTTCATAACAAAATGGAAGTTGAATTCCTCGTTTGTGTTTGCGTTTATATTCCTCGGTTTCCTCTTCCTTCTCAGGTTCAAGAGGACCAGTCCATTGGATTGCATATTCCGGATACTTTTTGTCTAACCCAAAACAAGCAAAATCATACAAGGTGGGTGTATGCCATCTTCCTTTTTTCAAATAATGTGGGTTATCATATTCGATTCCCCATTCTTTGTTAAAATACGTGAACTCTTTGGGTTTGTTCAAAAAAATGGTTTGATCAGTTTGACCCCGTTTGTGGAGTTTGGTTTCTAGATCTAGAATTTTAGCCACGTACTCCTTGTGTTGAATTTGAAGAGAAGAGCATTGATAAGTAATGTCTTCTTTCTCATTCAAGCACTGATCAAACTGACGTTGAAGATCAGATAATCTGGCCCTTAAGTCTGTAGGTGCTAATGAAAGATTTTTGCATTTGTCTTTTAGATTAGCATTTTCAGACTTATATTTCTCAGTTAATTTCATTTGAACATTAAGCTTTTCAGTTATTGAACTAATTTCAATCTTTTGTTCTGCATTCGTGGCCGTGACGGAGTTTACCTTTTCAGAGATGGTTTGCAATTGAAGTATGAAGTTTTGTAGGCAAGAGTCACATACCTGATTTGTTTTTGTCTTGTCTTCATCAGTAGACGATTGATATCCCATGAAAGCATCAGCACCTTCATAATCGTCCTCATCATCAGATCTCCCTAGCCAGTACTCATTTTCAGTGAACATTACCTCTCCAGCCTCTTTCTGTCTGGCCAGTGCAAGTTTGGCCTCATAATAGTGAGAGTTATTCACTGTGGGTTGACGGCAGTCTTTAGCGAAGTGACCGAGTTTCCCGCAGTTGTAGCATTTCACAGGTTCATCTCTCTTCTTGCGGTCACTTTTCTCTGTCTTCTCCTTCTTCTCAGATCTATCTTGCTCTTCTACCTTCTTCTTTCCTTCATGCCGATCCTTATAGTCGTGACGCTTATTGGAGGCGGTGGAGAAGCAGTGACTATTGGAGGACGGTTTCTTGTAGAACTTTTGTTGTTGAAAGGATTTAGTCAGAAGGGAAATAGCTTTCATTAATTCTGATGCTTCATCATCATCATCGTCACCGTCTTTCTCGTCCTCAGATTCTGACTCGGAAGAACTATGCTTTGGACCGCGTCTGGATTGGCTGCTTGAAGATTTCCCCATTTTGGAAGTCATGAGGGCAATAGGATCCACAGATTGTTTTGGCTCATTCTTTTTCTCTCCCAAAAGCTCATTTACTTCATCTTCATCTTGGAGAAGTGTCTCATATAGTTCATTGATGCTGATGTTCTCTATCAAGTTGTTGTGTTTGACATAAGAAGCATACACTTTCCATTCAGGTAGCAAGTTGTTGAGGAACTTTAGTGCGTTCTCAGTATTTGAACGAACAATTTTATTCTTGTTCAGTTCATTGAGAAGTAGACAAAAACGTTCATAGGTCTGGGTAAGGGATTCGCCGTTACGCTGCTTGAACCCATCGAACTTGGTTATCGCACTATTTATCTTCAGCTGATTTCCTACAGCACTCCCTCGCATCATTTTGGCTACTTGGTCCCACATGCCCTTAGTCGTGTCTTTGTAACTGTCTATGGCAGTGTAGATAGAATTAGGAAGGGCTTGTATAAGATATCTCTTTGCATGTTTTTCTCCTTCAGTCATACCTCTTTCAAATTCTGTCATCTCAACAAGAGTTTTCTTCTCACGTCGAGCTTCTGTAGTTGCAGTTGCAGGTATGTCCTTCATTGGCTTGTCAATTGGTCCATGTTCCAAGGCTCTCTTGATATACTCATAGTTGTCCTTGGACTCTATGAAGATCATGAACCTGTCTCGCCATTGGCTGTACTCGTTCGGGTAGAGACATGGTGGCTTGGTGTCCGTGCCAATTGCGAGAGCATCACGAGAAGTAGACATCTTCGGTTGCAACAGAGTGATCGACAGACGTGTAGATTGATTCAAAGTGTAAAACCTAACGCAAGGCACTAAGAGTGGAGTCCTAACGCAGGTTCTATGAGTGGTCAGACACTAACTTAGCTTACTGGAAAGAAATCCAACTAAGTGATCTGATCTGGAAGTGTCCAGACCAGAATTATGAAAAACAGTTCAAAATCGCAGAGTTGTCCGGATAGGTAAGAGAGTCCGGATAACTTGAGTTGTCCAGATAACCAAGGTTACCGGATGGACTAAAGATACCGGATAGAATCAACAGGATAAACAAAGTTTACCGGATGCAATAGAGTCCGGAAAGTATGGGATTTCCGGGTACTTTGAAGTTTCCGGAAACTGTGATGTGTCCGGATACTACGAAGATTCCGGGTAAAACGAGGATTTCCGGATAAAATGAATTCTGGATACTTTGAATTATCCGGACCAAAATTACCCGAAAAGTTGAGATTAAAGAGAACTTACCCGGATGATTGACTTGTCCGGAAGAATCGAACTAGTCCGGATGGAACCACAAACGTCCGGACACCTTGATCTGTCCGGAAAACGCGGCTGTTTTATCCGGACACTGCGGCTGTTTTGCTAAAATCGATCGAAAACACAAATAGGGTTACTCTAGTGTGTTCCTGAAAGGTTAGAAACAATACCAAGCACAAAAACAACACTAATCCAATCGATTTTAGAGCAAAAACAACACCTTTCGATATCAAAAAATCCGATTTTTAAATAAGAACACAACTAAAAGTTTCTGAACTTATTATGCGAAATTGACCAATCAAACGAACGAATTTGGATGTGAAACTTTGCAAAAACACTTATAATGATAATGCTAACACAACCCAATAAGCAAAAACAATCAATTTACGTAGAATCACAGAATCAAAAATTCAAGAAAAGTCAGACGTGAAAAAGTCAAACTAACCAGAAATCTAAGAATGATACTTTGAATCGAATCCGTCTGTCTGCTCTGATACCAATTGTAGAATCCAGATCCGTGCAACGATTATGTTTGTGAATAAGCAAATAAGAACAATTGATATGATTCACAAAGGCTGCCCACTTAGCTATTGATTTAGAGAGAATTACAGTGTAAAGCAGAAAAGCTAAATGAGACAACTAGCTAATTTTCTAAGCTAATTGCACTTTAAATACGCTGGGCCCGTGGTAACAAGCCCACGGCCCGTTCACTATGGACTAACTTTAAACAATTACAATTCAAACCCTTGAACTTAAAATCAACATAAATTCTACCCTAACACTTCGCAATTCTTCAAGCGAAGGTAAGAGACAAGCAAAGTTGGATTGATCAAACTAAGGCAATTTTTCAGTAGGTGGTGGTACGGGTGTTGCTTTAGTACTTTGTTGTTTAGGTGTTGTTGTTTTGTACTTTTCCAGTTCGACATTGTTGTTTCGTTCCTTTCATGTTTCTATGTTGTTGTTTTGTTCCTGGAGTTTTTATGTTGATGTTACATGTTGAAGTTTGCTCATGAATAAAGGTCTTTCATTAGGCTGAAAAGTAGTCTTTAAGTAGTCTGAAAAATAGTCTGAAAAGTGGTTCATATTAAAAATACAACTCCTAGATGTTATACAATATTATTTCAGAACAAACACACTAGTCAGTACAGTACAAAATTATCTAAATTTGAGACTACGGCTAGACGATGGTTTGGTTTTTGACAATCCGGGTCGACTTCTTACATGCTCTGGCGAGACGAGTCTCAAAGTGTTAAGCTCAACTTTCTCGATGTACACTTCAATCACAGTATGGCCGTCAACATATTGGCGTATGTTGGCTACATGTTCGTCGGTACTCAATTCTACCAGTCCAGTCAAGAAGTCTGCATCCGACCTCTTAAAATAAAACCTATTATATTTTGGTGCTTCATAGTCCAACTCTTTCATGATCTGTTCAAGCAGTTGCATAGAAAGATCCTCCACATCTAACATGTCAACATAAATTTCTAGACCACGGAAATAATGTCTTCTGGGTGGTTCCGTGAAGTACCCACCATGGTGGACTTTCATGGTGAACAACTGTGAATATGCATCTGTTGATGAACATTAATTAATATAGTTAGGTCGTAGAACAACGGTAGTAACAAGCAAAACTTAATGAAACATGCACACTAACCATATAACTCTTTGCCAGTGTCTGAAAGCGATTCAGATAAATGCCTAAAGCACCAAACATGAAGGTTTGGGGATGCCATGTAAGAATATGTTAACGAATAATATGTTCCCGTATATGTGTTATACGACTAATCTAGCGTGGGTTATTTATAGGCAAATGTGGATGCTTTTACTGCATGTTGGCTATTTTTGGTCCCTGTCTTTGCTCTAACACAACTTAGGTCTCTTTTGTTTGTTAAATTACAACTTCGGTCCCTTATTTTACTAAATTACAACGTACATAAGTTATGTTTGATAAATTACACGGGCCGATAAAGTAGATAAAATCATGTTATGTATCAAAACAAGAGCACTAAACATACAATATTTATCGTCCCAATCAAGGGAAATCAATGTGGTTCAAGCTCCGACGGGCCCTGTGTGTTACTAAGTTGGCTGACTGAACGTCTACTCCTTGGCACGGTTGAAGGGGCGGGAGATGGACACACTCCACGAGTATGTCCTACGCATTGGCATCGTGTACATTTTCGCTGTATCGGACCTTCACCACGTGATGGACGTCGATCGTTCTTTCTCGGTCTCCCGGCTCTGTTCTTAGTGTTTAACGGTGGATAGCATGGCGGAAGGGGTCGGGTGGAGACACCCATGCTTCAGGGGGTCCAACTGGATTTATTACCTCTGCGTATGTTTCCCGATAAGTTTCGGACGTGAAGAAACTTACAGCCAAGTCGCTGCAATCTCTATGACCCATATTTTCGTCCGCAGCGATGGCATGGCCGCACGGTAACCCAGATTTTTGCCATTGGAAACATGAAAAAACATGGTCAGTCATATTGACAATCGCGTCAAGTTGGTTATCCCGAACCTGGTACCTCCTATACCCGATTTCGCTTACCCTCCATGTCGACGCGTGACCCGCCCTGAGGAGAACTATCTCCTCCGCCGCTGGTGTGAGACTATTCCGCAGCTCAGCTCCTTTTCGGCGTCGAAGTTGGTACCACTCTTATTGAAAGGCTCGAAAGTACTCCATAAGAGTAACAATCGGACATCTACGCACAAAACGGGAGAGTGCATTCACCTACTCTGCACTATTGGAGATCAGAATGTCATACCTTTGTGCAGGAAAATGGGCCGCGGACCACCTCTTCGGTCCAACATCGTCCATAACTTTGGCTGCTTTGTTGGCACTAACTCGTAGAACATTCATGTACCGGTCAAACTCCCGAGCCGTATATGCTTTGCATGCCTTCCAGTAGACATCGTGGTAGGTGGTAATACGTTTGTTCTGGCCTTTGGCGTTCATCTCCAAATGTCGACAACATAAGGCGTGAGGGGCGTTTGGTACATGGCAGAGATTGCGGCGCTTATGGAAGGAGCCCTGTCGGACATAAACACCAACCCTTGCGGGTCTCCGATAGCTTGTCTCAACATGGACAGAAACCAAGTCCACTCCTCCCCGGTTTCGGACTTGCCTACTCCGAAAGCTACGGGAACAATGAAGTTATTCCTGTCCATGTAAGGGCCCTTTAAATGGGCAGCGTCTATTACCAGGACATGACGCAGATTTGCCACAAATGTGCGGATCTGCAAAAACGTAGGTGGTTTCCCTTTGTAAATGTTATAGTTTATAATGTGTAAACATATGACGTGTTAAAATACGTATCGCGGGTCCAAGGGCAACGAAGCACATCTCAAACCGTCCATTTGAATCGGTCCTTATCTGGGTGACCGTACCTGGATTCTGCAGCTGCAAATTATATAAATACCTAGGGAGTCGTTCATACGACTCCTCGAACGTGCCTCTGACCATTAGCAGTGCCCTGCATCGCGCACGCCAGCCTTGGTGGTAACCAATTGTGATCCCGTACTGCTGGTGTACATCGCTCACGATGTCCTTTGGACGCATTGACCTGCTAGCATAAAGAAATTTGTTTTTCAGTATCGCACCCAAAGTCCTTTTGTTGGCTTGTTTGTGGTTGGGATTCAGTTGCGTCCTCGAACAAGTGTGTTCGTCATGCAACTTTCTAATGACAAATATCCCTCCTTTCTCGCCCACAGACCTCGCGTACAGCCTCCAATTACAATTTTCTCTCCCACATATAACTTCGTATCTGGTTTTGTCGGATCTCGGCGTGTAACTTTCGAAACCCTCTTCTATGAACTTAATTCCGACCTGTGTGGCCAAGTCATCCTTCGAATCAAATATCTCACCTACTTGTATCCTTGAACTGCGATTATAAGGTGTAGGTTCGTAGGTCTGTGTATGGATATTCGGGTCTGGAAGAATAGGGGGCATATCAAAAAAGTCATTTAACTGACTAAATGATTTATTACTAGGGGTATATTCTTCGTCCTCATCACTATCGGTATCTGATCTGTCTATATCAGAATTACCCATTGTGAAAACATGGGTTTCGTCATCAGCAACTCCAGCAAAGCGTCCTTCTTGATCTTCTTTTTCTTCTTCTTCTTGTGGTTGTTGTTGTTGCGTCTCCGAAACTGTAGAAACCAAGATTCAATCTTACAATCAATATGCACAATCAAACAGTAGAATGATAGAGATTTGGATCAACGCACTTGTATTCAATTAAGAACAGATTACAGATCTAGAGAGAGAATCTCTCAAAGATTACAAAAGTGAATACAAAGTTTATGCGAAAGATTCTGCCAAAGATTATGCCAAAAGTTTACACACAATCAGTTAGCTTACAGTATTTCCTGCTGAAATATTTTCCTTTCAATATAAAATTCGTTATTAACGCTCCTAGCCTGAAAGTCAGCAACCTTCCTCTTTTCTAGCTCTTGTCTTTCTATATCTAATTCTTCTTGAAGTTCAGATATTTTTTCGACATTTTCACATTCTTAGCTTCAAATTCAACCCTTTCCTTCTCCAATTTTTCTTTTTCACGAAATAATACTTTTTCAAAATCAGATTTCTGTTTCAAGAGTTGACAATTTTTCATTTCACATGATTTGATTCTATTTTCAAAATCTGTCAACATCTTTCTTTCAAAATTGATTTTCTCTTTCAAATCAACATTCTCTTTTTCTAACAACTTTATGTTTTCTTGAACCTTTTCAAAATCCTTTAGAAGATCGGATTTATCTTTTTGCAAATTTACAACAACTTTTGCACTTTCATCAAATTTGGCTTCAAGATTAGCAATCTTGCTTTCAAAATGAACAATCTCAGTTTTTGGTTCAGAAATTGTTTCCTTTGCTTTTACAGGACTTGATTTTTGTAAATTGTCTGAACTTGTTATAGAACTTGCAGGTCTCACAAAAACTTCAACACTCTCAGGCATATACAAAATATCTGTTTCTCTTCTTGAATAAGACTTATTTCCATTTTTATCATAAGTAGGCATGATGAAATGACAAATTCAGATATCAACTATGAATTATGATAAAAAATGAATATCGGCACAGATCTAGAACATGCAAGAATAGATCAAATCTGTCACAGACATTTCATCAAACAGTTAGAGTACATGAATTGATAAAATCTTCTTTTCAACAAATTCGAAAACATACCTGTGATCTCTGTCTAATTTGAACTATTCTGATCTTCCATTAAACAACTTTTGTCTCAGACCCCATCGATAGAAATTCTTTAGAAGACATCATTGTAAAATGAATAGAATCGAATCAACAGAAAGACAAATCGAATTTCTTGAACAAACGTAAAACGAATTCAAGAATTACAAAGAATTCAAGAATTGTGAGTAGCAGCGGAATCAATTGACGAATTGATCAAGAAATCTTCAAGAATACGATCAAGAAACCCTCAAGAACACGATCTTGAATGAATTTGTTTGTTGATTTGCTATGATACCAATTGTAGAAACCAGGATTCAATCTTACAATCAATATGCACAATCAAACAATAGAATGATAGAGATTTGGATCAACGCACTTGTATTCAATTAAGAACAGACACAGATCTAGAGAGAGAATCTCTCAAAGATTATAAAAGTGAATACAAAGTTTATGCGAAAGATTCCGCCAAAGATTATGCCAAAAGTTTACACACAATCAGTTAGCTTACAGTTGCTAACTCCTATATATACTGTAAAGAAAAGCTAAAGCTACAGTACATATGAGAAACAGACTAATAGAACAATTACACGTGTCCTAATTAGTAACTGAATATAACAGAATATCCAAGTCATAAGTTCTTGATAGGCGGGTATCACCCCCCCTAAATCTACCGCAAGTGTACGGGTCGAATCAAGTAATAACGTACGGTAAGTACGAGTATCGAACCAAAGGAACCAGGTGTCAAGTACCACAATGACTGTATAGATTATTAACTAGACTATCGCAGATTGATTTGGGTTGTTGCGTATTGGAATACGAAATTAAACTTAATTAATTCAAATAAGAGAAAGAGTTGGAGGGTTGGATTCCTCAGGTAAACAATTACTTAACTCACAGATTTGACACGATTGACATAACTCCAGGATGACTGGTATAATCAAAATCCATCACTATACTCTATCAAGCTATAGCAACATTCATTCAACATTTTGTATCATCATTCGATCTCAACAAAGGTAATTGAACAAACAATGATTAAAACCCCACAAAGTACGAATTATCATATTTCTATCTCAAATTCGACTAAGACATGAAGGATTAGATAAACCTCAAAACTTTTCTCAAACGTTAAAAGATTCGTTAAATCAAATAATAGTTGATCGGACTATTACAAGCATTAAGAACAATCCCACATGTTTCATCCATAAGAATCAAATCGATCGTATCTACTGTAAAGCTAAATAATCATCCAACCATGATTCAAACCAACCCCCCAACATGAACGGGTTAGTTCATATTGGGGGTTTCACAACTCAGAAAAGAAATAATAAAAACGAAAGTAAACATGTTGGTTCTAAAAGAAATGAAATCTAAAACTCCCTGAAAAGCTTAATCCTTCGATGAATGGACTCGATTCGCCTTTTGATTCTCGTATCTTGATGTTTCTAGCCTTCTTCTCGCCTTCAAAAATCGTCTTCTATCTCCCAAAATCGCCCCAAGAGAGTCTCCAAACGTAACAGCTCGATTCCCCCTCAACCCTAGCAGAAAAAGGCTTTAAAAACGAATCAGGGGCTTGGCGCGTTTGGAGGCGCGCTCAGAGGCGCGCAGCGCACTGGAATGTTTTACAAAAATAAGCCTGCGCGTTTGTGGGAGCGTTTGGAGGCGCGCTCAGAGGCGCGGAGAGCACTGTTTGGTCCAAAAATCTGATTTTTCTCCTTTTCGCTCCGGAATGCTGTAAGCTTGCTCCGATTGATCCAAAAACTCTTCCATCATCATTCTTTCATAAAAACCTGTACTTTCTCATAAAAATCATTAAATTCTACTATTTTTACTCGGGAACTTACAACAAAAAGAACGAATTTGGGATCAAAATAATGTCGGAAAACGACATTATCAGTTCTGAACATGTTGTTCAGAACTTCTGAACATACTTCTGAATAAGCGCTTCAGAACATTTATCTTCATAGTCAGAAGTTCTGAGTCTCCCACTCGGATCTCTGAACCTTCTAGTCAGAATCCAACACTTAGAATCTTTTTGAGACTTCTCACTCAGAACTTCTGAGTCTCCTACTCAGAACTTTACGTTGCCGTCGGACTTTATGGTCGACAACGTCCTAGATGGGACGAAACATTTCCCCCATCTGGGGAAGTTCCAGATCCCATCTTTCAAGGAGCGTTTCCAAGGGGTCTCCGTCGAGGAGACGGGAGCGCATGTTGCCGGACTGGCGTTTTTGGTGAGTCTTTCTTTCAAGACTTGTTTATCTTTTGTCGTTTAAACTTTGTCGAATGTTTATTAACACGTCGAATGTTTATTAACATGTCGAATGTTTATTAACTTGTGTACTATGTTTTATAGGCGTTCCAATCCTCCTTGGCCTTGCACGCTGAAACAACGAAGATAGAAGGCCTAGTATCTTCTGTTCTTGGGAGAGAGAACTTGGCGCTGGAGAGGGAGAGGTCGGCTTAGGAGCGTGTCGAGGCCATGTCCGTACGTCTAGATGATGCTCTGAACGCGTTGGAGGCCGTCAGACATGCGGAGGATGAGGCGAACCACCGCCTGAAACAGTCTATGTCCTTGATTTCCGACTAAAGGGAGGAGTTGGACAGGACGAAAGAGTCCTTGGCTGTGAAGGAAAAAGAAGCCGAGGAATCTAAGTCCAAGGTGGTGAACCTGGAGAAGGAGGTAAAGGAACTCAAGGACGAGGCTAAGTCCGTATTTGCCTTGGCTCGTCTGACTGCCAGGGCGGCGATCATGAGGCAACATCTGTTGGGGAAGAATCCTCTTGCCTCGGCGTCGGAGAAGGTTGCTTTCTATCTGAGGGACGTCGGATCCGCGAGAGATCTCGACTCAGATGGCGAGAAGGACGCCGACGAGGAGGAGACGGATGAGGGCTCCAAAGGCGAAGCTTCTGGTAAAGATGCGACTGATGCTCCCCCTCAGTCTTAGGAAATTCTTTGTCTTTTGTTTCTGTTAATGCCAAAAATCGTCCAGAAGGATAACTTAAGGTTGATTGTGGAGCTTAACAACTAAAGATAGGAATCGTTCGACAAAGCAATGCGACAATGACAAAAACGTAAAAGAGACATAGATTTTGGTGACGCGGGAAAAACCTCAACGAGGAAAAAACCCGCGGACGACTGTGGAAGTCGTCGCTGCACTATGGTCGCCAAACAGGGGCGATATCCTTTGTTTCAGGTGTCGATCATACAGAGATTACAATACAAATGAAAGGAAATACTTTAAATGTAAAGTAACAGGTGTTTTGAATGTAAAAACAATGTGCGTCGTGTGCGAAGACTGTAGATCGAGAGTGTAAGTCGTGCGTCGAGAGCGATCACTTGAAAGAAATTTCTTTGCTTCGGATGTTCATGAGTACGCAGTGTGATTCCAGAATTCGATGATCTTCCAATGATGACTTTGCATTCGTATTTATAGTCTTCGAATGCATTTAATGACTCCATGAATTCCTCTAGTAACGGTCGCAATGGTCTCTGTTGTTTAATGTTCATAACTGCTCTATCGGTTTCATCCGTTGATAATAAATGATGTTGACTTGCATTAAATGATGAAATCATAACAGAAGAGTCGTACGTTAGTTGGTCGAGGTCGTGAGATTCCACACGATGGTCGAGGTCGAGAGGCACTCTTGACTTCAACTGTGGTCAAAGGACAAAATGTTTATGGTTTTGACTTTGTTACAAAAGAAGTGTAACAAATGTTCTTAGTGTCTTGGTCGTGGTCGATACTGGTGAAATTTTGCCCAAACAGTTTGTCCCCAAAATTTAAAATGAGAAAGCAATTTCAAATTTCAAATTTTGAATGTTAGTCGGACGTCTGGGGTTATGACACGTGCAAAAAACCTTTTCAGTTGCCTTGGAACTGGATCGGTCCAATTCTAACCGAATGGGAAGTCGAAAAGGGGATAGGGTCGTGACGTCATGCTGACGTACAATCATGCATAACAGCTGTAAACGCCAGGTGTCGACAATCTGTCGAGCATTCGAAAAGGCAGGGGCACGTGTCGATAATCGAGAGGCTCGACCTGACACGATCATTAGCATAAATAGAGACCTTTGGCGGATCTTTTCCTTTTCCGATTTCAGAGAGATTTTCCCTGATTTGCTTGCTGCTCTTTGCCGAATCTTTTCCAAACTTGTGAGAGATCTTCGATCGGTTAGAGATTCGAGGGTTTAGGCACTTATATAAGGTACGATCTTTTTGGTCTTTCACAAGTCTATTACTAGAAAACTCTGAGAAACTTTTTAGAAATGTCGATAGAACCTATTAGTTCCATTGAAGATCTCGACGATCTTAGGAGTCTGGCTAAGATCCATGCGGGGATTTCATTGGTTAAAGCAGATCAAATCCGACCTGATACATGTCCCGATAGGTTCATAGTTATTTACGAATATCCTTTCAAGATAGGTTTTGAATGGCCTTACTCTCCTTTGGCTAAGGCTTTTATGACCGAGTTCGACTTACCACCAGCCCAGTTAATGCCCCAATTCTGGAGGGTAGTACAGGTGATCGAACGCCTTACTGAAAAATGGGAATCTCCCATGAATGTGCGCGATCTACTCCTGGCTTATCAAGTCAAGAAGGATAAATGCCACCGCTATAGCCTGTTTTCTAGATATAAGGGTGATCGTACGTTAGTCTTACAGACCGCTGTAAACAATCGTAAGTAGAAAACTAGGTATGCGCTCGTGCGTAAGTCGACTCTCGACTCTGAGAACAACTGGATTAGGGTTGGCTGGAATACGTCAGGTGAGATTTTATAGTTTTATTGTCGTACGTCGTTTGTAATTTTTTGACTGATTTCTAACCTACTTTTATGTGTCAACAGCTATAAAATTCGAAGACGCGAAGCCTTATGTTAACTCTAAAGCGAAGGTTGACGCGCTTCTAGAGTTTAGTATTGTCGAGCGATCGTTTGTCACTCGACATTTGGCGGACGACGACGAAGATCTGGTATACCTAGGGGAGAATCTAGGAGAGAAAGCGGAGGAAGAAGAGGAGACAGAGGAGGAAGAGTCGAAGGGAGAAGAAGAGATGACTGGTAAGTGTACCTTCTAATTGCTCGACTATGATCCTTTTATGTTCGTCATGTAACATTTCTCTCTTATCTGCTTCTAGGCGAATCTCAGATGAAGGTGCCGACGATCTCGGCTAAAAGAGCAGCTCAACTCGAGCTTGCCCGCAAGGGCAAGGAGAGAAGACTACAGACCTCGACAACTGAGTCGGGGGTTTTACCGAAGTCGGGGATGAGGATCCCGAGGGAACCGTCTTCAAAGGTTGACGACTTGTTGAGAGTCGTTATGCCTAAGAAGGCGAAGGTCGCATCGCCTATGAAGACGAAGACGTCTTCTTGTGCGATTGCTGCGACACCCGTTATTTCTGCGCCTCCGGCGAAAACGGCGAAATCGGCGAAGTCCCCCACTACCACGTCGATCCCTACGTCGGCCAACAAGGGCAAGGAACATGCGACGGGAGGGGATAAAGTCACGAAGGTTAATTTTACGCTGCCTTCGCACTTTATGGTCGATGACGTCCAGTCCGGGACGGATTTGTTTCCTCATTTGGGGAAATATTTGCTTCTTTCTTTCAGGGAGCGTTTCGAGGGATTCCTAGTCGAGGAGACGGGATCTCATGTTGCCGGACTGGCGTTTCTTGTAAGTTTTTCTTTCAAAACTTGTGTTTCGGTGTTTTCTTATCTTTTGTCAAATGTTTACTAACAGTTTCCTTTGTGTTTTACATGCGTTTGAATCTTCTCTTGCCCTGCGTGCGGAGACCGAGAGGATTAAGGGTTTGGTGTCTTCCGCCCATGAGAGGGGGAACGCAGCGTTGGACCGGGAGAAGGTTGCTTTGGAACGCGAGGAGGCTATATCCAACCAGCTCGACGAGTACAAAAAAGAGTTGGAGACCGTCGGTCGTGCGAAAGACGAGGTGAACCATCGTTTAAAGCAGTCCTTGTCGATGATCGATGGTCAAAGGGAGGAGCTGAACAAGGTGAGGGAGGTCGAGGATTCCAAGGCCAAGGTGGCCAGTCTGGAGAAGGAGGTGGAAAAGCTAAAAGACGAGGCTGCGTCTACCTTTGCCCTAGCTCGACTGGCTGCTCGTGTTGCCATAATGAGGCAACACTTGTCGGGAAAAAACCCTCTGGCCCTGACGTCGATCGAGCTTGCTTACTTTATGAAAGAGGTCGGGTCTGCAAGAGATCTCGACTCCGATGATGAGAAGGAAGCCGAAGAGGAAGAAGTGGATGAAGGTTCTAGGGTCGAGGCCTCGGGCAAAGATGCGAACGACATTCCTCCTCTGCTTTAGGATAAACGTTCCTTTTATGAATTTTGTTTTTCATGCTCGATCGTTGGTGATCGAGTTATCTAATGTAGCAGTTGATTTGACGAATGGAATTTTTATTTCGCATATCTTTCTGTTTTACACGTCTCATAAGTAAAAACAACGTTTAATTGCGAATTTAAAGTGTGGGAGAAAACATGCGACTTAGGCATCCATCGTAATATAACGACTAAGACATAAGTCGTACATTTGAATCGTATTGACAAACACAAACATATGCAATCGATGTGTTTATTCAGAACATATAAATTTTTCTAAGTCTACAGACATAGACCAAGGGGACGTTTGGACCTTACGATCGTATAATTAGATCGTGCGATGCTCTTGGATTGTGCGTTCCTGCGGTAGAGTAGTCAGGTTATTGACCTGATTATTTACGTCTTATGATTTTGCGAGATTAAAGTCGTATCATAGATTTTACGATGTCGTGCGATCTGCGATAAAATAATGTCAGAGGTCGGTCGTTGGCTAGCCAACGACCCTCCGATGTTTAAGTTAGTAATCGTCGTAGTAAAAAATCGTGTGAGAAAAGAAAAAAGACTTAAAAGAAATACCTTTTCAAATGCGTTGCGTTCCAACTACGTGGGATATCTTGATTGTCGAGGGTTTGGAGCCGATAGGAACCTTTACCCACGACCTCGGAGATACGATAAGGACCTTCTCATTTAGTGGAAAGTTTACCGGCATTGAGCTCTTGAGTGCTTTGGAACACTCGTCGGAGGACGTAGTCGCTGTTTGGGCAAAATTTCACCAACCTCGACCACGACCAAGAAAGGTAAGACACATGTTATGAACTATATCTTGTATTAAGATAAGGCCCCGACAAAGACCCAAAAAACCTCCGTCGTCCCTCCTAAAAGGTAAGTCAAGAGTTCCTCACGACAGTCGACCTCGACGTCGCACGACCGTCGCATAGATTCATGTGACCTCGGCCGACTAACGCGTTATACGACTGTTATGTTTGTTCAGTGATTAATGCAGGAGTCAAAGTTATTAATGGACAACGGCTATAACCGGCGAAATCAGTTATGAGCATCTAATCCCACATTGAAGACGACGACCGTTACAACAATCATCAAAGATCTTAATGATTCAATTAAAAGCATCCGAAGACTATAAATCCCAAGTTCAATCCTCAGTTTCAGGACATCGAATAACACAGGGAGAGAGACAAAACTTGCCGGAGGCGCCGAACTTGCCGGAGGCGCCGAACTTGCCGGAGTTCTTAATGATTCAATTAGACACCGGAGGCGCCGAACGCGTCCATCGCACCGCGAAGGATGGATGAGGCCTTCGCCTTCTTAGGCGTGACAACTCTCAATGAGTCATCAGCCCTCGAAGACGGTTCCCTCAGGATTGTCTTCCTGGTTTTCTTTGGAATCCTCGACCCAGCTGTCGAGACATTCTCTCTTTCGCCTCGAAGGGCAAACATAATCTGCACCCCTCTCTTCCTGGATACCGATTTCCTCTCAGTCGGCACTAGTAAGGAAATACATGATGCATTAGACAGACAAAATAAACGGCGAAAACCAAAACCATAGTACGCTTACCAGCCATCTCTTCCTGTTTGTCCTATTTTTCTTCAGAGTTTCCAGTGTTCACCACGTCCTCGTCCGCGACCACCGGTTGTCCTACGAAGAAAGATCGATCATCGATCCCTAGACTCAAGAATCTGTCGATCTTGGCTTGGGAATCCTCGTTAGGCTTCACGACATCGAACTGGATCTCTGAAGGCGACAAAAGAAGAAGGTTAAGTGGAGATCATAAAAACAACACAATGACAAATATTCAGAACAACGAACATTCCCGTCTTATTCCAATATGGATGAATCCAGCTGCTATCAGAATCGAATGAGTCAGTACGAACAAATACATACCTAGATTTCCACCCACGATCGTTGACCCCAGTTCTCAAAACCAGAGTATGATCACCCTTATACTTGGAATAAGGACTATAACGCCAGTTCTGATCCTTTTTGACTTGGTAAGCCAACAAAAAAATCATTCATGATCATAGGTGACTCCCACTTTGCGGATACTCGCTCAACAACTAGGAAAATTCGCCAGAGTTGGGGCATTAATTGTCCTGGAGACAAGCTGAAATCATGCATAAAAGCCTTGGATAAAGCTGAAAATGGCCATTCAAACCCTATTTTGAAACGATACTCATATAGTATAAAGTATCCTTCAGGACAACTCTCAGGACGTGTACTCCCTGGACATATCAGCTCTATATCCGCAGGGACTTTCGCTAAACACCTAAAGGCATCTAAATCTGCCTGATTCATGATCGAGCCCAATGGTTCGGTCGACATTATAAGAGCAGTGCTTTATCGCCAAAATCTCTCAAATTAGAAAGGGATTCAAAGGAAAATAGCAAGTGAATCACGAAAATCTCTCTCCGAAATAAGCTCTCTAAAGTCGTAAACAAGGAAAGATCCATCGTGATCTTTATTTATGCAAACGATCATGTCAGGTCGAGTCCTCTGATGATCGCCACGCGTCCTCGTCTTTTCGTATAGCCACACGGATCGCTGACACCTGGCCATGACAGCTGCTAAGCACCATCGTGCGTCGGCATGACATCACGGCTTAATCCTCTCTTCGACTTCCCTCTCTAGTTTGAATTGAACCAATTCAATTCCAAGACAACCAAGGTAATTTTCGACACAAGACCCTGAGCACCCGACAAGCAAAATTTAAAATTCGAATTTGCCATCCTACTTTCAAATTTTGTGGGCAAACTGTTTGGGCAAAATTTCACCAACCTCGACCACAACCAAGAAAGGTAAGACACATGTTATGAACTATATCTTGTATTAAGGTAAGGCCCCGACAAAGACCCAAAAAACCTTCGTCGTCCCTCCTAAAAGGTAAGTCGAGAGTTCCTAACGACAGTAGACCTCGACGTCGCACGACCCTCGCATAGAATCATGTGACCTCGGCCGACTAACGCGTTATACGACTGTTATGTTTGTTCAGTGATTAATGCATGAGTCAAAGTTATTAATGGACAACGGCTATAACCGACGAAATCAGTTATGAGCATCTAATCCCACATTGAAGACGACGATCGTTACAACAATCATCAAAGATCTTAATGATTCAATTAAAAGCATCCGAAGACTATAAATCCCAAGTTCAATCCTCAGTTTCAGGACATCGAATAACACAGGGAGAGAGACAGAACAGTATCATCGAACAACACACATAGGTCAGTATCATCGAACAACAATCTCAAGCACTCAAACTCTGAAGAACACTCCTTCGAAGCAAAAGAGTCCTTCACGGAAGATCGCTCTCGACGCACGACCTACACACTCGACACATTGTTTTCATACACGACATACACTTGTCTTACATTCAAAACACTTGTACTTTACATTTCGAAGTTTTCCTTCACTTGTATTGTAATCTCTGTACGATCGACACCCGAAACCAAAGGACATCGCCCCTTATTGGCGACCATAGTCCAGCGACGAGTTCCACTGTCGTCCGTAGGTTTTTTCCTCGTTGAGGTTTTTCCTGCGTCATCAAATTCCCTGTCTCGATTATATTTTCATCTTTATCGCACGCTTTTGTCGAACGATTCTTTTTTTTAGTTGTTAAAGTCCACATCGACCTAAAGTTGTCCCTTTGGTGCGATTTTTGGCATTAACAGTCGCCTACTTGAAAGACTTTAATTTTAACATTTTTGTTGAAGTGTCGCTCGGCCACTTGCTTTTGTGATGCCATTTTGATCAATGCTGATTCTCTGAGTTCCTCGAGGGCGTCGGTCATAACTTAGGTCAACCAGGTTGTGGTCGACGGAAGTATGCCTTGAGGTTGGGAGCTGGACCTCGACCGGTAAGACTGCTTCACAGCCATAGACCAAAGAGAAAGGGGTTTGCCCTGTGGACGTGCAAGGCGTCGTGCGATTCGCCCATAGGACCGAAGGGAGCTCTTCGACCCACCTTCCCTTTGCGGCTTGTAACCTCTTTTTAATTGAAGCGATGATAGTCTTGTTGCTTGACTCAGCAAGTCCATTTGCCTAGGGATATCTGGGCGTCGAGGTCGTCAGCTTGATGTTGCGGTCTTCACAGAATTGACGAGTCCTGTTGCTTATGAATTGGGATCCATTATCGCAAACAATTTCGGACGGAATCCCAAACCTGCATATGATGTTAGTCTGGATAAAAGACACGACTTCCTTGTCCCGAACTTGGGAAAAGGCAGCTGCTTCTACCCATTTGGAGAAGTAATCTGTAAGTACGAGGAGAAATACCTTTTGCCCAGGGGCAGGTGGTAATTTGCCGACAATATCCATACCCCATCTCATGAAGGGCCATGGGATCAGTGTCGAATGTAGAGGTTCAGATGGTTTATGGGACGTACCTGAATGTCGTTGACAAGGATCACAGTTCTGCACGTACCTGACGACGTCTTGTCGTAGCGTCGGCCAAAAGTAGCCTTGTCGGGAGATACAATTAGCCAGGATGCGACCTCCGGAGTGATTGCCACACTCCCCATCGTGCATCTCTTGGAGGATCTTTTGAATTTGATTCGTACTAACGATGCATCTCAGGTTCAAGCCTGTCGATGATCGTCGATAGAGTCTATCTCCGATCATGACATACGTAGATGCCTTGAATCTTATCTTTCAAGCTTCCATCTTGTCTTCTGGGAGTTGGTCATGTACAAGAAAATTTCGAATGTCGCACGACCAATCATCTTCTTGCTCTTCGATCTGGGCGACATCGTCATTTTCGATGGACGATGTCGCTAGGTGGATCAGAGGAATACTGTCGAATATTGGTTCGAGTAGGGCGGACCCAAGGTTTGCTAAAGCGTCGGCTTGAGTATTCTGATCCCTCGGAATCTGTTCGATAAAAAATGATTTAAATTTTTCGGATTTTTCTTTTGCTATCTTTAGATACGTTGTCATCTTTGAGTCTTTGGCTGCGAATTCTCCATTCATCTGATTCACGACTAGAAGAGAATCTCTTTTGACATGTAACGCGGTTGCCCCCGAGTCGTGGGCCATATTCATTCCCACGATCAGGGCTTCGTACTCAGCTTCGTTGTTGGTGGTTTTGAATTCGCATCGAACGGAATACACCATCTTGCCCTCCTGTGGCGGCTTTAAGATGACGCCTAGTCCTGAACCCCTAGTGTTGGACGATCCGTCGACATGCAAAGTCCAGGGCACGTCGTCGTGAGTCGCCACAGTAGACACCTCGAGCTCTGCTTCTTTCCCTAATTCAGGACTAAAGTCGGCGATAAAATCAGCTAAAGCTTGCTATTTGATCGCTGTCCTAGGCTTGAAGTCGATGTCGTAGCTGCTGAGATATACGCTCCATTTCGCCAATCGACCTGTCAACTCTGGTTTTCTCAAGACAGACTTAAGGGGGTAGTTAGTAACGACAGTAATCGGGTGTGATTCGAAGTAATGTCGCAATTTCTTTGCGGCTGTAACAAGCGACAAGAGTAGTTTTTCCATTGAGGCATACCTGGTTTCGGCGTCCAAAAGGTATTTACTTACATAGTAGATCGGCAATTGTTGGTTTTCTTCTTCCCGCGTCAGGACAGCACTTACTGCATTTGGACAGATAGCTAGATATAGCTGCAAGGTCTCGTGATCGTGAGGCTTCGATAGCAAGGGCAGTGACATCATGTACTCTTTTAATTTTTGCAGTGCTTGCTCATGATCGTCGGTCCAGTCGAAGCCTTTGTTTTTCCTGAGGACATTGTAAAATAAGTGACATCTATCTGAGGATCGAGATATAAACCTGTTCAGAGCTGCCACTCGACCAGTGAGCTTTTGGACCTCTTTGAAATTTCTAGGGGATTTAATCTTGATGAGAGCCTTGATCTGGTCGGGGTTGGCTTCGATTCCGCGATGAGTGACCAGGTAGCCCAAGAACTTTCCAGCGCTGACACCGAAGGAGCATTTCGTTGGATTGAGCTTCATGCTATATTTTCGGAGGGTGTCGAACGACTGCTTCAGATGCTCGACGTGATCAACTGCTTTCTTCGACTTGACGAGCATATCGTCGATATAAACCTCCATTGTGTCACCGAGGTGATCTTTGAACATCTTGTTAACCAAGCGCTGGAAGGTCGAACCAGCATTTTTTAGTCCGAAAGGCATAACCTTATAACAGTAAATACCTCGATCTGTCATGAACGCAGTTTTCTCCTGGTCCTCGACGTGCATCAGGATTTGATTGTATCCAGAATAAGCATCCATGAACGTTAATAGTTCATGCCCAGCAGTCGCGTCGACCATGGCATCGATATGTGGCAATGGGAAAGGGTCTTTAGGACAGGCTTTGTTGAGATCTGTAAAATCGATACAGGCCCTCCATTTGCCATTTTTCTTTGCCACGACCACGACATTAGCAACTTTACTTCTCGAATTTTCCCTGTCTTGAGGAGATTGTCGACCTCGTCATTTATCACCTTATTCCTCTCGGGAGCGAATTTCCGTCACTTCTGCTTGATTGGTTTGAATGACGGGTCAACATTGAGCTTATGGGAAATGACGCCAGGATCGATACCGACCATGTTTTCATGCAACCAGGAAAAACAACCGGCATGTTTCTGCAAGAAAGATATTAGCTTGTCTTTAATGCAGGGATCGAGGGACGATCTTATAAAGACTTTTTGATCAGGCTTGCTTTGATCTAGCACGATTTCCTCTAGGCGATAATCGTCGTCTGCTATAGGAGCATCATGTGCATCCTCAAGCTTGCTGGGCATCTGAGCAACGATCTGCTCTGGGATCTCATCACCTGCCATTTTGCTGAAACAGAAAAGAGAAGAAACTATAAGAAACCGTTAGTAAGACGCACGTTTGTCGAAGATTTTCTCTAGATGGGGCCCCATGGTGGGCGCCAAACTGTTAATGCCAAAAATCGTCCAGAAGGATAACTTAAGGTTGATTGTGGAGCTTAACAACTAAAGATAGGAATCGTTCAACAAAGCAATGCGACAATGACAAAAACGTAAAAGAGGCAGAGATTTTGGTGACGCGGGAAAAACCTCAACGAGGAAAAAACCCGCGGACGACTGTGGAAGTCGTCGCTGCACTATGGTCGCCAAACAGGGGCGATATCCTTTGTTTCAGGTGTCGATCGTACAGAGATTACAATACAAATGAAAGGAAATACTTTAAATGTAAAGTAACAGGTGTTTTGAATGTAAAAACGATGTGAGTCGTGTGCGAAGACTGTAGATCGAGAGTGTAAGTCGTGCGTCGAGAGCGATCACTTGAAAGAAAGTTCTTTGCTTCGGATGTTCTTGAGTACGCAGTGTGATTCCAGAATTCGATGATCTTCCAATGATGACTTTGCATTCGTATTTATAGTCTTCGAATGCATTTAATGACTCCATGAATTCCTCTAGTAACGGTCGCAATGTTCTCTGTTGTTCAATGTTCATAACTGCTCTGTCGGTTTCATCCGTTGATGATAAATGACGTTGACCTGCATTAAATGATGAAATCATAACAGAAGAGTCGTACGTTAGTTGGTCGAGGTTGTGTGATTCCACACAACGGTCGAGGTCGAGAGGCACTCTTGACTTCAACTGTGGTCAGAGGACAAAATGTTTATGGTTTTGACTTTGTTACAAAAGAAGTGTAACAAATGTTCTTAGTGTCTTGGTCGTGGTCGATACTGGTGAAATTTTGCCCAAACAGTTTCTATCACTCGATTGTTAGTGATCGAGTATGTACGTGACCGTTTGATGAAATGAAATTTTCATTTCCCTTGAATTTGTGCATTATTTTATTGTCAATCAATAAACAAACATCGAGCACAATACTGATCGTATGAGAATAAACATAAGTCGTATATATATCAAACGTAGGCACTTGCGTCAAAGGCATTTATTGAAATACAACGATTAAAACATAAATCGTAAGACTTTGATATTTTTAAATCGTGTAGGCAAACATAGGTACATGCGATCAAAGCATACATTCAGAACATGAAATTTTTCTAAGTTAAAACACTTAGATCGTGGGTCAATCGCACAATTAAATCGTACGGTGATTCTGAATCACGCGTCCATGCGATAAGATAATCAAATCATATAGTAGACCCAATTACTTATGTCATGCGACCTTGCGAAGGTATACTGATGTCATGTGATACACTTAGTAACTTATGTCGTGCGATCCTGCGATAAAACAATGTCAGAGGTTGGTCGTTGGCTAACCAACGACCCTCCGATGCTTAAGTCAGTAATCGTCGTGATGAATAAAAATCGTATGAGAGAAAAGGGTTTAGAAGAAATACATTTTTAGATGTGTTGCATTCCAGCTACGTGGGACATTGTTGGTCCCGAAGGGTTATACAAGTTTATAGAAGGGGGGGTTGAATACAAACCCACGATTTTTACTTTCTAAATTGTTTATTGATATAATCAAACAATTTACAACTTGTTGCGGAACAAGATTAAGGATTAACCTAATCTAAACAAGTTAAGAACACTAAGTTTCTTGCACTAGAAATAAGATAGAGAGGGGATAAGAATATTACGAATAATATTCTAACAGTAAGAGAGAAAGAAGAAGATGGCCGAGCACTTCAATTCTGAAGTAGGGTTCTTCTTTATATATTGCATGCATTTAATGCATGGCAGTGTTACTTTACACGTGGCAGCAGCTGAGTGGTTGCATGTTTTGACCTTTGTAGACAACCTTAGTAGTCGCATGGTGCACAGTGTAGAATCAGAGTTTGTTGTACGATTCTAGACAGAAGGGAGGTCCGTTCTGACATTTCGTACGGAGACGTGCAAGGGGATAGACAAAAGTAACTTGTAGAGTAGACCTCATGATCAGCGTTCGTTGAACAGTTCTTTATCAGTGAATGATAAAGCTCAGCGATTGCTGAAGTCTTCTACTTGATACTTCACGTTGAGTGGACAGGTCTTGCTTCGCTGATATCCGCATCAGTTCATTAGTAGACTTGTCGCTGGTTCTTGGGCTTGATCTTCGACTTCAGCGTAGAACCTTTGTTGACGTGAAACTTGTCTTCAGGGATCATAAGTAAACAACTAAACTATCAGCGATCATCACAGAGACTGAACAGGCTCAGAGCTACTGGATGAACAGTGTTCGCTGAATGTCTAATCTAAAGAGCGAGAGTTCCTATCAGCGGTACTGTAAAGTCCTAGTACTTATCAGCGATAGTGAAACTCTAATACATATTGTTTACTTACAATTTTCACTAAGTGTTTAAGAGATGGTCATTATCAAATCACTGAGGGTTTGGATCAACAGACATCTCGACCGTCGAGGGTTTGGAGCCGATAGGCACCTTTACCCACGACTTCTGAGATACGATAAGGACCTTTCCATTGACCACGACATTAGTAAGCCAGTCGGGGTATTTTACTTCTCGAATTTTCCTTATCTTGGGGAGGTTGTCGACCTCATCATTTATTATCTTATTCCTTTCAAGAGCAAAATTCCAACGCTTTCGTTTGATAAGTTTAAATGACGAGTCGACATTGAGCTTATGGGAAATGACGCCAGGGTCAATGCCGACCATGTCTTCGTGCGACCAGGCAAAACAATCGTCATGTTCCTGCAAGAAAGATATTAGCTTGTCTTTAAGGCAGGGATCGAGAGACGAACTTATGAAGGCTTTCTGGTCAGGCTTGTTCTGGTCCAGGACGATTTTCTCGACCCGTAACTGCTAGACGGCCTACTTCTGTGGCTTCAGGGTGGTCTTATAGCAGTCACGGGCGACTTTCGGCTCACTTTTGATTTCCTGGATTCCCCACGGCATAGGGAACTTCATGGCCTGATGATACGATGAGGGAACGAATTTCATTTCATGGATCCACGGTCGACCTAAGATGATGTTATAGGCCAACGAACAATCAATGATGTTGAACTTCGTCTGCTTATTGATTCCCCCTGCATAGACGGGCAAGGTGATCTCCCCAAAGGTATTCGTCGCGTCTCCATTGAAACCGACCAAGGTTGTCGAGCGTCGGGTGATTTCCGATCGATCGATTCCCATGGCCTTGATGGTATCAAGGAAGATGACATTCGCTGAATTGCCTCCATCGACCAAGACTCGCCGAGTTAAACAATTACCAATCGTGAGTTGAATGATCAACCCGTCATGATGCTTCTTATACTAATTACCGAGGTCATCTTGGTCGAACGTGATTTTCATGGCTTCTAACTCCAGATCTCCTTTGGGTCTTGATGAGCGCGGGATAGGTCGATCGTCGGGTGCCTGGCTGGCGTGATGTTTGGCTGCGGAATACGTCAGACCGCACATGTCGGAACCACCAGTGATGCAGTTGACGACTTTTGCATGCTCGGGGGTTGGTAGACGAACGTCGTTAGCTGGAGTAACGACGTCGTCGATGATATCCTTGAGATTGCCCTTCGGGACGTGATATGCTAGCTCTTTTTTAAGAGCTATGCAATCATCTGTCGCATGACCATGGTCGACGTGGAAATCGCACCATTTCGATTTGTCTTTCTTATTGTTGTCTTTGTCGGTATTCTTCGGCCACCGGATGGTCGCCTGGACGGTCCTCAGAGCCTCGACCAAGTCCTTAGTGGTCCCTTTGAATCCGTAGGAGGATATCTTAGGGTACTGGGGAAATTTGGTCGCGGTCTTGGATTCCGCTTTTGTCGTGCAGATTCTGGCTTGGGTACTGTTAATGCCAAAAATCGCACCAAAGGGACAACTTAAGGTCGATGTGGACTTTAACAACTAAAGAAAAGAATCGTTCGACAAAAGCGTGCGATAAAGATGAAAGTATAATCGAGACAGGGAATTTGATGACGCAGAAAAAACCTCAACGAGGAAAAAACCTGCGGACGACAGTGGAAGTCATCGCTGCACTATGGTCGCCAATCAGGGGCGATGTCCTTTGGTTTCGGGTGTCGATCGTACAGAGATTACAATACAAGTGAAGGAAAACTTCGAAATGTAAAGTACAAGTGTTTTGAATGTAAGACAAGTGTATGTCGTGTGTGAAAACAATGTGTCGAGTGTGTAGGTCGTGCGTCGAGAGCGATCTTCCGTGAAGGACTCTTTTGCTTCGAAGGAGTGTTCTTCAGAGTTTGAGTGCTTGAGATTGTTGTTCGATGATATTGTCCTCTGTGTGTTGTTTGATGATACTGTTCTGTCTCTCTCCCTGTGTTATTCGATGTCCTGAAACTGAGGATTGAACTTGGGATTTATAGTCTTCGGATGCTTTTAATTGAATCATTAAGATCTTTGATGATTGTTGTAACGGTCATCGTCTTCAATGTGGGATTAGATGCTCATAACTGATTTCGTCGGTTGTTAATGCCAAAAATCGCACCAAAGGGACAACTTAAGGTCGATGTGGACTTATACAACTAAAGAAAGAATCTTTCGACGAAACGTGCGACGAGGAAAAAGATAAAGAAACAAGGGATTTTATGACGGAGGAAAAACCTCAAACGAGGAAAAAACCTGCGGACGACAGGGGGTGTCGCCGCTGCACTATGGTCGCCAATCAGGGGCGATGTCCTTGGATACTGGTGTCGATCGTACAGTGATTACAATACAAATGAAGAAAATGCTTCGAAATGTAAAGTACAAGTGTTTGAATGTAAAAATAGGTGTTTGTCATGTACGAAACAAAGTGCGAACTGCTGGTCGAGGGTTGTTGTCGTGCGTCGAGGGCGATACTTAGAATAATGGTTCTTCACTTCAGGTGTTCTTGAATATTGCTTCGGTTGTTAATCGCCGGATATTCGATGTCTTGAAATGTTGATTGAGCTTGATATTTATAGTCTTCGCGTCCTTAGCTTCATCCATAAATGCTCCTTTAATGGCCTTAACGGTTGGAAACGGTCGCCGGAGTAATGACCTTCGTCCGTTACGGTCGCCGGCTGTTTAATGATTGCGTCGGTTATAGTCGTTGCTCCTTAATGACTTTTACTCCTGCATTAAACACTTAACAAACGTAACAGTCATGGTGAACGTTAGCTTTGGTCGAAGGTGCAGTGATCTTACGCGATGGTCGTACGGGACGGGCGATGCTATGGTTGAGCGTCATGGGGGATGTACGACTTACCTTTTACGAGAGACGACGGATGTTTTCTGGGTTCTTGTCGAGACCTTATCTTAATACAAGATATAGTCCCTAATCATACGTCTTACCTGTTCTGGTCGTGGTCGAGCGACGTGATTTTTTGCCCAAACATCGGTTATAGCCGTTGTCCATTAATAACTTTGACTCCTGCATTAATCACTGAACGAACATAACAGTCGTATAACGCGTTAGTCGGCCGAGGTCACATGATTCTATGCGACGGTCGTGCGACGTCGAGGTCGACTGTCGTGAGGAACTCTAGACTTACCTTTTAGGAGGGACGACAGAGGTTTTTTGGGTCTTTGTTGGGGTCTTATCTTAATACAAGATATAGTTCATAACATGTGTCTTACCTTTATCGGTCGTGGTCGAGGATGGTGAAATTTTGCCCAAACAGTTTGTCCCCAAAATTTGAAAGTAGGATGGCAAATTCGAATTTTAAATTTTGCTTGTCGGGTGCTCAGGGTCTTGTGTCGAAAATTACCTTGGTTGTCTTGGAACTGAATTGGTTCAATTCAAACTAGAGAGGGAAGTCGAAGAGAGGATAAAGTCGTGATGTCATGCCGACGCACGATGGTGCTTAGCAGCAGTCATGGCCAGGTGTCAGCGATCCGTGTGGCTATACGAAAAGACGAGGACGCGTGGCGATCATCAGAGGACTCGACCTGACATGATCGTTTGCATAAATAAAGATCACGATGGATCTTTCCTTGTTTACGACTTTAGAGAGCTTATTTCGGAGAGAGATTTTCGTGATTCACTTGCTATTTTCCTTTGAATCCCTTTCTAATTTGAGAGATTTTGGCGATAAAGCATTGCTCTTATAATGTTGACCGAACCATTGGGCTCGATCATGAATCAGGCAGATTTAGATGCCTTTAGGTGTTTAGCGAAAATCCCTGCGGATATAGAGCTGATATGTCCAGGGAGTACACGTCCAGAGAGTTGTCCTGAAGGATACTTTATACTATATGAGTATCGTTTCAAAATAGGGTTTGAATGGCCATTTTCAGCTTTATCCAAGGCTTTTATGCATGATTTCAGCTTGTCGCCAAGACAATTAATGCCCCAACTCTGGCGAATTTTCCTAGTTGTTGAGCGAGTATCCGCAAAGTGGGAGTCACCTATGATCATGAATGATTTTTTTGTTGGCATACCAAGTCAAAAGGGATCAGAACTGGCGTTATAGTCCTTATTCCAAGTATAAGGGTGATCGTACTCTGGTTTTGAGAACTGGGGTCAACGATCGTGGGTGGAAATCTAGGTATGTATTTGTTCGTACTGACTCACTCGATTCTGATAGCAGCTAGATTCGTCCAGATTGGAATAAGACGGGTATGTTCGTTGTTCTGAATATTTGTCATTGTGTAGTTTTTATGATCTCCACTTAACCTTCTTCTTTTGTCGCCTTCAGAGATCCAGTTCGATGTCGTGAAGCCTAACGAGGATTCCCAAGCCAAGATCGACAGATTATTGAGTCTAGGGATCGATGATCGATCTTTCTTCGTAGGACAACCGGTGGTCGTGAACGAGGACGTGGTGAACACTGGAAACTCTGAAGAAAAAGAGGACAAACAGGAAGAGATGGCTGGTAAGCATACTATGGTTTTGGTTTTCGCCGTTTATTTTGTCTATCTAATGCTTCATGTATTTCCTTACTAGTGCCGACTAAGAGGAAATCGGTATCCAGGAAGAGAGGGGTGCAGATTATGCTTGCCCTTCGAGGCGAAAGAGAGAATGTCTCGACAGCTGGGTTGAGGATTCCAAAGAAAACCAGGAAGACAGCCCTGAGGGAACCGTCTTCGAGGGCTGATGACTCATCGAGAGTTGTCACGCCTAAGAAGGCGAAGGCGTCATCCATCCTTCGCGGTGCGATGGACGCGACACCGGCAAGTTCGGCGCCTCCGGCGATAGTGACGAAACCGGTGTCTAAGGTGTCGACCCCATCGTCTGCCGACAAGGGTGAGGGGTCGACGGCCGAAGTTATGACGGTTAACTTTACGTTACCGTCCAACTTTATGGCGGATAGTGTCCTAGACGGGACGACGTTGTTTCCTCACTTGGGGAGATATTTGCTCCCATCTTTTAAGGAACGTTTTCAGAGAGCTCCGATCAGGGAAGCGGGATCTCTGGTTGCCGGCTTGGCGTTCTCGGTAAGTCTTTCTTTCAAGACTTGGTTTATTTGTCACTGTCGTCGTTGGATATTTAACGAACTTCCTACTTTTTACAGATATGTCAGTCTCCTCTGGCGCTATACGCTGAGATGTCGAGAGTCGAAGATCTGGTGGCGTCTGCCCTTAAAAGAGAAGATGTGGCGTTAGAAAGGGAGAATGCGGCTTTGGACAGGGAGAGGTCAGCTTTGGCGCGTGCTGACGAGTTGGCCGTTCAACTTTATGATGCTTTGCACGAACTAGAGGTCGTTAGTCGCACGAAGAGAGCAGACGATTCTCCTAAGCTTTAGGATATTTTTATCTTTCCCCTGTTTTTTGTCGGCTGTTAGTAGTCGAATATTTTTGAATGTAAATAGCAAAGGTTATTCAGAGAATGAATTTTAAGTTTCTGTCAAACTTCGTGTCTCATAGGTCCAGTAAATAAATACATCATTAACTGTGAAATTCATTAGATGCATTACACTGAAAATCATGCGACTTAGGCATCCATCGTAACATAACAACTTAGAATGTAAGACATAATGCTTGCAAATCGTGTAAATAATCATAAGAACGTGTGGCTAATGCGTATACTTAGAATATAAAATCTTTCGAAGTTGAGAAATCTAATTCAAAAGTTCGTATGATCTCGCGACCGTATGATTAGATCATACAATGAGCTTGGATTACATGTCCCTACGAGCGGTTGTCTATGTCTTGCAACTTTGCAAAATTCAAGTTATATAATAAACTTGATGTGCGATTATGCGGAAATACAAGATCCGAGGTTGGTCGTTGGCAAGCCAACGACCCTCCGATGCTTAAGTCAGTAATCGTCGTTTGTGAAAAAATCGTATGAAAAAATAGAAAAGGGTTTAGAAGACGTACCTTTTCTGACGCGTCGTGCCCAACTACGTGGGACGGCTTGATTATTGCTACCATCCTGCCCCCTTGTGGCAATTTTAAGACGAGACACTAAATGTCGTCTTGAATCGCCACAATAGAAGGTCTATTTTCGCGGATTCAGAGTGGTCTTATAGCAATCACGAGCGACTTTTGGCTCACTTTTGATCTCCTGGATTCCCCACGGCGTAGGGAACTTCAGGGTCTGATGATACGTCGAGGGAACGGCTTTCATTTCATGAATCCAAGGTCGACCTAAGATGATGTTATAGGCCGAAGAGCAGTCGATGACGCTGAACTTGGTCTGCTTGTTGATCCCTCCGGCGTAGACTGGCAAGATGATATCCCCATAGGTACTCGTTGCTTCTTCATTGAAACCATCCAAAGTCGTCGAACGTCTGGTGATTTCCGAACGGTCGATTCCCATGGCCTTGATGGTGTCAAAGAAAATGACGTTCGCTGAACTGCCCCCATCGACCAAGACTCGTAGAGTTAAACAATTACCAACCGTGAGTTGAATGATCAACCCGTCATGATGTTTCTGGTACGAGTCACCGAGGTCGTCTTGGTCGAATACGATCTTCATAGGTTCCAACTCCAGATCTCCTTTAGGCCTTGATGAACGCGGGATAGGTCGATCGTCAGGTGCTTGACTGGCGTGACGCTTGGCTGCGGAATACGTCAGACCACATACGTAGGAACCACCAGTGATACAATTGACGACTTTCGCATGCTCGGGGGTTGGCGGTCGAACGTCGTTAGCCGGGGTAACGATGTCGTCGATGATGTCTTTTAGATTGCCCTTCGGGACGTGATACGTCAGCTCCTTTTTGAGAGCTATGCAATCATCTGTCGCGTGACCATGGTCGACATGAAAGTCGCACCATTTAGATTTATCTTTCTTAGCGTCGTCCTGATCGGACTTCTTTGGCCATCGAATAGTCGCCTGGGCGGTCTTCAAAGCTTCGACCAAATCTTTAGTGGACCCTTTGAATCGATAAGAAGATATCTTGGGGTACTGAGAAAACTTGGTCGTGGTCTTAGCCTCTGCTTTCGTCTTGAATCGTACGTTCGAGATCTGGCGCGCGGGCTCTATTTTGGAAATTGCTTTTGTCTTGAACTCGGGCTTTTTCACACCTAACGACCTTTTGTCGTCGGTATGCTTGCGACGAAAGGCAGCGTCGTCCTCTACCCTTATATACGCTAGGGTTCGAGCTCGGACGTCTTCGAAATTCTCTGGAGGATACTTAGTCAGGTCAGTGTATAAACCTGAACTGTCGTCTAGACCGCGCTTATAGGCTTCGATCACGGTCTTAACGTCACAATTGCGAACTCTGATCATCTCCGCATTGAATCTATTGAAATAACTTCGAATAGACTCATTGGTCTTCTGCACGACGTAATATAGGTCACTGGTCTGCTTCTCCATCTTGCGACTGTTGGCGAATTGCTGGGAGAATTGATTGACCAATTCAGCGAACGACCCAATGGACTTGGGTTTGAGATTGATCAACCATTGGAGAGAAGGACAAGTGAGAGTTGCACCGAAGCTCTTGCACATACAGACTTCCTGATATATGTGTGGGATTGAGATCGTCCACATGAGCTGCTTATAGTGCGCGACGTGCTCTGTCGGATCGGTCACTCCCGAGTACTTGGGCGTGAAGGCGGGGACATTGTATTTCTTTGGGACCTCAACGGTCGCGATCTCATCGACGAAGGGCGACGCCTGATATCCTGATCGAGGCTCGACGTCGACGGGCACGGCTGCCCCAGGTAGCTTGGCGAGCAAAGATAGGACACGCTCGTTCTGATCTTCTAGCATTTTCAATCGCTGGGCAACGGGGTCATTAGGGTCGAGATTTGCCCCTGCTTGCGGATTGACTCCTGAACTGGTGCCATTGCCATGCGACGAGCCATTGGCGTCTCCATTGAAAGGAACAAAATATGGCTGCGACCCATTCTAAAACGGCTGTGACCCATTCTGAAACGACTGCGATCCATTCGGAAATGGCTGCGATCCATTCTGCATGGGTGGTGGCCTTATATGCTGAGGAGGAACCGTCCTGAACTGGGGATTTTGATTGAACGGTCCTGGCTGCTGGTTCTGCATGAACGGACCTGGATGCCGATTCTAAGGGAACGGACCTGATCCTGGACCTGGATTATGCGCGAATGGTCGAGGACCGTTCTGTCCGAACGATCCTTGGCCTGGATTCTGAACGAATGGCCTAGGACCATTCTAAGGTCCAGAAGAATTCCTTATTCGTGCGATCTCCTCAGCTGCTCTGCGACTTTGCTCTGCCATGGCGTTGATTTGATTTCGAGCGACTTCAAGCTCCTGGTACATCTGGGCAATGACATGCTGCTGATTTCCAGGGGCTGCCATTTTCCTGAAACAAAGAACAAAGAAAACTCCAAGAAAACCGTTAGTAAGACGCACATTCGTCAAAGATTTACTCTAGATGAGGTCCCACGGATGGCGCCAAACTGTTAATGCCAAAAATCGCACCAAAGGGACAACTTAAGGTCGATGTGGACTTTAACAACTAAAGAAAAGAATCGTTCGACAAAAGCATGCGATAAAGATGAAAGTATAATCGAGACAGGGAATTTGATGACGCAGGAAAAACCTCAACGAGGAAAAAACCTGCGGACGACAGTGGAAGTCATCGCTGCACTATGGTCGCCAATCAGGGGCGATGTCCTTTGGTTTCGGGTGTCGATCGTACAGAGATTACAATACAAGTGAAGAAAAACTTCGAAATGTAAAGTACAAGTGTTTTGAATGTAAGACAAGTGTATGTCGTGTGTGAAAACAATGTGTCGAGTGTGTAGGTCGTGCGTCGAGAGCAATCTTCCGTGGAGGACTCTTTTGCTTCGAAGGAGTGTTCTTCAGAGTTTGAGTGCTTGAGATTGTTGTTCGATGATACTGTCCTCTGTGTGTTGTTCGATGATACTGTTCTGTCTCTCTCCCTGTGTTATTCGATGTCCTGAAACTGAGGATTGAACTTGGGATTTATAGTCTTCGGATGCTTTTAATTGAATCATTAAGATCTTTGATGATTGTTGTAACGGTCGTCGTCTTCAATGTGGGATTAGATGCTCATAACTGATTTCGTCGGTTATAGCCGTTGTCCATTAATAACTTTGACTCCTGCATTAATCACTGAACAAACATAACAGTCGTATAACGCGTTAGTCGGCCGAGGTCACATGATTCTATGCGACGGTCGTGCGACGTCGAGGTCGACTGTCGTGAGGAAATCTCGACCTACCTTTTAGGAGGGACGACGGAGGTTTATTGGGTCTTTGTCGGGGCCTTATCTTAATACAAGATATAGTTCATAACATGTGTCTTACCTTTCTTGGTCGTGGTCGAGGTTGGTGAAATTTTGCCCAAACAGGTACTGCCTTTGTCTTGAACTCTGGCTTTCTTACACTTAATGACCTTTTGTCATCGGTGTGCTTACGACGAAAGGCAGCGTCGTCCTCCACCCTCATATATGCTAGGGTTCTGGCACGGACATCTTCAAAATTTTCTGGGGGATACTTGGTCAAATCGGTGTACAAACCCGAACTGTCGTCTAGACCGCGTTTATAGGCTTCGATCGCTGTCTTGACGTCGCAGTTACGGACAATGATCATTTCTGCGTTGAACCTATTGAAATAGCTCTGGATCGATTCTCCAGCTTTTTGTACGACATAGTACAAATCGCTGGTCTGCTTCTCCATCTTGCGACTGCTGGCGAATTGCTGGGAGAATTGGTTGACTAGCTCGGCGAACGACCCGATGGATTTGGGTTTGAGGTTAATCAACCACTGGAGGGCAAGACCTGTGAGGGTCGCCCCAAAACTCTTGCACATACAAACCTCTTGATACACATGCGGGATCGAGACCGTCCACATTAACTGCTTATACTGTGCGATGTGCTCCATCGGATCAGTTATCCCCGAATATTTGGGCGTAACAGAGGGAATATTATATTTTTTTCGGAACGTCGACTGTCGCGATCGTGTCGACGAAAGGTGACGCCTGAAATCCTGAGCGAGGCTCGACGTCGACAGGCACGGCTGCCCCCGGCAGCTTAGCGAGCAAGGACAGAACACGCTCATTCTGATCTTCTAGCATCTTCAACCGTTGAGCGACGGGGTCGTTAGGATCGGGACCGGTTGGAGGAATGACTCCTGAACTGGTGCCATTTCCGTACGACGGGCCATTGGCGTCCCCATTGAAAGGGACGAAGTATGGCTGGGACCCATTGTGCATGGGTGGTGGCTTTAGGTGCTGAGGAGGAACTGGCCCAAACTGGGGATTGCCACCGAACGATCCCTGTTGCTGGTTCTGCATGAATGGACCTTGCTGCTGATTCTGACCGAATGGTCTTGGTCCTGGATTATGGACGAATGGAGAGGATCCTGGATTCTGACCGAATGATGCTGGACCTGGATTCTGAACGAATGGTCTAGGACCATTCTGCGGTCCGAACGATCCATATGGATTTTGATTCCTCAACCGCGCGATTTCCTCGGCTGCCCTTCGACTTTGATCAGCAAGGACATTGATTTGATTGCGCGTAGCTTCCAGCTCATGATACATCTGGGCAATGAGCTGCTCTTGATTTCCATGGGTTGCCATTTTCCTGAAACAGAAACAAAAGGAAACTCCAAGAAACCGTTAGTCAGACGCACGTTTGTCGAAGATTTTCTCTAGATGGGCCCCACGGTAGGCGCCAAACTGTTAATGCCAAAAATCGTCCAGAAGGATAAGTTAAGGTTGATTGTGGAGCTTAAAAACTAAAGATAGGAATCGTTCGACAAACAGTACGACGAAGACAGAAAAATGTAAATGAGACGCAAGATTTTGGTGACGCGGGAAAAACCTCAACGGGGAAAAAACCCGCGGACGACAATGATGATGTCGTCGTTGCACTATGGTCGCCAAACAGGGGCGATGTCCTTGTGTTTCAGGTGTCGAGAGTACAAAGGTTACAATACAAATGAAGGAAAGACTTTAAATGTAAAGTGAATAAGTGTATCGAATGAAAAAACAAGTGCGTCGTGTATAGAAACTAAGTGTCGTGCGAGTAAGTCGTGCGTCGTGAGCGATCTTTTTGAGTGAGAATTATTTGCTTTGAGTGTTCTTGAGAGTTCTTGAGAATTCAGATGATTCAAGATATCCGAAATGATGATTGAGGCTTTGTATTTATAGCCTTCGAACGTCTTGAATGATTCCATAAAAACTTCTGATAACGGTCGTAACGGCCACTGGGTTTAATGCTCATAATTGTCCTTGTCGGTTATGTCCGTTGATCATTAATGGTGTTGACCCTGCATTAAACAATAAAAGCGTAACATAAATGTCATATGTTAGTTGGTCGAGGTCGTGAGGTTCCATACGACGGTCGAGTGTTGCGAGTAACTTTCGATTTCATCTTTGGTCAAAAGATAAAGTGCTTATGATTGTATCTCATTATGGAAAACTGTAATAAATGTTTTCCTTGTTTTGGTCGTGGTCGAGACTGGTGAAATTTTACCCAAACACTTTCTTTTGTCATTTTCAACCTTTTCTGCTTTAATGTATAGTTTTCTAATAATATTTTAATTTTTAAATATCATGTGCTTAAATTCTTCTTGGCTTCATGAACGGTATAAAAAATGCCTTTCTTTGGTACAATGCAACCGGTTTCAGTCATTATTTGGGGTAATTGCGGACCATAAGGGTCTCTTTGATTTGCTAATGTTGGTACGATTTGACATTACAATTTTGTGTTTGGTTTAATAAAAAGTCGGTAACTATGAAACGAATAAAAAGTCGGTAACTGAAATGTCGAAATTTTAGTAAAATCCTATAAGCCTATAAATATGTGACTTAGAAATCTCATAGGCGTGGTTTATATGTTATAGGATTTGTTTGTATTGATTTAAATTCTTCTTGGCTTCATGAACGGTATAAAAAATGCCTTTCTTTGGTACAATGCAACCGGTTTCAGTCATTATTTGGGGTAATTGCGGACCATAAGGGTCTCTTTGATTTGCTAATGTTGGTACGATTTGACATTACAATTTTGTGTTTGGTTTAATAAAAAGTCGGTAACTATGAAACGAATAAAAAGTCGGTAACTGAAATGTCGAAATTTTAGTAAAATCCTATAAGCCTATAAATATGTGACTTAGAAATCTCATAGGCGTGGTTTATATGTTATAGGATTTGTTTGTATTGATGTTCTAAAATATGATAAAAAATTTGTTTTGTAATAATCATTTAAAAATATAATTTAATTGTTTTTATAGTTATTATAATTTATTCTATAATTATCTATATATAAGGCCGTGCGTACCGCCATCGGGTACCACGGCGGGTTCATCCTGGCGGGTTGGCGGTACGGGGGTTTAGGGTTCACATCAGGTAGGGGGTAGCGGGTAGGATTGGGTTCGGGAACCCGGCTAAACCCAGGCCAAATTTTATTTTATTTTTATTTTATTTTTATTTTTTTTAAATATAACTGTTTACCAACGGCTACTTTTTTATTTTTTTATTTTTAATTTTTTTTTTCAAATTATACACACTATATATATTAACCTCTACCACCTTCATTTTTTCACATCAAAAAACTCTATAATAACTTTCGAGAAGTCAAAAACCGGAAGACTCATAATAACCTTCGGTCGGATTTGGTCGAACATATTTCGCGTATCCGACTTCCCAACAACGACGACGACTAGATTTTTAATGTTTTGTAAATTTTAATTTTATTTTGTAATTTTTAAATTTTTAATGGATGTTATGAATTTTTATTTTTATTATTTATCTTATTTTTATTTATTAAAAAATATATGAATATTTTTATTTTGTTAAATAATTAAATGTATAAATAAAAGAATTAAAAAAGCTGATGTGGCATCAGAGTTCAGTGGGTTCGTGGGTTGGCGGTACTCCACTTTAGGGTAAGGAGGGTAGGAAAGAGAAAAGCTGATGTGGCGATGAGGTGGGATCAGGGTTCAGTGGGTTCGTGGGTTGGCGGTACTCATGGTCTAATGGAATTCAATCACATTCTAAGAGCATCTTCAACATATATGCTATATTTTTTTTTCTAAAATAAAGTATCAAAAGTCAAAATCTATAAAGAAAAAATTACTTTATCTCGAACAACTATTATATTTTTAAGATTGTAACATTGATTATATTAATAAATAATAAAACATTATTTCTCTTGTCTAACCAAATTACTTCAATGCCTCTTATTGGTGGAGAGATTAAAATATTTTTTAAACTTTCTTAAAAAATATGTCTTAGAGATTTCTTCAAAACATATGCTAAAAAATATCTATTTTAGCAAAGAAGAGAGAATAACTATTGGAGTAAAAAAGGTTGCTTGAATCTCGCTTTTCATCATTTTAGCATAATTGTTAGAGATGCTCTAAATCCTAAATAACTTACACAGGGAAAGGGCCAAAATATCAATCACGAAACTCAATTCATGAAACACCCTAAAAACCGCAATAAATTTAAACCTTGAATTTATCAAAGTCTATAACAATCTCGTCCGAAAACTTTCATTCATAATGAGAGAAATTTAGTTACTAAGGTTTACATATACAACTGAACTTATCAAAACAATCTACTAATCTAATCCTTTACACCAAAATCAGATTAGATGGGTTGTCTAGGCAATTCATCAAAACATTTTCGTATACTCTAACTTCTCCATTACAACACTAAAAGTAGAATTTCAGTACCACTCGTCAATCATCCATCCGTATCTCTTCCGGAGCTAGTACCTGGTAAGAAAAGTTCATTTGAACGATTAGGCTTACGCCTAGTGAGAACATCCAGTTTTCCAAAGTAAACTTTATAAGCTTTGAAACCAAATGTTAGCAAAGCATATAAACAAACCTGACTTGACACCATTCTTACCGTACACATAACATCTTTCGATGACGGGAATATACTCGATTCCATGAATATGACTAACACTAAGTAGTTCATATCATCACGTTTGAGAGCCTACTACGAATCATCACGGATTCTAGATCATTGCTCATGTCCAAGAAATTACAATTAGCGCCATGCCTATTTCTTGGGGTGGAAGTAGAGATTACAATTAAACTCATGCTTATCTCTTATCTTCCCATAGAAATCAGGGATTACGATTAACTCACGCCTATTCCAAGATTTCACGTCACAATACGAAATGGGAATTACAATTTACTTTATGCCTATTCCTCATTTCACGTCAACGGGAATTACAATTTACTTTATGCCTATTCCACGTTTTTACATCACAATACGAAATGGGAATTACAATTTACTTTATGCCTATTCCTCATTTCACGTCAACGGTAATTACAATTTACTTTATGCCTATTCCACGTTTCCACATCACAATACGAAATGGGAATTACAATTTACTTTATGCATATTCCTCATTTCAAAACAACGGGAATTATAATTTACTGTATGCCTATTCCACGTTTTCACATCACAATACGAAATGGGAATTACAATTTACTTTATGCCTATTCCTTATTTCAAAACAACGGGAATTACAATTAACTTTATGCCTATTCCATTTCATTCAATATGAATAGCAGTTCTATTTTGCATATTCATTACATTCAATATGAATAGCAATTCTCATTTGCATATTCATTACCTTTAATATGAATAGCAATTCCACTTTGCCTATTCATTTCATTTCCTAGTGTAACAACCGGGTTTTTTTTATTTTTTAATTATGAAAGTTTAGTGCCTTTAGTCCAATAAATGAAAGTTAACTTGAGGGGCTATTTTGGTCATCTTTGAAAGATATATATGTGCACAAACCCCTAGGGCAGCCACATCCTCTAAAATCAGTATTGGTGTGGTGTGTTTGGCGGCTCAAGGAAGAAAGGAGAAGAAGAAAAGAGAGAAGAAGGAAATTCTTGGAAAGGAATCAAGAAGTGAAAATCAAAGAAGAAGTCAACAAGGTAAACCTCTCTAAATTCGTTCTCCATTGTTGTTGTAGCATTCCTTTCTTTTTTATCTGCTATCCAAGTCTGAATGTGTAGATTCAAGGAGTTTTCACCTCTTTTCCTTCAAAATGGGTTTTAAGGGGTTTTTGTCTTGTTAAACCGATTTAGAAGTTTATAAATGGATTAAGTGAGTATTTGAGGTTGGTGGATGAACCCTTGTTTATATCTAATCGACTTAATGGCAAAAATCGGAGTATAAATCAGTTTTAGATTTGTTAAGTTCGAACAACCGTGTTTTCCGGACACCAGTATTCGGTGGTGTCCGGATAGGTTGCAGGTGTCCGGGTAAGTGCCCCGTGAGGGTGTCCGGGTGTTTCTTAGTATCCGGGTAGCTGAAGTCTCCGGATAAGCTTAGTGTCCGGGTAGTTTTGCCCGGATAAGTCTAGCGTCCGGATTGTTGTGTCCGGACAATGCTGTGTCCGAAAAAGTGGGTGTCCGGAAAAGTGTTGTGTCCAGAAAGGGGTATCCGGACAGCAGGTCTGAGCTATTTATCTGATGTGGATCTATTGCCTTAGGTGTTCTGTGGGTGTAGCTTGAAGGTGTTTAGGAAGTGCATTGTACATCAATCAAGGTGAGTTCCCTAAACCCTTTTTATAACGCAAAGTGATACATGTTTTAACTGATTATGGTTCTTAATGAGCATGAAACGTTTACGAACTGATTCGCATGTTTCCCACGAATGCACTTACTTTATTCAAAGAAATGTTTAAGCATGACTATATGAAAGACATGGTTTATAAAGAGCATAGTTGGCATGTTTACATGTTTGCACGAACGTATGTGTACACTATGTGGAGTCGGTCTGCACTGTGGGATCAAAGAGAGGTTCTTGGAGTCTTAGGACTCTTGGTTATGTATGATAGACCGGTGGGTTGGAATCCGTTTCCCTCCTATCTGGTAGAGGGGAGTCCGTGGGGATTCCAAAGCGGCGAGAAGGGAGTCTGCTGGGGCCCTGATCGCAATATGTTTATGTGATCCACTACACAGTGCAGTACCATGTTTGATGATATTTATGGTCATTGATAAATGTTTTCCAAATGTTTTTATATGCTATTTTCGGAGGGAATTCACTAGACCTTTTGGTCTAACCCTCGCTTTCAAAACTATACCATTTTCAGGTAAGCGTGTAGCGAGTTCTTCTAAGTAGAACTAGAGACGGCATGGAGGTAATGGAGCTCGTGAGGCTCCCAGTTTTGGATCTTGATATGCCTAGATAGTGCTCGGTTGTGGCTTAGAGAGACTTCTGTTGTTAACGTTAAAGTTTTTGTTAAGTATGTTTTAGTATTGATGTAAGGACAAGCTCATTTATGTAATTTGAATGTTAATCTTTTGACTTTGACCTTTTATGGAAAGTGGGACGTTACAAATGGTATCAGAGCCTTAGTTTAAGGGATTTAGGTGGCCATTCAGGCCTAAACTTAATCTGTAAGATGAGGAACACAGTCGAGACATAGGATTGCCTCTAGGAACGATCACTATAAATGCGCTTAGGAATAAGGTGCCAAGAACAAACGTGTAAGGTAAGTTTGGGATTACACCTGGCCAGTGTAATTACGAACTTACAGGTACATGTGCGTGCTTACAATACCTTACTTATAGAAAATTTGTTGTGTCACGTCTAGCAAGGATTAACTATCGGCTTCTTTCAGTTTAGCGCTATGGCTGGGAGAGCGTTGAGGAATAGGTCAGCAAGATCCCTGAGGGATAGACCGAGCTCCATTGTTTGGGGAAGTGTCGTGTAAGAGTCATTATGATGTGATGTATGTAGACATCGTAGAGAAGAAACGTTGTAAAGAATGTTATGAGTCGTCTAGAGGTAGCTCTTCGTGGATTCGGAGAGGATGAATGTTTGAGTTTGAGTAAGACTCCAGTTTCGGGAGAGTCCTAGTTTTGGAAACCATGGGATAGATCAGTTGGGAGGGTAAGATCGAACAGTGTCAAAACCTTGAAAGTATCAATGGAGCCCTGACTTTTTAGTCTAGCTTTTCATTGGCAGGATAAATGGAATAAGATACTTATAGTGAATTGAAAGCATGTAGAAGTAGAAGGTGAGATAGTCGATCAAAGCGAAAATAGTGTGAAATGGTCGAGTAAGTGAGATGTGGAACGCATGTACATCAAGTTAGTGCTTGACCGAGAGGGCGACCCTTGGTCGAAGGAAGAGTTTCAAGGATAAGTTGCGTGGGTAAAGCGGTTGACCTTGCTAGGGTGAGTAGCCTTCAATTGCAAGTAGAGTTTCATGCATAGCTTTCTTAAATATAACATGAAAATTTTCACGATTTAAATTAAATGTGTAAATATCAATTTTGATCGAAAAGGAGTCAGAATGTGCAAGTGTATGTTTAAACAAAAGGTGATTTCATTCACATTGCACAATGAAATTTTGAGCCTAACGATTGCAAAGTATTTCACACTTTTCATGATAAGTTAAATTATTACAAAAGGTCGAGAAGACGTGTGCCAGCAAAACTTTTACAATCAAATGAATTTTAACCGATTGATATCATATAAAAGAGTGTGAGAACCGACTGGTTTACTTGGTGTCAGTAATTTATTTCGAAATTGTGTCGTATGAAGGGATTTTCATTCAACATATTACTGTCGTAATAACATCGTTCGGAATTGAGTAAGATTAAGGTTCACGAAAAGATGCATGCAAACGATTCTCGAATAGTTGTGCAGGGCGTTGAAGTTATAAGAGTGATGGGGTCATGTGTACCCAAGTGTTTTCCAAACGTTGTTTATTTAAAATGATGAAATGTGCGAAAAGATTTATTTACTGTATTGTCATGCATGAAGGCTATGAACCTACTAGGTCGTAGAATATTACGTTATAAGTTAAGAAGGAACTCCGAGAGTGGAAAGGTGTTGGACAAGTCAGGGGAGAACGTATGTAGTTGCAGTATATGTGTTCTAGAGGAAAGGTGAACAGTGGTAGAATCGGAAGTGGAATATAGTATCGGTTGTATGAGGGTTTGCACCCTTGTTCGGTAACTAGAAGTACGGTTGTTGAGGGACGGATTGGGCCCATGGGAAGGAGTAGAAGTCATCGAGGTGTTGGTATTAGCAACCCGTTGAGTAGTGTTGAGAGGCAGAAACGAAATGTCCACGGTGTTGGATATGAGTTTTGAGGTGAGTTTGTAATATTGATGTTACAGGAGTAAGTTCAGAAAAGAGGGAGACGTATTATGAAGTGATTATGATATATTGGTAGGATTAAGTTCCGTAAGGAACCCTTGTTAAAGAATAAGTTAAGAAAGTAGTTACAGGTTATCTGTTGTTGTAAAAGTCGACAGTTGTGTAAGGTGGCCGAGACCGCAGTCTTGAACCAGAAGGTTGGAAGTTGATAGAACACCTTGTAGGGGTGTTAAGAGGAGGAGAAGTTATTGTTTTGAATAAGCATTCTGTTTGCGAAGTATGGAGGGTTCATAGAATGATGAGGTATGTAGCACGAGCGAAGCGAGTATGTAGACTTTATCGTTTAGTGAGGGACTGTGTCCAGCTTACGTAAAAGCTCGAATTGTAAAGAGTTAGCTAGAATGTCTGCGTTTGAGCTATTGAGAACTCGTGAGTTATAGTTCAGCAAGTTGTGAAAGGACTACGTAGCGAGATAGGCTCGATTTCATGCGGGTAACTTTGAGGGCGAGTTTAAACTGTGTATGGATGATCATGAGAGATCTGGTCTGCAGTGTGATGTTATGGGCAAAGAGTGTAAGGATGTGTAGTGACAGTATTTGTCAAGCTATCTGTGTCAGCCGGTGATGTAGTAAGGCAATGTTAGAAAGATGAAGGATTAGAAGCAAGTCCTTTCGGGATTTCGGATAGAGTGTACGTTTTGCAATCCTAGTTGTTGAAGTACGTGGTTTGTAAGTTGGTGTTTATTTTGACTGTTATCGGGATGGAATGTCGGGGCAGAAATGGGTGATTGCCCAGCTGGGAGACCAAGCTTTGTGGTTATGTATGTTGTTAGGTAAGTATATTCTTGAAGGCAGAGTAAGTTTAAAGAAGATGATGAATAGGTTAGTCAAGCTGTAGTATAGCAGATGAGAAATCGCTAAAGAATGAAAATTGTTTCTTATGCATGAGGGAATGATCCTAGAAGGAAATAGTTGGAAATTTTGGTTATGTTTAAAGAATGACATGATGATGATTGTGGGTCGGAGTGGTAGTATGATCATTAGTTAATTTGAAAGGTCATGATAGAGGTATAAGCCTTTGATTGGTTGATTAAAATTTTATAGATTTGTTAAGTAATGACATTCATTTGTTATTACAGGATGTGTTACAATTCTACTGAGAATTCTTGGGGAAGTGTTATTGAGATTAACACACTGATTGTTAAAGAATTATTTAAGGTAAATCTAAGTAAGAAAGTCGGGATGACTGTATATATATATCTATCTGATTTTATGATCTTGGTGGTTAATCGAAAGAATTGTGGAACCCGAGTTTCGGGGTGTTCCTGAATTAATAGATCCGTTTGTAATAGGGAATCCAAGGGGGTGGATTATTAGAGTGAATAGGGGACGTTACTAAGAAACATACTTTGGGGTCATTGGAAGTTTAAAGAGGATGAGGGTTGTGTTAGTCAAATTATGGTGGGATAGATGTGAAATCCTTAAAGAATGTGAATTGCTGCTTATGTGTGAAAGAAATGTCTAAGAAGGTAAAAGTTGGAGATTAAAGAATGTGTAGTGACGTCGAAAACTGGTCTCATTTCAAGACGGCTTGGTTGAATTCCTTAAGATAAGATCTTGGTGCAACTGTTTGGTTATGTGAGAAATGAGAAAGCGATACCGGCATGTGGAAAGGTCGGGAGAGAGGGGCAAGTAATGCTCGGTGGGAAATGCTCCACGCTAACGTGTGGAGGTGAAGATAGTATGTCGGAATAAGTGAGTAAGTTGGAAGTAGTAAACCTGACGGTGATGCCGAAAGGTGCAGTGTTGTGCAGATTGTCATTGATAAGTGTGCGAACCATTGGAAAGAGTGTTGAGGAAGGGAATTGTGTATGATTTTGTACAGGAAAGAAGTGGATGAGACAACTGAATGAATTAAGTTAGTAACGTTGTGAGAAATGTTTAAACGAATTGGTCGTGCGGTGATTAAACTAGTGAGAATAGTATGGTGTGACCATGGTTACTCCTCCCAGTTGAGTGAGGATAACCGGAGTTATGTTTTTATGATTAGACGAACGTGACAATCAGCGAGGAATGGTCGTGTTTCAGGATAGGTTTAGTTCGAGTAGGTGGACACTTTAGCAATGGGTTGGAGGTTCCTACTCTTAGTTACGTATAAGTATGGAGTGGTGAGGTGGTGAGGAGATGTGTAATGGTTGGCGAACAGTGGTCTAGGTGGTCCAAGAAAGGGAAACGTTATCTGCATAGACGATTGTTGGGTGGTATAGGGTTGAGAGTTGTGATACGATGAAGGAACTCTAGGTTGTGAGTTGTCGAGGTGTACAGGGTTGGCCAGGTGCCAAGCTGTCAAGTGGGTGTTTGTCTCTTGGTAAATGAACCTCGTGTGGTGGCGGAGGATTTAGCCAAGTTCCTTCTTAAAGGAAGTATAGATGCTTGAGAAGCCTTGGTTAATCTTCTGTTGTCAAGACCGAACGAGTAGGAACAGTAGCCTTCGAGTTAGAAGTACCGTAAGAACTGAAGGAAGTGCACACAAGGTTTCTTGTTTCGAATTTAATGAGGTGGTTGACCGAGTCAGAAATAGTTTTACCTTGGGGAAGTGTCAATTGTGGTGTGGGCATGATACCCGCATCTTTTCCAAAAAGGAATTCTGGGGACGGAATTCTTTTAAGGAGGGAGTGTTGTAACAACCGGGTTTTTTTTATTTTTTAATTATGAAAGTTTAGTGCCTTTAGTCCAATAAAAGAAAGTTAACTTGAGGGGCTATTTTGGTCATCTTTGAAAGATATATATGTGCACAAACCCCTAGGGCAGCCACATCCTCTAAAATCAGTATTGGTGTGGTGTGTTTGGCGGCTCAAGGAAGAAAGGAGAAGAAGAAAAGAGAGAAGAAGGAAATTCTTGGAAAGGAATCAAGAAGTGAAAATCAAAGAAGAAGTCAACAAGGTAAACCTCTCTGAATTCGTTCTCCATTGTTGTTGTAGCATTCCTTTCTTTTTTATCTGCTATCCAAGTCTGAATGTGTAGATTCAAGGAGTTTTCACCTCTTTTCCTTCAAAATGGGTTTTAAGGGGTTTTTGTCTTGTTAAACCGATTTAGAAGTTTATAAATGGATTAAGTGAGTATTTGAGCTTGGTGGATGAACCCTTGTTTATATCTAATCGACTTAATGGCAAAAATCGGAGTATAAATCAGTTTTAGATTTGTTAAGTTCGAACAGCCGTGTTTTCCGGACACCAGTATTCGGTGGTGTCCGAATAGGTTGCAGGTGTCCGGGTAAGTGCCCCGTGAGGGTGTCCGGGTGTTTCTTAGTATTCGGGTAGCTGAAGTCTCCGGATAAGCTTAGTGTCCGGGTAGTTTTGCCCGGATAAGCTTAGTGTCCGGGTTGTGTCCGGACAATGCTGTGTCCGGAAAAGTGGGTGTCCGGAAAAGTGTTGTGTCCGGAAAGGGGTATCCGGACAGCAGGTCTGAGCTATTTATCTGATGTGGATCTATTGCCTTAGGTGTTCTGTGGGTGTAGCTTGAAGGTGTTTAGGAAGTGCATTGTACGTCAATCAAGGTGAGTTCCCTAAACCCTTTTTATAACGCAAAGTGATACATGTTTTAACTGATTATGGTTCTTAATGAGCATGAAACGTTTACGAACTGATTCGCATGTTTCCCACGAATGCACTTACTTTATTCAAAGAAATGTTTAAGCATGACTATATGAAAGACATGGTTTATAAAGAGCATAGTTGGCATGTTTACATGTTTGCACGAACGTATGTGTACACTATGTGGAGTCGGTCTGCACTGTGGGATCAAAGAGAGGTTCTCGGGGTCTTAGGACTCTTGGTTATGTATGATAGACCGGTGGGTTGGAATCCGTTTCCCTCCTATCCGGTAGAGGGGAGTCCATGGGGATTCCAAAGCGGCGAGAAGGAAGTCTGCTGGGGCCCTGATCGCAATATGTTTATGTGATCCACTACACAGTGCAGTACCATGTTTGATGATATTTATGGTCATTGATAAATGTTTTCCAAATATTTTTATATGCTATTTTCGAAGGGAATTCACTAGACCTTTTGGTCTAACCCTCGCTTTTAAAACTAAACCATTTTTAGGTAAGCGTGTAGCAAGTTCTTCTAAGTAGAACTAGAGACGGCATGCAGGTGATGGAGCTCGTGAGGCTCCCAGTTTTGGATCTTGATATGCCTAGATAGTGCTCGGCTATGGCTTAGAGAGACTTCCGCTGTTTATGATTAGTGTTAACGTTAAAGTTTTTGTTAAGTATATTTTAGTATTGATGTAAGGACAAGCACATTTATGTAATTTGAATGTTAATCTTTTGACTTTGACCTTTTATGGAAAGTGGGACGTTACACCTAGTATATGTGAGTATCAACTCAAAATACATAACAACTCATCTCATACTCTCAATCGAGTTATATTTGTGTTCGTAGTGATAAATGATTAAGGTACTTTCCATATTCAGAAAACACTTAATTATGAAAAGACTTCATACAGTGAGTTATCCGGAACAACCTATCCGGTAAACTAATCCGTGATTCAAATCCCAAAAGTAATCCGGATTACAAGAATCCGGTAACATCCGGAATAGTATCCGGACTCTCAAGTCCGGAACCATCCGGAATCAAATCAGGTATCTTATCCGGAAACCTAAATTCCGGAAACCTCAATTCCGAAACTTATCCGGAATCCGGTAAAACATCCGGACACCCATTTGGAATCCGGAAACAATCCTCCGGACACCCATCCGGAATCCGGAATAATCCGGTATCCGGAACCAATCCGGATTATTCATCTTCCGGATTTCATCAATTTTACCTAGTTCAATTATTTCCCATCCAATACTCTAAAATTTTGTTTTGTATCCATTCATACATATATCAATAGGCTTATTTAACCATTTCAATACACATACAGGTCTTATTTGCAAAATAAGTAGATGAACTCACCTGATTGAGAGTTCGTACTCGGAGTCTGCCAAGCTCAATCGATTCATAAATCCAATCTTTCACACCATCGAACAGTACCCAATCAAATCCAGACTTCTCTTTCTCTCTCGATTTTCTCTGGAAACCGACTTCAGGAATCAGTAATTGAGATAAAAATCTCAATTCAACCGACTCTCCCTTTAAATATCCAAAACTATCAACAAATAACAAGACCAACCCCCAAAGTTTCAATTTTCACAAATAGCTTAAACTTTGGTCAATTACACTTTGAATCCTTCCATATCAAAATATAACATAACTTTGATCATGGAAATTCGGGGTGTTACAATTCACTTTATAGTCATTTCCTAAACTCAATTCATAGAATAACCACTTTTTACGCAAATGTCTTACGCATCATTAATTTAAGAGGAGAAAGCCCGCTGGAATCATAAAATTTGGTGCTCGGGTGAAGGAGATATCAAATACCTAAGAAAAATGCTCATTTAAATGTTTTTCGGGAGATCAAGGTAACCAACCATTCTCGATTTTAAATATGGATTACCCTTACCCTTGGTTTATGAATTTTGGGAGTCCATATCCGATTTGGGCCGAACTCCGGCCATCGTTTTAATAAAACGGAATGAATCGGTGTTTTTCAATACAAATTGAAAACTTTGAATGTAAATCTCTCACTCAATACTGAATGGTAATTTTGAGTGATTCTTGTTTCTAGGGGTTAGGAAATCGGTTAACCTTGCACTTGACAAAAAGAATCAGCCAAAACGACCAAGAAACGAGGCCAATCGACCCGAAAACGACAGATGTCGCTGAAGTGGCGTGTCGGGTCTTACCGGTGGGGCTACATTAGGGGTAGGGGAGACGCGTTGGACCGAGAGCTTGTTCAATGCTTGTTTTAGGGCAGCCATAGGGATCAGGCTCAAGCTGAAGTCCTTATTAATTGAACTAAAAGCTGTTGGGGTTGTACTATATTTAAATAAAACTTTGGATCAAAATAATTAATTACTTAGATGGATTTATTTCTAAATAAGTAATATATTTAATTATTTAATATACTTATTTATTTAGAAATTTCACAAATTAATTAATGGGCTCTTAAGGAGTATTATTTAAGTTAATTTTTTTATAACTTAGGGGATTGAATGATTAAATTATTTAGTTTGGTTAAATAATTTAATAAGGTGATAAGGCATCGTATTTTAGCATGGTTAAATATTTAATACGTTTTAAGTTGGCCAGGTCAGAATTCCCAATTATAAAAACGTTAAATTAACTTTAAGGGTTATTATTTAACGCGGTGTTTAGAGGTTGGCCGTAGTTGACCTTGCCTTGACTTTTGGAGAGACATAGTCGTTTATTGACCATCATGGTTATCAATTGTAGGTTATTAGTAGGAGTTGATCACTAAGTAACCTACGCAATGCTAGTGCACTTCCTTCTCGCTGGGAGGAGATTCTTGAGGAGATCCAGCATAGAAGATGGTGGTTGGGAGAAACTCGTAATAGGTTATTATTTGCAACGACTATTTGTTTTCTATGGCAAGAGAGGAATCAACGTTTGTTCTCGGATACAAAAAGGAACGTTGATCATCTTATGAGTGAGATGAAGAAGGTTGTTTAACGAGACTTTCTAGAAGTTGTTTGAATCGGAGTATGAGTAAGAGAGATAGTGTTCGTGATGCTGATTAATTCATGGAGTGGATGACGCCTTTTATGATCGCTTTTCTCCAATGGGAGGTCGACGGTTTGGATGGAAACTTATGAATTTTATTTTCTATGCTTTGGTCTTCCATTTCGTTATGTACCTTTTGGTTATTTGTTGTTTGGTATGTCTTGTATGCAGACTTTGCTTGTTGGTGGTTAGAGAGTGTAGCACCCCAAAAATTCTAATTTTATTTTTAAAGAAAACCTAGATATTAGGGAAAGTAAGTTTTAAGATTTTCATGTTTCATGAAATGCCCCTTGAAAACGCAGCATCGGGACTCGCTCGACGGAAGAAAAATGGCAGAAGTGGGCCACGGTACAAGGGCCGCGACTATGCCCGGCGATTGTGACACTGTCACTCTCGCGGGGACACTGTCGCCCGGGATGTACCGTAGGTGGGAGGAGCCCTGCGACTATGCCACGCGATTGTGACATAGTCACTCTCGCGGTGGCATTATCGCGCCATGTATACCGAAAGAAGTGGAGCGCGAGCGAGTATGCCCCGTGCCAATGCCATGGGCATAGTCGCACGTCAATGTCACGGAGAGGCTACATGGTATAAAAATGAGACTTACTGGTTTTTAGCTCATTTTGGACTTGGAAAGCTATTGGGAGCCGATTTTATCTACTCCTCAAGGTAGGGTTTCGATCTACTTGACCTCCTTTGTTAGCTCCAAATATTCATAAAATTAGAAGTATTGAAAAATAGGCTAAGTATGAAAGAGTTCCACAGACGCTCTGCGGTGTTCCACAGAAGCTCTGCCGAAGCAAAGGATCATTCAAGAAACACCAAGTCCCAAGAAGAATCTACAGAAGACTACTCACAAAGGACCAAAGAAGGATCTACAGAAGAATGCTCACCAAGGACCGAGCCGCAGAACCTCTGTCACCCTTGACAGAGCCTCTGCGGTTCAGACTGAAGACTTGGAAGATATGTATAATATCTTGCCACTGTTGCAGAAATATCTTACCACTGTTACAGAAATATCTTGCTACTGTTCCAGGCTCCGTTCATCAACTTGTACAAGGCATGGTCCGACAACAAACATGTGTCAAACTCTAATTGGAATCCTTGCAAGTTGATAATAGCGCATTTAATGCATGCAGATTTCCAACTGTTCATGCCATCCCTTCTTTCCTGTAGCATTAGTCCTTTTGTCTAGAATAGTTCTTTTGTAGTAGTATAAAAGGAAGACTCATGTTGAGTTCTTCCTAACAATCAAAAAACCAGTTCATATACAAGAAAAACACACACACACACAATTAACGTCAAATCTATTGTTAGTGTTCTTCATCAAATACAGTAAACTTTGAGATATTCATCTGTTCTTCATATACTGTTTATTTGATAAGTTTGTATTGTTTCTATACAAATATATCTGTTAGTTCTTCAAATACGCTTCCGCAACACATCTTATTTGAACTAATAGATAAGATAATCTTTGTTAATCAAATACGGGAACCAACAATTGGTATCAGAGCGAAGTTTGGTTTTTAATATCAAGCGATCCTCGTATAACAAGATTATTGATAGAAACATGGTCTGATTTTAACCTGTTATTCATTCCGTCAAACAGATTCTACTTTTCAGCCATTATCGATTTATTCGATATCTGGTAAATCAAGAGAAACTGTTTCTTTAGTTAAAACTCCATAAAAGTGCATTGTTAAGAACTTCCAAACCCTGAAAATCCTTCCAGTTCATTCTCTCGTACTTTTCGTGTCATATCTTCATTCCGAATCTTTTCAATCTTAAAATGACAAGCACACAAAACTTCTTCACAGCTGGTTCATTAACCAAACCACCTTCTCTTCTAAGAAATGAGTATCCTCGGTGGAAAATAAGAATGATCCACTTCTTTGAGGGTACTGATAAAGAGCTCGTACAATACCTTTATAATCCTCCTCATGTTCCCATGTTAATAGTACCTCGTGAACCTGCGACAGCTGACACTCCTGAAATCCCTGAGCATCAAAAACCTAAAACCAGGGATGGTTGGTCAGATCAAGACAAGGTAAAAGATGAACTCGTGCAGAAAACAAAAAGAATTCTGATTATGGCAATCCCCAACGAACTCTTCCAGTCTTTAGATGCATGCGAATCTTCGTATGATATTTGGAAAGAACTAGAAAAACAACTTGAAGGGGGAGCTAAAACTCAGAAAAACCGAAGGGCTCAATACATAAACGAGTATTACGCTTTTAAAGCCCTGACAAATGAATCTCTGCAGACAACTTACGACAGGTTCAACTCTTTGATCAATAACTGCAAAAAGTTCGGCATCCACAGAACTTCTGAAGAGAATAATGTCATGTTTATCAAAAGTCTGAACGAAGAATGGCTCCAGCTATCTATGTCTTTACAAACCAATCAAGATTTAGATTCCTGGACTCTTTCAGACCTCTACGGAACATTAGCTGGTCAAGAGCCTCAAATCGCACAGACAAAGACACTAACCACTGCACCTCTTGCTTTGGTTGGCAAAACTACAGAAGATACAGAGAGACCGAGGAAAGAAAGAACTACAGAGGAAAAGAAAAAGGAGAAAAAGAAAAAGATGGTAGTAATTGACAGCGAAGATGAAGAGATTGTGGAAGAAGGAGAAATTACTCTGGCATCAATAGCTACATCCTTAGCTCTATTGACAAGAGAATTCAGAGGAAACCAAAAGAATTCTGGTAATGATAGATATGGCAGAGAGAGAAGAGAAGATTGGAATAGAAGGGATCAAGGAAGAAGAGAAGAATCAGCTGACCGACAGAGGTCAGACGACAGAAGTAACGACCAACAGAGGTCGAGTGAAAGATACAACAAATGAAATGATCGACAGAGGTCAGATGACAAGGCAAGCTACATACCAGAAGAATGCTACAAGTGTGGCAAGCCTGGTCATTATGCAAATGAATGCAGATCAGAAAAAGGTGGTGACCGACAGAAGACGGACGATCGTGCTGGTAATAACTCCCAAAATCAAGGTTGCTACAAATGTAGGAAGCCAGGCCACTTTGCCAATGAATGTAGAAGCAGGTCAAATCGCCCACAGAAGGACTCAGCTTTTTACAAAAAGAAAGCTGAGTATTATGCTCAAAAGTCACTCATGGAGAACAAAGTGGTGAACAAGGAAGATTGGGAGTCAGATACAACCTCTGATGAAGAATACACCAAAAATGCCTTGTTCTGTGGCATGGCAGACATCAGCTCCGACTCTGACACTGAGGTATCTACTTCAAACTCCATCTCTAGTACTACAGAAGTTGATTTGCTTATATTTAAAACTGAAAATGTTGAACTGAAAAAGACTTGTGATGATATTCAGAAAAAGCTCACTTTTTATGAAAGAGAAGCTAGACTTCTCACTGAAGAAAAAGTAAAGATTTTCAAAGAAAAGGAAGAATTAGATGCACACTGGAACAAGAATCTTTTTCCTTTAAAAGAGAAAATTTCTGAATTAAATACATTGTTAAAATCCAAAACAAAAGAACTTTCAGATTCTGAGAGCGACAGACTTAACATTTTAGCTCTTAAAGAATATTTTCAAAAGGAAAGAGAAGTCCTTTGGCAAGATCTACTTAGAAGAGATGTTTTAATTAAAAATTATCGTGATGCTCAAAAGGTGTATGAGAAAATAAATACTCAAATAGGAAGGCGAGGTATTGGGTACAGTGATATTAATCAAGGTACAGAAAACAAAAAGAATAAACCTCTGTCATCTCTATTTTCAGTAGGAAAAGTTAACAAACCTAATTTTCCAAATTTAATCTCTGTAAGAAAGAGAGTAAAAGTCTATGGGGAACCTCACTTAAGGAAACCCATGAAGATGATAAATGTGTGGTTTGAAAACACAAACTTATCACCTTCAACCTCTGTCAAAAGAGGATCCAAACCAAAGAGATATCTGAAAACTCAAGATCAAATAGGAATCTTTAAGTTTGGTAAACCAGAGACTCAAACTCAAGTTGCTTTTGTCTGCACAATAGATTCTGAAAAGAAATTATCTGCAGAAGCCCTTGAGTTCAAACCAAACTTTTCAGAAGAAAAACTAAGAAATATAATTGAAAAGGAAATTATGGAAATTGGGAAAATAGATATGTTGAAAAATTCAAATACACCTTCTGTAGATCAAAAACTCTCTGAAGAGATCTTGTCAGACACCTCTGTTGACTTAGAATGTAATCTTTCAGAGGAAGAAAGCAAGTATGACACATGCTCGGAAAGTCCAGCCTCTGTCGAAAAGAATATTGATGACTCAACCTCTGTATATGAGGACGATTCATCATCTGACGAATCAGAGGCTGACAGAATAGAAAAGTTTCCTTGTGACACAGAGGTTGTTAAACAAACCTCTGAAGTTCTTAACAGAACTATTTCTCCAAAAGAGAAAATCACTAGAATTCCTATCTGTCCAGACTTTATGGATATGTGCATACAAGCCAAAACTTCTATTGAGCTTGAAAAGTTGAAACAAAAGAAGTTAACATCCTCTCAAAATCTAAAAGATTCAAAATTTTTAAAACCCTTAAAAATAAAAGAGAAACCAACATGGCAACAAAATGGTAAATGGACAAAACCTAACAAATCTTTTTCACCTGTGACAGTGAAATCAACAGAAGTTCACCACATAAGGGACTCACAGAAGGCTGCTACAAACAAAGATTTTTGCCAACAATCTAATCTATATAAATCTTCTTGTAATAGGAAGCCATATGCTAGAATAGAATGTAATGCCTCTGTGGCCCAGTTTAAAGCTTTTAATGAAAGTTTCAAGCAAATCACATCTGATGTTCAATATTGTCATTGCTTTGATCTAATGTTCAAGTTAAATAATCATTTATGTAGTTCAAATTGTTTTCTCTCTGCAGTTAAATCAAATATAAAAGAGAAACAAATTGATTCTTCGACAAAAAATAAAATGTATTTCAAGAATGCCAAGGCAAACTTGAAAAATTCTAACGAAACTGGACCCATGTGGATATGGGTACCTAAATCTCTGTGATTGTTTTGCAGAAGCAGTTTGTGCCAATATGGTATCTAGACTCCGGATGCTCAAGGCACATGACTGGCAACAGAAGTCTTCTATCCACATTCCAAGAAAAACAAAATGGTGGATCAGTGACTTTTGGAGATAACAAAAAGGGGCATATCAAAGGCTATGGAGTCATAAAGAAAGAGAATATCACAGTACACAAAGTTGCATATGTGGATGGCCTAAAACACAACCTACTCAGTGTAAGCCAACTTTGTGACACAGGATTCGATGTACTGTTCAAAAGAATATTCTGCTCTCTACTAAGTGAAGACACAGGAATTGAACTTCTGCGAGCCAAAAGAAAAGGTGATCTGTATCTAATGAACTTCAATGCCAAAAACAAGGACAACATTTGTCTTGTTGCAAGCAAAAGTGAAGAAGCCTGGCTATGGCACAACAGGTTCTGTCACTTAAACTTTCATACTCTATATAAACTGGTAAAACTTGATCTGGTCAAAGGTTTACCAAATGTTAAATTCAATAAGGATCATTTATGCTCTGCCTGTGAAATGGGAAAACTCAAAAGAGCTTCCCACAAAGGCAAAACTGATGTGTCTTGTCCTAGACCTCTGTACATGCTTCACATTGACCTTTGCGGTGCAATCGCTATACAGAGCCTAGGTGGCAAGAAATATATACTTGTCTTAATTGATGAGTTTTCACGATTTACATGGGTTGAATTTGTCAAAAAGAAATCAGATGTTCCATGCATCTTGATTAATCTAATGAAAAGAATCCAAGTTCTCTATGAGTGAAGAATTCTGAAGTTACGAAGTGACAATGACACAGAATTCAAAAACTCTGTCATTGAAGCCTATCTCACAGAAGAAGGAATATCCCAGAACTTCTCTGCTGCTCGCACCCCAAAACAGAATGGTGTGGTCGAACGAAAGAACCGCACGCTAGTGGAGGCTGCAAGAACCATGCTTTCTGCATGTGGATTACCAATGACCTTTTGGGCAGAAGCAATTTCAACAGCTTGCTATACCCAAAATCGTTCAACAATCGTGAAAAGACACATCAAAACTCCTTATGAATTGATCAACAAACGGCGACCAAACATCAAGTTTCTCCATGTGTTTGGATGCAAATGCTTTGTCTTAAACGACAGAGACTCAAGAGGAAAGTTTGAAGAAAAGGCTGATCAAGGCAAGTTCATCGGGTACTCTACCGCTTCCAAAGCCTACAGAGTTTACCTTCTGAAGTCACGCACGATAGTAGAAAGCATCAATGTGTCCTTTGATGATTCATTCCAAAAGACTTCTGAACAACTCAGTTCAGAACTTGGGCTAAACATGGAAACCTCTGGCATCTCAAAAACAAATGAAGATTTAGGTCTTCTATTTCAAGAGATGTTCAACAACGACGTTGATCCCTCTGCTGAAACAAAAGGCACATCTGCAGAATCACCTGTAAACAAAGTAAGTATCTCTCTGTCTGGTCCATTTAATCCCTCATCCTCTTCTACAAATACTACAGGTACTGAAAATCTAACAGAAGATACAACGACAAAAGATTCTGCAATAGAGGTTATCCAAATTCTAAATCCAACAGAGGAAAGCAACAACAGAAGGAACACCAGAGGGAAGTAAAAATGAAACCACAATACCTACAGAGAAGGAAATCCCAACCTTGATACCCATTCCTACAGAAGCTGAACTAAATACAGAAGCTGAACCATCAACCACTTCAACTACAGAAGTTCAACTTGATGACTCAAATGATCATCTTCTACGAACAACTCAATAGACAAAAAGCCATCCTCAAACATAAATCATCGGTAATCCCTCTGATAAGGTAAAAACAAGATCAGCTTCTGCAAATTTTTGTTTCTTTACCAACTTTATTAGTGTGATCGAACCGAAAAAGATTTCTGAGGCCCTGGATGACCCAAACTGGGTGGATGCTATGCAAGAAGAGCTTCTGCAGTTTGAACGAAACAAAGTCTGGACTCTAGTACCTCTGCCACGAGGGAAACAGACCATAGGAACTAAATGGGTCTTCAGAAACAAAAAGGATGAAGATGGAGTGATCATTCGAAATAAAGCAAGACTGGTGGCCAAGGGATATCGCCAAGAAGAGGGCATCGATTACGATGAAACTTTTGCCCCTGTTGCACGGCTCGAAGCAATAAGAATTTTCTTAGCCTTCGCAGCCCACAGAGGTTTTAAAGTACATCAAATGGATGTAAAATTTGCCTTTCTGAATGGTGAAATTCAAAAAGAAGTATACGTCCAACAACCACCAGGATTTGAAAGCTCAAAGTTCCCAAGGTATGTCTATCACCTCGACAAAGCTCTATATGGACTGAAACAGGCTCCAAGAGCATGGTACGAAAGACTTTCCACCTTTCTGCTCAATAACGACTACAACAGAGGTACCACTGATACAACTCTATTCTTTAAAGGTAAAGGAATGAGCTTATTCTTGTACAAATATATGTAGATGATATTATTTTTGGGTCTACAAATACACACAAATGTAAGGATTTTGAAAAACTCATGCAGAGTGAGTTTGAAATGAGTATGATGGGAGAATTAACCTTTTTCCTCGGACATCAAGTCAAACAAACATCAGAAGAAAATTTCATAAATCAATCAAAATATGTCTCTGACATACTTGAAAAATACAACCTCTCTGATACCTCTGTCATGAAAACCCCAATGGCCACTGGAAATAAACTTTTTTCAGATCCAAATGGCATCTCTGTCGAATGCACGCTTTACAGAGGAATGATTGGGTCTTTATTATACTTAACGGCCAGTAGACCTGACATAATGCATGCCACATGTCTTTGTGCAAGATATCAAGCTAATCCTAAAAAGTCACATTATATTGCTGTAAAGAGAATCTTCAGATATCTCAGAGGGACCAAAAATCTTGGCCTCTGGTATCCGCAGAACTCTGGTTTTGGACTAAAGGCATACACAGATTCAGATTATGGAGGATGCAAACTCGACAGAAAGAGTACCTCTGGGAGTTGTCAATTCCTAGGTGGGAAATTAGTAAGCTGGACTTCAAAGAAACAGAATTGTGTCTCAACATCTACGGCAGAAGCTGAATACGTTGCTGCTGCTAGCTGTTGCTCTCAAGTTCTTTGGATGAAAACTCAGTTGAAAGACTCTGGTCACATCATCTGCAAAATCCCCATCTTCTGTGATTCCAAAAGTGTGATTGCCATCTCTGCAAATCCAGTACAGCATTCAAAGACAAAGCATATAGATATCAGGCATCACTTTCTGAAGTATCATGTGGAAAATCAAACCATAAAGATGCATTTTGTACCAACATAATTTCAGCTTGCCGATTTATTCACCAAGGCACTTGATGAGAAAAGATTCCTTTACTTGGTGGGTAAATTAGGAATGATAAATATGGATTAACCTCTGTAAGTATCTTTATCTTTATATTATAAAATATGTATATTTTCTGTTTTGTTTGTTTTTGTAAATTACTTTGTATGTAAATTCTACTACTCCTTTCTGAAAAGTAACAGAGATTCTGTAAGTCTCCTCAGATCCTCTGACGATCCTTACAGAACCTCTGATACACGACCTATGTTATATACATTTACTTCTGATTATTTGAACCAAGCATAGGTCAAGGGGGAGCAGAGGAGAACAATCTTGATCTACAGAAGTTGATTAGATCAAGGGGGAGCAAAAGGAGACCTTGCATAATCTACAGAGATTTATAAGTCAAGGGGGAGCAGAGGAAGAGATGAAAACAACAGAAGAAAAGAACATTGCCGGACAAAGAAGAACAAAAAGGTTAGTATCTCGAACAAATTCTTTTTGAAAATAATTTTCTAGGACACAAATTTCTAAATATGTTCTAGAAACATTATTAAACACATTTCAAATAAAATTTGATAAAAAAGAATGTTGAGTTTTCCATTATTAGAAATTTAAGGTCACAGAGCCTCTGCTGAGTCCAACAGAGGTTCTGCAGGCAAAAGTTCTGATCTTAAATCAATAATTCTTGGAAACTCTGTCAATCTTTTTAGGTATCAAAATCAAAAAGAATCATCGCGTACAAGCAATGCAACAGAAGTATCCGGTTACAGATATCTCTCCACAAGAAAGAACTTCTATAGACCAACACCTTTTTCAAAAACAATTTTCTAGGACACCAACTTTCAAACATGTCCTAAAAACATTGTTAAAAACAATCAAAAATTTGGATGATCAAAAATATTTATAACTTATTAGATATGAGAAATTTCTTGTCTCGGAGCCCCTGCTGGCTCTAACAGAGGTCCAAAAACCTCTGTAAAGGAAATTCTATGCTAATAACTTATTGATCCTCTCCATGGGCTTTTTAAACATTTCTTTGTAAAGATACAACCTACAGAGGCAAGAAAAACAAAGTTTTCAAATCGCAGAGCCTCTGTCAGTTTTTACTTTGGGCATTTCTGTAACAGTAACGGTAACTTTTCTGCGACTGAAAATCATGTGGAGGTAAAGAGGCCCACGCGCCTAGCATTTAATAAGGCCGCCCACGACGTCAAGTCATAACTGACACAGAGGACGTGTCATCTTTTCATTGGACCTACATGCAACACGTTCCTATGGAAAGTTGAACCCGCCGTAACAACTCAAGTGCGGACCCCAAAATAATATTTACCTCAAAATATTAACCCTTTCAGATTCTACGGCCACAAACTCAGTATAAAACCCAAGTTACCTTCCCTCACAAAAACTTTACTCACTCTCTTCTCCGACGAACCTGCAACTATATTCAAATCATCATTTTACTTTGCAAAATGGCTTCCAGTTCCCACGCTGCTCAAAACTCTCCGGCGAACTCTCCTCAACACTCTCCAGTGCATTCAGAGCACTCTCAAAACCCTAACATCGCCGCAAATGCTGAAAAAGAAAACTCCGGCGACTCTGCAAACTTTGCACCAACCACCAACCTTCAACACTTTCTGAACAAAGAACATTTTGAAGATGTTCTACCTTTAAAATCCAACAACTGCTACCTGGTACCCTCACCAACAGCCTTCGGCGAAGCACATGCTCTTCTCCTAAATATCATGGAAAATCATTTCCTATACCCTCTCCTTTCCAAAACCCCAACCAAAATCCCTACACGATATCTGAATCAATTTTGGCAAAGTTGCCGATTTGATTCAGATGATTCTTTGATAAAGGGCAACATTTCAAAACCAGACAAGTCTGACTACCTAGAACTCATGTTTAACAGAACCATGTTCTCACTGGAGTTCAACCTGCCAACCAGAGGTCTTCTTGGAATCAAGAAATATGCTGAGGTTCCTACGGACGAGGAGCTCTGCCGATTCGTAGAAATGTTAGGGTATAACACAACCATGAGGAAACGCAATGATTTTCGCAGAGGCAGACTACCACCTCTGTGGAATACCCTGTTCTCCATCTTGAATCGTTGCCTCACAGGGAAAACCGGTAGCCCTGACCAAAGCTCATTCCAGATCCTGACCATCATGTATGGAATCTATTATGATATTCCACTTGATTATGCCACCATCATGATGCAGGAAATAGTGAATACAATTGACAGAAAGCTCGCAACTCAAAGGGCCAAAAAGAATACACCAGGGTATCTGCCTCCTCTGCAAAACCAAAGAATTTTAGGAGTAATCTTCGAACCTCTACTTCAAATGCAGAAGTGGTCAATGGAAGGGCCATCTGTAAAGCTTTACCCAATGAATAAAAATACTCCTACAGAGCATGAAGACAGTTACCCCCACTGCAGACCTCTGTCGAAGAACCTTCTGGCATATGCAACTGATGAGAATAGGAAATTAGAGTATATACGCGTCCACAGGACTCCAGAACCAAGTCCTGTGACACCCCCGCGTCTAGGAGCCCCCTTAGGTGTAGATATAGTAGAAAGGATGACAGAAGAGGAATGGGCTAGAGCTTTAGAGAAACACTATTCAGTACAAGACCGATTCAAAGCCCAAAGAGAGAGCATTTACCCCTCTTCTTCGAAAAGAAAAACCTCTACAACAACACCAAAGAAGAAGAGCAAGAAAAGAAAACCCACAGAGGAAACTACAACCTCTGCAACTCAACACTCTTCTCCACAAGCTGCAGAAACAAGATCTTCTGCACCTCCCTCACCTCCAAAACAAAAGAAACGAAAATCCAAATCAACAGAAGAGGGATCTCCTAAGCCAAAGAAGAGAAAGTCAAAGAAGAAACCAAGATCACCTCTGCAGGTCATCACAGAGGATGTCGAACAAGAAGAGGAAGACCAGGCTATACATCTGCAACCTCCCTCCCCAATAGTTTATACAGATCAACAGGGAGATTTCAATGCCTTCCTCAACATCTCGACATTGCTCAAACCTTAGATCCATCAGGATGGGTCGCAGAACCATTAGATCAACCTACAGAGGCTATGCGCACAACAGAAGTCATTTCTGCAGCTCAAGGTACACAAACCATGCACCCTCACGTACGACAACTCATAGGATCTCATTTCATTTATGATTCCTTAAGAGTAGAAGCAGAAACAGTAGCGCCTACAGAGGATACCTCAGAAGAAGAGGTAAACATAGACTTTACAATAGAGGAAGAGGGTAGGATAGAAACAGCAGAGGGTTCTGCAGAAAAAGATGCCGAAGAAGAAGATGGCACACATCCCCAACCCCCTCCTAGTGCAACCCACATTTCTGATACCGCCGGTCTAGCGGCAGAAGGTATCATTGAAATGGAGCAGCACAGCTCGATCCCAACCCCTCCCAGCCAGCCAGAGGTTACTCTTTCAACCTTTGTGCCTAATATAACAGGGGAAACCATTCCTGGGGAGTCCTCTCGAAAGGACTCACCCATAGTTCGTGATTTATTGCCCCAAATCACACCTGACATCCTTGCAGAGGAATTCGTTTCCTCTGCCACGCACACCACTATAGGGCCCAACATCCCTTCAGAGGGGATTAGAGAGCACAGAGACGAAGAGACTCTAGACAAGTCTCCGAGTCAACAGAAGGATATTCCAATACCCACCTCTGGAGTGGATTTGGACAATGTTCTTCACAAAACTTCTGTAGGGGTTGAAACTATGTTTCTCCTCGAGGATCAGAAGGAAATCCTTCCACCCTCAACGTACAAACAGGGGTGACAGAAGGTGTCCAAGGAACAAGGACAAACTCTGGAGACGAATGTGTTCCTCCAGAGGTCACCACGAGTTCACACGTATCAAGGGGTGAGTTCCAAACCCTTGTCACCTCTGTGAACCAAACATTGGAAGAGTTGAAAAGCTCTTTCAAATCTTTTGCAGAAGTTACATCCAAGGCCATCTCAGAACTAAACACCAAAATGGACAACTTGTCCACAGAGGTGCAATCTACTATAGCCCAGATGAAGACTGCTACCACAACTTCTGCCACCACACCTGTCTCTGCCACTGCTGATTTTGAAAAAGCTGCAACTTCTGCTTTCAACAACTCGATCAAAATATATCTGGAAAAGATGAAAGAACAAATGTCATCATCAAAAGCTATTACTCCAGAAGATCTGCAGAAGGCTCTACGACAAGTTCAGGAACAAACAACAGAAGCAACTCTAGCCATGAAGCCTACCGACTAAATGACCAGAGCACAGTTGACAGAACTTGGGCAAAGCATCTTGAATCAAATGACAGAATTTATCAGAGCCTTCACAATAGCCAACGCTTCTTACGTAAAAGACTTCAAAGCTAGTGTGGGAAAGATGCGGTTCAACACAGAGGCCGAAGTTCAAACTCTTCTTGGTCTCTGTGATGATCTCTATGCTAAAATGATGGCAGCCGGGGCGAAGAAACCTGACACTACTTGCAGAGCCAAAGGTAAAGAAGTTAAGGGTCAGGATGACTTTGATGATGATTCATCAGATCATCCTGAGGGGGAGACACAAAGGGAAAAACAAACAGAAACAGCTGCAACCAGTCCTCCGATATCAGCAGTGCCAATTTCCTCTGCACCACCAACCCAAACCCAAACTCAGGAAAAACAATAGAGACCCACAGAGGAAACGCCAGCCTCTGTGGAAACCACCTCTGTCCTTGAAAAAGATATCCCTGAAGTTCAAATCCTTACTTCTTCATCCTCAGAAGAACTTCCCCATTCTCCACCAAAATCACAACCCAAAACTCACCCAAGAAGAAAATCCATTGCCCACAAACCAAAAACATCTAAACGTTCTGCTACTTATGTCCTAAAAAGAATGGAATTCGTATCCGCTTTCAGAGCTGCAAAACGTTTTGATATCCCTCCACAAACCACAACCGAGCTCACAGAAGAAACATCTACAGAACCCAAATCCCCAATCAAACCAACAGAACCATCCCCACCAAAGTCCTCAAAAACTGACGTATCAAAAACTATAGAGGCAATCCCCATCATACCAACAGAGACCTCAACACCCAAACCAACAGAAGCAATCCCACAGAGTCCAACACAAGCAACAGGTTCTGAGACTCCCAAAGCTAAAGATAAAGGAAAGAGTATCATGACAGAAGAACCAAAGAAGAAAAGGCCAATGCCTCAGACAACAGAGAAATTGATGAAGAGCTCATTCGATGCCTTTGTCACTCCTAAACCTGAAGAAAACTGGGCATTCAATTCAGACCCTCTGTCAGATATTCCAATCCTTGATCCAAAAACAAAAGTAACAAAGGGTAGGGTTGCAGAGATAATACAAGGAATAGATGCTCTACGAAGACCGATACCACCACCGACTACACGACATGAAGAAATGGAAGAGGTGGTGTATAGGTATCTTTACAAACAACAATATCACAACAATCCTATGCCACACATCGAAGATCCTCAACTCAGAACTGACCTTGACAACACCTTCAGCAGAACAAAGCCAAAATCAAGAGCATAAGTCTTCTCAGAGTCCAAAATTGAAAAGGTAATATACTGCAAATTCTCTCAAACGAGAACCTTTCCAAATATCAGGTACAACATTTACAAAGTCAAAAGGGAGAACAAGTCCAAAAATCAATTTTCAGATGCCGATATAAGGAACTTGAACCCCTACGATCTGCCAGATCTTCTACTTTGGACAAAAGAAAACTTCGACAACGATGTTAACAGAAGGGCCTATCAAGTGTTCCGGAAAGCGATGAGAGAAAATCTTCTGCTGTATAGCATGATAGACTTTCAACTAGGAAGAGATCTTGGAGTCAGAAACCTGATTCTGAGACCACCAGAGGATCACTGCCCACCTTCTGCAATACCCAACTCAATCATAACAACACCAAGGTACGAGTTAGTGTATAAAGATCCTGCTGGTCAAGTAAGACTTTTTGTGGAAATGGACTGTCAGAAGTATGCAACCAGTACTCTGAACAAGTTCAGATCAATCTTAGAAGAGAACAGAGGTACTGAGCTTATGGATCAAGAATCAGCAGAAAGAATGATCAGAGAAATAGATGCGACAATCGGCTTGAGAGAACTCTGCATCAATTTCTATCACGAGCTCAGAGAAGTAGGATTCGACAACAGAAGTTTCAATGACTTCAAAGATGCAAATGTCTAAATCTCTTTTACATATCTCTGTAATAGTAAAAAAGAAATGAAATGAATCTTTTGAGGTATTGTTTAACCTCTGTCTACTTTACTTAGCCTAATTATGCATAAAGTCAAATTTTCATTTTTCAATACTTAGGGGGAGATTGTTAGCTCCAAATATTCATAAAATTAGAAGTATTGAAAAATAGGCTAAGTATGAAAGAGTTGCACAGAAGCTCTGCGGTGTTCCACATAAGCTCTGCCGAAGCAAAGGATCATTCAAGAAACACCAAGTCCCAAGAAGAATCTACAGAAGACTACTCACAAAGGACCAAAGAAGGATCTACAGAAAAATGCTCACCAAGGACCGAGCCGCAGAACCTCTGTCACCCTTGACAGAGCCTCTGCGGTTCAGACTGAAGACTTGGAAGATATTTATAATATCTTGCCACTGTTGCAGAAATATCTTACCACTGTTACAGAAATATCTTGCTACTGTTCCAGGGGTCCGTTCATCAACTTGTACAAGGCATGGTCCGACAACAAACACATGTCAAACTCTGATTGGAATCCTTGCAAGTTGATAATAGCGCATTTAATGCATGCAAATTTCCAACTGTTCATGCCATCCCTTCTTTCCTGTAGCATTAGTCCTTTTATCTAGAATAGTTCTTTTGTAGTAGTATAAAAGGAAGACTCATGTTGAGTTCTTCCTAACAATCAAAAAACCAGTTCATATACAAGAAAAACACACACACACAATTAACGTCAAATCTATTGTTAGTGTTCTTCATCAAATACAGTAAACTTTGAGATATTCATCTGTTCTTCATATACTGTTTATTTTATATGTTTGTATTGTTTCTATACAAATATATCTGTTAGTTCTTCAAATACGCTTCCGCAACACATCTTATTTGAACTAATAGATAAGATAATCTTTGTTAATCAAATACGTGAACCAACAATTTTGGTAGTTGGGTGAATTTATGAGCATTCATTGTGCAATTTAGGGCAATAACCTCATTAAGTGCAAGATTTCCACCTCTCACTCAAGATTCAACTTCTTCCATCTCATTCTAGGGTTTAGGTTTTCTATAAAACCTTCAAAGGAGAGTTTATCTTTACTTTTCAAACTATATACATGCTTATAATGTGATTTTAAACATTTAAACATCTTCCTACTTGATATTTCTTGATTGTCACATTTTGACCTAAAAATGAAGTTTTGGGAGATTTCATGGTTTGGTTGGATGAAAGGGTTTTGTAAAGATAAAATGCATGGTACTCCTTGGTTTACTTATGATTATTACGTATGTGTAACATACTTTGTCAAGAAAAACGATTTTGACCATTTTAGGTCAAAATCTAGGGTTTTGGTAAACTTGGGGATTTTGATGTAAATACTATGAAAGAGGGTTTTATGTTGGAATAAGGACTAAATACTAACTTTGGAAATTATGACATTCTACGACCTAATGTTGAATCTTCATGAAGGAATTTCCAAAATGGATAAGTGTTTATTATTGTTCATTGTCATATAGTTTAATCTTATGGTGCTATTGATATTGACTTATTTGAGAGTCATAGTTACTTAGTTTTCGAGTGTAATGGATCCATGGCACTAGAGTCGTTATACACGATGTGGAACGCTAGTTCTCCACACCGCATCACGGAATTGGTATCGGGATTCATGTTTTCAATGAAGTATTATATTTAAATGGATTATTCTTCCATGATTTATGGGTTGAGTATTTTGTCGTCAACCGTATTTGAAGGTTTTGCTTAATATAGATCTATTCACGTATTGAGTGAGTTTGGATTGGAATTCATTCTGGAAAACGCTTTATACCTTTTGGGAACTTTTCTCATAGATTTTGGGTGCGTTGGAAAATGAGTCGTTTATATCATTTTTGTAAACTCTACTGGAAATCATAACCTACGTTGCAAACTTTCATTCAAACAATTATTTAAATCATGCTATAAACTCTTGAACTCACTAGGCGTTAGCCTAACCCTTTTTATTTGTCGGCATGTGCAAAAGGTTCAGGTTGGGAGTAGTTCTAGTGACACGTGAGAAAGGTTGTGTGCTAGAAAGGTGCTCGAGAGGTGAATTGATTAAGTGATGTCTTCCGCATTTACCCTTGGGAATAGCACTTTGTGTTTGGGTTAAGTAATAACCGAAGTGAGTTTAGTCTTTGTAATAAGACTTGAATTATTTATTGTTGAGGTTGATTATAGATTTTTAATTTGAGGTATTTCACCTATTGAATTATAGGAAGAAATCCTATTATTTCGGATGTATTATTGAACTTTTTATTTAGTTGCTCTTTCCCAATTCGATGGTGTTATAGTACTCCTTGGTTTACTTATGATTATTACATATGTGTAACATACTTTGCCAAGAAAAACGATTTTGACCATTTTAGGTCAAAATCTAGGGTTTTGGTAAACTTGGGGATTTTGATGTAAATACTATGAAAGAGGGTTTTATGTTGGAATAAGGACTAAATACTAACTTTGGAAATTATGACATTCTACGACCTAATGTTGAATCTTCATGAAGGCATTTCCAAAATGGATAAGTGTTTATTATTGTTCATTGTCATATAGCTTAATCTTATGGTGCTATTGATATTGACTTATTTGAGAGTCATAGTTACTTAGTTTTCGAGTGTAATGGGTCCATATATAGGCACTAGAGTCGTTATACACGATGTGGAACGCTAGTTTTCCACATCGTAGCACGAAATAGGCATCGGGATTCATGATAAGTAAGATGTGGACCTATATGGTCGGGCATCGTCTCATGAGCAATAAGGTGTAATTCTAATGTGCTTATTTGTTTTGTGGATTTGCGTGCCCCAATGTATAGACCTAGAGGGGTTGAATTTGGGAGCTCATAAGCAATAGACTCTTCGGGGTTGTGCTTGTTTCCATGCTTATTATTAAATGATTGATGTTACTAAAGGACATGTAGCTACTTTGTTTAATGGCATTGCTTTTGGCTAACGGGTTTCCTGTCAACACTTGAGGTATTGTGTATCTAATGGTTTCCACCTAAGGGTGTCTCCATGTTCTTGTATTGTTACTTCAATTCCATTCTATTATTATCCTTTAAGCTCTACTCTCACTTGAATACTTTATGACACTTCTTCTCCTTGGGTGTGTTGATCAGGACTTTCAAGTGGTGGGACTCCTCGGGCTTGAGCGAAGAGTCGCGATGGGTGATAGCATTTTTGGAAGTACATAGAGGCGTACATGTTAGATTTTCAAGAACGACTTTTGGTAGCGATTAGACAACACCCGAATATAATCTAAGACTTGCTAGTTTACATTATTAGGTTGTTGGGCTTTGATTCGCTCATCCCTTTGTATTGTAAACGCCGTACTATTATTCCCCTTTGTTGGGTGTTTTGTTTATGCTAGCCATATATTTCCCGTGATTCCACAGGTTTTAATTTTACCTATGTTATGCATGATATAATGTTTTAATTACATGTTCTCGTTTTATGATTACATGTATATGGAGATTTTTGGGTATGCATGCTAAATGTTTTTGGTTTGTAGCATTTCTCGCATGCTAGAGTTTATACTTGTTTTAAATTGTACTAATGGTACCTGATTCGGAGAATGAGAAGTCAATAAGATGTGTCACAATTAAAGGGAGACACTACCCCGAAATGGGTGACTGGCTCTGTGGTTGTCCACGCCATAGAATGCCTGTGACATAACAGTATAACCCTGAAATGGATTGTTGGCTCTAGGGAGAGTCGTATACGGAAACATCCAAAAACCACGACAAATTTATACCTTAAATTTTATCAGAATTAACCACAATTTCATCCAAACTTTTATACATAAATGGAGAATTAGCTATAAAGGTTCACATATACAATTTGAGTTATCAAAACAACCTACTAATCTAATCTTTATGACTAAGATTAGATTATATTGGTTGTCTAGGCCATTCATCAAAAACACCCTCGAATACGCTAACTTCTCCATTTCATCACCAAACGTTGAATATATGATACCACTCGTCACTCTTCCCTTTATAACTTCCCCGAGCTTGTACCTGGTAAGAAAATTTAATTTGAAAAGATTAGGCTTACACCTAGTGAGAATATACAATTTTCAAATTAACACTTTATAAGCTTTGAAAACCAATTGTAAACAAAGCATATAGACAAACCTGGTTGTCATCTTTCTTACCACACATAACATCTTTCGATGACGGGAATATACCCGATTCCATGAATATGACAAACACTACGTAAGTCATAACAACATGTTCGAGAGCCTATAACGAATCACCACATATTCTAGATCATTGCTCATGTCCAAGAAATTACAATTAACTCATGCCTATTTCTTGGAGTGGAAGCATAGACTACAATTAACTCATGCCTATCTCTTATCTTCCCCTAGAAATCAGGAATTACGATTAAGCCACGCCTATTCCAAGATTTCACGTCACAATACGAAATGGGAATATCAATCATCCCTTGCCCATTCCACATTTCCAAACATAATGGGAATAGCAATTATCCCTTGCTCATTCCACATTAATCAAATATAATGGGAATAGCAATTATCCCTTGCTCATTCCACATTAATCAAATATAATACTAGTGTCTATGGATCCATTACACTTCCTAGCATACGTACATAGTATCAAACCAAATCATACATACTAAAATCAAATAATAAGTATGTTCATGCTGCTAGTATTGAATTTCGATTAATTAATCATCCCCTGCCAAAAGTTACTAGAAACTCTTAGTTACCGGAATATCAGAACTTACCGGACATCAGAAGTATCCGGACAACAATACTATCCGGACAAGTTGTCCGAGAACCATATCCGGAAACTAGAGGAATTCGGAAACAATCCGGAACTAGTATCCGGGAACTCAAATTACCGGATACTTTCGTATTTCATAGCGGAAACATATGCAATCCGGAAACCAAAGTAATCCGGATACCATATGGTAAACTAGTTATCCGGAAACTCAGGTACTTACCAGATGTTTTCACCACTAAAATGGAACTTCTGGACACTAACCAAATCGTCTGGTAACTTCGATTTGCACTTCGAATTTTTGTCTAAAAACCCACTGTAACTTTAATCCTTAAGTGTATATTTACCACTAAAGCATTTATAAACATTTAGACACTTTAGAATCATAGGAATTTATGAATTTCAATTTCAACAACTTTAAAGGTAAGATGAACTAACCTGGGTTTATAAACCAAACAGAAAGTCGGTAGAAAACCAAAATCAGTTCGTATTCAATCTTTCACACCATACAAATCAGTACCTAATCGAAATCAACCTCACTTCAATATGAATCCTTAAAAGACCGAATTAAAAGATCATTGAATTCTTACCGAATTCAGTCAAGTATCGAAAGCTCTCTCTCGATCTCTTTCTTGGAACCGACTTCACCGAAACAAGTTTTGAGATAATCCTCATATCTTTAGCCGACTCAACCTTTTTATATCTCAAATTCACAATTTACAATTTAATCCAAAACTATCGTCAAATACACTTTCGACCCTTCGACTTAAATTATAACATAGTGTTTTTCAAATAACACCCTCTAATATTAGAAACGTTCTTTGTACAAAATATGAAAATTTCGAGGTGTTACATATACGCCCAAAGAATGCTTGTGAACTATCATTTATTACTCAATGGGGAAGTTTTATGAAATCCTGTAAGAGTTGGTTGTCTTTGAAAATGCATATGATGTTGTTCTCCTTATATCTGATGCATTGTATTATATGATATTGAATTAGTGTTATTTCACGAAAACCACGAACTCACTGAGATATTTAGCTGACTATAGTGTAAATCTAAGGAGAATGTATTTCAGGAGTTGATCAAGGCAAGGGACATGCGTAGAGAGATTTTACTTTTATGGTTCTCTTATTTATACGTTTTTCTTTGTTTAGATATGTTTTGACCCATTATGGGATGAGGTAGTATTTTAGATAATTATTTGTTAGAGTTTTAAAGTATTCCGTTGTAAATGGTTTTTATTTATCCATTAATTTGAAGTTATTTATTGTAAAGTTAGTATTGATGACGTGATATTTCTCATGGTGAAAGTGAGGGTGTTACATCTGACTGCACTTCGATAGAAGGTCATTCAATCTAGTAGTGTGATGTTGAGAACTATTTCTGCAACAACCTCATGTTATGTTGTAGCAAGGTTATGTTGCACTTGATACTGAGATCTCAATAGATCTTACGCCATTGTTTTTCTTTAATATTGTTTTATCTTATTTACTTGTTAACTCTCACCAAAACAATCGATTCGAATTTGTCATCCGAAACCCTCATTTAGGAATGACTTCCACAATTCTCGATTTTGTTTGTCCCTGAGGTACGATACTTGGTAATACTTACCATTATTACTTGATTTGGACGACACTAGTGAGCGATGTTTATTTGCATGATTTACTGGTTGTTATAGCTATTTTGAGGGTTATACGTTTCTCCGACCAATATATGTATATATTTTGCTAAGCATCAAATATATGACAACTTTATCCTACTTGTTGTTTAGTTAATCATACTTATGTGGTTGAAACACACATATGGGATATGTTGAATTGTGGAAGACTGGAAGCATGCTTAATTTGCTGTAATAAACTTATGGCATATGTTTATTTGTGATGCATTTGGTTATAATGATATAAAACATGGGGCTTTAGGAATCCATCCCTATTCCTTTCCTCCACCAAGAAAGGTTCATTTCGAGTCACATGAATTAGTTGAATGAATTTGATATCTATACGTGTTTCATTATACTGCACACAAATATGGTCATGTGATCCATATGTTAGATTTATAACTTTATTTGGTATTTGTGCATATATATTGTGGTGGTGCTTACTGTTGAATCCCTTAAACTTCCTAGACGTAGGTCTAAGTCATTTTAGGGTCAACGTATTTCTAGGAACAAGAGAAAATGTTGGATCTAGCGACGACAGACACTAGTAGACAAATTTGGACAACATAAGCTTTTGGAAGAAACTATATTTGGAAATATTACTTTTTGGACGTTACTTATACTTTTGGTAGTTAAAGAATTGCTAGTACCCGGTATATAGCTAGTGTATATGTATGTGACTTAGCTTATGGTTGGTTATTTTGTAGCTTTCGTTGTGGTTTAAGTTATGCAAGTGTATAAAAGGGTAAATCAATCTTTGTATTTATGCCGAGGTCATGCCCAAATTTCGTTAAATTCTATTTCCTAGATTATGGGTGTTTCAGCCAACCGACCTAGAGTCGAACTCCAAGGCTATGTTTGGCAAACTAGCTGATAAGCTAGCTTATGACTTATAAGCTAGCTGGTAGCTGATAAGCTAGCTGTTGACTTATAAGTTAGCTGGTAGCTGATAAGCTAGCTGATGAAAAAGTCACGTTTGGCAAAACTAGCTTATAAGCGTGTAAAAAGACTAAAAATGACATATTAAAAAAGTAGTAAATAAATAATAATTATATAATTGAGGGTATATTTGGAAAAAAAAGTAAAAAGCAAAAAAAGCTCCCCATACGCTACATAGACTAGCGTTTTGATAAGCTAGCTTATGGTCATCCAAACATGTACCTAACTTATAAGCTATCTTTTTTTTTTTGCCAAACAATGCCCAAGTCTCCTAATTTGTCCCTACTATATTATTTATACCCATCTTAAAAAACCTCGTGGGTCAAAAATAGCCTTTAGTCAACCTCGGCTAAATCTCCAAGCATTTATTTACTTTAACACGTCAAGTTATCTCTTTTATAATGTTATAAATTCTTATGCTCCAAACAAAAATGTCTTCGCAATTATCAAACTCTATTACAACACAATAATCTAATTACTAAATCAATTAATTAGATTAAATGAGTTAATATAATATAGACTTAGGAATTAACTGTTATATAATCCAAATTCTTAAACTATATCAATATATTAATTAAACCCAAAATTTAAAACTAATATATTAAATAAAATAGAAATCAAATTAATTAGGCAAATTAAAAACCGGTTAATAAAACAAATAAGAACTTGGGTTTCTTTTTCTATAAACCATCCTCACCATTTGCCCCGGTAAAGTCCTAGCCATAAAACACGGCCCATAAGCCTTGCCGGCCAGCTAGTGGAGGAGCTAGGATTTTGGTCTAGAAGGAGCAGCAATTATAAATAAAACAAATTAAAGAAAGAAAATATAAAAAAAATCTGAAAATAGCAAGCAAAAAAGTGATGATCGTAATATCGTATATTGGGATGGGGGTTCCTTATGGATGGATTATTTCAATACTCATTCCCCAAATGGGTTCTTTATGGATGTTCATGAGATTATTTCAATTGGGATGGGGTGATTGTGTGTATATAGATGCTTGATGAGATCGTCACTGAACTAAATCAAGAAGATGAACGTGAAATCGGTAAAAAGATTGTGATATCAAGATCATTGTTCATGGATTTCTCCGAGAAATTCGAGAGTTATATTCTTCTAACTATAACTTTATATTGACTCGCCAGGTTTTGATGCACCAGTTTGGTTTGTGCATGTGAATGCAAGCACAAACGTTCTGAACCTCCATCTATTTATATAATGTTCTCTCTCTAACCCTTACCTTCATCACCAAAAACCTATCAAAATCGAAGCGGATTCGAATTGTAGTTGTACAAAATCTACTAAAATATGTCAATTTTCTTGGTTTCCTTCTTCCCGCTCGTACACCATCGAGAAAGCCCCTTTCAACACCATTTCATTTTTTTTCTTCACTCACAATTTAACCCCCCCCCCCTTCTTTTTCACAAAAATACCTAGATTTCAATTTCTAGTTAAAAATTACGAATCATTTGAATCACCCGATTTTGAGAATCTGTTTTGGGTTTAATATGAAGACCTCACTCTCGTGGGGTTCAAGCTTCTAGGTTCCCGAAGCTGGCAGAATTTAGGGGAAGAAGAAGTGGGGGGTGTTGGGGAAAGAAAACCATGATTAGTGTATAATATAAGAGGGATGGTAGTCGTTCACCGGAGAGGGTAAAAAGGCCGGAGGGGAAGGAGGCGGGATAACGGAGGTGAGGGTATTGGGGAAAAAGACGCGGTGGTGTAATTGTGTGTACAATATATATATATATATATATAGAGGGTTGGGTTCACGTGAGACCAACCTGTTTCCGTGAGACCGTGAGACCACAAAATTAACACTAAACCTTCACAGTGATTCATTGCGAAGGTAAGAAAAACAGCGAACCTTCACAACAAAAACACTGTAAAGGTTTACCATCACAGTACCTTCACAGTCTTTTGTCGTGAAAGTTTAGTGTTAATTTTTTGGTCTTACGGTCTCACGAAAATAGTCTGGTCTCACATGATCTTAAGTCTCTCTCTCTATATATATATAGGCTGGGTATCAAATACAAACCAGTTAGTTTGTACAAACTCGTACAAACCATACCTAGCTTCATGATTTTGTAAATTTGGCTTCATGAATATATATATATATATATATATATTGGCTTCATGAATATATAATTTGGCTTCATGAATATCATTTGGCATTTTTAATTAATTTTTTTACAAAAATACCCTAAAATATCCTTATTTTTGTAAAAAAATTAGTTAAAAATGTCAAATGATATATTCATTAAGCCAAATTATATATTCATGAAGCCAAATTTACAAAATCATGAAGCTAGGTATGGTTTGTACGAGTTTGTACAAACTAACTGGTTTGTACCCGATACCACCCCTATATATATATATATATATATATATATATATATATATATGGTTGAGTTCATTTGTTAACCTCCTATTTTGTGTTAACTTTATTAACTTCATTCAACCAATAGCAATTAGGGGTGTAAATGATGCGAGTCGAGCTCGAGTATCATTATACTCGACTCGAACTCGAAAGCTAATACTCGAGCTCGAACTCGAGCTCGAAAACTCGCGAGTAGTAAAAATCCAAACTCGAACTCGACTCGAAAGCCAATTCCCAAGCTCGAACTCGAACTCGTTTCAAGCTCGAACTCAAACTCGTTTTAAGCTCGAATCAAACTCGAACTCGAATCAAACTCAAACTCGAATCATACTCGAAGTCGTTTAATGCATAAAAGAACTCAAGGTGAACCCACTTTTAGGGGGAACTCCTATTAAAATAATCATATAGGCTCAAACTACTGTGCTCAAGCCCTTAAGATCAAACCATTGAGCAAAAACAAATGAGGTAAAAACAAGGAAGAGAAAGGGTCTATATATAGTGGAGTTGAAAGCATTGGCTTCTATATCCCACCAATGTGGGATGGACTAGACACACACCCTCATGAGTTCACCCATGTCTTTTACATGATTAGATTCCAATTTTTTCCAATTATTATTATTATTATTATTATTATTATTATTATTATTATCAATTCAATTAAAATAGTATAATTAATTATTATTATGTGATGAGTTATATTAAAATTATTATTATTGTAATGTATTATATTAAAATATTGTCTTTTACTTTATTATTGATGTATCTTTATTATTGATGTATTATATCAAAATAATTATATTAATTTTTTTACATTATATTCTATAACATAATATAAAATAATAAAATATATTCAAGTATCTCACAAGGTTATCGAGTTGAGTATCAGTTCGCTCGACTCAACTCCTTAGTATGTCGAGTCGAGCTCGAGTTCGAGTCGAGCCTATTCGAGTCGAGTTTTGACCGAGTCGATCTCGAGTAGCTCACAAGTTGTCTCGTCTCATTTACACCCCTAATGTAACACCCCGAAAATCGTAACTCCAATTGTAAATGATTCCGTCTAGATTTATTAAAAAGGACAAGGTTTTGCTTTGGAGTGTGGAACACGTAATGCTATTTGGATCTCTCGAGAATTTGGCCATGTTTGGACTCGGTACAAGGCCAGCGAGTATGACACTCGCGAGAGTGACATGGTCACTTTCACAGTGTCACTTTCGCCAAGAATGTACCGAGGGTTTTGGGAGGGCCAGCGAGTATGACTCGCGAGAGTGACATGGTCACTTTCGTAGTGTCACTTTCGCCGAAAGTGTACCGTGAGCATTTTGGGTAGCGGGTGAGAGTGCCCCGGTGATTGTGACATGGTCACTCTCGCTGTGTCACAATCGCGAGCGGACTCTGAGGGTTTTAAACCCACGTCTTTCAGATTTCTTTCATTTCTATTCCATCTCTTTCTCTCTAAACTCTCCCAAAACCGAACCCTAACCCTTCAAAACGATTTTGAAGCCATTGAAGCCACAAATCTTGTAAATCAAAGTCTCTCCTCCATCTCGTTACAAGGATTCTTAGGTTGAGGTTGGTATTTCTCATCTCATCTCCTTTTGGTTGGAATTTCTACACTATTCTAGGGTTTTACCCAACCCTCTCCTAAACCTTTCATTTCTTTGGGTGAAGTGAAGATTGAAGCTCACTTTGGTAACACTAGAAGTGTTTGGTTGGTGGATTCACTTGATGATTGAGGTAATCTTCTCCCCTTTATTTTGGAAATTAGGGTTTCGATGTATTGGTTATTTTGGGTGTAATATGTTGGGAGAAATTATTCTAAATGTTTAGGGAATGATTCCTTATGGTTAGACTTTGGTATTGATGGTTGGAAACTCATAAATCTAGGTTTTGGAAGTTTTGGCTTGAGGATGCAAACTTCATCAAAGGAGCTTACGTTGGAGAAACTCTAGATTTAGCTTAATCTAGCAAAGGTGAGTTCAAGTTACTTTGCGAAAACTTTGTACATGCCAAAATAGTATTTTCCAAATATTTATGTGTTTTACTTGAAAATATACGTGGTTGAGTTATTTGAATGGTTTAACTCTTTTGAAGTGTCTATCTTCATAAATGTGTAAAACACCCATATTTGGGGCTTTTGGTTATTTGGATGGTTAGAAACCATGTTTTGTCTTTAAAAGATTAATTGCTCAAAATGAGGTTTATTTGATGGTTTAATCATGTTAGTGTAAATGATTTTAATTAAACCATTTGGGAAAATGCACTTTAGTGTTACGAGTCATTTTGAGAATATTAAGGGTGTGAGTCCTTTGGGAAAACCCTTTTGTTTAACCCGTGTTGAGTTTTGGGGTTAATGATGATTTTGGGATACGTGTTTGCTTAAACAATGTTTAAATGCGTTTTATGCGATGATGACCGACATTATGGGTCTAGCAAGCTTGGAGCACTTTGCTCGGTTTTGACTTTGAGATAGTCTTGGGACAATTGTCCGGTTTAAATGGCTCGATGTGGAGTCTTATTTACGGGTTGCTTTTATTGCACCGTATTGCATATTATTGCACGTTGTTGATATTTACATGCTCGGGGTGGAGTCTAGGATGTGTTATATGCTTAATTGCATTTCATTTGCATGATTTGATGTTGATAAATGATCATTAGATCTTTGAGCAGAGGGCTCGGTTTTGGACTCGATTGAGTCTTGATGGCATTCGCCCGATTTTATTAAGCTCGACGTGGGCTTGGGGTTTGCATTGCATGAGTTGCATTATGTTTGAGATTTACATGAGTTTGAATGCATTAGTTATTCTTTTGAGGTCATGTATGAATTTTTAAGTTAAGTAAGCTTGTTTTGGATGGTGGGTTTTCCAAGGTAAAGACCTAGTATGGTTGAACTTGAGGGCTTGGACTAAAGACCTAGTATGGTTGATGTCTAAGAGGGGCTAAAGACCTAGTATGGTTGATGCCGAACACGGACTAAAGACCTAGTATGGTTGATGTCTGAGATGGACTAAAGACCTAGTATGGTTGATGTCTAAGATGGGCTAAAGATCTAGTATGATTGATGCCAAGGATTTACTAAAGACCTAGTATGGTTGATGTCATCCGTTTTCCACATCCAAGAAGCTTACTTACATTTATTTAATCGTGGTTTAATTTATGTGTTTGCCACATCTGATGAGATCGGGTCTCCCCCGTCACCGAAGGGTGTTGATTTTGGGTAATTTAACTATTCACATTGTTGAGGTTATATTACATGCATATGGATTGTTTTCCATGATTGATGGACGGATTTATGTTACATTCTTATTGGACGTTTTAACTGTTGGAGTTTTATTCTATGGTATTTGGATTTTAATACATTTTACGTTGCGTGAGTTTTGCTTCGTATTATGTTTCCAACGAAAGATTTTGTAACGTCCCAAAAATTACAATAAATTTTAACTTTTAAAAATAAGCATTTTAATAAATGAAACCTTATTAAATATCCAAAACCGTTTCGTTTGCAAACTTAATAATAAATATTCTCGTTAATAATAAACAGCGGAAATAAATCGTTTAAATAATAATTCTAATCTCATAATTGTAATACTCTTCACGCACGCCAGTGTGTACCCGTCACGCCTTGGAGCCACTAGCACCTGAAACCACATTTATAGGAAAAGGTAAGCACAAGGCTTAGTGAATTCCATCACATGCGCAGGTAGAAATTATATACACATCACTCCTATTCGCACATGAGCAACAACACCACAGTTACATAATGTAAGTAAACACGTACAAGTAATTATGTACCCAACTCCTCGGTCCCACCGAGTTCCCGGTCCCACCGAGTTCACACAACGTTTCCATCCACTTCCTCGGTCCCACCGAGTCCTCGGTCCCACCGAGTTGTATTGTAACACACTCGTCCCACCGAGTTCCCACAACATTTCTATCCACTTCCTCGGTCCCACCGAGTCCTCGGTCCCACCGAGTTGTATTGTAACACACTCGTCCCACCGAGTTCCCACAACATTTCTATCCACTTACTCGGTCCCACCGAGTCCTCGGTCTCACCGAGATGTAATGTAACACACATTTATACTAAGCATTTAACCCAAGCAAATATTACACACCACAAACAACTAGTTCACACCACAAGTACAGTAGTACATACAAACTACCATAACATGCATACAATTCCTATCTACACAGTGAGAGAACTCACCTCAACGCAAAGTAGATGTCCTCAACAGCAAAACGCTCCGGCCAACACCAACTCACCTCTTTCCACCTAAATAAGTGATATCAAACGTCAAAGCGAAGTCCTAACCCAAAGTCACAACTATGAGCCCACACATGCAATTTTCCAGCTTTTACTCTAAGATTTATAGGTCTGTTCGGGACCTGTTTAGCCCCTCTTAAACTCATCAACCCAGAATTATTATTCCATAATCAGTTATTTATATGTCTTAGGGTTCCAGGGACATATCGCACGCGCTCTAACGATTTTTCTACAATTTAATATGAATTTTCTAAAAACGGGACGCGAAACTGTCATGTTCAGACCTGCTGTGAAAACAGCCATTTTAAGCCTAGCTAGAGGCCGAACGGGACTTCTGCTAAAACACGAAAAGTGTGCCCGGCACAGAATGTGAACCGTAGGCACCGGTTTCGCCTCAATCCGAGCTACGACGGAAAAGTTATGATCGAAATAAAACAGTGGCAGAAACGACGTTTTCACATAAAATGACGATTTATAAAAACGGTTCAAGGTTTAATCGATTCGGGTTTATGCGATCAGGTCACGGGTTAGAGTTCCATGGTGATTAGGGTCTGGTCACGACCGCGCACCACCCACTGCCACCTCCGGCAGTGGTGGTCGTCGGCAGCGGCGGCCGGCGGCGATTGTGGTTTACTATCTCGGCGATAACAAGAAACGGAACAACCCGACCGCCCTATTCCGTCCCACACCCACACACACACAGACGTACCCACGCACCGCCACCACCATGGGGGGGGGGGGGGGGAACCACCGCTGTCACCGCCAGCAGCGGCCTAGGCCGCCTACGGCGGTGGCGGTTTCTTTGCCGCCGGCGACGGAAACGAAAGGGAGAGAGAGATACCTTGTTTACGAGAGTCCCGAGAGCGGCGAGAGAGAGGGGATGATCCTTTTTCCGGCGAGAAGCACAACGACGGGGGGGGGGGGAGAGAGGTCACGGCCGAGAGAGAAATCAAGAGGGAGGCCGTAGGGTTTACTTTTCACGTTTTCTTCTTTTTGCTTGCTAAACACAAAACCAAAAAAAAAACAAACAAATGCAATAAGGGGCTTGGTTTCACTGCATGGGCCGACCCCTTGCAAAGACTTTGGGCTCTTGACACTTTTGGCCCCTCAACAATTCACAAACGCTCTCTAAACCCCCTACTAGAAAATTAACACTTAGGGTCAACGGTGCTAACTCTCGATAACTAAAAAAAATAATCCCGAAAGGAAATCAATGAAAATTTATTATTTAAGCAACGAGAAAGATTTAAAGGGAGAATATTTATACGTACCGGAACACGGGCTTTACAACTCTCCCCCACTTGGATTAGACTTCGTCCTCGAAGTCTCGACCGACAAATAACTCGAGATAGTTCTCGCGCATATCCATTTCGGGTTCCCACGTCCACTCGAACCCCTCGGTGCTGCCACTGGACTTTCCTCAACTAGAATCTATATTTCTCACCCCGTCTAGAATTTCTCGAATACTTTTCTTACCAACAAAACTCCTTCAAGAACACTGAGATTACGATCGGAAGAACACTCCAACGACTGGAATCATTCCTAGTCAAACGACTTCGGTTGTCTCCCAACCTTAGATATTCCATACATCCTGATTCAAATTTCAAGCTCTAACCATTCTAAAGGTGCTCACCAATATACCCTACAGGATACTCGAATCCGATCATTCCTACCATTAACTGTCGATTAACTTCCACGAGTTCTAATATACTCCCAAAATTTATTTCACACGAATCACCAAACCAGTAAATCTATAATCACCCATGAAGGTCATTCCACCATAACCATTCATCACAAGTAAGCATGTCAGGGTTACTACTACCAACACCATAATTACCTTAAAATCGGCTACAAATCTCCGATTACACTAAAGGTGTTTGGCCTCAAGCCCAAAAGTCGACACCTAAATCTACCACTTGCCTCAAAAGGTTCTACGCATATATTATCTTTATTATAAAGGGCATCATTCCCTTAACCGTAACCATTCGACCTACATTACCACACGCGTGGAATACCTTACCTTCCACCGTCGACGTATCCTCCACACTCGCTCTACGAAGCCTAGTTACACCGTATCAAGATACACCTTAACGTCTACCTCCCAGGTACGTCTCAAGGCCCGGCACATTGGAACTACCTCCCAGGTAAGTGCCCAAGACTATATCCTCCCAGCGTCTACATGAAAATCAAGGTCATATAACATGAATACCGGGGTCCCACCCCGAGATACCCAACCGACCATTACCAACGACTGACTAACATGCCTATGAATCCAATGCAAAACAGTCTACCAACAACATGCCTATCCCGGAATGACTCACTCACCCAAACCTGTAAATACTCAACGTGCAATAAATGCAAAACTGTGCAACAAAACAACCCATCAACAAGACTCCACATCGTGCCATTAAAACCGTGCAATGACTATCTCAAAGTCAAAATCGAGCAAAATGCTCCACGCTTGCTAGACCCATAAGTCGGTCAAAAACGCGTTTAAATAAAGTTTAAGCAAGCAATACTCTAAAATCAACATTAGTCCCAAACTCAACACGGGTTAAACAAAAGAGTTTTCCAAAAGGACTCACACCCTTAAAATTCCCAAAATGACACATAACACTTAAAAGCGCATTTCCCAAATGGTTTACAAAATCATTTACAAAATATTTTCAACGTCAAGATTTTTAATCTCAAAAAGATCGTATGCAATATAACTACTATTACCAGGTCGGTAGTTACGCAAAAATGGACACGCTCGTCCCACATATGAAAATCATGTTGAAAATCATTCTATTGCAACTCAGTTTGCTCACAAAACGCAAAGCGAAATAAATAATTTCTTAAAAAAAATGAACCGTCACGGTTCTAGTATGGATTGACTCATGACATGTACTTAAAGTAACTGCTCGACCTTACACCGGGTGCGACAAAAGTGTGCACATAATTTCAAAATCAGTTCCACGACGTTTGACCCCAAAATTTCTCTTTTTAATCATAAAATGTCATGGCACAGGGTTCACCAACAAATTTTTACGCGCGTCGGCTAGTCATACAAAACGATGAAACGTTTTACAAATATATTTTTGTTAAAACACAACTGTCTCGTGTAAGTTTCAAACTTAAAGATAGAAACCAATCCGTTTCCATCATTTGAAAATATCGACTAAAACCTCATAAAATCTCAAAAGGTGGGGTCCTTTAAATTGATTTTCAAGATTTCCCCAAATAGTCACATAAACAAATAAGATATGCAGCTCGTGAAATTAAACCCACACGACTCAACATGCCGTAAAACAAAACTTATTTTAGCCAAATCACTCAAATAGTTTTATACAGACATCGTCGAATGTAACTTTCCGTCTCAACTCTAACATATGTGGAGGAGTTCCAATGTTAAAGTCACAAGCCGTAGTCACTTGCCCAACATTTTAAACACCACAAAACACGGATGTCATCTTACCCGAAAGAACCGTTGGAAAATAACGAAATGAGATAATTTCTAACAAAGTTTGCAACTCCCGTGATAAAACGGTTTCATGCACTTTCAAAACCATAATTCGAAATCTTGTGTGTGAGCTAAATATTTCTCAAAATTCTAAAACACAATCCACATAAGGATTGGAAACACAAGAAATAGATAATGCAATTTTATTTCAAAATAAACTTTGTGCGTGACTCAGTCGACATTCGACGTCTCGACTCGTACCCCTCCAAATCTCTCCGGTCCACAATCGTCATCCGGACATTTACACCTCTTAGGCAAGTTGGGAAATTACGTCCAATAATCCTTACGGTTTTTCCTCAATTCAAAGTCGGCTCCATAAGCCTATGATTCTAGCACAATCATCAATCTTGACCCGAAATGGCCTACTTAAAACAAACCTCATCCTTATCGTCACTCCAAGGGATTAATACTAGAATCGTCCTTCTATTCCAACGACTACTAGTTTAGAACCTTCATCACTACCCCAACGATCATCTCCTCAAGCAAAACAAGTACACACCTGTACTAGTAGGTTCACTATTGTTGTTCCTCCTTGTGATGGTTGTTCTGGGTAGATATTACAACGAGTTATTAGCACATAATAACTCACACCAACAACGCTCACGCTCAACTCCTTGGATTCCTTGTGACTTTCCCCGACACGAGCACGGATCCTGTGCTTCAGATAGTAGGAGCTCTACTACTACCTTCCACACCTATCCTCACTCGTTTCGAGTCCCGTCCCGAAGTGCCCAAGTAGTTCCTTGCCGAAAACTATACACATATGCCCGCACCGGCATATGTACACACTCTTCCTAGCTCCCTAGGAATTCCACCCAACTCCACTACCCTTGCTATGACGAAATCCCCACTAGTCATGACGAGTCGCCTCGCGAATGCACAGTCGCACACAGTGTGAAACCAGATAGACATTCGAATATAAGATTCTATCCTACAACGGTTGGACTCAAACAAGAGCTGTGCAATAGAACTAAATCCGACATTCTAAGGCTATTCGGTTCCTACCGCATACAACCTATAGTGCATTCACTTAACAACCTATCAAGGCTAGCATAAACTCCTATTAGCAAGCAACAAACATGCAGTACAGTGTAATAAGCACCAAGCAATCTAGCATACATACTCCTATGTTCTAGAAAGCAATCTCGCATACATACTCATACGTAAACACTCTTCCCAGCTCACTAGGAATTTCATCTCATCACACTACCCTTGCTACGACGGAATCCCTATTAGCCATAACGAGTTGCCTCGCGAATACCCAGTTGCATGCAGCGTGAATCAAATAGACATTTGAATACAAGATTCTATCCTAGAACGGTTGGACTCAAACAAGAGCTGCACAATAGAACTAAATCAAATATTCTAAGGCTATGTGATTCTTACTGCATACAACCTATAGGGCCTTCGCTTAACGACCTATTATAAATAGCATTAATTCCCACTAGCAAGCAATCATCATACAGTACAGTGTAAACCACATAGGTAATCTAGCATGCATACCCTATGATCTAGAAAGCGATAAATACACTAAGTACTGTACCTTTTCCTTTAGCTTCGACTGACTGTACACACTGCGCCCTCGATCACCGTTTCTCAAACGGGTTTTCCTTTCTTTTATTTTCCAAAGATTTTAAGAGAAGAATTTCATAGCCGCGACTTGAGATCAAACACACCGAGATGTGTTTTATTCACTCAAGCTGTGCTCTGATACCAAGTTGTAACGTCCCAAAAATTACAATAAATTTTAACTTTTAAAAATAAGCATTTTAATAAATGAAACCTTATTAAATATCCAAAACCGTTTCGTTTGCAAACTTAATAATAAATATTCTCGTTAATAATAAACAGCGGAAATAAATCGTTTAAATAATAATTCTAATCTCATAATTGTAATACTCTTCACGCACGCCAGTGTGTACCCGTCACGCCTTGGAGCCACTAGCACCTGAAACCACATTTATAGGAAAAGGTAAGCACAAGGCTTAGTGAATTCCATCACATGCGCAGGTAGAAATTATATACACATCACTCCTATTCGCACATGAGCAACAACACCACAGTTACATAATGTAAGTAAACACGTACAAGTAATTATGTACCCAACTCCTCGGTCCCACCGAGTTCCCGGTCCCACCGAGTTCACACAACGTTTCCATCCACTTCCTCGGTCCCACCGAGTCCTCGGTCCCACCGAGTTGTATTGTAACACACTCGTCCCACCGAATTCCCACAACATTTCTATCCACTTCTTCGGTCCCACCGAGTCCTCGGTCCCACCAAGTTGTATTGTAACACACTCGTCCCACCGAGTTCCCACAACATTTCTATCCACTTACTCGGTCCCACCGAGTCCTCGGTCTCACCGAGATGTAATGTAACACACATTTATACTAATCATTTAACCCAAGCAAATATTACACACCACAAACAACTAGTTCACACCACAAGTACAGTAGTACATACAAACTACCATAACATGCATACAATTCCTATCTACACAGTGAGAGAACTCACCTCAACGCAAAGTAGATGTCCTCAACAGCAAAACGCTCCGGCCAACACCAACTCACCTCTTTCCACCTAAATAAGTGATATCAAACGTCAAAGCGAAGTCCTAACCCAAAGTCACAACTATGAGCCCACACATGCAATTTTCCAGCTTTTACTCTAAGATTTACAGGTCTGTTCGGGACCTGTTTAGCCCCTCTTAAACTCATCAACCCAGAATTATTATTCCATAATCAGTTATTTCTATGTCTTAGGGTTCCAGGGACATATCGCACGCGCTGTAACGATTTTTCTACAATTTAATATGAATTTTCTAAAAACGGGACGTGAAACTGTCATGTTCAGACCTGCTGTGAAAACAGCCATTTTAAGCCTAGCTAGAGGCCGAACCAGACTTCCGCTAAAACACGAAAAGTGTGCCCGGCACAGAATGTGAACCGTGGGCACCGGTTTCGCCTCAATCCGAGCTACGACGGAAAAGTTATGATCGAAATAAAACAGTGGCAGAAACGACGTTTTCACATAAAATGACGATTTATAAAAACGGTTCAAGGTTTAATCGATTCAGGTTTATGCGATCAGGTCACGGGTTAGAGTTCCATGGTGATTAGGGTCTGGTCACGACCGCGCACCACCCACTGCCACCTCCGGCAGTGGTGGTCGTCGGCAGCGGCGGCGGCGGCCGGCGGCGATTGTGGTTTACTATCTCGGCGATAACAAGAAACGGAACAACCCGACCGCCCTATTCCGTCCCACACCCACACACACACAGACGTACCCACGCACCGCCACCACCGTGGGGGGGGGGGGGGGGAACCACCGCTGTCACCGCCAGCAGCGGCCTAGGCCGCCTACGGCGGTGGCGGTTTCTTTGCCGCCGGCGACGGAAACGAAAGGGAGAGAGAGATACCTTGTTTACGAGAGTCCCGAGAGCGGCGAGAGAGAGGGGATGATCCTTTTTCCGGCGAGAAGCACAACGACGGGGGGGGGGGGGGGGAGAGGTCACGGCCGAGAGAGAAATCAAGAGGGAGGCCGTAGGGTTTACTTTTCACGTTTTCTTCTTTTTGCTTGCTAAACACAAAACCAAAAAAAACAAACAAATGCAATAAGGGGCTTGGTTTCACTGCATGGGCCGACCCTGTAAAGTCCGTAATCCGGTATGCCTTTTCTTTATTATTTTTATTAATTTCTTTTTAAACCTTCTCCCTAGCTTGGTGTTCGTTAACGGAATTAGATGAAATGGGATAAAAAGTTAACGGGGTCAACCTTGTTTTGGTCTTTGCAAGGAAAGGAAGTTGAGGGGCCATTTGGGTCAATGCACCAAACTTGTGCAAGGGACCAGCCATATGACCGATCCCCTCCCCCTTCCCCTTTCATTTTCACTTAAACAACTCCCAAAAACCTTTTCCCCATCCCCCTTTGTTGTGTGTTCGGCCAAGAAGAGAACTAGAGAGAGAGAGAAAGAAAGAAGCCGAGAGAGTGAGAGAGAAACCGAGAGGGTGATAGAGGTTGCTGCCGGCGACGAGGAGAGAGGAGGAAGGAGGCGATCGCCGGCAAGTTTGGTCGGAAAAGAGGAGGAAGAAGGGTTCGTCGAGGTAAGTTCGTCTATTTCTCGTTTGTTGTTATCGTATGTCAAAGAAACGCCGCCAACCACCACCGCCGCCGGAGGCGGCAGGGGGTGGTGCATGGCTGTTTTCCAGCCTAGGGTAACCCATATTCAGTAGTTCATATGCTTTTCGGGTCTGTTGGGATTAAGACACGACTTAATGGGTTAATAATCAATAGTGTCATTTCATGTGAAAATTTAGTAATCTGCCACTGTTTTGCTTAAACCGTAACTTTTTCCTCGTAACTCGGATTGGGGAGAAATCGGTGCCAAAAGTTCCCATTTTGAGTCTAGTAACTTTTCTATGTTTTGTACAAAAACCAGTTCGGAACGTAGCTTAGGTCAAATCGTCGTTTTGTACTGAAAGGTTCTGTTTTCTCTGTTCTGCGAACCGTTTTTGTAAAATCCGTATTAAACTGTAGTAAAATCGTTAGGAGGAGTATAATATGTACTTGGAACCCTAACTCAGAGCACTTTCTGGTGATGTAATGTAATTGAGGATTTTCTGTGTTTGGGGAGGTCGGAACAGGTCCCGAACAGACCTGTTTGGCTAGACAGAAAAGTCATTTTAGTGACTGTTTAAGCGTGCGTCGTGTTTTAGGGTCCGGGTCTCGCGTTAATACATTTTAACGTTCGTTTAGGTGTTGGGAAGTGATTTTGGATTGTGGAGCTTGGACTATTGTTTGTGAGCTAGGCGCGCATTCGAGGTGAGTTCTCTCACCGCGTAGTTAGGAATTTCATGTATGTCGTTCTTTTGTGTTACGTGTTATTACGTGTATTTATGTGCTTATATGAACTAGTTGGGATGTGATAATTGGTTGTGATTTGTTGAATTCGTATGTGGAATATTTATGCATGTGTACACCTCGGTGGGACTGAGGGGCTCGGTGGGACCGAGGGCTTGGTGGGACTAAGCTAGTACAGTAATCTTTACTCGGTGGGACCGAGGGCTTGGTGGGACTAAGCTAGTACAGTAATCTTTACTCGGTGGGACCGAGGGCTTGGTGGGACTAAGCTAGTACAGTAATCTTTACTCGGTGGGACCGAGGGCTCGGTGGGACCGAGGGCTCGGTGGGACTGAGCTTGTATTAATGTATTTTGTGTACTCGGTGGGACCGAGGTTCGTACTTATATAATAATCATTATGTGGTTTGATATTCGTGGTGATGGTAATGTTGCCTACTTGCGAGTAGGGGTGATATGCGTGGGGTTGCTACCTACGTGTGTGGTTGGATTCACTAAGCGTTTAGCTTACCCCTTTCCCATTTTGTTGTGGTTTCAGGTGCGAGTGGCGGTCGGGCATGACGGTACACACACACTACGCGCGGGCGCCGAGAATTGTTGGAATTTACGCTTTTAAACTTTTAGACTTTATTTATCATATTTCCGCCGCATGAATTCTTTTGACTGTTTGAGTTGACGATATTAACTTAAATTGAGTTACAGTTTATTAAAATGTGGTTGTTTTAAAATGGAATATATGTTTTAGAAAATTTAAATTTCCTTGTAATTTTTGGGACGTTACAGACCCCTTGCAAAGACTTTGGGCTCTTGACACTTTTGGCCCCTCAACAATTCACAAACGCTCTCTAAACCCCCTACTAGAAAATTAACACTTAGGGTCAACGGTGCTAACTCTCGATAACTAAAAAAAATAATCCCGAAAGGAAATCAATGAAAATTTATTATTTAAGCAACGAGAAAGATTTAAAGGGAGAATATTTATACGTACCGGAACACGGGCTTTACAATATTTAAATAGATGGTTTCCATGTTTTACGGGTTGAGTATGTATTGTCAACCGTATTTGAAGGTTTTGCCTAAAACTACAATTATTCACGTATTTGAGTGGGTTGGGGTTCGTAACTCATTTTTTGGAAAATGCTTTACACTTTTGTGGAAGATTCCATGGATTTGGGTGCGTTGGAAAATGAGTCATTTATGTCTATTTTGAGAACTCTTTGGAAAGGATAACCTTTGTCGCAAACTTTCGTTAAAGATTTGTTGAATCATGACTAAAACCACTAATCCCTGATTTATGTTTTTATATAGTCATGATAAAATGCTTGAACTCACTAGGCGTAAGCCTAACCCTTTTTATTTGTCGGCATGTGCAACAGGCTCAGGTTGGGGTAGCTCTAGCTACATTGTGAAGTGGCGAGTGATAGTAGAGTGCACGACAGGTAACTTGAGTAGTGAAGTCTTCCACACGTACTTGAAATTAGCAACTTGTGTTGTGTTAAGTAACACCCGTTTAAGTTATTCTATTGGCAAATTATAATGTTTAAATTCCGAGGTATATTAAGGAGTGAATTGTAGAAACGATTTTATCTTGTTGGGTAATTTATTGAAATTTTATTTAGTTACTCGTTCCAAATTTGAGGGTGTTACACCTAATAGCAATCCATTTTAGTTGGTGGTTTCAATTTTATATATAACCATTAAATAGGGGCATTGATGGAATTCCAAGTTTTTGTTTTAGGGAAATTAATTAAAATACCCAAAGTTCATATTTGGTTTGCATAAATACCCAAAATCTCGTTGGTTTTGCAAAAATACCCATTTTTCCGCGATGGATCCCGCGATCGTGGAAGAATGACCATGTGTCCCGCAGAGGCCCTCTAAGTTTGGCCGCGGTACCGCGGAGGCCCTCCAACTTTGGTCGCGGTTCCCGCGGAGGCCCCCCATCCATGCCGGCGATACAACTTTGGCCCCTGTCCCGCGGCAACTAGCCCGCGATCGCAGGATTGCCGCGACAGCTGTCAGCTAGGGGGTTGAAACCCTAATTTCATTAAATGCAACCCAACCCCCCACCCTCCTAATCGCGACCCTATAAAAGGAGAGGGAGGGGGGACCATCCGGCCACCACTTCCCCACTATCAAAATCTCTCAAAATCTCCCTAACTCTCTCAAAAATCTCGTGTTGCATACGCGCTCGATTTGAAGATGGCTCATGTTACAAGTTTGGTACGTTTTCTTAACTTTGTTGTAGTGTTTCCTTTTAATTTTATTTTAAAATATATGACATGTATGTTGTTATGTGTTTGAATATGTTATTTGTATGTTATAATGTTGTGTTTATTATCGAGTATTATGTTTAGATGTTAGAGTTTTTTTTATAAAAATAGGTTATAGTGTTTGTTTTTTTTTATAATTATGTTAGTGTTTTGTTAACAAAAATGTTAGTGTTTCCCTTTTAAAAAAAATGTTATAGTGTTTTTTTATAAAATTATGTTAGAGTGTTTTTTATAAAAAGATGTTGAGTTTTTAAAAAAAAAATGTTAGTGCTTTTATAAAAAGATGAGTGTTTTTTATAAAAATAAATGTTATGGTGTTTTTTTATAAAAACATATGTTAGAGTTTTTTTTATAAATTACAACTTAGGTCCCTAAACTTTGGTGAATGACAACTTAGGTCCCCTAACTTTTATAAAATTACAATTTAGATCCCTAAACTTTGGTGAATGACAACTTAGGTCCCTAAACTTTGGTAAATGATAACTTAGGTCCCCTAACTTTGCTAAACTACAATTTAGGTCCCTAAACTTTGGTGAATGACAACTTAGGTCCCTTATGTTTGCTAAATGACAACTTAGGTCTCTTATGTTTGCTAAATGACAACTTAGGTCCCCTATTTTTTATAAATTACAACTTAGGTCCCTTATATTTGACACTTTCGGCGTTAGATCCCTAAACTTTGGTGAATTATTTTTATTTAATTGTTTATGAATCTTTTGAGTATCCTACTCATAAATAAATTTTGGAAGTCACACTTCCGAAGCCCCCTTATATGTATATGTAACATTTTACCGAAAGATCCGTAAATGGTATGAATATATAAAAACATTTAAATTGGCTTCACATGCCAAACTTAAATTCATTTTGGCCACTTGCCAAAAGCAACTATAATTAACAATGTTATATTGAAATAAAATAAATCGCAACATATCTATTTGGATTTTGTCAAACGGGTGTAAATAGCCCTAAGATATGTGAGAACTTAAGCAATCCTTGTGATTCCCCTGCTACCTGGAAGTCCAATAGATTGAGTGGTTTGATTTCTAAAACTAAAATAGACGAATAATTATCAAGAAAATAAACCATACAAGCAAAAGCGTCTATAATTAACATTATTATATTGAAATAAAATAAATCACAACATATCTATTTGGATTTTGTCAAACGGGTGTAAATAACCCTAAGGTATGTGGGAACTTAAGCAATCCTTGTGATTCCCCTGCTACCTGGAAGTCCAATAGATTGAGTGGTTTGTTTTCTAGAACGAAAATAGAAGAATCATTATCAAGAAAATAAACCATACAAGCAAAAGCATTTATAATTAACAATAACTATAACATCTGTGAATTTCTATGTAGGGCGAATTTTTTACATCGACTTGACGTTAAAATGCCGCGTTGGCTACGTGGTAGAGATGAGAGATCACTTCGCGGAATTAGGTGAACGGGCAGATACAGTTCAGGAGATCTTTAGAGGGACACCTTTAGGTCCATGGCTGGATCTTTCCATGAGCGGTTGCGACCCCACGCTAGTCTACATGTTTCTACAGCTGGAGGTCGATGTCTCCAATCCTGATCCGGAGGAGATGTATTTTGATGTCTTCGGGCATCACATGCGGTTTGGGCATCATGAGTTATGTCTAATTACAGGACTACTTTTTGGACCAACACCCCCCCCTCCCTCCCCGCTTCCTCCCTTAGCAGAAATTTCCTTCGTTGGTAGGGTTTGGCCTAGCGTGTCACCATCTCGTTTGAAGCTTAGGAAACATATGGCGGAGACCATTTATTTGCATTGTACTTATGGTTAGATTAGCATGTTATTTATATTTTAATATTATGTAGTATGTAACATTAAAGTATTGTTATTTTTGGTGTTAACTTTGTTTAATTATTTTGTTAAATTATTTAAGTTGAAGTTATAATTTTGTTTATTATTTTTTTAAATTATTGCACATATGAATACTTGAACCAAAACAAAAGCATTATAGGACAAGCCAACTCACTTTCCACGTTTTCATACTTTACACGTTTTTCATATTTTTCAGTGCAACCGACATCCACATTTGCTTATAAATACCTCGCGCTAGATTAATCGTAAAACACATATACGAGAACATATTATTCGTTAACGTATTCTTACATGACATCCCCAAATCTTCATGTTTGGTGCTTTAGGCGTTTATCTGAATCGCTTTCAGACACTGGCAAAGAGTTATATGGTTAGTGTGTATGTTTCTTTGGGTTTTGCTTGTTAGTACCGTTGTTCTACGAACTAACTATATTAATGTTCATCAACAGATGCATATCCACAGTTGTTCACCATGAAAGTCCACCGTGGTGGGTACTTCACGGAACCACCTACAAGACATTATTTTCGTGGTCTAGAAATTTATGTTGACATGTTAGATGTGGACGATCTTTCTATGCAACTGCTTGAACAGATCATGAAAGAGCTGGACTATGAAGAACCAAAATATAATAGGTTGTATTTTAAGAGGCCGAATGCAGACTTCTTGACTGGACTGGTAGAATTGAGTACCGACGAAGATGTAGCCAACATACGTCAGTATGTTGACGGCCATACTGTGATTGAAGTGTACATCGAGAAAGTGAAGCTTAACACTTTGAGACTCGTCTCGCCAGAGCATGTAAGAAGTCGACCCGGATTGTCAAAAATCAAACCATCGTCTAGCCGTAGCCTCAAATTTGGATAATTTTGTACTGTACTGATTAGTATGTGTTTGTTATGAAATAATCTTGTATAACATCTATGAGCTGTATTTTTAATATGAACCACTTTTCAGACTATTTTTTAGACTACTTAAAGACTACTTTTCAGACAAATTTCAGACTACTTAAACACTGCTTTTCAGACAAATTAAAGACCTTTATTCATGAGCAAACTTCAACATGAAACATCAACATAAAAACTCCAGGAAGGAAACAACAACATACAAACGAGAAAGGAACGAAACAACAACATCGAACTGGAAAAGTACAAAACAACAACACATAAACAACAAAGTACTAAAGCAACACCCGTACCACCACCTATGGAAAAATTGCCTTACATTGATCAATCCAACTTTGCTTGTCGTTTACCTTCGCTTGAACAATTGTGAAGTCTTGCATAATGTGGTGAATGTCTTCTTTTTCTCGACGAATACGAGCCTCCCTAACTTTTATCTCCCTTTTCATCCTTTTGATCTCCTTTTCCTCCAGTTCGATTCTTTTCAAGTGGGCATCCTTCCTGGCCATCATTTGTTTCCACTCTTGTGTCAGTTGCGCTATCTCCGCTTCCCTTGCTGCTATCGTGATCTTGAGTTTTCCGGACATTTTTTCTTGTGTAGACGATGGGTTAGAAGACGATGCCATTTGTTTGGTGATAGACGATACTATTATGATATGAAAATGTTGTATGGATGTTGTGACCTTTACAATTGGAACTAACACGGGTATTTATAGCCACAAGGAGCAAATGGCTCAACAGAATCCTTCTACTTTTCAGGCGAATCTTGCATCAACTTTTCAGACGAATCTTGCAGGCTGCCTTTTCAGGCGAACCTTGCATCAACTTTTCAGACAAATCTTGCAGGCTGCCTTTTCAGGCAAATCTTGCATCAACTTTTCAGACGAATCTTGCAGGCTGCCTTTTCCAGACGAATCTTGCAGGCTTCTGATAAAAGCATGTTTGAACCTATTTTTATAATTGATTCCGTGCATTTTATTATGATTTTATAGTTAATAGACCCCCCTTAATTTTAGTTGTTGATTGGTGTTTGATAGGTGCCATAAAAATGGAGATAAGAGAAGAAAAGTATACATTTCGAATGAAGAGCAAGCGAGGCATATCTGTAAAATGAATCTGGGCATATTTTCTGAAGGAATATGAGGTTGAGCATAGTTTGCAAATGACCCAGACATGGGCATACGAATTCAAATGTCGTTTAAATGAAGCATACTTATTCAAATGTTTCTACAAAAAAGAAAAACAAATGGGATTTTCTTCTTTTTTTCATGTTTGGTTCGCGATTAGGGTTTTTAGGAGCAGAATCGACGTCGGCGCGAGTCTAGTGCGAGTCCATCCGCACCCCAAGTCGCGGGAAACTTTGTTTTAAGCCATGCGCGAACCCTCGTGCAAGTCCAGTCGCGCCCCGAGTCGCGGAGAGCACTGTTTCAAGTCCCAAATGTAGCGGCGCGAGTCCTTGCGCGGGTTCAGCCACGTCGTGAGCCGCGCACACCCATCAGGTCAGATTTTTGCTAGTCGTGGGTAGTTTTCTCGAGGGGTGTGGTTCAAAACAGGGGGAGCCGACATTTTCAAGGGAAAATCAGTTTTAGGGACGATTTTTGGAGAGAAATTACACAAAGGAAGACGATTTTCAACTTCTTGGTGGGGATTTTGTTAGCAATTTCTAGGGTTCTTCACAAATTTCTTCATTCCTATTTGATTTGTAAGTTCCCAATTCTAGGTATGGATAACTAAGTTCTTATTTCTAGCAATGAGTAGTTAATTAACTTGGAATTTAGATGAGTTGAGACTCGATTTCGTTCTAAACTCGATTGACTTTATTTGTGCAATCTTTATATTTCAATGTTATTCGATTTTAAGTTGGAAATTGTGAGTTGGATCCCTTACTTTAGCTTTCTTAAATTCAATTTGCTAGTGGAATTTTAGAATCCGTAATTGTTCTTGGATTCCTCTTTGTAGCAAGCGACACTTTGGTGATAAATGTGTTGTTGTAAGTGTCGTAAGATTGTACAATCTAACTCAAACAATCGACGTTCGATTGTTGGTTAGATTTGGTGTTTGCTTAATTTTAATGCGATTAGCAATTGAATCTGAAGTCCGTGACCGGATTAGATTAGCTAATTAGAGATTAGTTTTTGAAGCGTTTCATACTAATCGTGTTTTTATAACAAACAAGACATTGACGCGTGTTAGTGTTCAAGCCAAATTGAATTCTATTGAGAATATATTTATTTGAATGAGTCGATGATATGCAATCCAAATAACTAGTTGATTGTTGCTCGTTGCTAGATTTCAAATTTTGATTGTTTAAATTTCCAAATTACTGTTGCACGCTTAGTTTAAATATAAATCATCCAACCCCCCCCCCCCCCCCTTTTATTATAATTATAATGTTTTCAAGTAATTTGCACGTTATTGCATCTTGGACTTACGGTTGACACCGAGTCCCTGAGGAGACGACCTTACTTATCACTATCGCAATTTAATTGTGTTTAGAGGTAATAAGAGTAAGTTTATAAATATTATTATTTGCCGGACTCGACACCCGTCAATTTTTTGGCACCGATGCCGGGGACTCGGCAAGTTTAACTGTTTATGCCAAGATCGTTTCGTGCAGGTTCACCAATTCCAATCGATCCAGAAATTGAGAAAACCGCTAAGAAGTTAAGGAAGCAAGCTAAGCTTCGGAAGAAGCAAGGCGAGTCAACTTCTTCACCGGTGCTCAATATCTGGAAAGATATTGAGCTGTCTTCCGATACGGAGAGCGAAGAAGATAAGCCCCATTCCGACAAAGAAGAACTGGTCACCGAGACCGACGAAGAGGAAGAAGAGGACATGGCGAATCCCGAACGCACATTGAGGGAATGGGCACCACCCAACGTCGACGAGCAACCTCTTTACATTACGTATCCAGCGGAAGAGGTAAGTACCGAACTTAAAACTGGTTTAATTCACTTACTACCTCGTTTTCATGGTTTGGCTAACGAGGACCCATACAAGCACATGCCCGAGTTTCACATGGTATGCTTGGGGATGAAGCCGCAAGGCACCACCATGGAGAACCTAGAGCTAAAGGCATTCCCGTTCTCCCTAGTTGACGCGGCTAGGGAGTGGCTTTTCTATCTGCCACCGGGTTCTATCACCACTTAGGCACAAATGGCGAGGGCTTTCCTGGACACGTTCTTCCCCGCATCTAAAGTCGCCGGGCTAAGGAGGGAGATATGTGGAATCAAGAAAAAGGACACGAGTCTCTCTACGAGTATTGGGAGCACTTCAAGCACCTTTGTGTAAGTTGCCCTCAACACGGTATCTCTGAACAATTACTAATTCAGTACTTTTATGAAGGTTTGCTACCGATGGAGAGGAAGATGATGGATGCCGCGAGCGGGGAAGCCATAGTGAACAAGACGCCGACTCAAGCTAGGACCTTAATAGACACAATGGTGGAAAACTCCAAGCAATTTGGAGCTCGAAGTGACATTGGTCGAGGAGCTAGTGAGGTACACGTTAAATCCTTAGAAACTAAAATTACTGACTTGACTAATCTTGTGAAGCAGCTTGCTATGGGGAATGTGCCTCAAGCCAAGGCGTGCGGATTTTGCTCATCTGTAACACATCTGACCGATGCATGCCCGACTTTGCATGAAGAAGAGGAGCAAGTGAACGCCATCGGGGGTGGTAATTTTCAGAATGCACACAACCGGGCTCATGATCCGTTCTCAAGTACATACAACCCCGGTTGGAGGCAACACCCGAATCTAAGGTATGCCCCAAGACAAGGACAAGGTCAAGGCCAACAATTTCAGCAAAAAGCTCCATTCCAGCAGTCCCAAAAATTCCAAGGCCCACCCGGTTTTCAACCACAACACCAACTGAAGGCATCGTTCCAATCGGGTCCTCAACAACAACATCAAGCGCCATCTCAAGCTCCTAGTAGCTCAGGTATGTCATTAGAAGATGTAGTTAAATCTATGGCTGCTAACATGGCAAAATTTCAACAGGATACACAAGCAAGCATTCAAGATCTCCAGGCCACCGTTGGCCAATTGGTGATAAAATGCAAGTTGCCTTCCCAAACGGAGACCAATCCGAAGGCCAATGTGAATGCCATCACTTTGAGGAGCGGAAAAGAGCTCAAAGATAGCGTCAAAAAGAAGAAAGCGATTGAAGAAGAAGAAGAGTTAGATGTCAAGGCATCCGCTTTGGGTGGAAAAGAGGTGAAGGATGAAGAGACAAAGAAGAAGTCACTCGAAGTGATTGTACAAGCACCACCATTCCCGAGCCGATTTGAGAAGACTAAGCGGGAGAGCGAAGAGAAGGAGATCCTTGACACATTTCGAAAGGTTCAGGTAAACATTCCTCTTTTAGATGCTATAAAACAAGTGCCTAGATACGCAAAATTTTTAAAAGGGCTTTGCATTAATAAAAGAAAACTAAAAGGGAATGAAAACATAAGCATGAGTCAAAATGTATTCGCCGTTTTGCAAAAGCGGTTACCACCAAAGTGTAATGACCCGGGCATGTTTACCATACCATGTAAGGTAGGCAATGTCTCGGTCAATCAAGCAATGTTGGATTTGGGGGCATCAATCAATGTTATGACATATGTCATTTACTCATCTTTGGATGTAGGGACCCTAAAGCCAACCGGTGTGGTAATCCAATTAGCGGATAGGTCGACCGTGCACCCAAAAGGAGTATTAGAGGATGTGCTTGTTCAAGTGAATGAGTTGGTCTTTCCGGCAGATTTTTATGTTATAGACATGGAGGAGAATAATACCTCCAAGGCTGGTTTGATTTTGCTAGGTAGACCATTCTTGAAAACCTCTAAGACCAAGATAGATGTTCAGGATGGTAATTTGACTATGGAATTCGATGGCGAGATAATTAAATTTAATAAATATGATGCCATGCAATATCCGAGTGACGTGTCTTCATTATGCTTTGTTGATATTATTGAGTCCTTATCTGACACTATGTTTGATTTATCTAATGAGGATGTGTTAGAAGTGATTTTAGACAGGGACTTGACAAATGGGAGTTTGAAAAAGCTTGCTCAAGAGTACAAGCTTGATGATGATTTTGCAGAATTGGTGTCTTGGATGGAAAAAGGGCGAACACCAAAGCCAAGGTATGAAGTTTCTAAAATTGAATTGCCATTATCTCACACTAGACTTCTACCTTCCGTTGAACAGGCACCCAACCTAGAGTTGAAGCCGTTGTCGGATCACTTAAAGTATGCCTACTTGGGAGCTAAGGAGACCCTTCCCGTGATCATATCTGCCACTTTGTCACCTAAGGAGGAAGGGGAGCTTGTTGAGGTCTTGAAAGAGCATAAGAAGGCGATCAGATGGACCATAGCCGACATCAAGGGTCTTAGCCCCTCACTATGCCAACACAAGATTTTATTAGAAGATGAGTACAAGCCCTTTCGAGATGCGCAATGAAGGTTGAACCCACCTATGATGGAAGTGGTAAAGAAGGAGATATTGAAGCTTTTAGACGCCGACAGGATCTACCCAATATCCGACAGCAAGTGGGTAAGCCCGGTCCAGGTAGACCCTAAGAAATCCAACATTATTGTGGTAGAGAATGCCGAAGGTTTCCATCAAATACCGGTGGCAAGAGAGGACCAAGAAAAGACCACGTTCACATGCCCCTTCGGTACATTCGCTTACCGAAGGATGCCTTTCGGTCTTTGTAATGCACCGGCGACATTCCAAATATGTATGATAAGTATTTTTTCTGATTATGTCGAGAATATCATTGAGGTTTTTATGGATGACTTCACAGTCTATGGTGATTCGTTTAGTGTGTGTTTAGATAACTTGACCAAAATTTTGAAAAGGTGCATTGAAACTAATTTGGTTTTAAATTTTGAGAAATGCCAATTTATGGTCAATCAAGGTATAGTACTTGGTCATGTTATCTCGGAAAGGGGTATATAGGTTGACAAGGCAAAGATCGATGTCATAAAATCCTTGCCTTACCCCTCGAGTGTTAGAGAGGTCCGTTCTTTTCTTGGTCACACAGGTTTCTACCGGCGTTTCATTAGATACTTTTCCAAGATCACTCGACCCCTATGTGAGCTCTTACAAAAAGAGATAGACTTCGGCTTCAATGAGGTATGTAAAAGTTTATTTGATTTGTTGAAAGACATGCTTACTTCTGCCCCTATCATCCAACCGCCCAATTGGCAATTGCCATTTGAGATCATGTGCGATGCTAGTAATCACGCGGTTAGGGCGGTATTGGGACAGAAGGACGGTAAGAACTCTCATGTCATTTACTATGCATCACGATCACTTGATAGTGCACAATGCAACTACTCGGCCACCGAGAAATAGTTGCTAGCAGTTGTTTTTGCTCTAGAAAAGTTTAGATCTCATTTGCTAGGCACTAAAGTGATTGTGTTTTCTGACCATGTAGCTTTGAAATACCTGTTAAAGAAAAAGGATGCAAAACCTAGTTTGATTAGGTGGATTCTCTTACTCTAAGAGTTCAACTTGGAGATAAGGGATAAGAGTGGAGCCGAGAATCTTGTAGCCGACCACCTTAGCCGGCTAGTGTTGGATTGAGAGTCGAAGCCGATCACTGATGAGTTTCCGGATGAGTACCTTTTCTCCATCTCGGGAGAAACCCCCTGGTATGCCGATATCATTAAGTACTTGGTCTCAAGGACCTTCCCAGGTGAGTTATCTAGACCCGAGAGAGAAAAGATCAAGAGAGAGGCTCACCTTTATATGTGGGGCGAGCCATATTTGTAGAAACATTGTCCGGACCAAGTGATCCGGCGATGTGTGCCCCAAGGGGAGTTTCAATCTATTCTACAGTTTTGTCACTCCAAGGCTTGTAGGGCCACTTCGGCCATAAACGGACTTTTAGAAAAGTCCTTAAGTGTAGTCTATATTGGCCGTCCCTTATGCGAGATTGTTATCGTTTTTGTAAGAGTTGCAAGAGATGCCAAATGACGGGAAATATTAGTTCTCGGAATCAAATGCCCCAATTCCCCATGCTAGTATGCGAGATCTTCGATGTATAGGGCATGGATTTCATGGGACCCTTTCCCGCATCTTGTGGTAATCTATATATTATTTTGGCCGTTGATTATGTCTCAAAATGGGTTGAGGCAAAGGCCACCCGAACTGATGACTCACGTGTTGTTGCAGATTTTGTCAAATCTCATATATTTTTCAGGTTCGGGACGCCAAAGGCCATCATCAGTGATCGAGGCACCCATTTTTGCAACAAGGCCATTGGCGCTCTTTTCAAGAAGTATGGGGTTATCCACCGCCTACCATCCACAGTCTAACGGGCAAGCCGAGGTGTCCAATAGAGAGATCAAGTCCATTTTAGAGAAGACTGTGAATCTCAACCGGAAAGATTGGAGTTTAAGGCTCAATGACGCCTTGTGGGCTTATCGTTTGGCCTACAAGACGCCCATAGGTATGTCTCCTTTCCGCTTGGTGTACGGTAAGCCTTGCCACCTTCCGGTGGAATTGGAGCATAAGGCTTATTGGGCGGTGAAGACGTGCAATATGGATTTGGATGAGGCGGGGTCGCATCGGAAGCTACAAATTCAAGAGTTGGAGGAAATAAGGAACGACGCCTATGAGAATGCTCGCATTTATAAAGCACAGGCTAAGGCGTTCCATGATTCGTGCATATCACGTAAGTCATTCACTAAAGGTCAGAAAGTTCTCCTTTACCACTCTAGATTGAAATTATTTCCCGGTAAGTTAAGGTCCAGATGGATAGGACCTTTCGTGGTTATTAATGTTTTTTAGCATGGTGCAGTCGAGATCCAAAGTCTATCTACAGGCCAGATTTTCAAGTTCAATGGCCATAGACTGAAGCCGTTTTATAAGGGATTTGATGGAAGGGACTTAGAGAGAGTAGCCTTGGACACGCCAAGCTACACGGATTGAACTGAGTATGGTCTAGCCAAAGACGTAAAAGAAAGGCGTTGCGTGGGAGGCAACCCACAGATTTCAGTTTCTTGTTTTTATAGCTTTGTGTTATTTAGTTGCTTTTTAGATTCTCCAATTTCACTTCTATTTATATTTGTGCTCCCTTGTTCTTAGGTTCCACCCGATTATTGGAAGCTTAAAAGGATGTACCCATCGTCACTAATTCATGCATTGGGGGATCACTCACTAAATCAGGGGAGTTTTCTGTTTTCCCCTCTTCTTTTTATGTTTTGAGTATCCTCTACTAATTGAATACATTGAGGACAATGTGTGAATTAAGTGTGGGTGTGGGGTCATTAGCATGATTTTCATGATTTAGGCTTGTTTTGGCATATAAATGCTTTTTAGGGTAAAATTTTTGCATTTTTTTTGCAAATATGTGCTTAAACGTGGGTCGTTGTCCATTTGGAAATGTGTTAGCATGTTTTTATGAGCTTCAGTCTTGATGATAATGAGTTTGGATACATGTATTGCATGATTGAGTTTGAGTGATAGCACTTATAGTTGATTTGTGGTATTATGCCGATCAAAGTAGACTATTGTTAATCTCTTGAACAAGCTTAACCCTGTGAGACTTTGAGCCTATTAGACTAAAACATTTTATGTTAGTCTCTAATTCATTTCTTGTGTTATTACGTCATGCCTAGCTATTTATCTCTAGAACTTGACTTGTCTCTCCTTAAGATTATGATACTACATGCTAATAAATATGATAAAGGCCATCGTTTTTCTCGTTTTTATTTTAGCCAATTAGCCTTAAGCCTACCCTTTACGTTGTGATTACCCTTTTTGTATGCCACTTTGAGCCTTTAGCCTATTTATTTTGTCACCCACATCATGAACCAATCCAAACACGACTCACCCGACCAATCACCAATGGAGTGTCTCGGTACCCCTATGTGCTCGAAAGTAAAACATTTATGTTGGGAAAGAAAAGAAAGAAAAAAAAGATCAAAAAGAAATATGTGAGAAAGAAAAAAATATATATATATGTCGTCAAGAAAAAATAAAAGTTTCATCTTTATTCCCTATCATCCAAAGGGAAATGTGCTTCAAAGATAAAGATGTTAAGCCCCTTGTTGAAAGAAAGTCAAATGCTTGAATAATCGGGTTTCCCATTTGGTGTACGGTCCTTAACCACTCTTCCCAAATATATCCCACCTTACCCAAAGCCTTATTTTACATTACACCTAATAAAGACCTTTTGATTTATATGCATGTATGTTATCCAAGTAGTGGAGGGTGAGAGATTTTTCAAGCTTATGGTAGGTACGTGCTAGTGTAGAGATGATTTGAGTGATATATATTTACCCGAGAGTGAATTGAGTGTATTATTTTAATTTCCTATTCGTGAGACTTCATTGAGATTAGTTTGTGTCTACTTGATTGTGTGTGGCCACTTTTCAATGCTTTGCTGTAAATCTAAAGCTCATGATATGCTATACATGTTAACGTTCTCGTTGGATTCGATCTTTATACCACGTGCTAACTTAAGTCATTGCCGAGGATGGACAATGATCTAAGTGTGGGGGTATTTGATAAAAGCATGTTTGAACCTATTTTTATTGTTAATCCCAAAATGATCAAGCATCCATGAATTTACAAGAAATCTAGAGAGAGAGTAGAGAGAGAAACTGAAATTTCGGCTTTGTTTCTTTACAAGATAGGAATTATGAACAAAAGCCTTACAAAGAAAGTCTAAACAAAGCCTTATATACCCTAAGACTAACAAAGGCTAATAAGCAACTTTGACTTTCTACACTTGACTAAATACATTGACTTTGACTTTATCAAGAATATTAAATCTTGAAGACATATTTAAACCTAACAATCTCCCCCTTGGATTCAAGATTTAAACATTTGAGAACAACAGTCTTTGGCTTGGCTTGTCAAAGTCAAATTGTCACAAAATCTTCAGACGGGGATCTGACGGAGGTTTTCTTTCTTTGAAATGGAGAGCTTGATTCTTCACACAAGGCATTTTGATACAGATTAGCACAAATTTAAGAAAAAGAGATCACAAGATGATCAATCGATTTTTTTTAAATTCTTGAAGAATTCTCCCCCTGTTCTTTCTTTGACTTGAGAACTTCTTGCTTCAGTAATGGTATTCACAATGTAGCAAAAGTTTAAGAAAAAAAGATCACAGGATGATCAATCGGTTTCTCTTAAACCCTTGAAGAAGAACTCTCCCCCTTTTACTATATTGAGACGGAATCTTCTTGAAAGCTCTTTGACATGAAATTGAAATAAACATTTCTCCCCCTTTTTCGATGAAAGTGAGCATCATGATCATCGAAAACCTTCTTCAATTTCAGTCGCGTCTCTTATTATCACTAACAATCTCCTCCTTAAAGAATAACCTTGCTCCCCCTCAAAATAAGAATTCTGGAGCAATTTGTTTTCTCCCCCTGAAAGTATGCATATACTTCATTAATAGCACAATAGTTGAAAATTTTATTCAAGGAAAATAAAATTCATTGAACTACATTTTATAACTACTAACATTTGATCATTTGAAAACTTTACAAAAGAAATTCAACTTAATGAGATTTAATAGATTTTTCAATCAAGTGAAATCAAATGCATGTGCTTGGATTCAAATACAAGACATCATTGCATATCAAGTTAAAAATGTTCAGTTTCAACTCCTTTATTAAATCTATTTGGTGTGCTAGCATGCGAAATATGATTTGCAACAATCAAATGTAGTTCTGAAACCTATAAGAATACTTTGCTCTTACTTACACTATATGACTGAAATCAGAATTTCCACAAATTTATAAGTTTATCGCGACATTGTAATTTCCCAAGATATAAGAGATGTGTGCTCATAGGCATCTTTTCTTTTGTGCTCATTGGCATCTTTTGATTTTGTCATCATTGACATCTTTTGATTTTGTGCTCATTGGCATCTTTTAATCAAAAAGTTTAGTAGGAATAAGATACACCGTAAAACATGGCTTTCTATCTGATTCTATAGCAGGATTTGGGTCAGCGGATCCCAGACCAGTTGGCCTTAGGTGCTAGGTGTTGAGCACCCCTTAGAACTTACTTTCCCAAACCAGAAAGGCCACATCGATATATCGTAAACCCATTTGTACCAGTAGAACATGGCTTTCTATCTGGTTCTATAGAAGGATTTGGGTCAGCCGATCCCAGACCAGTTGGCCTTAGGGACTAGGTGTCGAGCACCCTTTAGGACTTAATCTCCCAAACCAGAAAGGCCACAGGCATAAACTTTCAAACTAAATGATTAGATTTAAAACTTAGAGCATCTCAATCACTTGGTTCTAAAACATAGTGCTTCCCCCATGTTTTCGTTTCCATCCATCATTCTGACATCTAGGCTTTTTTAGCATTATATTCTATATAAGTCCAGAAATCCATAATTTTGAGCATTCAGCATAATTTCATTCATGTTTTGCTGACCTTTCGATTTATTTCAGAAGTGAAAGATGAAACAGATGTAACTCAGATAATACAAAAATACTTGTAAAATCATCTTTTAGCACACATTTAATTCATTGAATGAAAATTGAAAATTTCATCTCATTGAATTAAATTTGTAAAGATTCAAATTTTCAAAGCAGTAGAAACAAAGTATAATACAATGTTACCTTTTACCACTTGTTCCTTGAAATAGAAAGATGTGACAATTAAGGATATCACCTGATAAGTATGAGTTCTAAACTGATTTGTTTAGAAGTCTTAGCCATTGAAGTACGGGTCCTGAACTGATTTGTCCAGAAGCCATTGTCGTTGAAGCACGGGTCCTGAACTGATGTATTCAGAAACCAATTACGTTAAATGCACAGATACATCTTCTTCCGAGAGTTCAACGCTTTGCTTCTAAATCTGCAAAAACAGATTAAGTAGATTTTAGTACCCAACGTGTCTTGGGTCCTGGCTTGTTAAGCGGAGCTCTAGAAAATGATAAGTGCCATACCAAAATCGAACATTATTATTTGTAACAAAATCATTAGTACCACAATAAGAACAACAAATATTCTTTTGTGCTAACCTGATTAAATTGTTTGCGGAATATAATGAACCAGGTTTAGCAAAAGATTTACCTTTCAGGTTAGTGTTCTTGTTGGGAACAGATGCTTTTGGCACACCTTTTTCAGGAGACGTACCTTTTACTCTCCATTGCATGTTGACTTTCTTATATACAGGAAGATCAGCAGATTGAGACTTGGAAGAATTATCCACTGAGTGATCATAAAAGAGATTAGAAGGACGAATCGGACATTCTGAATAGCTTTTGGATTTGTTAAATGACTTCACTTTTGTAACGTCCCTTAATCCCAACATACAAGTTTCATATAATTCATCACAAAATAACATATCATAATCCAAATATGGTCCCTTAAATTCTACAATTAAGTCTTTCAGTACAAACTTTTTCGAATAAAGTAAAATACATAACAACTACTAATTATAACTGAAATCTTCATAATCATTCAACATCCACAAAAGCTAACATGATATATCCTATCATTGTCTCTTGTTTGCTCCATGACCTGGAATACATATTTTAAAACAAAAATGAGGGTTAGACCTTGAGGTCTAGTGAGAAAAATCCCCGTTAGTAAAAGAAAACATTTGCACATAATTCACGTAATTCACGTAAGAATACCAAATATGACTCATGCATCATGTATCTTTCCATCTCTATCTCTTTTCTTTTCCTTGGCCATATTAATTGGTAGCAAGCCAATTAATTAATTTACACCGCTGTACTAAATACAGCCAACACCACTGTCCCTTTGTACAGCCAACTTTCACCGGTCCTAAGCCCGGCCAACTAGTACTCCTACAATGCAATATTCATATAAACATTATATGCACCATATTACATTTAATCACATATATGTATTCCATTTGAAAACATTTCAAATAAAAACTCACCTCGTGTGTTTATCACAAAAACTCTTCCAAGATAATTCACGTATGACCACCCTTTGTAGAATCTGAAATCACAAAATACCAAATATCTCTTTTAACACTAATCTTACGAAATCCTCCACCCAAGTCGCAACCCAAAATAACATGAAATCGCAATTAACAGTACCAAGTCGCAACGGTAATGAACAGTACTAAGTCGCAACCTCTTATTGCGACTTCACCCCGAAATCGCAACCCACTATTGCGACTTCACCCTAAGTCGCAATCAACTATTGCGATTCCACCCTGGAGTCGCAACCCACTATTGCGATCCCAAACCCGAATCGCAATCAACTACTGCGATTCCAAGCCAAGTCGCAAATGACCATTGCGACTTCAATGCCAAGTCGCAACCAACTGTTGCGACTTCGTTGAATGTCGCAGTCGTCTATTGCGACTTCGATGAATGTCTCAGTCCACTGTTTCATCCTAAAACCCAGATTTTTGTACTTTTATTCTATGCATGATACTGTAAAAGTGCAGATATGTTTAAGACCATTAACACAACCTCACCTTAAGCTTAAACTTCCCAAAACATCCATTTTTAACAAAACCCACCAAGAACTTAAACTAGTAAATTCAAGAACACTTGGAGGAATTAAAACACAAAAAGATATGGATGATTTACCTTGATTACTTCAGTTTGGTACAAAATCACAGTAGCAATTCCTGAAATTCCTTCTTCTTCTTCTTTAGCCTTTATCTCAATCTTATCTCTCTATCTCTCTCTTCTTCACGTAACACACACACACACCATAGGATATTTCTCTTTTTGCTTAATAGAAGACATCATTTTCCAATTGAAGAAGTATATGGCGGTGGTGGGGTTTAGTTTGGCCAAAAAGACCAAACCCACCCTAAACTTATCTCAAATGGCAAGACACACCCCTAAACTTCTATCATAAAATTAAAACTTATCCCTTAACTTCTAATTCTATAAAACACTAACATAAAGACTTATAAAATTCCCAATTTAAATTAGATAAAATACTTGGTTATTACAACACTTTGAAAGCTAAGTCATTTCGTTCCTTGGTCTCAAAAGCAAGCTTCTTCTGAATATCAGACTTAACAATCTGCTCCTTCATGATATCAGTCGATAACACAGCCAAATCCTTTGTCAGTTTACGTATTTCCTGCTGAAATATCTTCCTTTCAACAGAGAATTCGTCTTTAACGCTCCTAGCTTGAAAGTCAGCTTTCTTCATCTTTTCTAGCTCTTGATTTTCTATATCCAATTCCTTTTGAAGCTCAGATATATTATTTGACAGTTTCACATTCTTTGCTTCAAAGATTTTCCTTTCATTTTCAAACTCAACTCTTTCCTTCTCTAATTTTTCCTTTTCAAGAAATAAAACTTTCTCAAAGTCTGAATTTTGTTTAGAAAGTTTTATACATCTGAGTTCAAGAGCTTTCTTCTCTTCATTTTCTTTCTTATCAGAAATCGAAGTCTTTTCAAGTTCAGAAATTTTCTGAGAAAGAGAAATAATTTGCTTTGCATAGCAATTTTTGTCATTTAAACGATTAGCTCTTTCTTTTCTGAAATCCTCTCTTTCTACTTTTAGCAACGTTTCCATGTCAGACAGCTTCTTTGTAAGCTTAAAAACCTTTTTCTTAAGATCATCATTTTCAGCTTCTGACATGTTCTGTTCAGTATCCTCTTTCTCAACTTTCTTTTCTTCTTCCTTTCTCTTTGTAAATGCAACTTCAGATCCATGCATTCGCTTAGATAATTCGTTCCACATAAGCATTGGATTGTGTTTGAAACAATCAATGCTTTTGTTAATATGTTTTGGAAGTGCAAGGATCAAGTTGGATGAAGCTTCCTTATCAGCTTTCAATCTTTTCTTCTCTTCTTCTGTAAAATCATTCTCCATTTTATTTCTGCTCATTGGACCTTCGGAGAATGATTTTATCATATTCTCTCCATTTTCTCTACCTGCAATAAAGTCGATGAACGTAATTCTCCATCGTTCAAAATCAGAATCTTTGATTAGCACAGGTGGTTGGTTCATGATTGCTTAAAGATAACGGATCTTTATAATGAAAAATCTACTGAATATGCGGAAAATGACCAATCAGAAAAAAATTTATATAAAACTTTTTCTTGAAAAACTCTTAAAGTGTATGAAATACACTATAGAAAAAATTTCAGTATAAAAAATTTTCTCAAAATACTCTTTTTTTCTTTTTTTTCTTTTTAAACTCCTCACAAGTGGCGCAAAGTGAGGTTTGCGCGAGACAAGGGTGGCGCAAAGTGAGGTTTGCGCTAGACGTTAGTGGCGCAAAGTGAGGTCTGCGCTAGACTTGAGTGGCGCAAAGTAGTGGCTGGAGCTGAATCTGAAACTTTGAAGATGAACTGGCGCAAAGTTTAAATCTGGCGCAAACTTCAAAAATTCATCAAATCCCAATCAAATCTTCGAATTAGGCTTCCAAATTTTGCAGAGATATTAGAAAATAGGTTTCTAACACGATTATGTGAACTATTTTCGCTGAAAACCACTTAATCGATGTCTGAATGATCGAACAGACTGAAATGAACGAACCGAACATAAATTTCCAATTTCTTCAAATTGACCTCCAAAAACTTGAAATTAGCCCTCGAATCGTGAAGAAGATTTGTTCCAAAACAGATTCCTAACACAACGAACTCAAAATCCAGATGAATTAAACTCAAAAATTGCAAGAATTTGAGAAAAATAGATTTTCTTGAAAAAAATCAAGAAAATCAATCGATTTTCCTCAAAAATCCAACAATTTTGATATCAAATCGTGTAGATTCTTCAGCAGATCTTCATTAACTTGCTCTGATACCAATTGTTAATCCCAAAATGATCAAGCATCCATGAATTTACAAGAAATCTAGAGAGAGAGTAGAGAGAGAAACTGAAATATTATTCTTGTCGGCTCTGTTTCTTTACAAGATAGGAATTATGAACAAAAGCCTTACAAAGAAAGTCTAAACAAAGCCTTATATACCCTAAGACTAACAAAGGCTAATAAGCAACTTTGACTTTCTACACTTGACTAAATACATTGACTTTGACTTTATCAAGAATATTAAATCTTGAAGACATATTTAAACCTAACATTTATAATTGATTTCGTGCATTTTATTATGATTTTATAGTTAATAAACCCCCTTAGTTTTAGTTGTTGATTGGTGTTTGATAGGTGCCAAAAAGATGGAATTAAGAGAAGAAAAGCATACATTTCGAGTGAAGAGTAAGTGAGGCATATCTGTATAATGAATCTGGGCATATTTTCTGAAGGAATATGAGGCTGAGCATAGTTTGCAAATGACCCAGACATGGGCATACGAATTCAAATGCCGTTTAAATGAAGCATGCTTATTCAAATGTTTCTGCAAAAAAGAAAAAAATGGGATTTTCTTCTTTTTTTCATGTCTGGTTCGCGATTAGGGTTTTCAGGAGCATAATCGATGCCGACGCGAGTCTAGTGCGAGTCCATCCGCGCCCCAAGTCGCAGGAAACACTGTTTTAAGTCGTGCGCGAACCCTCGTGCGAGTCCAGCCGCGCCCTTGTAACAACCCAAAACTAAAAGTAGACAAACACAACATTCATAGATAAGTAACATCTGCCAAACCTGGCTACACCAAGAATTCAATAATATTCAACAAGGGTTTATGCGGAAAAATAACCCTATTACAGCTGAGAATAAGTCTAAAATGCCAAAAATGGGAGTCTTCTATCCCCAAGATGCAAGCTCCAGCTCACACCTTCCCTTTCCCTTTTCCTGAGCCTTCAACTTGATTTCCTGAAAGGTTTTAGTTTTGAAAGCGAGGGTTAGACCATAGGGTCTAGTGAGTTCCCTCAAAAGCCACGCCACAAAATAATATTGTTCAAGTAAAAGCTTTCAGTAAGAGTATTTAAATGGATTCGTTATGAGCACACATTAATGGCCAGCACACTATGACAAGCTAATGGCACACACTATGGTCACACACACCGTGACAGCACAAAGGGCACACACCGCCCATATATGAAACACACTCATATATCCACACATATGGGACGCACCCCCATCTCACACATTTGCCATAGCTCGTCCACACATAGATAGATATCTTCCCCACAGTTAAGTCACACTTCTCATTCATGAACATTTGATAAAACGAACACTTACCATATAATTATGCATAAGGTTCCACACTTTAAAGGAGTTAAGTTTAGAAAGACTCACTTGTCGTCCCGCTTAGTCCTCACACGAGATGAGCTCTCCCTTCAACTGCACCTATAAGGTACATACTACCACGATAAGCCACTTGATGGAAATACACACTCACACAGCCTGCACTACTATGTCACCTCACACTTTCCGGACACTGTATCCGGATAGTCAAAACTACCCGGACAACCAGGCTATCCGGACGACTACCCGGATAACCAAACAATCCGGACATCTTACCCGGGAAACCCAACAATCCGGACATCTTACCCGGAAATTAAGCCATCCGGAGACTACTACCAGGGTTCTACCCGGACACCACAAATCGTCCGGAAACTACCCTAACTTGAGGGTTTCCGGACGCGGCGTGCAATACCGAAAACGCAGAAGATTGCACAATCTCAAGTCCTAATTTCCTCAACACCTCCAGATTAGCAATATAGGTCGCTAGTCACACATTATCCCAAACTACTACTCTTTTTAATCAGGTTAGATGAGGAAACACCATAAACCCATAAAATCCATATTTCTTCTCCAAATACTCACAAAACACACTAACTTAAAGAGGAATAGGGTTGGTTTTACCTGGATGATTGATGATTCTGGAATCCCTCCTCAAAACTCAGCTGAAAATCGCAGCTCCTTCTTCCTCTAAGCCAAAACCCCTTTTCTTGTTCTTTCTTCCAGCCACACACACTAGACAAATGCTTAATGAGAAATAGGGTTTTCACTTTCCTTATATACCTTCACAAAAAGAACCAAACTTTTAAGTTTCACACTTAGACCACACAACTTCTAAATTTCCGAAATTCTCCCAAAATTCCAATATCGACCAAAAACAAAACCCGGTTGTTACAACATCCACCCCTCAAAAGAATTCCGTCCCCGGAATTCCATTTTCAAACAAACGAGGGTAACGAGCTCTCATGTCCGATTCCAATTCCCAAGTTGCTTCTTGCCCCTTATGGAATTGCCATTGAACTTTCACTAGCGATACCTCCTTATTCCTCGTCTTTCGAACCTTGCGATCCAAGATTGACACTGGTTCCTCTTCATAGCTTAACTTCTCTTCCACACAAATGTCTTCCAATGGTACCGCCATACTTTCTTCGGCCAGGCACTTTCTTAAATTTGACACATGAAAGGTCGGGTGTACTCTCCGAAGTTCCTCCGGCAATTCTAACTTATACGCCACATCACCCACACGCTCGGTGATGGCGAACGGCCCGACATACCTAGGCCTTAGTTTTCCTCTTTTCCCAAAGCGTACAACTCCTTTACACGGTGACACCTTAAGCATCACTTTATCTCCTATCCAAAACTCGATCGGCTTTCTTCTTTTATTCGCATAAGCCTTCTGCCGATCTTGAGCCACTTTCAACTTTTCCCTTATCACGCAAATTTTATCGGCCGTCAACTGTACTAGTTTCGACCCCGCTAACTGCTTCTCTCCCACCTCATTCCAACACAAAGGCGTCCGGCACTTACGCCCATACAGTGCTTCAAACGGCGCTGCTTGAAGACTGGCGTGATAACTATTGTTATATGAAAACTCGATCAACGGCAGATGGGATTCCCATGAGCCCTTGAAGTCAATTACACAAGCACGCAACATGTCTTCCAAGGTTTGTATAGTCCTCTCGCTTTGCCCATCCGTCTGAGGATGATAGGCAGTGCTCATCAATAGCTGCGTTCCAAGCTCTCGCTGAAGATTAAGTAGATAGAGGACGTGAAGCGGCTATCGTGATCCGAGACTATAGACGAAGGCACTCCATGCCTCGTTACTATTTCATCCACGTACAGCCTTGCTAACCTCTCTAGCGAATCTTTCTCCTGAATTGGTAGAAAGTGAGCCGACTTGGTGAGACGATCCACGATCACCCAAATGGCGTCATATCCTTTCGGGGTCCTTGGTAACTTCGTGACGAAGTCTATTGTGATACAATCCCATTTCCACACGGGTATCTCTAAGGGTCGTATCTCCCCGAACGGTCTTTGATGCTCCGCTTTGACTTTTAAACAAGTCACACACCGCTCGACAAGATAAGTGATGTCCTTTTTCAATCCTGGCCACCAATACATATGCCTCAGATCTCGATACATTTTATTGGTTCCCGGATGGACTGAATACCGCGATCTATGAGCTTCCTCCAAAATACGTTCCCGTAGGCCTCCCAGCTTAGGAACCCATACACGATTTCCCAAGCATTTCACACCACTACCGTTGGGTACTAAGGATGTCACATAACCGACAATCCTCTCACTTTTCCACTTCTCTTCTTTTAAAGCTTCCTCTTGAGATTTCTTAATTTCTTCCAACATGTCAGGAATTACGTTGACTCGAAAGGCTACCACTTTAGTTGGTTCTCTTCTTTCCTTCCGGCTCAACGCGTCGGCCACGACGTTTGCCTTTCCTGGATGGTAGAGGATTTCACAATCATAGTCGCTTAACAACTTCACCCAACGACGCTGCCTCATATTTAATTCCTTTTGATCGAACAGATGCTTAAGACTTTTGTGATCAGAATATATCTGACACTTAACCCCATAAAGGTAGTGCCTCCAAATCTTAAGCGCGAAAACCACAGCTGCTAACTCCATATCGTGCGTGGGGTAATTCTTCTCGTGCTCTTTCAATTGACGAGATGCATAGGCGATTACCTTTCCATTCTGCATTAGCACACAGCCTAATCCCAGCTTAGAGGCGTCGATGTAGATTACGAATCCTTCCGACCCATTAGGCAAAGACAAAATCGGAGCACTGCTCAGCTTGTCCTTCAGTCTGCTAAATGCTTCTTCTTGAGCCTTCGCCCACTCGAATTTAGTACTCTTCTTGGTTAAGGCGGTCAATGGCGTAGCTATCCGAGAAAAATCCTGGATAAACTTCCGATAGTAGCCCGCTAAACCAAGAAAACTCCTAACTTCCGATGGCGACCTTGGTTGCTCCCATTCTTTAATAGCTTCCACTTTGGCTGGATCCACCTTGATACCTTCCCCCGACACTACATGGCCCAGAAATTGGACTTCTCGAAGCCAGAACTCGCACTTGGAAAACTTTGCATATAACTTCTCCCGACGTAATAAATCTAACACCTCGCGAAGATGTTCTTCATGCTTACTCTGGGATCGAGAGTAGATGAGGATGTTATCTATGAATACTATCACACACTTATCCAACCACGCACTGCACACATGATTCATTAAATCCATGAAGACTGCCGGAGCATTAGTCAAACCAAAGGGCATGACTAAAAACTCATAGTGGCCATACCTCGTGCGAAACGTTGTCTTCGGCACATCTTCTTCCTTTACCTTCAACTGGTGATACCCAGACCGTAAATCTATCTTTGAAAAGAAGCTCGCTCCTTGTAACTGGTCAAACAGATCGTCGATTCTTGGAAGAGGGTATCTATTCTTAACGGTCACCTTGTTAAGCTCTCGATAGTCTATGCACATCTGCATAGATCCATCTTTCTTTTTGACGAAGAGCACTGGCGCTCCCCAGGGTGAGGAACTAGGGCGTATGAACCTTTGTGATTCATATATGGACTTTTTTAACTATTTCTCATATATGAATTAGTTAAAAAAGAGTTAATAAGTGAATTACAAAGGTTCATATATGAACATATAGTTTATATGTGAATCACACGGATTCATATATGAACTCGTCCCGCGTAATTTTACGAAACTACCCCTCTATCTTGTGCAGACCTTGTGCAGAATTTATCCGCTGCTTCTCGGTTAAAGCCGCCGATCTTGACCGAATGAATGGCTAAGATCACTTCTTTACTTCTCATATATTTAACACTTCTCATTTGAACCTCTCGCTATATATATATATATATATATATATATATATATATATATATATATATATATATATATATATATATAGAGAGAGAGAGAGAGAGGGAGGGAGGTTATATTATTAACCTCCCAAATGGTATTAACTTTATGAACCAATATTGACCAATATGAATTCACTTTCAATCTTAACATCATCATTAAATGTCCAAGGGTAGAAATGGTAGTTCATAAAATGTTTTTCTTGCTAGAATTTTTGATTGGGAGTTACAAAATAACACTTAATTAGGAGGAGGTTACAAAATTGTTGTAGCTATTATTAGGGGTGTTCAAAAAAAACCGTCGGACCGCTCAAACCGGTCGAACCAAGTCAAGTCAGACCGTTTTTTGCGGTTTTAGCGGTCTGGCGGTCCGACCTGGTTTGAAAAATTGCCAAACCGGGCGGTCCGGTCCGGTCTGCGGTTTGGAAAAAAATTTGGGCGGTTTGGACCAACCCGACCGCCACATATATATAATTATATATATATATTATTTTTATTTTGTATATATAACTATTAAGAGTTATAGACTTATAGTTAATAAGTTAGCCCAAGCCCAAAGCCCAAATAACAAGTCTTATTTTATCACTTTTCCAATAATCAGATTACAAAATAGAAATTAGAAAATACAAAGTTACAAACCCTAAAATCTAAAATTCTAAATCCCTAAATCCCTAGACCCTAATAGTCAGTTAGTCACACGACGCCACCAGCCCACCACCACCAACTTCACCCTTACTTTCACGGTTTCACCTTCAGTCCGCCACCACCACCGAGTCACCGACCGCCACTCCGCCACACAGTCCGCCACCAGCCCACCACCACTCCGCCACACAGTTCGCCACCAGCACACAGCGCCACACAGCGCACGACCACCACTCCGCCACCAGCCCACCACCACCGACTTCACTGCTGTCACGAGCGCCACGACCTCACTGCTGTCACGCATGTCGCGGTAATCTGAATATGATCCTTATTAAATCTGTGTTTGTGACTGTTTTACTGAATCTGTGTTTATTACTGAATCTGAAACTGTTATGTAATCTGTGTCTGTGTTTACTGAATCTGTGTTTATTACTGAATCTGGGTTTATTACTGAATCTGAAGTTTAATCTGAATCTGTATTTATTTCTAAGTTAGAACTCTAAGTTAGAACTCTAAGTTAGAACCAATGTGTTTAATTAAACTGATTTGGACTTGTGGTAGTTTTGCTTATTAGAATATGTTGTGGATTTATTTCTATGTTAGAAACTTAGAATCAATGTAATTACTAATTAGTTTAGTTTAAGTGTTTAACTGTTATGTGTTTATTTCTAAATTAGAACCAATGTGTTTAATTAAACTGATGCGTTTATTACTTTATCAATGTGTTTAATTTAACTAGTTGTTTAATATTGTTCAATTTAATTAGATGGAAATACCCTCTCAAAGTATCGACTCAACCTCAACCGGTGCTTCTAAACCTTCTTTGCCACCTAAATCCACCGAGAAAAAGAAAAGCCGACAATGTTCAGAAGTATGGGACCATTTTACAAGAAATGAGACTAACCCAAATGACCCAAGGGCTATGTGTAATTATTGTGGTAAAGATTACGCAAGTGATAAGAAAAAGAATGGAACTAGTACCCTTTGGAACCACCTTAACCATCAATGTAAAAAGTATCCATTTAGGTTAGAAGATAAGAAGCAAAAAATTTTGTCTTTTCAAAGAAATAGCATGAACGAAAGTGGTAGTCTTTTATCTGTGGGGTTTAGTCAAAAAGCTTGTCGAGATGCTTGTGCAGAAATGATTGTGATTGACGAGTTTCCTTTTAGACATGTTGAAGGAGAAGGGTTTAGAAAATTTTGTAGTGTTTTATGTGCAAAATTTGAAATTCCATCGCGCATTACAGTAAGTAGGGATGTTATAAATCTCTATAATGATGAAAAGAAAAAATTGAAGTCATTTTTTGTTAAGAACTCACAAAGAGTTTCCCTCACCACGGATACTTGGACTTCTATTCAGAATGTTGTGTATATGGTGTTAACAGCCCACTTCGTAGACTCTGATTGGAAACTTCAAAAGAGGATCTTGAACTTTTGTCAAGTGGCTAACCATAAAGGAGAGACAATAGGAAAAGCCATTGAGTCGTGTTTGAAACAATGGGGTATTGATAGGGTGTTCACTATTACTGTAGATAATGCTTCTTCTAACAATGGAGCTGTTCAACATATCAAAAAAAGATTGCAAATTTGGAAGACTGCCGTTTGTGATGGTGATTTCTTGCATGTTAGGTGTTCAGCTCATATACTAAACTTGATTGTGAGTGATGGATTGAAAGAAATGGACAATTCCATAGCTGCTATTCGTAATGCAATCAGATATGTTAGGTCTTCCCCCTCTAGGCTAGCAATATTTAAAAGTTGTGTGAAAAATACATGTAAAGAGGAGAGAGCTGGTCTTTGTTTGGATGTGCCTACTAGATGGAACTCCACATACTTGATGTTAGATCATGCATCAAAATATGTGGATGCTTTTAAGTTGTTAGAAGAAGAGGATGATTACTATTTTCAGTATTTTATTGAAGACGATAGAAATGGAAAAAACCGCCTGGGCCACCAACATTTAAGGATTGGGAGATGTGTACTATTTTTTGTAAGTTTTTGAAGGTTTTCTATGATGCCACTTTAAAGTTTAGTGCTTCTTTGCATGTTACTTCGAATGCTTACTTTCATGAGTTGTCGCTAGTTCATGGGTTGATTAATAAATGGTGTTCAAGCGAGAAAAAGAGCTTGAAAGAAATGGCTTCAAGGATGAAGAAGAAATTTGATACTTATTGGGGGACCACGCACAAACAAAGTTTGATTCTTTATGTGGCTATTGTACTTGATCCGAGATATAAGTTAAAATATGTTATATTTTGTTTGAGGCAACTTTATGGTGAGGATGAAGTTACCCTTATCACGGATTCCATCAAAAATTGCCTTTCAAAGCTAGTTACTCATTATACTAGTGAGCTTAAAGTCGAGCATCAAATGGATAGTGGTACTCAAGGACAAGATCATGTGTCGATGGTAGAGTCCGATGATGAAGATTCGGTCAAGATGTTTGAATCTGAATTTGACAAAGAATGTAATGAGGATGACTCTTTGGACATGCAAAATGAACTTGAAAGGTATTTAGGTGAACGCAATGAAGATAGGAAAAATAAGAACTTTGAAGTTTTAGAATGGTGGAAAGTGGCGTCATCAAAGTATCCTATTTTGTCGGCATTGGCTCGAGATGTTCTTGCTGTCCAAGTATCTACAGTGGCTTCAGAGTCTGCTTTTAGCACCGGAGGGAGAGTTCTTGATAGCTTTCGAAGTTCATTGAGCCCACGAATGGTTGAAACTTTGATTTGTAGCCAAAATTGGTTGAGATCCACGAATTTGCCTTTAGATTTGACTTCAATCTTGGAAGAGATGGAATCTCTTGGGATTGAAGAACCAGGTAATCAATTTAAATTAATTAAATTAATGTTACGTTCCTTCAATTTTAGATTACTTTTTTTTGAATTATGTTGTTTATCTAATAATCTAATTTATTTTGTAGATAAATCCACCGAAGCACCATCTGAAGTTGGGAGTGTTGAATAGACATCTGAAGTTAAGCTGTTAAGGTAATTATATAATTGTCAATTTAAGGTGATAAAATGTTGAAAATGTCATTTTTTCTTTATAATTTATATAATTGTCAAATTTTTTCCAGATTGTTGGTGATAAAAGATGGAGATTTGGATGGAAAGGAAAGAAAAGAGAAGAAGTGAAGACAACAAACCGTGGCCTTTGCTAATTTATTCGTGGACTATGTTTTGTTTTTCAAGGACTTGTGGACTATGTTTTGTTTTTTAAGAACTTGTGGAATGTGGACTATGTTTTTTTAAGGACTTGTAGACTATGTTTTGTTTCCTAATTGTATGTGTTTTTTTAAGTTTAACTTTTAAAGCCCATAAAAGGCCCAAACCGCCTAAACCGGTCGGACCAAACTGCCTAAACCGCGGTCCGGTTGACCGGTTTGGACACTTGATGTCAAACCGCTCGGTTTGAAAATTTACCAAACCGCCACTAGTGGTTTGGTTTGTGGTTTGAGGGGTTAAACCGCCCAAACCGGACCGCGAACACCCCTATCTACTACCTCGATTTAAAATCTAAATAATCTTTTTAGAAAAAAATACAATTCAATAAACAATTTCGGTTTTTCTTTGCATATTTATGTCAGTTTATTATAAGTGTGTTCGTTTTGATAATGTCATAAAATTACCAAATTCAAGTTAAACTAATGTAGTTATTATAATTAGAGTAAATTACATGTTTGGTCCCTGTGTTATAGTGGTTTTAACACTCTGAGTCCCTAAAATGAAATAATTATGGATTTCATCTTCGTGGTTTAACCTTTATAACGCCTTTGATCCCTAAAATTAACTCCATTAAAAAAACTCAGTTAAATAGATTAAGTATAGGGCTATTTTAGTCATTTTACTTCTTCTTTTATTTTGTATTAAAAACAAAAGGGACCCAATATGTAATTTACTCTATTTAATATTAATATATATATATATATATATATATGTGTGTGTGTGTGTGTGTGTGTGTGTGTGTGTGTGTGTGTCTATCTCCACTACACGACACGACACGAGGACCATTCGTCTCCGGCGAATACTCTGTCGTCTCCGGCAAACAACTCTGTCAACGATGGCGAACACAGTCTGTTGGAAATTAGATGTGAGGTTGGAATGTTTCCATCCTCACATTGGTAGAAACAATAAAAGAACTCAACTTTATAAGCCTATTCTACCAAGTAAGGTTTGAATGATTTAATGGCTTATGGTGGGGGTTTCAAAGAAGTGCAACGCACACGCGTGCTCGCGCGTGGCCGTAGCCGAGGTCGAGGACGCGGTTTCCGCGAAGGGGCGCGTGGAGGCGCACTTTGTACGCTCGCATCGGAGCTGAGGAGCCTCGCCCTGAGCTCCCGAGTTTCTTTTTACATCAAGTTTTAAAAGAGATCGTTGATTAATTATAATGGGTTAATTAATCAGTTTTATTAGAAGAGCAGATATGTTAAAGTTGTTTTTAAACACGTTTATATTTTCATTCATGACCGATTTTATGGGAGAGAAGGAAGGGATATGGGTTAACCCACTTACGGTTTTCCTAGTATAAGTAGCAGCCTTCTCTTCCATTTGTAAACACACAGAAAACAAAAACGTTTTTGCTTTCTCTCTCGATCGATCTCTGCCTGCTGCTATCGTTTTTCTACTCATTTTCTGTCTCAAGGTTTGCATTATAAGTAAACACTATCGCTGTTAGTGTTTACCTTAATCTGCATCAAATCTTGGGGCTAAGCGATTGAAGACTCACAGCATACGAGAGAGTATCGCCAAAACCTTTAAGGACAAGAAATCATTCCATGCAGTTCGTTCGCGATCACTACTTTGTTTTCAGGTTGGTGTTAATTTTCTGCAACTGTTATTCACTTTCGTTCACTAGAGTGAACACTCTATTTCTACCCCTTGTTGGAGTAATATTCATGATTTGTAATCGATAATGGAGATAAGATGGTAAGAAATCATACCCGATGATCCTGAGGATCCAGTGAAAGCGTTAAACATATTCGCCATTGATTGTCGGGTTCCCAGAACGAGGTGATCGTATAATGATGGGATGATGATGATCGATCCTTGAGAGAGTCGATCTTAGGGGCGCACGGCTGGATGTTTATCAGCTGATTAGGGTTTTAGTCATTAGGTTAAAAGTAGGATTAGGGTACTCTATTTATAATAAGAGTATCTTACACCTTTAACCCTTGGTGTTTATTATGTGCGGTATAATCCCCTATAGTTCCAATCACCTAATGGGAAACCCTATAGTATGTCAATAATAGTAAATACGCCCATCATATATTTACTAGACATAGGGATTTCAGTTATTGTCAATTATCATATCAGGAATGATAAACGATCAGTGACGGTCACTTTTAAGGTGGTTCCAACATTCTCCCACTTGACCAAGCGATCTTTTATCTATGAGTACCAATAAGTCCGGCCGGGATAATACTCATTTTTGTTTTAAACTGAAATCATAGCTAATAAGTACAGCCGTAGAGAAGAATATCAACTCAGGACCCCCACTAGTCAAACTATGACTCAAATTTAAAACTGAATAAGAAATGATCAATTGACTGAGACAGATTTCGTTATAATAATGTCCATACACCATTATGAGCTCAAAGCGTAACTAATAGACAAACAAAATCTGAATATAGAGGAAAATTTTATTAAGATAATAGTAATGACCAATAAGTACAATATGCTATTAAATTAAGTCTTTTGTAAGCCCCATCTTCGACACGTGTCCTACGAAGACATTAGGAGGAAGACCTTTGGTCATCGGATCCGCTAGCATATTCTTTGTACTTATGTACTCGATACAAAGGACATTTTCCTCAACCCGTTCGAGCACAAACAGATACTTTGTATCAAGATACAGCCCAGCGCCAGTTGAACTGTTACTGTTCGAGAAAGTTACGGCAGCTGAGTTATCACAGTAAAGCTTCAATGGTCTAGAAATGGAATTGACGATTTTGAGTCCACTGACCAGGTTCCTTAACAACATCCCATGACAAGAGGCATTATAAACGGCAACGTATTCAGCCATCATGGTGGATGTTGTAGTCAGCTTCTGTTTATGACTCCGCCAGGAGATAGGTCCACCAGCTAACATAAAAATATACCCAGAAGTAGATTTCTTATCTTCTTTGCATTTAGCAAAATCGGAATCAGAATATCCTACTACTTCTAAGTTGTCACTTCTTCTATAATTTAATTTGTAGTCTTTGGTCCCTTGCAGATATCGTAGAACCTTTTTAGCCGCTTTCCAGTGTGCTATTCCGGGATTAGATAAGTAACGTCCCAGCATACCAGCGATATAAGCGATATCCGGACGAGTACAGACCTGAGCATACATAATGCTCCCTACTACAGACGAATAAGGTATCATCCTCATTTCTTCCTTTTCAATCTCAGTGCTCGGAGCTTGGAAAGAACCAAACACGTCCCCTTTAACTACTGGAGCTACAGTGGGTGTACATTTCTGCATGTTATAGCGTTTTAAGATACGCTCAATATATGCATTTTGAGAAAGACCCAAAACACCATTATGCCTATCTCGGTGTATTTCGATACCAATGACATAAGAGGCATCACCGAGATCTTTCATGTCGAAATTTTGCGAAAGCATCCGCTTCGACTCATGCAGCATATCCAAGTTGTTACTTGCTAGTAGGATATCATCTACGTACAAGACAAGGATTATAAAGTTACTCCCACTGATCTTGAGATAGGTGCATTGATCCACTTGATTCTTTAGAAAACCTTGCCCCTTTACGATTTTATCGAACTTGAGGTACCATTGTCGTGATGCCTGCTTCAACCCATAAATGGATTTCTTCAACTTGCAGACCATATGCTCTTTACCTTCTGGAATGAATCCTTCAGGTTGTCGCATATATACATCTTCTTGCAAGTCTCCATTTAAGAATGCGGTTTTGACATCCATCTGATGTAACTCTAAATCATAATGAGCTACAAGTGCCATGACGATCCTTAAAGAATCTTTACGAGAGACTGGAGAGAAGGTCTCTTGATAATCGATTCCTTCCTTTTGAGTAAAGCCTTTTGCAACTAGTCTGGCCTTATAACGTTCGATGTTTCCTTTCGGGTCTAATTTGGTTTTGAAGACCCATTTACAACCGATAGTTTTGGATCCTTCAGGAAGTTCAACCAAGTCCCAAACATCATTATGTTGCATGGAATTAAGCTCTTCAATCATGGCTTCATTCCACTGAGTGGCCTGATCACTATTAATGGCTTCTCGATAAGAGGTAGGATCAGTAAGCTTTCCAATGTCCTCAACTTCAGATAAAAAGGTTATGAAATCATCAAAATTTGTGGCCCTGCGTGCCCTAGATGATCTCCTGAGTTGATTTTCCGGTTCAGTGACAGAAGGAGTGGAATCAGTGATATTAGGTTCAGCGTTCGGAAGCGATGATGATGTTCCCTCGGTATTTTGGTTAGGAGGAGCAGGATCAGTGATATTAGGAGCAGCGGTGGGTACAAGAGGAATTATTGGAGGAATAAGTATACCGGAAGAATGGTTTCCCCCCGCTTCTTGTACTTCTTGCAAATCTGAGTCATGATTTGTCGTGCTCCCACTGATCTTTGAGTTCTCAAGAAATGTAGCATGATGCGTGTCAATGATGCTCGTAGTGCGGGAAGGACAGTAAAACCGATAACCTTTTGAGTTATCAGGATAACCGATAAAGAAACACGTAATGGTCTTAGGATCCAGTTTCTTTAAGTTAGGGTTATAGACTTTCGCTTCGGCAGGACAGCCCCATACTTTCATATATTTTAGACTCGGTTTCCTACCTGTCCAGATTTCATAAGGAGTTTTAGGGACAGATTTTGATGGAACCCTATTGAGTATATGAACGGCTGTTTTTAATGCCTCAGTCCATAGGAAAGTAGGTAAGTTAGTGTTAGCAAGCATACTTCTCACCATGTCCATTAAGGTTCTGTTTCTCCTTTCAGCAACACCATTTTGTTGAGGAGAACCAGGCATGGTGTATTGGTTAATTATGCCTTGTTCCTTGCAAAAATTATAGAAAGGACCAGGAGCTTGACCAATATCAGTATGTCTACCATAATACTCACCTCCTCTATCTGATCTCACAACTTTTATTTTATGATCAAGTTGGTTTTCAACCAAAGTTTTAAAATCAATAAAAGTTTGTAAGGATTCAGATTTTTCCTTAATTAGATATAGGTGCAAATAACGCGAATAATCGTCAATGAATGTAATAAATGATGTATGTCCTGTGATTGATGCGGGATAGGGACCACTAATATCAGTGTGAATTATTTCCAACAAGTTGGAACTCCTAGTGGCTCCTTTCTTATTCCCTTTCGCCATTTTGCCTTTGAGGCATTTAATACATGTTTCAAAATCACTAAAATCAAGAGAAGGTAAGATTCCATCCTTTACGAGTCGTGTCATTCGATCTCGTGAGATGTGGCCAAGACGTTTATGCCACAACATGGAGGAATTCTCTGATTGTTTAGGTGATTTTGTTGTCTTAGTTACGTCATCAATATTAAGAGACAACAAAGACTGTGAGAAATTATGATCTAGTTCTAATTTATACAGTAATCCATCCAAGAAACCTCGACCAAGTAATTCATTATTATGAGTAATGGCAATCTTGCCGCAACCATGAATTATTACATAACCTTCAAGGTCTAGTCTAGATATGGATACAAGGTTCCGAGTAATTCTCGGTACATATAAGGTATCCACTAGTCTAATACACTTTCCGGTACTCATATGTAAATTTAAAGTTCCCATGGCTTCGACATCTAAGAGATCACCACTTCCAACTCTAAGTTTTCTTTGGCCCTTTGGTAGCTTCTGGATGGTAAGGAATCCCTGCATTGAGTTTGTCACATGGACCATAGAACCAGAGTCACCCCACCATGCATTAATAGGGACATCAGTAGTAAAGGAATCAAATATTACATAAAGAATGTTACCTTTCTTAGCTAGCCATTCCTTGAACTTAGGGCAATCTTTCTGTCCGTGCCCTTTGGCACGACAAAATTTGCAGCTAGGTTTGTTAGACAAGGATTTAGAGCCAGAGGCAACGGCACCATGATTATTATCCTTTTGGACTTTATTTCCAGTCTGATTACTGTGGTTACCCTTCCTTTTCTTAGAATTACCAGTGGTTGTCAGGTGAACAGCTTCAGGTTGTACCAGCTTTAAGCGATCCTCCTCTTGCACACACATTGCAATCAGTTCACTTATCGACCATTTATCCTTCATAGCGTTGTAGTTAACTTTGAAGGTGTCGAACCGAGCAGGCAAAGAGGTCATTATGAAATGCACAAGAAAATTATCAGAGACTTCCATCTCAAGACTCTTAAGCTTATGAGCCATATCAATCATTTTCATAATGTGTTCACGGACACTGCTATTTCCTTCATATTTCAGAGTGAGCATCTTTAGCATTAAACTACTTGCATGAGCCTTAGACGATCCCTTGAAGTGATCCTCAACAGATTTGAGGTAGGTTCTGACTTTATCAGAGTCAGGGATAGCTCCTCGGATACTGAGGTTAATGGAGTTCTTGACCATCATTAGTGACAAGCGATTTGCCCTTTCCCACTTTTCAAAATCCGCTTTCTGAGCTGCAGTGGACGCAGCAGTAATAGCAGTGGGTTCATCATGGCGAATAGCATGGTCAAGGTCTAGCATCCCCAGAGTAAGAAGTAATTGATCCTTCCATGACGCAAAGTTCGCACCAGTAAGTGGCTCAATGCCAAAGTTAGGTACTGATTGGGAAATGAGGAGGATATAAGTTATAGAAGATTATTATAGTGACGTAGTTAGCTATAAAAGGCAGACAAAGTAATGTTTCTTAAAGTAATGAAATCAAAGTAATGTTAGAGTAAGCAGGCCTAACAGTAATATTCCTTAGAGTAATGAAACTATGACCATTTTAGTGATGAAGCTAGTGATGAGTATACCTATTGTAAACACCAAAACAATAAGTCAAAGTAAGGCTCTACTTAGATGTTACATCACCTTTGGGCAGAAATAACTAATATCTAAGTAAACATGAGCGTTAGGGTTATGCAACACAATGCTTATCTTTTGACCTTTGGGCACAAAATAGAGCATCGTGTGAATTATGCATGTAGAAAGTCCTTTTGACACACAGGTATATTAAATCACCTTTGGGCAGAATTAGTATACTCAGTGTTCATTATGCAAAAGGAAAAAATTGCATTATGAGAATCATATTTGACCTTTGGGCACAAATGATGAGACCATAAATATTAGTGCAAGGTTTTCGCTATGTACAGAAGCGAAAAGTAAGGTTTTCGCAATGTACAGAAGCGAAAAGTGAGGTTTTCGCAATGTATAGAAGCGAAAAGTGAGGTTTTCGCAATGTTCAGAAGCGAAAAGTAAGGTTTTCGCAATGTACAGAAGTGAAAAGTAAGGTTTTCGCAATGTACAGAAGCGAAAAGTAAGGTTTTCGCAATGTACAGAAGCGAAAAGTAAGGTTTTCGCTATGTTCAGTAGCGAAAAGTAAGGTTTTCGCTATGTTCAGTAGCGAAAAGTAAGGTTTTCGCTATGTTCAGTAGCGAAAAGTAAGGTTTAACCGAAAAAAAAATTCCGATACAATGATCAATTCAGTGCAATTAACATTGATCAATTAACATGGCATAATTAGGGTTTAATGCAAATAATAAAAAAAAAATGCATTATAACAGCCGAAAAAAATCCAGTATGCGGCGGCCAGAAAATTTTATTTTAGCGATTCAATATAAATTTCGAATTGAATCAATCGAATATGGCAGCCGATAATTCAAAACAGAATGAAGTTTGCGGCGACATTCATAAATACGAAAGAAATCGATGAATTAAAGCCACCAAAACCAATACAAATCACGAATCACAATGAACCGTAGCTCTGATACCACATGTTGGAGTAATATTCATGATTTGTAATCGATAATGGAGATAAGATGGTAAGAAATCATACCCGATGATCCTGAGGATCCAGTGAAAGCATTAAACATATTCGCCATTGATTGTCGGGTTCCCAGAACGAGGTGATCGTATAATGATGGGATGATGATGATCGATCCTTGAGAGAGTCGATCTTAGGGGCGCACGGCTGGATGTTTATCAGCTGATTAGGGTTTTAGTCATTAGGTTAAAAGTAGGATTAGGGTACTCTATTTATAATAAGAGTATCTTACACCTTTAACCCTTGGTGTTTATTATGTGCGGTATAATCCCCTATAGTTCCAATCACCTAATGGGAAACCCTATAGTATGTCAATAATAGTAAATACGCCCATCATATATTTACTAGACATAGGGATTTCAGTTATTGTCAATTATCATATCAGGAATGATAAACGATCAGTGACGGTCACTTTTAAGGTGGTTCCAACACCCCTTTCTTAACGAATCTATCGCGAAGGATAGAATCGTTTTAGGATTATATGAATTGGTTGTTTTAAAACGAATTAACATTGAATCCGCTGTTGGAATTGAGTTTTATCAAATTGATTTTCAAATTAATAAAGTCATTTTTATTATTTTGCTGCTTACTGTTGGTTTCTATATATTTATATATATATATATATATATATATATATATATATATATATATATATATATATATATATATATATATATCGATTGTTATATATATATATCTAAATATATTGATTATATTATCAATAATAAATTAAAAGTTAAACTTTTATAATTAAATTAATAACTTTTCAAAGTTTTGTTTAATTATAAACTTGTGGAATATTTTCTGATTTCAAAATATTCAACAATCTTAAAGGTTTTGAACGATCAAGAAATGGACTCCGGTAATTTCCGAATAATGCCACAAGAACTAGTGAAATTGGACAGCTTTGATGGGTCCAATTTCACCCGCTGGGCTGAGAAAGTCAAGTTCATGCTGATGGTTCTCAAACTCTGGTTTGTGGTGGACCCCAATGTGCAATTGCAACCCATTCCTCATAACCCAATTCCCGCTGCGGGGAAAGAGCCGGACAGAGCCAAGATAGCCGAACTCGAGAAGGAGCGGCTATTCCGAAAGGAATGTGAAACCTTGGCTTGCGGGCATATAAAAAATGCAATGTCGGATCGACTCTATGACTTATATTCCCCTATTAAGTGCCCTCGAGAACTTTGGACCGCTTTGGAATTCAAGTACAAGACACAAGAGGAAGGTACCAATAGGTACCTTGTGTCTTGCTACTTGAGATTCTATATGGTAGATGACAAACCAATACTTGAACAACTTCACGAACTTCAAGTATTGGTTAACAAAATGAAAGTTCTCAACATTACTCTTCCTGATATTTTCCAAGTAGGGGCAGTTGTTGATAAATTGCCCCCTTCATGGAAAGATTTTCAAAAACGTATGATGCACAAATCCGAGGATTATTCTTTGGATGATTTGATAAAACATATCAGGATAGAGGAAGAGGCACGAAATAGGGACAAGAGGGGCAAGACTATCTTAAGTGCCAACAACGTGTAGGCTGGTGGCAAAGGGAAGTTTAAATCTGGTAGACCCACTTAAAAGTGGAACTTGGGTCCTCAAAAGAAAAACTTTAAGAAGTCTGGGCAATCCTCTAGTCAAGGGCCGAAGAGAACAGGTAAGTGCCATGTCTGAGGAGAGGAAGGGCACTATGCGAGGGAATGCAAATTGAGGAAATCTGGTCCTCCATCGGCAGCAAACGCGGTTGTCGATATTGAGCACCTTGTGGCTAATCTGCACCTGATGGAAGAGATCGATATGATTGCTGAGGCGTCAACCAGGGTGGAAGAGGTGGCTGGTATTTGGATTCTGGAGCCACGATCCATGTTTGTGACTCCGAATCCAAATTTGCACAATACAATCCAGTAGCGCCCGGAAAACAGAGTATAACTGCCAACCGTGGTAAAGCCGATATTGCTGGAATCGGGACGGTGCTGTTAAAGTTTACTTCTGGCAAGACTGTAACCCTAAGGAATGTGTTTCATGTGCCCTCAATCTGCAAGTGCCTGGTGTCTCTAAGCAAGCTTGATGAGAATGGAATCGGGCCGACGCTCGAAGATGGAAAGATTGTGTTCCATAAGAGACATAATTTCATAGGCAAGGCATATCGTCAGTATGGAATGTATCGCCTAAACTTGAATGAAGACGGTACTGATTCTGATGCTAGTATTAGTGAGTCAACAACTAGTAATGCCTTGTCTGTGTCTGATCAGTCAGTAGGTTTTTTTGTTTGTGCTTTTGATGTATTCACTGATTCAATGAATGAAATTATTGTTGATTATCTCGTTTGTTCTATTTCTTTATGGCATAAACGTTTAGCACATACAAACATAAAGAATATTAAAAAATGCAAAGTAAAGGATTAATCAAGATTAACAATAAAGATTTTGGAAAATGTAAAACTTGTGTAAGATCTAAATTTACAAAGAAACCTTTTCCATCCGTTAAAAGGGAAACATCAATTTTAGAGTTGATTCATACCGGCATTTGCGAATTGAATGGAATACTTACTCGCGGAGGTAAGAGGTATTTCATTACTTTTTGTGACGACTTCAGCCGCTTTTTACACGTTTTCTTACTACACTCAAAAGATGAAGCTTTTGATGCTTTTAAACTATATAAAGCTGAAGTAGAAAATCAACTAGACAAACGAATAAAAATCTTACGATCAGACAGAGGAGGTGAATACTTCAATAGAGAATTTGATACATTCTGCGAAGAAAATGGTATCAAACATGAACGCACCTCACCTTTTACTCCTCAACAGAATGGTTTGACGGAACGTAAGAACCGAACACTCGTTGAAATGGTCAACTGTATGTTGAACCAATCAGGTCTACCAACCAATCTGTGGGGAGAGGCTTTACTAACGGCTTGCCACATTCACAATCGGATCACTAGTCGTGTGATCCCAACCAACCCATATGAGCTATGGAAAGGAAGGAAACCCAACTTGAACTATTTTAGAGTCTGGGGTTGTGTTGCCTACTATCGAACTCCTGATCCAAAACGATCCAAACTGAGAGCCCGTGCTATTAAAAGTATATTCGTAGGATATGCTCGAAATAGCAAGGCTTATAGATTATTGGATAAAGAAACAGGAGTAATAGTAGAATCCAGAGATGTGGAATTCTTTGAAGACAAGTTTTCAGAAGATGTTGAAAACTCAGAAAGAACATTGGCTCCGAATCTTCCTAGTACATCTCGTGACAGTTCGAAAACTTCTAACAAGGTTGACGAACCACGTAGAAGTACTAGAGTAAGAAAAGAGAAAAGTCTAGGAGATGATTTCCTTTCATACTTAGTAGAAGGAACACAAAAGAAGGTGACGAGAGAGGTCATTTTCTCAATTAACATCGATGATGATCCTAAGACTTACAAAAAGGTAATGTCTTCAAGGGATGCTCCACTATGGAAAGAAGCAATAAATGATGAAATGGACTCTATTATGGGAAATGGAACTTGGGAATTAGCTGATTTACCCAAGGGAACAAAACCCATAGGTTCCATATGGATATTCAAAAGGAAGCTGCACCCTGATGGTTCAATCTCAGCATTTAAAGCTAGATTGGTAGCCAAAGGATATAGACAGAAATAGGGTATCGATTATTTTGACACCTATGGTCTGGTTGCTAGAATTAGTTCTATCTGAACTCTTATAGCAATCTCGGCCATAAAAGGACTGTACATTCATCAAATGGATGTAAAAACATCCTTTTTGAATGGTTATTTAAACGAGGAGGTTTATATGGAGCAACCCGAAGGGTTTGTGGTACCCGGACAAGTGAACAAAGTGTGTAGACTTATTAAATCTCTGTACGGTTTAAAACAAGCCCCCAAACAGTGGCACGAAAGATTTGATACTACTATCACCTCTTTCAGGTTCCGACATAATGGAGCTGATCGGTGCATTTACTCAAAATGTACTAAAGAGTCCACTGTTATAGTCTGTCTGTATGTTGATGATATGTTGATCATTGGGACCAATCTGGAAGGGATTTGTGAGACGAAAAACTACTTATCCTCGAACTTTAAGATGAAAGATCTTGGAGAAGTAGATACAATTCTTGGGTTTAAAATCAAAAGGTCAGGAGTTTAAGATGAAAGATCTTGGAGAAGTAGATACAATCCCACTATATAGAGAAGATACTGACTAAGTTTCAACATTTGAATATAAAGGAGTTTAATACTCCATTTGATTCAAGTGTGAAACTTGACAAGAACTCTGGTAGAGCGGTGGCTTAATTAGAGTATGCTAGTGCAATAGGTTGCATGATATATGCAATGCATTGCACTAGACCGGATATTGCTTTTGCTGTGAGTAGACTAAGTCAATATACAAGCAATCCAGGTCCAGATCACTGGAAGGCAATCAGTAGAGTATTTGGATACTTGAAAAGAACCAGTGATCTAGAGTTGACGTACACGACGCATCCAGGAATCATGGAAGGATATTCTGATGCTAGTTGGATAAATCACTCAAGTGACTCCAAATCCACAAGTGGGTGGATTTATACACTTGGTGGTGGAGCGATATCTTGGGCGAGCAAGAAACAAACATGTATCGCTCATTCAACTATGAAAGCCGAATTTATTGCCCTAGCTGCTGCGGGCAAAGAGGCCGAATGGATTAGAGATCTGCTGTCAGATATCCATTTATGCCCTAGCCGACTCCTTCGATTCCCATGTATTGTGACAGTGAGGCCACACTGTCAAAAGTATACAACACCGTGTATAATGGGAAGTCGCGACACATAGGTCTCCGACATAATTATGTGAGACAACTAATAGAAAATGGTACCATTAGTATTGTGTATGTCAAGTCGTGTGGAAACTTGGCAGATCCATTAACTAAGCCTCTGACGAGAGACTTAGTAGGATCAACTACCAGAGACATGGGTCTGAAACCACGCAGAATCGGTTAGTGATGGAAACCCAACTTAGATTTAGTGCTCATATCTTCTATGTTTAATGGGTAATAACAAGTCATTCAACCGATAGAAGGTACTATCAATCAAGATAGACTCATGTAAGGTATTTGATAGTACGTCGTTGCCGAGAACGAGGATGAGTTGATCTCTTAACAAAGTTTGAAGGCATCTTAGCAACAAAAATGATATAGAACTTTGCCTATATGACCAAGAGGTGGTGCCGCCTCAATTGAAGGGTAGTGGTTCCTCTTCTAGAAAGTCATGAAACAAGATTTAGCGCATGGCCATATTCGCGCTCAGTGAGAATGCAAAGACAAAGGGTGATGTGTGTGAATAAGCCGAAGCGATCACAAAATTCAAGGTTTAAATCCTAAGGATGTAATCTCTTCTTGCCAGTTTACATCCAACAGGGTTTAATCTTAGTTACACCACTATAACATCATCTTTCTTGAAAGTCAGGAAATTTTCCAACCTGGTGGGGGATTGTTGGAAATTAGATGTGAGGTTGGAATTTTTCCATCCCACATTGGTAGAAACAATAAAAGAACTCAACTTTATAAGCCTATTCTACCAAGTAAGGTTTGAATGATTTAATGGCTTATGGTGGGGGTTTGAAAGAAGTGCAACGCACACGCGGGCGCACGTGGTCGAGGCCGAGGACGCAGATTCCGCGAAGAGGCGTGTGGAGGCGCACTTTGCACGCTCGCATCGGAGCTGAGGAGCCTCGCCCCGAGCTCCCGAGTTTCTTTTTATAGCAAGTTTTAAAAGAGATCGTTGATTAATTATAATAGGTTGATTAATCAGTTTTATTAAAAGAGCAGATATGTTTAAAATTGTTTTTAAACACGTTTTATTTTCATTCAACAATCAGTTGGAGACTTAGTCTCCAACTCTATCTCCATGACCGATATAATGGGAGAGGAGGAAGGGATATGGGTTAACCCACTTACGATTTTCCTAGTATAAGTAGCAGCCTTCTCTTCCATTTGTAAACACACAGAAAACAAAAACGTTTCTGCTTTCTCTCTCGATCGATCTCTACCTGCTGCTATCGTTTTTCTACTGCTATTCTGTCTCAAGGTTTGCATTATAAGTAAACACTAGCGCTGTTAGTGTTTACCTTAATCTGCATCAAATCCTGGGGCTAAGCGATTGAAGACTCACTGCATACGAGAGAGTATCGCCAAAACCTTTAAGGACAGGAAATCATTCCGTACAGTTCGTTCGCGATCACTACTTTGTTTTCAGGATGGTGTTAATTTTCTGCAACTGTTATTCACTTTCGTTCACTAGAGTGAACACTCTATTTCTACCCCTTTCTTAACGAATCTATCGCGAAGGATAGAATCATTTTAGGATTATATGAATTGGTTGTTTTAAAACGAATTAACATTGAATCCGCTGTTGGAATTGAGTTTTATCAAATTGATTTTCAAATTAATAAAGTCATTTTTATTATTTTACTGCTTACTGTTGGTTTCTATATTTATATATATATATATATATATATATATATATATATATAGGTGAGGTCTCAATTGCAAACCACACAGATCATGCAAACTGTGCAAACCAATAATAGCCATTAGATCTAATTAAATTTAAGTAATTTAAGTAATTAAAGAAAAGGATAGATTAGTCATTTAGTAATTCAGGCGATTATCATTTATTTTTTACTAATTAAATGATAATGGTAATTGCAGAATTATAGGGATTCGGTTTCCATTTGATTTTCAATTGCAAAAGCGTATCTTCATAATCGGTTTCCATTTGATTTATCGCCTCTACTTCGTTGATAGCATTATACATCTTACCGCCGGTGTTTTTTTTTGTTGTGAATCAATGGAAAATTCGTTTTCTATGAACGAGGAAACCGTTAACGATGTATATGGTTCATGTTTGCGTGTTCGTGATGAAGAGCCTTCGTTCGTTGAGACCGACTCCGTATGTTCTCCGGTGAAAACACAGGCTTGTGTCGTGCAACCAGATGAAGAAGATAATGTTGAAGCACGTAACGATGGTACTTAACTTTTCTGTCGTTTTTTGTTAATTTCATGAATCTTGTCTCATAATGGAAACTGTAAATTTCGGGTAATCTGCCATGGTTTTTGAAGATGATTGTCTCCAGGTTTTTTTTTCTATTTACCCTTAATACGTGTGTGTATTCATAAAAAAACAACAATTAAATGTTAATTATAGAATTGCCACCGATCAATTTTCACCGTCGATTAAAATAAAGGATGGGTGTGATTGGTTTGTAAAGTTTGCATGAATGGTGTAGCTATTTTATCGATGAGGTATTTTATCGACACGATTGAGTGTTCTTGTAACTTTTTTGTGCGCAATGGATTTCTTTGCCGGCACGTATTGAAAGTATTGGTGAATGAGAAAGTTAAAACCATACCGGAAAAATATTTGCTTCGACGTTGGAAGTGTGACTTAATACCGGTTCAATGGTTATCGGCGAAAGTGCGTTATGGTGAGGTTGATGCCGAGGTTGAGAAGTTAATGGGTGAAGCACATAAGTTGTTCGAAGGGGTCGTTGAGCGTTTGAAGAATGATAAAGACTCGCTGTCTGAATTTGTAAGTGTTTTAAAGAATTGGAATTCGGATGTTCCTATTGATGAACACCAACAAAGTAGTCGTGAACGTAGAATATCGAACATTCAGGAATTCATGGGTGCGCCCAAGGTTGACACTGTTGAAGTTTACCCCCCACTGGTGTGCGCAATAAGAGGTGTGGCACCGGCAAGAGGTTGATTGGTATACGAGAAAAGGTTGCAAAGAAGATGAAAAAGCCTAACAGGGTATGTCGAACATGTGGCCAAAAGTCGACTCATGATTCTCGTAATTGCCCCGACAAATGATTTCATTTTTCGACCCTAGTTTTGTTTTTTGTTTATTCAGTAAACATCCTTTAGTTGTTTAGATTTATTGTTCAAGGATTATTTTTTCATTGTTTTTCAGTTGGTACTTTTATTTTGTTTATTTGATTTCATTCATGCTTATGTATGGTTACTGTTTTTTGTGATTAATATGTTGTTTAAGGTATTTAGTAACTTAATTAATGGAAAATCTAGCATTTTAAAAAATTTACAATCTTATAGAAACCGTTGGGTTTTGTTAATGTTATGAATGCAGTTCTAGTATAGGTAAACTGGGTTTTTGGTTTCGGTGAAGTAGTTGGTTACACTTGATGTGGTAGTTGTTTTTTTGTCACTGTAAATGAATGTTAATATTATCATTTTTCTCTTTTTTTGTCTTGAGTTGCTGCTATATTCATATCCTCATTAGTTTTCTTATCTGTGAATGGATGGTTATATCATTCACAAGGTTATATAACACCAAACTAGTCACTCGGAGTAAACTTAATTTAAAACACAATCAAGTCTCTGAATGCTTGAATAACCAAACATAAGACTCCCAAATGTTAATAATTCAACAACGTTGTTTATCTAACCAGCAATGTTAAGAAAAAGTCTCAATAACCACTCAAAAGTTTCTGTATACTGAATAACCAAACATAAGACACCCAAATGTTAGTTCTTCATCAAAATTGTTTATATAATCAACAATGTTAAGCAAAAATATGAATAACAATACAAAAGTTTTAAAATACTGAATAACCAAGCATAAGATAACCAAATGTTAATAATTCAACAAAATTCTTTATGTAACAATCAATGTTAAGCAAAAATCTGAAGAACCCTCGATGAACTCCCGATTTCAATCCTTGAACCTGTTCATAAAAGTAAATCATTGTAATATTGTGGTTGTCTTAGTACGGTTGGTATGAAATCGGAAACATTAACTTAGCTTACTTTTGTTCCCTTTTGGGTTTTCTAGTTGTTCCTTATCATCAATGTGTATCTTGCGTTCAACTGAATCTCAAAGCAACATCACATGTATATTTGTTAACGATTTCCATAAACGTTCATGCAGGCATAAGTTTAAATCAAAGTTGTACCTTCACTGAATTTTTCGTTATCCTTAGAATCTTTCATGGACAGGTCCTGTAGCAGAAGTTCCACACCCTCTGCTGTTCAAAAAATCCTAATTATGTCATCATTCATTTGTTAGATAATACATTTTACTTTAATGAATAGTGCTATACAAACCTGTCACCTTCTCGTCAACATAGTCACTTATGGACAATCCTTCGATATCTGAAAACAATGAAATCAAAGTTTAATGTTGTTATAATTACAATCGCACTGAATGCAAATTCAATACCTTTTCGCTTTATTCCTCTTCCTTTACTTCTTATGCCCGGTGATGGTGTGTCCAGTACCATTGCACTAATAATCCCTGTGTGGCCCCAACTCAGTGAAATAATCATGGTTAAATCTTTTATTGTCTTTGTATGTGGGGAATGTTACAGAATATTCAGATTATGTATTTCTGTGTGCATGTTAGAAATGAACATCTTTTTAGCATTCATGATTACACTTTTCTGAAATGGTGATTCATTAATACACTTGCGAAAATGGTGATTCATGAATACAAGATAATATATCATGCTTCTTAACATTCATGAATGCATGTTATAGTCACAGACTAATTGAGCATTCATGAATACGCTTTCTGAACTGGTGATTCATTAACAGACTTGCGAAAATGATGATTCATGAATACAGGATAATATATCATGCTTCTTAGCATTCATGAATACATAATAATTAGACGTTAACAATGAATGCATTTGTCTTCACATGCTCACTGATTCCACTATACTTATTCATTCATTAGAATATTTTTTACTCACCATATTTCCATAGGCCCTGCATCCACATTGTGGCGCTCAATGCATGTTAAACAATGAATTTGCTATTTTAATAGCCATTAGATCTATGATTCATGAACAGATGTTATAGTCACATACTAATTTATCATTCATGATTAATTTGTTCATTATATGTTACTGATGAATGCAATAGTCATATAATTGCTAACTTATTACAATATATCCATCCATTCAGTCGAATATTATTTTTTTTTATCGCAAAAAAATCAGTATCATATATTAACTTTGCCATAAAACTCCAATCTGATTGCAATTACCCAGTTAATATATACAATATATGGTATACATTAATAAGTTAATATATGATTGCAATTACCCAGTTAGTGATATACAATATATGACATACATTAATACATGATAACTAAACATGATCTTTAAAATTCAATATTTCAAGAGACAAACTAAATAGCATTCATGAACAGATGTTATAGTCACATACTAATTGATCATTCATGATTTCTATGTTCATTATGTGTTAATAATGAATGCAATATTTATTCACATGCTAACTTATTACAATATATCCATTCATTCAGTCGTATAAAAAGTTTATGTTGATGGCAAACAATCAGTATACTATATTAACTTTGCCATAAACCACAAATCTGATTGCAATTACCCAGTTATTGTTAAACCCCAAATCAGTTGTTTAAATCAATTTCATAATGATTAAAATTTTTCCCAAATTCAAAAACGAAACCATTACAATAATCGTATTTAATTACCTGCATCATATTTGTTCTCTCTGTGCACAGGTGATTGACATTCGGTTGATTCTACAGCAGTATACTCGGTTTTCATTTCTTTATACTCCTCCAGGTCTACATCCACAGGGTTATTGGCCGTGTTTGTGAAGTTGGAGAAACTTGTTTTAAGTCTTATCCTTTCACTGGGTCGTCTCACTGAAAAAAAAACCTAAATCGTTAGTTATTCTTCAAGAATGCGAGAATCATGAATATAGGTAGTTGATTGTAATCGAACATATTACCTCTGTTCGGATGCATTTTTTTCGCTGCAACTGATTCTGGGTTGAAATTCCTCGACGATGATAGGTTAATATGAGCATTGATTTGATTTTGATCACCTAAAACCGTTCACGATTCATATCCGATAATAATGGAAACTTGAATCCGGATTATCTGCCATCGTTTTAGAAGATGATTGTCTCAAGGTTTACTTTACCAATTTACCCTTAACACGTGTGGGTATTCATAAAAAAAACAACAATTAAATGTTATTTACAGAATTGCCACCGATCAATCTATCACCGTGGATTAAAATAAAGGATGGTTGAGATTGGGTTGTAAAGTTTGCATGAATGGTATGGTTTGCAATTGAGACATCCCCTATATATATATATATATATCGATTGTTATATATATATATATATATCTAAATATATTGATTATATTATCAATAATAAATTAAAAGTTAAACTTTTATAATTAAATTAATAACTTTTTAAAGTTTTGTTTAAGGGCACTGCTAATTGCACCCAATTTTTACTAAATGCACCTAAAAAGTAAGTTATTAATTGCATTTAATTCCGAACCAATCATTACTTGATTTAAATAATATATATATATATATAATATATTTATAATATATATATATATTATTTGACATATATTTATATTATTATTTATTTGTTTTACATATATATATATTAGAAATATAAATATATATATATATATATTGTAATATATATATATATATATAGAAAGGTTCCGATAAAATTGTGATATTTGATTTGAATTTTACATTTTCACCCCCTATACTTATTTACTTACTTTGCTTTATACCCTTAACTTTCATAATTTAAATTTACATTTAACACATATAATCGTTTATTAACTAAAATACGTTAAAAAATACGTTTTAATTTTAACAAGTTACACCATTATAATCGTCTATTCGATACGATCGAAATGAGCCTAATATTGAATTTTTTTGATTTATATATTTTAACGTATTTTAGTTAATAAACGATTATATGTGTTAAATTTAAAATTTAAATTATGAAAGTAAAAAGTAAAAAGTAAAGTAATAAATAAATATAAGGGTTGAAAGTGTAAATATCAAATTATTATGTCGGAACCTTTCTAGGGTATATGAATTTGTTTTCTCTTCTTCTTTTCCTTCCTTCCTGCTTCTTCTTCTTCTTTTCTCTCCTGCATCATCTTCTTCTTCTTCTTTTCCTTCTTCCTTCTTCTTCTTCTTTTCTCTCCTAAAAACCTCGAGTGAAATTCTTCCAACATCTGTAAGTGATTTTTTCCAACATCTGTAAGTGATTTTTTCCAACATTTGTGAATGATTTCTTCCAACATCGACTAAATTCAAATTACTTCTTGATTTATTTACTTTCTTTTCGTTTTACAGTTTACAAATGTGAGTTGGCCTCAAAACTCCAAGATTCTCATCTCTACTTTAATTTCCAGGTAATGCTAATTTTGTGTTAATTACTAGTTTATTCTTCTAAGATATGTACATTTTATTTTTAAACATAATATCAGTAATTAAGATTATCGGAGTAGTTCTTCGAACGCATCAACATTTGTTGACGTAGTTCTTCGAACGCATCAACATTTGTTGACTTGGATAAAATGAGCTACCAGGATCCAGCAAGACATAGTTCTTTTGTGGGAAAAAATTATAATGTACATCCATACGTTAATCAATTTCCAGAAATGTTTCACCGTTACATCACACATGTACATGATGTGATAGGGGATGGAAATTGTGGATTCCGAGCAATAGCTGTCTGGCTCGGTCTTCATGAAGATGCATGGTCCACAATTCGGTTTCAATTGATGGAAGAGTTAGACGCATACAAGGCAGAATACCTCGACATGTTTGGAAGTGAACATTGGAATACAACTTATAACACTTTAAACTTCTTTCGATCAGATCAAGGTGCACCATATGACCACTGGATGACAATGCCTGAAATAGGTGTCTTGATTGCTTGCAAATATAATGTGATATTACACGTTATGTCAATGACAGGCTGTTCGACGTACTTACCGCTTAGATCTACTCCGTCGGCGTGGTATCAACATGTTGTTTATACAATTGGGTATGTCAATGGTAACCATTATGTGAAACTAGTTTTAGCAGAAGGATACCCGTTTCCTACCATTACATCACATTTCTTCCGTTACAGTTATCCGTGTGCTGCTGCATGGGCTACCCCGTATACAGATCGAATACAGAAGTACAATCGTCGTTTACGTGTTAATTGTACTACATATAATGTTATTTTAGAATAAGTAAAATGTAATAAACATTATGTTATGCTTTATTTATATGTAAAATCTCAATGTTTATTTTTTATTTTTCTAATTATTTTAGTTTATGTATGTTGATATGATAAGGATGTAACATAAAAATGAAAGAAAAAGAGATAAAGTAAATTAAATAACTAATTATAATGGTATAAAATGTAATTTTAAAATAAAAAATTATTTTTAAAAGAGTATATTAGATAAATATAGATAAGAACGTAAAATTTAAAAAAAGAATAACTATATATATATTTCTAATATATATATATATATAACAAAATAATAATAATAATAATAATATATATATATATATATATATTTAAACAAAAAGAATAACAATATATATATATACATATAAAACAAATAAATAATATATATATATTATTATATTATATATATATATTATTATATTAAATAAAAAATGATTGGCACGGAATAATAGACATTCTGATTTCAAAATTATTCAACACAGTCTCCAACGAATACCCAACAAACCTGATATTTCTTTTCCCAATTTCACTTGACCTAGAAATTTGAAACTGATTGTTTGAAAATAAGACGAATTTACTTCGAATTTGTTATGTGTTGTGTGTTCGTTTCCAACACTATGATTTCATGAATATTCGTTTCCGACCCAGGTAAGAAAAAAATACCTACAAACCATTCTTTACACAGATTAGAAAGAAATCAAGAAATCTTGAAAAAACCAGTTGGAATTTTGATGTAGGAAACTGGAAGTTTGGTGCTTTGCAGAATTTTCTTGAAGAAAAGAGGGAAGGTGGTGAAAAGGAGGAAGAGATTAGAGATACGGTTCGGAAACCATCTCCAATTTTCTATGAACTTTTGGCTGGTCCAAAAAATGGTGGTTTGAATTCAGAAGGAGCTTTATCATCATTTGGTTCAAGTGGGGTTACGAATGCTTCACAAATGGCAGCAACAACAACAGCAGCAGATGAAGATGAAGAGAGCAGTAAATTAAGGGGGTGTTTGGGATTGCTTAGTGGTTTTGGTGGTCCAGGAGGTGTTAAGAGTTCAATCTAGCAGTATATATATATATATATATATATATATATATATATATATATATATATATATATATATCAAGAGTTCTGTTTTCAGAAAGAGAGAGATGGAATGGAATTGGAAAGTGACTCCAGTTTTGCTATTTGAATCAAGTGGTGATTCAGAATAAACACAAGTCTCCTGTACGATATGGAGAAGAAATTGAAACTGTCGTTCATCATGGTGAAACCTTCGTTGAAGAAACCGATCTGCCGGGGCCGGGGCCGGGGAAACCCCATTTCAGAAACCCGGGGCCGGGATGGCCATCCCCCGACTCGCCCCGGACCCGGTATATATATTATTAAAAAAGTTATATATTTTATATATTTATTAAATATAATATACATTTTTAAAACCGGGGAACCGGGTAAAAACCGGGGACGGGGTGTTGACCGGGTCTTGACCAAAAGTTGACCGGGGCCGGGATTGGAATCCCCGAACCTGCCCGGGGTCGGGGGTCGTTTACAAAAACCGGGGCCGGGATGGGGAACCCCGCCCCATACCCGCCCCGTTGCCATGCCTACAGATCGGGTTTCGGGTGGACAAAACAGGCCCTGAAACCCGTCCTAAGTAAAGTTCGGGTTTCGGACTTCGGGTCAAATCGAGTTTCGGGTATTTCGGTCGGGTTCATCGGGTTGGGCCTGATCTAAGCCCATTTTCAGCCCAGTTTTTCGGCCATGTTTTTAGCCCTTTTTCGTGTTTTCAGCCCAGATTTCGACCATGTTTTTCGGTAAGCAACATGCAACAATAATACAATATAACTTAAAATTAAATAAACAAGTATTTTAAAAGTTAAAAATTAAATAAACTTAAAAGTTAAACAACATAACTTATTAAATTAACTAGTTAATCGTCTAGGTTCCAGAATAGAAATTAGAATTTAGAAATATATATTTAGGATTTATCAAATAAAAAAATTATATTTTTTTAAAATTTCGTGTTTCGGACGGGTACGGGTTTGGAAAAACCCAACCCAAACCGAACCGTAATACCCGATATATAATTACGGATTCGGGCCAAATCGGATTTCGGTTCATCGAGTAAGTGAAGTTCGGGTTGATCGGGTAACGGGTCGGTCGGGTTTTTTGGGTTAATCGGGTTTTGCTCACCCCTAAGTTTTATCAAATGACAATTATTTCTCCCTTCTACTATTTCTCTCAACAATTATGCATTTGGATATGGATTTGATTATCTTTTCCTTCCTCATATTAGGTATCTTATTGGTGACAATGTCTTCCATTATCCTCATCATTCATAAAAAGTTCTTTTCAATTGTATGTAGAGGTTATCGAATTTCAAAATATCAGGTAGATACAAATTATATATCGACTCTTTTATTATAGGTTGTTTGTGAGGAACTTATTATGACTTCTATGTTATCCAGGTGTTGATAATTTGAAGCACTTACATGATCATATCATGGAATAAACAAGGTCTTGCAAACGATGAAACTATCCCCTTGCTTTTGCTTGAGTTGTTTTGCTATTCAACAATGGCTAGAAATCAGAGATTTCTTTCGTATGTATTCTCAAGTCTTATTTTTTTTCTCAGAACGTTGGATTTAAATAGAGAAGTTAAAAGTGAACAGAACCCTTGCGGACGTCCGCACAGACATGTGCCGGACATCCACATTTAATATGGTAGTTGTGAAAAGAGCCGTTTGTACTCTGAACAATTCAGAGATTATACTCGAGTGCGAACATCCGGCTGCACCATGCGGACGTCCGCGGACCATTCTCACCAACTCATATTAAGTGCATGTCTTTTCATATTTAGCCAACGTTCGATTTGTTTTGAATCAAAATATTTTTGTTTGGTTTTTGAAATATCCAAGTGGTATGCTATTTTTGAGTGTATTACCTCTAGGAAATATGAAGACTATAAATAATACATATTCAGTCTTGAAATCTTCAGATGAAGTCTTCGTGTTTCCACTCTTTTGAGCTGGAAAACTTGGAATAGTTGAGACGATGCTTTTTCATTCTTCAGAAGCTTTATTTTACACACTTAGATTCAATTGTTAGAAACAAATAACGTTTGTCTTATTTATTTGTTAATCATCAAAACAATGGGATTTATGATATTTAATCACTTGCACCAACAATTTCCCCTTTTTGATGATGACAAATAAATAGACACGAGAATATATTATGATATACGAGAATATATAATGATATAGTTTCTCCCCCTTTTTGTCGAGATCAAAAAGGGTGACATAAAAAGAAGAGCTCCCCCTCAAACTAGTAGCGAGAGCTCCCCCTTAAAACAAGCTTCCCATTAAATAAAGCATAGGGTTATAAGCTAGGCAAAGCCAGATAAAGAGCAATAAGAAGTACTTAATTTAAAACCAAACATAACAAGCGTTTTAAAGAGAAAAAAAACCCAGTCATCATTAGCATCCAAAGTAAACTGGCGTAGCTCCTCGTGTACCATCCGAACATCTTGATGGACTTCATCAATCCGTCAATTAACCGCTTCCCAATGTTCCTCTTGAAAACGTTGAAAGGATGTTTGAGAATGTTGAAGCCCCATGACAGCAGTTAGGATGTCTCGGTTGGAAACCGACCCCGGCGGAATAGAGAAAGGAGGAGGATCCTCCGCTTCGGCATCCTCAGGAACCGGTTCACGAACAGGAGCATGACGCCTACGAGAGAGACCCGGTTGAGCACCCATGCGAATTAGACTTAAACTATCTAAAGGTTTTGGCTCAGCGATGGGACGACCGACAAACATAAGTTGAAGATTTTGATTTTTTTATTAGATAGTCGAATGGAAGAGAGCGCTTGCTTTTCTCTAATCCATCCATACAATGTGCAATTATGAAAACGGCATCAACATAGATGCTTTGCTTAAGACAATAAAGGAGATAACACTGAAGACTACTCATGCGTTCAGTGTTACCAGCACGACCAAGAACATTAAAGAGAAGAATTTTGTTCCAAAATGCTTTTTCTCAGTTAAACATTGATCAGTCAAGTGAGAAGGATCAAAGTCAATCTGGAAAGGTGTGGAAAGAATGGATCTTAGGATAGTTTCTTGAGAAACATCAACTTGACTCAGTAAAGGAGCAAAAGAGGTGGCATTGGAAAACACGCGATTAGTGGACCTAGGGAGACCTAATAAGAAAGCAAAGCGGTCTAGATCAAATTCAAAGTACCGATCATATAGTTGAAGAAAAACAGTTTGGGTAGACTCATTAAAGTCATACCCGACATAAAATTCAAGAATACAATCAAAACACACTTCCCCTTTAAAGGAAAGAAAGGTTTCCCAGCCTATGGCCGTGAAGGCCTCAAGTGTGCCAAAATGACTTAGTTCATCTAGTTTGACTGGGCGATCGGGATTATAGGGGTGACTTTGCAAAAGTATCCGACGTTCATCCCGTCGAGTAATCCGAGTCACGTCCGGATCCGGAGGTGGAGGAGGTGCTCGAGAGGATGAGGGACCAGAGCGCTTTGGACCCATATTTGTAAAGATACATAGATGTATGTACTTTCTTTAAAATTCATAACATAAGAGAAATACAAGCAAATTTTAAAAAATCCATGTGAGAAATAGTTTTTAGAAGACACGTGTCCAAGAGACCTTTTTTTTATAATTACCGTTGAAGATAAAGCTTTGAAAAATTTTAAAAAATCTTTTGTAGACAAAATTTCTAAATGTAGGGCACAAAATTGGTGAAAATTTTGAAGTACACACAATAAGTAAGATTGGTTCAAAAAGAAATTATGAGAAAGAATTTATTCAAGAAAAACCGCAAGAATAAACAAGGAAATCAAAAGAAAACTTACTTTAAAAGAAATTCCGGCAAGAATCCGGTGAAGAGAGGTCGCCGACGATAGGAGGAAGAAGGGTGGCGGCTCAGTGAGAGAGAGAGAGAGAGAGGGGATATTAGGGTTTTGAAAAAAGTATGTAAAAGTGAGAGAGAAGGAGAAAGGAGAGAGATAAAACCGTCAGGTCGCACGCGGACGTCTGTAAGGATGCATGCGGATGTCCGAAATAAAAAGGAAACACGGGCCATAGTTCTGTTGCTTCCGCGGACGACATGCGGACATCCAAAGCACGCGGACGTCCGGACTGAGGTGTATACGGAGGTCCAACATAGGGTTTAAAGGAATTTTTCAACCAAAAGTTTATGTTGCCTCTGCGGAAGAGGTGCGGACATCCGACACTCGCGGACGTCCGGAATGAGGCATAGGCGGACGTCCGGATCCAAGAAAAAGAGGCCGTTCAAGGATTGTAATCAATTAATCCTAAACCAAATCTTAGTTTACAAAAAGTTTATTTGTTTAAAGCTTTGGTAAAGATATCAGCTAGATTGTCTTCCGATTTTACCTTTTCGAGGACTATGTTCCCTTTTTGGACATTATCCCTCAAGAAATGATGTCTAAGTTCAATGTGTTTAGTACGCGAGTGTAATATAGGATTTTTACTTAAATTGATAGCACTTGTATTATCACATAGTATAGGCACTTTATTTAAATGTACCTCAAGATCCGTAAGAGTATGTTTCATCCAAAGCACTTGAGCACAAGCTCTTGCAGCAGCTACATATTCTGCTTCAGTTGTCGAAAGAGCAACATATTGTTTCTTTTTTGAGAACCAAGACACGAGAGATTGACCAATGAATGCACAAACTCCACTGGTGCTTTTTTTATCAATGAGAGATCCACCTAGATCAGAATCCGTGTAGGCACAAACTCCACTGGTGCTTTTTCTATCAATGAGAGATCCACCTAGATCAGAATCCGTGTAGCATGTAACTTCCACCTCAGGTATTTTTGGGTACCATAAGCCGGTTTGCAGTGCCTCTTATATAACGAAAAATCCATTTGACCGCTTCATAGTGAGATTGTTGAGGACTTCCCTGAAATCTTGCACACAAGCATATACTATACATAATATCGGGCCTACTTGCGGTTAGATAAAGTAAACTACCAATCATAGCACGATATATCTTTTCATTAAAGTCATTTCCTTCTTTATCACGAGATAACTTAATATTTGTAGTCATAGGAGTGTCCACGGGTTTTACATCCTCAAAATTAAATTTTTTAAGCATATCTTTGGCATGTTTGGATTGAGTTACGAAAATGCCATCATCAAGTTGTCTAATTTGTAAACCGAGAAAGTAATTTAGTTCACCCATCATGCTCATTTCAAATTCATTTCTCATTTTTATAGCAAATTCTTCACATAAGAGATTATTGCTAGAACCAAATATAATATCATCAACATAAATTTGTACAACTACCAAATCATTATTTGATTGCTTGACAAATAAAGTGTTTTCAACTTTACCCATAATATAACCATTATCTATTAAGAAGGACTTTAATCTATCATACCAAGCACGAGGTGCTTGTTTAAGACCATAAAGCACCATTTTAAGTTTAAAAACATGAGGTGGTTTTTCAAAGATTTCAAAACCGGGAGGTTGTGTGACAAACACTTCTTCATTAATAACCCCATTTAAGAAAGCACTTTTAACATCCATTTGATAAAGTTTGAAGCCTTTTGCGTTAGCATATGCCAAAAGCATTCTTATGGATTCTAATCTTGCAACCGGAGCAAAAGTTTCATCATAATCGATGCCCTCTTGTTGATTGTACCCCTTTGCTACTAAACGAGCTTTGTTTCGTGTGACTCCACTGTGTTCATCTACCTTGTTACGAAAGACCCATTTTGTTCCTATGATGGTTTGACCACTAGGTTGAGGTACTAAGTCCCAAACATCATTCCTAGTGAATTGGTTGAGTTCTTCTTGCATTGCCAATATCCAATCTTCATCTTTCAAGGCTTCTTCTATGGTTTTAGGTTCTATAGAGGACACAAAACCATGGAAGGCACTATGTGTGTGAATTTGGGATCTATTGGTTCTTTGATTTAAGTCACCTATGATTTTGTTGTACGGGGTGATTTCTTGCTTCCCTTAAATTAGGATCTTCTATTCCTTGAGGAACATAACAAGGAGGTGTATTAGAATCTTCTAAGTTTGAAGATGGATGGGGATCTAAATTTAAGGATCTTAGATTTCGAGCCAAGGCTTCTTCTTCGCAAATGTCATCATCTACTAATGGAGGACTTGGTTTTGGTGGAGATTTATCAAAGCTTACGTTTAAGGATTCAACTACCATGGTGGTATTGTTAAGGACTCTATAGGCTTTGCTATTCCAAGAGTAACCTAGGAAAATACCTTCTTAGGCCTTAGGATCAAATTTTGTTAAGTAATCTTTATTGTTTAGAATGTAACACTTGCACCCAAAGACTCTAAGGTGACATATGGAAGGTTTTCTACCTCGATATAGCTCATATGGTGTCTTTCTAGGATACCTCTAACTAGGACACGGTTCAAGACATATGTCGCGGTAGCTACGGCATCACACCAAAACCTTTGGGGTATATTTTGCTCATTTAACATAGTACGACTCGTATCTTGCAAAGTTCGGTTCTTCCTCTCAACCACCCCATTTGATTGAGGAGTTCGAGGAGCCGAAAAGTTATGAATGATTCCGTACTTGTTACAAAATGCTCCGAATTGCGTTTCATTATCGAATTCTCTTCCATGGTCCATACGAATAGAAACAATCGTACAACCTTGTTGGTTTTGAATTCTCTTACCTAAGATTTTGAATTTTTCGAAAGCTTCATTTTTATGCTTTAAAAATAAAGTCCAAGTATAGCGAGAAAAATCATCAACAATTACAAGTGTATAGAAATTTCCTCCATAGCTTTGGATTGCCGAGGGACCGAAGAGATCCATGTGGAGTAATTCTAACACTCTCTTTGTTGAGACCATATTTTTGGATTTATGAGAAACATGGACTTGTTTTCCGATGCGACATGCATCACAAAAATGATTATCAAACTTGATTGTAGGGAGGTCGCTTACAAGATCTTTATTTTTCAATTTTTGAATCAAACGAAGGTTTGCATGTCCTAGCCTTCTATGCCACAAAGTAGTATTATCATGTATGGACGATAAACGCGTAAGACTGTTAACATGCGTTTTGCAAATATATAAGTCTTTTTTTAGCACCTGTTAGGATTACCTTGCCATTTTTAATTATCTCACATTCATTTTCTTTGAAGAGAACATGGATATTATTCTTGCATAATTGACCAACACTTAGCAAGTTAAAATTCAAGTTACTCACATGCTCGACATTTGAAAATCTAACATTGTTGCAAGCGATGTTACCTCTACCGATAACCTTTCCTTTTGCATTTCCGCCGAAGACAACTTGTCCACCGTCACATTCCTCATAAGATGAGAATAGACTTTTATTTCCAGTCATGTGACGAGTGCACCCACTATCGAGGATCCATTCTAGATCTTCGATTTCATTTCCAAAAACCATCTACAAAATATTATGAGATACAGAAGCTTGGTACCCAATGTTTCATGGGTAAGATAAAGAATAAAAGCAAATTAAACATCCAAAACCCAACATCTCATTGGTCCGGGATTATTAGAGTCAAAAATACCTTTAGCTAGCCATTTAGGAGTTATTTTTATTCTTTGATTTTTTTCATTATACACAAAATAGGGCGTTAGTATATTTATTCTTCTTCTAACTCTAGAGTGATTTTGATTGTACATGTTACCCATCTTATTTTTATTTTGTACGAAATTCCTATTAGGCATGTAGTTTTTATTTTGCGTGTGAGGGGATCTATAGGAAATATTGTTTGTAACCACTTTTGAATTCACAAAGGGTTTAATAAGACAACTATTCAAAACATGTTTATAGTCAACTTTTTCTCTCTTAGAAGAATTATCTATCTTTGAAGCTTTTACAAAGACAATGTTTTTTGGAGTTTTGGTACTAGATTCACAATGAGAGTCATTAAAAACAAGACCTCGTTTATCATCAAACTTTCTTTGCATTTTCAACATCTTAAGCATTTTTTCATTTCCATCTTTGGAGTTTGAAGCCATTTGATTGTTTCTTTCAAAATCTTCACATTTTGAATTTAGATAAGCAATTTCAATCTTCAACTTATCACATTTATCACATAAATCATTTTCACCTATTCTTTTTTCTAAACAAGCAACTTTTTCATTTAACTTGACACAAGAGTCACAATTTTCTTTTTCATTCAATTTTTCTTTCAAGCATGCAATCTCTTTGTGCATATCTTCGTGTATCTTAAAGTCATAAGCAATTTTCTTGTTAAGATCATGAATTTCTCTATCTCGCAGTATAAGTGATCTACTTATTTCTTTGTTGGTTTCACTATATGTAACACCCCAAAACAGGGGTTAACAAAAACTTCCATAAAACGGAAGAGTGGTACACATTACTAAAGTGAAAGTGTACATACTCATCATTTCAAAACCATTAAAACAAATATTTAGTTAATTATAACTACTATTGGACCACTAGCTTATTTGATTACTACTATAGCAATCAAATATTAAAAGGATGTCGGAAAGTTCTATCATCAATCTTCCAATCTTTAACTCTCCAACAATGATCCCATGCTCACAACCTCATTCTAGACCTTCTTGTGTCCGGAATCACTAAAATCTGTAACACATAAAACACATGACAAGTGTTAGGCTTTTAAAGCCTAAGTGAGGTTTACACATAGCACATAGAGCATAATCATAGCATGTAGGAATAACAATTCGATACATTCACAAATTGGATTCCATGGAGAAGGTCCATATCGCTACCCAGTTACATCATAATTGAAGATATACCTTGATCGGTACCCCACGGTATTGTCACAAGGCATAACACAACGGAAAACCCCACGGTATCCGAAGGTATGAACCAAATACACTTACCCCACGGTATGTATGAATATATCCTCCAATGCATACTAGGTGCTCCTCCAATTATGTGAATACCAAATATGTTAATCCAAATAAGATTCAAAGCATATTAAACACTTAACAATGGTCCAACCATTTGGCATAATCAACTCTACTTCCATGTAGTTCACATACATCCACATGTATTCAATCACATTCTATATGATTTCAATAATAAACCACCATGTTTACAATTCAAGAATAAGTCCATTTTGACCATTAAGCCATCAATTCATCATTAAGACATCTATTAAGTCATTATCATAATCACATACCAATGATATATATAATCAAACCAAACTCTTAACACCAACATTTAACATGGCATGCTAAGAAATGAACACAATTAATCCACCATAACTTACTTGAACTCCTCTTGTTCCCCTCTTAACCATTAAGAGCATATAATTCAAGATTTCACATTAACAATACAAAATCAAGATAAGAAATGGTAGATAAGTATAATAAAATCTTTTAGGTACAGATTACTCACCTTTAATCTTCAATTGGTATAACCTTACTTGAAGACTTGAACCCTAATACTCCAATCAAGATGAAATGAAGATGCAAAGCCCTAATTGAAGTTTAATTAAGTAAGATTCATATAACACTTACTTGAATTAGATTAGGTTTGAGATATGAATTTACCTTAGGTTAGATAAAGAAGTCGTTTGAGAGGAAAATGAGCAGAGTAATCTATCTGATTTTGTGAGTTCTATATGTAAAAAATGAGATGACTAAGGACTAAGGGGTGGGTTTAACCCCCTTTTGGCACGTCAGGTGTTTGGCGCCGATCACCCGCGCCGATGCATCGGCGCCATACCATCGGCGCCGGCTTCTGTTTGCCAAACCTCCCAACTTCCACTAATTTGGCCGTAACTTCTTCGTTAGAACCCCGTTTTTACCCCGGAAAGTACCGTTGGCCTCGTATTCAAATTACCCATCCAACTAATCCATAAAATCTAATATTCCACTTTATCATCTGTTTTTTCATTAATTTTCTTAAGGAATAAACTTACTGATTCCTATCGGGAATTATCAAATAACAAGTAAAAGTCACAGGTATTACTTAGGATATCAATCATAATCTGAAAAGTCAAAATATTACGAAATATTAGACCTACTATTACTTACGAGGATTTTCCGGGTGTTACAATTCTCCCCCACTTGAAATAGATTTCGTCCTCGAAATCTTAGATTTAAGAAAACAAATGTGGATATTTGTTCTTCACAGTTACCTTGTTCAGCTCTCTATAATCTATACACATACGCATTGAACCATCTTTCTTCTTTTCCATCTTAGCATTAATCACATATGCCAAGAATGCCTTACAACCTTTTTGTACACATTTCCGCGCCTTCAACATAGCCATAAACGCCATTTCTCCCTTCCTCCGATCCCCATATATAACAATAGGGTTTCCGTCAGAAGATGGTATACGAATTAGCTTCTTAGCACACACAATTTCCGCTTGAATTTCTGCTAACCAATCCATCCCAACCACTACATCAAAATCCTCAATCAAAATTGGCATTAAATCTATTGGAAAATTCTTCCCTTCTATCTCTAGCGGACATCTTCGCAAAATATCTCTTACCACAACATTTTCACCATAGCTATTTCTACTAACAAAGCTTCATCTAACTGACTAACAGGAAAACTCAACTTTTGAACAAATGATAATGACATGAATGAATAACTTGCACCAAAATCAAAAAAAACACGCGCAGGTACGAAGTTTAGAAAAAAAGTACCCGACACCACATCCTTTGAACTTCTAGCCTCGTCAGTCGACATTTGAAATGCCCTTCCCGTTGCCTTCGGTGGTTCTGACTTGGGTTTCCCAGATCCGCCTGTCTTCAACCTTGGGCAATCTCTCTTCACGTGACCCGGCTCACGGCATTCAAAACAAATTACCCCTTTTATTGAACAATCCTGCATTAAGTGCCCGACTTTTCCACATTTACTACAAGTTAGAGGACCCTGATACTGACGAGTGTTACACGGACCCACATGAGATTTCCTGCATCGATTACACCATCTAGCCTCGTTACGATTATCTCCAACTTCATTCCCCGAGAATGGTCTTTGCTGACGAAAATTTCCAGATGACTCTTCCCATTTCCTTTTCTCACTTGTTGGTCCACTTTCCAACTTTCCTTGAACCAAATCATCTTCTATCCGCAAGGTTTCTTCAATTGCCTCTTGTATGGTTGAAACCTTAGCATTTCTTAAAGCAGTCTTCATACTAGCCGGTAATCCCCTTTGATACGTCTTTATCTTTGTTTTCTCAACAGGGGCTAAGTGTTCTACCAGATTTAACTTCTCCAGAAACAATCTTGAGTATTCCATAACTGACATATCTCCTTTCTTCATCCCGCGGAACTCGTCTTCAATCTTGTCTAGTGCCCGCTCACTGCAATACTTTTCAAGAATTTTCTTTTTGAAAGCTGCCCATGTGAACTTGGCCAACAATGCCGGTGCGATTGATGATCGCGTAAGGTTCCACCATGTAAGGGCTTCACCCTTAAGAAGATGAGATGCAAATTTAACTTTCTGAGAGTCTTCACATTCACTTGCTTCAAAAGACATCTCGACTTCTCGAATCCAATTCATACATTTAGTGGGATCAGTAGTTCCTGCAAACTCTGGAGGTCTACATCCCAAAAACGTCTTGTATGTACATCTCCGTTCCTTTCTTCCTTCCCGAATAGTCGTATCTGTTTCCGTATTCAAAGTATTTTCCAAATTACCTTGCCCATTCAAAGCATTTTTTTGCCATTGTCTCGCGTTGTCGAATGCTATTATCTCTGTCATCCAACATCTTCATAATTCGCTCCTGTTGTTGAGTCATAGCAGATTCCATAGCTCGGAGCATACTATTCCTCAACCGAGTTTCAAGCGCATCTTCTTCCGCTACTGGGTTCGATGTACCAATGTTAAGTCTCGATACATTTTCTGCTCCTCCGCCTAAAACACGTGGTCTCGGAGAATGTCTAGCTGTTGCTCGATTTTCAGGTTGGTCAGCAGTAGATTCAGATGCTGACTGACCATCACGCGGTTGCTGCACATGACTTCGAGTATTTACCATTTCAGTCTATCAAGCACACGAGAATGATGTAAGAATCAGACTAATTTTGTGTACTAATACACTTATCAATTACCATAATAATAGAGATCAAGTACACTTACATAACAACATATTCATAATAACATTAACTAGATGAAATTATGAACATGTAATATACAAGTATTCTTATTACCATCATTATAATTTTCAACAAATGTATTTTCACAATTCCTAACACTCTCCCATCCTATGTTATCTACCCATTCAACAATATTTCAATCTTATTGTTCTCAGCTTAAGTCTAGGCATACTATAGTCATACCTAGTTCACTTAAACTAGAGCTCTGATACCAACTTGTAACACCCCAAAACAGGGGTTAACAAAAACTTCCATAAAACGGAAGAGTGGTACACATTACTAAAGTGAAAGTGTACATACTCATCATTTCAAAACCATTAAAACAAATATTTAGTTAATTATAACTACTATTGGACCACTAGCTTATTTGATTACTACTATAGCAATCAAATATTAAAAGGATGTCGGAAAGTTCTATCATCAATCTTCCAATCTTTAACTCTCCAACAATGATCCCATGCTCACAACCTCATTCTAGACCTTCTTGTGTCCGGAATCACTAAAATCTGTAACACATAAAACACATGACAAGTGTTAGGCTTTTAAAGCCTAAGTGAGGTTTACACATAGCACATAGAGCATAATCATAGCATGTAGGAATAACAATTCGATACATTCACAAATTGGATTCCATGGAGAAGGTCCATATCGCTACCCAGTTACATCATAATTGAAGATATACCTTGATCGGTACCCCACGGTATTGTCACAAGGCATAACACAACGGAAAACCCCACGGTATCCGAAGGTATGAACCAAATACACTTACCCCACGGTATGTATGAATATATCCTCCAATGCATACTAGGTGCTCCTCCAATTATGTGAATACCAAATATGTTAATCCAAATAAGATTCAAAGCATATTAAACACTTAACAATGGTCCAACCATTTGGCATAGTCAACTCTACTTCCATGTAGTTCACATACATCCACATGTATTCAATCACATTCTATATGATTTCAATAATAAACCACCATGTTTACAATTCAAGAATAAGTCCATTTTGACCATTAAGCCATCAATTCATCATTAAGACATCTATTAAGTCATTATCATAATCACATACCAATGATATATATAATCAAACCAAACTCTTAACACCAACATTTAACATGGCATGCTAAGAAATGAACACAATTAATCCACCATAACTTACTTGAACTCCTCTTGTTCCCCTCTTAACCATTAAGAGCATATAATTCAAGATTTCACATTAACAATACAAAATCAAGATAAGAAATGGTAGATAAGTATAATAAAATCTTTTAGGTACAGATTACTCACCTTTAATCTTCAATTGGTATAACCTTACTTGAAGACTTGAACCCTAATACTCCAATCAAGATGAAATGAAGATGCAAAGCCCTAATTGAAGTTTAATTAAGTAAGATTCATATAACACTTACTTGAATTAGATTAGGTTTGAGATATGAATTTACCTTAGGTTAGATGAAGAAGTCGTTTGAGAGGAAAATGAGCAGAGTAATCTATCTGATTTTGTGAGTTCTATATGTAAAAAATGAGATGACTAAGGACTAAGGGGTGGGTTTAACCCCCTTTTGGCACGTCAGGTGTTTGGCGCCGATCACCCGCGCCGATGCATCAGCGCCATACCATCGGCGCCGGCTTCTGTTTGCCAAACCTCCCAACTTCCACTAATTTGGCCGTAACTTCTTCGTTAGAACCCCGTTTTTACCCCGGAAAGTACCGTTGGCCTCGTATTCAAATTACCCATCCAACTAATCCATAAAATCTAATATTCCACTTTATCATCTATTTTTTCATTAATTTTCTTAAGGAATAAACTTACTGATTCCTATCGGGAATTATCAAATAACAAGTAAAAGTCACAGGTATTACTTAGGATATCAATCATAATCTGAAAAGTCAAAATATTACGAAATATTAGACCTACTATTACTTACGAGGATTTTACGGGTGTTACACTATATTTCTTAGCAAGATTGACCATTTGATTATATGATTCCTCAAGTTCATCAAGATCTTCATCCTCATGCATATCATTATCTTTTCGAGGACTATGTTCCCTTTTTGGACATTATCCCTCAAGAAATGATGTCTAAGTTCAATGTGTTTAGTACGCGAGTGTAATATAGGATTTTTACTTAAATTGATAGCACTTGTATTATCACATAGTATAGGCACTTTATTTAAATGTACCTCAAGATCCGTAAGAGTATGTTTCATCCAAAGCACTTGAGCACAAGCTCTTGCAGCAGCTACATATTCTGCTTCAGTTGTCGAAAGAGCAACATATTGTTTCTTTTTTGAGAACCAAGACACGAGAGATTGACCAATGAATGCACAAACTCCACTGGTGCTTTTTCTATCAATGAGAGATCCACCTAGATCAGAATCCGTGTAGGCACAAACTCCACTGGTGCTTTTTCTATCAATGAGAGATCCACCTAGATCAGAATCCGTGTAGCATGTAACTTCCACCTCAGGTATTTTTGGGTACCATAAGCCGGTTTGCAGTGCCTCTTATATAACGAAAAATCCATTTGACCGCTTCATAGTGAGATTGTTGAGGACTTCCCTGAAATCTTGCACACAAGCATATACTATACATAATATCGGGCCTACTTGCGGTTAGATAAAGTAAACTACCAATCATAGCACGATATATCTTTTCATTAAAGTCATTTCCTTCTTTATCACGAGATAACTTAATATTTGTAGTCATAGGAGTGTCCACGGGTTTTACATCCTCAAAATTAAATTTTTTAAGCATATCTTTGGCATGTTTGGATTGAGTTACGAAAATGCCATCATCAAGTTGTCTAATTTGTAAACCGAGAAAGTAATTTAGTTCACCCATCATGCTCATTTCAAATTCATTTCTCATTTTTATAGCAAATTCTTCACATAAGAGATTATTGCTAGAACCAAATATAATATCATCAACATAAATTTGTACAACTACCAAATCATTATTTGATTGCTTGACAAATAAAGTGTTTTCAACTTTACCCATAATATAACCATTATCTATTAAGAAGGACTTTAATCTATCATACCAAGCACGAGGTGCTTGTTTAAGACCATAAAGCACCATTTTAAGTTTAAAAACATGAGGTGGTTTTTCAAAGATTTCAAAACCGGGAGGTTGTGTGACAAACACTTCTTCATTAATAACCCCATTTAAGAAAGCACTTTTAACATCCATTTGATAAAGTTTGAAGCCTTTTGCGTTAGCATATGCCAAAAGCATTCTTATGGATTCTAATCTTGCAACCGGAGCAAAAGTTTCATCATAATCGATGCCCTCTTGTTGATTGTACCCCTTTGCTACTAAACGAGCTTTGTTTCGTGTGACTCCACTGTGTTCATCTACCTTGTTACGAAAGACCCATTTTGTTCCTATGATGGTTTGACCACTAGGTTGAGGTACTAAGTCCCAAACATCATTCCTAGTGAATTGGTTGAGTTCTTCTTGCATTGCCAATATCCAATCTTCATCTTTCAAGGCTTCTTCTATGGTTTTAGGTTCTATAGAGGACACAAAACCATGGAAGGCACTATGTGTGTGAATTTGGGATCTATTGGTTCTTTGATTTAAGTCACCTATGATTTTGTTGTACGGGGTGATTTCTTGCTTCCCTTAAATTAGGATCTTCTATTCCTTGAGGAACATAACAAGGAGGTGTATTAGAATCTTCTAAGTTTGAAGATGGATGGGGATCTAAATTTAAGGATCTTAGATTTCGAGCCAAGGCTTCTTCTTCGCAAATGTCATCATCTACTAATGGAGGACTTGGTTTTGGTGGAGATTTATCAAAGCTTACGTTTAAGGATTCAACTACCATGGTGGTATTGTTAAGGACTCTATAGGCTTTGCTATTCCAAGAGTAACCTAGGAAAATACCTTCTTAGGCCTTAGGATCAAATTTTGTTAAGTAATCTTTATTGTTTAGAATGTAACACTTGCACCCAAAGACTCTAAGGTGACATATGGAAGGTTTTCTACCTCGATATAGCTCATATGGTGTCTTTCTAGGATACCTCTAACTAGGACACGGTTCAAGACATATGTCGCGGTAGCTACGGCATCACACCAAAACCTTTGGGGTATATTTTGCTCATTTAACATAGTACGACTCGTATCTTGCAAAGTTCGGTTCTTCCTCTCAACCACCCCATTTGATTGAGGAGTTCGAGGAGCCGAAAAGTTATGAATGATTCCGTACTTGTTACAAAATGCTCCGAATTGCGTTTCATTATCGAATTCTCTTCCATGGTCCATACGAATAGAAACAATCGTACAACCTTGTTGGTTTTGAATTCTCTTACCTAAGATTTTGAATTTTTCGAAAGCTTCATTTTTATGCTTTAAAAATAAAGTCCAAGTATAGCGAGAAAAATCATCAACAATTACAAGTGTATAGAAATTTCCTCCATAGCTTTGGATTGCCGAGGGACCGAAGAGATCCATGTGGAGTAATTCTAACACTCTCTTTGTTGAGACCATATTTTTGGATTTATGAGAAACATGGACTTGTTTTCCGATGCGACATGCATCACAAAAATGATTATCAAACTTGATTGTAGGGAGGTCGCTTACAAGATCTTTATTTTTCAATTTTTGAATCAAACGAAGGTTTGCATGTCCTAGCCTTCTATGCCACAAAGTAGTATTATCATGTATGGACGATAAACGCGTAAGACTGTTAACATGCGTTTTGCAAATATATAAGTCTTTTTTTAGCACCTGTTAGGATTACCTTGCCATTTTTAATTATCTCACATTCATTTTCTTTGAAGAGAACATGGATATTATTCTTGCATAATTGACCAACACTTAGCAAGTTAAAATTCAAGTTACTCACATGCTCGACATTTGAAAATCTAACATTGTTGCAAGCGATGTTACCTCTACCGATAACCTTTCCTTTTGCATTTCCGCCGAAGACAACTTGTCCACCGTCACATTCCTCATAAGATGAGAATAGACTTTTATTTCCAGTCATGTGACGAGTGCACCCACTATCGAGGATCCATTCTAGATCTTCGATTTCATTTCCAAAAACCATCTACAAAATATTATGAGATACAGAAGCTTGGTACCCAATGTTTCATGGGTAAGATAAAGAATAAAAGCAAATTAAACATCCAAAACCCAACATCTCATTGGTCCGGGATTATTAGAGTCAAAAATACCTTTAGCTAGCCATTTAGGAGTTATTTTTATTCTTTGATTTTTTTCATTATACACAAAATAGGGCGTTAGTATATTTATTCTTCTTCTAACTCTAGAGTGATTTTGATTGTACATGTTACCCATCTTATTTTTATTTTGTACGAAATTCCTATTAGGCATGTAGTTTTTATTTTGCGTGTGAGGGGATCTATAGGAAATATTGTTTGTAACCACTTTTGAATTCACAAAGGGTTTAATAAGACAACTATTCAAAACATGTTTATAGTCAACTTCTTCTCTCTTAGAAGAATTATCTATCTTTGAAGCTTTTACAAAGACAATGTTTTTTGGAGTTTTGGTACTAGATTCACAATGAGAGTCATTAAAAACAAGACCTCGTTTATCATCAAACTTTCTTTGCATTTTCAACATCTTAAGCATTTTTTCATTTCCATCTTTGGAGTTTGAAGCCATTTGATTGTTTCTTTCAAAATCTTCACATTTTGAATTTAGATAAGCAATTTCAATCTTCAACTTATCACATTTATCACATAAATCATTTTCACCTATTCTTTTTTCTAAACAAGCAACTTTTTCATTTAACTTGACACAAGAGTCACAATTTTCTTTTTCATTCAATTTTTCTTTCAAGCATGCAATCTCTTTGTGCATATCTTCGTGTATCTTAAAGTCATAAGCAATTTTCTTGTTAAGATCATGAATTTCTCTATCTCGCAGTATAAGTGATCTACTTATTTCTTTGTTGGTTTCACTATATGTAACACCCCAAAACAGGGGTTAACAAAAACTTCCATAAAACGGAAGAGTGGTACACATTACTAAAGTGAAAGTGTACATACTCATCATTTCAAAACCATTAAAACAAATATTTAGTTAATTATAACTACTATTGGACCACTAGCTTATTTGATTACTACTATAGCAATCAAATATTAAAAGGATGTCGGAAAGTTCTATCATCAATCTTCCAATCTTTAACTCTCCAACAATGATCCCATGCTCACAACCTCATTCTAGACCTTCTTGTGTCCGGAATCACTAAAATCTGTAACACATAAAACACATGACAAGTGTTAGGCTTTTAAAGCCTAAGTGAGGTTTACACATAGCACATAGAGCATAATCATAGCATGTAGGAATAACAATTCGATACATTCACAAATTGGATTCCATGGAGAAGGTCCATATCGCTACCCAGTTACATCATAATTGAAGATATACCTTGATCGGTACCCCACGGTATTGTCACAAGGCATAACACAACGGAAAACCCCACGGTATCCGAAGGTATGAACCAAATACACTTACCCCACGGTATGTATGAATATATCCTCCAATGCATACTAGGTGCTCCTCCAATTATGTGAATACCAAATATGTTAATCCAAATAAGATTCAAAGCATATTAAACACTTAACAATGGTCCAACCATTTGGCATAATCAACTCTACTTCCATGTAGTTCACATACATCCACATGTATTCAATCACATTCTATATGATTTCAATAATAAACCACCATGTTTACAATTCAAGAATAAGTCCATTTTGACCATTAAGCCATCAATTCATCATTAAGACATCTATTAAGTCATTATCATAATCACATACCAATGATATATATAATCAAACCAAACTCTTAACACCAACATTTAACATGGCATGCTAAGAAATGAACACAATTAATCCACCATAACTTACTTGAACTCCTCTTGTTCCCCTCTTAACCATTAAGAGCATATAATTCAAGATTTCACATTAACAATACAAAATCAAGATAAGAAATGGTAGATAAGTATAATAAAATCTTTTAGGTACAGATTACTCACCTTTAATCTTCAATTGGTATAACCTTACTTGAAGACTTGAACCCTAATACTCCAATCAAGATGAAATGAAGATGCAAAGCCCTAATTGAAGTTTAATTAAGTAAGATTCATATAACACTTACTTGAATTAGATTAGGTTTGAGATATGAATTTACCTTAGGTTAGATAAAGAAGTCGTTTGAGAGGAAAATGAGCAGAGTAATCTATCTGATTTTGTGAGTTCTATATGTAAAAAATGAGATGACTAAGGACTAAGGGGTGGGTTTAACCCCCTTTTGGCACGTCAGGTGTTTGGCGCCGATCACCCGCGCCGATGCATCGGCGCCATACCATCGGCGCCGGCTTCTGTTTGCCAAACCTCCCAACTTCCACTAATTTGGCCGTAACTTCTTCGTTAGAACCCCGTTTTTACCCCGGAAAGTACCGTTGGCCTCGTATTCAAATTACCCATCCAACTAATCCATAAAATCTAATATTCCACTTTATCATCTATTTTTTCATTAATTTTCTTAAGGAATAAACTTACTGATTCCTATCGGGAATTATCAAATAACAAGTAAAAGTCACAGGTATTACTTAGGATATCAATCATAATCTGAAAAGTCAAAATATTACGAAATATTAGACCTACTATTACTTACGAGGATTTTCCGGGTGTTACAATTCTCCCCCACTTGAAATAGATTTCGTCCTCGAAATCTTAGATTTAAGAAAACAAATGTGGATATTTGTTCTTCACAGTTACCTTGTTCAGCTCTCTATAATCTATACACATACGCATTGAACCATCTTTCTTCTTTTCCATCTTAGCATTAATCACATATGCCAAGAATGCCTTACAACCTTTTTGTACACATTTCCGCGCCTTCAACATAGCCATAAACGCCATTTCTCCCTTCCTCCGATCCCCATATATAACAATAGGGTTTCCGTCAGAAGATGGTATACGAATTAGCTTCTTAGCACACACAATTTCCGCTTGAATTTCTGCTAACCAATCCATCCCAACCACTACATCAAAATCCTCAATCAAAATTGGCATTAAATCTATTGGAAAATTCTTCCCTTCTATCTCTAGCGGACATCTTCGCAAAATATCTCTTACCACAACATTTTCACCATAGCTATTTCTACTAACAAAGCTTCATCTAACTGACTAACAGGAAAACTCAACTTTTGAACAAATGATAATGACATGAATGAATAACTTGCACCAAAATCAAATAAAACACGCGCAGGTACGAAGTTTAGAAAAAAAGTACCCGACACCACATCCTTTGAACTTCTAGCCTCGTCAGTCGACATTTGAAATGCCCTTCCCGTTGCCTTCGGTGGTTCTGACTTGGGTTTCCCAGATCCGCCTGTCTTCAACCTTGGGCAATCTCTCTTCACGTGACCCGGCTCACGGCATTCAAAACAAATTACCCCTTTTATTGAACAATCCTGCATTAAGTGCCCGACTTTTCCACATTTACTACAAGTTAGAGGACCCTGATACTGACGAGTGTTACACGGACCCACATGAGATTTCCTGCATCGATTACACCATCTAGCCTCGTTACGATTATCTCCAACTTCATTCCCCGAGAATGGTCTTTGCTGACGAAAATTTCCAGATGACTCTTCCCATTTCCTTTTCTCACTTGTTGGTCCACTTTCCAACTTTCCTTGAACCAAATCATCTTCTATCCGCAAGGTTTCTTCAATTGCCTCTTGTATGGTTGAAACCTTAGCATTTCTTAAAGCAGTCTTCATACTAGCCGGTAATCCCCTTTGATACGTCTTTATCTTTGTTTTCTCAACAGGGGCTAAGTGTTCTACCAGATTTAACTTCTCCAGAAACAATCTTGAGTATTCCATAACTGACATATCTCCTTTCTTCATCCCGCGGAACTCGTCTTCAATCTTGTCTAGTGCCCGCTCACTGCAATACTTTTCAAGAATTTTCTTTTTGAAAGCTGCCCATGTGAACTTGGCCAACAATGCCGGTGCGATTGATGATCGCGTAAGGTTCCACCATGTAAGGGCTTCACCCTTAAGAAGATGAGATGCAAATTTAACTTTCTGAGAGTCTTCACATTCACTTGCTTCAAAAGACATCTCGACTTCTCGAATCCAATTCATACATTTAGTGGGATCAGTAGTTCCTGCAAACTCTGGAGGTCTACATCCCAAAAACGTCTTGTATGTACATCTCCGTTCCTTTCTTCCTTCCCGAATAGTCGTATCTGTTTCCGTATTCAAAGTATTTTCCAAATTACCTTGCCCATTCAAAGCATTTTTTTGCCATTGTCTCGCGTTGTCGAATGCTATTATCTCTGTCATCCAACATCTTCATAATTCGCTCCTGTTGTTGAGTCATAGCAGATTCCATAGCTCGGAGCATACTATTCCTCAACCGAGTTTCAAGCGCATCTTCTTCCGCTACTGGGTTCGATGTACCAATGTTAAGTCTCGATACATTTTCTGCTCCTCCGCCTAAAACACGTGGTCTCGGAGAATGTCTAGCTGTTGCTCGATTTTCAGGTTGGTCAGCAGTAGATTCAGATGCTGACTGACCATCACGCGGTTGCTGCACATGACTTCGAGTATTTACCATTTCAGTCTATCAAGCACACGAGAATGATGTAAGAATCAGACTAATTTTGTGTACTAATACACTTATCAATTACCATAATAATAGAGATCAAGTACACTTACATAACAACATATTCATAATAACATTAACTAGATGAAATTATGAACATGTAATATACAAGTATTCTTATTACCATCATTATAATTTTCAACAAATGTATTTTCACAATTCCTAACACTCTCCCATCCTATGTTATCTACCCATTCAACAATATTTCAATCTTATTGTTCTCAGCTTAAGTCTAGGCATACTATAGTCATACCTAGTTCACTTAAACTAGAGCTCTGATACCAACTTGTAACACCCCAAAACAGGGGTTAACAAAAACTTCCATAAAACGGAAGAGTGGTACACATTACTAAAGTGAAAGTGTACATACTCATCATTTCAAAACCATTAAAACAAATATTTAGTTAATTATAACTACTATTGGACCACTAGCTTATTTGATTACTACTATAGCAATCAAATATTAAAAGGATGTCGGAAAGTTCTATCATCAATCTTCCAATCTTTAACTCTCCAACAATGATCCCATGCTCACAACCTCATTCTAGACCTTCTTGTGTCCGGAATCACTAAAATCTGTAACACATAAAACACATGACAAGTGTTAGGCTTTTAAAGCCTAAGTGAGGTTTACACATAGCACATAGAGCATAATCATAGCATGTAGGAATAACAATTCGATACATTCACAAATTGGATTCCATGGAGAAGGTCCATATCGCTACCCAGTTACATCATAATTGAAGATATACCTTGATCGGTACCCCACGGTATTGTCACAAGGCATAACACAACGGAAAACCCCACGGTATCCGAAGGTATGAACCAAATACACTTACCCCACGGTATGTATGAATATATCCTCCAATGCATACTAGGTGCTCCTCCAATTATGTGAATACCAAATATGTTAATCCAAATAAGATTCAAAGCATATTAAACACTTAACAATGGTCCAACCATTTGGCATAGTCAACTCTACTTCCATGTAGTTCACATACATCCACATGTATTCAATCACATTCTATATGATTTCAATAATAAACCACCATGTTTACAATTCAAGAATAAGTCCATTTTGACCATTAAGCCATCAATTCATCATTAAGACATCTATTAAGTCATTATCATAATCACATACCAATGATATATATAATCAAACCAAACTCTTAACACCAACATTTAACATGGCATGCTAAGAAATGAACACAATTAATCCACCATAACTTACTTGAACTCCTCTTGTTCCCCTCTTAACCATTAAGAGCATATAATTCAAGATTTCACATTAACAATACAAAATCAAGATAAGAAATGGTAGATAAGTATAATAAAATCTTTTAGGTACAGATTACTCACCTTTAATCTTCAATTGGTATAACCTTACTTGAAGACTTGAACCCTAATACTCCAATCAAGATGAAATGAAGATGCAAAGCCCTAATTGAAGTTTAATTAAGTAAGATTCATATAACACTTACTTGAATTAGATTAGGTTTGAGATATGAATTTACCTTAGGTTAGATGAAGAAGTCGTTTGAGAGGAAAATGAGCAGAGTAATCTATCTGATTTTGTGAGTTCTATATGTAAAAAATGAGATGACTAAGGACTAAGGGGTGGGTTTAACCCCCTTTTGGCACGTCAGGTGTTTGGCGCCGATCACCCGCGCCGATGCATCAGCGCCATACCATCGGCGCCGGCTTCTGTTTGCCAAACCTCCCAACTTCCACTAATTTGGCCGTAACTTCTTCGTTAGAACCCCGTTTTTACCCCGGAAAGTACCGTTGGCCTCGTATTCAAATTACCCATCCAACTAATCCATAAAATCTAATATTCCACTTTATCATCTATTTTTTCATTAATTTTCTTAAGGAATAAACTTACTGATTCCTATCGGGAATTATCAAATAACAAGTAAAAGTCACAGGTATTACTTAGGATATCAATCATAATCTGAAAAGTCAAAATATTACGAAATATTAGACCTACTATTACTTACGAGGATTTTACGGGTGTTACACTATATTTCTTAGCAAGATTGACCATTTGATTATATGATTCCTCAAGTTCATCAAGATCTTCATCCTCATGCATATCATTATCATTATCATAGCAATTATCACTATAATCACTATCATTATTAGTTGAGTAGCAAGTAGTTACCTCTTTCTCATGGTCGGCCATGAGACATATTTCTTCCTTTCTTTCATCTTTCTCACTATCACTCCAAGCTCCTCCAACAAACGCCTTTTGAGTGTCATTTTGCTTTGCACGTTTGGGACATACATTTGCATAGTGGTTTTTGTCCATGATGTTTGGTGATTTCTTTGAAAGCGGGACCTGTGCTTTCATAGTTCAAGTTTTGGTCCTCATAGTTTGAATTTTGCTCTGAAAGTGGGACTTGGCCACTAACTCCGTTAAAATTGGCCGTTAGAGTCAGGGGAAATTTCGTCCAATCATGTTTTGTCCCCCTTTTGTAATTCTGTTTTATTTTTTCTTGTATTTGTAAATACAATCAAATCTTAGGGACCTGTATGTAATAAACTAATGTATGCTACTTGATAATGTCGATTTTCGACATTATTTTTAATCTCAAAATGGGTGGTTCACGCGTGTCTTCAAGTAAGATAGGTGTGTTTAACGGGTTTTTGGTAAGAAAGTACATGTACAATCATTGCCGTCCAAAAGAGCAGCAGATTCGAGTTTCGGAGCTTAAAATGAGAAAAATCGAAGAAAGATGAGGAACAGTGCTCGGTGCCAGTCTCCGCGCTAGTGAACTGGCGTCGGCATCCGCACTGAGAAGAATTCCAGAACTTGGCGCCAGTCTTGGTGCCAGCCAACTGGCGCGGGCATCCGCGCCGACTTGCAAAACAAAAGCTGGCGCCAGTCAATCCGCGCCGGTGCTGGCCCCTACGTCCAGTTTACTAAAACGTTTCCTGCAGCTAGGGTTGAGACACTTTTGACTTTCAGACGAAGACGACCGACTAAGAGGCGATTTTTGGGAGCGAAAAAGAGATTTTTGAAGGGAAGAACACGAGGGAAACGGATTGGAGCAAGGAATCAAGGACGAACGAGTACGTGAGATTGGAAGGGATTTCTTCTCAGGGAGTTACTTATCATTTTTTTTTACTTTCTTGAACAATGATATCTTTAGCATCTTTTGTAACCTTTCGATTTCCTTCTTACACCCCCAACATGAGCTAAACTATATGTTGGGGGGTTAGATGACGTTTGGGTCTTAGATGTGGATTTTGAATGATTCGTGTTTTGGTTTGTAATAGATGGATGAAGCTTTTGAATCTTTTCTTACTGTGTTTAATAAATTGATCACTTGTTTAACGATTTTACAAATCTTGAGTTCCTTTGAGAAAAGCCTCAAGTTTAGGTCGGATTCAATTGCCACCGGTAGGAATTGGATAGATATATACCAATTCCTTTGGTGTTGTGTTCTCAACCTTTTTCCTTAACTTAATTCAATTGTGTGATCGAGAGATAAACAATTCTTAATTAAGTTAATTTTCATTGTAGCTTGAATGCATTACCCGAGTACCGGGGTCCGAGAAGACCAATGAAAGAGGATTTGGGTAAACCAATTGCCAAATCATAGCCGTCATCAAAGGTGCCACCCACGTTAGAGCTCAAGCAGTTACCGACACATCTAGAATATGCTTATCTAGGCAGCAATTCCACATTACCGGTAATCATAGCTGCACACCTCACTATGGTAGAGAAAGAAAGATTGATCAGGGTATTGAGGGCTCACCAATCAGCCATTGGTTGGACTATAGCAGATTTGAAAGGGCTGAGTCCAACTTTATGCATGCATCGAATCAACTTAGAAGAAGAACACAAGCCAACGGTTCAGCACCAACGCCGGCTGAACCCAAATATGAAAGAAGTGGTTCGAAAAGAGGTGGTAAAACTTCTTGATGCGGGAATCATATACGCTGTAGCCGACAGTCCATGGGTGAGTCCGGTACAAGTGGTACCCAAGAAAAGAGGCATCACGATCGTGAAGAATAACAACAACGAGCTCATCCCGTCACGATCAGTAACAGGGTGGTGTGTATGCATCGATTATCGAAAGTTGAACGATGCCACCAAGAAAGACAACTTCCCACTACCTTTTATTGATCAGATGTTGGAGCGACTTTCGGGCCATGCTTACTACTGTTTTCTCGACGGATATTCGGGATATAATCAAATCCCAATTGCTCCGGAAGATCAAGACAAGACGACCTTTACTTGTCCATATGGCACCTTTGCGTATCGGAGAATGCCGTTAGAGTTATGTAACGCACCGGCTACCTTTCAGAGGTGCATGATGGCCATCTTCTCCGATATGGTGGAGAAAACGATTGATATTTTCATGGACGACTTCTCAGTCTTCGGAGATTCGATCGACACATGCCTTAACCATTTGGAGGCGGTTTTGAAGAGGTGTCAAGAGACGAGCTTGGTGCTGAATTGGGAGAAATGCCACTTCATGGTGACCGAGGGGATTGTTTTGGGTCACAAAATCTCTAAAGATGGTATAGAGGTCGACAAAGCAAAGATAGCCGTGATAGAGAACCTTCCGTATCCTACGACGGTTAAGGGAGTGCGGAGCTTTTTGGGTCACGCCGGGTTCTACCGGCGTTTCATCAAGGATTTTTCCAAAATTTCTAAACCCTTAAGCTCTTTACTTTTGAAAGATGATAATTTTGAATTTACCAACGAGTGTATTTCTGCGTTTGACAAGTTAAAGAAGGAACTCATCTCAGCTCCCATTTTGACCGCACCCGATTGGAGTCTTCCCTTTGAGTTGATGTGCGACGCGAGCGGCATTGCTGTTGGGGCTGTTTTGGGCCAAAGGAGGGACAAAAGGTTACATGTCATCTACTATGCGAGCAAGACTCTAGATGAGGCCCAAGTTAACTATGCCACTACCGAAAAGGAGCTGTTAGCGGTCGTGTACGCGTGCGAAAAGTTCAGATCGTACTTAGTTGGGTCAAAAATCATCGTCTACACCGACCATTCGGCCTTGAAATATTTGATGGCAAAGAAGAACGCGAAACCACGACTTATCAGATGGGTTCTCTTGCTTCAAGAGTTCGATATCGAAATCCGAGACAAAAAGGATCGGAAAACACGGTAGCCGATCACTTGTCCAGAATTGTAGAAGAGGAAACAAAGCCACTTAATACCAAGCCGATCAATGACGCGTTCCCTGACGAGCAACTTTTCGCGGTAAGTTGTGTTGATCCTTGGTTCGCTGACTTAGTTAATTATCTTGCAGGTGATATAAAGCCGTTTGGATTGAACTCACACCAACGGAAAAAGTTCTACACGGATGCTAAGCGGTACTACTGGGATGAGTCGTTCTTGTACAAGAGATGTGGAGATGGAATGATCAGACGCTGTGTACCGGATGAAGAGAAAGAGGGCATCCTCACATTTTGCCACACGTTAGAATGTGGAGGTCATTTCAGCACAGACCGTACGGTTGCAAAGATGTTGCAATCGGGATTTTTCTGGCCAACCATGTTCAAGGACACAAGGAATTTCATCTTAAAGTGTGACCGATGCCAACGGAGTGGGAATATTTCGAAGAGGATGAGATGCCAATGCAAATCTTTGTGGAAGTTGAGCTCTTCGACGTATGGGGCATCGACTTCATGGGTCCCTTCCCTCCATCATACCATAATGAGTACATCTTAGTCGTCGTCGACTACGTCTCGAAGTGGGTGGAGGCTGTTGCTACTCCAACCAATGACTCGAAGACAGTCATTCAGTTTTGAAGAAGAATGTATTTACAAGATTTGGGGTGCCGAGAGCATTAATCAGTGACGAAAGGAGTCACTTCTGCAACAGTTACCTAGAGGCATTATTGAAGAAGTACGGAGTCAAGCATCGAGTGACAATCCCGTATCATCCACAAGCCAACGGATTGGCCGAAGTTTCCAACCGGGTGCGAGCTCATCGTCCAGACGACGGAACCGTGAAGAGTGAAGACGGTTTGCTTTCGTTTTTCTTTTGTGATCCTTTATTTTCTATCATTTTGGATGACTATATAAAATTCGCACATGTTATATTTTGGATGACTGTAATAGATTTGTATCACATTAGGGATAATATGTAATCTAGGTTTGGGGTGGTAGTGTACTCGTGGTTTCTGTTGGTGATCTTTATTGTGTCTTAGAAAATCGATAGGGTTGCAGTTATGACTGATTTTTTTTTCTGAATTACTGTCAGTAGTAAGTAGAACATGATCATTTTGAGGAATGAATCTGTGAGGGATAATATAGTGTTGAATGAGACCCGAAGGATTGTATGCATTAGGGACATTAGTGGAGACCACCCGTAAGGTATTGAGCCAATTAGCTTCGATTCTGAGAGTTAACTTACATAAATTCGATACACTCTTCTCTAATTCTTTGTCGTAGCTATAGTTGATCTCACTATAGAATTGCACCAATTAGCAAAGACGACCATAGGGATATCTAGTGACACTAACATCTTATCTAAGTATGGACCTTGAGAAATGATTCCAGGCAATGTGAGTATCGAGCATTTTTATCTTGCGTATCCTTCGTTTAGAGTGATCCTTAGCCATTTTGCAGCCAAACACTGATTATGTCGATTCTAAACCCCGATACTAAACCCCAACCTCTATAGTAGCCTACCCCTTGTCCAAACAAGTACCGGTTACGAAATGCGGGGTGGGATGTGCATGAAAAAGGGGGGAAATAGAGAGATGTAAATCATAAAGGAGTACGGAAAGAGTGATATGACCAAAAAGGGTCATGCAAAAAAAAATGCAAACAGTGAAAAAGAAATAAGGCCAATTGGCCAGTTCACTGTAGAAAAAATAAACAAAGAGAGAACTCAAATGTATAGAAGGAAAATAAGGATTACCAAGGGAAGTGGGATGACAACACAGTGGAAAAGGCAAGAGATAGCAGGGGGTGAGAACCGTTTGTTCGTACACTGGTTCTTTGAGGACTTTTATTCTACCTTATCTTTCGTTTCTTAGCCAACAGCCTAGCCCCATTACAACCCTTGTAAAGACCTGGATGATCTTTTGGAAAGTATAAGGATAGATGAAAGTTGCACTGATAGTCTTAGTCTTGCTAGTTGGTTCCATCCGAGATCGTTTTATTTGAACATTAGTGCGTCTTTCTTGCTACGTTGTTCATGCTATTATTTCGAGTATTGTTGTACATAACTTCCAATTGTATGACAACATGTGAGATAACCTAGGGTTCAAGTGAATTGAGAGTCCGGTAAGGTAGGGTCGAGGCGAAATTCTCTCTGATCATGCATGACTTTAGGTCGAATTTGATGTACTGTGGTCCCGACCATTTCTATTCTCAAAAAGGTTAGTGCTTCGACCTCTACAAACTGGGAGTTTTTCAATGAAGAGTTCTGATTAATCTGCTAACTCTTTCTATTGACTGAGATGTATAAAGATCCATAAGAAACCACCGACTCCACATTTGTGCGAATTTTGTTATGACCCTGGGTTTTAAATTTTCTATCGCTATTTTGCTTGAGGACAAGCAACGCTCGGTTTGGGGTTGTTGATAATGTCGATTTTCAACATTATTTTTAATCTCAAATTGGGTGGTTCACGCGTGTCTTCAAGTAAGATAGGAGTGTTTAACGGGTTTTTGGTATGAAAGTACAGGTACAATCATTGTCGTTCAAAAGAGCAGCTGATTCGAGTTCCGGAGCTTAAAACGAGAAAAATCGAAGAAAGACGAGGAACAATGCTCGACGCCAGTCTCCGCGCCAGTGAACTGGCACCGGCATCCGCGCCGAGAAGAATTCCAGAACTTGGCGCCAGTCTTGGTGCCAGCCAACTGGCGCCGACATCCGCGCCGACTTGCAAAATAGAAGCTCGCGCCAGTCTTGGCGCCAGTCAATCCGCGCCGGTGCTGGTCCCGACGTCCAGTTTACTAAAACATTTCCTGCAGCTAGGGTTGAGACACTTTTGACTTTCAGACGAAGACGGCCGACTAAGAGGTGATTTTTGGGAGCGAAAAATAGATTTTTGAAGGGAAGAACACGAGGGAAACGGATTAGAGCAAGGAATCAAAGACGAACGAGTACGTGAGATTGGAAGGAATTTCTTCTCAGGGAGTTACTTATCATTTTTTTTGACTTTCTTGAACAATGATAGCTTTAGCATCTTTTGTAACCTTTCGATTTCCTTCTTACACCCCCAACATGAGCTAAACTACATGTTGGGGGTTGGATGACGTTTGGGTCTTAGATGTGGATTTTGAATGATTCGTGTTTTGGTTTGTAATAGATGGATGAAGCTTTTGAATCTTTGCTTACTGTTTTAATAAATTGATCACTTGTTTAACGATTTTACAAATCTTGAGTTCGTTTGAGAGAAGCCTCAAGTTTAGGTCGGATTCAATTGCCACCGGTAGGAATTGGATAGAGATATACCAATTCCTTTGGTGTTGTGTTCTCAACCTTATTCCTTAACTTAATTCAATTGTGTGATCGAGAGATAAACAATTCTTAATTAAGTTAATTTTCATTGTAGCTTGAAAGAGTGCAATGATTCTGGGTTTTGCAATTTATCGATTATTAAAACCAATCATAAGTCATTTAGAGTTCTTATTAATTGATCCATTCAGACTCCAGCCCTCCATCTTCTCTCTAGACATCCCAATCAATCAACTTGTTCTAAGTTTTCGTATGCTTAAATATTTTAGTTTTTCAGAAATTCAAACCAAACCAAATTGTGACCGTTCAGTTAATAGTTAATACAGTCATTGTGGTACTTAACACCTGGTTCCTTTGGGTTCGATACTCGTACTTACGTACATATTACTTGATACGACACCGTACACTTGCGGTTAGTCAAAGGGGGGTATAAACCCGCCTATCACTACTATATATATATATATATATATATATATATAGAGAGAGAGAGAGAGAGGCAATTTCATGTGAAAATCTCTGTTATTTTGAAAACTGTGAAACCCTCCTATCTACCTTAGATGTAATGAATCAATAGTGTAGATCATTTCAGTCTATTTATGTTAACATTCTAATTTTTTTTATTAATAAAAAAATAAAATAATGAAACGGAAGGGTAATTAGGTCATTTGTGAACTGATTTGAAAAAAGGAAATGGGATCAAATCCCTATTTTCCAGCGATGCCATTTGTGAATGGAGATGGATACCCTCCCTATTATCCATTGAGATGAATACCCTCCCTATCATCCATGCATTGTAGTTTACCGGTGTCATGGGACTTGTTGCCTTGTAGAAGAGCCAAATTTGTTCAGGAAATGCATTGTAGAAGACTAGGATGGAACCTAATGCACCTCCAAGAAAAAATCAATTTGATAGAACTGTAGTTTTCTATGCTCTTTGGTTTTAGACCCACCAAACCCAGAAGATTGTTCCGGTCACCGGTCACCGTCATCTCCGTTCATCGTCGTTCATCGCCGTGTCATCTCGGTTTCATCTCCGTTCATCGTCGTTCATCTCCGTTCATCGCCGTGTCATCTCGGTTTCATCTTCGTTTATCGTCATTCATCCCTGTGTCATCTCGGTTTAATATCCGTTTTCATATCAGTTCCATCTACATTCATCTCCGGTTCATATCCGTTCACTTACGTTTTCATCTCCGGTTCATACTCGTTTATCTCCATTCACCGTGGGTTCATATCCGTTCACTTCCTTTTCATCTCTGTTTTTTTTATTTCATCTTCTTCATCAGTCGTTCACTTCGCTTCCGACCATGAATTTCGTTGAGCAAACAGAGATATATTCAACAGTCGAATGATGGTTCGTCGTACGAATTCGACATAACTAATTGAGAGTTATCAAATTCAGAGTTTTTAGCTTCTCCGATTGTTTTTCAATTCAAATTTAGAATATTCGGTTTCCCTAATTAAGCGGTATCAAATCAAACATATTTCCGAAAATCATAATTATCATGATTTCCATAATTAACGACTAGATTACATATTGACGAAACTGCCCTCTAATAAATAGTTAAGAAAAATTCTGATTGGTCGAAGCAGGTTTTCAAAGTTAGGGTGGTTTTCATAATATCCCTCCCTTATATATATATATATATATATATCTGAAAACGGGTCGACCCGGTGTAGGTGGAGCTTCCACCACATTACTCTTATCTTTCATACCCATTGGGAATAACTTAACCAAATTGGAGCTCTCTGTAAGATCAATGTTACAAAGATTATCAGGAAATCTATCAATATCACCAAATGGGTCTTCTTTTCTAGCTTGACTCCATGTAAAACACAACAGTCAATCAAAAAGCTTCAATCTTTATTTCAAGAAAAACAAGAAACAATGAGTGTTCATGCATTATAACTTAAGCCGGAGGATGAGAAGGGTGAATATAGTTGCAGGTTTTGAGGTCCATTAATGGAGTTTAAGGTGAAGGGTAGATGGGGTCTGTAGGGGTCAGTTTTAGTTAGAACATGGTATTAGGAAAAAAAACGTGGGTGAATGAAGACAAAAATAGGAGAATGCTTAAGTAGGAAACATGGGAGTGACTGCTGGATAATACAATGGTCCTCGTGCCTCTATAAGACTCACCAACCGAATACCCTATCTTCAAGACGGTTCTACCACTACCCAACCCTCTCCTTTTTTCTCGACATCACCCTTCATCATCGGAGCCATTCCGGTGAGCATCTCCAGTGATGATCGAAACCACTATATGTGTGTGTGAGTAAGTGAAACATAGGGGCTATAATCGTCGTGGTGACCATCGGCACCACCAACGACACCATCACCGTGAACTTCAACCTTTCCATTACCGTGATCTTCATCGGCCGTTACCATCGCTAACACCCAAGAATCCCACCAAATCCCGTGATCTTCAACCTTTCCATCCCCATATATGCATAGAGACTTCCACGAATCCCACCAACCAAGCTCATCTGCTTCTGTTTCTGCTTCTTCCTCGTCTTTTTTATCTGAAAATGGTTTGAAAGTCAATTATGAAGAAGGCATCAACATTTTTGATGATGGTGATCAGGTGGTCGATTTAACGATGTTTTTACGGGGGTGGACGGTGACTGAACGGAGAGGCCATAGGTTTTCCAGGAAGCGGCGAAAGATCTCATAAGTTTAGCTCATAGTGAACCGTCGTCTATGGCGGAATCCGATGTTACCCAGAGGCATGTAATGTTTATCGCCAAAATGAGGAGTGGGTAGGGGAGGCCATAGTGAAGCAAGGAAGAAGGGGAGAAATGGGGTGATGGTGTGGTTCACCGAAGAAAGACAGGGACGTCGATGGTCCCTGTGTGTATGCATGTCCCTCTATAGTCACTTATATATATATATATATATATATATATATATATATATATATATATAGGGAGAGGTTCATTTGAGAAGTGCTAAATATATGAGAAATAAAGAAGTAATCTTGGCCATTCATACGGTCAACATTTGCGGCTTTGACCGAGAAGTAGCGGATAATTCCTGCGTGGTCTGCGCGTGGTCTGCACAAGATAGAGGTGTAGTTTCGTAAAATACGCAGGGACGAGTTTATATATGAATCTGTGTGATTCACTTATGAACTATACGTTCATATGTGAACCTTTGTAATTCACATGTGAACTCTTTTTAACTAATTCATATATGAACCTTTGTGATTCATATATGAATCAGTTAATTAGTTCATATGAGAATTAGTTAAAAAATAGTTCATATATGAATCACAAAGGTTCATATATGAATCAGTTAATTGGTTTAACTGATTCATATAAGAACCTACAGTTAATTAGTTCATATATGAAACACAAAGGTTCATATATTAATCACAAAAGTTCTTATATGAATTAGTTAAAAGGAGTTCATATGTGAATTACATGGGTTCACATATGAACATATAGTTCAGATGTGATCACACTGATTCATATATGAACTCGTCCCATGTTTTTGTAAAAGTTACGAAACTGCCTTTCTATTTTTGGAACAGACGCAACTTTTGACCAGTCAGAACCACAACTTTTGACCAGTCATAGCAACAACTTTTGACCAGTCATAGGAACAAATTTTGATCAGTCAGAGCCACAACTTTTGACCAGTCAAAGCCGCAACTTTTAACCAAGTAAAGTCGATCTTGACCGAATAAATGGCCAAGATTACTTATCTATTTCTCATATATTTAGCACTTCTCAAATGAGCCTAAGGCTATATATATATATATATATATATATATATATATATATATAGGGAGAGGTTCAAATGAGAAGTGCTAAATATTTGAGAAGTAAAGAAGTGATCTTAGTCATTCATTCGGTCAAGATCGGCGTCTTTGACCGAGAAGCAACTAATAATTCCTCGCGTGGTCTGCACAAGATAGAGGGTAGTTTTGTAAAAAATACGCGGGACGAGTTCATATATGAATCTGTGTGATTCACATATGAACTATACGTTCATATATAAACCTTTGTAATTCACATATGAACTCTTTTTAACTAATTCATATATGAACCTTTGTGATTCATATATGAATCAGTTAATTAGTTCATATGAGAATTAGTTAAAAAAAAGTTCATATATGAATCACAAAGGTTCATATATGAATCACAAAGATTCATATATGAATCAGTTAATTGGTTCAACTGATTCATATATGAACCTACAGTTAATTAGTTTCATATATGAATCACAAAGGTTCATATATGAATCAGTTAATTGGTTCAACTGATTCATATATGAACCTACAGTTAATTAGTTTCATATATGAAACACAAAGGTTCATATATGAATCACAAGGTTCATATATGAATTAGTTAAAAAGAGTTCATATGTGAATTACAAAGGTTCATATATCAACGTGTAGTTCATATGTGAATCACACAGATTCATATATGAACTCGTCCCGTGTTTTTTGTAAAAGTTACGAAATTGCCCTTCTATTTTTGGAATAACCACAACTTTTGACCAGTCAAAGCCGCAACTTTTGACCAATTAAAACCGATCTGGACCGAATAAATAGCCAAGATTACTTCTCTACTTCTCAAATATTTAGCACTTCTCATTTGAACCCTTGGCTATATATATATATATATAGAACGATAATGTTAATCCCAGTTTGATCAGGTAACAATAAATCAGTAAACAATAACACGAACAATTGATTATTTCAATCTGTCATCCCTCTCGTATTCAGAAATCAAGATAGTTACAAAGGTTAGAATGAAGAACACAACTATCTCTCTCTCTCTAATGAATCTCTTGGATGTCTAATCAATTGCTAACCTAATTCTAAAGGTTAACATAACCTTAAATACCTAGGCCTTAGACAACAAGGCCCAAGCCCATTAAACACAAATCTAAGCCCAATTAACATAATTAAGGCTTTTACAATAATTAACCTCTATAATTAAACTAATTACGCTTTACATAAATATTTATATATCTTTCTAATATGTAGGACATTTATGGTCTTAACAATCTCCCCCCTAAAGATATATAAATAAAAATCGGTCTTGAAATCTTCAGATCTTGATCTTCTCTCCCTTTGGAATCTTTGAGACACTTCGGTGTTGCTCGTCTTCATGTCTTTTTTCGCTCCCCTTGAATAAAGCTCTTGAATTAGCTTTCAACTTTAAAAGAACTTGTAGAACCAATATGCTCGAAGGAGGAAAGAATTTGAAGCAAACACCCCTTGATAAACGATGAGAAGAGTTGATCACATGTAAACACTTTGATCACTTGTATGCACTTTGAAACTCTTTGGATCTCGGAACGGATCAATCATTCGGGAAAAATCGGTCAACAGTTACTCCCCCTTGGCTTTTGCATGGGGACTTCTTTACTCCCCCTCGGCTTTTGCATGGGGACTTCTTTACTCCCCCTCAACTTGATATTCGGTGTCTTTGAATCTGTACCCTTTCTCCCCCTCATGATGAGTAGGAGCATCCAGAGCATCATGCACGTTCAAAGACAATAGTAACGAGTAGCAAAAAATCCAGATAAAACATTAAGTAACCAGAATGGGGTAATCATCTAACACAGAAATACAAAAGTAACTGTTATCACAACAATTAAAAATTGTGTGGCCTATGTTCAGAGTTGGCAATGGGGAATCTCTGATAGGACTTCCAGTTATCACTGAAGTAAAATATTAAAAATTACCTCTCAAACTGTTCCGACAATATCACAAAGATATGCAATGGGAATCACAAAGACTCGTGCATGTGTGAAAGAATAAAATTGTATCTGTTAGGCTCAAAATATTGATTTAACTTGGGACGCAAGTTAAAATCAATTGACATAGTGATTAGAATATGAAGTTCGGAGACCGGAGCTGGTGTCTTCCTTTTTCAATATCTAAGACCTCCGAGTGAGGAATAGATAGATTATGTGCTAATCTCCGTGAATATATGAAACAAACATCTGTTGTGAGATACTTGAGTGGCTAGGTGGGGTGACACTAGTTATCGACACTAGGTCCATGTCTGTTTCAATATTCATCTCCAATGAACGAGAATGAATAGATTGTGTGGTTATCCGGATAACTGACTCGGTTTGGTAAGGACCAATAATTCTTTTAAGTCCTGTCACAACCTCACCATATTCTTTTCACTCCGAACTCATCTATCAATCTAGACCCCTCACTGTAGTCTATAAGGGATGTGTTTCTTGGGTAGGTCCTTCCGGTTCTGGCTTGACCATAGAAACGGTGTAATACCTAACACTCCTTTCATGCATCGAGTAAATCAGATAAGTAAACAGAGAAATACGAGTTCTAAACTGAAATGTTTAGAAGTCAAGGCATTTAAGAACGAGTCCTGATCTGAGATGATCAGAAGACATAAAAATTAAGTTCGAGTTCTGATATGATGTAATCAGAAGTCATGATAATTAAGAACGAGTTCTGAACTGAATTATTCAGAAGTCGTTGTTTGAAATAACAGAATTTCAATGAGACAAGATCAAACGCAAAACAGAATGACTCAGTAAGCACAGTATTTTCAAAAATGAAACAATGATTAGAAAGTTTAATTGTGAAGAACAAGTCACAATTAATATATCATATAAGAATTGAATCATTGATGTGAAATCATGAACTATGAACACAAAGTGGGATTCAAAACCGAGTGTATTTCCATCGAAAAATCAACAAACATTTGAGACATGGAAATAACTAAATCAAGAAAGTTTTGGACATGGCAATCATGGAAGTTAAACTTAGATAATAACAAGCGCAAGTAAGTTATTCAGAATGAATTGCCATGGATTTTGAATTCAGTTGAAGTTCGCTTACCTTTTAGAAGATAGTACTCCCCCTCAGAATTGGCATAACCTTTGAATTCTCGTCATGTGATTTGAATAATAGAAATTAAAACCGCACATGACATTCCTACAAAACAGATTAGACAGATTTTGGTATCCATCTTTTGATGGATCCTGGACAGTTAGATGCCCTATGAGGACCTGGGATACTATAAGTACCATACCAATACGGAGCATGGTCTTTCTTCACAAAGTCACTTGTTCCACAATAAGAGCAACACAGCTTCTGTGTAGATAAACTGATCAGTTTGTTAACAGGATAAACTCGATCAGTTTTCACAAAAGGTTTAGCATGGAAAGTTGTGTTGTTCTTTTTACTTTTAACAGGGACAAATGGCTTTGGAGCAGGAGTGGTTCCTTTAACTTTCCAAACCATGTTTACTCTCTTGAAAGATGGAGTGTCTTTATTATCAACACGAGAATTATAGAAAAGATTAGAAGGTCGAATCTGATCCTTTGAAAAATCATTTGATTTGACAAAATTCTTTGAAGAATGATTTGTAGAAAATGAACTTGAAGCATAAGAAGGTTGAACACCTTTGAACTTGCTTTCTTCAAGTTTCTTGACTTTAACGGATAAATCATTTCGTTCTTTGAGAATTAAATCAAATTTCTTTTGTAAATTAGATTTAACCATTTGCTCCTTCAATATCTCGGTTGCTAATCCAGATAATCTCTGTGTAAGTTTAGAGATCTCAGTTTGAAAAATCTTTCTCTCTTTTGCAAAATCATCTTTCAAACATTTAGATCTAAAACCTTCAACCTTCCTCTTTTCAGTCTCTTCGCTTAGAATGTCTAATTCTTTTCTCCAAATCAGTTATTTTTAAAGAAAGTTCTCCATTCTTTTTAGTAAAAGATTTGCGTTCAGTTTCAAACTTCTCTCTTTCTAAAATCAAAACTTTTTCAAAGTTGGAGATCTGTTTTGAAAGTTTTAGACACATAAGCTCAAGACTTTTCTTCTCTTCAAGAGATTTGGTTGAAAGCCCAGATTGCTTTTGTGTAAGCAATTGTCTTTCCTTTGCAAAGCTTTCTTTCTCCTTCTCAAAAACCTTTTCAAGAGTATTTAGTTTACTTTTAAGCTCAAGGTTTTCACAGTTCAGGAGTTTACCTTTCTCTTCTTCTTCAGTCAGCTTCTCAGAACTGTTCCACATTTGAGATTTCAGTTCCTTCAGTTCTTTAATGTACTTGTTGCACAAGTCATCTGATCGCTTGATATTCTTTTCATGTAGCTTTGCTTTCTCTTTCTCAGTCTCCTTGATATCATCTCGTGATGATAAATCATATAGCTTCTTTTTCAGCTCTGTGTTTTCAGACTCTAATGCTGTTGCCTTTTCTTCAGATTTAGCAAGCTTCTCAGAACTTTCAATTGTTTGCAATTTCAGTTCCTTTATCTTGTCTTGTGATGGCAAGTCAGAGATCTTCCTTTTCAGCTCAGTGTTCTCAGATTCTAAGATCGTTGCCTTTTCTTCTGCTTTATCCAGCTTCTCAGAATATTCACATACTTGATTTTCCCGTGCCTTCAGTTCTTTGCGGTACGTTATGCACGATTCATTTGCACTCTTCCAATTCTCTTCATGCATTCTTTCAATGGCTTTACACGAAGGATTAAAGCAATACGACATTGTTACCTGAAAAATTGATCGTTGATCGGTGTTATTTTGAAGAATCAAAAATTGCGGAAGAAAATCAAAAATTAAATTTGAAAAACAAATCTAAAAATAATTTCGTTTCCAAGATTTAATGTCTGATTATTATCGAATTCGAACGAACGAAATCACTCTTCGAGAGTGAAATCTGCAAGATAAACAAACCAAGTTAGATCAAACACGACGAAAAATAAGTCACAAAAATAATAATAGTCGCTAATAATTGCAAATCGATCGTTAAGAAAAAATCGCAACTTTCGTTTAAACTTTTAATCACGAGACGTGCGGTAACTCGGGTACCGTCGAGAACTAACCAACCAAACTTACCAAACACAACTTACCGGAAGATTGAGCTTCTCGCAAGTAAAAACAACTTACCGGATGATGTGATGCTTACCGAATGAACTTTCCGGATAAAGGAACACTTACCGGTTGATGGACAGCTTACCGGGTGAGAAGTGCTTTCCGGATGTAATGAGAACTTTACCGGATGATGAGATAAACAAATACTTACCGGGTACGAAGATACCGGATGGAGTCCGGGTAAAATGGCTTACCGGGTGATATGATACTCGAAAAAAATAGCACTTACCGGATGAGTGAGAACGTACCGGATGATGAGTGAACTTTCCGGGTGAGAAGTGCTTTCCGAATGGGGAGCTTACCAGATAAATCTTGTTTACCGGATGAAAATCAAATCAAACAAACAATTAAACAAACAAAGCAAAAAATAATATTCAATGTAATATATATATATGTATATCTATGCCTACGAGATATGCAGCAAAACAAAAACAAAAAAAAACTTTACTTGGAACTAATATCAAAGGATGGTCAAAGGAAAGTCACCTCGGTCAAATAGTGCGGCCAAACAAAAAAAATATCCGGAAAGTTGGAAAAATGAGTTTGATCGGAAAGATTTGATATTTGGTCCGGAAAGTTGGTATTTTGTCCGGAAAAGTATAGGTGACCGAAAAAATGAGTTTGACCGGAAAGATTTGATATTTGGGTTTGACCGGAAAGTTGATTCCAAAAAAAGATTTATCCGGATAGTTTTGTTTTGTCCGGAAAGTAATGAGAAGTTAAGAAACTTACCCGAAAACTGCGGCTGTGGTTACAATTCGGATCTGGGATCGATAGGGTTGCTTGATTTCACTTCTGTAGGGTTAGATTTTGACCAAAAACACAAAAACAAACATACCCAAATCGATTTCTGAGCAAAATATATCCTATTTTTCACAAACCACCACAAAGACTTAAGAACACCAACAACTTAAGATTTGATTTTTTTTAAATTGAAAGATTAAAACCTTTGAGAATCGATGTAGACGCAGATAAACAGCAGATAAACGCGAGTAACCAATCGAGATCTAACAAACGAATTATTAAATCAACGAAAGAACTTTGCAAACCCGATTGAAGAACACTTTTCTTCCAGAAAATCTGCAGTATTTCGATAAATATCTGGGAGCCTTCTGGACCTCAAACGATTAATCCAACCGGTCAGAATGTAAAATAGACTGTCGTGAAGCTACTGTCCAAAATCGCGACGATCCGACGGTTCAAACTCCGACAATGGGCGAAACGGCTCGCTGCGATTTTTCAGAAAATTAACTACGAATTTCTTGCCTTTTCTCGCTTTCATTCGATTTCTTCTATGTCTTCAAATCACTGATTCTGCTTTGATACCAATTGTTAATCCCAGTTTGATCAGGTAACAATAAATCAGTAAACAATAACACGAACAATTGATTATTTCAATCTGTCATCCTTCTCGTATTCAGAAATCAAGATAGTTACAAAGGTTAGAATGAAGAACACAACTATCTCTCTCTCTCTCTAATGAATCTCTTGGATGGCTAATCAATTGCTAACCTAATTCTAAAGGTTAACATAACCTTAAATACCTAGGCCTTAGACAACAAGGCCCAAGCCCATTAAACACAAAGCTAAGCCCAATTAACATAATTAAGGCTTTTACAATAATTAACCTCTATAATTAAACTAATTACCCTTTACATAATTATTTATATATCTTTCTAATATGTAGGACATTTATGGTCCTAACAGATAATCAAATGAGAACCACAAATATGTTACAAACCCGTGATAACCAATATAAAAATGTTTGTTTACATGAATTTTTTTTCATCAAAACCTATGATTTAATATATTGTTATGAAAATATTACATGCGAAAAACGAATTTTGTTTCACCTAGTGAAATGAAAAATGCTCGTAAAAAATATTCACATGGTGAAACAAATCCATGTGAAACTATCATATTATGAAACACATATATGTGAAGCAAAATATAATAAATCCTAGTATTTGATGAAAAAAATATAATGTAAAGAAATATTTTTTATATCGGTTCTCACGGTTTATAACATATTTGTGGTTCTCAATTGATTTAACCCATATATATATATATATATATATATATATAGAGAGAGAGAGAGAGAGAGAGAGAGAGGGGTTCAAGGGAAAACCTCAAAAAAACGGAAAACTAAAGAACACCCTAGGGGTCCTTCATCTGGACGGTATGCATTTGTGCATACATGTAAATTAAGTTGACTTTTTGGTTTTTATGCACAAGTGCATTATGCATTTGTGCATATGTATGTGTGCATGTTACAAATTACCTGTATATACAAGTGTATACCGTCCAGATGAAGGGCCCCTAGGGTGTTCTTCAAATTTTCGTTTTTTTTTTGAGGTTTTTCCCTTGAACCTTATATATATAAAATTTACAAATACAAGAAATACAAAAAATTGCAAAAAGGGTAGGAACACATGGTTGGACGAAAATACGCCTGACTCTAACAGTCGTTTTTAATGGAGTTAGTGGCCAGATCCTACTTTCAGAGCAAAATTCAAACTATAAGGACCAAAACTTGAATTATGAAAGCACATGGCCTGCTTTCAAAGAAGTGACCAAATATCAGGGACCAAAATTGGAGTTTATTCTTTTTCTAAAGATATATATTAGTCTTAGGGACGAAAAAATAAAAACAATAATGACAAAATAAAGACTTTTAAATATTAGGGACAAAAGTCGTTATAAAACAACAAAACCTAAGGACTAAAATAATATTTTACTCAAAATTTTGTACTAACCAATCTCGTTTCCTAATTATCCATGGAGTAAACTACAAATTTGGTCCCTATGGTTTATCAGTTAAAACAGTGTTTATCCTTACAGTTTCAAAAGTACAAGATGGTCTTCGTGCTTTGCAAAATCGTATGGATTTGGTCACTTATAAAAACAGTTATTTAAAGGAAATTTTGTCTTTTTCACCTTTATCTAATTTTTTATTTAATAAATAAATAAATACGTAAGTTGGAGGGACCAAGAATGTAATTTACTCTGATATATGATTTTATATTATATATACACACACATCATACACAAATAATCATGATGGAGACCCGATATCATCCCCTCCCAACATGGCCTCTCTACTCCAGCAAATACCTCTCTTCTTTGACGTGCTACTCTCAATATAGAACACATTGTATATAGAACCCATCCCTCGAATTTCGATTCTCGGTCCCAACCACCACCTATGACTTACGTCAACATCTTTTGGCTTTGGCATATCTGCATCCTCACTTTCACGCCAATCGTTTTGGATTTGATGCTACATGTAATCAATCGAGGTTGGAAGACGAGGAGGTTAGAGTTGAGGGCTATTACACCCTGAAAACCATTCAATATCTTGGTGTAACGGTGTCTTAGTGAAACATGTTAGTGTTTTCGAGAAGGGTTTCACTGGTATGAAAGTTTTGGGAAAGAGTTCGTCTAGGTGGGCAGAAAGGTAAACATATGCATTGTTGTTGATTTTTTAAGTGAATGAAACATACTACTTATAATGGGGTTTGGAACCTAGTCAAGCTAGGCGGTTCATCCGTACGACGATTACTATTAATTGTTATAAAATGATACAAGGGGCATATAACAAAACCCCGTATAGAATAATATAAAATACATCACCTAAAACGATGTCTTCGTGCCTTTTCTTGAAGAAAAAATATCAATTATTTTATCGAAGTTAACATTTGCTAAAAATTTACTTTAAATACTCAAAATTGCTAATTCGTTCAATCTTTTTTCACTCATAGTAGACCGCATATATGACTTCAGCAACTTCAATTTCAAAAAAATGGGCACGGTCAACAAAATCTTATATGCGAGCACAACATTTGGAAGCATATTGATCTCCTTCGCAAACTTCATAATTTGAATTGATATCCAAGGTCGTTCTCTTCTGTATGCTTTTGACGACAACATTTCCTGCAAAACTTGTAACTCCATAAACAAATATGTACCATCAATATTAGAATCATCACCATTTGTTAAAGCAACTTCAAGATTCAAACAACATTTTTTCAAATTATCATCATCTAAATGAGCTAACTTTGATCCATCAAACAAGAAGCCTAAATCGATCAAAACTTTTCGTTCGTTCAACTATAGTAAGCAGTCATATCAACTAAAACAAGAAAGTAAGCAGTTCGAAATGGTTTTTGAGCAGATTTTTGTTCCCCTTCTATATATGGTCAATTCCAATGTTATTTCCAATTTCTTTGGCCTCAAGACTAGCATAGTTAAATCCAGTTTCCCTATATTTTTCAGAATAATTGACCAGTCCCTCCAAATTTTGCAGGATAACAAGAAGCATATCTTTCGGCTGTAACTTTTTACTAAGCAAATTAATTTTATATAAAATTTCATGGCAATTAACCAAACTAAGAATAAATTCGAAATTTGAAAGTTCACCATTTACCAAGGACTTGGCATCTGTACATACTTTTTCGTCGTCACTTACCTAAGCTAATCTTATTAAAGCTTCTTTTATTTGGACGACTTCTTTTATAGCTTTAACACTTTCAACATGACTTTCTCAAAGAGTAGTAGACAAAGATTTCAAAGTTAAATCATCAATATATCCAAGTAAAACACTCAAATCATTTCGTAGAATTGGAGAACACATCGTATATTGTTTGACATGTCCCAATTTTTTTTTGCTTTGTGACAAGAATTTGCCATATCACGCAAAACTAAATTAAGACAATGACAACCACAAGGCATATAAAAAGCTCTAGGATCTATATCAACTAATCATTTTTGCACGCCTTGATGTTTACCTTTCATATTAGATAAATTATCGTACCGTTGTCCTCGCACACAACTAATATCTAAATCAAGATCTTTTAAAACAACCTTGTACCACATTGAAAAGACCTAAACCCAGATGGATCTTCTACAACCAAAAGCTCAAAGAAAACTCGTCAACTTTAATTGGGGCACCTGACACATCGGCACATCTTATAATTAATGTTATTTTTGTTCTTTACGACTTGCATCGGGAGTGCATTCAAGAATTACCGAAAAATACTTTGCCTCCTTTATTATTTTGATAGTTACATTTTTCACATCAGATGCCAACATTTCAGTCAATTCATTTTGAATTTTATACCTAAAAAGTTTCCATTAGCATTTTCATAAAGTTTTTTCAATTGTTCCACGAAAATCCAAGTTATATTGTGCTAAGCATCTCACAACTTATTATTCTAATAAAAACTTCTCTCCAATGATAGGTATCTTTCTTGATCAATTCTTGCAATTCTTTATCAATTGTTTGACTTTTATTCAATCTCACTCGCAACTCAGACCAAGTATTCACTAAATCATATGTTCAGAACTATGTTCATGCAAGTTTAATGTTTCACCTAAATGTTTCAAATCATTTATCCGTTCAAGAGCTAATTGACTTCTAGACTGAGCAGTTTTGAATAACTTGCAACAAAAACAGAAGACATTATCGAACTCGTTGGAATAAATCAACAATTTTCTATCGTAAGAATCACCATTTCCTAACTTACGAATATAATACTCGCAAGAAAAATGCCTACCTACTTTAAATTGATACCAATTTCCCTTAGGGGACCTTTTTCTACAAACAAATCCCTCATTTTTTAATCTAACCATCCCAAACTCGTGGATTGTAAATATTTAAACTAAATTTATCATAACAATAGTTTTCTAGATTTCACAAACTCTATCCTAATCATGAAAAGGTTTTTTCAGTATTTTCAACAAAATCATCAACTAATTATTCAATAAGATTTTCAGTAGTTTCAACAAAATCATTAGAACTGATATCATTAAGTAATTCTTCAACTGGATCTTCAGAATCATTTTCATGCCACATAAAATATCAATTTTAAAGATCCTTGATGGGATTGAACAATCTGTTGTTGTCTTTTTTTTTTCCTTCCTATTTTAAGCACCAGACGGCTGTGATTGAGGGAACGTGTTTAATGATGACGAAGAATATGTCCATATTTTAGCATAGAAGGATAGAACCTGAAAAAAGCAATGGCGAAATGCAAATCACCATTCACTTTCTTCATGACTACAACATCTGAGAATGGTAGGACATCGCCAAACAATTGCTAAATTGGATAAAGCATTATCCCCGTTCCCTTTCAAGGCAAAAGTCACATTGTGATTGTAAATGACATAACTAGTTGAGTAAATTTAAGACTAATTACTCAACTAATTGAGTAAGTTTGAGAGTTGAGCGAACCGGGATGAATCGAAATATCACCCTCACAGAATGACAAAAATAGATTGCATTCGAACTAGAGTGAAACACTGAAAAGCAAACATTCGAACTTACCTGATATATTAACGAATAGCCGAGACAGAGAGGGCAACGGTAATTTTTTTCATATATTGACTCTCCATAATCGTGATTATTGCTTCCTGACTCGTTCAATGCATGGAAATTGGAAATCATCATTATAGTTTTGTAACTGAGCGACATCTGAGAGAGATAGCTGAGAGAGCACCCCTTTGCAATCGGATAAACTAGAGATCTATTGATTGTGTTGTCGTGGATGTTTAACTTGGGTTTGGGCTCATCCTTTTTTCAGTTTTTTTATAATATATGGACCATAACTGACGAGCTTATGATGCTCCATAGAATTTTGCTGCTCTGGGCTGTTGCACGGGATGCCCTTGTCCAGGCACGACCCTAGGATCGTCGACGGTAAGGTTTATGTGGAAGGATTTGGTGGACTTGTGGCATAATTTTAGTGGAGAAATATAAAATGAATTTTAAAGTTTATTAGAAAAATAATAATTAAGAAACCTAAAAAGACAAAAATGGCCATCACTTAATCGGGTGTTTTTTAATATTTGCTAAAAGGAGGGACCAAATCCAAACACTTTTGCAAGTCACGATGACCAAGTTGTATTTTTGAAATTGTAGAGGTGAAAAGTATTATAATCGACAAATCACGTACATGGGCCAAATTTGTAAGTTATTCTTATTCCTGTTGATAAATTACAATAATTTAAATATATACTTTCAGTGAATAAAAGTATAAAACATTGACTTTTGAATAAATCTTAATTTTGGTCCATGTGGTTTGATAAAAATCTTGGAAATTGTCCGTAGAGTTCATTTATTAAAAAAAAGAAATAAAAGAGTAAACACCTGAAAACACAACTTAAAAAAAAATTTAAAAATAAAAACAGTTCATATTAAAATGGAGATATAAAGAAAAAAACTAAAATAAGTTCATTTAATGGATGGGGGTTAACATCCGTTAGTGTGAGGGACCAAAACCAGTCAAAAGTGCAAACAATAATGGCTAACTTGTAATAAACGAACTATAGGGACGATTTTCAAGATTTTTAACATACCACAGGGACCAAAATTAAGATTTACTCTTGAATTTTTATGTACAAACAATTAAGAGTGAAGCTTATACATACATTAATTGGATGCATATTATTCAAGACCGGTAGGTCATAACATTGATCGAGCTACATCCAGCTCTCCACATCTCGTTAATTTCCTCCCCTGAAGCTGGAAGAAATTTGATTAATTTTCAAATCATTTCATTTATATAAAATTTTTGACCATTTTTTCTCTATTTTTTGAATTCACGTTTAATTAACTTCGTTTAACATATGATTTATTATATATTACTTATGATCTGCTATGTAAATTTTTGTATATCACATACGATAATATACGTTTGAATATAAGTGACACATAATCAAATGTGATAATATTTACATCATATAAAGATCTATAAATATAAATATACACAATCACATATAATTAACTAAAATTTCTACAAATACCATACTTTGATATGTATAAAATCCCACATTATTATATCACTTATGATATTTGATAATAATTGGAGTTTTTTATTAGGGAAATTAATTAAAATGCCCTAATTTGACTTCCTATTTATTATAATGCCCTCTCTCTCTCCCATCTTACCAAAATACCCTGAAAATTCGTGGCTAACTCGTGGCCCACGAATTTAAAAAAAAACTCAAATCAGATTCATAATCCGTGGATAATGCAATTTAATTTCGTGGGTTTTGATAACATTTCGTGGGTTTTGGATACTTTTAAAAAATTATTTAAGATACTTTTTGATAACATTTCGTGGGTTTTGATAACAATTCGTGAGTTTGCAATTCGTGGGTTTTAATAACAATTCGTGGGTCACTTTGAATTTTTTTGATAACAACTCGTGGGTTTTGAATTTTTTTTTTAATTTTCAAAGACGAATATTTTAAGATACTTTTTGTGGGCCACGAAATTTTATCACTAATCACGAAATTAAATTGCATTATCCACGGATTATGAATCTGATTTGGGTATTTTTTTTTTAAATTCGTGGGCCACGAATTAGACCACGAATTTTCAGGTATTTTGGTAAGATGGGAGAGAGAGAGGGCATTATAATAGATAGGAAGTCAAATTAGGGCATTTTAATTAATTTCCCTTTTTATTATTATTAAAAGTGTACCTAGAGAGAATATTATAAAATTTAATTTAATAAAACATTATGAATTAATTAAAATTAAAAGGTAAATAAATCGAAAAGAAATAATGAGAATTTGAAGGATTTATCCAAATAAAAATAATAATTATTCTAAATTCTAAAATTATTTTCTATTATTTATTTATTATAGATATATTATATATAAGTGAATGATCGTGTAAGAAGTTAAGGTTAACGTGAGAAGTGTGATAAATGAATACGAACCGTTGACTTCTTTTAATCTAATGACCTCCCATGAATTGTGTCTTAGAAGAGAATGAATCCGGTGCATCTTGGTACATCTCATCATAATGTGCGTCCATTTCTCATCCAACGGTTGATAACCATTTCTCACGTTTCCCACGTTAATCCGTCCGTATATATAGACGTATGGTGTATCATTTATAATGAATATCATGGTAAAATAATTAACGTCCATTATTCTTTATGGACGGAGACAAATAGAGATATGTGTGGCAACTAATTATCAAGTTTGTAAATGAACTTTCTTGTGTAATTTTTTTTATTAATGCATGTACTAATTATATGTTTTTGGAAAGTACAAATTTGTCAAAAATATTACCATAATATATACATGTACATACATATATACACACGAACTAATTAATTTTGAACGTTTTAACTAGAAAATAAAACGACGTAATTAATGAATGAAGTTTAAATCCACAAACACTTGGCTTTCAATAACATTCATACTACCAAACTTCAAAATTAAAGCACATAGGTTAGGTGAAGATTTGCCAATTCAATTTCCGTGTGTATCATTAATTAATCGGGCAGTGCTAATGGCACCACAAAAATAAGGTGTTGAATGCAATGTTTTTCGATCCAATCATTTTTGTTTGTTTTATTGCAATCATTATACTACTATATATATTATTTGACAAATATATATATATATATTGTTATTTATTTGTTTTATATATATATATATATTAGAAATATATATATATATTGTTATTCTATTTTTTTCTTTTATATATATATATATATACTGGATATTAAAGAGACCTAATAATTCTAACAAACCCTACAACCACAATCTTAACCATAGATTATAGATCAACGGAAGAAATTAATTCCTGAATTTAATCAATATTAATTATTAAATAATTACATTATTTCCTAAAAAAACTAGCGGCAGGGGCATATTGGGTATTTCATCCCAAGAATCAAACCCGACGGTTGATTTTTGAATAGGCAGTTCATCATCAACATCCCAGTTTGCATCTTGCAAAGACCTTCGAAGAAGCATCAATGGCAGAACGAAATCATGGTAAACAGTTGCTAATTTCATTCCTATGTTACTCGATTCTATTCTCCATCTGAAATCGTTGTCTGTTTGTTTTCTCACAGGACGAACCATGGGTAATAGGCTTCGGCTTTTGCAACCTTTCTCCAAATTCAAGAACACCCCTGACACACCGATTCTCATCGACTTGGATAGTGAAGAAAATCCCAAATTTCAGATACTGAATTCATATTCATGTTTGAATGTTTCTAAAAGTTCAGTTAATGAATTCGTGCTGATGATGTAATTGTTAACAGTTTCAAACAATGAACACAAAATCACAGATTCGGTTTTGGTATGTAGTGCAAATTCAATAAGTGAATGCATATTCACCGTATACATGTTCCTGGTATGCATAAAGTGAATACAAATTCACAAAGTGAAATTCATCATCAAACAGTGGGTGAATATAATCGTTGCCAAACGAACCCGACAACGGCTATGGGTTTAGTATATCGATGCCAATTGATTTACTACATTCCGCCGGTGAAGAATTACCAGCCGCCGCCGGTGAAGAATTACCAGCCGCCTCCGATGAAACCTTAGCAGCCGTCGCCGATGAAACCTTAGCGGCCGCCTCCGATGAAACCTTTACATCTTCTGCACATACAAACTCTTGCAGCCTCGAACCAGACACAATATCGGAACCCGCCATTAACAGATTGTGATTGAATCAACTCTTAGGAAGAATGAAACAAGAATTCCAGTTATGCGGTTGAAACGAGATAATATGCAATCAAGAAAAGATTCTGATGATCTTAATGGATACTGCCATGAAAAAACATTCCTAAAAAATCTGAAAGTATTCCATGATTAGCGACATGGTTTAATTAATTAAAAAAATAAAAATAAAATAAAATAGTCAATTACCGATATTACCCTTGTAAATAGATGCAACCGTGAAAACAAGGAAGGGAAGCCAAAGATGAATCGTACGGTGATGAAGGGGTTTGCATGGTTTGTTAGTTTTGAATGGTTTGTAAATTATCCATGGCCTACTTAGGCCATCCGTACCCGGGCTCGGGATGGTGCGGGGATCATGCGGGGATGGTGCGGGGTGGGCTACGGAGGTTGCGGGGATGGCGGTAAGGGATGGAATCCGGGGATGGGATCCCAATCCATCCCGAAGGGTTTTTAAAAAAAAAAAATTTAATTAAATTTTTTAAAATTCATGCCGTTGAACGGCTCTATTACTAAAAAAAATTTATTTTTTTCAATTTAATCCCACTATATATTTAACCCTCAACCTCTTATTTCTCACACCTCTCAAACTCTTTCAAATTCTCTCGACCTCTTATTTTTCACACCTCTCTCATCATGAATTCAAACAGAACACCTACATCCCGTCGTAACCGACCGAATACACCACAATCGCAAGAAGATCAAGAGCTTGGTTTCCAAATGTTTACACAACAAGGTTATCATCCGCAATTTTCGCAACAAATTCCGCCACAATGGTCGCAACAAAATCCGCCACAATATCCGCAACAATTTCCCCAACAATTTCACCAACAAATTCCTTACCAATTTACACGTCCCGGGTTGATTGAACAAGGTTTTACTTCGGCCAACTTCAATCTCGACGACGACATTGTTCTGGAAACCCAACCTTCTACCCCGAACACACCACAATCTATCCCGACACAACAATCTAACCCGGAACCATCAAATCCGAGACCAACGAAAGCCGCCAAACAGACGTGGAGTAAAGCCGAGGAACTCGCGTTAGTGTCGGCGTGGGTTGACGTTTCGGAGGACCCCGTGGTCGGTAACGCACAAAGCGGTGGTAATTATTTTTATTGTTATTATTATTATTATTATTATTATTATTATTATACTTAATTTTACATAAATGTAGGAAGTTTTTGGGGCCGAATCGGGCATGTGTTCTTTACTCGCATGGGTCGTGAACCAGGTTATAGATCAACCCATCAACTCAATAGCAAGTTCAACGACCTCAATAAAAGAGTTAATTCGTTTGGCGGCATCTACAACAACTTGCTCAATAATAGATCAAGCGGGATGAGTGAGGCCGATATATCCCGAACGGCACACGAACGGTATCTAGCACGCCATAAAGTTGCTTTCACTCACGAACAAGCTTGGGACGTCCTAAAAAAATGTCCAAAATGGGGAGCCGTTCCAACGATGACGACAACTTCATCGCGGGGTTCAAAACGTACCCAACCTTCCGATGATGACGATGACGAGCAAATTCAACGACCCATCAGGAGAAACAAGGCAAAAAAATCATCAACGAGTAATACGTCCGGGGCGAATACGGACGAAAGTGTTACTCAGTTGTTGACGACGTTCAACGACAAGATTGATGATACAATGGAATACAAAATGAAAAAACTCGATCTCGAAATCGAACGCTCAAAACTCGAACGACATAGGTTGGATCAAGAACGCGAAATCGAACGCGCAAACCGATTTGTTAAAGACTTCGAGTTTTTCATGGCCTCACATGATCACCTTACGGGAAAAGCTTTGAGGGTTACTTTAGCGAGAAAAGAGCAAATTCAAAAATTTCATGATTGGTAGTGTTTTGTATTTTGTAATTTTTATTTTTAATGAATGGTATGAATTTTAATTTTTATTAATTATCTTATTTTTATTTATTAAAAAATATATAAATATTTTTATTTTGTTAAATAATTAAATGTATAAATTAAAGAATTAAAATAAATGAGGTGGCAAAAGGGTTTGAGGGAATGTGGTAAGGGTGTTTAGGGATTGTTAGGGATTGAGTGAGGGATGAGAGAAAAGCTGATGTGACGCTGATGTGGAGCTGTATTTTGTAATTGTTATTTTTTTGTTATATATATTAGAAATATAGAAATATATATATAGTTATTCATTTTTGTTTTATATATATATATATATATATATATATATATTTATAAATTATACCATTGTATTCGTCTCGTCAATATCTTCGAAATGAGCCCAATATGATTAAATCAAAAAATATTCAATATTGGACTCATTTCGAAGGTATTGACGAGACGAATACAATGATACATAATTTGTAATAAAAAATGTATTTTTAATATATTTTAGTTTATATACGATTATTTATGTTAATATGATAAGGGTATAAAATGAAAATTGATAAAGTAAGGGATTAAAAGTAATTTAATAACTAATTACAGGGACCAAAAATGTAAATATATAATATGTTCTCTAAAATGGTGATGAGAATGCATGTTTTCACATTATTTGATTTTCTGGTGTACATCGAGAGAGAGAGAGAGAACAGCGAGAGAAAGAACAGAGAAGTTCGACGCAGAGTTTTTTGGTTGTTAAGTTATAGCAGCACTCAGCAACATCCAACAGCTCCAGTCCTTCTGGTTAGAAAAAGTGAAATTTCAGTTCATTTTATTTTGACTAAGGGTTTCGATTTCTGCTGTTTATAAGGTATGTTCTTTCTCGTATGATTAATAAGTTTTCTCTCGGTTTAGATTTTTGGGTTATGGTATTTTTGAAAGTATTGAAAATCTGTCATTAGAAATGTTATTTAAACATATTTATGTACGAAAGGTTATGTTTTTGGGTATTTGATGAAAACTGTACGGAGGATGATTCCTCCCATCCATGCTCTTCTATTTCTATTCCCATTATAAGTCGTGAAACATCGTCATCGCATACCACACTTCCAACAATTGTGTGTATCGAGAACATTTACAATTACTATGCACTATTCATGTCACTATGGAAAAAATGAGTTACCAGGAACTACCGAGACACAGTTCTTTCATGGGCAAAAACTATAATGCACATCCATACATTAATCAATTTCCAAAGATGTTTCACCCTTACATTACGCATGTACATGATGTGAGAGGTGATGGAAATTGTAACACCCCGCTTACCACGACACAATATTGTCCGCTTTGCCCCACTGGCTCACGGCTTTGTTCTTGGCGACCTGGCAAGGACTTCGCAAGGACTTCCCAGGAGGTCACCCATCCTGGTACAACTCCCACCCAAGCACGCTTAACCACAGAGTTCCCAAGGAACCCACATGCTTGTGGCCCCAAAACGCGTTGTGTCTGGTAAGGCCAAGGTTTACTAATATACCCAGCATCTCTCCTGTCCACGGCCGATGTGGGATATGCCTAAGGTGTTACACACCCCCCCCCCCTTAGGGACTCATCGTCCTCGATGAGGTTTGCCCCACCATCCCGAACGGCACAGGAATGGCTCTGATACCATTTGTAACACCCCGCTTACCACGACACAATATTGTCCGCTTTGCCCCACTGGCTCACGGCTTTGTTCTTGGCGACCTGGCAAGGACTTCCCAGGAGGTCACCCATCCTGGTACTACTCCCACCCAAGCACGCTTAACCACAGAGTTCCCAAGGAACCCGCATGCTTGTGGCCCCAAAACGCGTTGTGTCTGGTAAGACCAAGGTTTACTAATATACCCAGCATCTCTCCTGTCCACGGTCGATGTAGGATATGCCTAAGGTGTTACAGAAATTGTGGATTCCGAGCAATAACTGTCTGTCTCGGTCTTCATGAAGGTGCATGGCCCACAATTCGGTTTAACTTGATGGAAGAGTTAGATACATACAAGACAGAATACATCAACGCTTTTGGAGGTCAATATTGGAATATTATTTACAACACTTTAAACTTCTTTCAATCAGACCGAGGTGCATCAGTTGAACACTGGATGACAATGCCTAAAATAGGTGTCTTGATTGCTTCAAAGTATAATGTGATATTACACGTTATAAATATGGAAGGCTGTGGGACGTACTTGCCGCTTAGGTCCACTCCGCCAGCGTGGTATCAACATGTTGCTTTTACAATTGGGTACGTTAATGGTAACCATTATGTGAAATTAGATATGTCAGAAGGATACCCGTTCCCTACTATTGTACAACATTTTTTCCACTACAGTTATCCGTGTGCTGCAGGATGGGCTACCCCGTATTCAAATCGAATACAGAAGTACGAGCGACTTTTACGTGTTAATTGTACTACAGATAATGTTATTTTAGAATAATCGAATTTAATATAGATTATTTTATGTTCTATTTATATGTTAAATCGCAATGTTTATGTTTTATTTTTATAATTATATAATTATAAAAAACTAGTAATATTTATATTTATAAATATTTATTTATTTTTAAATAAAACCAAAAAGTAAAAGAAAAAAAAACATTTTAAACTATATAATACAAATAAATAAAAATATATAATACAAATAAATAAATAAAATAGAAAAAGAAAAGACAACAAAAAAACAAAAACAAAAAAAAACAAAAAAATAATAATCATGATTTTAATCCTGAGGGTGCACTAAGCAACTTTTGGGATGTGATAAGTTGAGGTTAATGGGGATAGGCTAAATTCACTAACAAGAAAGGAATATTGAATACATACGCTTGGTATAAACATACATATCTATATACACCAATGATGATGTGATAAGTTGAGGTTAACATAAGAACCGTGAGAAGTAATTCTGAATTGTTGATCATTTTTAATCAAATGCTCTCTCGTGAATTACAATTTATTGATTCGGGCATCTCGGTGCATCTCATTCTAATGTGCATCCATTTCTTATTCAACGGTCGATAACCACTTCTCACGTTTTTCACGTTACGTCAACTTCTCACCGGAACTCATGCCATATATATATATATATATACATATACATATATAGGCCATGGATATATATATATATATATATATATATATATATATATATATATATAGGGTTGGGTTCACGTGAGACCAATCTATTTTTGTGAGACCAAGAAATTAACGCTAAACCTTCACAGTGATTCATTGTGAAGGTAAGAAAAACAGTTAACCTTTACAGCAAAAACACTGTGAAGGTTTACTATCACAATACCTTCACAGTCTTTTGCTGTGAAGGTTTAGTGTTAATTTTTTGTCTCACGGAAATAGTTTGGTCTCACATGATCTCAAGTATATATATGACGATAATCAAATGAAAACCTAAATTAGGTTGAGAAACGTGAAAACCAATCTAAGCCGTTAATTGATTTTAATCTATGAACATCATTATAGGCAAAATAGGTTGAGAACCGTGAGAACCTATGAATGAATTTTTATGTTTTTAAAACCATAGGATCAAAACCAAATGACGGTTTAGATCGGTTCCCATGATTTTCTCAACCTATTTTTGGTTCTCACATGATTTAACACATATATATATATATATATATATATATATATATATATATATATTCCATGGACTAATAAGCTGTTTCAAAAAAAAGTAAGGGATCAATCATATTAATTCTTATGACGAGTGTGGATTCACATCTTCCATTATTTTTCTAAGTGACAGGATTAGCAAATATATACGTTCGGGTATTCTATGTGTCGTTTGGAGCAGACGAGATATCCTTTTAACAGTATATATACATGATGAACCAACAAACCTAGCTGCTTACTCCTACATAGGGACACCATGTAAGGTGCAGTGAACCAAAATAGATGCAATGGTTTTTTTTTTTTTTTTATCATTCTCGCAATGATTTCCATTCTCACATGAACTTAACCCCCCTCTCTCTCTCTCTCTCTCTCTCTCTCTATATATATATATATATATATATATATATATATATATATATATATATATATATATATATATAGAGAGAGAGAGAGAGAGAGAGAGAGAGAGAGAGAAAATAAATAAAAGATGTAAATCCAATTAAAAAGTGGATTGCATATATTTGTATTTCATATTCATATCATGTATGATTGCTAGCTGTAGGTTATCCTCTTTAGACAAGCTTTCTATTTTCCACATCCTTCAAGATACACAATACAAAACACAAGATATGACCTTGATTTTGTTAACGAATGATCGATAGAGAAGCAAAATTTTTAACCTTAATTAAGAAATCCACATAAACAAAAGTTGGACTAATTAACTAATCATGTGTAACTATTTTCTACTGTGTAGCAGTTTTTTTGCTACGATCTACGTGTATGTAAGTAGTATAAAAATCAACTATAAGAAGAGAAAAAAAAAGATGGAAATATATATCTATATATATAAATATTAATGGCCTGGACCTCTTTTGCTTGGCCCAGAAGCCAATCTGTATCCCAGTTCCCTATTCCTGGAAGCTCGACTGCTGTTTCTATTAATACTAGTCGCGTTTCTGCATGAAGACTCACTGAGTTGAATCGTTCCTACGGTGACTGATCCACTGATGGTGGGGTTGCGTTGTGTTGGCCTAAGGAATCTGCAATGGGCGATGCTGAACTCTGCTGCCATTATCAAAACGATGATACCAATAAGAAACCAGAAAGTTTCTCTCATCGCCAAGATCGATTCTTGTAATTAATTTCTCACTAGAAATTGGATATTAGGTTAAGTTTGGTCATGCATGGCTATATATATAGGAGGAGGCTGGCTGTACATGTGTGGGGTGGGGATCAATGGAGAATTAAGGGTTTTAGCAGCTATGCGATCGCTGATTTGACTTGCCCTATTGTCAATTTGTCATGCATGTGTTAATTGTGTTTCAAAGCTTTATTATGTTACAAGAAACCACCTCCAACTATTTAATTTGGACTTTTAAATACATGACTTCAGTTGTAATGAACAAATTAAATAGAGCACAACTTTGTTGATTTTATGTATCAAATAAACAAAAACCAAACCAAACCAAACCAAATTGAATCGAATCGAATCGAATCCCATATATCTTATTTATTGTTGAAGGATATATTGTGATGCAAGAAATTGGGTGTTTAGGTAAAGACTTTGGGCTGTGGTTTTATTGCGACTTTAATATGCTCCACGCATTATATATTATATTCATAATTGTAACGCTGCATGCATCACAAGAAAATATTATACAATTCTTCCCTTTACTATTTTCAAGATTCACTTCTAACACCTTTTTCCGCCAATTCACACCAATTTTGAGGCACAGGAAAGTTAGTTAATTAGAGTTTCGGTTAAATTAAATTAAGTTTAACCACGTCTAAAGTGTACCCTATTTGAATTAATGTTATAGAAACAAAAAATAAAACGTTTCGTCTTAAAGTGTTGTAATAAATTTATAAGGTTATTTTGGAAGTCGTAACAAAGTTTTAAACACTCTTTTTAAAATAAAATGTCCTACTATCCCATCTTTTAATGGACAGTTTTTCAAATAAAATTCTTTAAAAACAACATTTTATTTTTAAAAAGTTATAAAAAACTTTTTAGAATACCCAAAAAACATGCTATAAACTTATAGTGACACTTTTAGGTAAGATGTATTAGTTTTTGGTCTTATAAGGTAATTTATTAGAACACATAAACACTTTAGGCGTCCTGTAAAATCAGTTTTGTTGTAGTATTTTTTTTCTTTGTACATGTTGGGACGTACCTCATTTCTTCAAGAGCTCTTTTGAATAGTAAGTAAATCAAGTTCCACATATATATATTCTTATGATATGAGAGTCAAGATCTTTTAATCTAGGAATTCGATATTAAAGGAAAATCAACATTTGTTTTTGTTTAGTTGATTTGGGTTGATTTGTTGATGAAATTTAAGAATTGTCCCTTTCTACAAGATCGTGTATGTATGTATGTATGTATGTATGTATGTATGTATGTATGTATGTATAATGAATACATATGCATAGAGAAAGCATTCGGTCAATGGCCATCCTCGTGCTCAGGCCAAGTACCATCACCAGCCATGCACCCTCCTCATCGCCCCCTTTTCCCTTCATCGATCTTCATCTCGTTTCACTGCACCTAGCTAGCTCTTCCTTCCAAGCAACATCTCCTAAAACCACCCCTATTCCCTCCCTACCCAATCAGAGTTGGATTTGGATTTGGATTTGGATTTTTCGTCCCTGTGTTCTAGCTTCAACCCAGATCGAAGAAAATACATCAATGGAGGAACAAATCATGGATTTTCCATCCCTGTGTTCAAGCTTTAACATTATCACCATATGTATCACTTTACTCCCTAAAAACCCATTCCAAACTCAGTTCCTAGTTCAAGATTAATTGTAACCTTCAAACCCAGGATTTGGATCTGGATTTTTCGTCCCTCTATGACCCTAAGCTATCTACACAAACTCAGTTCCTAGTTCAAGATTTAGGGTAACCTTCAAAGAAATTAAAACAGGGATCTCTGAGATTGTAACATGGACCTCTTTTCTAGAGGTATTGGTGTCCAGTTTGCAGGTGGTGATGGGGGATGGCTGATGGTGGACCATGACTTTCCAACGGGTTGAGTTCATGGGGACGATACGTATATATACACATTAAACATATAATAAATCAAATATATTTTATATGTCTATATAATATAATATTATATTTTGTTTTGTTTTGTTTGTTAAATTAGCTTTTTAAAAAGAAAATTAGTAAAAAGAAAAAAATACCCTTGACTTTAACGGATGTTATTAACGGAGTTAGGAACCGGGGACCATTTTCAAAATAAAATACAAGCCATAAGGATGATTTATAGATTTATCAAAATTCAGGTACCATTTTCAGACTTTTAACTAAACCTCAAGGACTAAAATTAGAGTTTACTCTTTCAAATGTATAAACGAACTTGACTACATGTACATTTGACGATAGAAAGTCTTGATGGCCTCCTATAACTTGATTAAAAAAGTTTTAAAACCAAAATTAACACAGATAAATGATGGTATCAATTATTTTATTTTTGGATAAAATTGATTATAATATATAACTTAGAATAACAATTTTTTCAATAAATTATAATTGTAAGAAAGTCAATAATTTTGTATAACCGTTGTATACATCTGAAACTGAACCGTGAACAAATGAGAATTGAATCCTAGGGACTCGGACCAATTTTAATAGTCAAGTAAAATGGCAAATACTTGTCAATTTCAATAGACAAAAAGCATAGGTAATGCATGCATCATTATATCATATAATGATCGTTACATATTATATTTAAAGTAATTACCATTTTTGTTTATTTGGTTTGTTGTTTATACTTGTATCCATACTCACTTTTTCATAATTGCTTTTTGATCACCATGATTTCCATTTTATTCTACTTTTTGTACATAAGACTTGAAATAAAACCAAACATAAAATAAAGTTTTTTTTTTTTTAATTTCCCATCCCATTTTCATTAGTATGAATAATTATTTTGTATATCATAACAATCATATTTTATAATTAAACATGTTGAGTCGGTGTTAGAGATATAAAAGAGAAGGCATCTAAGTTTGTTATTTTGTTTTTATCCAAAATAATAGCACCAGAAGATTAAAGATGCTAGAAGTATCAGAAGTGGAAATAGTGGCAAGAAATGCAGAGTAGAATCAGAATCAAAGTCATAATCCGAATTTTTCGACGACAAATATCACGAATTTTGTTTCCGTAAACTCGGCAGAGAAAATTACTTGAGTTGGAAACATCAAAATTCTCACAATTCTCAAGACATTAGGCCTCTCTAAACATGTAAGTACATATCTTCCTTCTCCTTTGGATATGGAAGCTGGTGCAAAAACATATTGTTATGTGTCTGCTTGCATCAATGTTACTCTTGATCAATCAATAGCTCATCCAGCTATTGATACTTGTACAACCTTGAATCTTTGGAAAGTTCTTGAAGACTCATATCTACAAAATGATTTTGCCAAGAAATTTCAATTAAAAACTTAATTTCAGACTATGAAGCAAGGTTCTTCATCAATTACAGTTTTTGTGATTCAATTAAAAGAGTTGTAGACTCTTTGAGATCAATTGGTGAGAATGTGTCAGAGGCAGACTCTACAAGGATTGAACTCAATATTCAATACATTTGTCTTGAATGTTGAAAACTGTGAAAACATTCCAAACTTTGCTCCGTTGGGGTCTAGATTACTTGTTTATGAGGAACATCTAAATAATCAAGCTGAAAGTACAAATGGTTTAATCTCTGCCATGAACTCTTCAGTATTTACACCGCCACTTTCTGGATCTGAAAGTAAATCACAAACTGGTGTTGTTTGCCAGTTCTGTCATAAGACTGGTCATGAAGCCTCTTGATGTTATTTTCAGTATACATCAACTGAAATGAGGAATGGTGGTAGAAATAATAGTAGAGAACATAATAATGGTGGTAGAAACTTGAAAGTAAATGGCAGTGGTCGTGGTTTTTCTGGCGATGGTCGTGGTTTTTCTCGAGGTTGTGGTCACACTGGTTGGAGAGAAAATAGCCCTGGACAAAGTCTGTATGATGCAAATTTTGCTTTCTCTCAGTCAAAAAAGCACTCAACATTGAACACCGGTAAAGATTTTGCTGGAGGAGGAACAAATGGAGAAGGAAGTGTCTATTGGTGTTGGAACCCTAAAAATCAATCGTGGATTATGAATTCTCTTAGAATAGCAACTAATCCAACTAACCAGACTTATAGTCAACGACCTTAGTCAAACTGTGATTTACAAGGCTTTTATGTTACTAGAGCATTTTTGGACCTGGATTTGTGGCTGCACATTTCAATAATCGGACTTCACATCAAGCTAACTATTCTATTTTTTCTGCTCAATCTGATAATCTTGCAGTTATTTGTGCTACTGTCGAGTCTAGGATTCCAGACTCAGGAGCTACTGCTCATATGACTGCAAATCCAAAATTAGTTCATGACGCTAAGGTCTACTGTCGTTCCAGAGTCGGCAATAGTATGTCTATTACCATCACACATATTGGTCATTTCACCATTCATTTACCAAATTGTGATCTTATATTGAGAAATGTTCTTTTGGTTCTGGACTTACCAAAAATATTTTGTCTATTAGTCAGTTTGTCCTTTATAATCCTTATATTGTTGCTTTCTTATCTCTTGGTTTATATGTTCAGACATTAACAGGGACAACTCTCCACCACATTCCGCCTAACCAGAACAACATCTATTCCATGTGAGGTGTAACACCTCGAAATTCCCATAATTATCGTACATTTTGGGAGAACGTTTAAAATAATGGGAAAGTGTTATTTTAAACGAAATGTCAAAAAGGTTGAAAGTGTAATTGACTAAAGTTTTTGGGGCTAATTTGTGAAATTGGGAAACTTGGGTTTAGTTTCATCAATTGGCCATAGTGTTGGGCTAAACTCGTAAATTGTGAAAAATCAGATATTTATATATGGGAGTCGGCTACAATTGGGATTATCTCAATTGTGTTTTCTGAAGTCGGTTTCTGCATCCATTGGTAAGCAATCAGATTCATCTCCTTCAAATCAGTTGTTTTGGATTGACATTTATAAGTCAAATTAACTTCTGATTAGGTTACTAAATCTTTGGAGAATCAAGTTTGAAGTTGGTGTTTTGGATTGAATCGAATTGCAGAAGACTTTGGGTCGAAGCTTTGTTCTAGGTGAGTTCATCTCCTTTTCTAAATAATTGAAGTTCAAATTGGATGAAATATATGTTTGTAAACTGTCTAAGTGTTTTAGAAATACTGGAGTAGTATGTATGTGATTGGGAATTGAATTATGGAGGAAATCGATGGTGAAAATCGAACACAGTCGAAGTTACAGGATAAAAGTGCAGTATCCGGTAAACTCCTTTTTGATGGTGTCCGGACAAAGCAAAAATATCCGGTAAGTCCTATTTCCTGCAGTATCCGGTAAAGATTTAGTTTCCGGATAGATTGGTTATCGGATATTACCCAGATTACCTTGGTTTCCGGACGTTATCCGGATTGTTGTGTTTCCCGGTATGTTTTCCAAAAGTATCCGGTAAGTGTGTTTTCCGGATACAAGTTCCGGATTGTTCCCGAATTTCCTGTAGTTTCCGGATATGAGTTCCGGACACTTTGTCCGGGTAGTTTTACCGGAAGTGTCCGGTAAGTATTGGTTTCCGGTCAGTATAGATTTTCGGTAACTTCTAGCAGGGAACATTTTGATCATTGGATTTCTGTTTCAAGTATTTCATCACCTTTATTGACGATTTTAGTTGTTTCACATGGATTTATCCATTAATACACAAGTCTCAAGCCATTGATTCTTTTTGACATTTCAAGGCTCGAGTTGAAAATCCCTTTTCAACTTCCATTATTTTTTTTTTCAATGTGACGGTGCGTTAGAACTAACTCAAGGTCAAACAGGTACATTTCTTTCTGATTCGGGTATCACTCCACAAACTCATTTCTAAATACTCCCCAACAAAACAGTGTTGCCGAGTGCAAAAATCGTCATTTATCTGGAATTGCTCGAGCTCTATTATTTCACTCTCATTTACCAAAGATGTTTTGGTATGATGCATATGCCACAACAACCTTTCTAATAAATAGTCTACCATCTCATATTTTATCTCGTTCATCACCATATACACTTTTGTTTCATGAGCAACCAAATTACATAAGTCTTCGCACATTTGGTTGTTTATGTTATCCATTTTGGGTTCTACGCGTGATGATAAATTGTGTCCTAAATCAACCACGTGTGTTTTTCTTGGACATTCTCCATCTCATAAAGGTTATCTTTGTTATGATCCTATCATGTCCAAAACATGCACTTGTCGTCATGTCGTCTTTTATTAGCCAGTCTTTCCTTTTCAGTCACTTCTTCGTTCCAAGCCTTTTGATTCCTATGTTGTTCTTCCGTCGTTTTCATATATAGCTCCAGTCTCTTCATCTGAGTCATCGGAATCCATTCCTTCGTCCATGCCTACACCTTTGTCTGAGCTATATATTAAAATATAAATATAGTTTAGAGTAAATTTCAGATTTGGTCCATGTGGTTTAAGAAATGGTAACAATAAAGAAAGTTTGCAAAAAGGTCAGATTTAACGAAAAAAGATAACAGCCGTTAAAGGGAGGGACAAAAAAAATGCGAAAATGCGTACGTCAGGGACCATATGCACCTTATTGAAGTTCAAGGACGAAAAATGTTAGAATTGACAAACGTTAAGGACCAAAAGTAAATTTTACTCTTTATACAATGACCTATTGTTTAATAAAAATTAGAAAATTAGGAAAGAAAAGTAAAAAAAAACATATTACCCCTAACTTTGGTAGCCTTAAGGACAAAAAAAAGAAATTAAATGCAAACCACATTGATAAAGAAAAACAATTTTAAAGACCGATTACAGAAATAGTTCTAAGCAACAAACCGATGAGGAACATATTCCTCACCTGTTGGTATAATCGACAGTACAAAAACAACGATAAAAATCAGTTGTATGCTTTTATATTACTCGGAATAAAGTATATACAAGAGTCTCGATCATCAGCTTTAGGGACTTTAGTTACATGCAATATCCTTCTTGAATGTAAGTGACATAAAATAAAGAGGACAAATTTAGCTAAAATAGAGGGGAAGACGATACTCAGGAGATGATTTAGAGTCTAAATCATTACATGCCTACCACACCCCATGGTGACTCCCTTTTATACCCCACTAGAAGAATTTTTTAGCTAGGGATTTTTAGCCTACTGCTCCTCCTTATTCCTTGGTATTCTTGATATTTGGCATAACAATGCTTCTCCCATTGACAATATCCTCGTCCTCAAGGTTGAGTGATGGAAAGGAAGTTTGTAATGAAATCCAATCCTCCCATGATGCCTCATTTTCTAGAAAACCATCCATTGAACTAGGGCTTGACTAACCTGTTGCCCCTTATGCAATAGTAGACGTTGTTGGAGATTTTTTTTAGGTAATAATTGAGGGCCTTGTGTGGTGGTAGTCAATGGAAGCGGCACATAGGTATCCCTATGTGATCCATGACTCAGTTTTAAGAGTGAAAGATGAAAAACATGATGAATCTTGGCAGGCGAATGCAACAATAGTTTATAGGGCCAAAGTATCACACGCCTAACTTTCGGTTTTGGTGCAATGCCACAAGCAATAAAGCTATAGTTTTAACAAAACCATGTGAATGATGTTGAATTCTACTTGTCGTTGCTTATTGTCAACATACCTTTTCATGCAGGCTTGTGCCTTGAGGAGGTTGGAAGTTGAGTGAGCACAACATCCCATTCTTGAATTATCTCTTGTAGTGAAGGTGGGTCTATGGTGGAGAACCATATATTTTACTAAAGAAGGGGATTCTCGTCCATAAAGCACTCTAAACGTTGTCCTGCCCAAGGTGCTATGAAATAAAGTATTATACCAATACTCTGCCTAGGGAAGAAACTTTGACCATATTGTGGGCTGACTTATAGAGCAACGAAGGTACTACTCCAAACATTTAATTAGAGCATTGGATTGAACATATGTCTGTGGGTGGTAGGATGAACTCATAGCTATGGTTGTACCACTCAACTTAAAGAGATGTTGCAAAAATTTACTTGTGAATACCTTGTGTCAGTCTGATACAATATCTTTGGGAAAGGCTTGTAATTTAACAATATTGTTGAGAAAGGTCTCGATAATCCCAGTTTGATCAGGTAACAACGAATAAAACGAAACGATTAATCTTTATTGAATGATTCAAGAGAGTTACAAGTATTGGAATGAAATTCTCAACTCTCTCTCTAAACTATTAAGCGCATAAAACTAGAATGATTAATCTGACCTAATTTCTTAAGGAAACAAGCCTTAAATACCAAGGCTTAATACATAAAGCCCATGGCCCATCTTTCCTAAACAAAGCCCATTTATCATTAATAAGGCTTTTACAATTAATAATTAAACTAATTAAACTCTATATAATTCTTTATATAACTTTCTATTATGTAGGACATTTATGGTCCTAACAATCTCCCCCTAAAGTTATATAAAGAAAAATTGGTCTTGAAAACTTTAGGTCTTGATCTTCTCTTCCTATTGAATCTTTGAAATACTTTGGTGTTGCTTGTCTTCATGTCTTTTTAGGCTCCCCTTGAATTAAGCTCCTATCTTCAGTTTCAACATTAGCTTTAAGAACTTGTAGAACCAATATGCTCGAATGAGGAAATAATGATTTGTAGCGAACACCACTTGATAAGGAATTAAGAAGATATGATCGCTTGTAAACACTTTGAAATCTTTTCGGAACAGATCGAAAATACAACAGTTACTCCCCCTCGGCTTTTGCTAACTTGTTAGGGTCAAAATGAATAGAAGTTCAAGGGTTAAACTATTATTATTCATTTTGAGCCTTTAATGTGTAACGGGCCATGGGCTTGAATGATGTGGGCCCATGGTATATAATGTTTGTTAGCCTTAGGAAATTAGGCTAGTTGTCATATTTCACTTTCAAAGTATTGTAATTCTCTCTGATTAATGAAAGTTATATGGATGACGTATTGAAATCATTCTGATTGCATTCTACTGTTCGTTGCACTAATCTGGAACTCACAATTAGTATCAGAGCATACGGACGATTCGATTCAAAGTGACAAAAGGTTTCTGGTAAGAATTCTGTTTAAGTTTTCGACTGTGTTCTTGGCATTCAAACTCAGATTTTGATTCTGTGAAAATTGCTTGTTTTCGTTTACTGCATTCCGTTAGCATCATCATTATAAACGATTCTGCAGATTTTCGTAGCCTAATTCGATCATCTGATTAGTGTTTAAGCAGATTCAAGTTCTTGGTTTTTTGGTTTCTGTTCATCGCAAAAATCAATTTTTTTTGTCAAAATCGTGTTATTCTGCTTTAGATTCGATTTGGGTATTGTTAGTATTGTGTTTTGTTAGGTTTTTAACCTTTCAGGATTGATTTTAAGCAACCCTAATCGATTTCCAATCGACTTGGAAACCTCAGCCGCACATACCGGACACCACAACCGTGGTTACCGGAAGTTCGCAATCTATCCGGGTAAGTTTTTCCAAACTTCAGCATATACCGGGTAAGCTTTTCACTTACCAGTCATCACAAGTTACCGGGTAACTCAAAGTTCCCGGATAGCTTACATACCGGACACCATCATCCGGACACACCTCACCCGGTAAGTCGTACCCGAACACACCTCACCCGGGAATCCCTCAGTACCCGGTAACATCATTCGCATCTGGTAAGTTCTGTTATTTCACTTCATTCAGTAAGTATTTCTTTTTATCCGGTATCTATATTTTATCCGGTAAACTCACTTCATCCGGTAACCTCTAGTTATCCGGTAACCTGAGTTTATCCGGACACTCCTGCTACCTGGATACTTCTGCTAATTGAACACTCACACACACAATCTGATCCCGACACTTCCAGATCAGACATCTTATATCCGGATTCCTATCTGGTAAGTTCAGTCTAGTCAATTTCTTACCTGTTTTAGCATAAACCATTCTCAGAACCTGCGTTAGGACATCACTCTTAGTGCCTTGCGTTAGGATATCACTTTGAATCGAACCCATCGTCTGACGATCACATTAGTGCAACTTAAGATGTCTTCGCGCGACGCTCTTGTTATCGGCACCGACTCCAAGCCGCCTTGCCTCTACCGAGGTGAATACAGCCAGTGGCGAGATAGATTCTTGATCTTCATTGAGTCAAAGGATAACTTTGAGTTCATCTGGCGAGCTCTAACTGACGGGCCAATTCCTAAACCCGTGAAGACTATACCAACAACTGAAGAAGGTGGTCAAGTTCGTTATGAGGACAAGACATACTCAGAAATGACTACGGACGGAAGAGGCATTATTGAGGGTGAAAAGCATGCCAAGAGGTACCTTGTTCAGGCTCTACCTAACACGATATACACAGCCATAGACAGCTACAAAAAGACAGCAAAGGGCATGTGGGATCAAGTGGAGAAAATGACGCACGGGAGCAGAGTCGGGAACCAACTGAAAATCAACAGCTGCATAACCAAGTTTGATGGGTTTAAGCAGCGCACCGACGAATCCCTTACCCAAACCTATGAACGTTTTTGTCTGCTTCTCAACGAGCTTCACAAAAACCAAATCACTCGATCAAACACGGAAAATGTGCTCAAGTTCCTCAACAAACTCTTGCCTGAATGGAAAGTATTTGCATCTCACGTCAAGCACAACCACTTGATGGAGAACGTTGGCATACACGAACTCTATGAGATGCTTCTTCAGGACGAAGATGAAGTGATGGAGATTCTGAACGAAAAGAAGTCTGCGTCCAAGTCACCTGCTGATCCACTAGCTCTTATGTCTTCAAAACGAGGCAAATCTTCCAGTCGTCGTTCCAAACGTGCCCAAGAGCCAAGTGAATCTGAGCCATAAACTGAGGAAGAAGAGGGCAGTGATTCTGATCCTGAATTAACAGCTATGAAGAAAGCAATGGCTCTGCTCTCCAGATCCTTCCAACAACAGAAGTTCTAAAAGAAGCCCACATCCAATAATCAGCGCTACTCCACTTCCTCCAACAAGCGCCATGATTATCAGGATAAATACGAAGGCAAGAAGAAGTCCGATGAGCACAACCGGTCTAATAAGAAGGAGAAGACTGAGAAAGATGACCGCAAGCCTGAAACAAAGAAGAAAGACGAACCCGTGACATGCTATAAGTGCGGGAAGCTAGGTCATTTTGCGAAGGATTGTAGGAAGCCTGTTGTAAAGAACGCTCACTACTACAAGGCAAAGCTCGCACTGACAGAACAAAAGGAAGCGGGCGAAGCTCTATTTGTTGAAGACGACTACTGGCTGGGTCGTTCTGATGATGAAAGAGAATCTGAGGATGCCGACGCTTTTATGGGCTACCACTTTCCTCCAGAAGAAAAGACAAAGTTGTGTCAGGTATGTGAACCTATTTATCAAGATCTTTATAACCGAACACAACCTCTTGTTGAACGGATAGATTCCTATATGGCCACCGCTAATGAACATCTGCTTGAAATTGAGTCCTTATCTGAAAAGCTCGATGTTCAAAAGCGGATAACTGAGAAACACAAGTCCGAAAATGCTAACTTAAAAGTCAAATGCAAAAATCTTTCAATAGCACCTAAGGACTTAAGGGCCAAAATATCTGAACTACAGTCTCAGCTAGATCAGTGTGAGAATGAGAAAGCAGAAATTGTTTATCAATGCTCTGCTCTTCAAATTCAGCATAAGGAGTTTGTCACTAAAATAACTGATCTTGAAACCAAACTCCACAAAAGAGGCCAAACTGACCAGACCATTCACATGAATAAACCCAAGGAATTCACATATTTTAACAAGGAATGGGGAATCGGATACGATAACACACAGTACTTGAAAAAGGGTATATTCAAAAGACCGACACTTTATGACTTTGGCTGTCTCGGTATAGACAAAAAGTATCCGGAATATGGGATAAAATGGACTGGTCCTCTTAAACCTGAGAAAGAAGAGGAAATTGAGGAATACAAGCGCAAACACACGACCAAAATGCAACTTTTTTTTGCTACGAGCCCACAAACTATTATTATGAGAAAAATCCAAAGAAATACCTCTCGAATGACTATTTTGACTGCTATAAGGTTGTGACTCCCAAGGATTCCTCCAAAAAGGATGAGGTCCAAGCAACCGAACCCAAAACTGAGACGGATGAGTTCAAACTCTATGTTCCCCCTCTCGTCTTGGAAGCAAAAATAGTCGAGTTAGAAGAGTCACTCGAGAAGGAAAGGTCTTGTTTTCAAAAGGAAAAGCAAGCACTTATCACAGAACTTAAGAAACTCAAATCCGAGAAAACCGAAGCTGTGTCGGATGAAGGACATGAAATCCTTCGGTGTGAAATCAATAAGCTCACATCAAAACTGTCTGCCTTGGCAACAAAAGCGATGAAGGAGCATACGAGAAATGGTCAACTCCAAGAGCAGATTGACCTACTCCAAAATGAAAAGCAGATTTCACCCGAACTTTCCTCCAACTCATCTGATACATCCTCGTGTAAAGCTTTCAATGGAAAAATATCTTCACAAGACGGTAAAGAGTCTCAAGATAAGTGTGTGTTAAGGAATTTAAACTCTGACTTTTTCCTAGCTTCCGCACCGAATTCCCCGAAACACACAGGCACAAAGTATTCCCACCTCCCTCGACCAGTCCAAGTCCAGTGATTCCGGATATAGATTTTTTAGAATTTATGAATTCCGAGGGTAATTCTGCGGAAGAGTTTGAATCGTTCCCCTACGACAACCCTCTTCCAAGTCATACTGACTTTCTTTCACCAGTAGTTAATCGACCGGTCAATTTTCAAAAGGGCGAATGTTCCAAACCTAAGACCCCGGCTGTGATTAAGGTTTCTAAAACTGAGTCACATTCTAAAAAACAATCACAGCCAAGGCAAAAGACCGATCGATCGACTGATAAAAATCATGTTTCCTCAAAATCCACTGACCATGCTGTCAATGTTGTTTCAGATAAAACCGGTCGAGCTAAACAGGACAAACAAAAGTGGCTAGCTAAGGAATCTATCGAGAAAGAGGCGTCGAAGTCATTTAATACTGTTTTCTATCCTAAAATGAACATGCATGATTGTGCTTTGAACCATAAGAATGATTTTGTTGAACTAGATGTTAATTTTCCGATTAAACTTTATTCTATTCAGCAATTAATTCAGTTATCGCATGATTGCCTGTGTTGTTCTAGTTGTGGTTGGAATGACTTCGATGACATTAGAAATTCACCTGATTGGTTTGGTTCTTACCATGTCTTTAACTCAAAACCAAATCGCAAACCCCGTAAAAACAAAAAGAAACATCATACAAAACGGGGTTCCCAATCAGAGGTTAAACCCAAGCAAGAAAGGAAACCCATTTCAAAACGGGTTCCTCCTACTGAGGGTAAACCTACACCCAAGAGGAAACCTGCCTCAAAACAGGCTCCTCCGACAGGTGTAAAACCTAACCCTCCAGGACCCATTTTCAAATGGGTACCTAAAGTCCGCTAAACTTGTTTTTGCAGGACGGTCATGTGTGGTACTTAGATTCTGGATGCTCCAAGCACATGACCGGAAGGAGGGAGCTGCTCACGAACTACAAGGAAAAATATTGCGGAGACGTGAGATTCAGAAACGATGACAAGGCGCTGATTCTGGGCTACGACGACATTGTACAAGACAAGATCACGATAAAGAAAGTCTCATACATCGCGGGATTGGGACACAACTTGTTCAGCATCGACCAATTCTTCGATAAAGATCTCGAGGTCAGATTCAAAGCCAAGAGGTGTAGCGTCCGCATTGACGACAGAACCGAACTGCTGGTTGGAACGCGAAAGACCAACCTCTACACCATCGACCTCTCAGCCCTGAAGGCCGATGACTCTGTCTGCCTGATGTCAAAGGCCAATTCCCAGCAAGCGTGGATTTGGCATCGACGTCTCTCGCACCTGAACTTCAAGAATATCAACAAACTGGGGCTTGGCGGACACGTGAAAGGCATGCCCGACCTTCAACTCGTGAAGGACCGACTCTGCTGCGCATGCGAAATGGGAAAGATGAAGCGAGCGACGCACAAGCCGAAGGCCGCTCCGAGCACGTCCCGGTCCCTCGAACTTATCCATATGGATTTGTGTGGACCGATGCGTGTTCAGAGCATCAACAAACGAAAGTACGTCCTGGTGATGGTGGATGAATTCTCACGCTATACTTGGGTCAAGTTTCTACGCTCGAAGGACGAAACCCCGGAGCTGATTATCAACCATCTGAAGATTATCCAACTGAACCTTCGACAACAAGTTCAGACCATCAGGACCGACAACGGGACAGAGTGTAAAAATCAAACGATGAACGAATACCTCACTTCAGTCGGTATCTTGCAAACCTTCTCGGTCGTACGCACTCCTCAACAAAATGGAATGGTGGAAAGATGCAACCGTACCCTAGTCGAAGCCGCTCGCACAATGCTGTCTCAGTCCAAGCTGCCTTTATTTCTCTGGGCCAAAGCGGTGTCAACTGCATGCTACACGCAAAACCGCTCTATCATCAACAAGTGGTTCAACAAGACACCGTACAAGATCATCAACAACCGTATCCCAAACATCAAGTACTTCCACGCGTTCGGATGCACGTGCTACGTCCTCAATGACAAAGATGATCTCGGCAAATTCAGTCCGAAGGCAGATGAAGGAGTTTTCATAGGATACTCCATGCAGGCTAAGGCGTTTCGCGTTTACAACAAACGGACCAAAACCGTTACTGAGAGTGTAAACGTAACATTCGACGAAGCCGCGAACTTGGCTTCTGAACATATCAGTTCAGAACCCGATTTAACTGGTGTGCTAGCTTTCGAACTTTCACGTTCAAGATCTGCACAAACGTCAGTAAATCCGAATCACGCATCTACGTCGAATGCTCAACTTTCTGATTTAGATTTACTGTTTCAATACTTTTATGATGATATGTTTAATGCTTCTACCCCTCGTGTCTCAGCGCAACCAAGACTTGAAGCTGCTCAAATCGAGGATTCGACGAATCTCTCCGGTCCGCCGCCCTCGACTAGCACTCCAACAATCACTTTGGAGACGCCTCAGCCCTCATCATCAACAACATCTGATACAACCATCCCCCCAGAGGAACCAGTTCAAAACCCGGAGATCGCTCCCAAAGATTCGTCCTCAACTTCACTCGTAGATCAACCACTGCCTTCCACGGAACCAGAAGTTGCTCAACCTTCGACGAATCCACCAAAGTCTCCTCCGAGAAACCAGCCTGCTACACTTGAAGCTGTTCAAGACCTTCCAACTGGTGGGTACGTGGATCCGGACACCTCACACTCAACTCAGCAGCCGCTTCCAAACACCACCAAATAGGACAAGAGCTCATCCCCTGCACCAAATTATCGGTGATCCCTCCACTCCAGTCCAAACGCGAGGCGCATCGGCCAACTTCTGCCTCTTCTCTGGTTTCTTGAGTAAGATCGAGCCTACAACCGTCTCCGAAGCTTTAGAAGATCCGGACTGGGTCATGGCCATGCAAGAGGAACTTAATCAATTTGAGGCCCTCAAAGTATGGTGACTTGTCCCACGTCCCACTCACAAGACGGTGATAGGCACCAAATGGATCTTCAAGAACAAGAAGGACGAGGACGGAATCATCGTACGAAACAAGGCGCATCTCGTGGTCAAGGGATACCGTCAACAAGAAGGGATCGACTATGACGAGACATATGCTCCGGTGACGAGAATCGTAGCAATACATATGTTCCTTGCATACGCCGCGCACAAAAACTTCACGGTCTTCCAAATGGATGTGAAGACCGCATTCCTCAACGGCGAGATCAAGGAAGAGGTGTACGTATCGCAACCGGACGGGTTCGTGGACGAGAAGAAGCCCAATCATGTCTACATTCTAGACAAGACGCTTTACAGTTTGAAACAAGCTCCACGGGCCTGGTATGATGCATTGTCTAAGTTTTTAATAAAGCCGGGTTTCTCAAAAGGTAAAATCGATACAAGCTTATTTATTAAAAACGAAGAAGGTCATATAGTCTTGGTTCAAGTGTATGTTAACGACATCATTTTCGGATCTACTAAACCACTATTTTGCAAGAACTTTGCCAAATTAACGAGCCAATATTTTAAAATGAGTATGTTGTGTGAGATAAATTTTTTCCTTGGTCTTCAAGTTAAACAACTGTCGACCGGGATATTCATAAATCAGGCCAAGTACATCCGGGATATTCTTAAGAAATTCCAGATGGAACAGTCCTCACCGATGAAAACTCCCATGGCACCCGGTACAAAGTTACACGCCGATCCTAACGGAAAAGATGTGGACACTAAAACGTACCGGGGAATGATTGGTTCATTAATGTATCTCACTGCTAGTAGACCGGAAATTATGTTTGCGACATTTCTTTGCGCCCGGTTTCAGTCAAAACCGAAAGAGTCTCACTTAATCGCTGTTAAACGAATTTTTCGTTATTTGAGAGGTACTGCTGATCTTGGCTTATGGTACCCGAAAGAGACAGGTTTTGAGCTTTCAGCATATTCTGATGCGGATCACGCGGGCATCATGATGGATCGGAAGAGCATATCGGGTCATGTGCAGTTCTTGGGTGACAGTCTGGTGAGTTGGGCATCCAAAAAGCAGCAGTGTGTCTCTACGTCGACTGCCGAGGCGGAATACGTGGATGCCGGAAGCTGCTGTTCATAAGTGATATGGATACGCACGCAACTCAAGGATTACGGTTTCACTTACACCAAGGTGCCCATCTATTGCGACTCGAAGAGCGCAATTGCAATATCCAGCAATCCGGTCCAGCATACAAAGACGAAGCACATAGACGTTCGGTACCATTTAATCAAGGATCACGTTGAAAGTGGTACAGTCAAACTCTACTTTGTAAATACAGAACATCAGTTAGCAAACCTGTTTACAAAACCCGTGGACGAAAAACGCTTTAATTATCTAGTATCCAGGTTAGGTATGCTAAATCTGAAGACTTGATCTGCTTGGGTGCTCGATACAAGTTCCATACATCTACGAGAAACTGTCTAATCATCATCTGCTGTTCACACTCCAGATGATTGAGTATACACTTTCTCGCATCTGTATTCTACTTGTATCAGTTACATTGTTAGGTTAAGTCTTTGTATTAATTAGGTAGATTGTGTTTGATTGTTTTCTTTTCACATGTGTTTCCTTCTATTTAATACTGTCGTCTGATTTATTTGGTGTATATATGTGCTTTCACGAGTTGTTCATGTATTCAGGGGGAGCATGAACAAGTATCAGGTAAGTAACTTCTATTGTTGAGGGGGAGTGTCACACACAATTTTTTTTAACTGCCATAGATTTTTTTTTGTGTGTGGGCATCTCTGAGTGTTATTCACATCACACTACGTGCACATTCCGAGGGGGAGTAAAACCTTAGTAGTTCATCATTTGAGGGGGAGCGACTGACAATTTTTTTCTTTCAAAGTTTCCAAAGTTTTTTTGTGTTGCCGTCTCCCCGACTTATGCACATGCACGTTCCGAGGGGGAGCAAGGAAATACCCGTGCTACGGTCGATGGGGAGTAGGGATTTTTCTCTTTCTTTCAAAGGTCAGGGAAAAAATTGGCCAAATTTTAAAGTTGTCCGGACACTTACCCGGTAACTTACCGGGTAACCACAGTTACCGGGTACCACTTACCGGACCGAGTAAGTTACCGGGTACCACTTATCCGGTAAGTGGTCAACTACATAAGACATCTGGACACCATTCTGTTCATTCTACCCGGATTCCTCGAAAACTCTCTCAAAACCCTCTCTCGATATCCCTCGTTCGGTCACTCTCGGCTCACAATCATCTCGGTCGATTTCACGATCTCAAATCTTAGGTATGTTTTCTTTATCTCTCAACTGTAACAACCCAAAATCCAATTAAATATAATTGTCAACATTACAACCAAAAATGGTCCCCAAAGCATACAATTTACATTAATTCTACTCTAAGTTCGCAGCGGACAACACCTTCACAACTGAGATGCTACAGGAAGCCCCAACGGTAAGCTACGTGCCTCTAAGAAGTTATGCCTCTTCTACAGCGCCATATCTTTCCATCATCACCAGATGAAACCCCAAGAATGACACTAACCTGAAAATGGTTTTAGTTTTTGAAAGAGCGAGGGTTAGACCATGAGGTCTAGTGAATTCCCTCTTTAAAACAGTTCCACACAAATAGTAGTATAAAACATTTAACCGTTATAAAAATAATCGGAAATCCAGTTTAAATACTCGACTCCACATAAGGGGATAGCACAGTGGTCACAACTTTCATCACCTTAAGCCAGGTCAGCATTCGGGGCATCTACTGTAGATCCCCTTGGAACTCGGTCAATGCCGTATCCGTGTGCACACTAAACGAATTCGAGGCGCACGGTCTAACTCATTCACCGAAGATTCTCACCCATCCGGGACCAACATACCACAGTGTAACCCGACTCCACACATAGCAACAATTCACAAGAACGTACAACCAGCACTTTCGTAACAACGAACGTATAAACAACTTGCATGCATTAGTAAACATTTCCATGTCATGTGAAATAAAACCTTTCAAAATGTTTAATCATGTCATCATGCTCGAAACCATAATCAGTTATGAAAACTTTTAGCAAAATGTTTCATTTGCACAAACAAGGTAAGGGAACTCACCTTAGCCTTAGCACATCGACACACGCTCCGGGACACACTTTAGCTCAAAACGAACACCTGAATTGGCGCCATAAGAATGGTGTTAAACCATCTAATTATATCCCAAATCCATTCCTAATAAACCCAAAAAACAACCCTTAGGTGATACCACAAACATATCCTCAAACAGTACGCGAAAACGAACCCGAAAACGCGAAACAGTGCCCGACGCCACTGCCCGCGCCAGCCAACTGGCGCCACAACTGGCACGGGGCTCTGGACAGTAACTGGCGCCAGTTCTGGCACTAGCCAACTGGCGCGACTACTGGCGCGGAGCACCTGCACACGAATTTCAACCGAAATCACACCCTTTCTCAATCCCAACTCATCCTAAATCGATTTTAAGCCTCCAAAATGAAATAGTGGATGTTCTAAACCTTTCCCCACAATTACTAATCATCATTACATCATTTAATTTAATGAAACTCATTCAAACACACCATTGCTTCATGATTCAAACCCAAAACTCAAAAACCCCAAATACTTGCCATTCAAGAGTTCACCAAGAAGATAATGAAGTTCTCTCAATTAAATCAATAAGAAATACTATCAATTCTCCCTTTTCCTTAACAAGCATGAATCAATCTCTCAACATGTATTATCAAACAAAATCCCAATCATACATCCATCCCAACCAAACCAAGAGATGTAGGGGATGATTGCTTACCTTGAAGAAGATGGAGTTACACCTCTGAATCATTCCTAACCTTTAGCTCCTAATGAAGATGAATTAGGTCCCTCTCCATCCACCTCTAGCCTCCTCAATACGTGTGAACAACATAAAATGAAAAGAACTTAGGGTTTTACCCCTTTCTATACATATACACATTTTCAGATTTTGCCACCAAGCCCCCAAAGTTGTACACTTCATACTTTAGCCCCAAAATTTTATTTATTATAACATTAGCAAGAAGAATGAAAATATGAGGTGTTACATCACCTCCCCCTTAATAGAATTCCGTCCCCGGAATTCCATTACAGAATACATGCCTGCACCTGGAATTAGCTTCTGATTCCAAATCTTACCTTGCTCAGTAACTCTTAAGGAGTTGCACTTATACCTCTACAAGACCAACTCCTTTGCCCTTTCAAATTCTCGACGATCCTGCCCAATGATTGTATCCAATGATGCAGCAAAACCCGACCCTTCAATCGTCCGCATTGTTTGAAAAGATACACCATATTGCCTTCCAACCAACACCCTCTAAAATAAAGATTGAAACACACTATGAGTGCTCCAAAACTTCCCCGAGTACCTTTAATTCATTAATTATTTCCCCAGTTCTTCTGATAACTGCCAATAGTCCGTTACTACGTGGCCCAACTCACTTTCCTCTTGAGATACGCTACTCCATTCCATGGGAACGTTTTCCCATCCAGCTGTTCCCCCGACTTGAGATTGAAATACTCATACTTTTCAATCCAATCATCTTAGTCTCATTCTCTTATCCATACATTTCTGATCAGAACCGACACGTACGACATTCTTTGAAATCGTTTCTCGCTCAACTACGACGTTCTTAGGTCGATAACATGCCAAAACATACACACTTACAATCTCCTCAGTCAACTATACTAATCACACCAAATTACTCTCTTAAAAGAAGGCAACTCTACTGGAGTCAATGCCACAACAAACCGAGTCTCTAAACAGAGACTAGCCACTCCCTTTGGCGACATCACACAAGATCGTTCTTATATCGTTACCCTATTCTCACCACCGCATCATTTCAATCCAATCAACGATCCAACATATATCAATCACCACGCCATAACCCGTTTCCATACATGATTATAAGAAGAAGACTTGCACAGCTTAACAGCCGCATAACCCGCTCACTCAAGATGATTCAACCTTACGGACGCACATTTATGTTTCTCAACACTTTAATCATGACGTACACGATAACCTCTTTCTCGAACCATTACTAGGAGTTCGCATATCCTCCAATGGAAAATCTATAAGCATAACTCCACGCCTTTTGTGTTACTTGTCAAACTTATGCCCTTCAGTTTACCCACTTATTCTGACACACTATCTTCACCCCTTCGCTTGCATAAAACACCGCTTACCCAACATTACTTACTCCATTTTCCGACCATTCCCAAATGCGTCGACAACACATATACATTACTATGCTTAGCCAAACGGTCTCACCACAATTCTCACTCGAGATACCCAACCAAGTTCTCCCAAAACAATACTCAAGGCTCTATAGCACTATGCATCTTTCTCACTCCGAACAGAATCGTCTTGTCCGTTAGAATTCTTACACTTGAAGGGTACTTCAACATTCCCACGAATTTTCATATATACTACAAAAACATCATACACTAATCGATCCGATGTTTCATCAATATTCCAATTGGATAAGATGAACTCGCCCACCCACTAATCGGAACCAACTAGCATGCAAGTTCCTCTACTATGTAGTCACCAACTAACACTTCAATCCTTCACCCACAAGGTAGCAATGCCATAGCACTAACTACAATCCCGCACATCTCAACAACATACTTGCCACTTTTGATATCTCATCAGAACTTCCCAAACAAGATTCACTCTAACACTTATCTGATTAGCAACGTCAATTCATCGCTTAATATAACGACAACCCCTTATCGCATCAATGATTTACACATTTCCCTTGGCATAAAATACCACCAACTTCCCCACACAACTACCATACCACGATATCATACTACACCCAGTCCTTCGCGAGCCCCTTTACACACTGAATAGATACCGACTCCTGCATGTCAACCATAACACATTTGAAGCTGAAGTAAAGTCGTTTCCCGACTTTGTCTTTCCCGGATCTAGACGAACCACATGTCATGATCATCTAATCAAAGCACACTCGCTTCGGTTACACTAAACATTTCGTTCTTATATGGATCATCAAACCCCAAAGGAAAATCACTTATGCAACCACGATCTTTCACTTTTGTAACACTTACACAAGATGGTCCAGCGTCATGTCGGATACACACCTTTCTCCGAACAACTTCTTACATCTTTGCAAGATAAACTCCACAAGATAACCACACTATCGTTACTTCTCAAATAACAGTCTCCTGACAACCATTCAACAGAACGACCATTGATTTCAACATCGACAATCGACATGCTAATGTCCAGCCGCCTCACGACAGACAAGGATTCCTGGAGGAATCTACTTCTCCTAACTCCTCGAACAAGTTCTCGTTTCTCGTCAACTCCTCGCATGGGAATCACATCCACCTTGGTGATCTTCCATTCTCCTAATGCCCTCCCTAGGTGTTCCTACACCATATCATTTACACAATCCTGAATGACCTCATCCGTTCACGCACCATAGGTTTGTTTTCTCAAGTTTCAATCTCCTGGCAAAACCTCCACTTGGGGCATGTTAAACAGTCACAAACCTCCATATCAATGGACTACATGATGAAGATTCCATTCATTCTCGACAATCCAGGATTCCTAACAAAACCCACTTCGTCCAACACATTATAATCCACTTATACCCCGTCGTTTTCACTTGAGGAAAACACAAGACCTTTCTTAGTGCAAAATCTAATTACCAAACCATCTCAGTACTCAGACTCACAGCCGATAACATTACATCAAGTAACATAACGCTACTTATTACCATTCCACCCATAGAAACACTTTGACCATTTCAAATCTCACCGCAAATAAAACCATTCTCACATAACCGGACAAAGGTTTGAACTACCATCATGCCAGCATTTCCGAGTTCATTATCCGAGACTTCTACTATTCACCACCCTCTTCTAACGGAAACACGAAGATAATAATACGACCACAAATTGGCTCAATTGACATATTCAACTCCCAAGTCTTTCCTTAACCTCAATCGTAATACCCTCCCCGACCTAGCCAGTTCATAACCTTCATGCACGATGACACAACGATTGAAATCATATTGCACACCTTAAAAAACGCAATAGATACACAATCATAAAACAAGCTTGAGTATGAATGATATAACACCACTCAATATGAATAGTAAAATGCAACGACCGCAAGGATCGCTCACAGGCAACCCTACAATAATTCGCAACCTTGTCCATCCAAATCGATGCCGACACAACGGTTGTCTCCAATGGAACCCTTTCAAATACGACTAGAAAATTCCGAACGAAATCACTTACCCAAAGTGGGTCAGTCAACTCCAACACTCGTTTATATGATAATAACGAGTCAATACTCATTTTGTTTATAAAACAAAACCTCGCAATAAAACGTTTCCAATATTTTCGTAACGAAGATTCTCTCCACAAGAAAAGTGTGAAATAATTCGTAGATCACTAAGTTCAAAGCTTTATCATATAGTGAAAACAAGTTTATCTTTTACTTTTTAAAAATACACACTTGCGAGCGCCAACTTATTTCCCAAAACAAGGAAAGTTGTTATGCACGTACATGCCTTTAACATGAAAGAACACATTTAATGACATAATGCATGAAACTCATTATGCAATTGAAGGCTATTTGCTCTAACCAGGTCAACCGTTGCACTCACTTCAACTCTTCACTGACACCATACTATGACCAACAACCACTTTCTTACCCTTGCAACAACTTGTTGTACAAGTGCTTCACAACTCACTTGACCGACCACTCCACATGGTTTCCAAATTGACCAGTTATCTTACCTTCTACTCTTATGCATACCTCAATACAACACTGATAACTTTCATTTATTATTCTTGCCACTAAACCGCTTGACTAAGGAGTCCAAGACAAGATTCCCTCACTCGATCTTGAATTGAAGGTTTCAAGATGCCAACATTATTCTCACTTCCTATCCCAACTAATCGATACATCAATCTAAGAGTGGGGACTCACTAGCAACTAGGAGTTTGCCCCCAACCAATCATTCATCTCTTTGAATCCCAAGGATTATACCCTAGGCGGTTAACCGACATACCGAACAATACTTCTTCGAGAAGGTAAACGCATCACATTATAAGTGATCACTCATTACACACCAGCCCTTTTTCTATCAAATGCAAGGTTATAACTTTCTACATACTGTCACACTCACCAGTCGTCCCAACAATGGAGGCTGAGTACACCCATGCACCTGTAAATTCATAATAGCATTGGCCAGATGCAATTTTGAATTTACCTTATACGAGGGTTCTCACAACCATTGTCAAGATATCCTATGATTAAGGTCTTTCTTATTGGCTTCCTATATCTTAGTTGTGTCCCACTCTACTCCATAGTTTAAGTTTAGGCCCATCCGATCACCTAAATCTCTTAAACTATGGCTCTGATACCATTTGTAACAACCCAAAATCCAATTAAATATAATTGTCAACATTACAACCAAAAATGGTCCCCAAAGCATACAATTTACATTAATTCTACTCTAAGTTCGCAGCGGACAACACCTTCACAACTGAGATGCTACAAGAAGCCCCAACGGTAAGCTACGTGCCTCTAAGAAGTTATGCCTCTTCTACAGCGCCGTATCTTTCCATCATCACCGGATGAAACCCCAAGAACGACCCTAACCTGAAAATGGTTTTAGTTTTTGAAAGAGCGAGGGTTAGACCATGAGGTCTAGTGAATTCCCTCTTTAAAACAGTTCCACACAAATAGTAGTATAAAACATTTAACTGTTATAAAAATAATCGGAAATCCAGTTTAAATGCTCGACTCCACATAAGGGGATAGCACATTGGTCACAACTTTCATCACCTTAAGCCAGGTCAGCATTCGGGGCATCCACTGTAGACCCCCTCGGCACTCGGTCAATGCCTTATCCGTGTGCACACGAAACAAATTCGAGACGCACGATCTAACTCATTCACCGAATATTCTCACCCATCCGGGCCCAACATACCACTGTGCAACCCGACTCCACACATAGCAACAATTCACAAGAACATACAACCAACATTTTCGTAACAACGGACGTATAAACAACTTGCATGCATTAGTAAACATTTCCATGTCATGTGAAATAAAATCTTTCAAAATGTTTAATCATGTCATCATGCTCGAAACCATAATCAGTTATGAAAACTTTTAGCAAAACGTTTCATTTGCACAAAGAAGGTAAGGGAACTCACCTTAGCCTTAGCATATCGACACACGCTCCGGGACACACTTTAGCTCAAACCGAACACCTGAATTGGCGCCATAAGAATGGTGTTAAACCATCTAATTATATCCCAAATCAATTCCTAATAAACCCAAAAAACAACCCTTAGGTGATACCACAAACATATCCTCAAACAGTACGCGAAAACCAACCCGAAAACGCGAAACAGTGCCCGACGCCACTGTCCGCGCCAGCCACCTGGCGCCACAACTGGCGCGGGGCTCTGGACAGTAACTGGCTCCAGTTCTGGCGCTAGCCAACTGGCGCCACTACTGGCGCGGAGCACCTGCACACGAATTTCAGCCGAAATCTCACCCTTTCTCAATCCCAACTCATCCTAAATCGATTTTAAGCCTCCAAAATGAAATAGTGGATGTTCTAAACCTTTCCCCACAATTACCAACCATCATTACATCATTTAATTTAATGAAACTCATTCAAACACACCATTGCTTCATGATTCAAACCCGAAATACTTGCCATTCAAGAGTTCACCAAGAAGATGATGAAGTTCTCTCAATTAAATCAATAAGAAATACTATCAATTCTCCTTTTTCCTTAACAAGCATAAATCAATCTCTCAACATGTATAATTAAACAAAATCCCAATCATACATCCATCCCAACCAAACCAAGAGATGTAGGGGATGATTGCTTACCTTGAAGAAGATGGAGTTACACCTCTGAATCATTCCTAGCCTTTAGCTCCCAATGAAGATGAATTAGGTCCCTCTCCATCCACCTCTAGCCTCCTCAATACATATGAACAACATAAAATGAAAAGAACTTAGGGTTTTACCCCTTTCTATACATATACACATTTTCAGATTTTGCCACCAAGCCCCCAAAGTTGTACACTTCATACTTTAGCCCCAAAATTTTATTTTTTCTAACATTAGCAAGAAGAATGAAAATATGAGGTGTTACATCAACGATATGAATCTATCAGTTTCACACTCACACACCCACAAATCGAGGTCGAAATCGACCAATCTGTATCCGAAAAGGGTTTCCGGAACCCCAGTTTTGAGTCGCTTCATATTCGGGCCTCCTTTCACACATATTAGGCCCTAGGCTAGGTAATACATTGCTTAGTCCAATGTTTGGAGCCTATTAGCCGGCCAGATTTGGGGTTTGATAGTCCATTTGCACCATTTCAAGTCACCCCGGTTGTCGTCCGGTAACCCTCAACTTATCCGGTAACCTTCAAGTTATCCGGTAACCCTCCAGTTACCCGGTAAGTCTCTCATTATCCGGACACTTTCTTCAACTGCTCTTTCCGGACACTTTGATTCCCGGTAACCCATGTCGTCCGAATACCTTTGTATCCGGTAACCTTTGTGTATCCGGTAACTTTTCATTGACCGGTATCCTCATGTTATCCGGTAACCATATCTCATCCGGTAAGTACATCTTATCCGGTATCCCACTCTTATCCGGTAACCTCGCCTTTTTATCCGGTAAGTCCTATTTGTCCGGATACCCTGTTTATCCGGACACTGCTTGAGTCCTGTGCCCTTTGCCATTTTCAAACATTTTCATTCCCAATGTCCTGCTCCAACTGCCAGTCCTCAATCAACCGCTGATTGAGCCATTCAAATGCTAAGGTACGCATCAAAGTTGGTTTTATCCCGTCCAAGATCTAACACTATGTTTTACAGGTATACTTATGGCGGATCTACAAGATCAACAACAACCGAACATTCCTCCTCCAGAGAAATTTATTGACGAAGCGGCCGACAATGCTTTTGTTCCCGAGGACCATGGCATTGAGATCTCACCGAACAATCACCATCCAGACGCCGCAGAATTCCGACCAACACCCCGAGTGGTCATTGAAATCATGCTCGGCTGCCCGCTTCGCCGAGCTCTCACCGCCACCACTGATGTCCCGATACTATACGTCTACCAAGTGTGGCGCACGACTAAAGTTGTGACTGCCAACAACACCCAGACCATCACGGCACGCATCGACAATCACCCCTTCACGCTCATGCCGGAATCACTCCGACGACTATTGTCACTTCCGGAGGCAATGCCGCATACACCCCTGCTGTCGATGACGCAACACTTTGCGCTCAAATCCGTGCTCTTGGGTATCATCACGAGCTCAACCGCCCCTCAGCCTTCAACCGCAAATACATCGCGCCCGTCTGGTACACGTTATTCACCATCTTGAACAGATTCTTGTCCTCCAGATGGAAGGGGATCGACCAATGCACCATCGACTTCCTACGCTTATTTCACGCCGTGTGCTACAACCGTCATATCGACTTCGCCGCAATCATCTGGCGGGAACTTGTTCAAGCAATTAGACAGGTCGGAGGATATAAAGAAAAGAAGTTTCTACCATTCCCTCGTTTCCTTTCTCTGGCCATCCGACAACACATGGAGGCGAATCCACTTATCCCGAGACGTATCAATCACCCGATATGTCCCCCTTTTAACTTGTAGTACTTAGTGATTCGTAATCCACCTGATACCCCGGCCATGCCTATCCCAGAACACCTACTGGGACACATGGACCCCAATGCACCGAGTATGATAGAGTACAGGCGAGAGTTAGGGAATCCCATGGTCCAGCCAGAGCCAGAGGGACCTCCCCAGGGACATAGACCTGAGAGACGTGAGGGTCCACGAACGAGAGGAGGTAGAGTCCGGGTAGCTGGGGCTCCCGAACAGGGTGTTTTTAGAGTCTGTGGGAGGGAAACAGGCGCGGGCAGTGCATTGGATACGCATGCCGGTACTACCCAATCCAGCCAACCCGGAACAATCCAACAACCACTCGTACAAACCACCCATCCTACTGATGAGGCTGGACTGTCGACTAGATTACACGAGGTCCCGGTCATTTCTGCCACCCCATTGCTTGAGGAAGACCCCGTTACGGACACTACAGAGCCGATATCTCCGTCCATCCAGGTCGAAAATGTCGATTCCGACAGCACGGACACCGATACGGACCTAGCCATTCGCGAATCCCTGATTCCACATCGTATCGGCCGTCAACCTCCATTGATCGAATGATCCCCATCTGACTCACCAACACCCCCTCATCCCTACTACTCAGCCTACTACGGGAGACATAAGGAGAGAGGAAGGACGATTAGTTGAAAATCAAGAAGTGGTGAGACAAAGTGAAGTTAGATCGAAAAAGAATCATGAGAGAGAAAGCCGTAAAAATAAAGAGGCTTCAGAGCGAACCAAGCCCAGTGTCGACCAGGTAACCGCATCTGCTACTTCATCTCATTTGTTGGGACGAGGTATTGAAGAAGACGTCGTGGACCTAGCGGTGCAATTGCACCCCCCCAAGCCACTCACCCATCTCTCAACAGATGGGTGTTTCATATGAACACGGGGATTTAGCACATAATCTACCATTCTCTCAGTCAGAGAGTTTAGGTATTGAAAATAGAGAGCAGCTGCCCCCACTCTCGACTTCTTTGGATGCACGTTCGAGTCTAGAGCCAATTGATATAATACATTCTTCGGCTAGGACACAGGACGAGACTATACAAATCGGTGCTCTTCGTAACCCGATCGGAACTTCCGTAGTGTCACTGCTTTCGAGCGGAACGCGAGGATTAGAAGGAAATCCTACCACGGCCACACCTTTGCCATCCGTGAATGTAGGTGGCACTACCTCTAAGGTAGATGTCTCAACGGGTAATCTAAGTGATCCCGGAGTTAAGTTACCCGACATAATGTCAAGGGAATATCTGGACGACGCCCTAAAAGCTGTCCGCGAGGCAATGGAGCAGCAATTCACCACCGAGCTCGATAAACTCAAAAGCTTGATCAAAGGTAAAGAGAAGGTAGTCGAATCTGTAACCGCACCAACACCTCCACCGGCTCCCGTTCAGCCATCCTATTCGGTGGACACGCTCAAGACTATGCTTCTAGCTCAACTGCTCCAGTACACCGACACCGATGCCTCTACTGAAGCGGACCTGGTATCAATTCTACACTCCCAGGTATCTGCTCCTTCGTCATCCATAACCACCAGATTGGACTAGCTTGACATGACTCTCAAGGACGTTCATCAAGCGCTCAAAATGCTGTCCGAAAGAGTCGGCTCACTTGAAGACACCTGCAAGAGTCAAGCTGGCAGACTCAAGAGACGCCACGATGACCAGGATGATCCTGATCACCGTGAGGGGGAGAACAAGAGACAGAGGCTGTCTGAGTCCAAACCGATCCTTACTGAATCAACCGTGGTTCAACCAGAACCATCAACTGTGGCAACTGCAACCGGAAAAGAACTTGAAGCCCAGTTGAGCTTAGCTGAGATGGTTATCGACATGGATATCTCAAACGACGAAGACCCAATGGTTGAAAAGCCCGAGGGAGAATCACAGGAATTGGTCACTTATTCTGCATCAGAAAGGCCTGCACTTGATCTGATTGATCCAGATTCCGAGATCGACCCCGAGACTGAAAATGCATGGTACGAAAAAGCCTCCAGTGCAATAAATCTCCAGGTAAATTTGATCTTTCCTACTGATGAAGACGACAACGTTGATTATGACCAGTTTCTGCTACAAAATCTGTATGGTACACCTGCCCACACTACACAGGCTCCCGAGACTTCTACTATACCACCGATATCTCCTCAACAACCAACAGCTTCTGATCATCCTCATCCTCCACAGCAACAAATCCGATGGGAGAAGATCATGATCCTTATTCCTCACCTGGAGGAATCACTAAAGAAGCTCTATGTTCACAGGTTACGCCCCATCGAGCCAACATTCTGCCTTGGGATTTCCCATTTTGACAAGGAATACCAAAGCCAGTACATAAATGCCATGAAGCGGTGTCTGCCAGTTAGCCAAGTCCGAACCAATCACAAAATTTCTGAAGTGCTCAACATCCAAACATGCCGAATCATTAGAGTCATGTTTTCAGTATTCACCGTCCGACGTGAAGACGGTAATGAATGGAGATTTTCCAAATCTGACTTTAAGAACCACAGTCTGTTCGACTTCTACGCTATAGTGAAAGACTTCCGAACCAGAACCGTCCGACCACTTCATGTTACTAAAGCCCTCGAGGCTTTCCGTCGATTCCTGATTCACAAAATCATGATGTCCTACCTCACAGACTTTCAAATGGGAATCGAGAACAGAGCAAAGAAGGTAAACCTGTTGAAACCGAACCTGAAAGCACCCGACCTGAAGATGTATCCCGAGAACGCACTGCTTCTAGAACCAGAATTTGGGATTGTATACCTCAATGATCAGAAAGAAAAGAGGTTTCTCCGCTTCAGCCAGGTCGACAGATTCTGCTATGGCACACTCCTCAAAGCTAGAGATGCTCTTCGTAATATTATCACTTATGAATCCGAAAATCGAAAATCGTCGTTTGTCCCCAATTCAAATGAGACAACCGCACGAGAAGCATTAGAAGTGATAGAAGACCGCATCGACTACCGCCGAGCCATTTGAATGTTCGAGATCCACTTTGCGCTTCGAAAGAGATACGTCGAGAACTAGCGCGAACTCGATCTTCAATTCAAAGGGGAAGATTGTTAGGGTCAAAATCAGGTTGAATAGAAGTTCAAGTGTTATAATTCATTTTGAGCCTTTAATGTGTAACAGGCCATGGACTTGAATGATGTGGGCCCATGGTATATAATGTTTGTTAGCCTTAGGAAATTAGGCTAGTTGTCATATTTCACTTTCAAAGTATTGTAATTCTCTCTGATTAATGAAAGTTATATGGATGACGTATTGAAATCATTCTGATTGCATTCTACTTATTGATTTCTACTGTTCGTTGCACTAATCTGGAACTCACATAACTCACCCTCAAGTTGATAATCGGCGTCTTTGAATCTGTATCATTTCTCCCCCTCATGATGAGCAGGAGCAGCCGAAGCATCATGTAATTTCAAAGACAATACTGGTGAGTAGCAAAATACCAGATAAAGAGTAATAGTAACCAAGATGGGGTAAACAACTAACACAAAAACACAATAGTAACTGTTATCACAACAATTAAAATAATTTTGTGGCCTATGTTCAGAGTTGATATCGGGGTATCTCTGATAGGACTTCCAGTTATCACTGAAGTAAATTTTTAAAAATTACTTCTCAAACTGTTCTGGCAATATCACGAAGATATGCGATGGGAATCATAAAGACTCGTGCATATGTGAAAGAAATAATTGATATCTTTTTGGCTCAAATATTGATTTAACATGGGACGTAAGTTAAAAATCAATAGACATAGTGATAAGAATATGAATTTCGGAGACCGGAGCTGATGTCTTCCTTTTTCAATATCTAAGACCTTCGAGTGAGGAATAGATAGATTATGTGTTAAATCTCAGTGAATATATGAAACAAGCATCTTTTGTGAGATACTTGAGTGGCTAGGTGGAGTGACACGAGTTATCGACACTGGGTCCATGTCTGTTTCAATATTCATCTCCAAAGAACGAGAATGAATAGATTGTGTGGTTACCTAAATAACTGACACGGTTTGGTAAGGACCAATAATTTTTTTAATTCCTGTCACATCCTCACCAATTTCTTTTCACTCCAAACTCATCTATCAAGCTAGACCCCTCACTGTTGTCTATAAGGGATGTGTTTTTTGGGTAGGTCCTTCCGGTGCTAGATAGACCATAGAAACGATGTAATTCCTAACACTCATTTCATGCATTGAATGGAACAGTTTAGTAAACAGTGAAGTACGAGTTCTAAACTGAAATGTTTAGAAGTCAAAGCATTTAAGATCGAGTCCTGATCTGAGATAATCAGAAATCATTAAAATAAAGTTGAAATATAGAATTTCAATAAACAAGATCAAGCGTTAAACATATTGACTCATTGAGCACATTATGTTAAAAAATGAAACAATGATCAGAAAATTTAATTGTGAAGAACAAGTCACAATTAATGTGTCAGATAAGAATTGAATCATTTATATGAAATGAGGAACTATGAAAACAAATTGGAATTCAAGCGAGTGTATTTCCATCGAAAAAATCAACAAACATATGAGACATGGAAATAACTAAGTCAAGAAAAATATTGGACGTGGCAATCTTGGAATTTAAAATTGGAGAATAACAAACACAAGTAAGTTATTCAGAATGAATTACCACAATCTTTGAATTCACTTAAAAATTCATTTATTGTGCAAAACCTGGTACCCCCCCTCAAAAATAGCATAACCTTTGAATGTACGTCATGTGATGTGAATGATATGAATTAAAACGCACATGACATTCCTGCAAAATAGATTAGAAGGATTTTGGTATCCATCCTTTGATGGATCCTTGATGGTTAGATCCCTTAACTTTAAACTGAGGACTGGGGATACTATAAGTACCATACCAACTACTTGCGTACCTTGGATTCACAAAGTCATTTGTAATACCCCGGGTAAGTTCGTTAATTAAATTCTCTTTCCGTTAATCTTGGTTAACTTTAAAATAGGATGTTTAGTGTAAGTTTGGGTTAAATTATATGTAAGAGGTGTTTTGGGTCATTAATGAATAGTTCAAGGACTAGGATTGTAAATTTAGTTAATATTATCTCTTAAGGTGTCCAGATATTTTCAAAAAGCTAAAACCATCCAGATTAGTGTGTGTGTGTGTTTTGAGAAGAGAAGAAGAAGAAAGAAGGGTTTTGTGGCTAAGGCTTCAATTTGGGGTACTTGGAAGTGATTTGAGGTATGTTTTCTTGGTATTTTATGTTGGTAATTGCTTATAGATAGTTTCTATCATAGTGGAATCATAGATTTCATGTATGAGGTTGATTCAGCCGATTTCTAGGTAAAAATGGGGTAAACCGACAGAGGTTTCCGGACACAGTATGAATGTGTCCAGTAGTTTCTTTGGTGGTGTCCGGTAGTTTCTTTTGATAGTGTCCGGAAGTTGTTCTAATGGTGTCCGGATGAGTCCTTTATCCGGGTAAGTCCTATTTTCCATAAGTTTCCGGTTAAACCTAGTTACCGGATAGTGTCCGGATTGCTTTGGTGTCCGGGTGTTATCCGGATTGTATATGTTGTCCGAACAGTTGTGTTGTCCGGAATGTTTGTGCTGTCCGGAAAGTTGTGTTGTCCAGATAACTTGTGGTATCCGGATACTTTAGCTGATTTGGTCACTTTTGAGAGTTTAGATACTTTTAAGTATCCAGTAACCTGTGTTTTGTTGACTCTTGGATGGGGAATGAATGAGGACTGAATATACTGTGGACTCGACTTAAGTTCGGGTGTGGGGGAAACATTTGAGGATAAGAGTTAGATAGATTTATCTAAAGTTCTTAGTCCTAGTAAGTATTATGTGTTCTTTTTGGTAAAGAGATATTTGTATCTAATTGTATCAGATACTGTGAATCTGGGGTAAAAGCTGAATCTTTTGGGAAGGACTGGAAAGAGTTTTGATAAGCAAACAGGTGAGTTTTACTTTAAAACATTTTTAAAAATGGAATACATATATATGTGGAATGAAAATGTGATAAATAGTGTAATAGTGTGCATATTATGTTTACATGAGTACAAGTTGGCCGGGCTTAGGACCGGTGGAGTTGGCTGTACGGAGGGACAACAGTGTTGGCTGTATTAAGTACAGCGGAGTAAATTGATTAGTTGGCTCGCAACCATCTAATTTGGCCATGGGAACGAGACAGGAAGTACACAATGCATGAGTCCTGAGTGGTATTTATATTTGTGTTATGTATATGGTGTTTGTGCAAATGATTTCCAACTAACATGGATTTTCTCACTTAGACCACCAGGTCTAACCCTCATTTTGTTTTAAAAATATCTATTCCAGGTCGTGGATCGGGTAAGAGCAAGTGAATAGAGTAATTGGTGGCTAGCTTTTGGGAAGACTTATAATTTGAAGACTATGACTTGTTTTGTAGTTATAACCTCGTTATCAGATATCGTGTATTTAGTTAGCAAAAAGTTTGTAATGAAATACCTTATTTTGGATTGTAAAGACTAAGGGACCATACTTGTTATATGGTGTATCTTGTTATGTAACGATGTTATGCAATATATGTTATTTGATGCTTGTTTGGGAATCCGGGTCGTTACAGATGGTATCAGAGCCCTAGTTTAAGGGATTTAGGTATTCGGATCTATACCTAGACTTAAACTGCATGTGAAGTAGGATGTCCCTATTATATTAGACCCTTGGGATGATAAATATAAAAAGGTATATGGAACATCATGTAAGGTAATTTCGGATTACACCTGGCCAGTGTAATTGTGAACTTACAGGTACATGTTTGAACTGGAAAATCTTATTATATGGGGTATGTGCTTATATGTATATTAATATTGTTTGAATCTACAGAATGGCAAGTGGTACTCGAAATACGAATAGAGAAGGAGGAGGAAATCCTAATAGAACGAATCCAACAGTCGGAACAAGGGGAAAAGGGGGAGAACGAGGTAGGGGTAGAACAGGGGGTAGAGTTCAGCCGCGAGGTACGGAATTTGTTACAAGGGGCGATCTGACCGCGGAGATGGGAAGACTGCAAGCAAGTATACAAGCCATGTTCGACCGAACTCGTCATAATGAAACTGAAATACTAGACCCTAATCTGGAAGACGAGATGCCCATTACACCTACTGTGATACCGGTGTCAAGGAAGTGTGACTATAAAATGTTTCTAAGTTGCAAGCCTCCAACTTACTCAGGAGAGAGGGACCCAGTAAAGGCCATGAGGTAGCTAAAAGAGATAGAAGCTGTTTTCAAGATTAGCAAGTGTGCAGAAGAAGATAGAGTGCTATATGGAACCGCGATATTGAAAGCAGATGCTCTATACTGGTGGGAGGCTCTTATTACCTCCATAGGATCTGATGTGTATTCTACTTTCTCTTGGGACGAATTCACTACGGCTTTCAAGAGACAGTTTTGTCCTCAAGCAGCAGTTAGACAATTGGAGGAAGAGTTCATGAATCTGCAACAGGGAAGTTTTTCGGTTAGGGATTATACTTAGGCTTGTAAACGAACCAAACGAACACGAACGGAGGCTTGTTCGTGTTCGTTCGTTTAACTTAGCCGAACAAATGAACGAACACGAACGGTAAACGAACAAAATCTTAGGTGTTCGTGTTCGTTTGTTTAAGAAATGGGTGTGTTCGTGTTCGTTTGTGTTCGTTCGTTTAAGTGCTAAACGCACATAAACGAACGAACGAACATAAATGAACAACCTTAAACGAACAAACATAAACGAACAGCCTTAAACGAACAACCTTAAACGAACAAACATAAATGAACAACCTTGAACGAACAAACATAAACGAACAGCCTTAAATGAACAACCTTAAACGAACAACCTTAAACGAACAAGCATAAACAAACGAACAAATTCCACAATTTAAAAGATAAAACCATCACCATTCATCAAATAACATCGTTTGAACAAAAAAAAACTATTCATCATCATGATTCTTCTAGCTTCATGCTCGTGGAAAACATATCTTCAAGACTTCAATCATCATGGAAGATCAATATATATCATATCATCATATTCCTATAACAAACAAATAAAGTAATTATTAGTTATTGTAACTTGTAAGAAAACAAGTATTGGAATTGGAAATAAGAAGAAGTTGACCTTGTTTTTCTTGTGTAGTCCATAATAATGACGATACCAATCAGCTCCACAAATGAGCATATCTATCATCTTCGTTCCTAAACGAGAACGATGGGGTTCAATAACTTTACCACCCGCACTGAAAGCCGATTCTGAAGCAACGGTAGTGATGGGAATTGCCAAAACATCAGCAGCCATTTTAGACAAAATTTTGAACTTCATGTTTTTCTCCTTCCACCACTCCAAGGCATCAAAATATGCACCCGGCTTACCAATATACACCCCTTCTTCCAAATAAGTGTCTAGTTCTGATTTCACACTAACAAAAGTATCAACACTTCTAATATGTTGATCATACTTTGTGGTGCCACTTTTGATACCCTTACCAACTCTAGAACTTAGATTGGTAAAACCACTCTTAGCCCCACTTTCACTCTTGTCAAGTACACCACTAGATGAAACTACATTAGCCGCTTTGTGTTGCTCAACATACTCTTCAAACAAATTAGTAAGAGTATCAAGAACAATTTTCATTTGTTTAGGAGCCTCATCCGGTGAATATATGGCATTAAAAGAGAACTCAAGTAGCTTCATCTTGTACCTAGGATCCAAAATAGCACCAATCGAAATCAACAAATTACAAGTACCCCAATACTTGTCAAATTTCTTTTTCATCTTAATAGCCATACTCTCATGTATTTGCTCTCATCTAAAGTCAAATAATCCAATGCTTCTTTTATCTCATATAACTCACTAAGAAATAAATTAGACGTATGATACTCAGAGCCTATTAGATAAAAAAAAGTAAATAAATAGTGCATTAGAACTAGATAAAAAAGTAAATAAATAGTAAAAATGATTTATAATATAAACAATAAAAGAGAGTCTATAATACCTGATATTATTTTGGTAACCTCGTTGAAAATCCCCAAGAAAGAGCAAATACCTTCAACCCTTTCCCAATCTTCTGCGGTTGGCAAATTCTTGTATGTTGATTCTCGTTCGGCATAATTCACAAACACTTCTTTGAACTCCAAGGCCGTAGACAACATAGCGTATGTAGCATTCCAACGAGTACTAACATCCAAAATCAAATGCTTTTTTGACAAAGATAATTGCTTGGAGAGTTCACTAAATATATGCAATCGACCCGGAGACGCATTCACATGCTTCACACTCTCACGAACATTGTGAATAACGTCTTTTATTTCCGACAAACCATCTTGAACCAACAAGTTAAGAATATGTGCACAACATCGCACATGAAATAACTTTCCACCGACAACAAGCTTTTTCTGGAGATTCAAAATTTCCAACATCTTTGTAGCAACCACATCATTAGTTGTAGCATTGTCAACTGTCAACGTAGCAACCTTTGTCTCAATATTCCACTCGTTTAAACACTTGAAGAGGGAATCATAAATACATAATCCAGTATAAGGTGGTGGCACATCAACAAAACTCAATACACATTTGTTAAGCTTGAAATCGGAATCTACAAAGTGGCAAGTGACCACCATATAATGAATATTCTAACCTGATGTCCACATATCAGTTGTTATACTCACACGATTGACAGCACTTAACATTTTTCTAATCCTTTCTTCCCAATCTCGTAACTAGAAACACAATCTTTCCTAGTCGCCGCACGTGAAATCTTGTTAAATTCGGGGTTAGATTCTTTCATCAGCACATTAAACAATTCATATTCAACAAAATTAAACGGCAACTCATGAACCATAAGCATGCGAGAAACAATCTCTCTAATCCTACTATTGTCAAACTTCCAATTTTTGACCATAGAAGAATCTGATTTCCCGGGCACAACCTTTAACTTTAACTGACCTGGATGAACGACGTTGACTGCTTTTAACTTCAGGCAGCAACTAATATGTCTATGCAATGGTGTGGTGGTTCCTTATTTAAGCTTCTTTATCTTCTCACTACAATGGATGCACTCACACACTTCAGTTCCATCAGGCAACTTTACCAAACGAAAATGTTCCCAAACTCCCGAAGTCTTCTTTCTTTTCCTTTTAGCATATGGAGTAGATTTTCTTCGTTGTTGACTGGATTGCCCTCTTCTGTAACACCGGTTTCTACAACTTCTTCATTCGATTCAATAACAACCACTTCAGGATTATTCTCCATTCTTAATGTGTTTTCACTTGATTCAACTTCACTCGATTCTTGAGGCGTTTGCAAGTGATCTAAATAATGGTCGTCAACAAAGAAACATGGTCCAGTACAAGAGCCATCAGACATCTAAAATGCAAAAGAAGTGTTAATGTCTACGAGAAACAGTAAACAAAATTTTGAAACAGTAAACAAATTTTGAACAATATACATATATATATATATATATTGTTAGTATATGAAACAGTAAACAAAAAGTTTAATATATGTATTATATATATATATTAGTATATGAAACAGTAAACAAAAAGTCTAATATATTAGTACATAAGAACATAGAAATAGTCCTTCCCTTCTCAGAATTCTTTCTTTAATACCAAGAGCAAAAGATATATCTTCATGTTTAAAGGATAGTAGAATATATTTTGAGCCAACTTTCAGATATTATAATAATAATATACATAGTCGAACAGATGGTTCTCAAAATGCTAGATGTTCATCCTAGTCACCATGGGAGACTTGAAAAACACGATTCGCCATATCTAATCCAAGTGAATATACAGCAAATCAACCAATATACAACTAGCACTATCTGTCATAATCAAGGCTGACGAAAAGGATAGGAAATAATAATAACCTTTTCCAGTTTTCAGGGATTATATTTCGAACTACTTGCAGATGTAGAATAATAGAAGAAGGTCGAAAAGGAAGAGATAATCGAACCTATATGAAAGCGACGATTTAGGGTTTCTTCGATCTTCACGGTTGCTTGTCTTCTTCTGTTTGACGTTTGCAGACCCAATTCAAAATGGGCAAAATTGCTGAAGCCTGAAGTGGGGAAGACTGAAGAGTGAAGACGGTAATGCTAGCCTGCTAGGGATGTAAACTAGGTTAAATGAAGGCCCAAAATATAATTCTCATATTAAGTTAAGAAGGCCCATATTTACACATATGAATATTTATATATAAATGTTATAATATAAAATATAAACAAACATAAACGAACATAAATAAACGAACATAAATAAACGAACATAAATGAACGAACGTTCACGAACGTAAATGAACGAACGAGACATTTGTTCATGTTCGTTCGTTTAACTAAACGAACAAAAAAACATGTTCATGTTCGTTCATTTATTAAATAAACGAACATAAACGAACTTCCCGCCAAACGGTTCACGAACGGTTCGGTGAACGTTCAGTTCGTTTACAAGCCTAATTATACTGCTCGTTTCTTAGAGAAGTCTCGTTTTGCAGAATACTATGTGGCCACGGAGGCGCTTAAGATGGAAAGGTTTATCTTCGGGTTAAATTCAGAAATTAGAAGGCTAGTGATTGCAAAAGGACCCGATACCTTCTCAGACGCAGTAGATGCCGCGGAAAATGTAGAACGGGATAATAGGAGAGATGCTAGTGATAAGAGTGCTGGAAAAAGAAAATGGGAAGGACCACAGTATGATCCAAAGAAGTCCAGGTTTCAGAGATCTGATAGTCGTACACCTTTCAGACCAGCTGAAAGACCTTGCCCAAAATGCAACCGTTTTCATCAAGGAAATTGTCAAGTTGATCCTCGAGTTTGTTACAAGTGTGGAAAGACCGGTCATATTGCTAAAGACTGCCAAGTGACTCGATTTTGTTTCTCATGCAATTCTCCCAATCACATTCAGTCAGATTGTCTACGGGGGAGAATACAACAGGGTGGTACTTCAGTGAGACCAACATGTGTTAGACCAGTAGTACCAAGACCAGAGCTACCAAGAGCAAGGGGTCGTGCCTTTCAGATGACCGTGCAAGAAGCGGAGGAAACTCCTGATGTGGTTACATGTACATTTTTGATAAACTCTACACGTGCTAAAGTGTTATTTGACTCCGGTGCAAACCGATCATTTGTGTCGCCTTCTTTTGCTGCTTATATGCATTTAAAGCCTAAAGTGTTAAATCATACGTTAATGGTAGATACAGTAAATGATAGTCAAGTATCAGTTAGAGAGGTATTTGATAGTTGTGTTATAGACATAGATGGGTGTGGAGTACCTATCCAGTTATTTCCTATGGCTTTAATTGAGTTTGATGTGGTAGTGGGAATGGATTGGTTAGCGGAGCACCAGGCTAATATTGTTTGCAATAAGAAGATAACTAATGTTGTATTACCCGAGAGGGGACGGTAGTGATTTATGGTGATCGTAGGAATCGTCAGTCGTGCCTTATATCTATGTTAAAAGCTCGTAAGTGTGTTAGTAAAGGCTGCCCGAGTTATTTAGCGTATGTGATAGATACTAAATTAGAAAAGAATAAGTTGTGTTAGTTCCAGATCCGTGCAACGATAATAAAATCAAACAGATAAACAATGTATGTAACGATTTCAACTGGTCATCTCTGATTAAGCTTTCAATATTGAGAGGATTACAATAAACGTGTAGGAAAGCTAATGAGACAACTAGCCTTATTTTCTAAGGCTAAATTTCTTTATATACGGCGGGCCCGTGGTTAACAAGCCCACGGCCCGTTCACTAATAGAGCTCAAAATAAAGAATTACAATTTAAACCCTGAACTTTAAATCAACATAAAACGACCCTAACAATCTCCCCCTTTGATTTGAAGTTCGATTTGGCGCCAGTTCTCGACATATCTTTTTCGAAGCGCGAAGTGAATCTCGAACCATCTGATAGCACGGCGGTAGTCGATGCGATCTTCAACCAATTCGAAGGCATTTCGAGCAGTTATTTCATTCGGATTAGGAACATACGAAACCCTTGGATTTTAAGACTCGTGCTGAATGATCTTTCGAAGAGCATCTCGAACTTTGTAGAGCGTGCCGTCACAGAATCTTTCTACCTGACTGAACCGCAAAAATCTTTTCTCTTTCTGTTCATTGATGAGGACGATCCCAAATTATGGTTCTAGAAGCATAGCGTTCTCGGGATACATATTCAACTCAGAAGCTTGCAGATTCGGCTTTATCAGATTTACCTTCTTCGCCCTGTTCTCGACAACCATTTGGAAGTCCGTTAGATAAGACATCATAATTGTGCGAACCAGGAATCGACGAACAACTTCGAGCGCCTTTGTGACAGTAAGCGATCAGATAGTTCTTGAGCGTAGGTCTTTCAGAATTACCAGGAAGTCGAACGGTCGAAGGTTCTGGAAGTCGGCTTCAGAAAATTTCCATTCGTTCCCATCCTCACGTCGGACAGTGAATAACAGGATAGACAATTTTCATCATACGGCTTGACTGGATATTGATTACCTCTGAGATCTGATGCTTGCTTCTGACTTGGCTGACTGGAAGACACCGCTTCATTGCGCAGATGTATCGGCGTTGGTATTCGGGACTGTAGTTGTAAATGCCCAGGCAGAAGGTCGGCTCGATCGTGCGTAGCTTGTGAACAAACAACTTCTTTAGGGTTTCCTCCAGATGAGGGATAAGTACGGTAAGGTTCTCCCAACGGATTTGTTGCTGAGGTGGAGGAGGAAGTTCATAAGCTGTCTGTTGTTGAAGAGGGGATGTCGTAGGATTGTCAGTTGCAGATTGGGGTCTTTCAGAAGTTTCGGCGGCTTTGCTTGAGTGAACGGGAGAGGTTCCATAAAAATTCTATAGCAGGAACTGATCATAGTCGATGTTGTCGTCTTCATCATTCGGGAAAACCAAGTTTACCTGGAGATTTACGGCACTGGCGGCTTTTTTGTACCATGCATATTCGGTCTCCGGGTTGGCTTCGCAGTCTGGATCGATCATATCCAGTAATGGTCTGTCTGATGAGTCAAAGTCGACCAGTTCCGGTGTTGAACCCTCGGTCTTTTCAACCGTCGGGTCTTCATCATCTGACATGTCCATATCGATTACCGTCTCGGCTAATGGCAACTCGGCTTCAGGTTGGGCGTCGGTTGTTGTTGCCGCAGTTGCTGGTTCCAGATGAACCACGGTTGTTGTTTCGGCGAGGATAGGGGCGGTCTCGGTAGGTCTTAATCTTTTCTCCCCTTACGGTGATCAGGATCATCCTGGTCATCGTGTTTCCGCTTCAGACCGCCTGCTTGACTCTTACAGGTATCTTCGAGGGAACAGACTCTCTCGGACAACGTTGTGAGCGCTTGATTGTAGTCTTTGAGAGTCGAGTCAATTGCATCCAGGCGAGTGGTAATAGATGATGAAGGAGCAGTGACCTGAGATTTCAGAACGGAGAGCAGGTCTGCTTCGGTTGAGGCGTCGGCTTCAGATTGTGCGAGCAGTTGGGCCAGAAGCATCATCTTGAGGGTGTCCACCGAGTAGGTAGGCTGAGTAGGAGCCGGTGGAGGTGTAGGTGCGGTTTCAGCTTTGACGATCTTTGCTTTGCCTTTGATTAGTTTGGCAAGCTCGGCGGCGACATGTTGCTCCATTGCCTCTCGGACAGCCTTAAGGGTGCTGTCCAGGGACCCTTATGACACAAAGTCTGGGTGAATAACTCCGGGATCACTTAGATTACCCGTTGAGGCATCTACCTTAGAGGCAGAGCCACCTACGTTCACAACTGGCATGTCGGTGGCTGTGGTAGGATTTCCCTCCGATCCTCGCGTTCCACCGAAAGGCGGATACACTACGGTGGTTCCGGTCGAGTCACGAAGAGTCTCGACTTGGTGTTGTTCCTCATCAAGTGTCCTAGCCGAAGAATGTATAATATCAATTGGCTCTAGACTCGATGGTGCATGAAATGAAGTCGAGATCGGGGGTTGCTGGTCTCTTGTTTCAACACCTTGACTCTCCGAATGAGAGACCGTTGGAAGTTGTGCTTGTTCCCCGTGTGAGACTGAAACATCCGTCTTTTGAGAGACGGAGGAGTGGATAAGGGGGTCTTGCAATTGCTCCGCTAGGTCCACGGAGGCTTCTTCAATACCCCGTCCCAACAAATGAGACGGGACCGCAGATGTGGCTACCCGGATTATACATGGTTGGGTTCGCTCAGGAGCCTCATTATCTTTACGGCTCAATCTTTCTTGGTTCGTTTTCGACCTTAACTCCCTCCTTCTCACATGTTCTATGTCCCGGGGAAGGTCCCTCCGGCGCTGGCTGGACCATGGGATTCCCTAACTCTTGTCTATATGCTATCACAGTCGGTGCAGGTAGGGCTTCAGGTATATGACAAAAAATGAAAGATTTTATGCTCCCCCTCAACTCTTGCACGGATATTATCCTGCACCCCTCAAAACATGCATGGGGATTGACTTGCTCCCCCTCGGAGTGAGAGTGTGATTTACTTGGGAGACATCAACACAAGGAAAAAAAACATTTAGACTTTTAAGAAAACAGTGTGACGCTCCCCCTCAAGTGATGAGCATAATGATGTTGCTCTTTATCCGCCATGGAATATCTGTAAAAGACCCAAAGTTAGTAAACAAGACGGATAAACAAGTTCCGGTGCGTACCTTTGCTGTAAATGGGTCAATCTGAGACAGATTGAGGACAGACAGTAGGAAAATAGGTACTGGACTGATTAAACACAGGGGTGTCCGGACAAGATGATGAATTAAAGAACTTACCGGACAAACCCAAGTCTCCGGACAAATGATATCCGGACAAATGATATCCGGACAAAAAGGATTCCGGATGACTATGGTTACCGGACAAATAGGGGTCCGGACACCTAGATCCACCCGGATAACCATCCGGTCTGGAAAGCTATCCGGATACTTCAAAAAAGTTCTCACTTTTCAACAAAATTACCTTAGGAATTGGGCAAAACTTTCTCTCGCTCCCCCTCAAGCTGAACATAGGGATGACATTGCTCCCCCTCGAATAATGCAAACATTGTGCAATGGAGAGTTCGACACACAAAAACTTTTAGACATTTAAAGAAAAACTTATGTCGCTCCCCCTCAAATTATGAGCAGAAGATGATATGCTCCCCCTCAGAATATGCGCGTAGAGTAAAGTGCACACGGGAGTATCCACAGACACAAGAAACTTTTCAGCAAATTTTTTTAAATTTTTTTTTGTGTGTGACGCTCCCCCTTAACAGTAGAGTAACATACCTGATAGCTGATCATGCTCCCCCTAAACACATGAGCAGCTCGTGAAAGCACAGGTATAGACAAACCTCAAGTCTTTGCAATTTTATTCCTTGTAGATCGTGAGCAGCTCCCTCCTTCCGGTCATGTGTGTGGAGCATCCAGAGTCAAAGTATCACACATGACCGTCCTGCAAAACGAGATTAGCGGACCTTCGGTACCCAGATTTGCCTGGGTCTGGGAGGGTTAGATTTGACACCTTTCGGAGGAACTTGCTTTGACTCAGACTTCCCCTTAGGTGTAGATTGTACACCGTTTGGAGTAACTGGTTTTGGCACATGTTGCCTCTTAGGTGTAGAATTTACACCTTTTGGAGGAACGGGTTTTGTAGCAGGTTGCCTCTTGAGTGCCGGTCTAACCTCAGTGGGAGAAGCCCGTTTTGGAATGGGTTTGGTCTTCCGCTGTGGTTTAACCTCTGTTTGAAAACCCCGTTGTTTATGATATTTTCTCTTGTTATTACGGGGTTTGCGTTTGGGTGTATGATTATACATGTGATATGACCCAAACCAATCATTGTTATTGATATCATCAAAGTCATTCCAACCACAACTATAACAGCATAAGCAATCATGCGATAGTTGAATCAATTGCTGAATGGAGTAGAGTTTAATTCGAAAATCAACATCTCGTTTAACAAAATTATTCCTATGATTCCATGCGTAATCATGCTTATGCATCCTAGGATAGAAAACAGTGTTAAATGACATCGATGCCTCTTTCTCAATAGATTCCCTAGCTAGCCTCTTTGGTTTATCTTGTTTAGGCTGACCGGTTGTATCTGAACCCACATTAACAGCATGGTCAGTGACTTTTAAAGAAACATGATTTTTGGTAGGCAATTGTTCGGTATCTTGCCTCGGCTGTGACTGCCTTTTAGAAACAGGTTTAGAAGTTGGTTTTGATTGTGAGATCTTGATCACAGCTGGGGCCTTTGTTTTAGAACTGCTACCCTTCAAAAAATTGACCGGACGATTGACTACTGGAGTCAAAAAATCAGTATGACTCGGGAGAGGTTTGTCGAAAGGGAACGACTCAAACTCTCCATCAGAATTACCTTCGGAGTTCATATATTCTGAAAAATCGATCTTCGGAATTGCAGGACTTGGATGGGGTGAGGAAGGAGAGGAACACTTAGTGGCAGTATGCTTTGGGGAATTTGGTGCAGAAGCTAGGAAAAAATCAGAGTTTAAATTCCTTTTAACACGCTCATCTTGAGAATCGTTACCGTCTTGTGTGGTAGATATTTTGCCTATAAAAGCTTTGCACGAAGACGTCTCAGATGAATTTGAGGAAGACACGGGTGAAATCTGCTTCTCAGATTTGAGCTGGTCAATTTGCTCTTGGAGCTGACCATTTTTCGCATATTCTTGCATCGCATCTGTTGCCAAAGCAGCCAACTTTGATGTGAGTTTCGTGATTTCTTCCCGTAGGTTTTCCTGTCCTTCATCAGCCACAACTTCGGTGTTGACTGGTTGTAGGTTCTCAAATTTCTCAGAATTGAGTTTCTCAATCTCAGAGATTAGCGCTTTCTTTTCGTTTTGAAAAACAGACCTTTCTTTCTCAAACGACTCCTCCAACTCCACAATCTTTGCTTCCAAGATGAGAGGGGGAATATAGAGTTTAAACTCGTCCGTCTCAGTCTTGGTTGCGGGTGCTTGGTCCTGATCCTTTTTGGAGGAATCCTTGGGGGTAGCAACCTTGTAGGAGTCGAAGATATCATTTGATAGATATTTCTTGTCCCTTTTATAGGAATAATTCAACGATCCATAACTAAATGGGAGTTGCATTTTGGAGGTGCGAGTGCGCTTGTATTCCACGGTTTCCTTTTCCTTTTCAGGTTCAAGAGGACCAGTCCATTTAATGGCATATTCCGGATAATCTTTGGCTATTCCAAGACAACTAAAATCATACAGAATAGGCCTTTTGGCAATTCCCTTTTTCAAATAATGTGGGTTATCGTATCCGATTCCCCAGTCCTTGTTGAAATACGTGAACTCCTTTGGTTTATTCATATGGATAGTTTGATCAGTTTGACCTCTCTTGTGGAGTTTAGTTTCAAGATCTAGGATTTTAGCAACAAATTCCTTGTGCTGAATTTGAAGGGCAGAGCATTGGTAAACAATTTCTGCTTTCTCATTCATGCACTGATCAAACTGTGACTGAAGATCAGATAATTTGGCCCTTAAGTCTTTAGGTGCTATTGAAAGATTTTTGCATTTCTCCTTTATCATAGCATTTTCAGACTTATGTTTTTCAGTTATTCTTGTTTGAACATCTAGCTTTTCGGTTAGTGAACTAATCTTAAGCTTTTGTTCTTTAGTGGTGGCCTTAAAGGAATTTGCCTGATCAGTAAGTGATTGCATTTGATTCATGAAATCTTGTTGGATAGAATCACATACCTGGCTTGTCGTTGCCTTTTCTTCGTCAGCTGGAGACATCTTCAGTTGCACTGGAGTGATCGTCGGACGATGGTTCGATTCAAAGTGGAACAGTATCAAGGATACTAAAATGTCCCCCTCCTGCGACTTAGCATGGGGGTCCGGATAAGGAATCCAGATTATGGAATCCGGGTGGTTTCCGGATAAGGAATCCGGAAAAACAAGGTTACCGGGTACAGTGGGTTTCCGGATGAATTTAGTTTCCGAATGAAAAATAAACACAGTACTTACCGGGTGATGTGGGTTCCGGATGCGATTCTTACCGGGTGACAAGAGATTCTGGATAAAACGCTTACCGGATAAACTTGGTTACTGGATAAAACTCTTTCCGGATGCAAGATTGTCCGGGAAGATTGGTTACCGGAAACTTTGGGTTTCCAGAACTAATGTTCCCGGAAAGATTTGAGTTTAAGTGATTTACCCGGAAAGATTTGACGTACCCGGATAGATTTGACACAAACGTCCGGAAACTAGGGAGTTGTCCGGAAAGAGCGGCTGTTTACCCGAAAACCGCGGATGTGTTGCGGAAATCGATTGGAAAACAACTAGGGTTGCTCAAAAATGTTCCTGAAAGATTAGAAACACTACCAAACACAAAAATAACACTAACCCAATCGATTTTGAAGCAAAAACAATACGTTTTGATGGTAAAAATTCGATTTTTATTGAAGAACACAACCAAAACTTTTAACTTTGATTTGCTTAATAAACCACTCAAACGATCGAATTAGGATGTGAAATTTTGCTGAAACACTAATGACAATGATGCTAACAAAACCCAATAAACGAAATCGATCAATTTTGTTTGAATCAAAATATTAATGTGCAATCAAGAACACATACGTGAAAAAGTCAAACTTTCCAGAAATCAATATGAATGCTCTGTATCAAATCCGTCCGTCTGCTCTGATACCAATTGTTAGTTCCAGATCCTTGCAACGATAATGAAATCAAATAGATAAACAATGTATGTAACGATTTCAACTGGTCATATCTGATTAAGCTTTCAATATTGAGAGGATTACAATAAACGTGTAGGAAAGCTAATGAGACAACTAGCCTTATTTTCTAAGGCTAAATTACTTTATATACGGCGGGCCCGTGGTTAACAAGCCCACGGCCCGTTCACTAATAGAGCTCAAAATAAAGAATTACAATTTAAACCCTGAACTTTAAATCAACATAAAACGACCCTAACAAGTTGGAAGATATTCCTGTCGTTTGTGAATTTCCGGAAGTTTTCCTAGAAGATTTGACTAGTCTTCCACCCGTTAGACAAGTAGAGTTTGGTATAGATCTGATTCCTGGAGCCGCTCCTGTTGCCCGTACACCGTATCGTCTGGCACCTCCAGAGATGAAAAAATGATGATGCAATTGCAAGATCTTTCAGATAAAGGCTTTATCAGACCTAGTTCTTCGCCGTGGGGAGCACCAGTGTTGTTTGTGAAAAAGAAAGATGGGTCGATGAGGATGTGTATTGATTATCGGGAACTGAATAAGCGCACGATCAAGAACAAGTATCCACTTCCGAGAATTGATGACCTCTTTGATCAACTAGTAGGAGCTTGCTATTTCTCTAAGATTGATCTGAGATCTGGTTATCACCAACTGAAGGTTAAAGAAGAAGACGTTCAGAAAACTCCTTTCCGCACAAGGTATGGTTACTATGAATTCTTAGTGATGCCTTTTGGACTGACGAACGCCCCAGCTGCTTTTATGGATTTAATGAATCGAGTATGTAAGTCATATCTCGATAAATTCGTTATTGTGTTTATCGATGATATCCTTATCTACTCTCGATCAGAAGAAGAGCACGCACGACATCTTCGTTTGATTTTGGAGTTGTTGAAGAAGGAACAGTTATATGCTAAATTTTCTAAATGTGAATTCTGGCTACGGGAAGTTCAGTCTCGGGGGCATGTAGTTTCCGAGAAAGGCATTTGTTATCCCAATTAACAAGTAATGAAATCAAGATCTATCCAAAACTCTGTCCATCTCTCATTAACATCAAGATCAAGTAATACAATGTAGAGAGAAACTCACAGAGAGTTCTAAGGATATGAATATCAAAAGTGTTAGTGAAAATGAGCTAAACTAGGCTATTTATACCTAGGCTCACAATTTACAAAATAACCCCTCAACTTGAATACAACATATAAAATTGACACTAACATTCTCCCCCTTTGTATTCAAGTGAGCCAGGTAAGCTTTAACCATGAAGTTCTTCCGGTGGAATGTATCTCTTTCTGATCCCAAAGATAATCTCAAACCTTCTTAGTGAATTCCGGTAATCTATTCGGTCTTGTATCGCTTTCAAGGCATTGTTGATCAAGACAATCTCCTTCTCTTTCAGAGGCACCTTTCTTTGTTCATCCAATCTTAGCCTTTCATTCAGCAGAATCTTGATCATATAGAGTGTTCCATCAGAATACAGGTTGACTTCAATAAACCTCAAGAACTTCTTCTTCTTTTGCCCATTATGATAAACAACACCAAACTCTGGTTTTTCTAACACGGTATACAGAGGAATACCTTGCATGTCGGGCAAGCCTTGGTTTGGCCTTCGTTTGTTGACTCTGATTTGATTACTTTCCAAAGCCATCTGAAAATCAGTTAGGTATGAAAGCTTGATCAGGTTCTTCATGAAACGTTTTAAGGCTTGATAGGCTTCAGAGTAAGTAATGTCTTTGTTCGGCATCCGGGCAAGAATGTCATACAGCCTGAAGAAGTCTGCACAGGTTAGAGATTTGAAGTCGGCTTCACAGAAATTCCACTCTTTTCCATCTGATCTGAGGACGTAGAATCTCGGATAAAAGACTTTTAGAATCTTCTCCGATTCTATCTTCACAAGCTTAACAATCTCTTTATCTGTTCTGACTGCACTGAGCTTTTGATCTTTGTCACCCATCATATACAAATATTCAATCTGTTTTGGACGTGGAAGCTTTTCAATAGAATACAACTTTACCTTGTCGATTGGGTGAATATTTTTCACAAACAAGTCACTCCTTATATCTTCTTGGAATGGAGTAATGATTCTTGTTCGGTGAGCACGCCTGACAATCAAAGCTTCTCTATCAATTAACATCTGTAGATTACGTAATTCTGCCTTGGAGACTGCATCTCTGATTTTGCCTTTAGATTATTCAGGTATTACCGGAATTTGTATCACTGGATCAGGTAGATTACTTTCTTTCTCGGAATCAGAATCAGGTTGAACGTTTCCACCATCAAATATATCATCCATCTCCTCTTTAATCTTTACCACAGTAATTTCTGGATCATCATCAGAATTAATGTAGATCAAATCCTGTAAGAAATCATCAGCCATAATTTCCTCATCAGTTCTGTTATCACATCCTTGAGGCTTTTCAACCCTAGGATTGACATCATCCAGAACACCAACATCAGCACTTTGAACCCCTTGTGTACCACCAACATTACCGGTGCCCGTTTCCACGTTCGTTTCCACATTTTCAGTAACATGAACACCCGAACCACTGCCTTATTCCACCCTTTGTCTTACACTTCTCTCCCCCTCATGGTGATCATGATCGGGATCTTGATCATCATGCCTCCGTTTGGTGGTTTGGGCTTGAATGCCACACTTTTCTTCCACCACTTTGATTCGGTTAGATAGAGTTGTAAAGCCAGAAGAGATAGCATCGGCTAGGTTGGATATGGATTGTTGTAGGGTGTTAAGTGAATCTGGTAAAGTGGCTTGTATTTCGGTTTGGCGTCTAAGTAGACCAAGAATATCTACTTCTTCTTTAGTATTCACATCGCCTTGTTCTAGTAAACGGGAAAGTAACTGGGATTTCAATTCATGTAAAGGTAAAGTATGATGTACCTTTGGGTTCGGCTGAGATTCTGGTTGAGTTTCTGGTTGAATGTCGGATGGTGCGGATGAAGAATCAGGAACAAACTTTCCATTAACAAACTTTTGTACTTCGGCAGATAATTTCTTAACAATATCAGTCAATTCGGACACCTGAGCTTTATGAGTGTTGGAGAGAGACTGGATGGCCATTTCAAGCAACTTCTTAGATACATAGTTGTGAGGAGGAGGACCCACCAAAGACTGAATATCACATGCTTGTTCCAAGGTAATACCCAGACCACTTAGGTTACTGGTTTGCATAGCAGTCATAGAGGCTGTATGGCCTACGTTCAACGCTGGCATAGTGTTAACGTTGGTAGGACTTCCGCCCGATCCTCGTACAGTACCAACAAATGGCGGCTGCACTCGGGGCGTTCCGGTTGGGTCACGCATAACACCAACGTTTTGTGTCACCATAGCTGAAGTGACAAACGGTCTCCGTGTCCTAGGAAAGGAAGTAAAATCAAGCGGTTCTAGACTCAATCTGTGACCAAATGAAGGTGGTGGCCGGGGCAAGTGCCATCCTGTTTCAATATCAGCAGACACCGAGTGTGTCGCTGATAGTGTTTGTGCTAATCCCCTGTGAGAAGATGAAACATCAACTTGTGAAGAAGTTGATGAGTGGATGAGTGGGGTTGTGCATTGCATAGATGGGCGGACTATGTCTTCTTCAATGTCATGTGGCGACGAACGCGCACCGACAGTAGATGTGGCTACCCGGCTAGACACGGTTTGGTTAGGATCATTAGTTAAAACTTTTGTTGATCCTGTCTCACACTCACCATCTTTTTTTTTTCTTTCCTTCTCACTCAACCTCACTTGATTTTCTGTTTCAACTAATACTCCCTCATTTCCCCTTATCACTCCTCCATCACCACCATAAGTAGTAGTGACGACCTTTTCAATTACAGTATCAAGATTCTCCATGACTTGATCGTTGTTGTTATCATCATTGTTATCATCAGAACTATCATCGTCTTTCTCATCATCAACATTCGCATTATCACCATTTGAACTGTATACAAGATTAGCAGGATCATCAATATCCACATCAATATCCTTAGATTCTTCCTCAGTATCGTCAGAACCAAGATCTTCCTCATCATCGTCCTCAAAGATTTGAAGCTTTGAAGTTTTGGACGACTGACCAAGAGCACCCCCAACTCCTTTTCCCCTTACATCACTTTTACCTCTAAACACGCCCTGTTCAGGTACCCCAGCATCATGAACTCTCTTTCTGACTCTAGAACCCTCACCACGCTCACCTAATTTGTTGGCACCGTAGGTAGGCCCTACCGGTCCTGGCCGGGCCATCAGTGCGTTCTCTTCTCTATACTCACTCAAATATGGTGACTCTTGGTCAGCGTAGGCGAGTAGTGCTTCAGGTAAAACCATAATAGTTGGAAAAGATAGACGTTTCGGAAGTCGGAGATACTTCATGTAATTGGTTGGACCAAGAACTGCATTCTCGCGTCTCGGAATCTGATCATTAGAACCCATGATAGAACGGATAATAATCTGAAGATATCTTTGAAATGGTACGAATGTTCTGTCTTTTGATGGCTTTGCTTTGTTGGTGACCACTTCGATCAAATCATTCCAAATAGAAATTGCAAAGTCAATCTTCCAGTAAAAAACAATAGCATGGAACATCCTGATCACAGAAATACTGGCCGTGTCGACTCCCGTGTGTTTTGAAGTCATACATCTATTCACAACACTGAATAACGTGTAATAGATCGGCGGTGGATAGTTCCTTTTCAACTTAGATGTACTGGTCAGCACTCTAAAGTTCGGACGTGGATCATTGTAACCCATTAGCATAATATCTCGGCACAAATCTTCTTCAGACAACATATCTTCAAAATTAGAAGAATAAGGAAGATCAAGAACTCGTCGCAACCTTTTCAAAGTCAGCTTGGCATCAAAATGATCTACTTTCAGAGTGAAGTAGTTGTTATTAGGTACGTATTGGATGTTACGCCATACTTGTTGCAGATATATCTCCGGTACTTGTTGAGTTCTTTCAAGAGCAATACGAAACGGGCGACCTTTGAGTATTTCCATGACAAGATGATAATCCATAGTGACATTGAAATCTAGAGTGTAGTTGTTCGGCTTTAAATCCTTCTTATCTCTTGGAAGAATAAGTTCAACATCTAGATCTCGAGCGTTCACCGATGGGTGTGATGAACGATGAGATGGGAATACCGTGTTCTCGTCAGAAGAATTACCATCACCGTGCTCTTGCAAAAGTGCCATGGTCTATGATTGACAGTGTAAGACCATTTGGTTATCAGTGCTTTTTCGTCAAAACTTTTTCAAGAATTTCCTAAGTATGGGCTACTGTCGTACAACACACTAAGTCGCATGACACTAACTGTTGGATAAAAATGTACGACTAAAAGTTGTCGGACACGTCTCGTACGACAGTTATGAACATCTGTTTTGTGCGACAATTTTGAATGTGAAGAACATAATGTTGTGCGACAGTTATGAGTGTTCGAATAGTTATGAACATTCAAACCAAAAAACCTAAGATTTGTCAATGAAAGCATATCAAACTAGTGTCCTATGTTCGGTTTTCTACCAGGAATGCTAATCTAACTTCTTTTCTTATCAAATCTAACACACAGATTAGAATATGAAGAGTTTTCTAAAAAACCCTTTTTCTACTTTTCTAATAATCAACACAACAAATGATATGATCGATGAAATGCGATGAAAACCGATTAAAAACGATACCTGAATCGATTTGAATCCACAGATGTGAAGAAACAGCAACAATGAACCAAAATCGATAACTAAGTTTGTGAGAGAATCGTGTGAAACAAAAGTCGTAAACTGAAAAGACTTTAAAAAACGCACTATATATAGATCTTTGGTCAGAGTGACACGTGTCACAAAGTGATTGGTCCAAGGGTTGACCGACATGTGTCAGGTAGTCGTACGAAGCGATGCACGAGTACCTCATGTTAGTCGTAGAATGAAGATGCGACTAAGGCTGGATCATGAACAGTATCTGTCGTACGATGTTTGTGCGACTAGGAATGCTAGTCGGACAAAGCGTCTACGACTTGACACTATGAACAGTGACTGTCGTACGAAGCATGTACGACTAGGATTGCTAGTCGGACAAAGCTTGTGCGACTGTCGTGCGGAAACAGTAACTCTCGTACAAGTTATGTACGACTGTCGTGTTGGAACAGTAACTCTCGTACAAGTCTTGTACGACTACTTTCCAGACTTGATAAATTTTTAGAAAATTTGAACTTTGAACTTTTCAAAAATTTCAACTTTTCAGTTTAAAATCAGTTCAGTGTTCTTGAAAACATTTTGCTCCCCCTACAAAGATGCATAAGTCTTGAGAAAATCATTTTCATCGAGTAAGGTTTGCGAAAATAATTTGAGATAGAACACTTACCTTTGTTGTTTTGAACAAACACCTCTTCTTTGTTGAACGCTCCCCCTTGAAACATGATCACAAAAATTTATAGCTCCCCCTAAACATATGAACCACACATAAAACTGCACAAATAATAGCAATTGAAGTACATACAGTAAAAAGAATAAAATTGAAATCTAGTTTGTAAACTACTGAAAGAAATCTAAATTTGAACAAATCATAATGAATATTCAATATTATGAAAATAAGTATTCTTCACTCAAATTTATCAAAATTTGAATGACTAAGAATTATTTTCAAAATGTTGAATAAAAATTATGACTTATAAAACTTTCAAATTCAACATGCCTAGCTTTGAGACAAGAAAGTTGAAACGTTTCTCATCCAAAGCGTTGGTAAACAAGTCGGCTAGTTGAAATTCAGTAGAAACAAAATAGAGTTCAATTGTACCTTTTTCGACGTGATTTTTAATAAAATGATACCGTACTTCGATGTGCTTGGTTTTCGTGTGTTGAACCGGATTCACATATATTGCTATTGCGGACTTGCTATCACAATAGATTGGAATCTTTTCATACTTACACGCAAAATCCGTCAGTTGGGTTTTCATCCAGATGACTTGTGAGCAACAACTAGCGGCCGCAGCATATTCTGCCTCCGTCGTAGAAAGTGACACGCAATTCTGTTTCTTAGACGCCCAACTTACCAACTTATCACCCAAGAATTGGATATGTCCGGATGTGCTTTTCCGATCCAATAAACTACCACCATGATCCGCGTCGGAGTAGTCTGTTAGCTCGAATCCCGTGCCTTTGGGATACCATAGACCAAGGTAGGGGGTTCCTTTGAGATAGCGGAAGATGCGTTTGACGGCTCCTACATGAGATTCCTTAGGATTCGCTTGAAATCTCGCACAAAGACAAGTAGCGAACATAATATCCGGGCGACTAGCAGTTAAGTACATTACAGATCCAACCATACCTCGATAGTGTCGTATACCAGTTTCCTTACCATGAGGATCTGGACCGATCTTTGATTGTGTTGCCATCGGTGTTCCAATGGAAGTACAATTTTCCATTTTGAATTTCTTTAAAATGTCAAATATATACTTTGACTGGTTGATGAATGGATTCCGGGGAAAATTGTTTCACTTGCAATCCTAGGAAGAAGTTAATCTCCCCCATCATGCTCATCTGAAATCTAGTAGTCATCAGATCAGAAAACCATGTACATAAACCAGGGTTAGATGCACCGAATATAATATCATCTACATATATTTGTACTATTACCATCTCACCGTCTTCACGTTTGAGAAACAAAGTCGTATCAACCTTACCTTTTTCAAAGCCCGAGACGAGTAGAAATTGAGATAGAACATCGTACCAAGCGCACGGGGCTTGTTTCAACCCATATAAGGCTTTATCCAAAATGTAAACGTGATTTGGATTCTCCTTGTCTACAAAGCCTTCGGGTTGTGAGACATATACCTCCTCTTTTAGTATTCCATTAAGAAATGCTGTCTTTACGTCCATCTGATAGACCGTAAAGTTTTTGTATGCCGCGTACGCCAAAAATATTCCGATTGCTTCAATGCGTGCGACTGGAGCGTAAGTCTCATCGTAATCTATCCCTTCTTGCTGTCGATAACCTTTAGCTACAAGTCTCGCTTTGTTACGAACTATGATGCCATCTTCATCTTTCTTGTTTTTGAACACCCACTTTGTTCCAATGATGCTTTTATCGGCTGGTCTTGGAACTAACCTCCATACCTTTAACGGTTCGAATTGATTTAGCTCTTCTTGCATAGCTAAAATCCAATCCGGATCATTTAAGGCTTCTTTTACTGTGAGTGGTTCAATGTTACTTAAAAACATTGAGAACATGCACTCATTTACGGTAGCACATAAAGCAGATGAACGAGTTTGAACTGGTGAACTTGGGTCACCGATTATTTAGTGAATCGGATGAGCCTTCGTCCACTTGGTTGTATGAGGGTGAGGAGCATAGGATTCTTGAACATTTTCAAGAGTAGCATTCGTCTCTTCTTCGGTTGGAGAAACCAGTGGTTCAGCACATGGAAATTCTGTAGGAATACTAGAAGATTCCGGTTGTGACTGAGGAATGGTTGGTTCAGTAACCGAAGAACTTGGATTTTGTGTTGATCCTTCCACAGTAGTTGTAGTCTCTTGTTATGGAATAACAACTTCTGGTACTTGAACATTCTGAAAAGGAGTGGAAACATCAACCAGTGTTGAAGTAGATGCACCATTTTGAGTAGTTGTCGCAGCGGAAATAGTTGTAGGTGCTTAGAATTAGTAGAATTATTGTAAGTACCATAAAATTCATCATAGAATTCATCAAATAATAAATCAAGATCAGTTAATTGAGATTTTGAGGTTGAAGGTTGATCCTGATTAGAAGTTGAAGCAGGTTCTGAACTGAGATGTCCAGAAGCTAAAATTCCAGTTATAACGGGTCCTGAACTGTTTTGGTCAGATATTGTCCGCTTTGTAACATCCCAGGCAACCGTACCAGATATTGTCCGCTTTGTCCACACACCTGGACTCACTGTTTTAAAACGCGTCTAATAAGGGAGGTATCAAGTTCCTATTACAAGGAAACCTTTGTTCCCCTCCCCAACCAATGTGGGATCTTACAATCCACCCCTCTTGGGAGCCCAGTGTCCTTGCTGGCACACCAGTTCGGTTCCCGACTCTGATACCATCTGTTGTAAAGTTATTCGGTTGTACCTCCGCTTGTAGTGCAATCGGTTCTTGAGAGAAATCTTTCTTCTTTTTCTTGTTCTTCTCCTCTCTTATCTCATCTATTTCTTCCTCATCTTGCAACATCGTCTCATACAATTCATATAGTGGCATAGTGGAGAGTCTCGAATTTTGTTTCATTTTTCTAGCCACAATCTTCCATTCGGTTTGTAGTGAGGTAAGAAATTTGACATTTAATTCGATCAGATCCTTTTTGATCTTGTTTTTACTTAGTTCATTAAGTAAAATCATGAATCTGTCATATGTGTCATGAAGTGACTCATCTTCCTTTGCCTTAAACTCTTCATACCTATTGATGCACATTGTGACTTTCATCTGATTTCCAATCTGAGACCCTTGTAACATCTTTTCTAACTGTCTCCACATACTTTTTGACGTATCTTTGTAACTATCAATCTTGTTGAACACCTCATTCGGAATCCCCATAATCACATATGATCTTGCCTTCTTGTCAGCATCGAATCTTGCGTTTTGATCAACAGTGTACTCGGAAAGAGGAACCAATCTGGTTCTGGTGCACCCTCAACACGATAATCCTTAAGAACAGGTTTCATTAGACCATTATGAAGAGAATCATCCAAGTGATCACCATTCGTTTGTCTTTCAAGGAAACCCTCAAACCTCTCTTTCCATTGTTCATACTCTTTTTCGATCAAAATCGAAGGTCTAGTATCACTTCCCAAAGAGTTCATTATGTCGTTTCTAATCATCTTGAAAATTACTTGTATTGATCTTTACACAGAAAAGTGAATTTGTGAAAATTTGACAAACTGTCGGGCAAAAACGTACGACTGTCGTATAGAACGTGTGCGACAGTACAAGTGAACAATAACTGTCGTACAGAACGTGTACGACTTGGACTCAGCAACAGTAACTCTCGTACAACAAGTGTGCGACTTGGACCAACTCTCGTACGAACCTTGTATGACTTGTGCGACTAAGCTTTGTGTACAGTAACTCTCGTACAACACTTGTACGACTAAAAATGTAGTCGGGCAAGGATCGTGCGACAGTTATGATGCTATGTATCGTGCGACAGTTATGAACACCAAGAACAGTTACGCGTACGACAGTTATGAGTTTTAACGTGAAAATTTTCTAAGTGCTCAAAATTCTCAAATCAACTCCAATTGATTTGAAACTGCGTAGGGTAGGTCGCGAGGGCTTTCTGAACACCTTTTATTCAGCGAGAAACATCAAGAAACTAACGGAAATCTGCCAAATCGATCTGAACAATAAACATATTCGAAAACTCCAAATCTGCCAAATCTTTTGATTTTGTTGTTTTGAGTCTGAATCCTTGCACGAATTAATCCAAATAATCAATTCTAACAAGTCTGTGCCTATAGCTCGATCCAAAACAGCCTCAAATCATAGAATCCATGTAAACCCAAAAATATCAAAAAGTGCCCAAAAACTTCAAAAATCTTCACAAATTCGATCTGCTAGGCTCTGATACCACTTGTTATCCCAATTAACAAGTAATGAAATCAAGATCTATCCAAAACTCTGTCCATCTCTCATTAACATCAAGATCAAGTAATACAATGTAGAGAGAAACTCACAGAGAGTTCTAAGGATATGAATATCAAAAGTGTTAGTGAAAATGAGCTAAACTAGGCTATTTATACCTAGGCTCACAATTTACAAAATAACCCCTCAACTTGAATACAACATATAAAATTGACACTAACAGCATTCAAGTTGATCCAATGAAAGTAGAAGCAATTGAAAAGTGGGAACCGCCGAGAACGCCAACCGAGGTACGAAGTTTTCTAGGTTTAGCCGGCTACTATCAAAAGTTTATACAAGATTTCTCCCGTATCGCTACGCCTTTGACCAAGATGAGTCGAAAGAATATAAAGTTTGAATGGAAAGTAGAGTAGGATGGAGCATTCCGAATATTGAAAGAGAAACTCTGTAGCGCGCCAATACTGTCACTACCTGAAGGTTCCGATGATTTTGTTGTTTATAGTGATGCTTCCAAACTGGGATTGGGATGTGTACTAATGCAGCGTGGGAAAGTTATTGCTTATGCTTCTAGACAATTGAAGGATCATGAACGACAGTATCCTACACACGACATGGAACTTGCAGTAGTTGTTTTCGCGCTAAAGATTTGGAGACATTATCTTTACGGCTCTAAATGTCAAATTTATACCGATCATAAGAGTCTCCAACATCTCTTCGATCAACAACGAGAATTGAATATGAGGCAAAGAAGGTGGTTAGAATTGTTGAATGATTACGACTGCGAAATTCTTTATCATCCGGGGAAAGCAAATGTGGTAGCTGATGCATTGAGTCGCCAAGAAAGAAGCGGAACGATAAAGGCAATAGCACTACGAGCTGAACTTCTACCTAACATCTTTGACGAACTGAAGAAGTGTCAAATAGAAGCATTCCAAGAGGAACAATTGAAACCAGAACGATTAGTGGGGATATCAGCATTGCTTGTAAAGGATGATCGTGGGTTACTGTGTTTAGATAACAGAGTTTGGGTGCCTCGTTTGGGTGGTTTACGTGATCGGGTACTACAAGAAGCTCATCAATCTCATTTCTCTATTCATCCAGGTACGAATAAGATGTATAAAGATTTACGAAAATTTTACTGGTGGCCGGGAATGAAAAGAAGTGTTGCTCAGTATGTGGAAGGTTGTTCTACTTGTAAGAAAATGAAGATTGAACATCAAAAGCCTTTTGGTCAGTTGCAGCGTTTAGAAATACCTATGTGGAAATGGGATCATATTACTACAGATTTCATCATGAAGCTACCAAGGACTCCGAAAGGGTTTGATGCCATTTGGGTGATTGTTGATCGGTTGACAAAGTCTGCTCACTTTTTGCCGATAAAAGAAACCTATCCGTTAGAAAGACTAGCCAAATTATACATCGACGAAGTAGTAACTCGACATGGAGTTCCAATATCAATTATTTTTGATCATGATAGTAGTTTTACTTCAAGATTCTGGAGAAGTTTTCAAAGAGAAATGGGGACGCAGATAAAGTTAAGTACAACGTATCATCCTCAAACTAACGGTCAAAGTGAACGAACGATTCAGACTTTGGAAGACATGCTACGGGCTGCATTGTTGATTTTGGGGGATCATGGGATAAGCATTTACCGTTGATTGAATTTGCCTACAACAACAGTTATCATTCAAGCATACAAGCGGCACCGTTTGAAGTTATGTATGGTAGAAAATGTCGAACGCCTCTGTGTTGGAACGATGTGGGAGAGAAACAATTAGCAGGGCCAGATAAAGTTCAGTTAACCGCGGATAAGATTACTCAGATTCGGGAACGATTGAAAGTGGCTCAAGACAGACAGAAAAACTACGCTGACCGACGCCGAAAACCGTTAGAATTCCAAGTTGTAGATTTCGTAATGTTAAAAGTCTCGCCTTGGAAAGGAGTCATTCGATTTGGGAAACAAGGTAAACTGAGCCCAAGGTACATTGGACCGTTTTCAATTACAGAAAGAATCGGAGAAGTAGCCTACAGGTTAGATCTTCAGCCAGAGTTAAGCATGATCCATAATGCTTTTCATGTTTCGAATCTACGAAAGTGTTTGGTTACGCCAGATCAGGCAATCTCTCTACCAGATATTCAGGTTGATGAAAGGTTGAATTACGTGGAGGAACCAGAAGCCATTGTAGACAGTAAAGTCAAAGTCTTACGGAATGGTAAGGAGAATTGAATATGAGGCAAAGAAGGTGGTTAGAATTTTTGAATGATTACGACTGCGAAATTCTTTATCATCCGGGGAAAGCAAATGTGGTAGCTGATGCATTGAGTCGCCAAGAAAGAAGCGGAACGATAAAGGCAATTGCACTACGAGCTGAACTTCTACCTAACATCTTTGACGAACTGAAGAAGTGTCAAATAGAATCATTCCAAGAGGAACAATTGAAACCAGAACAATTAGTGGGGATATCAACATTGCTTGTAAAGGATGATCGTGGGTTACTGTGTTTAGATAACAGAGTTTGGGTGCCTCGTTTGGGTGGTTTACGTGATCGGGTACTACAAGAAGCTCATCAATCTCATTTCTCTATTCATCCAGGTACGAATAAGATGTATAAAGATTTACGTCAATTTTACTGGTGGCCGGGAATGAAAAGAAGTGTTGCTCAGTATGTGGAAGGTTGTTCTACTTGTAAGAAAATGAAGATTGAACATCAAAAGCCTTTTGGTCAGTTGCAGCGTTTAGAAATACCTATGTGGAAATGGGATCAGATTACTACAGATTTCATCATGAAGCTACCAAGGACTCCGAAAGGGTTTGATGCCATTTGGGTGATCGTTGATCGGTTGACAAAGTCTGCTCACTTTTTGCCGATAAAAGAAACCTATCCGTTAGAAAGACTAGCCAAATTATACATCGACGAAGTAGTAACTCGACATGGAGTTCCAATATCAATTATTTTTGATCATGATAGTAGTTTTACTTCAAGATTCTGGAGAAGTTTTCAAAGAGAAATGGGGACGCAGATAAAGTTAAGTACAACGTATCATCCTCAAACTGACGGTCAAAGTGAACGAACGATTCAGACTTTGGAAGACATGCTACGGGCCTGCATTGTTGATTATGGGGGATCATGGGATAAGCATTTACCGTTGATTGAATTTGCCTACAACAACAGTTATCATTCCAGCATACAAGCGGCACCGTTTGAAGTTCTGTATGGTAGAAAATGTCGAACGCCTCTGTGTTGGAACGAAGTGGGAGAAAACAATTAGCAGGGCCAGATATAGTTCAGTTAACCGTGGATAAGATTACTCAGATTCGGGAACGATTGAATGTGGCTCAAGACAGACAGAAAAACTACGCTGACCGACGTCGAAAACCGTTAGAATTCCAAGTTGGAGATTTCGTGATGTTAAAAGTCTCACCTTGGAAAGGAGTCATTCGATTTGGGAAACAAGGTAAACTGAGCCCAAGGTACATTGGACCGTTTTCAATTACAGAAAGAATAGGAGAAGTAGCCTACAGGTTAGATCTTCCGCCAGAGTTAAGCAGGATCCATAATGCTTTTCATGTTTCGAATCTACGAAAGTGTTTGGTTACGCCAGATCAGGCAATCTCTCTACCAGATATTCAGGTTGATGAAAGGTTGAATTACGTGGAGGAACCAGAAGCCATTGTAGACAGTAAAGTCAAAGTCTTACGGAATGGTAAGGAGAATTGAATATGAGGCAAAGAAGGTGGTTAGAATTGTTGAATGATTACGACTGCGAAATTCTTTATCGTCCGGGGAAAGCAAATGTGGTAGCTGATGCATTGAGTCGCCAAGAAAGAAGCAGAACGATAAAGGCAATTGCACTACGAGCTGAACTTCTACCTAACATCTTTGACGAACTGAAGAAGTGTCAAATAGAAGCATTCCAAGAGGAACAATTGAAACCAGAACAATTAGTGGGGATATCAGCATTGCTTGTAAAGGATGATCGTGGGTTACTGTGTTTAGATAACAGAGTTTGGGTGCCTCGTTTGGGTGGTTTACGTGATCGGGTACTACAAGAAGCTCATCAATCTCATTTCTCTATTCATCCAGGTACGAATAAGATGTATAAAGATTTACGACAATTTTACTGGTGGCCGGGAATGAAAAGAAGTGTTGCTCAGTATGTGGAAGGTTGTTCTACTTGTAAGAAAATGAAGATTGAACATCAAAAGCCTTTTAGTCAGTTGCAGCGTTTAGAAATACCTATGTGGAAATGGGATCAGATTACTTCAGATTTCATCATGAAGCTACCAAGGACTCCGAAAGGGTTTGATGCCATTTGGGCGATCGTTGATCGGTTGACAAAGTCTGCTCACTTTTTGCCGATAAAAGAAACCTATCCGTTAGAAAGACTAGCCAAATTATACATCGACGAAGTAGTAACTCGACATGGAGTTCCAATATCAATTATTTTTTATCGTGATAGTAGTTTTACTTCAAGATTCTTGAGAAGTTTTCAAAGAGAAATGGGGACGCAGATAAAGTTAAGTACAACGTATCATCCTCAAACTGACGGTCAAAGTGAACGAACGATTCAGACTTTGGAAGACATGCTACGGACCTGCATTGTTGATTTTGGGGGATCATGGGATAAGCATTTACCGTTGATTGAATTTGCCTACAACAACAGTTATCATTCCAGCATACAAGCGACACCGTTTGAAGTTCTGTATGGTAGAAAATGTCGAACGCCTCTGTGTTGGAACGAAGTGGGAGAGAAACAATTAGCAGGGCCAGATATAGTTCAGTTAACCGCGGATAAGATTACTCAGATTCAGGAACGATTGAAAGTGACTCAAGACAGACAGAAAAACTACGCTGACCGACGCCGAAAACCGTTAGAATTCAAAGTTGGAGATTTCGTGATGTTAAAAGTCTCGCCTTGGAAAGGAGTCATTCGATTTGGGAAACAAGGTAAACTGAGCCCAAAGTACATTGGACCGTTTTCAATTACAGAAAGAATCAGAGAAGTAGCCTACAGGTTAGATCTTCCGCCAGAGTTAAGCAGGATCCATAATGCTTTTCATGTTTCGAATCTACGAAAGTGTTTGGTTACGCCAGATCAGGCAATCTCTCTACCAGATATTCAGGTTGATGAAAGGTTGAATTATGTGGAGGAACCAGAAGCCATTGTAGACAGTAAAGTCAAAGTCTTACGGAATGGTAAGGAGATCAAGCAAGTAAAAGTTCAGTGGCGACATCATAGAGGGCAGGATGCTACTTGGGAATCAGAATCAGAGATGAGAACTAAGTACCCGTACCTTTTTGTCTAACTGAATTCCGGGACGGAATTCTTTTAAGGGGGAGATGATGTAATACCCCGGGTAAGTTCGTTAATTAAGTTCTCTTTCCGTTAATCTTGGTTAACTTTAAAATAGGATGTTTAGGGTAAGTTTGGGTTAAATTATATGTAAGAGGTGTTTTGGATCATTAATGAATAGTTCAAGGACTAGGATTGTAAATTTAGTTAATATTATCTCTTAAGGTGTCCAGATATTTTCAAAAAGCTAAAACCATCCAGATTAGTGTGTGTGTGTGTTTTGAGAAGAGAAGAAGAAGAAGAAGAAGAAGAAGAAGAAAGAAGGGTTTTGTGGCTAAGGCTTCAATTTGGGGTACTTGGAAGTGATTTGAGGTATGTTTTCTTGGTATTTTATGTTGGTAATTGCTTATAGATAGTTTCTATCGGAGTGGAATCATAGATTTCATGTCTGGGGTTGATTCAGCCGATTTCTAGGTAAAAATGGGGTAAACCGACAGAGGTTTCCGGACACAGTATGAATGTGTCCGGTAGTTTCTTTGGTGGTGTCCGGTAGTTTCTTTTGATAGTGTCCGGAAGTTGCTCTAATGGTGACCGGACGAGTCCTTTATCCGGGTAAGTCCTCTTTTCCATAAGTTTCCGGTTAAAACTAGTTACCGGATAGTGTCCGGATTGCTTTGTTGTCCGGGTGTTATCCGGATTGTATATGTTGTCCGGACAGTTGTGTTGTCAGGAATGTTTGTGCTGTCCGGAAAGTTGTGTTGTCCGGATAACTTGTGGTATCCGGATACTTTAGCTGATTTGGTTACTTTTGAGAGTTTAGATACTTTTAAGTATCCAGTAACCTGTGTTTTGTTGACTCTTGGATGGGGAATGAATGAGGACTGAATATACTGTGGACTCGACTTAAGTTCAGGTGTGGGGGAAACATTTGAGGATAAGAGTTAGATAGATTTATCTAAAGTTATTAGTCCTAGTAAGTATTATGTATTCTTTTTGGTAAAGAGATATTTGTATCTAATTGTTTCAGATACTGTGAATCTGGGGTAAAAGCTGAATCTTTTGGGAAGGACTGAAATGAGTTTTGATAAGCAAACATGTGAGTTTTACTTTAAAACGTTTTTAAACTGGAATACATATATATGTGGAATGAGAATGTGATAAATAGTGTAATAGTGTGCATATTATGTTTATATGAGTATTACACTACATGAGTACAAGTTGGCCGGGCTTAGGACCGGTGGAGTTTGTTGTACGGAGGGACAGCGGTGTTGGCTGTATTATGTAAAGCGGAGTAAATTGATTAGTTGGCTCGCAACCATCTAATTTGGCCATGGGAACGAGACAGGAAGTACACAATGCATGAGTCCTGAGTGGTATTTATATTTGTGTTATGTATATGGTGTTTGTGCAAATGATTTCCAACTAACAGGGATTTTCTCACTTAGACCACCAGGTCTAACCCTCATTTTGTTTTAAAAATATGTATTCCAGGTCGTGGATCGGGTAAGAGCAAGTGAATAGAGTAATCGGTGGCTAGCTTTTGGGAAGACTTATAATTTGAAGACTATGACTTGTTTTGTAGTTTTAACCTCGTTATCAGATATCATGTATTTAGTTAGCAAAAAGTTTGTAATGAAATACCTTATTTTGGATAGTAAAGACTAAGGGACCATACTTGTTATATGGTGTATCTTGTTATGTAACGATGTTATGCAATATATGTTATTTGATGCTTGTTTGGGAATCCGGGTCGTTACATCATTCTTCCCACAATTAGTACAACAAATCTTTGCTCGCCTCAGACTGATTATCTTCGCTGTAGAATAAACATGAGTAGGTGAATCAGTCTTGGGAATAAACAACTTTATATCAACTAAAGGAGATTTATAAGACGTGTTTCCATCACTGTCTTTTGTAGTTGATTTCTTTTTCCAAACCATTTTGACATTTCAAAACAGTTGATTATCTTTATTATCAACACGAGAATTATAGAAAAGATTGGAAGGTTGAATCTGATCTTTTGAAAACTCATTTGATGTAACACCCTCGAATTGGGAAAGAGCAACTAAATAAAATTTTCGATAATACATTCAAAATAATAGGATTTCTCCCTACAATCCAAAACGGGAAATACCTTAATTTAAAATCTATGATTATCCTCAAACAATATATAACTCAAAACTCAATACGAAGGCTAAGTTCACCACGGGTGTTACTTAACTCAGGTACAAAATGCTATTCCCAATTATTAACGCGAAAGACTTCCCTTAAGCAATTCACCTCTCGAGCACACTACTAGCACTCGACCTTTCGCAGTGTCACTAGAACTACTCCCAACCTGAACCTGTTGCACATGCCGACAAATAAAAAGGTTAGGCTAACGCCTAGTGAGTTCAAGAGTTTATAGCATGATTTATATAATTCGTTGAATGAAAGTTTGTGACATAAATCATGATTTCCAAAAAGGGTTTATGAAAGAATGCAAACGACTCATTTTTCAACGCACACAAAATATATGAGAAAAGTTCCCAAAATGTATAGAGCGTTTTTAAAAATGAATTACAATCCCAACTCACTCAAAACGTGCTTTGACGTTAAATATCCCAAGTAATTATAAATGTGAATAAAACTCCAATATTCAAAACATCCAATAAGGACGAGGCGTAGAACTCCGCCAATAAACCATGAAAACATTTCATATAAATAAAATGCGTCACCGAAAAAATGGATAAAAGCTTATACCCAAAAACCACACTTTTCGGTGACGGGGGAGACCCGTTTCCATCGAAAGTGACGGGCACACAAAGTTAGGTCACTTATGATGTTACTGGATTACACCTCAAGTCCCGGTCCTAGTTCCCATGTCATAAAGACATCACAACCTCAAACCTTTCCCCATGCCTTTATTGCCTACTCCGTCGAGTTACACCTCAAGGACTTATGGGACCACATTGCATATCCAGTCTAGACGAGTTACACCTCAAGGACTTCAATGTCCCCCATTGCCTACTCGCTAGTGGCCCCAACGGCCTAACGCATATAACCATGCGTTCCAATAGTCCATTCCTTGTGCACAAAGAAATAGATCATCCAACAAAGACTGACTTACGTGCCTATGGATCCAATGCAACATAGTCTACAATAACATGCCCATCCCGAAATGACTAAAGCACCCGAGCATGTAAATATCAATAACGTGCAATAATATGCAACCCATAAATAAGACTCCACATTGAGCCATCAAAATCGGACAAAATGTCCCCAAGACTTCCTTAAAGCCAAAACCGAGCGAAATGCTCAAAACCCATTAGACCCATAAATAACGGTCCTCAAAATATGAAATGCATTTAAACATTGTTTAGGTAAACATATACCACAAAATCGCCATTAACCCAAAACTCGTCACGGATTAATACAAATGGGTTTCCCAATATGGACTCATACTCTTATAATTATTAAAATGACTCATGACACTAAAATGTGCATTTTCCCAAATGGTTTATAAAATCAATTATATCAACATGATTAAACCATTGAATAAGCTTCATTGACCAATAAATCATTTAAGGACATATTTATGATTTCCACACATCCAAAAATCCAAAAATCCCAAATATGGGTGTTTTACAAACTTTATAAAGTTAAACACTTCAAAAGGGTCAAACTTATCAAATAACCCAACAATTGATAATTTTAAGTAAAACATACAAATACTTGAAAAGTAACATTTTTGGCATGTACAAAGTTTTCACAAATCAACTTGAACTCACCTTGCTAGATTTAGGCTAAATCTAGATTTTTCCCCAAACGTAAGCTCCTTTGAAGAAACTTGAATCCTCAAGCCAAAACATCCAAAAACCTAGATCCATAAGTTTCCAACCATCAATAACCACATTTAACCATTTAGAATTGTTCCCCAAACATCAACCATCAAAACCTCCATTTATACCGAAAACCCCAATTTGCCCTAACTTTTCTCAAAATCATCCAAACCGAAAGTGGAGGAACAAAACACTAGGGGATCATCAATGTAATATTTATAACTCATAATGAAGCTTGTAAATGGAGGAAATGAACTTACCACTTAGGTTTTGATGAAAACCTAGAAAACACCAAAAATCTCTAGTGTTGTGGATGAAACTTGCTCTTGCATCAATAAATGAACCCACTAGCATAAATTGGAGAAGGAACACGTTAATATCCATGAAAAAGCTCCAAAATCAGTTAGGGTTTGTGAGGGAAAGAGGAGAAACGATTTGGAGATAAGAGAAGAGATTTGAGAGTGAGAAATGAGAGACTTACCACCACCAAACACCCTTGAATCTTCCAATGAACTTCAAAACTAACACTTTATCCTTGAAAAGCTCTAAAAGTCGAAACCATGGCACTTTGAATCGCCAAAAATAGAGATGAAATGAGTGATATATGAGGAAATGAAGTTTAGGGCTAAAAATCCCGTATTTATGCTCCAGGTTACCGACGGCTAAAGTGACGTGCGAGAGTGACACAAGTGTCACTTTCGCTGGGCACTCTCGCTGTGGTCAAATGACTCTCGGTACAAAACCGGCGAGAGTGACACGCGAGAGTGACACGAGTGTCACTTTCGCTGGTCACTTTAGCCGAGATTGTACCGAAAGTTGTTTTGGCCATAACTTCTTCGTTTAGCTCCGTTTTCGCTCCGGAAAGGCCCGTTGGACTCGTATTTGAATTATCCATCCAAAAAGACTATAAAATGTAGGATTTAATCAAAAATTCTATTTTTCATATTTATCTTAAAAGTTCTAAAAATCGGGATGTTACAATCCTCCCAACCTTAAAAGAGATTTCGTCCTCGAAATCTAGTTCTCGTACTTCCAACGGTTACCGAGCCCAAACCTATCCATGTCCCCTCAGTTTCCAACTGAGATTCAATTTCTCCTTCTTGACCGGACTGCCACGAAAGTCTTTGCATTGATGCTCACCCCTAATGTCCCTTTAGGCTCATCACACTTACATCCGAGTAATGCTTAACTTAGTAAGGCAGCTTATAATCACAAGACTTCGGTTGTCTCCCAACCTTATACGTCCCATACTTCCCCCCAACGGTAGATCCCGGTTTCTCAATCACTCCATGCCTAAAGGCTCTGAAACCTTTCTCCGCTCAAACCAAGGTTTGTTTACTACCGAAACCAACAATTTCCCCCAAATCCAACCGTTCCTTTGCTGAACTGTCACTTCACTCTAACGAGTACTATTAGACTCCAAAACAGACGGTCGTTCCTGACCCAATGGTTCTACAACTCCAAAAATACATCCAACTTCCAATCATTCAAACGACAGATTCTTTTACCATTCAAGGAAAGTCATCCGACTATAACTACTTTTCACTATCCGAATCCCTTAATCCCCTACGAGCGATACGATTATCCCTTAAGATTGGACTACATCACTCCAATATGCCAACGGTTCATGGCCTCTAAATCCGAAAGTTGACACCTAGCCATACTACCAAGATTCGAATAACTACAGAGCTCCACACGCGAGATTCATTCGTCGAACGTCCCCACTAAAACCAAGGTCATTCACAAGGCGTCTGAAGAGCCCTACACGCTCTTTACCCTTAACCGGGGTTGCTTAACCATCCCAAGCCTACTGAGTTCAAGGTTTTGAAGTGACAGACTCAACACGAATGTTTTCATAACAATTAATCGTTCGTATAAAACCTACTACCACTTATCCAATAGTTCTGCAAAATGGGCACACTCGTCCCACATACGAAAGTCATATGAATTTTACTCGATCATTACTCGATTTACTAGTAGTTGCAAAAGCATGCTCAACAAACCTTTAAAATGAACTGTACAATTTATTTATGCCATAAACGTAAAGTAATTTCCTGCATTAAATAGTGTGCAAGCACGATGTTTGTGCGAACTTCAAGAAGTAGTTTAAACGACATCCAAATCCAAAACTTCACCTTTACTCATGAAATGACACGGAATAAAATTCACCAACAAAATTCGTATGTGACAAAACGCCCAATATAATCCAAAATCAACACACATAATAACTAAAGTATGCACATTACAAAATTGCACCCATGCGACACAAAACGTCGTAAAACACAACTCTGTAAAACTCTATGGGCTCTATGGCCTCAAATTAACCAAATGGTGCTAAACCTTTCGCTCCCAAAAATCAAATTGCATAAAGCAAAATCATGACTAAAATGTCAAAATTCTGAAATTTCCCTTTATGTTGTAATATAATCTAAACAACACTTTTCGACACAACTTGCATAAATAAATTTTCCAATAAAGCTCAACATACCCATAATGGAAGGAAGGTAACTCTCCGCCCAAACCTTAACATATGTGGAGGAGATCCAATGTTAAAGTCATAATCCGTAGTTACTAGTCCAGCGTCCTAAATATCATTAAAATATGGATATCACTATATCCGAAAGTAACGTTGAACAACAACAAAATAAAGCAAGTCTCGACAAAGTTTGAAATCTCCGTAATAAAATAATTTCATGCACGTTCAAAACCATGATTTAAAAATCTTGTGTGTGCTAAACGTTTTTCCGAGATCTGTAACATAATCCACAAGAGGATTTGAAACACAAGAAATAACTAATGCAATTTATTTTAAAAACTAAATTTTGTGCATGAATTTAGTCGGCACTCAACGTCTCAAACCACACTCCTCCAATTTCTCCAGTCACACTATCGTCTTCCGGATACTCAAATAACTTAAGGCAAAATTGAAAGTTACATCGATTAGCCTTACGATTTCTCCTCGATATAAGATCGATTCAACATGTGGTTCTAATCCAACCATCAACTTCGACCCAAAACGGTCCACTTAAAGAAATTATCATGCTTATTGTCACCCTAGTGACTAATACTAAAATCATCAATCTTTTTCAACGACTACTCGCTTAGAAACATCTCCACTACCCCAACGGTCATCACATTAAAGTAGTTCAAGTATGCACATGTAACTAGTAAGTTCACCATAACACTGGCCAGGTGAAACTTTGAACGTACCGTACATGATTATCCTTGCTACTCTCGACGCGATTCTCGTTTCTAACGACTCCATCGACCTCAAAACATCCTATCTTAAAGTGCTTAATGGTGAAATTTCACTCTCATTTACTTAAAAGAACGCTAGTTTGAGTCTAGGTATTCGAATTTAACACCAAATTCTCTCAAACTTATGCTCTGATACCAACTTGTAACACCCTCGAATTGGGAAAGAGCAACTAAATAAAATTTTCGATAATACATTCAAAATAATAGGATTTCTCCCTACAATCCAAAACGGGGAATACCTTAATTTAAAATCTATGATTATCCTCAAACAATATATAACTCAAAACTCAATACGAAGGCTAAGTTCACCACGAGTGTTACTTAACTCAGGTACAAAATGCTATTCCCAATTATTAACGCGGAAGACTTCCCTTAAGCAATTCACCTCTCGAGCACACTACTAGCACTCGGCCTTTCGCAGTATCACTAGAACTACTCCCAACCTGAACCTGTTGCACATGTCTACAAATAAAAAGGTTAGGCTAACGCCTAGTGAGTTCAAGAGTTTAGAGCATGATTTATATAATTCGTTGAATGAAAGTTTGTGACATAAATCATGATTTCCAAAAAAGGTTTATGAAAGAATGCAAACGACTCATTTTTCAACGCACACAAAATATATGAAAAAAGTTCCCAAAATGTATAGAGCGTTTTAAAAAATGAATTACAATCCCAACTCACTCAAAACGTGCTTTGACGTTAAATATCCCAGGTAATTATAAACGTGAGTAAAACTCCAATATTCAAAACATCCAATAAGGACGAGGCGTAGAACTCCGCCAATAAACCATGAAAACATTTCATATAAATAAAACGCGTCACCGAAAATATGGATAAAAGCTTATACCCAAAAACCACACCTTTCGGTGACGGGGGAGACCCGATTCCATCGAAGTTACGGGCACACAAAGTTAGGTCACTTATGATGTTACTGGATTACATCTCAAGTCCCGGTCCTAGTTCCCATGCCATAAAGACATCACAACCTCAAATCTTTCCCCATGCCTTTATTGCCTACTCCGTCGAGTTAAACCTCAAGGACTTATGGGACCACATTGCATATCCAGTCTAGACGAGTTACACCTCAAGGACTTCAATGTCCCCCATTGCCTACTCGCTAGTGGCCCCAACGGCCTAACGCATATAACCATGCGTTCCAATAGTCCATTCCTTGTGCACAAAGAAATAGACCATCCAACAAAGACTGACTTACGTGCCTATGGATCCAATGCAACATAGTCTACAATAACATGCCCATCCCGAAATGACTAAAGCACCCGAGCATGTAAATATCAATAACGTGCAATAATATGCAACCCATAAATAAGACTCCACATTGAGCCATCAAAATCGGACAAAATGTCCCCAAGACTTCCTTAAAGCCAAAACCGAGCGAAATGCTCAAAACCCATTAGACCCATAAATAACGGTCCTCAAAATATGAAATGCATTTAAACATTGTTTAGGTAAACATATACCACAAAATCGCCATTAACCCAAAACTCGTCACGGATTAATACAAATGGGTTTCCCAATATGGACTCATACTCTTATAATTCTTAAAATGACTCATGACACTAAAATGTGCATTTTCCCAAATGGTTTATAAAATCAATTATATCAACATGATTAAACCATTGAATAAGCTTCATTGACCAATAAATCATTTAAGGACATATTTATGATTTCCACACATCCAAAAATCCCAAATATGGGTGTTTTACAAACTTTATAAAGTTAAACACTTCAAAAGGGTCAAACTTATCAAATAACCCAACAATTGATAATTTTAAGTAAAACACACAAATACTTGAAAAGTAACATTTTTGGCATGTACAAAGTTTTCACAAATCAACTTGAACTCACCTTGCTAGATTTAGGCTAAATCTAGATTTTCCCCAAACGTAAGCTCCTTTGAAGAAACTTGAATGCTCAAGCCAAAACTTCCAAAAACCTAGATCTATAAGTTTCCAACCATCAATAACCACATTTAACCATTTAGAATTGTTCCCCAAACATCAACCATCAAAACCTCCATTTATACCGAAAACCCCAATTTGTCCTAACTTTTCTCAAAATCATCCAAACCGAAAGTGGAGGAACAAAACACTAGGGGATCATCAATGTAATATTTATAACTCATAATGAAGCTTGTAAATGGAGGAAATGAACTTACCACTTAGGTTTTGATGAAAACCTAGAAAACACCAAAAATCTCTAGTGTTGTGGATGAAACTTGCTCTTGCATCAATAAATGAAACCACTAGCATAAAATGGAGAAGGAACACATTAATCTCCATGAAAAGCCCCAAAATCAGTTAGGGTTTGTGAGGGAAAGAGGGGAAACGATTTGGAGATAAGAGAATAAATTTGAGAGTGAGAAATGAGAGACTTACCACCACCAAACACCCTTGAATCTTCCAATGAACTTCAAAACTAACACTTTATCCTTGAAAATCTCTAAAAATCGAAACAATGGGACTTTGAATTGCCAAAAACTGAGATGAAATGAGTAAGATATGAGGAAATGAAGTTTAGGGCTAAAAATCCTGTATTTATGCTCTAGGTACCCGACGGCTAAAGTGACGTGCGAGAGTGACACAAGTGTCACTTTCGTTGGGCACTCTCGCTGTGGTCAAATGGCTCTCGGTACAAAACCGGCGAGAATGACACGCGAGAGTGACACAAGTGTCACTTTCGCTGGTCACTTTAGCCGAGATTGTACCGAAAGTTGTTTTGGCCATAACTTCTTCGTTTTAGCTGCGTTTTCGCTCCGGAAAGGCCCGTTGGACTCGTATTTGAATTATCCATCCAAAAAGACTATAAAATGTAGGGTTTAATCCAAAATCCTATTTTTCATATTTATCTTAAAAGTTCTAAAAATCGGGATGTTACATTTGATTTGACAAAACTCTTTGAAGAACGATTTGTAGAAATTGAACTTGAAGCATAAGAAGGTTGAACACCTTTGAACTTGCTTTCTTCAAGTTTCTTGACTTTAACGTATAAAACATTTCGTTTTTCAAGAATTAAATCCAATTTCTTTTGTAGATCAGATTTAACCATTTGTTCCTTCAAAATCTCGGTTTCTAACCTAGATAATTTATGTGTAAGCTTATGAATTTCTGTTTCAAAAATGGTTCTTTCACATTCAAAATCATTTTCAATAGTGTTGCGTTTGTCAGATATTTCTTTGAAAAATGCAACGTTTTCTTTTCAAGCTCTTTCTTTTCACTTTCAAAGGATTTTCTTTGATTCTCAATTTTTTTTGCTCAAGCACTAAAACTTGTTCAAAATCTGAAATCTGAAATCTGTTTAGACAGTTTAGCATTATTAAGCTCAAATACTTTTCTTTCATCAAAAATCCTTTTGGAAAGATCAATAATTTTTCTCTCAAAATTCTTCTTTTCATTCAAAAAGTCACTCTTTTCCTTTTCAAAAACATGAATTTGTTTTTCAAGAACAGATATCATTTTCTTTAAGTCAAGATATTCAATTTCGGCAACTTTTCTTTTCCCTTCAAGTTCAGTGTTTTCAGATTTTAAGATCGTTGTTTTTTCTTCACATTTAGCAAGCTTCTCAGAACTTTCAGATATTTGCAATTTCTGTTCCTGCAGTTCTTTAAAGTACTGTCTGCAACATTCCTGTGATCGTTTGAGATTCTATTCAGATAGTGTTATCGTAAATTTACACTCCTGAAGATAACAAAATTTCGACATTGTTACCTGGAAAATGAAAGATCGTTAATCGGTGTTACTTTGAAGACTAAAAAATGCGGAAGAAAATCAAAATTAAATTGGAAAACAAATCTAAAAATAAATTCGTTTCCAAAAATTAATTCTGATTATGGAGACTTTAACGACAGAGACCAACACTTGAGAATTATACATGCAAGATAAATACAAACGGTTAGATCAATTAATAATGACAAAATAAATCACATAAAATGATAACCGTCGTGAATAAGCTCAAATCGTCGCAAAAGATCTTACAGTATGAAATCGTGCAATTTCATGCAAATCGTCACTAAAAAATCTCAACTATCACTAAAACTCTCAGAATTGTCACAAAATTGCAAGCCAATCGTTAAAAAATTCACAACTTTAGTTAACACTCTCAATCACGAGACGTGCGGTAACTCGGGTACCGATCAAATCCGTGCGATTAAAAAAAACGAGACGACTTCGTGCGAAATAGAGATGCAAAAGGATCGAACCATGCGATGTACGCTCGAACCGATGGTTTAGCACGATATATATATATATATATATAGTTAAATGGGTTTACCGATAATAACTTATCAGCAAACGTTTACCGCATGAAAATGCTACCGAATGAAGTTTCTTGCACATATTTGGTTCCTCATATAACAAATAAGAACTTATTTCATGAAGCAAACTTACCAAGCAAAGCTTGAAACAAGTTCCCGATTGAAACTTGCCGAATGAAATTTACCGGATAAACTTGGTTCCCGTATGAAACAATTTCCCGGATAAAAGTTGAAATGTGACTTACCGGACAAAGCTTCCAACAAAAGAACACTTACCGGATGATATGTGATTACCGGACGAAATTGTCTCCGGATTAAATAAAATCTGGATTGAACGTATTTTTCGGACAACACTTACCGGATGACTGTTTTTCAGACCGATGCACAGATGAACTTCCCGGACTAATGTTTTCCGGATGAAACTTCAACCCGGAAGAAATGGTTTACTGGATGAAATGAATCAGCAATTTGTTTCTTAAATAAAAAAGCACCGACCCACGATTGTTTGTTTGTGAGAGAAAAACTATGATTATCACACTCAAATTCAATTCAAATTCAATGTTTGTCACGTATCCTCTTTAAACAAGTGACTTTGTTTTACTTAAATTCAAATGAGTATAACAATGAAGTAGCAAACTCAGTGGCACACATATGACATAACAAACAATTTATTGAATTAAAGACATTAATGGCACCGTCCCACTATAATAACCATCACCACGATTAGAAATGAATTGGAAAAGATTGACCGGAAAGTGATTTCATCCGGAAAGATCAATCCGAAAAGGAAAGATTTATTCGGAAAAACTTATGATATATATAAGAAATAATATATATATATATATATATATATATATATATATACGGCGGTCGGTTTGGTCCAAACCGCCTAAAAAGACCTTCAAACCGCAGACCAGACCAGATCGATCGGTTTGACAAATTCTCAAACCAAACCGGACCGCCAAACCGCCAAAAACGATCCGGTTTAACTTGGTTCGACCGGTTTGAGCGGTCCAACGTTTTTTTTTTGAACATCCCTAATATTTTGTCATACGATCTATCACAACCGTAATGATATATTAACCATTAGAAGAGGGCAGAGCTGTTATGAAGCCTGTAGAGATATCTTCCCAAATCTGACTAGGAATGGGCAACGATTGTAGCAATCCAACAGGTCATGTTTTGCTTAGACATATATAGTAGACCAAAAATATTGACTAGGAATGCGAGCATTTGTTCATTAAGTAAGGATGAATGAAATTGTAACATAATAGTATGATTTTATGGTACCCTTACAACTACAAATTTGTTTTTTCAAAATAACATAATATGTTTTACCATCAAACGCTTGTCCATTTTCACACCTTTTGTTTAACTTGTTGAGATCAGGATCTTTTGCGATTGTCTAATTAAGAAGCTGAACTAGATTGGATGTAGGCGTCGGTAAGGCAAAAAATGACAGGTGATAAATCATCAACAACAACATTTTCTTCCCCTAGTTAGTTTATATTCAATGGAAAAGTTATAACCTAAAAACTTGTGAAGCAATGCTTGTTGCTCTAGTGTCTAAATGGTCTACTCCGCGCGTGTGAGATCACAAACTTTTTTGATCCATGCGAATAACAAATTGATAGTGTCGAGATTTTGAAATCGCTTCAGAAATAACATATAACTTAAGATTTTGAAACCCAAATCTCGTGGACAACTAATTACCTACCTGTTAAGTGCCATTTCCACTCATGCCCATGTCATCCAACTTTCCCTTTTCAGCACCATGACCCATATCTACCCACATCCATTGACACTGAATTGTATTTTTCACCAGTTTCCACATTCTTCAGTTCAGTTCAACTACCTCCATATCCCATGCCTACGAAAGTCCATATATTCCCCTGCAAAATTTCATCCTTGACAAATAATGTATCGCCCAATAACCATCCGTGTCAGGCATGGCATAATTGTACTCAGGTTTTTGTTTAGCACCTTTTCCTTTCTGGACTTAATTTTGATTGTTCATTTCTAAATTTTCATGTCCATCTATGAGAAACAAGGTTATTAGGAATTTAAACATATCCGTGAGATCGACAGGAGACGACGTGTGAGAGAGAAGGAATCGGCTAGAGAGGAGTGTACAAGTTAATGTGTCAGTGCAAAATTTTCATCATCAATTATAGAATAAAATTGTGAAGATTTAAAATGACAAGATTAAACGTATGAAATTTTTGATATAAAAGCACATGATTATAACAGATTGAACCCAAGGAATAAAAATAACCGGAACAAGCATCAAATTGACTTTGGTACACCATTGATGAATGTGTATATCCTTAAAAACAAAACAAAAATGGTGAGTTTGAATGTATCTGCATAAAGTGTTTGTTGCTTGGCCAATATTTGAACCATCTTAGAGATTGTGCATACCATTGTATGCAAACTAAGCCGAATTTGGATACATTTGTTGGAAATGCTTAAGGGGTGAAATAATCTTTGGAGGGAGTTATTCAAAGAGACAAAATGTGGGAACCTCAAGAACGCCATAAAGATACTCTAATCTTTGTATTAGCTATAGCGGAATTAAAAAAAATGAACCAGGAGTACCTGGTGAGAAGTCGAAGAAAGAGAGGTTGGATTCGTGGAGAGCGAGAAATAGAACATATAGATCATGGTTTTGAGTGAAATAGAAATAGAACGGAGAAATCAAACCTTTAATAATTGATTCATGGAGACCTTAAGGGAGATCGACGTAAGAAAGATGCGTAAGGGAAGAACGTAATCATGGAAAAATGGAGCTCTGGATGGTTTAAGGAGGCCCAAGATACAAAGGCTTTTAGATCCATTAAGAAGTTGAGTTTTTTTGCCAAACAACATTCACCTCTTACCGATTCAAATGTTGCCTTTTAAGGAAACTATTAAGAGGCAAACAAATAGCCCCTAACAATCAACAGTCCATTTCTAACATATTCAAATTTAACAATTTTTTAATTGAAGAAAACTTTGCATATACAAACATACTAAATATAATACATCTATTAATAACCCATTTCTAACATTGCATATACAACAATTACATAGATAAATATGACCATAACGTTTCCCCAACAATTAACAACCCATTTCTAACATATTAAAATATAAAAAAAATGTAATTTAAAACAACCCTAACACTAGGGGTGCTCAAAAACCCGACCAACCCGACCAATCCAACCCGAAAAAACCCGAAAAATCCCAACCCGAGGTAACCCGAAGCATTATCGATCAAAAAAATAGCCAACCCGAAGTATTTGGGTGGGAATTGGGTCAGGCCCAATAGAACCCGACCCAACCCGATACACCGATCAGTCCCAATAGTTTTAGCGCATCTGATTTATTTTTTAGGGTTATATGACTTATCATCTCTCCACATTTCACTGATTTCAGCCGCTTTCCCTCTCACTCTCACTCTCATCGACGACGACAGCCTCAGTGCCTCACCCCTCAGCCGAAAGCCGCTACCTTTCCCTCTCACTCTCATGAATCGACACTGATGTAGAGGTTCAAACTCCACAGTCCACAGATATGTAAGATATCTCATTTCTTTTGATGAACTTCTGATTATTAATTAGTTGCCTTAAATGAGGTAAAACTGAATGCATTGATGGTGATGTTCATAGTGATGATAATCTTCCTAGCATTAACGCACTGATATTATTTCTTGTTTTTGAGTTTTGTCTATACCAATTTCCTTTCGTATTTCCATTCTTTGAACCCTACAATCACAATTTCCTTTCGTATTTCCACACATTCTAAAAAAGCAGAAGTAATTTGAAATTGAAAGGTTATAATTATGCGAACATTGTGCGATGTTTGCGAAAGTGCTGCTGCGATCCTCTTTTGTGCAGCTGATGAAGCTGCTCTTTGCCGTGCTTGTGACGAAAAGGTTTAAGTTAGTTAATTTCTAGTGGATCTAGTGTTTGATCCTTAATTTGGTAATAGGGTTTTATTTTATGTATACCAACCCTTTGTGTGTTTATATCATTGTGTTTGAACATAAATTTGTACTGTAACTGAGAAAAGTGATTTTTAACATAAATTATTTTGAGAACACTAGAACTAGAAGGATCTTGGGAAATTTGGATCAGAAGTTTATAATACTCGATTTGGATAATTGGATTTGTTGGATGAAGTTCAGTAGATAATTAACAACTCGATTTGGTTGAACCGAAGACATTTTCACTTATTTGCAAAGCTTTGATGTTAAATTTGATAGAGTTATCTTCGAGGGCATATTAAGAAGCTTTACTAAAACTGCAAGCATTTAGTAAATCCTGTGAAGACGGTGTCAACATGAAGAGAATCAATTGAGTATCTACTTTAAGTTCATTGGATTGAAGATTAAATACTGGTCACATGTGCCTACGAGATGGAATTCAACTTTTATGTTTAAACCCGATCAACCCGAACGGGTTGGGTTGGGTTAAAATTTTTTCAAACCGCCAACATTGGGTTGATGTGTCGAAACGCCTTCAACCCGATCAACCCAACCCGTGAGCACCCCTACCTAACACTACCTATCACAATTAACTATTGCATCTAACAACCTTAAATACAACCCTAACACTTTACATACATTTAGATGCATTTAGATACACAAAGTACATGTACATACATATTTTCATAAATATATATATATATATATATATATATATATATATATATATAGACTTGATATCATGTAAGACCAGGCTATTTCCGTGAGACCGTGAGACCAAAAAATTAACACTAAATCTTCACAGGAAAAGATTGTGAAGGTACTGTGATAGTAAACCTTCAGTGTTTTTGCTGTGAAGGTTTGCTGTTTTTCTTACCTTCACAATGAATCACTGTGAAAGTTTAGTGTTAATTTGTTGGTCTCATGGTCTCACAAAAATAGGATGGTCTCACGTTAACCCAACCTTATAAATATATATATATATATGTATATATATTCAAATATAGACTTGAGATCATGTGAGACCAGACTATTTCCGTGAGACCGTGAGACAAGACTATTTCCGTGAGACCGTGAGACCAAAGAATTAACACTAAACCTTCACAGCAAAAGACTGTGAAGGTACTGTGATGGTAAACCTTCACAGTGTTTTTGTTGTGAAGGTTTGCTATTTTTCTTACCTTCACAATGAATCACTATGAAGGTTTACTGTTAATTTCTTGGTCTCACGGTTTTACGAAAACTGGTTGGTCTCACGTGAACCCAACCCTTCAAATATTTAAAATACATATACATGCATACTTACACACACATATATATAGAGAGAGATGGTTTCATTTGCAAACCACTCTTATATAGCAAACTATGCAACCCATCTATAGACCATAGATTTAATCAATCAATGGTTAAGATGCATTTGGACTAGTTATGTTAATAATCAAACTAATTCAATATTTTAAATGGAAAAAATGACGGCAGGGCAATTTTGTCAATTTTCGTCCAATTTCTATTTAGTAAATCAGGGAATAAGCACCCTTAAAATTGGAACGAGCAACTAACTTTAATTTCAATAAAATAACCCAAAAGTATATGAAATCATTTCTACAATTTAATCCTGAAATACCTCGGAATTTAAACATCATCATTTCCACAACTAAAAACTTAAGACGAGAATTACTTAACACAACACAAGTTGCTAGTCCCAAATAAGTGCGGAAGTCTTCACTACTCAAGTCACCTCACATGCACACTACTAGCACTCGCCACTTCACAACGTAGCTAGAGCTACCCCAACCTAAGCCTGTTGCACATGCCGACAAATAAAAAGGGTTAGGCTTACGCCTAGTGAGTTCAAGCATTTTATCATGACTATATAAAAACATAAATCGGAAGAGTATTAGTTTTAGTCATGATTCCAAAAGAGTTTACTTTAATGACAAATCATCCATTTTCAACTCACACAATTCCATGGGAAAAGTTCCCGAAGGGTATACAGTATCTTTCCAAAATGAATTATTGTCCCAACTCACTCAAATACGTGAATAAATCTAACTTAAGCGAAAGCCTTCCAAAACGGTTGACGACAAAACACTAAACCCATAAATCATGGAAACCATCCATTAAATATAACACTTTATTAAAACATAATACGAAGCAACACTCACGCAACCGTAAAATGTAATAAAGTTCAAATACCATAAACGGGGGAGACCTGTATCCGTTGAAGGTGGAGGTAACACATAAGTATACCACCCATACAACGTTCATAGCACAACTGGGAGTAGAGATTACAAGTTACGTTATTCCTATCTCTGGTCCTCCCAACAAAATCAGGAATTACAACATACGTCTTGCCTATTCCTCGACTCCTGCTCTACGAAACCCAAATTACACCGTAATTGAGGATACACCTTAGCGTCTACCCACCCAACTGGTAACGCTTCAAGGCCCGGCACATCGGGACTACCTCCAAGGTATAAATCCCGAAGGCGTGGATCGTTACACAAACCTCCAAGGTAAGTGCCCAAGACTATATCCTCCTAGTGCCTACTTGGAAGTTAAGGTCATAAAACATGGGTACTGAGGTCCAACCTCGAGATACCCAATCGACCAATACCAACGACTGACTAACATGCCTATGGATCCAATGCAACACAGTCTAAACAACATGCCTATATCGGAATGACTCACTCACCCAAGCATGTAAATATCAACAAATGCAATAATATGCAAAATGGTGCAATAAACGCAACCCATAATTAAGACTCCACATCGAGCCAATTAAACCGTACAAATATCCCATGACTATCTCAAAGTCAAAATCGCGCAAAGTGCTCCAAGCTCGCTAGACCCATAAATGTCGGTCATCATCGCATAAACGCGTTTTAAACATTGTTTAGATAAACATGTACCACAAAATCAACATTAACCCCTAAACTCAACACAGGTTAAACAAAAGGGTTTTCTCAAAGGACTTACACCCTTAATTTCTCAAAATGTATTTTTATTACAAATTGACACCATTTATCACATAAATCAATACCCATTTTCATGTATGATGTACTCATCATATTTTTCCCAAAATTCCAAATGTAAGTGTTTTACCATATTTACAACCATAACTACTTCAAAGGTTAAAACCCATCAAATAACTCAACATCGATAATTTTCATGTAAAACACATAATTACTTGGAAAATAACATTTTGGCATGTACAAAGTTTTCACAAAGTAACTTGAACTCACCTTGCTAGATTAAGCTAAATCTAGATTTTCCCAAACGTATGCTCCTTTGAAGAAGTCCGAATCTTCAAGTTTAAATCTTCCAAAACCTCAACCATCAAGTGAATCCACCAACCAAACACTTCTAGTGTTACCAAAGTGAGCCTCAATCTTCATTTCATCCAAAGAAAGGAAAGGGTTTAGGATAGGGTTTGTGTAAAACTTTAGATATGTAGAAATCTCCCAAAACGAAAGTGAAATGGAGAACTTTTATCTTTACCCATAAATCTTTGTTAAAAGGTGAGGGATTTGTTTTGAATCACAAAATTCATGGCTTTGGAGGCTTTAAAACGAATTTAGGGTTTGGGGAGGGTTTTTTAGAGAGAAAGGTAGAAGTTGGTAAAGTGGTAATGAGAGAAAGGGTATCAAAATCGAGTTTTAATGACTCATCAGCCCGCTCGCGATAGTGACAGTGCGATAGTTACATGGTCACTATCGCCGGGGCATAATCGCGCAACCCCATCCAACTCGCGGTACATCTCCAGCGATAGTGACAGCACGATAGTGCCATGGGCACAATCGCCGGGGAGCTATCGCCCAACCTGTACCGAGCCTGCTAGTCCCCTTTTTGGTCCTTGGTTCCAGATCAAATAGGTCCAACATTCCACTTAGGTTAACAATTCCATATTAATATTCAAAATGACGAGATATACGTTATTCGAATTTTCGGGGTGTGTTAGTCCCAGATGGCTATAACAAGTATTGTGGAAAGGGGGGAGGGGGGGTTGAATACAATACTCAAACTTTTCACAATTTTAATTCTATTATTGAAAACCTTCAACAAGAATTACACATAGAAACTAAAGACTGTTGCGGAAAAAAACAGATAAACTATTCTAACAATCTTTCACAAAGTATACTAAACAAAACAACTAAGAACACTTAGAACAAAGCTATGAAGTTTTTTAAGCAATATGGAGATTTCTTGCACTGAGAGAGATTTCCAAAAAGCATGGTTTGCATGGGAGCCTTCTACTTCCTTTTATAGTGAGGTGAGCATTAAATGCTTGGGACACCTGTCTTCAGGGGACTTGCTTCGTACCAGTAGACTTTTGAAAAGTTGATATGTCATTATCACCTTTTCCTTGGTACAAGGAATAGAACCCATGCTGAAAGGGACTTTATCTACAAATAGATAAGATGACAGAAAGTCACTTTTACCTGGCAATAGATATTGTCCTATATTAAATGATCTTCTTGATGTGTATTCCAAGAAAAATCCACCGATGAAGTTCCACCGATATATTTGACTTGAGTCTTTAAAACAATCATCAAAGAAAACCATTCACACAAAGATCCCACCGATTTGAGCAACCTTATCGGTGGGATAAATCTGGCCGACGTGTGAAGACACAATCGGTGGATAGGATGTCCACCGATGTGTGAAGACACAATCGGTGGGGAGGATGTCCACTGATGTGTGAAGACACAATCGGTGGAGAGGATGTCCACCGATGTGTGCAGACACAATCGGCGGACAATGACTTGTATATGTCTTGAGAAGAATCTTCTTATTTCCACAATGAGAATTTCTTCAAGCTTGGTTTCGGTTGATCTTCGACTTCACCGAACAGTTGCTATCTTGTAAAAGCCATTTAAAGAACCATGCTAAAATATTCTAAGTAAGATATAATGAGGAACATCGGTGAGTCAATTTCAAATCTTGGTGACCCAACAATTTCCCCCTATTTGAATTTGAGCTATATACTTAGAATATTTAAGAGTGACTAAAAGTAAAATGCATTTTGACCCTTTTTACTCTTTTTGGGTTCTTTTCACATAAACCATTATTTTTGTTCTTTTGATCTATTTTTCTTTTGTATGAGTATGTATACTATAGACAATATTTACAAGTAAAATAACTATGTGCAACAAAGAAATTCAAATAGAAAAGTACTTGCATTACCGAAATTTTCATACATTGGGAGATGAAGAAAATTTTACAAGTACTTGAGAAATGAAAATGAAAACACATAGATCATTTTCTCATTTTCTGTTGGCGCTGGATCTCGGCAAGGATGTTCTTATAGAAAGGTTGTGCTTCGGTGATATATGGCATCAGATTGGAAATGCCTTCAAGAAAAATGATGTCAACCAAAGGGATTTGAGAAAACCTGAAGAAACGTCGGTGGCCGAAACCATCATTGAAATAGAGTCCGGGAATCGGTGAAAAACTTATCGTGGTTGATGGATAAGTGGTTGAAGTGGGAAGAGACAAATTTAGATTGTCCACATAGGGAATCTTTCCTCTCGCGGACAAGTCTTTGAAGATTTTGTCGGTGACCTTGTGATCCTTGGTATTCGATAGGCGGATGTCTTCCTTGAGTGATTGGAGTTTGGCTCTTTCATCAGTGGAGAGGACGATGTTGTGTTTCCTTTTTACTTCTTTCATTTTATCCAACAAGTCATCGATGCACTTGATGAATATGTCCTTCTTTGGGTTTATGCTCTTTACTAGAATTTTGGAGAGTTCAAACCATTCGGAGAGGCCGAATTGTTTTAGGTGATAATCTCTAATACTTCTAGAATGACCATCTTCTCTTTCAAAGATTAACCTTATGTCGGCAGGATTGGCTTTAGAAGTGGCAATCTTGATACCTGTGATTGGAGACCTGTGAGATCGGTAGTGCATTGCCTTTTTGTACCAAGATATTTCCTCATTCTTTTCTTCTGTTATGGCACCCAAGACAGATTCTTGGGTTTTGATGGGATCGGTGGATTTTGCTTTTGCGGCTTCCTCATTGTCAACTTTTAGAGAGAGAGACTTTGAATCATCAATGGCCTTTTGACAAAGTCTAGCCTCCTCAATTTCTTGAGGAGATAGACCGAGATCGGTGGTGGTTGCTTGAGATGGAGGTTTGAGTTTTAGAGTTTGGGCACCCTCAGGTCGGGCCCCATACTTGGCTAACTCTTTCTTTTTCTTTTCTTCTTCGGCTTCTTGTTCGGCAGATAGTATTTTATTTCCTTTATCTTTAGGGGCTCGCTGAGTTGCTCCCCCTCAGACTTTGCATGAGTTTTCTCCACCGATGGAGATCGGGTCGGTGGTGGTGAAGATTTTGGTGGAGGTGAGGATTTCGGTGGAGGTGAGTTATGTGGAGTGCTATTCGGTGAGGATCTTTCCACCGATTGTTGAGGAGAGGAAGAAGTGCCAAATGGTTTTGGTGGTGTGCTTTCCACCGATGGTTGTTTGGAAGGAGTTGAGGCGGTACTTGGAAGATCGATGGCTTTCTTGGAGATGCGGATATGTGGTTGATCGGTGGAATGTGAAGGCTGATTGATGTTTGTTCGTTTAACCGAGGGCATTTTCGGTGGTGGTTCAGTTTTCTCCCCCTCAGCAACAGCCTTCTCACTCTTAACTGTCAACCCCAACAGAGTAAATACCTGATCAAGTTTCAGATGCAGAAGTTTGATACTTGCAGGATTAACACTCGTCAAGGTAAAATCACCCAAATCTAGATCCCTATCCAGGCTCTTTTCAAGTAGATCCACCTTTTGATGAAGTGATTCAAGGGACTCAGAGAGACGGGTCCAAAGATTCTTATGCCAACGGGCCTCACTATTAAGACGAAAGAGCTCATCATCTTTAATTGTGGTTGAGGCTTTGAAGGCACCGAAAGAAACTGCAAGGTCGGAATGAGAAGAGGTCAAGGATTCCACCCTGTTGGATAATAAGGCCAAGTTATCAGAGACTGGTCTAAGAGCTTCCCGAAGAGCATCTGTCAAGAGTTGCGGTTGCCGAGACTCGAGTATAGATACCCGATCATTGTTCTGAGCTATGAAGGAGATCGTGGCTTGTTTGAGTGATTCGAATTGAGTACCAACCAATCTGCACTGATGAGCACTTTCTTGAACTTCTGCAATCAATTCACTCGGTAGCCGAATACCTGTAATGGGAGGAGCACGATCTTCGTGTAATTGGAATCGGGGATCTTGTGGTGATAATCTGGAATGAGGTAGTATTCTCTCCTCAATAGAATTTGAAGAGGTTGGCTGAGCCCATGAAGGTTCGGGGTAAAGAAACCTTTGTCGGGGAGAGGGCGGCATCGGTGGGGGAGAGGGTGGTCGTTGGTGATATGAGGAAGAGCTATCCTCAGATCGGTGGGGTTTTGGGGATCGGTGCAGAGTTGGAGATCGGTGAGGAGGGACAATCGTGGTGGGTATTTTTGGTATAGACACCGTCGGTAGGGATGGTGGATCAGTGTGAGTTGTCTCGTCGGTGGGAATCGTGGTTCCGGGGGAACCGGTGTCTTCTAATAAAAAATCAAAGAAGTCCCTTGGGGGGGGATTTTTGTGGGGGGGAACCCTCGGCGGGTTGTGCATCATCGATCTCATAAAGATCGGGTGAAAGGCTGTGTAGTGAAAAATCAGAACCCTCGAGGGGAGAGACCCTGAGGTCATCTCCACCACCTAAAGAAGCGAGTGGAGAGGTACGTTGTGGTTCCTCCAAATGTACAACTGAAGCCTTTGGAGAGGCAACAAAGGAGTCGGTTGGGGTGATAACGGATTCCCTTGGCCCGGAGGGTTGAAGTTCAACAACTGGCGATTTTTGAGAATCGACAGTTGGCTTAGTCGGTGGGGCCGAAGGCTTTCGAGACCTTTTTAAAGGAGATCTCAAAGGGGATGAAGAGTGCCTCCGTTTATGAGATGGGATTTGAACCGGGGAAGCCTCCGAGGGATTTCTCGGTAGTGTGGTTCGAGAAGCGGATGCGGAGGTGTCGGTGGCCTTTCGTTGTTTCTTTTTAGCGCCACTCGACGTCACTCGAGGACGGGGAGAAGGGGCCACTACAACTTGGGGTTCCTCGGGAACTTCCGGGTGTTGAAACCCAGGAGCTTCCGCCTCACCCCAGTGAAGATCGGGAGATATAGCAAAAGAGATCATACCTGGACGAAGTGGTGGATCGGTGGCACGTGGTGGAATATCGAGTGTTTTGTTTCCAACCACCGGAGAGGACCAGTCGTAGACAAATCTTGGTGTGGCAGATTTGCGATCAGTGTCCAGGGCCGCACCAAGTTTGTGTTGAAGGATCATAGAAATAAAGCGCGGGTAAGCTACTTGACTGCGTTTCGGGTGTCGGACTACTTCAGCCAACTCAGTAAAGAAGTACTGAGCAAAATCTATCTTCCGTTGGAATAACAATGCATGGGCAAGAGATGTGATGTAGGAAGCAGATTGATCGTGCCCACTAGTTTTGCGAGATAGACAGTAAATAATGTGAGCGAAGAAGAAATTCCAAATACCTCCCATATTGCTACGAATCAGAGTTCCGGGACCTTTGGAGGATTTTGAAGATGTGGTAGATTGTTGAGTGTAGCCAATAGCCTGGACGACTTCATCTAACGCATTGTCAGGATGCATAAGATCATAAGATGGAAAGGCTGTGATCCTTAGAGCATGGCCAACATCGTCGACGCCAAAAGTAAGATCATGATCACCTTCTTCAGTGGTAAGAATCGAAGCATGGATGGCTTCGTTTGATATGTCATAAACACATGTTAGCCATAACTGACCAATGAGGATCTTGCTCATCTTTGGATTGCATGTGAATGCATGAAGAAGGGGAGACCGAGTTAAGAACTTGGAGACGATGTTGAACTCCGGGTGTTGTGGATCTGCTTCGAATCGTGCAACATGATTGCATGGATTAAATTTGAGGTCTTCAAAGCAAGTGGGTATGTTCTTTGCTACCTTGGTGGGTGCCATTGGTGTAGGTTTCGAATAGAATGAGAAGAGAGAGAAGAGAGGAGTTGCAGGTTTCGAATAGTATGAGAAGTATGAAAGAATGGGGTTTATATAGGAAGGAGATTCAACAAGATGAAAGATCTTGGGTTTTGAAAATATAGCGGCAACGATTATGTGGGTGAGAGAGAGGTTTAAAAAAATAATATAGATTGAAAAGGTAATGATGAGGGTTATTGGAATGTGTGGTCAAAAAGGATGTACACGGAAGGGGAAGGGTCAAGTATCACTGACACCTAGGGTTCGTAGAATGATGTAATCATGGGGAAGTGTATGGTATAAGCTTCGAAGAATCGGTGGAAGATGTCGGTGGGGAATCCTCACCGATGAGTATTGATTGGTTGAAGAGAATCGGTGTAAAGAGTATCGGTAGAGAGTATGGGAGAGGTGTCGGTGGACTTAGGGTATACAAATAAGAAAGAACCTACCGATATGAGACTTCAGTTGGGTAAGCGGCACCGATGAGGATGGCCCAAGAAAGTCGGTGAGTAGATCATACCGAAGAGAGACAACAAGGATCGGTGAGATTTGTATACTGATTGGGATTCGGTGAGAATGATGATTCTGATGTCGATTTTGGTGTAGGGTTTGATCACCGACATTGGTACTATCGGCCACCGATACTTTGAGAAATCGGTGAGCTAGATTATTTATATCACAACACACATTTTTTTTAATTATCTAAATACAACATACCAAGTTCACTTATTAGAAAATTGAACCTGGCTTCTTCTAAGGGTTTGGTGAACAAATCGGCGAGCTGAAGGTCGGTAGGAATGAAATGCAGCTCAATGTCACCTTTTGAGATGTGGTCCCTGATGAAATGATATCTGATGTCTATGTGCTTTGATCTGGAATGTAGAACCGGATTATTTGCAATGGCTATTGCAGTTGAATTATCACACATAATTGGGACTTTGGAATAGACTTGAGCATATTCCCGCAGTTGATTTTTCATCCACAGTATTTGAGCACAGCAGCTTCCAGCAGCTACATATTCAGCTTCAGCAGTTGATGTTGAGACTGAGTTCTGTTTCTTGCTTGACCAGCTGACTAATTTTCTACCAAGGAGTTGGCAGCTACCTGTGGTACTCTTTCTATCAATCTGGGAACCTGCATAATCTGAATCTGAATACCCAATTAGTTCAAAACCTGGGTCTTTGGGATACCAAAGACCCAGATGCAAGGTACCTTTGAGATACCGGAAAATCCGTTTTACAGCGGCCAAATGTGATGCTTTTGGATTGGCTTGATAACGGGCACAAAGACAAGTAGCAAACATAATATCCGGTCTGCTAGCAGTTAAGTAAAGAAGAGACCCAATCATACCCCTATAATTGGTAACATCCACAGATTCACCATTCAAATCAGCATGAAGTTTCAAAGGTGGTGCCATGGGAGTTTTCATAGGAGAGCTATCTGAAAAGTTGAATTTCTTCAGAAGGTCACGAATATATTTACTCTGATTTATAAAAATCCCTTCTGAAGATTGTTTGACCTGAAGGCCCAAAAAGAATGTAAGCTCTCCCATCATGTTCATCTCATATTCACTCATCATGAGAGAAGCAAACTCATCACATAGTGTTTCATCAGTGGCACCAAAAATGATGTCATCAACATAGATTTGGATAAGAATGAGATTACCTAAGGTCTTTTTGATAAAGAGAGTGTTGTCAATTTTACCTCTAGAGTATCCATTCTTTAGATGAAACTCAGCAAGAGTGTCATACCAAGCACGTGGAGCTTGCTTGAGACCATAGAGAGCCTTGTCAAGTATGTACACATAGTCTGGATGAGCTGGGTCTTCAAAGCCAGGTGGTTGTTTCACATAGACTTCCTCTGCAAGTTCCCCATTGAGGAAGGCACTTTTGACATCCATCTGAAAGACCCTGAAATTTCGGTAGGCAGCATGAGCCAGAAAGATTCTTATGGCTTCAAGTCTTGCAACAGGAGCAAATGTTTCATCATAGTCTATGCCCTCTTCCTGTCGGTATCCTTGAGCAACCAGTCTGGTGTTGTTTCTGATAACTGTACCTTCTTCATCCATTTTATTTTTGAAGATCCATTTGGTTCCAATGATTGTCTTCTTTGGAGGTCTGGGAACCAATCTCCAAGCTTTATTTCTCTGAAACTGAGAAAGCTCTTCTTGCATGAAAGTGATCCAACAGGGATCGACAAGAGCTTCATCAATCTTCTTGGGTTCAATGAGAGATAGAAAGTTCACATAGAGACAAATATTTCCAACTCCTCTGCGTGTTTGGACACCAGCTTGTTGATCACCAATAATTTGATCAATGGGGTGATCTTTGGTCCATTTAGTGGCAGGGGGTAAAGGTGATGGAATAGTTTGTGTGGAGTGGGTTGATGTAGTGGGATCAGAGGTTCGGTGAGAAACATAATTATCAGTGGTAGGTATAGGATCGGTGGAAGGATGAATTTCGGTGGGAGAATGTACATCGGTGGGAGAATGGTCAATTTCGGTAGAAGAAGGGTCAGGAACTATAGAGGGTGACCCAACTTGGTTATTGAAATTAGATGGATTTGAAGGGATGGGGGATGCATCGGTAGGAATGACAATAGGAGCATCACCTATGTATGAAGAGATCCATCTGTGTAATTCATCATCATCATTTGAAAAAGATGATGATCTTAAATCATCGAATTTGACATGAATAGACGCATCAATGCATTTTCTCCTGAGATTGTACACACGATAAGCTTTGGAGGATAGAGAGTATCCAACAAAGATTCCTTCATCAGCTTTGGGATCAAACTTCCCAAGATTGTCACCATCATTTAGAATAAAGCACACACAGCCAAAAACATGAAGAAAGCCAATATTTGGTTTTCTGCCATGGAAAACTTCATATGGGGTCTAATCATGTCTTTTGGATATCACCGACCTATTTTGGGTAAAACAGGCAGTATTAACAGCTTCAGCCCAGAAATAGGTAAGTAGGTTTGATTCACTTAGCATGGATCTAGCAGCCTCACACAGAGTTCTGTTCTTCCTTTCCACCACTCCATTTTGCTGAGGAGTTCTGACAACAGAGAAGTTTTGAGAAATTCCTTTCTCATTGAAGAAGTCCTCCAGAGCATTGTTTCTGAATTCAGTGCCATTGTCACTCCTCACCGAACGTACAAGTTGTCCATTAAGAACTTTATTTTTCTTGACAAAGTTGATGATTTCTTCAGTTGCATCACTTTTATACCTGAGAAAAGACACCCAAGTATATCTAGTAAATTCATCAACAATTACAAGAATGTACCTTTTGCCTCCTAGACTGGGAGTGCTGACTGGTCCACATAGATCCATGTGCAGCATCTGGAGAGGAAGAGTGATGGAAGAGCATTGCTTGGTCTTGAAAGAAGTTTTGGTGAGCTTCCCTTTTTCACATGCATCACACAACTTCTCTTTGACAAAGTTTAACTATTGCATGCCAGTCACCAGTTATTTGTTGGAGATTTTATGGAGAGTTTTGAAATTTAGATGAGAAAGACGTTTATGCCACAGCCAGTTCCTTTTGGCCGTGTCATATGACACAAAGCACACGTTGGAAGAATTATTGTCTTGTCCCATATCAATGATATAGACATTTTCCATCCTTTTTTCGGATAACACCACTTTCATGTTCTTGTCCACAACAGTACAGATACAAAGTTCAAAGATAACTTTATATCCTAGATCACACAGTTGGCTAATGCTGAGAAGATTATGCATGAGGCCTTCAACAAATGCCACTTTTTTAAAGGTGACAGATCCATTAGTGAGAGTTCCATATCCTTTGGTGTAACCTTTAGAGTTGTCACCAAAAGTTACAGATGGACCTTTTCCAGGCACATAGTTGATGAGAAGAGATTTATTTCCTGTCATGTGGCATGAGCACCCACTATCCAGATACCATATTTGATGGTGCTCAAAGAACTGAGAGTATGATGTCGAGCACCCAGTTGACACTAAAGCCATTGGAGAGGTAGCTTTTTCAGAATCTTCCACATCTTCTGAGATGGCCATAAAGCACTTGTTGGGAGAGTTGTTGTCACTATCAAAGGTCACTTCTTCCCAATCATGTATTTCGGCCATGAGGCCCTTTCCTTTTCTAAGGAGACCCTCATTTCTTTCCTTTTCGTTATTGTATTTGGCTTTTTACTTCTCAGCCCATTCTTGATGATCTTTGGAAGACGATTGAGTATCTTTCTTGGCAATGTTTGATTTGAATGAGTTATTGTTGGGTTTTTCATACTTGGAGGAAAACTTGTCAGAAGATGAATTTCTAGAGTTCATCACGCGCTTACTTCTACACTCAGCTGCAAAGTGTCCTTTCTTTCCACAATTAAAACATTCCTCATTTGTTTTATCAGACGAGGGAGTTTTTGTAGAAGATAAGGGTTTTCTGAAAGATTTGGATTTGTTCGAAAAACGAGATTTGTTTTTGAAACCAGCTAACATGGCTAGTTCATCAGACAACTGCTTAACCGAGATTTCTTCACCTTCATCATCGACATCACTTAGATATGCCTCCGATTGGTGAGAAGAGTTTCTTTGGCTTTCATGGTCAGAATCTGATGAAGAATAGGTGATGCGTGGAACACTTTGAGATTTCTTGGAATTTTCACTAACAAGGGAAACAGAAGTGCCCTTTATCTCTTTGATGAAAGATTTCCTTTGTAACTTGGTTTGTTCAAAGTTGAAGAGAGTTCCATATAAAACAGTTAAAGGCATGTACTCAAGGTCCTTGGAAGTTTTGATACAAGTGCATATGTTCTCCCAAAAATCAGGGAGACAATCCATGAACTTGTTTAGAACTTCCTCATTATCATAGACTCTGCCTAGTAACTTCAGATCATTCGAAGACAGTTAAAACGATTATAGTAGCTAGGAAGAGATTCACCTTTTTCATGAGTGAAAAGCTCATACTTTCTGATGAGAGAGATCTTTTTGCATTTCTTCACTTCCTCTGTACCTTAGTACATAACACATAGTGTGGTCCACATCTCTTTAGCAGTTTCAAAGTTAACTAGAGAATGATAGACTTCATCAGGAAGTGAGAGAGCAATGATTGCTCTAAGCTTTGAATCAAGAGTAACCAGACGTTTTTCCTCATCAGTATATTTCTTTGGATTTTTGAGAATATAACGTCCAGTACCTTTGGCTTTCTCTTTGTCAGACGGTTCATCAGAATCATCGGAGTCACTAGATTCCTCCTTATCGATGGTTTCTTTTCCAGCCCTCTGCGTTTCATAGCGAGCCCAGACTCTAGGGATAATAGGCCCCTCTTTGAGAATGGTTGGATATCTAGTATCCACTCCTTCCATGAACAGCATCATACGGCTTTTCCATAGAGAAAAGTTGTTAGGATTAAACTTAGGAGGTTTGGTAATGGAACCATTTTCAGAAACGTTGTTTTGAAGAGCATTTTCAACATTTGAAGATGAAGAGGCAGCCATCGCAGATCAAGTTTATGAGTTAAACTTTCTGCTCTGATACCACTTGTTAGTCCCAGATGGCTATAACAAGTATTGTAGAAGGGGGGGGGGGGGGAGTTGAATACAATACTCAAACTTTTCACAATTTTAATTCTATTATTGAAAACCTTCAACAAGAATTACAAATAGAAACTAAAGACTGTTGCGGAAAAGAACAGATAAACTATTCTAACAATCTTTCACAAAGTATACTAAACAAAACAACTAAGAGCACTTAGAACAAAGCTATGAAGTTTTTTAAGCAATATGGAGATTTCTTGCACTGAGAGAGATTTCCAGAAAGCGTGGTTTGCATGGGAGCCTTCTACTTCCTTTTATAGCGAGGTGAGCATTAAATGCTTGGGACACCTGTCTTCAGGGGACTTGCTTCATACCGGTAGACTTTTGAAAAGTTGATATGTCATTATCACCTTTTCCTTGGTACAAGGAATAGAACCCATGCACTTTTACCTGGCAATAGATATTGTCCTATATTAAATGATCTTCTTGATGTGTATTCCAAGACAAATCCACCGATGAAGTTCCACCGATATATTTGACTTGAGTCTTTAAAAAGAATCTTCAAAGAAAACCATTCACACAAAGATCCCACCGATTTGAGCAACCTTATCGGTGGAATAAATCTGGCCGACGTGTGAAGACACAATCGGTGGATAGGATGTCCACCGATGTGTGAAGACAGAATCGGTGGGGAGGATGTCCACCGATGTGTGAAGACACAATCGGTGGAGAGGATGTCCACCGATGTGTGCAGACACAATGTATATGTCTTGAGAAGAATCTTCTTATTTCCACAATGAGAATTTCTTCAAGCTTGGTTTCTGTAACATCCCAATTCCCATATACACAACAATTCACGTAATGTAACCATACATTCATATAACAAAAGAAACATCATATTACAAGTTCGGTCCTGCATTCTTTTACAAATAAAAGAAACCATTGTACTACAAACTTTGTACTATTTACATACATAACATTTAATATCATAATACAACTGCAAAAACAAGCCAAAATCTTCATCTTATAATCCTTCACAAAATCCATCCCTTGGTTACTCTAATTACTTGCTCTTACATGATCCACCACCTGGAATACATATTTTAAAACAAAATGAGGGTTAGACCTTGTGGTCTAAGTGAGAAAAATCCCTGTTAGTTTACAAACCATTTATATAAACTTCATTCATATAAATCACGCGACACAATCATATATATCTAATCAAGCTCACATATCATGTACCTTTCCTTCTCATTCTTCCTGGCCATATTAGTTGGTAGCAAGCCAACTAATAATATACAACGCTGTACAACATCTACATCCAAACAACGCTATACAGATTCTATAGCCAAACACACCGGTCCTTAGCCCGACCAACGTATTATAACACATTATAATACTCATGTAAACATAATACCTCAATATATTATAATTCACATATACCATATATATAAACACATAATCACCAATTATCACATTCCCAAACCATACGTATGTATTCCAGTTGAAAATACTTTTAAAGTAAAACTCACCTGTTTGACTTATCAAAATGTCCACCAAGCTTTTCTCAAACAATTCAGCTTCACTTCAATTTCACAGAATCTGAAACAATCATATACAAGTATTGCCTTACCACTTTGATCACACAAGTCTTACCAAGACTAAGAACTCTAAAGCACTCTAGTCCCTAAATGTTACCCCAAACCCGAACTTAAGTCGAGTCCACAGTACATTCGATCCTCATTCATTCCCTATCCATGATTTAATAAAACACAGACTATTGAATACTTAAAAGCATCTAAACTCCCAATTTTTACCAAACAGCAAAAGTATCCGGATACCTCAACTTTTCCGGACAACACAACTTTTCCGGACAACTTATATAATCCGGACGTCATCCGGACACCAAAGTGATCCGGATACCATCCGGTATCCAATTCTATCAGGAAAATATAGGAAAAAGGAACTTACCCGGATAAAAGACTCGTCCGGACACCACTATTATAACATCCGGACACCTTCGACAGAACTACCCGGACACCACCAACAGAGCTATCCGGACACATTCAACGTATCCGGACACCACTGTCGGTTTACCCAAAATTCACCTAGATTCGACAGAAAACATTAACAGATGTGATTTCGATTAATCTACTCCGATAGATACTTCATACTAACCATTATAAACATAATTTGTACTAGAAGCATACCTTAACAGCTTCAATAACTCCACTTTGGTCCTTTACCCTTCTTTCTCTTTTCTTTCTTCTTCTTTTTGCTCCCAACACACACACACACTTTCAATCTGAGTTTTGCTATAATGAACACATCTGTACTCTTAATTCAGATATTATCCACACTAATTACCCTTTTAGACCCTAAACTATTCCATAATAACCAAAGTACCCTTAACTTACTAATTCATCTTAACTTACCCAAAATAGTAACTTTAAAGTTAAATAATTTAACGGAATAATATTTTTAAGTAACGGACTTACCCGGGGTATTACATCATCTCCCCCTCAAAAGAATTCCGTCTCGGAATTCGGTTAGTAAAAAATGTGAGGGTATTTGGTTCTCATTTCCGATTCGGATTCCCACGTGGCATCCTGACCTCTATGATGCTTCCACTGAACTTTCACTTGCCTGATCTCCTTATTCCGCAGCACTTTGACTTTATAATCAACTATTGCTTCCGGTGCTTCCCATAATTCAGTCTTTCATCGACTTGTATTTCTGGTAGGGAGACCGACTGATCTGGAGTAACCAAACACTTTCGGATGTTCGATACGTGAAATGCATTATGGATTCTGCTCAATTCTAGTGGAAGATCTAAGCTATAAGCTACTTCACCGATCCTTTCTGTAATTGCAAACGGTCCAATATACCTTGGGCTAAGTTTACCTTATCGTCCAAATCGAATGACTCCTTTCCACGGCGAAACCTTTAACATTACGTAATCCCCAAATTGAAATTCCAATGGCTTTCGACGGTGGTCAGCGTAGCTCTTCTGTCTATCTTGAGCTACTTTCAATCTTTCTCGAATCTGAGTAACCTTATCGGCGGTTAGCTGAACTATTTCCGGCCCCGCTAACTGTTTCTCTCCCACTTCGTTCCAACACAGAGGCGTTCGGCATTTCCTACCATACATTACTTCGAACGGTGCCGCCTGTATGCTGGAATGATAACTGTTGTTGTAAGCGAATTCGATTAACGGTAAATGCTTATCCCAAGATCCCCCAAAATCAACAATGCAAGCCCGGAGCATATCTTCTAAAGTTTGTATCGTTCGTTCACTCTGACCATCTGTTTGGGGATGATACGCTGTACTTAACTTTATCTGTGTTCCCATCTCTTTTTGAAAACTTCTCCAAAATCTTGAAGTAAAACGACTATCACGATCAGAAATGATCGAGATTGGAACTCCATGTCGAGTTACTATTTCATCAATGTACAACCTAGCTAATCGCTCCATCGAATCAGTTTCCTTTATCGGTAGAAAGTGTGCAGACTTTGTCAATCTGTCGACGATCACCAAAATAGAATCAAATCCATTCGGCGTTCTTGGTAGCTTTGTGATGAAATCCGTAGTAATCTGTTCCCACTTCCACATAGGTATTTCTAGTCGTTGTAGTTGCCCAAACGGCTTTTGGTGTTCGCTCTTTACTTTCTTACAAGTATCACACCTTTCCACATACTGAGCAATCCCTCTTTTTATCCCCGACCACCAATAGAATTGCTTTAGATCTTTATACATCTTGTTTGTACCTGGGTGAATAGAGAAACGGGATTGATGAGCTTCTTGTAAAACACGATCACGTAACCCACCCAAATGAGGTACCCATACTCTGTTTCCCGGACACAATAACCCACGATCATCTTTTACTAACAATACTGACATCCCCGCTAACCGTTCTGATTTCAGATGTTCATCCTGATAAGCCTCCACTTGACACTTCTGCAATTCGTCAAATATGTTGGGTAGGAGTTCCGTTCGTAGTGAAATAACTTTTATTGTTCCACTCCTTTCTTGACGACTCAGCGCATCTGCCACTACATTCGCCTTTCCCGGGTGATAAAGGATTTCGCAATCGTAATCATTCAGCAATTCCAGCCATCTCCTTTGTCTCATATTTAGTTCCTTCTGATTAAAGAGATGTTGGAGACTCTTATGGTCAGTATATATCTGACATTTGGAACCATACAAATAATGTCTCCAAATCTTTAACGCGAAGACAACCGCTGCAAGCTCCATGTCGTGCGTAGGATACTGTCTTTCATGATCCTTCAGTTGGCGAGAAGCATAAGCAATAACCCTTCCCCGCTGCATGAGTACACATCCCAAACCCAGTTTTGATGCATCACTATAAACAACAAAATCTTCCGAACCTTCAGGTAGTGATAGAATCGGCGCGCTGCACAGTTTCTCTTTCAATATCCGGAATGCCTCGTCTTGTTCTGCTTTCCCTTCAAACTTCAGGTTCTTCCGGGTCAGCTTATTCAAAGGCGTTGCGATACGAGAGAAGTCTTTTATAAATTTCCGATAGTAGCCGGCTAAACCCAGAAAACTACGTACTTCGGTTGCTGCCTTCGGCGGTTCCCACTTTTCAACTGCTTCCACCTTCATCGGATCAACTTGTATACCTTTCTCAGAAACGACATGCCCCAGAAACTGAACTTCTCGCAACCAGAATTCACATTTATAGAACTTTGCGTACAACTTTTCTTTCTTCAGCAACTCCAGAACCAAACGAAGATGTTGTGCGTGATCCTCTTTGGATCGGGAATAGATAAGGATATCATCAATAAATACAATAACGAATTTATCAAGATATGGCTTACATACCCGATTCATTAAATCCATAAAGGCAGCTGGGGCGTTCGTCGGTCCAAACGGCATTACTAAGAATTCGTAGTGGCCGTACCTTGTACGAAAAGCAGTCTTTAGAACGTCTTCTTCTTTAACTATGAACTAGTGATAATCGGATCTTAGATCAATCTTGGAGAAATAGCAAGCTCCAACTAACTGATCGAAGAGGTCATCAATTCGGGGTAACGGATACTTGTTCTTTATCGTGCGCTTATTTAATTCTCGGTAGTCGATACACATTCTCATCGAACCATCCTTCTTTTTCAAAAATAACACTGGTGCTCCCCACGGTGAAGAACTAGGCCTAATGAAGCCTTTATCGGATAGGTCTTGTAATTGTTCCATCATCTCTTTCATCTCTGGAGGCGCCAGACGATAAGGTGCACGAGCAATAGGAGTGGCTCTAGGAACTAAGTCGATACCAAATTCCACTTGTCTAACCGGAGGAAGACTATTCAAGTCTTCAGGGAAAACTTCAGGGAATTCACTAACAATAGGAATATCTTCCATCCTATTCTTTTCTGGCTTAATATCTATCACGTAAGCCAAGTAACTCTGACAACCCTTACTCACACACTTACGGACTTTTATCATAGATATAAGGCTAGACTGATGATTCCTACGATCACCATAAATTACTACTGGTCCCTTCTCAGGTAATACCACATTTATTAACTTCTTATCACACACTATGTTAGCCTGATTCTCGGCTAACCAGTCCATTCCCACTACGACGTCAAACTCTATCAAAGTTATAGGAAACAACTGTATCGGCACTCTACATTCCTCTATATTTATCACACAGTCATCAAATACTTCTTTAACTGACACTTGATTATCATTTGCCGTATCTACTGATAGAGCATGTTCTAGCACTTTAGGTTTCAAACACAGGCAAGCAGCAAAAGCAGGAGACACAAACGATCGGTTTGCACCGGAATCAAATAACTCCTTAGCACGTGTAGAGTTTATTAAAAATGTACCTGTGACCACATCCGGAGTTTCCTCCGCTTCTTTCTCAGTCATTTGAAATGCGCGACCCCTGGTTACTGGCGGTTCCAGTCTTGGTATTACTGGTTTAACAATCGCTGGCCTGCCCGACGACCCACCTTGCTGTATCCTCCCCCGCGGACCATCCGACTGAAGGTGATCCGGAGAATTGCATAAGAAACATAACCGCGTTACCTTACAATCTTTAAGGACGTGCCCGGTCTTCCCACACTTATAACATGCTCGTAAATCACCTTGGCAATTTCCTTGATGAACACGGTTGCACTTCCGACATGGTCTTTCCGCTGGTCGAAACGGCGGACGGTTATCATACCTCTGAAATCGGGACTTCTTCGGATCGTATTGTGGTCCTTCCCAGTTTCTCTTCCCGATACTTTTATCGCCAGCATCTCTTTTCATATCTCGTTCAACATTCTCCGCGGCATCAACTGCAGCTGAGAAGGTATCGGGTCCTTTTGTAGTCACTAGCCTCCTAACCTCTGAGTTCAGCCCGAAGATAAACTTTTCCGTCTTCATCGCCTTCGTAGCAATGTAGTATTCTGCGAACCGAGACTTTTCCAGGAAGCTAGCGGTGTAGTCTCGAACGGATAAGTTTCCTTGTTGTAAGTTCATAAATTCCCCTTCTAGTTGTTTGACGGCTGCTTGGGGACAAAATGCGTTCCTGTAGGCTATCACAAAATCTTCCCAAGAGAGGGTAGAATAAATATCAGATCCTTTAGAATGAATAAAGGATTCCCACCAATACAAAGCATCCCCTTTAACATTGCGGTTCCATACAATACTCCATCTTCGTCAACGAACTTACTCGTCTTAAAAATGGCTTCAATTTCCTTCATCCATCTCATTGCTTTCACTGGATCCCTGTCTCCTGAGTAGGTTGGAGGTCTACAGCTTAAAAACATTTTGTAGTCGCACCTCCTTTGTACTGGTACAACAGTCGATGTGATTGGCATTTCATCTTCCGGTCCGGGATCCCGTATTCCAGTTTCATTATGACATTTCCGATCAAACATTGTTTGTATGCTAGCCTGCAATCTTCCCATTTCTGCCATTAGATCATCCCTGGTAACGAACTCTGTACCCTGTGGCTGGGCTCTGCCTCCGACTCGACCTCCAGCTCTACCCCCGGTTCTGCCCCCAGTTCTGCCTCCCCTGTCCCCCGTTCCTATCGGCGGATTCGTACTATTCGGATTTCTTCCTCCTCCTCGATTCGAATTCCGTGTACCGCTTTCCATTCTGTAGATTTAAACAAGGTTAATATACACATAAGCACATACCCCATATAACAAGGTATTCCAGTTCAAACATGTACCTGTAAGATCACAATTACACTGGCCAGGTGTAATATGAAATTACCTTACATGATGTTCCTTCTACCTTTTATACTTCATCATCCCAAGGTTCTATAATGATAGGGACATCCTACTTCATATGCAGTTTAAGTCTAGGTACAGATACAAATACCTAAATCCCTTAAACTAAAGCTCTGATACCATTTGTAACATCCCAGTTCCCATATACACGACAATTCACGTAATGTAACCATACATTCATATAACAAAAGAAACATCATATTACAAGTTCGGTCCTGCAGTCTTTTACAAATAAAAGAAACCATTGTACTACAAACTTTGTACTATTTACATACATAACATTTAATATCATAATACAACTGCAAAAACAAGCCAAAATCTCCATCTTATAATCCTTCACAAAAGCCATCCCTTGGTTACTCTAATAACTTGCTCTTACATGATCCACCACCTGGAATACATATTTTAAAACAAAATGAGGGTTAGACCTTGTGGTCTAAGTGAGAAAAATCCCTGTTAGTTTACAAACCATTTATATAAATCACGCGACACAATCATATATATCTAATCAAGCTCACATATCATGTACCTTTCCTTCTCATTCTTCCTGGCCATATTAGTTGGAAGCAAGCCAACTAATAATATACAACGCTGTACAACATCTACAGCCAAACAACGCTATACAGATTCTATAGCCAAACACACCGGTCCTAAGCCCGGCCAACGTATTATAACACATTATAATACTCATGTAAACATAATACCTCAATATATTATAATTCACATATACCATACATATAAACACATAATCACCAATTATCACATTCCCAAACCATACGTATGTATTCCAGTTGAAAATACTTTTAAAGTAAAACTCACATGTTTGACTTATCAAAATGTCCACCAAGCTTTTCTCAAACAATTCAGCTTCACTTCAATTTCACAGAATCTGAAACAATCATATACAAGTATTGCCTTACCACTTTGATCACACAAGTCTTACCAAGACTAAGAACTCTAAAGCACTCTAGTCCATAAATGTTACCCCCAAACCCGAACTTAAGTCGAGTCCACAGTACATTCGATCCTCATTCATTCACTATCCATGATTTAATAAAACACAGACTATTGAATACTTAAAAGCATTTAAACTCCCAATTTTTACCAAACAGCAAAAGTATCCGGATACCTCAACTTTTCCGGACAACACAACTTTTCCGGACAACAGGACTTTTCCGGACAACTTATACAACCCGGACGTCATCCGGACACCAAAGTGATCCGGATACCATCCGGTATCCAATTCTATCCGGAAAATATAGGAAAAGGAACTTACCCGGATAAAAGACTCGTCCGGACACCACTATTATAACATCCGGACACCATCGACAGAACTACCCGGACACCACCAACAGAGCTATCCGGACACATTCAATGTATCCGGACACCACTGTCGGTTTACCCAAAATTCACCCAGATTCGACAGAAAACATTACCAGATGTGATTTCGATTAATCTACTCCGATAGATACTTCCTACTAACCATTATAAACATAATTTGTACTAGAAACATACCTTAATCAGCTTCAATAACTCCACTTTGGTCCTTTACCCTTCTTTCTCTTTTCTTTCTTCTTCTTTTTGCTCCCAACACACACACACACACTTTCAATCTGAGTTTTGCTATAATGAACACATCTGTACTCTTAATTCAGATATTATCCACACTAATTACCCTTTTAGACCCTAAACTATTCCATAATAACCAAAGTACCCTTAACTTACTAATTCATCTTAACTTACCCAAAATAGTAACGTTAAAGTTAAATACTTTAACGGAATAATATTTTTAACTAACGGACTTACCCGGGGTATTACAGTTTCGGTTGATCTTCGACTTCACCGAACAGTTGCTATCTTGTACAAGCCATTTAAAGAACCATGCTAAAATATTCTAAGTAAGATATAAGGAGGAACATCGGTGAGTCAATTTCAAATCTTGGTGACCCAACAGGGTGTTACAATCCTCCCAACCTTAAAGAAATTTCGTCCTCGAAATATAGTCCTCACGCGACTAATGGCCACCGCGCCCAACACATTCCAAATTCCCTCGATTTCAACCCGGTTCAAATTTATTTCCCACAGAATTGCCCACCGCGGCTTCTTGGTGTTACTCGCAACGATTCCCCGTTTAGGCATAAAACACCCACGTCCAATTGAAGGCCTAAGCTGTTAGAGCAGCTTTCGACTCCAGACTTAAGTTGTCTCCCAACCTTAAGTGATCCATACTTTCCCAATGACAGATTTGAACTTCCCAATCATACCACATTCACATGTTCTTAAATTTTCTCTCCAAACCAACTCAACATTGAATCACTACCAACATCAACCAAAACTCCAGTATCCCCAAATAATCTCGCTACTAAACTAGCATTCACTCTCAGCAGATTCCATCGATTCAACACCAACGGTCATCATTGACTCATCAATTACACAATTCCAAGGTGCGTCTAATTATCAATCATACAATCGACAGATTCTCTTATCCCACAAGGGAAGTCATTCACTAAGATCTCTTATCACAATTGAGCATCTTAAGATTTCTACACCCATTACCATCATTTCTTTAAAATCGGACTACAATCCCCCGATTACACTAAAGGTGCCTGGCCTCAAACCCAAAGTTGACACCTAGTCATACCACCAAATCGAATCACCACAGACTCTACACACGAGCTTCACTCGTCGAGTATTCTCATCAAAATCAAAATTATCAATACGGTGTCTAAAGGGTTCTACGCACAAAAGTTGATCAAAACCCCAAGATAAGATTCCCAACAAGAAAGGTTACAAGAAAGTCAATTCCCTCAGTTACAAAATGCATCATTCCACAACCGATACCATTCGGCATACAGTACAATTACGCGTGGAATAACCAACCTTCCACCGTCAAAGTGCTACACACACTTACCCTTAACTGGGTTACTTAACCTTCCAAGTTCCTATGAGTTCAAGACTTCTCAAACGAAATATTTAACAAATATGCCAATCGAAACGTTTATAGAAACTTTCAACATAAAGGTTTTCATATCAATTTAATTGCACGCACAAAATCTACTACTATCAATTCGGTAGTTGTGCAAAATAAGCATATTCATTCCACATATGAAAATAATATCGAAAACCATTTCATCGCAGTTCAGTTTACCCACAACACGCAAAAGCGTAATAAACAACTTATTTAAAATGAACCGCCACGATTCTAGTATGGATTGACTCATGACATGCACGTAAAGTAACTGCTCGACTTTAAACAGGGTGCAACAAAGGTGTGCACGTATTTCAAAAGAAGTCCAACGACATTTGACTCCAAAATTTCCCTTTTAACCATAAAATATCATGGAACAAGGTTCACCAACAAAATTTCGCGCGCGCCAGTTTATTATACAAAACGATGAAACGGTTTACAAATACACCTTAGTCAAACACAAAATGACTTGTGCAAGTTTCATATTTAAAACAAAACCCATCCGTTTCCATCACTTGAAAATATCGACTAATACACATAAAACCTCAATTTGGGGTAGGCATGCAAACTTGTAACACTTCTTAGAAATTTCTTGTAATGACACACATGCACCAAATAACTCACACCAAAATTTCAAGAGATGAAATTCTTTAAATTGATTTCCCAAAATTTCTCATCCGGTCCTATAATGACATTTGAATAAAACGTTTTTGGCAAATTTGCACGCAATAATGCGTTTTTCCAAAACATACGAGGAAATAAGTGATAGTAATTTATTGACACCAAAAAGGGTTCAAACTTATTTTCAAATCCCAAGTTACACCAACGGTGCGCATCAATATTGAAAACATAGGGGTTCTCATGTTCCCAAGTTTAAGCAATTCATTTTCCCAAAATTCTCAACACGGAGTATTTTCATCAAAAGTTTCATACTAGTAACATAAAACGTTAAAATGCCAATGCTTAAAATATATTTGTTAAAACAATATCCAAAATGCACATTTCCTCCAGGACTAAAAAAAAGGCTTTCAATTTTCCAAAATATTCGGCAATTCAAAGTTGACCAATGTCATTGACTCATACAGTCGTGTCTTTCAAATATCATGCATCATAAATCATTCGTGATCCCCACGCTACTAAAACATGCTTTGACCCAATGGTCTTTCATTCAAACAAGGAGTAACTAAAACATTTTCATGCACAACCCGTTTATCAAAGTGTCGAGAAACAATGGTTACCAAGCTATGCATACCCCTAAGTCGATATAGAGCATTTACATGAAAATGATAATAAAACATTTAACTGACCGCAAGCGCACCAAGCAAATTATTATGAAATGTCACTAAAAATGTTCTTTCATGCATCACTTAAGCCATGTATAAATCAATCTATACACTGAACTATTTGCAACGAAATACTTAGTAACACAAACTTTTGAAAGAAAAGTTACGCGACACTAGAGTTCCAAACTCATCTTTTCTTAGTCGCCTTATGGCATAAAATTAACTTTTCTCTACAAAACTCGAGTGGGACCAAATGCCCAACACAACTCATAAACTTTTCACATAAGTAAATAGAGTATGCACATAGTAAAATTGTACCCACACGAAACAAAACGTAGTACAACAAAACTCCATGAACTTCAATGGACTCAATGACCTCAAGTCAATAAAACGACACTAGCATCATGCTTCCAAAGCCAAATTGCTAGAAGCCAAAATCCCAAAAATCCTCTTCTAGGGTAATATCATAGAAACAACATTGTTTAACAACTCACATTAAACAAATTCCCAAAATAACTCTACATAGACATAATGGAAAATAACTTTCCGTCCAAACTCTAACATATGTGGAGGAGATCCAATGTTAAAGTCACAAGCCGTAGTTATTGCCCAACATCTTAAACATCATAAAATATGATTATCATTATATCCAAATCAAATGTTGAACAACAATGAAATAAGGCAAAACAAATCCCGGTGGAGTTTGCGACTCTCGCAATAAAATGGTTTCATGCACGTTAAAACCATGATTCAAAATCTTGTGTGTGTGTGTGCTAAACATTTCTCAAAATTCATAACACAATCCATATAAGGATTGGAAACACAAGAAATAGTTGATGAAATTTATTTTCAAAATAAACTTTGTGCATGACTTAGTCGGCATTCAACATCTCAACTCATACCCTTCCAACTCCCTCCGATCCACTATTGTCATCCGAATGCTTTAACCTCTTAAGGCAAGTTGGGAATTACATCAATTAACTTTACGGTTTTTCCTCAAATCAAAGTCGGCTCAATAAGCCTATGGTTCTAGTTCAACCATCAATCTTGACCCGCAACGGTCTACTTAAAGCCAATATCATGCTTATCGTCACTCCAAGTGACTAATACTAGAATCGCCCATATATCCCAGCGACTACTAACCTAGAACCTCATTCACTACCCCAACGATCATCACATTAAAGTAATTCAAGTATGCACATGTACTGGTAGGTTCACCATGACACTGGCCAGGTGTCACTATGAACGCACCGTACATGATTATCCTTGTTACTCTCGACGTGATTCTCGTTTCTAACAACATCCATTGACCTCGGAAACATCCAATCTTAAAGTGCCTAAAGGTGAATTTCATTCTCATTTACTTAAACAAACGCTAGTTTGAGTCTAGGTATCCAAAATCAACACCTAAATCTCTCAAACTTATGCTCTGATACCAACTTGTAACACCCGTAAAATTGGAACGAGCAACTAACTTTAATTTCAATAAAATAACCTAAAAGTATATGAAATCATTTCTACAATTCAATCCTGAAATACCTCGGAATTTAAACATCATCATTTCCACAACTAAAAACTTAAGACGGGCATTACTTAACACAACACAAGTTGCTAGTCCCAAATAAGTGCGGAAGTCTTCACTACTCAGGTCACCTCACGTGCACATTACTAGCACTCGCCACATCACAACGTAGCTAGAGCTACCCCAACCTGAGCCTATTGCATATGCCGACAAATAAAAAGGGTTAGGCTTACGCCTAGTGAGTTCAATCATTTTTTCATGACTATATAAAAACATAAATCGGAAGAGTATTTGTTTTAGTCATGATTCCAAAAGAGTTTACTTTAATGACAAATCATCCATTTTCAACTCACACAATTCCTTGGGAAAAGTTTCCGAAGGGTATACATTATCTTTCCAAAATGAATTATTGTCCCAACTCACTCAAATACGTGAATAAATCTAATTTAAGCGAAAGCCTTCCAAAACGATTGACGACAAAACACTAAACCCATAAATCATGGAAACCATCCATTAAATATAAGACTTTATTAAAACATAATACGAAGAAACACTCACGCAACCGTAAAATGTAATAAAGTTCAAATACCATAAACGGGGGAGACCCGTATCCGTTGGAGGTGGAGATAACACATAAGTATACCACCCATACAACATTCATCATACAACTGGGAGTAGAGATTACAAGTTACGTTATGCTTATCGCTGGTCCTCCCAACGAAATCAGGAATTACAACATACGTTTTGCCTATTCCTCGACTCCTGCTCTACGAAACCCAAATTACACCGTAATTGAGGATACACCTTAGCGTCTACCCACCCAACTGGTAACGCCTCAAGGCCCGGCACATCGGGACTACCTCCAAGGTATAAATCCCGAAGGCGTGGATCGTTACAGAAACCTCCAAGGTAAGTGCCCAAGACTATATCCTCCTAGTGCCTACTTGGAAGTTAAGGTCATAAAACATGGGTACCGAGGTCCAACCTCGAGATACCCAATCGACCAATACCAACGAATGACTAACATGCCTATGGATCCAATGCAACACAGTATAAACAACATGCCTATACCGGAATGACTCACTCACCCAAACATGTAAATATCAACAAATGCAATAATATGCAAAATGGTGCAATAAACGCAACCCATAATTAAGACTCCACATCGATTCAAGTAAACCGTACAAATATCCCATGACTATCTCAAAGTCAAAACCGTGCAAAGTGCTCCAAGCTCGCTAGACCCATAAATGTCGGTCATCATCGCATAAACGCGTTTTAAACATTGTTTAGATAATCAAGTACCACAAAATCTACATTAACCCCTAAACTCAACACGGGTTAAACAAAAGGGTTTTCACAAAGGACTCACACCCTTAATTTCTCAAAATGTATTTTTATTACAAATTGACACCATTTATCACATAAATCAATACCCATTTTCATGTATGATTTACTCATCATATTTTTCCCAAAATTCCAAATGTAAGTGTTTTACCATATTTACAACCATAACTACTTCAAAGGTTAAAACCCATCAAATAACTCAACATCGGTAATTTTCATGTAAAACACATAATTACTTGGAAAATAACATTTTGGCATGTACAAAGTTTTCACAAAGTAACTTGAACTCACCTTGCTAGATTAAGCTAAATCTAGATTTCCCAAACGTATGCTCCTTTGAAGAAGTCCGAATCTTCAAGTCTGAATCTTCCAAAACCTCAACCATCAAGTGAATCCACCAACCAAACACTTCTAGTGTTACCAAAGTGAGCCTCAATCTTCATTTCATCCAAAGAAAGGGAAGGGTTTAGGAGAGGGTTTGTGTAAAACTTTAGATATGTAGAAATCTCCCAAAACGAAAGTGAAATGGAGAACTTTTATCTTTACCCATAAATCTTTGTTAAAAGGTGAGGGATTTGTTTTGAATCACAAGATTCATGGCTTTGGAGGCTTTAAAACGAATTTAGGGTTTGGGGAGGGTTTTTGAGAGAGAAAGGTAGAAGTTGGTAAAGTGGTAATGAGAGAAAGGGTATCAAAATCGAGTTTTAATGACTCATCAGCCCGCTCGCGATAGTGACAGTGTGATAGTTACATGGTCACTATCACCGGGGCATAATCGCGCAACCCCATCCAACTCGCGGTACATCTCCAGCGATAGTGACAGCGCGATAGTGCCATGGGCACAATCGCCGGGGCACTATCGCCCAGCCTGTACCGAGCCTGCTAGTCCCCTTTTTGGTCCTTGGTTCCAGATCAAATAGGTCCAACATTCCACTTAGGTTAACAATTCCATATTAATATTCAAAACGACGAGATAGATGTTATTCGAATTTTCGGGGTGTTACAGACACAGAGATGAACCGTGATGTAAGGAGATGAACAGGGATGAACAAAGATTAACCGGATATGAATCGAGAGTTGATCGTGACGGCCTCAATCGAGTTGAACAACAAATTGAAGTTGTTCAAAAATTCATTTCTACAACCAAAGTTTTCGCCCAGAGTACTCTGAATCGAACCATAAGTCTCGTCCTTGAGATATGTTTTCAAATACCGATATCCAATTACAACCCGTCTTTGTAAATGGATACAAAACACCCACGCCTTATCACATGGTGCAACGGAGTTTAACTTGGGGGCAACAATTTAGTAGCAGTGGGTGGCAAGGTAGCTTTGTTACCTATTCCATTAGGAACCGTAGAGTTTTTGGTACATCACATTCATGCATTTACAATTCATGTGACGATATTGATACTTCTGAAAGGTGTTCTATTTGCTCGTAGCTCCCGTTGGATACCGGATAAAGCAAATCTTGGTTTTCGTTTTCCTTGTGATAGGCCTGGAAGGGGGGGCATGTCAAGTATCGGCTTTTCAAGGATGCGAATAGACAAGATTCAGTTCAGATACCGTACAAAGAAAAAATCCGATTTCTTTTCATTTATTTGTATTTTCTTTTGTATTCCATTTTTCATTGCCTCCTACATTACATGACTTTCTAGATTCAAAGTGATGTGTGCAGTCCAAAGTTGATGCTGCAGAACTCATTTGGTTCCTCCTATCGACTTGGCTCATCCAAAATAAGTATTTTCCAAATTTAAGAATCCCAATGAATCCCTAGTTTTATTGTGAACGAGACTTCAATTACTCTGGTTAATCTAGAATAGAACCTTGAATCTATAGAATTGTAGAAATGAAGATTAGTTTTTTATCATTCAATGAGCATCTTGTATTTCATAAAAATTATAAGTCAGGCTCAATTAAATTTGATCAATCCCTTTTTCTGTTGTTAATGTGGAGAACTGAACGAAGAATTCTCTTCATTCATCATCAATCGAATCAGTGTTTGTAACCCAGGATTCTATTTTATCATCAATCCTGTCCCCATTCACGTTTTTTCTTTTTCTTATCACTGAATATATCTCTTTACTTGTATGACTTAGATGTCTCGTATTTCTCGAAAAAGTGATTCGATTGATGGGATTTGGTATGATACTTATGAGATCGATGATATTGATGAGATTGATATTCAAATATTTCTTCTTAGAGCGTATTGATTTGACCCCATAAGCGGGACCACCACCCAATAACCCCAATAGCAAAGAATCTCCTAATTGTTTCAAAACAACTAGAAAGATATTCTTTATTGTAGGATACCTATCCATGGATAGGTTAACGCCTCGTGCATATTTCAAACATGGGAGGAAAGAAAACATATATACTCTTGTATCTATTTGAAGCATCCATGAAATCAAGGTGTTAATCTGAACCTGCAAACACTCGTGAATACGCAACACCACTTCATTCCTTCACTTTTGTTTGATGAATGGATTTCTAATTAAACCAAATAAATACCATAATCAGTTGGTTACTCATTTAAACATATCAAAAAATAACGGTAGATGATAACTACCATAAATAAATGAAAAAATAGAGAAAGACAACGTTGCCCTTATATTTAAAATTAATAAACAAAATAAAGAAATTCACCGATTGGTAAGAATTGTGTGCAAAATTTGCAATATAATAGTGGTTTTCAAATGATCGTTCCCCTATATATACGCACATTTATAGAGGCCTAATCATGAGATAACTCTATATTTTGTGGGAATTGTGAAATCCACTTTTAGTCACCCATGTTAATTAAAAAAGAAAATACATTAAATGACAAAACAAAGTTCTTTTACGTGTGAATTAATACTTAATAGGCACAAAATTGGAAATTACATGGTGAATACTTATATCCTAGAATCTCTCCAACCATTATCTTCTAGAACTTTTTCTACCATTGTCATCCACCTCTATCTTCCCAAACTCCTCCATTGAATAATTTATATGAGAATGGATATTCACAATATATTCATAAATGGCTTTGAACAAATGGAATCAATCAAGGGTATTTTACATTTTCTCAACGAGGCAATGTAGGTATGTACATATAGTGCAATGAGAGCGGAGATGCACATAGAAAACACCCTTCTCCAACGGCAGTTGGGATTCACAAAATGCATTGCAAGTCCAATGTAGAGTGTTTAATCGAATTCAAAATCTTTTGATAAGAATGTGATATGAAGCTAGTTTGTAGGATGCACAATGTGAAAACATGATGATTCCTCTTATAATAGCGTATGTATAAATTTATACTATAGTCATTCACAATGTAAATACAAAACATTGGACATTTGTACCACTGACATTCACAGTATGTATACATAACAACGTACACCATTTCAGTGATGTAACACCCTCAAATTTGGAAAAAGCGACTAATTTAAAATTTTCATTAATAAACCAAAAAGGCTAAATCCCTTTCTACGAATCAATATTTGAATCACCTCAAATAGAAAAATCTAGATTTAACATCATTGGGTAATAAATCAAGTCATATATAAAGACTAGATTAAGGTCGGGTGTTACTAAAATCCAATAACAGTCGTTATCTCTAAAACAAGAAGACATCATTGAATAACTAGATCCTTCACGTGCGCCTAACTAGCATTCAACTCTTCACGGTGTCGCTATTACCAACTTGTAACGCCTTCAAATTTGGAGAGATCAACTAATTTAAAATTTTCATTAATACACCAAATAAATGATAAATCCCTTTCTACAAATCAATACTTGAATTATCTCAAATAAAAAAAAATTAGATTTAACATCAACGAATAACAAACCAAGTCTTATATAAAGACTAGATTAAGGTCGGGTGTTACTAAAACCCTATAACAATCGTTATATACGAAAGCGTAAGACATCATTGAATAACTAGATCCTTCACGTGCGTCTAACTAGCACTCAACTCTTCACGGTGTCGCTATTACCATTTTACCAACAAGGACCTGGTGCACATGCCGACAAATAAAAAAGTTAGACATACCATCTAGTGAGTTCAAGAGTTTTCATCTTAGTCATATAAATACTTAAACTAAAAGAATGTTATTTAAATCACGAGTTCTAAAATGATATGTGTAAAAATATGAAAGCAACATCTTTCCCAAAGTCCAGCATTGTCGTGATAGAAACCCCAATACAAAACATTCCTTTGAATATGATCTAGAAATCCAATACTCACACAAAATGTAACTAATGAGTAACACTCAAACACCGAATTTCAGATAAAATGTTATACTACCGGAATATGAAAAAGATTCAAGCCCCAAAATGGTAATTTATGGAGAATACTCCGTACTTAAAACATCACCGAAAAACATAGACAAAACTAAATACCTAAAACAATACCTTTCAGTGACGGAGGAGACCCGATTTTCATGGTTAGTGGCGGAAACAAAAGTTGGCCACTTTTCAAGATATAGAGCTCATACTAGGATCAATGGCCACGAGCTCAACGAATCGTACTAAGACGTGGATGAGGGCACTCGTAGATCCAAATCATACTCATTAACTAGGATTACATTTACGGTTAATAGTTATTATCCGACTCCACATAACCGTATCAGGTTGCCTCCGATGAACCAATATCTCAACTAGTTACAAATGGAAAATAACAATCCCATAACAGCTTACTCAGAAATTACCTCGTAGGTCAATGGTAGACGTTCGAATTCAAGAGCCCACACAATAAGGCCCTCGATGACCTAATGACTCATGTCCCAACATGATAAGAACTATCCTATTTAAAATGATAAAGATCGACTCATATGCCTATAGATCCATTGCATTATAGTCTATAACATTACATGATTCCAATTGAATGACCAAAACACTCAAAACATATAATTCTCAAAGGATACGCAATAAACGCAAATCATACACAAAGCTCTACAATGATCTATTAAAACAAGATAAATGACCCCAAAACTCATCTTAGTTAAAACCGAGCCAAAAGCTAAACAATTTAATAGACTACCCAATAAAAGACAATGTAAAAAATAAATTAACCAACAATTATGCAAACACAACGAACAAAAGTATAATGGACTCGAAAACTCACCGTGGTTTGGAACAAATCATTTTCCAAATGAAATCATGTCATTTATATTTCCAAAATGCCTCATAACATAGTAATACGCATTTTCCAAACGGTTTATAGAATCAAATACACTAAAATCACATTTACGTCAAATGACCTTTGTAACACCCTCAAATTTGGAAAGAGCGACTAAATAAAAGCTTCGATAAAAATAACCAAATAAAGGATAACGTCCTTTCTACAATTTCATCGTTGGAAATACCTCAACTTTGAAACATAAATATTTCCAACATTCATTATCTTAAGACATACACCAAGACTAAAAAGGCCGATTGTTACTCAACCCAAATATAAAGTGCTATTCCCAAAGTGCAGAAGACTTCACCTAGCTAATCCTTTCTCGTGCATACCACTAGCACTCATCTCTCCACAGTGTCGCGAGCACTATACCCCAACCAGAACCTGATGCACATGCTAACAAATAAAAAGGTTAGGCTAACGCCTAGTGAGTTCAAGAGTTTTCATCATGATTAAATAGTTCGTTAAACGAAAAGAATGCAACTTAAATCATGGTTTCCAAAAATGGTTTATATTAAATATGCAAACAATCCATTTTCCAACACACACAAATTCTTATGACAAAAGCTCCAAAATATATAGCATTTCCTAAAAAGAACTCAGATCCAAAACTCACTTAAATCGTGGATAAATGTTTAATTTCCAAAAATGTAAACGTGAGTAAAACTCTATTATTCGAAACATCCAAACACGGATAAGGCATAAAACACAACCCATAAATCATGGAAAGCAATCCATATAAATATAATACGTCATCAAAAACATGGATAGAAATAAATACCCGAACAACACCTTTCGGTGACGGGGGACACCCGCTTCCATTGTATGTGGCGGAACACAAAGTTAAGCCGTATAACTATATTATGAACTACACCTCAGATCGTGATTCAATTGTCTGCTTTAATAAGCTCCAACTCAAGTCGGACTCCATTGTCTACAATAATAAGCTACACCTCAAGTCCCACACCTAGCAATAAGTGGCATAACCGTATCCTTTATTGCCTGCTATGCCCAACTACACCTCAAGGATACACGATCTTATTGTCTGTTCATTCTCTAGTAAGTTACACCTTAAGGTTTCCATTGAACTTTTATTGCCTACTTACTAGCATTCAAGATTTGGAGTCTTGACTCCTTACTTGATAACTCAAGATGTTCAACTCTCGTGCACAAGTATTAGAATATCAAACCACAAACCCAAAATTTTGGAGTACAACCCAATACGGTTCTTCTCCACAACATCAGGACACAAAATGCCAAAATGGCATACTTCTCAGAGTGAGAATACCAAGACTCTCCACTATATAAAAAAATGACTGACTCATATGCCTATGGATCCAATGCATTACAATCTAATAGTACATGACTCCACTTGAATCGCATATGCACTCAAAACATGCCCTCTCCAAATAAAATGCAATAAATGCAACCCACATCCAAAGCTCGACATAAAATTATTAAAACCAGACAAATGTCCTCAAGACACAATAAAGTCATAAACCGAGCCATAAGCTCAACCAAAATCAGTTGACCACTTATAAACAGTCAAATAATGCAATAAAACATAAATAACTCATGTTTATGCGAAACATGCTCCATAGACATGAATAAGGCAACTTGACTCTAGATTAAGACAAATCGTTTTTCCAAAGTACCCATCAAAGTGCATTTATACCAAAAGATTTACATTTGTAAGATGAATCATCAAAATACCGATACTTAAGATTTATTCATCAAAATACCCAAAATACATCTTTTCCCAAAATCTTTGTCTTTCAAATCACAATTGACCTTTGACCCAAAACCATGAAGGTATAACATTTCTAAGATATTCATAAGGTTGGGAATGACCAAAATCCAATGACCACATGTTCATATTTTCGAAACGTACCGTAACATAAATTATGTATATTTCCAACAACACCCTAAAAGTGCATTTTTACTAAATAACCTTCAATTATGCAATAAATTATCAAAAGACTTCCATTCATACTTTATTTCTCAAATTACCCAACAAATGGGTGTCTTACAAGATTTATAAAGTTAAATACTTCAAATAATCAAAATCCACCAAATAACTCAACAATGGATATTTTCATGTAAAACACATAAGCACTTTAAAATGGGCATTTTTGGCATGTATAGCGTTTTCAAAAATCAACTTGAACTCACCTTGCTAGATTTAGGCTAAATCTAGATTTTTCTCAAACTTGAGCTCAATTGAAGAAACTTGAATCTTCAAGAAAACTTCCAAAAACCTGTATCCACAAGTTCCAAACATAAATATTCATATCCAAACACTTAGCATCGATCCCCCAAACATTTTACATCAAAATCTCCGTTTATACCCAAAACCCTAATTTTGACCTAACTTTCCCAAAATCATCCAAAACCAAAATTGAAGAAATGAAATTGTAGGTTACTATATGCCCACGACACGTGTCACACAGAAATGCTACCAATGAGTATGTAAATCTAAAGGGTCGCACACAAAGAACACGTTTGCTTCCATTAGAAAGAAACCCGTTAAAGTCATGTTTGACAGTTAAACAGTTATTCTTGATAGAATAATTAAATAATATGTGTAAAATGTAATTATGATAATTACATGGTTTTATTTGTAAGTATGAATAATTATTATTTAAGATAAATATAATTATTCAGATAATTATTTAGATAATTATTCAGATAATTATTTATGATAAATATTCAAATTCAAATGATTTGAATTCAAATAATTACAGATAAACACAAATCCTATTTACGGTCTATATAAATAGGATGTCAGGTCAATTGTTTTCAGTTGACTGATCGAATCCTCTGGATCTGACATATACACACATATTAGAATAGGGTCTCTTTTGGGCTAGCACTCGGTGGAATTCGCGTGTTCGTGTGTGGATACCGCTAGAGGAAACCTGCGTTGGTTTCTTAGTGCTCCGATCGTTCAACCACAACTTCCCAAAAGGTACAATTCTAAACACCCTATGGTGTGTTATTAATTTAATTAAATGCTTCATTGGATCCGATTGGGTTTTGCATTAGAATGTTTTCTTTTATTTTGTAACCAAATATTATTTTATTTCCGCTGCATTTAACAGTTACAAATCGCAACAAAACCCAACAGTGGTATCAGAGCCGCTTTGATGTAATTTAATTAAATCGGATACAAACTTTATATGGCAAAATATAATTGAACCCTAAAAATTTAATTGGATTGTGTTTTCCAATTTATTTTCAACATGTGATGTGTATGTGTCAGCATCATATAGAAAAGAAAAGAAAAGAAAAGGGTTTTTCTTGTTTTGAAAACTCCTCGTCAGACCCTCTTTCTCTCTCACCTTAAACATCTTTTTGGGAAAACCCTAGAAGGGCAATCGTTCCTTTTTCTCTTAAACCCAGTCGCAAGAAGGCTGTATGACATTCGACCACCATCACCGGTTTATACCGCTAGATAGGGTGGTTCTGTCGCAGGTGCCGCCGTCCAGGTGCGGTTTGTACCGAGTCTTCTTATAGCCTCCCACGCCGCTGACAATCGATTGTATTTCAAGATCGATGGGGTCGCAACTTTTGGTTCCATACCGAGTGGCTGAAGCGACTGTATATTCGACAGGGATGAGGCGGTGAATGCGGCTATGGCTATGGCTCATGGCTACGTGATCCACATTGATTACTGCTGGTTTTCGGTTGCTGCCGATCCAGTTGGTTTACCGGCCATGGCTAGGCCTTGGTCAAGCGGTATTCCATGCCTTGTTTCTTTTTGGCTTGCTACTCTCAAGTCGGCGTATACCAGATTTGAGGTTCACGTTTGTGCTCAGAACATTCAAGTATCGTTTTAGGGAGGAATATCTGGTTTTTGGTAAAGAACTTCTATCATTTTTCTCAATCGGTTGGAGCCATTCTTTCCGTTTTGAATCTTCCTATCGGCCGTTGGTTTTGACCTTGGTGTTGGGAGTCAATATTGTCGTCGGGTTTTGAACATTGTTATTAAGTAGCATGTTTTATTCCTTAATTGGTTGTTGTTTTCGTGGTCATTGTTACAGTCACCACCGTAGTCACTAGATCTTGCGGCTGTTTAGGTGAATTTTATTGCCGACCTGGATCACGGTCGAGGCCGTTAGGTGGCCATACGTGTTTCTTGTCCTTCCGGCTAATGTTGGTCGTTGAAAGCCGCTGATAAGATTGGTTTCCAGGACTGACCGTACACAACGACATATGTTAGTTGTGTCGTTTTGATCTATTTTGTACAAAGGCTCACAACCGCCATACTTTTGTTAAACTGGTTTTTGACGTGATTGGCGGTGATGTTTCCACTGATTGGCTTATGCCCTAGTTTACTGGGTCGATGTTTTGGGCCGGTAAAATCTGTTTTTTTCATCTAATCTGGAGTCATCTTTTGGGCCAATGTCATTTTTTTGGGGGGATTGGGCTTGGGCTAGAAGCCCGAGTGTTTTGGGTTTTGGATCGGTATCACATCGTTTTAAAGCTGGGTTGGTCTTAAATTGGTCATTTTAATTATGTTAATTAAATTTTGACCAAGTATTTTATGTTTATAATAATGAAATGGAAACTCGGTTTTTCTTGATTGGGTCAAGGGTTAGTAACCCAAGGTTGGGTCGATTAATTTAATTTTGCCATATGAAATTGGTTCCATTAATTGGCTTATAATTATGTTAATTATGTGTTGGCAAAATTTTTATGTTTAAAATAATATTAGATAGTATACAGTTTGCCCCGAAAGACCCGTGGTTGATTTATTTTTGTTTGGAAAATTAAAATGTATTAATTGCATGGGATGTAATTTTAATTTTTAAATTTCCTAGATATGATCTATTGTAAAATAGAATAGACTTGTTGTATTTTCTATTTTAAATTGTAAAACAAACCCGAAGACGGAGTTCCAAGAAGTCGAGATAGAGTCCCTAGAGTTCATCAAGATGGCGAGGCCAGTGGGAGCTTGAAGACGTCCTTAGAAAGACCGTGGTTGTTGTGTTGGCTCACAACACCACGTTAGGGGCAAACCCGTATATTATCTGTTTGTTGTGGTTGTTTATTTTGTGTTTGCATTTTATTTATTTTATTGCTTTATTATTGTTATAATACTTGCAAACGGGTTTTAAAATAAAATCAAACGCAAAATAAATTTTAAATCGGTAAATAAAATATGATATTTTAAAATTGATATGTTTATCAAAATCAACCGATTTAATCAGATGAACTTTTAAAACAAGGTTTTAAGAACGAGGTTTTAAAATCAAAACGTTTTAAAAGACTTAGAATGTTTTCTAAAATTAAACCTTTTTAAAATGTAAACTAAACGCCACCTATTTAAGGTACTTGTCGAGCTTACAGGATTTTGGTGTGGTAAGTGCCTAGCCAATCATATCGAATGATTGTAGTGTAAGACAAGGTGCCAAGATAACGTTATTTAAGTGGAAATTCGCCTAGCCATTCACTTAAATGGTCGTATTTTGGACGACTGATCCCAATAAACCCTAAGTTGAGATTTTAGGTGGGATTATGATACCTTAGTATGGTTAGTTTACTTTGAAATATCATAGAAAGTGCCTAGCCATCTATGAGTATTTTCAAGGTGTTGAAGTGGGATTAAACGTGCCAAATTCAGTATATGGTATATTGAATAGAATCCCACGACATCTAAGAGTTATGTTGAACATAATTGGATGATGCCTACCTAAATAGCCTAATTCCATAGACAGTGAATTGACCATTTATGGAAGTAGGTGAAATATGGATCTTAGCTCAAATCAAATGATTTTGAAAGGTTAATTCATTTATTTGAGATATTAAAGTTACTAAGATTAAAATTATCTTGTAGATGTATGCTAACACCTCCAACCAGATTATAAACGCAAACGATTTATCTCAGTTTACGTTACGGTCAATCCTTTATAAGGATAAACTGAACGGTACGAACTTCGTGGATTGGTTTCGTTTCTTAAGGGTTGTCCTTAAACACGAAAAGAAGTTGTACGTTCTAGAAAACCCCCTTCCAAACGCTCCTGCCATAAATGCTTCAGCTGAGGATAGAGCTGCTTATGATAAGCATCTCAATGACTCACTGGATGTTAGCTGTTTGATGCTTGCATCCATGACTCCCGAGCTTCTAAGGGAATATGAAGACATACCTGCATGGGATATGATATCCTCTTTGAAATCTATGTTTCACTTGCATGCAAGGCAAGAGAGGTTTGATACAGTCAGGGCATTGCATGCCTGTGTGATGACTGAGGGTTCATCTGTCAGTACCCACGTTTTGAAATGAAAGGGTACATTGACCGATTAACCCGTCTTGGATACCCATTAGATCAAGAATTAGGAATCGATATGGTTCTTAATTTTTTATCAAAATCATATGATCAGTTCGTTCTAAACTATAATATGAGTGGTTTGGAGAAAACTCTCACAGAGCTTCACGGCATGCTTAAAACTATTGAGAGATATATGAAATCCAAGTTGGATTTGTCCGAACCAAAACAAGTCTTGATGATCAAGCCTAAAAGTGGGATAATCAAGAAGAATAAGGGAGTTACCAAGGGTAAAACAAATGTTGGAAGCTCCAACAAGATAATGGGCAAAGGAAAGATTCCTAAAGATGCAGTTTGCTTCAAATGCAACCAGAAGGGACACTGGAAGAAAAACTGTCCTGCCCGATTGGCAGAAATAAGGAAGAAGAAGGCTAATGAATCCGAAACTTCATGTAATACCCCGGGTAAGTTCGTTAGTTAAATTCCCTTTTCGTTACAATTATTTAACTCTAAAATAGGATGTTTAGGGTAAGTTTGGGTTAGTTTTTAAGTCTAAGGGTGTTATGGTCATTTTTTATTAGTTCAAGGTCTAGAAGGGTAAATATAATTTGATATTACCCATTCAGCCTTTAGATATTTCATAAACCAGAAAAATATCAGATTCAAGTGTGTGTGTGTGTGTGTGTTTTTGGAGATAAGAAGAAGAAGAAGAAAGAGTCTTGTGGTTAAGGCATCATTTGGATTCATTGGAAGTGATTTGAGGTATGTTTCCTTTACAATTTATGTTTATAATTGCTAGTAGATAGTTCCTATCGGAGTAGAATCATCAATTTCATGCCTGAGGTTAAATTCTGTCGAATCTGGGTAAAAATGGGGTAAACCGACAGAGGTTTCCGGATGCATTATAGTGGTGTCCAGTAGTTTTGTTGATAGTGTCCGGAAGGTGTTCTAGTGGTGTCCGGACAGATTATTTACCCGGTAAGTTTCTCTTTTCTCTATTTTCCGGATGAAATTGGATACCGGATGGTATCTGGATTACTTTGGTGTCCGGATGTTGTCCGGATTGTTTATGCTATCCAGAAAGTTGGGTTGTCCAAAAAGTTTATGTTCTCCGGAAACTATAGCTGTTTGGTCATTTTGGAGATTTCAGATACCTTTAGCATCCGATAACTGTGTGTTTTGTCGACTCCTGGTTAGGGTATGAATGAGGACTGGAAATATTGTGGACTCGACTTAAGTTCGGGTTTAGAGGAAACAATAGAGGATAAGAGTTAGATAGTGTTCTTAGTCTTCTAGTAAGTCTTATGTGTTTCATTTGGTAAAGAGATACTTGTATCTAATTCTTTCAGATTCTGTGGATTTGGAGTAAAAGCTGAATCTGTTGGGAAAAGCTTGAAAGCATTTTAATAAGGAATCAGATGAGTTTTACTTTAAAACGTTTTTAAACTGGAATACATATAAATGTGGAATGAGAATGTGATAAATAGTGTAATTGTGTGCATATTATGTTTATATGAGTATTACACTACATGAGTACAAATTGGTCGGGCTTAGGACCGGTTGAGTTGGATGTACGGAGGGACAGCGGTGTTGGCTGTATTAAGTACAGCGGAGTAAATTGACTAGTTGGCTCGCAACCATCTAATTTGGCCATGGGAACGAGATAGGAAGTACACAATGCATGAGTCCTGAGTGGTATTTATATTTGTGTTATGTATATGGTGTTTGTGCAAATGATTTCCAACTAACAGGGATTTTCTCACTTAGACCACCAGGTCTAACCCTCATTTTGTTTTAAAAATATGTATTCCAGGTCGTGGATCGGGTAAGAGCAAGTGAATGGAGTAATTGGTGGCTAGCTTTTGGGAAGAGTTATAATTTGAAGACTATGACTTGTTTTGTAGTTATAACCTCATTATCAGATATCATGTATTTAGTTAGCAAAAAGTTTGTAATGAAATACCTTATTTTGGATTGTAAAGACTAAGGGACCATACTTGTTATATGGTGTATCTTGTTATGTAACGATGTTATGCAATATATGTTATTTGATGCTTGTTTGGGAATCCGGGTCGTCACACTTCAGGTATGTTTACCATTGATTTGTTCACTTCTGACTAGGTATTAAGTATTGAGTATGATACATATTAATACCGTTTTTCAGAAAGTAAGAAGTGAAGAGAAGATGAAACCAAACCGGATGGAGCTAAGTTAGCTAAGGTTGCTCAAAAGGACATATGATATGAACTTTTAAATGGTCTTACATTAACACTTAGCAAGTGTATTGATGTACCTAGTATTACTAGGATTTTAGTTTCATTTTCTCAAATTACAGCAAACCGAAATTGTATTTATGTTTTCAAGAAATATATTTTATCTCAATAAATGTTTTTTATGAAATTAATAGTTGTAATTACAAATCAACATATTGAATTAAGCGGGGCTTGAATCAGACATATTTGTGACACTTAAGAAACACATAACCAAACTCCAGACGGACGGAGAGTTGGAATCATGTGATGATTCACATGATAAATGTGTGTTTTGTTAGTCAAGATGACAAAGAATGTTTTGAAGTAAAGCCCTTAGGGGTCACCAGAACTAATAGGAGTTATCCATACTGATGTATGTGAGCCTTAAAGTTCAGTCACAAGACACGGTCATCACTACTTCATGACACACTACTAAGTCTAGTAGATATAGGTATGTTTACCAAAAGAGAGGAAATGTGAAAGCTTTGTTTTTCTAAAGAGTTTCAAAAGAAGTAGTGAATATACTTGGCAAGGATAAGGATGCTTCAATCACATTGAACTAATGAATATCTAAGCCAAGAGATCATCATAGATTTTGGAATTGTATCCCAAATGACTTCTCCCGGAACACCGCATCTTAATGGTGTGTCAAAATGAGAAATAGAATCCTGTTGGACATGATTCACTCTATGATGAGTTTCACGAATCTGCCTAAAAGAGTTTTTCTGAGGATGTTTCCTAGAAACAACTACCCAATACTAAATTATGCAATAACCAACAAGGATCCATAAGACCTATTCTCAAAATATGAATTGGGAAGATCCCAAAGTTGTCATACATGAGAACATGGGGTAATGATGCTTAAGATAAGCATGAAGCTTCTGGGAAGCTTAAGGAAAAGGTTTAAAATGTACATCTTTATTAAATATCCAATCGGATATCATTTATACAAGATCCAGAGATAACAAAAGTTTTGTTGCGCACCATAATGAGTTCTTAGAAAATGATTTTCTGACAATAATCAAAATGGGGAAACATAGTAGATCTTGAAGAAATTCAAGAACCACAAAGATGGTACAATGGTTGACATTGACAAACAACAAGATGTTGAGCTTCAACAAGTTGTTGAAAATAATGAACGAGATGCAAAACAATCCGAAGATCGGATTATTTATGAATGGCAAGATGTCATGAAGGTTGATGTTAAAGCCACATTTCTCAAAACGGAATTTTAAGCGAGGACGTATACACGGCTTTAAAACATCAAACCCAAAATTGCAAGATGCAAAAGTCCAGTTATGGATTTGGACAATCATCTCGTAATTAAAATCTTGTATATATACAAGAAGGTCAGTGGGAGCATAATAATATTCTAGATCATCAGAAATAACATCCTAGTGCTTGAAGGAGCAAAAACCTGACTGAGGAAGTATTTCATGATAAAGGATCTAAGAAACAAATCCTTGGTGTAAAGATCTATTGTTATATATCAAAGTGCTTAATTAGATTAAGCCAAAAGTACATACATTGACACAATCTTAAAACACTTCAAGATGAAGGGGTTATAAGAAAGGAGGTTTGTCAATAGTACATGAACCGGATAAAGGGTGTTCCCATGCTTCGGCCATTGGTTCAAACATGTACACCATGTTTATGTACTAAGAGACCAGACATCTCGTATGCCTTAAAAACATGACGAGTAGATTTTAGTCAGACTCAAGTGGTGCTTTCTTTAGCAGTGAAGAACAATCTGATGTATCTGAGAAGAACTAAAGATATGTTCTTGCTGCACAATGGTTAGGAAAGAGATCTGTATGTCTTGGGAGACACAGATGCTAGTTTCCAATCTAACCATGATGACTAAAATTGTAGTAAGATATATATATATATATAGAATGGATGTAATATAAGTTGTGAGAGCTTAAATGTACATTTACTTAAAATCCTATTTGTTAGAACAATCATGATGTTCATGGTAGTTCCATAGGTTTAAATCTTTCTAATTAAAATTTCAGTAAACTATAAATTTTGGAACATTAAACAGTTATGTTTTACAATGTGATATGGCATACTGGGTATGAGTATATACATTAAACATTACTGTGTTCTTTATTAGCATGTTTAAGTATCCGTAAACAAATATGATGTTCATATTGTTTAAAACCGTCCTTGATCGATTATTACCAGGGGACTGGTAATAAATCAAGATCATTGTGAAGTCTGGTCATAGTCCAAGTTGGAAGTGCACTGGGTGCAACCAGAGTCACATGCGTTTGTCGGTGCACAAAGCGTTGGACAAGACCCACGGTCAGGATCACCTCATAGATCGGCGTCATAAGGTGAGTCCTGAGATAGTAAAACACTCTTTTATCCTCAGACCTGAGATGTGTATTGGGTCCTAATGCACAACGAGTGTTATGCTTTGATATAGTCTAACGTTACGTTTAACCGGGTAGCCATAAGGGATATGTTGGGTATAACACGAATTGTGTAGTTAGTCGTGTACATGCAACATAGGATTTGCTCCTCTCAAGATGAGAGAGATATTTATGGGCCCCTCGATGACATAGTTTGATTTACATGCATGAACAAGTGGATTAGTTGGACTAATGGCACTTGTATAATCAAATATGTTGGGATCGAGAAACATAATCTTTGAACAATAAAGGATGAGATAGATCTATGCCTTAAGTTCAAAACAAATATCGTGAGGCAAAAGAATAATGAATGATTCTACTATGTGATTGATTGAATCAATCAAAATTTCTCAAAGACAAAAGCACATTTACATAGCCTTGGGGGCGGTGACGTGTTGCTAGACGCTTACCGCCGTCTGTGTTACTGTGTATCGTGTGCAAGTGGGAGATTGTAGGTTACTATATGCCCACGACACGTGTCACACAGAAATGCTACCAATGAGTATGTAAACCTAAAGGGTCGCACACAAAGAACACGTTTGCTTCCATTAGAAAGAAACCCGTTAAAGTCATGTTTGACAGTTAAACAGTTATTCTTGATAGAATAATTAAATAGTATGTGTAAAATGTAATTATGATAATTACAGGGTTTTATTTGTAAGTATGAATAATTATTATTTAAGATAAATATAATTATTCAGATAATTATTTAGATAATTATTCAGATAATTATTTAAGATAATTATTCAAATTCAAATGATTTAAATTCAAATCATTACAGTTAAACACAAATCCTATTTACGGTCTATATAAATAGGATGTCAGGTCAATTGTTTTCAGTTGACTGATCGAATCCTCTGGATCTAACATATACACACATATTAGAATAGGGTCTCTTTTGGGCTAGCACTCGGTGGAATTCGCGTGTTCGTGTGTATATACCGCTAGAGGAAACCTGCGTTGGTTTCTTAGTGCTTCGATCGTTCAACCACAACTTCCTAAAAGGTACAATTCTAAACACACTCTATGGTGTGTTATTAATTTAATTAAATGCTTCATTGGATCCGATTGGGTTTTGCATTAGAATGTTTTCTTTTATTTTGTAACCAAATATTATTTTATTTCCGCTGCGTTTAACGGTTACAAATCGCAACAAAACCCAACAGAAACAATAAGAAATCATAAATGGAGCCTTTATAGCCCATATGAAAGATTAGTAAGAAGGGGGGGTGAACTCACCACTAGCTTTTTGAGCAAAACCCTCAAACTTAGAAATTCCAAGAAATGGAGATGAATTCTTGATTTAGCACTTGGGGTTGTGATTACAAAATTGGATGGTGAAGAAATACTTGATTTCCAATAAGAGAACTTCAAAATCGACAAAGGAAGCAAAGGGGTTCGGTTGAGATGTAACAACCCAAAATCCATAACATACATTTTATTTAAATTACCCCAAAACAAAGGTCCCAGTACATACATGAAATCCCAAATCAGAGGTTACAACACACGCAGCATAAACAAACTTCCACAACCGAGAACTAGATATATTAAAGCAATGCTAGATTAAGAACTAGAGTGCTCTACACAAGTTCTCCTCCATCTTCATATCTTCCCTTTTTTCTTAAGACGAAGAACCACTAATAAGCTTCCCTGAAAATGGTTTTAGTTTTAAAAAATGAGGGTTAGACCAAGAGGTTTAGTCAATCCCTTATGAAAGCAGTTTATACCATTCATGCATAAAAACATTACTTTATCCGTCATAAGGCCCAACAATCATAATCCAACATCATAAATGGGTATTTGCACAGTGTTCATAGACCACATTCAAAGCCAGTCCAACCACGATCGGCGCCCAAGCAGACTTCCCTCTCGCCTTCAGGGCCCAAGCAGACTCCCCATTCCCTCATGTGTAGGAAACAGATTCCATGCGCACGGGGTCAACGTTTTAACTCCTAAGGGATCGTCGGATCCCAAGGTACCCTAGTCCCACTGTGCAACCCGACTCCACATAAGTATACCACACAAGGCTAGAAACATGTAGCAATGCACTTATCTTTAGAAAACAGTTCACAACATGCATATATAACATTTTCAAAGAATATTTTTCAGGCAATGAATTTATACCAATTTATAAATGAAACATACTCGCATCTCATACCATGATCAGTTAATAAAACATTTATATCATTTCGTTTCACATAAAAAGGTGTGTGGGAACTCACCTGCTTGTTGAGGTTTGATACATACGTGTCTTACTTCCGAACGAACTGAACCAAACACCTACGATCAACCAAACAGTTTACCATCAACCAATTATCCGGATACCACCCTTGTCCGGGCAACATACAATCCGGATGTAAACCCATATCCAGACAACTATAATCCGGATGCAAAACTTTATCCAGACAACTATAATCCGGATACCCCCCTTCTTACCCGAATAACAAGACAATCCGGACACCCCTGCTCATCCGGAAAACCCTGAAATCAGGGTGGTTCCATCCGGATACCACGTCCGAAAACCAGTCGCATTCTGACACTTAACACGTTCGTACTTTACTCATAATCCGGATGTTCTTAATCCAGGTCTGGTGTCATCCAGATTTTCGCACATCAAAACCCCAATAGTCCCTTTATTCGATTAGAAGCAGTGAGGTTTTCATAAACTCAGTAAAACATTATTTGGGTTAACATTCCAACCCTCGACACCCATTTAAATCACCCTATATACCCATTAATATCGATAGATATTAAGGAGTTCCAGGAAATGATTAACTTACCTGAAAGTGATTTCTCCCAAGCAATTCTTCAATGCTCTCTCTCTTTCTCTCTTCCTCTCCTCTTGATAGTAGCCGCATAAATGAAACAATGATATGAAGATTAGAGATTTCATCCCTTTATATAACTTTCCCAATTTACAATTTTGTCCCTTAAATCTCTTATCTATAGCTTTAGCCATGATTAATCATCCAAAAGTATTCAGTTCGAGATAAGAGTTGTTACAACACCCCCCCCCCTTTTAAAAGAATTCCGTCCTTGGAATTCCTTGGTTAAATAACTGCGGGTACTTGGCCCTCATATCAGATTCCACTTCCCAAGTCGCTTCCTGGCCCTTGTGAACCGTTACGAGACTGATATCCTTGTTCCTCAACCCCTTGACCTTACGATCTACGATCACTTTGGGTTCCTCCACTAGTTCAATTCCTCGTTCACTTGCACTTCATTCGCAGGTATTGCCATACCCGCTTCCAACAAACGCTCCCAAAATAGAGGCGTGTTAATGAAAGTATGTGTCCGGTAAGTTGTGTTTTTTGAGGTATGAGTTCTGGAATAGTTGACTGGATAGTATTGTTATTCAGATACTTTGGATGTTCCGGATACTTCTGATGTCCGGTTACTTCTGATGTCCGGTTACTTCTGATGTTCCAGATATATATGTGTTTTTCGGATAGTTCCGGATTTGGGTTCCGGATAATTGAGACAATTGAGAAGAGGGACAATTGAGAATACGGGTATGATAGATTATTTGGGATTCTTAGCTTTGAGAATATGATATGAAATGTTTCGTGCGTTCGAGTAAATATGCACGTATGCTAGTAAGTGTAATGGATCCATAGGCACTGGCATAATTTGTTACGTGGAATAGGCATAAAGTAAATTGTAATTCCCGTTGATCTGAAATGAGGACTAGGCATAAAGTAAATTGTAATTCCCATTTCGTAAGGTGATGAGAAATGAGGAATAGACATAAAGTAAATTGTAATTCCCATTTCGTATTATAATGTGAAACGTTGAATATGCATAACGTAAATTGTAATTCCCGTTGACGTGAAATGAGGAATAGGCATAAAGTAAATTGTAATTCCCATTTCGTATTGTGATGAGAAATATAGGAATAGGCGAGACTTAATCGTAATTCCTGATTTCAATGGGAAGGTAAGAGATAGGCATAAAGTAAATTGTAATCTCTACTTCCACTCCAAGAAAATAGGCATAAAGTATATTGTAATTTCTTGGACATGAGCAATGATCTAGAATCTGTGATGATTCGTAGTAGGCTCTCGAACATGATGATATGACTTACTGAGTGTTAGTCATATTCATGGAATCGGGTATGTTCCCGTCATCGTAAGATGTTCATATGTACGGTAAGAATGATGACAAACCAGGTTTGTTTATACGCTTTGTTTACATTGGTTTTCAAAGTTTATAACGTTTTAATTTGAAAATCGATGTTCTCACTAGGCATAAGCCTAATCGTTTCAAATTAAATTTTCTTACCAGGTTCTAGCTCGGGAAAGGATAAGATGGGATGAGCGTCGGGAGGTTTCTGAGTTATACTTTTGATGACATGATAGAGAAGTTAATGAAAGTATTGATATTTTGGAGATTTTGTAGACAACCTTTATAATTTAGTTATGCACGTTATGGATTAGATTAGTAGGTTGTTTATAAAAGTTGGACGTATATACAAACCTTGTTATGACTTCTCCATTTATGTATGAAGTTTTTGGGAATTAGTTGTTGTGAATCTTGTAAAAGTGAGGTTTAAATATGTTGCGATTTTTGGACGTTTCAGTATGGTATCAGGGCTGTAGTTTAAGTGAACTAGGTATGATTATGAAATACCTAGACTTAAGCTGAGATGAACTAAGTTATGATTTGTGAGATATGGGTAGAAGTACTTAGACGTGATAGTCTTATAGTCGACGGAAATACGTGAATTAAGCACTGTAACGATGGTAACGAGGATTCTCATGTATAGTATGTTCACAATTTCAATTAGCTACTGTTATTATGAATATATTGTTACGCAAGCAGAATTGTTTCTAAATTGTTACAGTGACTAATGAACGTTAAAGTACGTTTCTTGTGTTTGGGTACGTGTAACCATTTCTTATGGTTATCTTCTTGTGCTAAATCTCAGAACGATGGTGAATACCCCAACCAGATCCCCTAATTCTTCGGAAGACAGGGCAGTAAATGATTGGGTGGTGGAGAAGCAACCTGAAATGGGTGGAACTCACGAAAGTCTACCGAGGCCACCTATAATAAGAGGAGGAGAAAGTCAAGCACAAAGAATGACTGCCGGTACTTCTAATCCGGTGACGACAGAATCTACAATGGAATCTCGCATGATAGAAAATATGATGCGAGCGATGAATACGGCACTGGCACAGCAGTCAGAAATGTTTATGAAGGTGTTAAATGATAGGAGTGATGGGTCACGACGACCTGAGACGGGAACTGGTGTTGTAACTCTGCCTGTTAATACAATGTTGAATGTTAATAGGAGAGCGGAGAGAGTTTGCTCGTATAAAACATTTCTGAGCTGCAAGCCACCGGAGTTTGTTGGATCAGATAATCCAATAGTTTGTATGAATTGGAATAGGCTTTTAAGGCCTGTGAGTGCAACGATGAATCGAAGGTTCGGTTCGGATCTCAAATGTTACGAGGCAACGCTTTGACCTGGTGGAATATTGTAACATCGACGGTAACGGCTCCAGTGTTGACTACTATGGCCTGAGAGTCATTCAAAAGAAAGATTCCTAAAGAGTATTGTAACGAGAATGAAATGGACCGAATCGAAGAAGAGTTTCGAACTCTTAAAAAGGGTACTTCAAATGTACGGGAGTACACTCGTATATTTTTGGAGAAACTGAATCTAGTGAGGCATGTGGCTCCAACCGAGAAGGAGAAATTAAAGCCTATCTGAAGGGCTTACCGGCTGACATGATGTCCCGGGTACGAAATTCCAAAGCCTTGACGTTGAGGGAAACGATAGAAGAAGCTAAAATAATAGAAGAGGTATATGCTCGCGATAAGGAAGAAATGATGCAAGGGGGAGAGAAACGAAAATGGGAAGATCGGTCGGAATCTTCTTAGAAATCTAAATCGTTCGGCAAGAATGTTCGTTTCGAGTCTCGTTGAGAACCGAACTGGTGCCCAAAATGCCGAAGTAAACATTTTGGCCCATGCCAGGTGGTTTCAAGTGAATGTTTCAAATGTGGAAAGACTGGTCATCAAGCTATAAACTGTCCCATCCAAGGGCTGACCTGTTTCGAGTGTAAACAACCCGATCACTTTAGAAGAGACTGCCCAAAGCTAAGGAAGGGTGGAGATCAGGGAAAGAAACCAAATGCTCCTAAGCCAACGGGTCGGGCATTCCATATGACGGCTGATGAAGCAAAGGAATCTAAAGATGTTGTTTCGGGTACATTTCTCGTTAATTCTATTCCAGCACGAATATTATTTGATTGTGGCGCCAATCTATCTTTCGTATCAAAGTCGTTCTATCAAAAGTTAGCTATGCCTGTCACTACATTGGAAGATGCCTTAGTAGTCGAGATAGCTAACGGGGGTCAAATCTTATCTCCTGAAAGACTTGAGGGTTGTCTGATTTTGATAGAGGAAAAGAAATTTCCGATTGACTTGGTGTTGATGGAAATTAAGGGGTTTGATTTAGTTATGGGTATGGATTGGCTGACAATCAATCAGGCAGAAATTCTATGTGCTAGGAAATTAATTCGGATTCCTATGCCTGACAATGATGATGTATTCATCTTTGAGGAAAAGAGAAAAGGGGAAGTTCCGTTGATTTCTGTTGCGAAGGCGCGTAAATATCTGGTAAAAGGATGTTCATCCTATTTAGCTTATGTTCTTGATGTTAAGGCAGAAAAGAAGCGAGTGGAAGATATAAGGGTAGTAAGTGAATTCCCAGATGTATTCCCTGATGATCTTCCAGGTTTACCGCCAGAACGACAAGTAGAGTTTCGAATTGTTCTTGGACATGAGCAATGATCTAGAATCTGTGATGATTCATAGTAGGCTATCGAACGTGATGATATGACTTACTGAGTGTTAGTCATATTCATGGAATCGGGTATGTTCCCGTCATTGCAAGATGTTCATATGTACGGTAAGAATGATGACAAACCAGGTTTGTTTATACGCTTTGTTTACATTGGTTTCCAAAGCTTATAACATTTTAATTTGAAAATGGATGTTCTCACTAGGCGTAAGCCTAATCGTTTCAAATTAAATTTTCTTACCAGGTTCTAGCTCGGGAAAGGATAAGCTGGGATGAGCGTCGGGAGGTTTCTGAGTTATGCTTTTGATGACATGATAGAGAAGTTAATGAAAGTACTGATATTTTGGAGATTTTGTAGACAACCTTTATAATCTAATGGTGCACGTTACGGATTAGATTAGTAGGTTGTTTATAAAAGTTAGATGTATTTACAAACCTGGTTATGACTTCTCCATTTATGTATGATGTTTTTGGGAATTAGTTGTTGTGAATCTTGTAAAAGTAAGGTTTACATTTGTTGTGATTTTTGGACGTTTCACTAAAGCAATGATAGATTAAGAACTAGAGTGCTCTACACAAGTTTGCCTCCATCTTCATATCTTCCCTTTTTCCTTAAGAAGAAGCACCACTAATGCGCTTCCCTGACAATGGTTTTAGTTTTGAAAAGCGAGGGTTAGAAAATGAGGTCTAGTGAATCCCCTCTGAAAAGCAGTTTATACCATTCATGCATAAAAACATTACTTTATCCGCCATAAGGCCCAATAATCATAATCCAACATCATACATGGATATTTGCACAGTGTTCATAGACCACATTCATAACCAGTCCATGCAGATTCCCCATTCCCTTATGCGTAGGAAACAGATTCCATGCGCACAAGGTCAATGTTTTAACTCCCAAAGGATCGTCGGATCCCAAGGTACATGTTGGTCCCGAAGGCCTATACAAGTTTGTAGAAGGGGGGGGGGGTTGAATACAAACACACAGATTTTACTTTTCTAAATTGTTTATTGATAAATCATTAACAATTTACAGCTTGTTGCGGAAACAAGATTAAGGATAAACCTAAATCTAAACAAGTTGGAACACTAAGGTTTCTTGCACTAAGAGAGATAAGGAAATTACTAATAATAACCTATCTTGAGATAAGAGATTGAACTTTTCCAGAGTTAGCAAGTTACTTCAAATGAAGTGGGTTCATCTATTTATATACTGCATGCATTTAATGCAAGTCAGTATACACTTTACACGTGTCATCAGCTGGTTGGTTGCATGTCATTGACCTTTGTTGACAACCTTAGTAGCCGCATGGATGAACAGTGTAGTATCAGAGTGGTTGTACGATTTCAGACAGTCGGAGGTTCTTTTCTGACATTTCGTACAGAGTCGTGCAAGGGTGGTTAAGACAAAAGTACTTTGTACGGAGGACTTCATGATCAGCTTTCGTTGATTTAGAGCATTATCATTATCTATTCAGCGAATGATAAAGTTCAGCGATAGCTGAAGTCTTGTACTTGATAATTCACGTTGAGTGGACAAATCTGAGTCTTCGCTGATCCGCATCAGTTCATTAGGAGACTTGTCGCTGGTTCTTGAGCTTGATCTTCGACTTCAGCATAGAACCTTTGTTGACGTGAAACTTGTCTTCAGGGATCATAAGTAAACAACTAACTTATCAGCGATCATCATAATGACTGAACAGACTCAGAGCATTAATGGTGAACAGTGTTCGCTGAATGTTTAATTTAAAGAGCGAGAGTTCCTATCAGCGGTACTGTAAGATCTTAGTACTTGTCAGCGATAGTGAAACTCTGATACATATTGTTTACTTACAATTTTCTCTAAGTATATAAAAGAGGGTCATTATCAAATCACTGAGGGTTTGGATCAACAATCTCCCCCTATTTGATTATGACATAGCAACAAAGAAAATTGCTATTTAATGAAAACATAAGGATAAAAAGAACTCATAAAATATTTGTCCCTTTTACTGTTTTCTGGGATCTTTTCAGTACTGATGGAGTAAAGTACATTCGCTGAAATCTTTCTTTAAAACTTTGAATCAGGTTACAAAGATAAATGGAAAGATTACAAGTACAAGCGAAATAAATTACAAGTACAAAAGAATAACTGATACAATAGAGAAATAGGCGATCATATCAGTTTGTAAAGGGTTCTTCCTTAATGAGAAGTTCATCAAGGGTCATTGATGTGGTGGGAATCATCTAGTCAGGAACGGTTACACCTTGTTTTCTTTTGATCAGCGCTTCTTCAAAAATCAAGGGTTTCAGATGTCGTGCCTGAGGGTCATTCCTGAAGTCACACCAGTAGATGAGATCTCTCAGCTGTTCGATGGGAGTGATGTGAAGTTCAGAGACGCGTTGAAAATGCTTTCCACCATCGTAGTCATTGAAAAATATCCCGTAGGGTTCGCTTAAGACTTTGCCAGGGATGAAAGTCTCACCAGGAGGAAGAGATGTGTCAAGCATGGAAAGATCAGGGTCAGGACCAAGGACTTCAGCACGTGAAAAACCAATACCTGTTTCATTTCGTATGACAGGGCCATCAATTGAAGATTTAGATTTCTTCTTCTTTGCTGAGGCCTTTCTTTTCTGACTTTCGAGAGGAGGAGGAGGAGGAATATCCACACAGGAGTAGACTAAGTCGATTTGTTTGTTGATATGCTTTTCAACATGTTCCTTGTACTTCGACTGAGACTTCTGGATGGCTAACCTGATCTCCAACCATTCAGAGAGACCGTACTTCGTTATGGCTTCAGCATAGAATTTTTCGTACTTCTTATCTTCCTTGAATATCTCGACTTCAACGATTGAAACAAGGGTTGTTCTTCTAGAGATGAATACCTTGTTGATTTTGGCAGGAGAGAGTCTGTAGTTGACCTTTTCTTTGCACCAGGCTAAAGTGGACTGAGACACATTTCTCTTTTCTTCAGTTATCTTCTTGGCGTCTTCCCAGAGCTGACGTTGAACTTCAATAGGAATTCTTTTCAGCTTGGGGTCTTTCACTGATCGTTTAGAAAGCTGGATGGCGTATTCTCTGTCCTTTTCTTCAGCTTCCTTTCTTTCAGCGATTAATCTTTCAGCTCTGAGGTGATCCTTGTATTCCTTTTGGGAAATTCTGAACTTTTGAGGAACTGAATGAAGTTGATCACGCCTCAGAATGATTCGCTGATCCTCGAATTGCTTTATTATCTCTTCTCTTCTTTTCTGATCCTCTTTACTTAGCTTTTGAGGAGCTAAGGAAGGTATGCGTCTGTGCGAGAGTAGCTGTTCTTCAGGTTCATCAGTCTCAGAGATTAAATCTAGGACTGAGATTATTTCTTCAGCAGCAACTGGTATTATTGGTGAAGTCGCAGTTGTGGAACCTTCAGCGATATCCTCAAACAGGGGAGAGGACTAGCTGAAACACAACAATCTTACAAGTAAGAACTTGGGTAGAATCAGAGAGAGAAAATTTGTTCAAGTGTATAGGCTTGGGTACTAGAACTGATAGTTTATGATAGAGGAGGGATGGAGTGAGAGTTGTTTAGTGTACCTAACAAACCGGCTTTTCAAGCAAGATCGTCAGATTGTCATCTTCAGCGACGCTTTTGCCTTTGCCTTTCTCAGCTCCAGAGGCTGAGGGCTTTGTCTTTGTCCGCTCCCCTGAAGGTTCATTTATCGAGATTCCCTTAAGAACTTTGATCCTCGAAGCAGGTTTGACGATAAAGAAGTCATCGTCATCTTCGTCATCATCATCATCATTCTTTGGAGAAGAGGATGGTTCATCATTAGGGATGTCGAAGGCTTCATCATCTTCTGCTTCGGATTCGGTTTTATCAGCTTCTTCTTCGAGTTGCTCCCCCTCAGATACAGAGGCGAGCTTCTCGGTTTCCTCAGGGTTTTCATCTCCCTGAGGTCCAGCGGTGGTTTCTTCAGCATCCTTCTTCTCTCCCCTGATAGATTCATCATGGGAAAGGTCTTCAGCGCTCTTGGAGAGATCTTCAGCGCTCTTCTCCCCCTCTTTCTCATGATGAGTGGGGGAGGAATGGGTTGACTCAGCAGTGTTGGCAGGTTCTCTGTCTTCTTGGCCAGAGATACCTATATAACTTTCAATCTTTGCTATTATGTCTTGAAGGCCAGAAATAGCAGGATTGATCTTCTCCAGCTCAATGCGATCCGCCGCTGTGAAATTGTCAGATGCAGGGACAGGGGCAGGGGCAGGAGCAGGAGTATTCGCTTTGTGTAGTAGCTGCTCGATCATCGTTTTCATCGAACTAACATCGGTCTTTACAGAGCCTAAGTCAGTCTTTACAGTAGACATATCTCCCTCTAGTTGTCCAACCGATGTCTTCAGCGTTGTGACCTCGCTGGACATGGATGAAACTGAATTTTTTAGAGAGGTGTAGTCTGTGTAGATGTCAGCGAGCACCTTGGCGAAGTCGCTGAGAGTTTTATCAACCTGCTGCATGTCATCTGTGGAAGCCTTCTTCTCCACCACCGTTGTCAGCTTTGTAAGATTCTCTCCAGCGTTTGTTACAGCTGTAGAGTTATTTGAAAGAGTAGTGGTGAGACCTGTCAGCTTTGTCTCCACGGACTTCAGAGAGGCGTTGTTGTCTCCCAAATTAGGACCTATAAGAACTTGTGAACATAGGAAAGCTCAGAAGTTTGGGGTTTAGTGACAGTGTTTATGGGTTGGTGTGTACCTGCAGGAGGATTGATGAACTCGTCAAAATTACGGGTTCCTGAAAAATGTTCCATGTCATCTTCAAAAGTGCCCATGGATTGTCCTTCAGGTCCTATCTTCATCATTTCTGGAGTATCAGCTTTAGTTTCTGTAGAAATGATGGCAGCTCCAGCGAAAACTGGAGGAGAGACCAAATGAGTAGAGGGAGGAGCGAAGGATAAGAAAGGAGGTTGGGTTCTGAGTTCAGCATTGGATTCGCTGAAAATCACTTCATCAGTCTTTTGAGAGACGGAAGGAGGTTGGGTAGGTTCCAAGTTTGTAACCTTAGCGTTTAGGGACGCTGAAGTTGGGATGGAATGGATGGGTTGTTCAGGTGTGGCAGAGCGTACCACTGAACGTTCCTTCAGCTCTGCAGAAAGAGCTGAGGAGTCTTCAGCATGAGATTGCTGGGGTTGCTCCTTTGTTTTCTTGATCCTTTTAGAACCAAGTGGGGTAGATGATTGTTTCCTTTTCTTAGAAGGAGAGGATTTTGTGGCCAGGGTATCAGCGATGGGTATTGTCGCTGAAGGAGCCACAGAAGTAGAAGAAGAAGGGTTGAGAAGAGTTAAAAGGGTAGAAAGACGTACCTCATTTTCAACTAGTTTGAAGCCAAGTACCTTAGGGCCAACCTGAGAGAGTTTTAGGTCACCTTCTTGCGGGTAGCTGTCCTTCAGGCCATATTGGAAGATGGCGCTGATGAATCGGGGGTAAGGAACCCATGGAGGTCTGTCAGCGGCAGAGTCTACTCTTTGCACCAAGTCATCATAGATAAGAGATTCCCAGTCAATGTGTAGACCTTTCAGCAGAGCATATCCCATTGCTTGCTGAGGCTGAGCGGCTTGGTCAGAGGAGCCGGTCTTGGCAGTCATGCAGCTGATTAAGTGAGCAAAGATGAAGTTCATCTCGATGGGCATTTTCGACTTCTTTAGCAGGGTCAGCTTCTTCTCGGGCTTCTTGTCTCTGCCAATTTCCCATACATAGCCCATTGCATCAAAAAATGCAATAAGAGCTTCTTTGTCAGCGAGTTTCTTATGGTCAGGGAAAGGAACAAAAGGCTTTTCTTTTGTAGCGTTGGGAAAGTTCAGAGCTTTGCGAATGATGGCAGGTGTGATCTTTATCGTGCCATACTCAGTATCGCTGAGGATACAATCAATTGTTTTGGAGGGATCTTTGGCGGATGGTAACTGAGAGTGTCTGGCAGTGTACCAGAACTGGGATAGTAGTAGCTGACTTGCAGGAGGTGAGATAGTCAGAGCTGTTGAAATGCAACAATTCTTTAGGAAATTCACAGCATCTTTCAGATGTGTGACTTGCTTTCGAGTAGGAAACTCGAGAAGCGCAGAAAGGTTGTTCGTTTTGGTCCAATCTAGTTGTTCCAGAGTGAACTTAACCTGAGGAGCCTTGATAAATTCCACTTCCTCAGAATCAGCGGAGATGTTCTCAGCGGTAGCAGGAATGTCAGACGATGCCATTTCTCTGTATTATCAGTTCAACCAAAGATGTTAACAAATAAGAATAATCTTAATGTGGAAAGATTTTCCATTAAGATGGTTCAAATTTTATCCATTTCATTCAGACACAAATGTCTTAATGAAGATTAGGGTTTTTCTTGATTTTAAGAAACGAAATGTAAAACCTATTTATTCTTGTTATCCAGTTTTCTATGAAGAAATAGATTCTGGAAACGAATGAAGAACAAGTTTAAGATTTTTGCATTTAAACTTGAAGAACAACCATGAAATGGCTGTGTTCATAAAACCATGAAAAAAATGATTTCATTTTTAAGAAGTTCTTTTGTTTGATCTTGTTAAAACAAGGAAAAGATCGGAAACAAGTTATACGCATTCGGTAATAAATAAGAACATATTAACCTTGATGTTTGATGAAGAAGATGATGAACAGTTCTTTGAAGTTTTAGAAAGCACAACTGCAACAGTGAATTCTTTCTTGCGGAGGAAGATTGTTCGCTTAAAAGAAAAATATAAACCATGAGTTTGTTTATATAGAGAGATTAGAGAGAGAAAATCTTGAGCGGGAAAAGATTTTCATCATGACACGGACACGTGTTTGCATTTGATTGGAAGTTTGAACGAGACGTGCAAACGTGTGTCAGAAAAAGAAAACGTGCCGGGGTTTATTCGTTGTAATGACGTCACAACTGTCCTTTCATATTCTTTTAGGATGTCTCTGAGGTTTTGAAAGCTCAGGGACTCTTTTACAAACATGAAGTACTGAATGAAAATATCAGTGATGGTTTTAAGAATTTTCAAAATATCGCTGTTAAGGAAGAGATATTCAGCGATGCATTTTGTTTTGAAATCTTGCATTTTCATGCGATTGTCAGAGAGAGAAAACATACCTTGATATCAGCTTAACCAAGTTTTATTCAGAGAGAAGATGATTGAATAGGTTATACGAGTTGATTTTATCCTATCGCTGATCAATGTGAACCGTTGAGGATTTTACCCTTCAAAGTTCAGCATTCCAAGCTCGTTGATGAGAAAGTTGAATCTTGTCTCATCAAGAGGTTTGGTAAATAAATCAGCTAACTGATAATCAGTTGGGATAAAATGAAGTTCTATATCACCATTCATCACATGATCTCTGATAAAATGATATATGATTTCTATGTGTTTGGTCTTTGAATGTAGTACTGGATTGTTTGCTATAGCGATGGCACTTGTGCTGTCGCAATAGATTGGAATTTTGGAGAGCTGAAGATCATAGTCTAGTAGCTGATTTCTCATCCACAAGACTTAAGAACAACAGCTTCCAGCAGCTACATATTCAGCTTCAGCTGTGGAAGTGGACACTGAATTTTGCTTTTTACTAGTCCAACTTACCAGCTTTCCACCCAGGAGCTGACATCCTCCTGTGGTGCTTTTCCTATCCAATTTGCAACCTGCAAAATCACTATCTGAATAGGCGGTTAGATCGAATCCTGAATCTTTGGGATACCAAAGACCTAGGTTCGTTGTACCCTTAAGGTATCGAAAGATTCACTTTACATCTTTCATATGAGATAGCATAGGTTCAGCTTGATATCGTGCACACAAACATGTTGCATACATAATATCGGGTCGGCTAGCTGTAAGATACAAGAGAGAGCCGATCATCCCACGGTACAGCGTGACATTTACAGGTATTCCCTTTGAATCCTTGTCAAGTGTCAGCGGTGGTGCCATAGGGGTTTTCATAGCTGAACTATGAGTTAAATCAAATTTCTTCAGCATATCTTTAACATACTTTCCCTGATTAATAAACGTTCCTTTTTCAATTTACTTAATCTGAAGACCAAGGAAATATGTTAGTTCACCCATCATGCTCATTTTATACTCATCTTTCATTCTATCAGCGAAACGAGTACAAAGCTCAGGGTTAGTAGAACCAAATATAATGTCATCGACATATATTTGAACTAGAATGATATGACCTTTCACTTTTCTAAAAAATAGAGTTTTGTCAATCTTACCTCGCTCAAATTTTTCAATATGGAGATAAGTAGAAAGAGTGTCATACCATGCACGAGGAGCTTGCTTCAAGCCATAAAGTGCCTTATCCAGTTTATAAACATAACCTGGACGCTTAGAATCTGAGAATCCTGGAGGTTGTTCCACATACACTTCTTCATTCAGCTTTCCATTCAGAAACGCTGACTTAACATCCATCTGATGTACTTTGAAGTTTTTGTGTACAACATATGCTAAGAATAGACGAATAGATTCAATTCTTGCTACTGGAGCAAAAGTTTCGTCATAATCTATACCTTCCTCTTGTCTGTATCCCTGAGCAACAAGACGAGCTTTGTTGCGGGTTACAGTACCATGTTCGTCCAACTTGTTTCGATAGACCCATTTAGTCCCTATTACTGTTTTATCAGTTGGTCTCCGAACAAGTTTCCAAACTTTGTTTCTTTCGAATTCAGTCAGCTCTTCTTGCATGGCGCTGACCCAGTTTGGATCTTTGAGGGCATCATCTATTTTCTTTGGTTCAGTTAGAGAAATAAAGTTAACAAATAAACAAATATTACCTGCACTTCGTCGAGTCTGAACACCAGCGTTTGGATCACCAAGAATTTGATCAATTGGGTGATTTACGGTCCATCGCTGAGCCGAAGCATAAGTCGCTGACTCATCTTGACCTGGAGGAGCTGAAGATGAGGCTTCAGCTACTTCTGGAGTTTCAGCTAAGAGAGGAATACTTGCATTTGTCATTTCATTTACTGATTGCTGAGAGATAGATGGAATGTCTTAGGCATTTGGTTCAGCGGTAGGTATAGTGTTTATAGGAACAGCTGAGACCCATGATGTTTCAGCTTCACTATTCTGCATGTTTGGAATGATAGGAGGACTATCATCTTCTACTGGATGAGCATGAGGAGTGGGAATATCTTCTGAATCACCAAGATGTGAAAACATCCATTGATTCAGTTCTTCAGTATCAGTAGACGGTTTAGAGTTCGCTGAACGGGATTCGTCAAACGTGACATGAATAGTTTCTTCTACAGTTTGTCTTCTACGATTGAAGACTCTGAAGGCTTTGGAAACTGAGGAGTATCCAAGAAAAATTCCATCATCAGCCTTAGGATCAAACTTTCCAAGAGCATCTCTGTTGTTCAGTATGAAACACTGACATCCAAAGATGTGAAGAAGGCTGATTGAAGGCTTTCTCCCATGAAAGAGTTCATAGGCTGTCTTTTTGAATCTTTTAACTATCAGCGACCTGTTTTGCGTAAAACAAGCAGTGTTGACAGCTTCTGCCCAAAACTGAGTAGGCAGGTGAGAATCGCTGAGCATTGAACGTGCAGCTTCAATAATTGTTCTATTTCTTCTTTCAGCGACTCCATTTTGTTGCGGTGTTCTCACTGAAGAGAAGTTGTGAGAAATACCCTTACTCTCAAGGAAGGAATCAAGAGAAGTGTTTTTGAATTTAGTCCCATGATCACTCCTTATTGAGCGAACGGTCATATTGTTCAGGGTTTCCATCTTTCGAACAAAGGTGATGAGTACTTCAGGGGTGTCACTCTTAGAACGGAGAAACATTACCCAAGTGAAGCGAGAGAATTCATCAACTATGACCAGCGTATATTTCTTTCCAACGATGGATTGTTTGTTAACAGGGCCAAACAAATCCATATGGAGTTGTTGTAGAGGAGATGACACTGATGAAACTTGCTTAGATTTAAAGCTTGCTTTGGTCTGCTTCCCTTTTTCACACGCTGAACATAAAGACTCTTTGGCGTATGAATGCTGAGGTAGACCAGTGACTAACTCTTTTGAAGAAAGAGTGTTCAGTGTCTTGAAATTTAGATGAGATAGCCTCTTATGCCATAGATAGTTGACATCAGATGAGGCCTTTGAGAAGAAACAGGGGTTCTCAGTGGTTGTTGAGTCCATGTTTATTACATAAACATTTTCCAAACGATAACCGCTGAGAGCTATCTTCTCCTTTTTGTCAGTGACAAAGCAGGATTCCTTAGTAAAGATTACTTTGTTATCCATGTAGCAAAGCTGACTGATGCTTAGAAGATTATTCTTCAGCCCTTCAACATATGCGACTCTTCTGAAGTAGGTTGTACCATTTTAAAGTACACCATACACTCGGGTATGTCCTTTTCCATTTCCACCGAAAGTTACAGAGGGACCCTTCTCTTCCTTGTATTCAGCGAGCAGACTTTTCTTTCCAGTCATGTGTCTAGAGCATCCGCTATCGAGATACCAGATACCCTTCTTAACCTGCAATACAAAGGAAGATTAGTTTTTCTTGGGTACCCACTTCACCATGTATACACATTTGTCAGTGGAAGTAGTTGGAATGGAAGATTCAGCAGTCTTCGCAGCATTTGAAGATTCAGCTTTGTCTTTCTTCACTTTGGTTAATTTCTTAACTTCAGTGGTAGGATTCACCTTGACCTGATTTGCACCAGGGTTGGTCTTCTTTGCCTTGGGGGCAATCTTCACCTTAGCCATCTTTTCAGCTTTGGTGGCTGTGGGGCACTTACTAGCAATATGATCGGTAAGTCCACAGTGATAACATTTCCTATAACTAAAATTAGTTCTAGGACCATTTGAATGCTGAGCTTTTGATTTCGAATTAGAAGTGCCAGCATCAAGTAAACTATTGGCTTTAGAAATGGGACGAACATTCAGTTCTTCAGATTTCTTACCAAGGACATCCACTCTGAGTCTAGGAGTAGATCGCTGAATAGATCCAGAGATCTGCTTCCTTGATCCAGAGGGATGAGCCACTGAAGCTATAGAAGCATTCAGCTTTGGTACTAAGGTACCCTTCTGAGGATTCTGGTAAATAACAATTCCTTTTCCTTTGTCTTTAGAGACAGAGGTAGGTTTTGAATAAACCATTTTCTCCTTGCCTTTTGAGGAGGTAGGAGTTTCTTCAGGGATTGGTGTATTGGACGAGGAGCACTGAGAAGATGAAGTATCAGCGACTGTGGATACGAACGTTCCAAATTTAAGCATTGAACGCTCAGTGGTTGGTTTTGGAGTATCATATTTGTAACCCAGACCACGTTTATCACTTAGGGGAATCTGAGACTTTATTATCTCAGTGATCTTTGTTGAAGAATTACACCATCCTTCAACAGTAGCTTTTTCAGCTTTTAATGCAGCGATAGCTTCTGCTCGTTCGATTTTGACTAGCTGATTTAAATATACTTGATCTTTAAAATCTTCTTCAATTTTAGAAAGCTTTTCTATTTGAAGGTGGCAGTTTTTAAGCTTTTCAGCGAGATCAAGGTTTTGGTTTTCAACCACAGTTTTGCCGTTCATGGCTTCGTATAAACTTCTAGTCAAGAGATCGATCTTACGGAGACTATCAGCTTCATCAATATTTGCAATATTGGTAAAGAAGGAAGGTGATACCTGAATAGTAGAGGTTGAAGTGGAGGGAATGTCTGAACTTTCTTCCTCTTCTTCAATCTTGGCCATAAGACATAGATTTGCTTCATCATCTTCAGAGTCAGATGATGATGCTTCTTCATCAGAAGCAGCCCAATCATAGTTAGCCATCAGGCCTTTACTCTTCTTCTTAAAGCTTTTCAGCTTAGCATATTTTTCTTTCAGCTTTGAATATTTGTCATCTTTATTCCTTGGAACAAAGGATTTCTTTGTAAAAGCTGAGGGTCTAGAAACTTTCTTAGACCTGCACTCGTTAGCGAAATGTCCTGTCTTTTCGCAATTTTAAAACAAGTAGCAGTAGCCTTATCAACAAAAGCTGATGATCTAGGCTTGTCAGTTATGGAAAGAGGTTTGTTCTTTCTAAACATTTTCTTTTTGGCAAATCTCCTGAACTTTTTAGTTAGGAGAGCCAAAGATTCATCATCATCTGAAGAATCAGAATATGATGACCTTTCAGAGTTACTTTCTAACTCAGTGATAGTGACCGAGGGTCGCTGAGTAGAAGGTTCCTCTGAGATTAAAGCAACAGGGGTGCTTTTGGAATCTTTTACAAGATTCTTTTTAAGATGGCTCTATTGCTCATGATTCAGAAACGTGCCATATAAGGTTGAAAGGGTCATTGATTTTAGATCCTTTGACAGCTTGAGACACATAGAATAATTGTCCCAGCTTTCAGGTAAACATTCTAGAAACTTTGTCAGAACTTCAAAGTTAGAATATTCCTTACCAACAGTTTTCAGATCTATAATTAAACAATTAAAACGTTGGTGAACTTCAGAGAGAGATTCATTCTTACCAGAAATGAAGCTTTCGTATTGTCTTACCAGGTTGATCTTTCTTGAGTCCTGGACTTCAGACGTTCCTTCATACTGAACACATATTGTGTCCCACATAGCTTTTGATGTTTTCAGATTCATGACGGAATGGTAGACTTCGTCAGGAAGAGCCATGGATAGTATGGATCTGGCTTTTGTATCTATAGCCACTTCTTCTTATCTTCGTCAGTCCATTGAAAGATTTCCTTAGGGACCAGCCTTTCTGGAATAGCAGGTCTATTTTCAGCGGCTGGAACAGCAGCATCAATTCTTACAGGGATGAATGGACCATTCTCGAGATAGTAAGGCATAGTAGGGTCTACACCTTCTAAGAAGAGTGTCATCCTATTTTTCCATAAGTTGAAGTTATCTCTGGAAAATCTAGGGGGTTTAGCAAGAGAACCATTGTCTATATAATCTGTGTTTGTGTTGGTGGCCATTTTCAGATAATAGCAAGGAAGAGAAATATCTTAGATTAGATCTTGTTTATGAGATTAAACAAATCCGCTCTGATACCACTTGTTGGTCCCGAAGGCCTATACAAGTTTGTAGAAGGGCGGGGGGGGGGGGGGGGGGGGGGGGTTGAATACAAACACACAGATTTTACTTTTCTAAATTGTTTATTGATAAATCATTAACACTTTACAGCTTGTTGCGGAAACAAGATTAAGGATAAACCTAAATCTAAACAAGTTGGAACACTAAGGTTTCTTGCACTAAGAGAGATAAGGAAATTACTAATAATAACCTATCTTGAGATAAGAGATTGAACTTGTCCAGAGTTAGCAAGTTACTTCAAATGAAGTGGGTTCATCTCTTTATATACTGCATGCATTTAATGCAAGTCAGTATACACTTTACACGTGTCATCAGCTGGTTGGTTGCATGTCATTGACCTTTGTTGACAACCTTAGTAGCCGCATGGATGAACAGTGTAGTATCCGAGTGGTTGTACGATTTCAGACAGTCGGAGGTTCTTTTCTGACATTTCGTACGGAGTCGATCAAGGGTGGTGAAGACAAAAGTACTTTGTACGGAGGACTTCATGGCCAGCTTTCGTTGATTCAGAGCATTATCATTATCTATTCAGCGAATGATAAAGTTCAGCGATAGCTGAAGTCTTGTACTTGATACTTCATGTTGAGTGGACAAATCTGAGTCTTCGCTGATCCGCATCAGTTCATTAGGAGACTTGTCGCTGGTTCTTGAGCTTGATCTTCGACTTCAACGTAGAACCTTTGTTGACGTGAAACTTGTCTTCAGGGATCATAAGTAAACAACTAACTTATCAGCGATCATCATAAGGACTGGACAGACTCAGAGCATTAATGGTGAACAGTGTTCGCTGAATGTTTAATTTAAAGAGCGAGAGTTCCTATCAGCGGTACTGTAAGATCTTAGTACTTATCAGCGATAGTGAAACTCTGATACATATTGTTTACTTACAATTTTTACTAAGTATATAAGAGAGGGTCATTATCAAATCCTTGAGGGTTTGGATCAACAGTACATTAATCCCACTGTGCAACCCGACTCCACATAAGTATATCACACAAGGCTAGAAACATGTAGCAATGCACTTATCTTTAGAAAACAGTTCACAACATGCATATATAACATTTTCAAAGCATATTTTTCAGGCGAGGAATTTATAACAATTTATAAATAATACATACTCACATCTCATACCATGATCAGTTAATAAAACAATTAATCATTTCGTTTCACATAAAAAGGTGTAAGGGAACTCACTTGCTTGTTGAGGTTTGATACACACGCGTCTTACTTTTGAACGAACCGAACCGAACACCTACGATCAACCAAACAGTTTACCATCAGCCATTATCCGGATAATAATGCCCATCCCGACACACACCTTAATCTGGATACCACCCTTGTCCGGGCAACATACAGTCCGAATGTAAACCCATATCCACACAACTATAATCCGGATGGAAAACTTTATCCGGACAACTATAATCCGGATATCCCCTTCTTACCCGAATAACAAGACAATCCAGACACCCTTGCTCATCCGGAAAACCCTGAAATTCGGGTGGTTCCATCCAGATACTGTTAATGCCAAAAATCGCCCAAAAGAACAACTTAAGGTTGATGTGGACTTTTAACAACTAAAGAAACATATCTCAAGACCAAGCAACACAATCGCAAGAAAAAAGTAAGTAAGACAAGATATTTGGTGACGCGGAAAACCCCAAAACGATGGAAAAAACTGCGGTCGACTTGTGAGAGTCGACAGTGCACTATAGTCGCCAAACAGGGGCGAAAGTCCTTTTGTAACAGGCGTTTTGTGCACAACAGATTACAAATAAATGTAAAAATAGACTTAGTCATGTGTAAATGACGTGTGTCGTGTGTTAATCTGCGAAATAAACTGCTGTCGTGCGAAATAAACTGATGTCGTGCGGTCCGAACTGCTGTCGTGCGAAGGTTGCCTTAGCGATATTTGTTCGAATGCTTTGTAGATTGCTGTGTTTTCGATGTGAAAATGTTCAGAGAGTAGATGGAGCAGATGTTGATTCGGTCAGTATCAGTTGTGATTAGATGAGATTCGATAGCTTTTGAGTGTAGAGTAGGCCTTTATATAGCTTTCGTCGGTCATTGAATGTGTCTTTATGGCTTGCTTTGTAACCGTTGTTGGGCGTTAAATGCCATCGATGACTCGTCCGTTACTGGCCGTTTGCACCATGAATGCTCGTGGACCTGCATTAATGAACAAAAGAAACGGTATTGACTGTTAACGGTTAGTAAAATCGTACGACCGTCTTAAGTCTCATATGTCGATCATACGGAACGTACGACCAACAAAAAATATACGACCGAGTATACGTCTGTAAACATCTTGTGAGACCTTATCTTAATACAAGAGTGGTCTTGTGGAAATGTCATCTGAGTTTCCTAGCGTCGGTCGTGAGGTGTGATTTTTTACCCAAACAGTTTGCCCCCAAAATTTTAATTTCAGGCGTGATATTTGAATTTTAAATCTGACGAAGTGTTTCGACACGTGTCGCGCATGGAGAGAGTCTGGTCGGATTCCAACCATCTTGGTTTGATTCGGATTGGAGGAAGTGATAAGGTTGTCACGTCACGACGACGTGTTAGAGGTGAAAAGACGTTTAGAGGGCAGGTGTCGCCCATCGGCACGATGCATGCGAAAAGGCGAAAAACAAGTGTCGACCATCCAGAGGGTCGACCTGACACGATCTTTGCCATAAATAGCGCGATTCTGGGAATCGTTTCCTTTTCACGCTCATTCGTGTTTTTAAGAAAAGATTTCAGAGAGATTCTCTTGCCATTGTTGCGTGCGTTTCAAGCGTTTATAAATTTAGAAGAATTTTTTTCGTTTTTCAAGATGTCAATCGAACCAGCGAGCACCATAGTTGGTCAAGAAAGCTTAGAAGCTTTTAGGATCTTGTCCGGTATTCCTGATGCAGTTCAAATATACTCGCCGGGTCAGTTCCGATCGGCCGACTGTCCGAATGGACACTTTCTCCTATATGAATATCCGTTTAAGGCGGGTTTTAAGTGGCCATTTTCCCCATTAGTTAGGGAGTTTCAGGGAAAGTATCATCTTTCGCCCGCCCAAATGATGCCCCAGTTCTGGCGAATAGTCCGTGAGATCGATAGGATCACCGGCGAGTGGACGAACCCATTCACGGTGGAGGACCTTTTGGCGTCCCATGTAGCTAAGGTGGACAACTACCATTGGTATAGTTTATTTCTAAGTATAAGAAAGCTCAGGTCTTGGTGTTGAACACCCAACTGAACGATCGTGGGCGGAAGTCCCGGTATGTCTTCGGAAAGACACAGTCGCTCGAGCTCATGCAGGAGGACACGCCATGGGTTACTACCAGATGGAACACCAACAGTAAGTTGTGTATTGTTATTTTTTACTTTTTAAATCGTGCGTCTTAGCTAATCGGGTGCTTCTTTTTCAGCTATTGCGTTCCCTGTGGTTAGCGCTTCCAAGGAGACGCTGGCAAAGATCGAGAAGTTCCAGATGTATAACCCGGATGATAGACCCTTCTCCGTCCAGCGTAGTCTCAGGGATGAAGGTTCGGACGACGAGGTCGTTGAGCTGACAGGGATGGAGACAGAGAGAGAAGAGGATGAAGAAGAGATAGAAGGTAATTGGCCGTACGTTTTACCTAGCAAGTCGTATGTTTTCTATACAACTTTTCTCTTATCGTATCTCTTTGTTGTTTTGTAGGTGGTTCGGGTGTGTTCGGGTGTCGTGCCAACCCCTGATGTGCAGAAGAAGAAGGCTCAGCTCCTGCTGGCTCGTAAGGCCAAGGAGTTGAAGCGAAAAGCTCCCCTACCCCTGTCGTCGGGGGTGAAGAAGTCCAAGACGGTTCTCCGGAGGGAACCGTCGTTGAAGGGTGGTGCCTCATCGGGGGTCACCACCGCTGAGAAGACGAGGACGCCACCATTAATCATCGACGTGACTCCGGTGAGTGTGGCCCCTCCCTTGTTTGAAGAGGTCGGTCCTTCTCCCTCGGCAGTTGACAAAGGAAAAAGCAAGAGGACAGAGGAGTCTAGTGACGTTATGACGGTGAATTTTACGCTGCCGTCAAACTTCATGGTCGGGGAAGAGATGGATAGCAATAAGATCTTCCCCGATCTGGAGAAATTCCTCCTGCCGTCCTTCAAGGAGCGACTGGAGGACGTCACGGTCGATGACATGGGATCGCACATCGCAGGACTGACTTTCAGGGTACGTACGATCTGTCTGTCTTAAGTATTTTTACCGTTTTATTTTCTAACGTTTGTATATTCGTGCGCTGCAGACTTTCCAAACTTCCCTTTGCCTGTATGCCCACATGGATAAAATCCATAGGTTACCCCTATTGCTATAAAGAAAATGCACAAGGCACAGGAGGAAGCCCGTGTGGCGAGGGATCAGGAGAAGCTAGCGATGGAAAGGGCCGAGTGCTATTCCACGAAGCTTGCCGAAGTCCATGACTTTTATGCGGTGTCGTTGAGCGCGAAGGAAGACCTTCAGCGTCTTATGAAGGAGACCCTTGAGAAGTCTACGGCGAGTGAGGCAGAGTTACGAGCGACTAAGGGTTCCTTGGTTGAGAGCAAAAAACAGGTCGAGGGCCTTAAGCCGCTCGTCCAGTCTTTTGAGGCTCTAACCCGTCGGAGGGTTCGAGCGGCGATCATGCGTCGCCATTTGTGGGGTTTAGACCCTATGGCCGGAGCCAAAGAGGAGGTCAAAACCTTCTTAGAGCAAGTTGGGGACGAGGATGACCTCGACCAAGAATACAAGCTCGAAGAAGAGTACCCGACAGACGCGGTGGTCGACGTGACTAGCGACGAGGAGGTCGCTGAGGACCCCTCTCTGCCTTGAATTTTTTCCTTAGTTTATTTTTGCTGTGGGGCGACTATAGTCAGTCGTGCCCTTTACTTGTACATTTTCCACTATATAAATACAAGTGAAATTTTTGTTATACTTTACTTGGTCGTCAATGAACAAAATAAGATACAAGATTTAATGAACGGGCCTAATTAGCCATAAAACATATGTATGACTGAGATACTTGTAACCGTGAAGTAATCGGGCGACTGGGGCCGAAGAAGTACTCTAAGTATGGAATTCAAGTCATAAGACTTGCGTCTCCAATACTTAATTTAAAGGGCACCTGTGATGGTCATAAGACCCGTATGATGAATCATAAGATTCCTTTTGTGATATGCAAGTCTCAGAGTCTTAGTTCCTCATGAAGAAGATCGGAAGAATTGTTGTCTAAGTCGTAGAGACTCATAAATCGTAAAACATGTGTCTTAATTATCATAATATTTATGCTTTAAGTCGCACAGACATGGAAAAGATGACTTTGGAAGTAATCGGGCGACTGGGCCGAACGTACATTCTAAACCATAGAGTCTAAGTCACAAGACTTCGTGTTTATGACTCAAAATTGAATGCACCTATTGTGATCGTAAGATTTAATTGAATCTTAAGATTCGGTTTTCGACGTATAAGTCATGAGTTGTGGGTCATGAATTTGTCGATTGTGACATATTTATCGTGACCTTGTAGTCTAAAAGACTTTTTATTATCACGACGTAGGTTGTAAAACTGTCATTCGTGCGATCCCACGAACCTGTAATGTAAGATTCAAGGGTAGTTGTTGGTTTGACCAACGACCCTCCGATGCTTAAATCAGTAATCGTTTGTTGAAATAAATCGAAAGCAAAGAGAAAGTAAAATGTACTATAGTCCAACTACATGGGGTTGTAGTCGTAGATTCGACATTACGATCTTCGGACGTACGATCATTTGCGGATCGTTGTCGTATATGATCTCAGAAGGAATTCCGAATCTGCATAGAATGTTAGTCTAGACAGAAGAGATGACTTTCAGTCCTGAATCTGGGAGTAGGCGTCTGCTTCTGCCCGTTCAAATGAATAATTTGAAAGGACTAACAGGAAAATTTATTGCTCTAGGGCAGGATGTAATTTACTAGCGGTGTCCATTCCCTGCCTGATGAAGGGTTGCGGGATTAAGGACGTATGTAAAACTTTTTTAGAAGGTTGGTATATCGTACCTGAATGTTGTTAACGGGCGTTATGTACCTGGTGAAGTTTATCGTTGGTTATTGAAGAATTACCTCTGTCATAGGGTCCGACTGCCCCCGAGTCGTGAGTTACATCTATGCTTGTAAGTGTCGTATAGGGTATAGCATTCTGCCCCTTTGTGGCGACTATAAAACGATACCCGAGCCTGCCTTTTCTGGTGTGTGCATAGATTGGATCGTGTCGTGCGCAGTCGCCACAATATAGGTTTCACTTATGAGGCTTCATCGTTGCTTTATAGCAATCACGGGCGGTCTTCTGTTCGCTTTTGATCTCCTGCACTCCCCATGGCGTCGGAAATTTGATCATCTCGTGATAGCTCGAGGGGACCGCATTCATGTTGTGGATCCATGGTCGACCAAGTATGACGTTGTATGCTGACGGACAGTCAATAACGTTAAATCTTGTTTGCTTGTTGACTCCTTTAGCATACACTGGGAGGATGATCTCTCCCAAAGTGTTGGTGGAATCGCCATTGAATCCTATCAGAGTCGTCGATCGACGGGTGATCTCTGATTTATCGATTCCCATAGCTTTGATAGTGCTTAGAAAAATGATGTTGGCCGAACTGCCCCCATCGACCAATACTCTTTTGGTCGAGCAATTGCCAATAGTGAGCTGGATGATCAAGCCATCGTGATGTTTTTGCCAACTATCCTAGAGGTCGTCTTAGTCGAACGTTATCGGCATCGCCTCTAGTTCCAGTTCTTGCTTTGGTCGGGACGACCGAGGAATGGGGTATTCTCCCGACGATTGACTGGCGTGCCGCTTGGCTGCCGAATAGGTTAAACCACAGACGTCTGATCCACCCGTCACACAGTTGACGATTTTTTCATGGACGGGGGATGTCGGTCTTACGTTATCAACTGGCGTAGATTCTTTATTAATCAAGCCCTGCAGATGACCCTTGGGGACGATCCAGGATAACTCCTTCTGTAAAGCAAGGCAGTTATCTGTCGTATGACCATGGTCGCTATGGAAGTCGCACCACTTGGTCTTATCCTTCTTGTTGTCATCTTTATCACTCTTCTTGGGCCACCGGACAGACGATTGAATGTTTCTAAGAGCGTCGACTAGCTCTTTCAGCGTCCCTTTGAATCCATAAGAGGAGATCTTAGGATATTGAGGGAATCGTGATGTAGGATTGCTCTTTTTCTTATCGAACCGAACGTTCGATATTTGGCGTGATGGCTCTGACTTGACGCTCGGTTTGGGTTTGAAATCTGGTTTCTTGATCCCGAGCGACTTTTTGTCTGTGGAATGCTTACGACGGAAGACTAGGTCGTCTTCGACCCACATGTAGGCCAAGGTCCTGGCTCGTACGTCTTTAAAACTCTCTATAGGATGTTTTATAAGATCGACGTACAGTCCTGTAGTGTTGTCGACAAGACCACGTTTGCAGGCCTCGATAGCAGTCTTGACGTCATAATTTCGAATGCTGATCATTTCTGCGTTAAAGCGATTGAAATAACTATGGATGGACTCTCCGGATTTTTAGACGACATAGTACAGGTCGCAGGTCTGCTTCTCCATCTTGCAACTACTGGCGAACTGTTGCGAAAATTGGTTGACCAACTCGGCGAAGTTGCTGATGGACTTGGGTTTGAGATTGATCAACCATTGGAGAGCAGGACCTGTAAGGGTCGCGCCAAAGCTTTTGCACATGCATACTTCTTGATATTGCTGTGGGATTGACATTGTCCACATCAATTGTTTGTATTGTGCAATATGTTCTGTTGGATCAGTTATTCCTGAATATTTTGGAGTGAAAGCAGGAATGTTGTATTTCTTTGGCACATCGACAGTCGCTATCGTGTCAACGAAATGCGATGCTTGAAATCCTGTACGGGGCTCGACGTCGACGGGGACGGTGGCTCCTGGTAATTTGGAAAGTAGCGACAGCATCTTCTCGTTCTGATCTTCCAATAACCTAAGTCGCTGGGCGACGGGGTCATTAGGATCGGAATTTACACCAGTTGGAGGGTTGATCCCTGAATTCGTGGCCGTCGCCGTACCGTTTTTGTATGAAGAACCATTGGCATCCCCGTTGAGAGGGACGAAATATAGCGGGGCGCCATTATGCAAGGGTGGTGGCCTCAAATACTGAGGGGGATATTGCCCCTGATGAGGGTTGCTGACAAATGGCCCCGAACCTGGATTGTTGGCGAATGGCCCTGGACCTGGATTGCTGGCGAATGGCCCTGGACCTGTCTGGAATTGGGGCCTGATGATAGGTGCACCCATAGGTCGGGGACCATTCTGAGGACCAAAGGAATTGCCCATCGCTGGATTTCTCAGATAAACGATTTCTGCGGCTGCTTTATTATTCTGCTCATGCAGGGCTTGAATCTGGCTTCGAGTCGCATTCAATTCTGACTGAAGCTGAATCATGGGATCTTGATAGTTTGCCATTTACCTGAAAACAACAAAAACTTCACAAGATCGTTAGACGATATATGCGTTGGCTTGAGATTTTCTCTAGATAGGGTCCCACGGATGGCGCCAAACTGTTAATGCCAAAAATCGCCCAAAAGAACAACTTAAGGTTGATGTGGACTTTTAACAACTAAAGAAACGTATCTCAAGACCAAGAAACACAATCGCAAGGAAAAAGTAAGTAAGACAAGAGATTTGGTGACACGGAAAACCCCAAAACGAGGGAAATAATCGCGGTCGACTTGTGAGAGTCGACGGTGCACTATAGTCGCCAAACAGGGGCGAAAGTCCTTTTGTAACAGGCGTTTTGTGTACAACAGATTACAAATAAATGTAAAAATAGACTTAGTGGTGTGTAAATGACGCGTGTCGTGTGTTAATCGTGCGAAATAAACTGCTATCGTGCGGTTCTAACTGTTGTCCTGCGAAGGTTGCCTTAGCGATATTTGTTCGAATGCTTTGTAGATTGCTGTGTTTTCGATGTGAAAATGTTCAGAGAGTAGATGGAGCAGATGATGATTCGGTCAGTATCAGTTCTGATCAGATGAGATTCGATAGCTTTTAAGTGTAGAGCAGGCCTTTATATAGCTTTCACCGGTCATTGAATGTGTCTATATGGCTTGCTTTGTAACCGTTGTTGGGCGTTAAATATCATTGATGACTCGTCCGTTACTGGCCATTTGCACCATGAATGCTCGTGGACCTGCATTAATGAACAAAAGAAACAGTATTGACTGTTAACGGTTAGTAAAATTGTACGACCGTCTTAAGTCTCATACGTCGGTCGTATGGAACGTACGACAAACAAAAAATATACGACAGAGTATACGTCTGTAAACATCTTGTGAGACCTTATCTTAATACAAGAGTGGTCTTGTGCAAATGTCATCTGGGTTTCCTAGCGTCGGTCGTGAGGTGTGATTTTTTACCCAAACAGATACCACGTCCAGAAAACTAGTCTCATTCGGACACTTAACACGTCCGTACTTTACTCATAATCTGGATGTTCTTAATCCGGTTCTGGTGTCATCCGAATTTTCACACAACAAAACCCCAATAGTCCCTTTATTCGATTAGAAGCGGTGAGGTTGTCATAAACTCAGTAAAACATTATTTGGGTTAACATTCCAACCCTCAACGCCCATTTAAATCACCCTATCTATCCATTAATCGATAGATTGATGCAACATCCAAAGGTTTTCTCAATAAAAGACACAGACTAATGTTTCATGTGCTTTCTATTCTCAAATCCACATATACACAAGATATTAAGGAGTTTCCAGGAAATGATTAACTTACCTGAAAGTAATTTCTCCCAAGCAATCCTTCAATGCTCTCTCTCTTTCTCTCTTCCTCTCCTCTTGATAGTATTCTCACAAATGAAACAATGATATGAAGATTAGGAATTTCCTCCCTTTATATACCTTTCCCAATTTACAATTTAGTCCCTTATATCTCTTATCTTTAGCTTTAGCCATGAATCATCCAAAAGTATTCAGTTTGAGATAACGATTGTTACATGAGAGAGTTTGAAGAGGAAGTGGATGAAGGAATGAATGAGAAAAGTGAGAAAAATGGGTTTTTAAAGAAGCCTGGAGTCCGACGGCGAGTATGCTCGAAGATTGTGACAAAATGTCACTCTCACCGGCAATATCACGAGTTTTATGTCGAAGGGAAAGTTCTCCCCGCGAGTATGCTCTGCGATTGTGACTCGTGTCACTTTTGTTGGGCACTCTTGCTGAGAGTGTACTGCGAATGATCAGGGGTCGGCGACTTTGCCTGGAAATTGTGCCCCACTGCCTCTCTCACTGGCATTGTTGCCCGACACGTCCGGAACCTGAAATCTTGCCCGAAGTTGACCGAAGCACAAGGGAATTCTCGCTCAACACAAGGACCAACATTTCTAAAGCAAGGTTTTGAATTGTAAGGGGGGTCAACTTCTAGTGGCTTATTTTTTCTTGCCAAAATTTTGGGTGTTACAATTTAAACATTAAACCATCAAGAAAGCATACTAATATGGTTTATTTATCAAAATGTCCAAAAATCCAAATACGGGCATATTACTAAATGTACAAAACTCAACAAATAAGCTAACATTTGATAAATATCAAGTAAAACACATAAATGCTTTAAGACGGACATTTTTGGCATATACATAGGTTTCAAAAATCAACTTGAACTCACATTGCTAGGTTAATTTATTCCTAGATTCCAAATCAAGCTATAGCTTCTCAAATGTGAGGATTTGAGATCTCCAAGCAAGATCTTTTCGAAGAGAACTTTTCAGTACCAACAAGCAAGCTAGAAGATACCAAATACTAATGTAAACTCTCAATCTACCGATATCCTCAAAACATTACCTTCCCCAAGTACTAGTAACTTTTTCTTAAAAAATGTAACCATTTTACATAAAATTCTTTCTAAGATAAACAAAATCAAATATACTTGAATCATAAGATTTAAGTCCAAAATAACGTTTTTGTACATAGAACACCCTTTTATAACACATTCTAGAAGATAAACCATTTACTAGCTAAACGGGTAAACCCCCCCGAAATCTCCCAAAAACCCTAAATTGGTCAAAATCCAATGATGTGTAAAATACACCAAGAGAGATGTTCTAGGATACTAAAGTGAAGCTTTTTGACATGAATAAAAGTTTAGAAATGGTTAGGATGGCTTATAAATGGTTTTTTTAAGAAAAACCCAAAATATGGTCAACAATAGTGAGGAGATTATAATTTTAGTGGGTATTGTTATAATATTTTATTGCCGTTCAAAAAAATAGTGAGGAGATTATGAAGAAGATGAAGATATTAAGCTTCCACACACAAGACTTGAATTTCTAGCTCCCAATCTTCCAAATTCACTTGAAGATTTTGATTTGGTGAAATGGATGGGTTTCGACTGACTTAGAAGAGAGGAGAGAAGGGATGATGAAGAAGAGAAGGAAAAAAACGAATTTATAAGGGCTACAACGTTTTCCCACTTTTTGCCCTCATCTCGTGCTCTTGCAGCCGCGAGCCATGTATTTTTCAACTTTTGGGTTTCTACCTAATGTGATACCCAACCAAACCAAAACTCAAAATACTTCATCAAGACTATTCTAAGGTTAAACACTTATAAAAACATGAAATTATACTTACCCAAAAAAATGTGGGTGTTACAATTCTGTCAACCTTAAAAGAGATTTTGTCCTCGAAATCTAGCTTCGATCCAATAGTGAAACACACCTTAATAAACATCCTCGGTTCCCAAATAAGCTTGATTAACACCCACAATTGACAAATCTACACACTTGAAATTTTCCCGAGTATTGTCACCATACCTATTCCTTCCCGCAATACATTTGGACCAAAGGAGGCACAAGAGGGGGTTCAAAATATCAAACACCACGTAGTTAAAATCCAACATATGGCTTTGTAATCATCCATCCAGAGAGCGGATATATACAAGTTTGTATTGGGGCTTGATGGGTTGTAGTATTATAGTAGTCACTGTGGATCCCAGATTAGTGCAAACAATATGAAATCAGTAAACAATATGCAATGAACACGATTGATTTCAATACGTCATCCCTATATTTCAATACCCATTCATAGAATTCAGATAATAAGGTTACAATGGTTATGGGACGATTAACCTGTCTAAGCTCTCTCTCTCTCTCTCTCTCTCTCTCTCTCTCTCTAATCTGATCTCTTACGCGCAATATGAATTCTCACCTTATTTCTAAACAAAATAAACTATTTATACCAAGGCTTTAAAGCCTAAGGCCCATGGCCCATAAAGCAAATCTAAGCCCATTTATCAAATAAAGGCATTTTACAATAAATAATCTTTTCTAATCTTTTCTTTATATCACTTTCTATATTATAGGACATTTATGGTCCTAACAATCTCCCCCTAAAGTTATATAAATAAAAAATTGGTCTTGAAAACTTCAGAACTTGATCTTTATCACCAGATTTGGTGACATTTCACAATACATCTTCAGTAAAGAATATGTCTTTGAACCGCGAGTTCAATTTCCTTTCAGCTTCAGCTTTAAGAACTTGTAGAACCAATATGCTCGAAGAAGGAAATTATGATTTGTAGCAAACACCACTTGATAAGGAATTAGAAGAATTGATCGCTTGTAAATTCTTTGAACTCTTTTCGGAAATGATCAAACAACAGTTACTCCCCCTCAACTGTTGCTAACTCCCCCTCAACTTGATAATCCGTGTCTTTGAATTTGTGCCATTTCTCCCCCTCATGATGAGTAGGAGCACCCGAAGCATCATGTAATTTCAAAGACAATACTGGTGAGTAGCAAAATATTAGATAAAACCGTTAAGTAACCAATGTGGGGTAAATATCTAACACAGAAACACAATAGTAACTGTTATCACAACAATTGAAATAATTGTGTGGCCTGTGTTTAGAGTTGGCATTAGGGTATCTCTGATAGGACTTCCAGTTATCACTGAAGTAAAATTTTACAAATTACCTCAAACTATTCTGGCAATATCACAGAGATATGTTATGGGAATCACAAAGACTCGTGCATGTGTGAAAGAAATAAAATATATCTGTTTGGCTCAAAAATTGATTTAACCTGGGACTCAAGTTAAAATCAATTGACACAGTGATTAGAATATGAAGTTCGGAGACCAGAGCTGATGTCTTCCTTTTTCAATATCTAAGACTCCGAGTGAGGAATAGATAGATTATGTGTTAAATCTTCGTGCATTTATGAGGCAAGCATCTTTTGTGAGATACTTGAGTGGCTAGGTGGGGTGACACGAGTTATCGACATTGGGTCCATGTCTGTTTCGATATTCATCTCCAAAGAACGAGAATGAATAGATTGTGTGGTTACCCAGATAACTAAATCAGTTTGGTAAGGACCAATAATTCTTTTAAGTCCTATCACATCCTCACCATATTCTTTTCACTCCAAACTCATCTATCAATCTAGACACCTCGTTGTTGTCTATAAGGGATGTGTTTCTTGGGTAGGTCCTTCCGGTTCTGGATAGACCATAGAAACGATGTAATTCCTAACACTCCTTTCATGCCTCGATTAGAACAGTTTAGTAAACAGTGAAGTACGAGTTCTAAACTGAAATGTTTAGCAATCAAACTTTTAAGAACGAGTTCTGAATTGAATTATTCAAAAGTCATTACAGAATTTCAATGAACAATATCAAACGCTAAACATAATAACTCCGTAAGCACAATATGTTTAAAAATGAAATAATGATCAGAAAGTTTTATTGTGAAGAACAAGTCACAATTAATGTGTTAGATAAGAATTGAATCATTTACAAGAAATAGCGAAGTTGAAAAACAAATAGGAATTCAAACGAGTGTATTTCCATCAAAAAAATCAACGAATATGTGAGACATGGAAATAACTAAGTCAAGGAAACATAACACGTGGCAATCATGGAAGTTAAAATTGGAGAATAACAAACACAAGTTAGTTATTCAGAATGAATTACCACGGTCTTTGATAAAGTTCACTTACCTTTCATAAAATAGTACTCCCCCTCAAAATTGGCATAGCCTTTGAATGTTCGTCATGTGATGTGAAAAATGAATTAAAACGCACATGACATTCCTGCAAAATAGATTAGAATGATTTTGGTATCCATCCTTTGATGGATCCTTGACGGTTGGATTCCCTATTATAGTGAGGACTGGGGATACTATACGTACCATACCAATGAGATTCATATTTTCGATCAACAAAATCATTCAAACCACATGCAGAACAACAAATACAATCATGAGAAAGTTGAAGCAACTGTTGAATTGAGTAAACTCTTAAAAGAAACATCACTTTTTGTTCAACAAAAGTACGAGAATTAAAAGCATCATGATTATGATTGTATGTCCTAGCATGCGAAACTGACTTAAATGACTTTGTATTCGTTTTGCTTTCATTTGACTTTTTCACTACCCAAACTTGTTTGAACCTTTTTCTCCGACCATTATTATCTAAATTATCATTAAAGGTGTGATCAGCAGAGTTTGAGTAGGAAGGATTTCTATCATTTGGCCGACCGGTCTATTGCCGCGTCTGTGAACGATTTTGAGAATTTGAGTTGGTTTTGGAAACTTCGTTTACAGAACGATTTGTTATTTTTGTAGAACATTCCCCTTTTTGAAATCTGACCGGTCGATTCACTGCTTTTGAAAGAAAGTCAGTGTGATTTGGAAGCGGTTTGTCGAATTCAAACTTAGAAAACACCTCATCTGAACTTCCATCGGAATTCGTAAGCGCCGAAAAATCAACTTCAGGCACAGATGGAACCGCAGTGGTTGAGGAAGGTGAGGAACACTTTGATTTTGTGTTTTCAGAAGAATCTGTTGCGGAAGCTTTTTGAAATTCAGAGTCAAGATTCTTTGGAACACAATTTTCTTGAGACTCTTTTCCTTTTCTAGAAGATGTTTTGCCAATAAAAGCTTTACACGAAGATGTATCTGAGGAGTCCGAGGAAGGTTCGCTTAGATTCACCTTTTCTTTTTGAAGTTGGGCAAACTTCTCCTGGAGTTGAGTTTTACTCACTTGATCGTGCATCACTTCTATTGCCAAGGCAGACAGTTTGGATGTGAGCTGATTGCTTTCTACCTGAAGGAGTTCCTTTTCCTCACCAGATGCAGATTCGGTTTTGGTGGATTTGAGTTTCTCAAGTTCAGTTAAAAGCTCTTGTTTTTCTTTTTCAAACTTGATCCTTTACTATTCAAATGATTCCTCTAACTCGACTATTTTCATTTCCAAAACGAGATGTGGAACATAGCGTTTAAACTCATCCGTCTCAGTTTTGGTTTCCGTTGCAGGACCTCATCCTTTTTGGAGGAATCCGTGGGCAGTGCAACTTTGTAGCCGTCAAAGTAATCATTTGATAGGTACATGGATTTATTTTTCGTATAAGAATAGTTAAGAACTTCATATGCAAAGGGTAATTGCATTTTAGTGGTATGTTTGCGTTTGTATTCCTCATTATCCTCTTCCTTTTCCTCGACAGGTCCAGTCCATCTGATTTTATATTCGGGGTATTTTCTATCAAAGCCAAAGAAATTAAACTCGTGTAGAGTAGGCCTCATAGTCAAAACCTTTTTCAAATATTGTGGGTTGTCATACCCAATTCCACATTCTTTATTGAAATAAGTGAATTCCTTAGGTTTGTTCATATGAATCGTTTGATCAGTTTGACCTCGTTTATGGAGTTTAGTTTCAAGATCAGTTATTTTAGCAACAAATTCTTTGTGTTGAATTTGAAGAGATGAGCATTGATAGATAATCTCTGCTTTCTCAACCTCACACTGATCAAGCTTTGAATTTAACTCAAATATCTTGGCCCTAAGGTCCTTTGGTGATATTGAAATATTTGTACATTTTTCTTTAAGGTTAGCATTGTCGGACTTATACTTTTCAGTGATTCTTTTTTGAACATCTAGCTTTTCTTTAAAAGAATTAATTTCAAGCAGTTGTTCATTAGTGAAAGCCTTATAGGAGTCTATTCTTTTAACAAGTAATTTCATCTGATCGACTAAGCCTTGATGGATAGGGATACATACCTGACAAAGATCTCCCTTTTCTGACGGAGGAGAGTGGTTGCCCATGAAAGCATCGGCATCTTCACAGTCGCTTTCATCGTCGGAACGGTTCAGCCAGAAGTCGTCTTCAACCAATAGTGCCTCTCCTGCAGCTTTCTGTTCTGCTAACAACAGTTTTGCCTTGTAGTATTCCACGTTACGTACAACGGGCTTTTGGCAGTCTTTGGCAAAGTGGCCCAATTTACCGCAGTTATAGCACGTACCTGGCTCATCTTTCTTCTTTGACTCGGGCTTTCATTCGTTCTTGTCATTATGATCTGAATGCTTGTGCTCGTCAGACTTTCTCTTTCCTTCATATTTCTCTTTATAATCGTGGCGCTTGTTGGGAGTAGTAGATTAGCGCTGATTATTAGAGGAAGGTTTCTAGAAGAACTTCTTTCTTTGAAAAGACTTGGTGATAAGGGCCATAGCTTTCTTTATTTCAGACAGCTCAAGGTCAGAGTCGCTTTCCTCTGTGTCTTCAGCTTCTGGTTCTGATTCACTGGTCTCTTGGGTTCTCTTGGAGTGACGGCTGGATGACTTGCCACTTTTTAAAGATACAAGAGCGAGGGGATCAACTAGTGACTTGGAAAATGATTTCTGAGTGCCCACTGTCTCCATGACTTCATCCTCGTCTTGCATGAGCATCTCATAAAGCTCATGGATTGGAACGTTCTCAATCAGGTGGTTGTGTTTGATATTAGAAGCAAACACTTTCCATTCCGGCAGGAGGTTGTTTAAGAACTTGAGGGAATTTTATATGTTATATCGAGAGATCTTGTTCTTGTGGAGCTCGTTCAGAACCAGGCAGAACCGTTCGTATGCCTGAGTTATCGGTTCTCCTTTTCGCTGTTTGAAACCGTCATATCGGGTGATGCACTGTTGACCTTCAATTGGTTTCCCACTTTACTCCCGCTCATCATCATCTCGACTTGATCCTACATGCCTTTGGAGGTATCCTTGAAGCTACCAATGGCCATGTAGATCTCGTTTGGCAAACCCGGAACAAAATACCTCTTTGCATGTTGCTCTCCAGTGAATCGGTTCTTTTCATCTTCAGTCATCATGGCGAATGTCTTCGGTTTTGCCTGCTGTGGAGGACCACCTTCGACTTGGGCAGGAACATCTTGCATTGGGGTTTTTTGTAGGCCTTCAGTGAGAGCTTTCCATATGTATTCGAAGTTATCTTTAGATTCGATAAAGTTAATGAATCTGTCTCACCATTGACTGTATTCCCCTCGATAGAGAGATGGAGGCTTGGAGTCGGTACCGATAGATAAGGCGTCGCGAGACATCATGAAGTATTCACTAACGTGATCGTCAGACAGTAGTGTCGATTCAAGGTGAAATCCTAATGCAAGGCACTACGAGTGACAGTCCTAACGTAGGGTCTAAGAGTGACTTGAAATAAACTGGTAAGAAATAAGATCAACTAGACTTACCGGATAGGAATCCGGATAAAAGTTTCTGATCAGGAAGTGTCCGGATCAGAAATTTGTGTGCAGTGTCCGAACAACAAAACTAACCGGATGATTCTAAGTTTACCAGATAACTCAAATTTACCGGGTAAAGTAGACTTACCGAATAAAATTAAACTAATCGGGAATAAAATACTTACCGGATGAAGGGGTCCGAAAAGGTGGAGCTGAGGTTTTCCGGGAACTGAGGTTTTCCGGATACAAGTGTAATCTGGAATCTATTGGAAACTGGAAACTACCGGGAACTTCCGAAAACACAAGGTTTACCGGGAACAATTTACAATCTGGACAAATGTCGTCCGGAAAGTGACGAAAATCAGGAAACTTACCCGGAGAAGTTAAGGATATTCCGGACACTGCGGCTGCTCGAATAAATCGGATCCGGGTTATAAAGGGTTGCTTGATATTACTTCTGTAGGGTTAGATTTTGACCAATAACACAGAAACAAAAAAACCCAAATGATTTCTAAGCAAAATATCACGATTCTTGATGAAAAAAATTGATTTTTGACAAAAACATAGACCAAACCTTTGAAAAACTAATTTTGCTTAAAGAATACTCAAACGATCGAATTGGACACTGAAAAATTGCAGAAACTCTAATCTTACTAATATGAATCAGATGGAATAAGCATAATCGAGAAATTTCAACACAAACAGAATAATGAACTTTTTGAATAACCTGTCAATCGACAGAAACTCTATCAGGAACTTACCAGAAACCTTTGAATAACTTTGAATAGAATCGTCTGTATGCTCTGATGCCAATTATGGTGTTAGGGCAGGTTTTAATAGTTGATTTAAAGTTCAAGGGTTGTTTGGTAATAGTTTATTTTGAGCCTTTTAGTGAACGGGCAGTGGGCTTGTTAACCACGGGCCCATAGTATTTTAATGTTGATTAGCTTGGAAAAACAAGCTAATCATCCTTTTTACTTTCAAACACTGTATTGTAAATTCTCTCTGAAAGTGAATGAAAGGGATGACCAGTTGAAATCATTGTTTTTATTGCTTATCATTACGATTTAACATTTGTTGCACGGATCTGGATTCTACAATTGGTATCAGAGCAGACGGACGGATTCGATTCAAAACCTCTCTAGTGATTTCTGGTAAGATTTTGACTTTTCCCGTATGTGTTCATCTTGAATTTTCAAATTCCTGATTCTGGCTAAATTGTTCATATCTGTTTATTGGGTTGTGTTAGCATTATACTTGTGAGTAATTCTGCAAATTTTCGTATTCCAATTCGATCGTTTGAGTGTTTAATTGAGCAATTTAAGATCAAAAGTTTTTGGTAGTGTTCTTGATAAAAATCCGATTTTTAACCATCAAAACTTGTTGTTTTTGCATTGAAATCGATTGGATTAGTGTTATTTTTGTGTTTGGCATTGTTACTAATCTTCCAGGATCGATTTTGGGCAACCCTAATCGAAAATTCGATCGATTTGAGCAAACAACCGACTTTTCCGGATAAACCAGCCGTCGTTTCCGGATAACTTCAAGGTGTCCGGACGTTTGTGTTATTCCATCCGGATTCGTCACTTTTCCGGGTAATTCGTCCGGGTAAGTATTCCATCCGGACTCCTCATTTTTTCGGGTAAGTTCTGCAATCCGGGTAAGTCACTATTCCTTATACTATCCGGATAACATTTGTTTCCGAAAACCCAGTGTTTCCGGACATATCTTATCCGGACAATCCATTGTACCCGGAAACTTCATTGCATCCGGAAACCCCAAAGTGTCCGGTAAAGCTTTTTTCCCGGATAACTCAAGGTATCCGGAAACCTATTCCACCCAGAAAACTTATCATCCGGAAAACCCTCACATCCGGTAAGTTCTTATCACCCGGTAACCTCATTTTTCCGGATTTCCTATCCGGAAACCACCCGGATTCCACAATCCGGGAGCTTTATGAAACCTCAATTTTCAAAGTCGCAGGAGGGGGACATTTAAGTATCCTTGATACTGTTTCACTTTAAATCGAACCATCGTCTGACGATCACTCCAGTGCAACTGAAGATGTCTCCTGCTGAAGAAGACATGACAAAGCCGTGTCAGGTATGTGAACCTATCTTTTCAGAACTTTATGATCGAATGAAACCTCTTGCTGAACGGGTAGATTCATTTAAGGCCACCTCTAATGAACAACTGCTTGAGATTAGATCACTATCTGAAAAGCTAGATGTTCAAAGGAGAATAACTGAAAAATATAAGTCTGAAAATGCTAATCTAAAAGACAAATGCAAAAATCTTTCATTAGCACCTAAGGGCTTAAGGGCCAAGTTATCTGATCTTCAGTCTCAGTTTGATAAGTGCTTGAATGAGAAAGAAGAAATTGTTTATCAATGTTCCTCTCTTCAAATTCAACACAAGGAGTTTGTGACTAAAATCCTTGATCTTGAAAACAAACTCCACAAAAGGGGTCAAACTGATCAAACCATCTTTCTGAATAAACCTAAAGAGTTCACATACTTTAACAAAGAGTGGGGAATCGGATATGATAACCCACACTATTTGAAAAAGGGAAGATGGCATGTACCCACTCTGTATGATTTTGCTTGTTTTGGATTAGATAAAAAGTATCCAGAATATGCAATTCAATGGACTGGTCCTCTTGAACCCGAAAAAGAGGAGGACACCGAGGAATATAAGCGCACACACAAACGAGGAATTCAACTCCCATTTTGTTATGAACCTTTAAACTACTCATATCAAAAGGACAAAAAGTACATTTCCAATGACTACTTCGACCCCTACAAAGTAGCTAGCCCCAAGGATTCCTCCAAAAAGGATAAGGATCTAGCACCTGCAACCAAGACTGAGACGGATGAGTTTAAACTCTATGTTCCCCCTCTCATATTGGAAGCAAAGATTGTTGAGTTGGAGGAGTCGTTTGAGAAAGAAAGGTCTATTTTTCAAAACGAAAAGAAAGTGCTCATGTCTGAGATTGAGAAACTCAAATCTGAGAAATCCGACGGTGTGTCAAGTGAGGAAAAGGAAAAATTTCAGTGGGAAATCAATACGCTCTCATCAAAACTGTCTGAGGTGACAAGAGAAACGATGAAAGAGCATATGATAAATAGTCAACTCCAAGTGCAGCTTGACTTGCTCCAAACTGCGAAGCAATTTTCACCTGAACTTTCCTTTAACTCATCTGACACATCCTCGTGTAAAGCCTCTATAGGAAATATCTCTTTGCAAGAAAATGAAGTTTCTGAAGATGAGTGTGTTAAAAGGAATTTAAATTCTGATTTTTCATACGCTTCCGCACCGAATTCCCCAAAGCACACAACCGAAAGCACAAAGTGTTCCTCGCCTTCCTCACCTGATCCTAGTCCAGTACTTCCTAAGATAGATTTTTCAGAGTACATGAACTCCGAAGGTAACTGTGATGAAGAGTTTGAGTCATTCCCCTTTGACAAACCTCTTCCAAGTCACACTGATTTTTTATCTCCTGTGGTGAATCATACGGTCGATTTTCAAAAAGGTTAATGTTCTAACACAAAGGCCCCAGCTGTGATCAAGATTTATCAATCAAAACCAACTTCTAAACCAGTTTCTAAAAGGCAATCACAGTCGAGGCAAGAGACCGGACCTTTGCCAACCAACACTAAGATTCATGTTTCCTCAAAAGTCACTGACTGCACTGTCCCTGTTCTTTTGGATAAAACCGGTCGCGCTAAACAAGATAAACCAAAGAGGCTAGGTAGGGAATCTATTGAGAAAGAGGCATCGAAATCATTTAACGCTGTTTTCTATCCTGTGATGCATAAGCATGATTGCGAATGGAATCATAGGAATACTTTTGTTAAACGAGATGTTAATTATCCAATTAAGCTCTACTTCATTCAGCAATTGATTCAATTATCTCATGATTGCTTATGTTGTTCTAGTTGTTGTTGGAATGACTTTGATGATATCAAAAATAATGATTGGTTTGGGTCATATCACATGTACAATCATACACCCAAACACAAACCCCGTAATAACAAGAGAAAATATCATAAACAACGGGGTTCTCAAACAGAGGTTAAACCACAGCGGGAGACCAACCCCATTCCAAAACGGGCTTCTCCCACTGAGGTTAGACCGGCACCCAGGTGGAAAGCTGCTACAAGCTCTGTTCCTCCTAAAGGTGTAAATTCTACACCGAAGAGGAAACAAGTGCCAAAACCAGTTCCCTCCACCGGTGTAAATCCTACACCTAACGGGAAAGCTGGGACAAAGCAAGCTTCCCCAAACGGTGCCAAACCTAACCCTCCCGGACCCAGGCAAATTTGGGTACCGAAGGTCCGCTAAACTTGTTTTGCAGGACGGTCATGTGTGGTCCTTAGACACTGGATGCTCCACACACATGATCGCAAGGAGGGAGATGCTCACGATCTACAAGGAACAATATTAAGAAGACGTGAGGTTTGTCCATACCTGTGCTTTAACAAGCTGCTCATGTGTTTAGGGGGAGCATAATCAGCTATCAGGTATGTTACTCTACTGTTGAGGGAAGCGCCACACACATTTTTTTCTTAAAAATGTTAAAAAAAAATTGTGTGTGTGGATACTCCCGTGTGCACTTCACTCTACGCGCACATTCTAAGGGGGAGCATGTCATCTAATGCTCATCATTTGAGGGGAGCGACACAGTGTTTTTTTTCTTTCAATGCCTAAAAGTTTTTAAGTGTGTCGGACTCTCCATTGCACTATCCGAGGGGGAGCAAGTTTTTCCCCATTCTCAGTTTGAGGGGGAGCGAGAGATCCATTTTCTCAAAATTCTACAGGTTTCATATCTTTGAAAAATGGAATCATTCTGTAAAGTGTAAAAGTGTCCGGACACCCATCAGTCAGGATGATTTTCCGGACCAGATGGGTATCCGGGTAGGACTATCCGGAATCCATTCTATGTCCGGAAACCTTTGCTGTCCGGACACATGTTATCCGGATATTTTAGTTTGTCCGGAATATTTTTCCATCCTTTATCCGGATACCCCTGCTTTGTCAACTCAGTACCTGTTTCATCACTGCCAGTCCTCCATCTGTCTCAGATTGAGCCATTTAATGCAAAGGTACGCGTTGGAACTTGTTTAACCGTCCGCTTTACTAACTTTGGGTCTCTTACAGATATTGCATGGCGGATCAAGAACCTCTCACTTCGAGAGGGAGCCAGTCAATCCCCATGTATGTTTTGAGGGGGAGCAAGATAATACCCTAGCTATGCATATACCTAAAGCCCTACCTATGATAGCATATAGACGAGAGTTAGGGAATCCCATGGTCCAGCCAGCGCCGGAGGGACCTTCCCCGAGACATAGAACATGTGAGAAGCAGGGAGTTAAGGTCGAAAGCGAACCAAGAAAGATTGAGCCGTAAAGATAACGAGGCTCCTGAGCAAACCCAGCCACGTGATATCCGGGTAGCCACATCTACTACACCGTCTCATCTGTTGGGACGGGGTATTGAAGAAGACTCCGTGGTCCCAACGGAGCAATTGCACGACCCCCCATCCACTCATCCGTCCCTCAAAAGACGGATGTTTCAGTACATCACGGGGATATAGCACAACTTCCACCGGTCTCTCACTCGGAGAGTACTGGTGTTGAAACAAGAGACCAGCAACCCCCGGTCTCGACTTATTTCAGTGCACCATTAAGTCTAGATCCACTTGTTATTGAAGATTCTTTGACTAGGACACTTGATGCGGAACAACATCAAGTCGCGGCTCTTAGTGACCCGACCGGAACGTCTGTAGTGTCTCTGTCTACCGGAACACGAGGATCGGACGGAAATCCTACCACAACTAATATCACGCCAACTGTGAACGTAGGTGGCTCTACCCCCGCGGTAGATGCCTCAACGGGTAACCTAAGTGGTCCCGGAGTTAGTAACCCAGACTTTGTTTCACCAGGGTCTCTGGACAGCACCCTTAAGGCTGTCCGCCAGGATATGGAGCAACAGATGCAGCAACATGTAGCCGCTGAGCTTGCCAAAGAAATGCGTGCTATCAAAGGAAAGGGCCACGTCGTCGAACCCGAAACCGCCTATGTACCTCCATCGATTCAACAGCAACCAATCTATTCGGTGGAGACCCTGAAGACGATGTTGTTGGTCCAGCTGCTCCAGGAATCCGACACCACAGCATCTACCGAAGCAGACCTGATCTCAGTTCTCCGATCACATGTCACTGCTCCGTCTTCATCCATTACATCTCGCCTCGACTCCATCGACTCGACCCTCAACGAATAAAACAAAGCGCTAACCACGCTCTCTGAGAGGGTCCGATCACTTGAAGACACTTGTAAGAGTCAAGTCGGCGGTCTCAAACGCAAGCACGATGACCAGGATGATCCTGATCACCGTGAGGGGGAGAAGCGTCTACGCCAAACCGAGACCGCCCAGATCATGACTGCCGAAACTACAACAGTGGTTCAACAGGAACCCCCAACTGCGGCAACTACATCAGAAGCACCCGAAGCCTAGTTGCCACTAGCAGATATGGTCATAGATATGGAGATTTCAGATGAAGAAGACCCGACGGTTGAAAAGCCCGAGGGTTCAACACAGGAATTGGTCAATTTTGACTCGTCAGACAGACCGATACTGGACATGATAGATCTAGAATGTGAGACCAACCCGGAGACCGAAGACGCATGGTACGAAAAAGCCGCCAGTGCCGTGAACCTCCAGGTAAAATTGGTCTTCCCTACTGATGAGGACGACAATATTGACTACGATCAGTTCCTGCTCCAAAATTTATATGGAGCAACTCCCGTTCACTATGCTCAACCCGCCGGAACATCATCAACTAGACCCGAGTCTACTACTTCCGATCAACCGACAACTACTCCTCCAACGACAGCTTCTGATCTTCCTCCCCTTCCTCAACAGCAACAAAACCGCTGGGAGAAGATCAAGGTACTTATCCCTCATCTGGAGGAATCTTTGAAAAAGTTGTTCGTCCACAAGCTTCGCTCGATCGAGCCAACCTTTTGCCTTGGTATTTACAACCTCGACCCCGAATACCAACGACGTTATATACTTGCAATGCAGCGGTGTCTTCCAGTCAGTCAAGTCAGAACAAAGCATCAGATCACAGAGGTTCTTAACATCCATTCACGCCGCATAATGAGGATCGTTTATCCAGTCTTCACCGTTCGCCGCGAAGATAGTAATGAATGGAGATTCTCTGAAGCCGACTTCAAGAACCTCCGACCGCTCGACTTTCTGGTATTACTGAAAGACTTACGTTCAAGAACCGTCCGACCGCTAGAGATTACAAAGGCGCTCGAAGCCGTTCGTCGACACTTGGTCCATACTATCATGATGTCATACTTAACGGATTTTCAAATGGCTGTCGAGAACAGGGCTAAGAAAGTCAATCTGATAAAACCAAATCTGAAAGCTCCTGAACTGAAGATGTATCCCGAGAACTCTCTGCTTCTACAACCTGAATTCGGGATAGCTACAACAACGAACAAAACGAAAAGAAGTTTCTACGCTTCAGTCAGGTAGACAGATTTTGTGACGGCACGCTTCTAAAAGTCAGAGATGCTCTTCGAAAGATTATTCAACACGAGTCTGAGAATCCAAAGCATTCGTATGTCCCAAATCATAATGAAACAACTGCTCGGGGATCTTTGGAAATGATTGAAGACCGCATCGACTATCGCCGTGCTATCAGATTCTTTGAGGTTCACTTCGTGTTGCGCAAACGATACGTATTCAACTGGCAAGAGCTAGAGCGCGAACTCGAACTTCAAATCAAAGGGGGAGATTGTTAGGGCAGGTTTTAATAGTTGATTTAAAGTTCAAGGGTTGTTTGGTAATAGTTTATTTTGAGCCTTTTAGTGAACGGGCCGTGGGCTTGTTAACCACGGGCCCATAGTATTTAATGTTGATTAGCTTGGAAAAACAAGCTAATCATCCTCTTTACTTTCAAACACTGTATTGTAAATTCTCTCTGAAAGTGAATGAAAGGGATGACCAGTTGAAATCATTGTTTTTATTGCTTATCATTACGATTTCACATTTGTTGCACGGATCTGGATTCTACATATGGATTCCAGATTAGTGCAAACAATATGAAATCAGTAAACAATATGCAATGAACACGATTGATTTCAATACGTCATCCCTATATTTCAATAACCATTCAGAGAATCCAGAGAATAAGGTTACAATGGTTATGGGACGATTAACCTGTATAAGCTCCCCCTCTCTCTCTCTCTCTCTCTCTCTCTCTCTAATCTGATCTCTTACGCGCAATATGAATTATCACCTTATTTCTAAACAAAATAAACTATTTATACCAAGGCTTTAAAGCCTAAGGCCCATGGCCCATAAAGATAATCTAAGCCCATTTATCAAATAAATAATCTTTTCTAATCTTTTCTTTATATCACTTTCTATATTATAGAACATTTATGGTCCTAACAGTCACCACAACAAAATTGAGTTTATAGGACACCAAAAATATTTAAGTGTCATTATAAAGTGTGTAATACGACTTAATTTTATAAGACCAAAAAATAAGCCATCTTATCTAAAAGTGTTACAATAAATTTATAGGACGCTTTTAGACATGGTAACAAGTTTTTTAGGGCATTTTAAAAAATAAAGTGTCGTAATATCTATTTTATAGGACGCGTTTGAGAAATGTCCTACAACCCTATTTTTTTTCTAGGACACTTCTGTTTATATGAAACCTTTTCAAATAGTGTCATGTAAATTAGTTACTAGAACACTTTATGTGAAAAATGTCCTAAAAACGTGTTACAACGCCTAAAACGCGTCCTATAAACTTATTATAACATTTTTTTGATCAAATAAACTTAAGTCTTATAAAACACTCTATTAGGACACTTAGATATTTTAGGTGCCCTATAAATCTATTGATCCAAACTCTCTCAATGATTTGACGATGACCCTTAGGATAACTTAGTGAAAATTACAAATAGCGTCTGTATGTATTAGTGTTTTGACATCAACAATAATATACTGAGCCTGTTCAGTATCGCTGATAGTACTCACTGTTTTAACTTCATAAACTCAGCAATGAATGTCCATCAGTGATAACCTGAGCCTGTTCACTTATCACTGATGATCGCTGATAGTTTCATTTGTAAGCAATGTTGTTTGTAGTCCCTAAAGACAAGTTTCGCGACAAAGAGTTCATCGCTGACATCGAAGACAAAGCTGATGAACAAGTGACAAGTCTACTAATGATCTAATGCGGACATCAGTAAAACCAAGACTAGTCCACATGCGCGACATTTCAAGTAGAAGACTTCAGCGATAGCTGACTTACATCAAGTCTTTTCTGATGGAAGATCTACTCAGCGATCGCTGATCACGAAACTTACACTTCAAGAAATGTTTGTCTTATCTACTTGCACACTTCGTACGATTTGCCAGAAGGGACACGCCTTTGTCCACGATCGTACAACCACTCTACCACTACACTATTCACCATACGGCCCAAAGCATGTTGTGCAAAAAGAAAGAAGCATTCACCCAACCATATGATGACACGTGTAAAGTCCTCCTGTGATAACGCCACTTTTTGGCGTTATTTTCAGTTCTCAAACCAATGAGATTGGCTTGTGTTGAAGCGAAAAGGCGGGATTTTATGGTTTATCTAGTGAAATGTGCAGGTTATCCGAAAGAAGACGAGCATCGAGAAAAAAAGAGCAGAAATGAGCAAAAAGAGAGTCCAAAACGAAGCCCAACGGAAGCCCGAGATCCAAGCCCAAGAACAGTACCCAGATCCATGAACCAAACCTGACCCGGGAGTCTAAAGAAAGCGCGCGGCTTTCCACGCAACTTGAAGTCGCGGGACAAACCACGTATGTCCCTGGATCGATTTCTATACCTTGGTGTTTTCCGGAATTTGGTCATCACTTCGACACGTGCGACGGGAGGCAGCGAAAGGGCGATTTTCAGAGCATTTTCACGTACTTTGGAGCCATGATAGAGGATTGATTAAAGAGAGTTCACCACACGAAGCGGATTAGAGCCGGGGAGAAGGGATTTCATTAGTACTTTCTTTACGTTTACGATCATGATGATTTCATACACCACTTTATACCCTTTTTCTAGTGTTTTTATCCACCCCAACATGAACTAATCTTTAGATGTTGGGGTTGGAACAACTATGGATTTTATGATGGATGATGTGTAACCAACGGATTAGTTTTACCTGATTTGATCTATGAAAGCATTTGAATTCAGTTTTCATTATCAATTGTAGATTGATCACCTTCAATTGACTTTTATGGTTTTTGATTAAGTTTGAGAAAATTAATTAAAGGCTAGATCAAGTAATCAATTGCCAGAAAGGAGATTCGGGTAGAGATAGCCGAATCACTTTCTTCTCGGAATAGTTTGACCTAATGTATTTTAAAACCCTAGGTGTAGATCGAGAGATAAAACCTACGTGTCTTGAAATAAAATCTATTATTGCTTGAGAAAGAATAACAGTGACTTTTACAAACTAGGGTTCATAGAAATTATCGGTAATAATCATTTTTCGGGTATTCGTTCATCAGTAGTATAATCATAGGAAGTCCAACCCTCAACCTTTTCTCTATCAAAAGTCTTTCAAAACCTTCCGTTAATCGATTTTCGTTTCTATTTAGTTTTTAAAACAAGTTATAAACCACAACTCAAAATTGCGATCGTTCAGTTAATAGATCTTATAGTTATTGTGATACTTAGTTCCTAGTTCCCTGTGTTCGATACTCGTATAGTATATGTTTTCTATACCTCCTTCTCTCTCTATTTCTTGTGCAAGAACACTTAGTGATTCTTAAGTTTGTTTAGATTAGGTTCTACTTAATCTTATTCTACAACAAACTGTAAATTGTGTTTGATTTATCAATAAAAAATTTAGAATACCAAAATCTTGTGTTTGTATTCAACCCACCCTTCAACAAATTGTTTACTTGTATAACCCCTTAGGGACCAACAAGTGGTATCAAAGCAGATTGTTTAATCTCTATAAACAAGATCTTGCTTATACTAATCTCTTCCTTGCTATTCTCCAAATGGCACAAAACACAAACACATACTATATTGATAACGGTTCACTTGCAAAACCACCTCGATTTAGTAGAGATAACTTCATTCTCTGGAAAAATCAAATGATGCTTTTCCTTGAAGGTGTAGATCCCACTATACCTCACTACGTGTAAAATGGACCCTATATCCCTTATATTCTTTCTCCTGCTGTTGCGGCCACTGCTACCACTCCAGCCATTCCTGAAAGACAACTCATCAAAGAGGTCTCTCAATGTACTGAAGATGATAAGAAGGTAGTCATTGCTACCAAGGCCAGATCAATCATATCTATGGCTCTACCCGATGAGGTCTATCATTCTCTAAGAAACCTTAGATCCTCCAAATCCATGTGGGACACAATCTGTGTTCAATATGATGGTACATATGATGTACAAGATTCCAGAAAGATAAATCTGGTAAGACAATATGAAAGCTTCATTTGTGGTAAGAATGAAACTTAATACGAATTACACCAACATTTTAACTGTTTAAGCATTGATCTAAAAACTGTTGGTAAGACCTACTCTAACTCTGAGATTCTGACAAAATTCTTGGAATATCTTCCTGAAAGTTGGGACAATTATACCATGTGTCTTAAACTATATAAGGATCTCAAATATATGGCCTTAAGAACTCTTTTTGGCACTATGCTCAATCATGAGCAATGTTGTTAGATTAAGAAGAATCTTGTAAAAGATTCAAAAAGCACACATGTTGCTTTACTTTCCTCATAGTTAATACACACTCAGCGATCTTCTGTCACAATCACTGAGATGAATCTAACTCTGATGATTCATCAGACACTGATCCTTCAAAACTTGATGAATCTCTGACACTCTTGACGAACTCCTTCAGGAGATTTGCAAGAAAGAGTGACTTCAGAAGAAATAAACCTCTCTCTATCACTGAAAAGCCTAAATCATCTCCCATTGTTAAGGCAACTGCTACTTGCTATAACTGTGAAAAGAAAGGACACTTTGCAAGTGAGTGCAGGTCAAAGAAAGTTTTCAAACCTTCTTCATCATTCAAGAACTCCTCTACCTCTAAATCCAGAGATGAGAAATACCTGAAACTCAAAGAAAAATACCATAAGTTGATAAACTTCAAGAAGAAAGGTAAAGGTCTAATCGCTGAAGAACACGATTAGGCTGAATCTGATGAGGAATCATATTCTGATGATGAATATGAGGCCAATATCTGTCTAGTGGCCGATATTCAAGAAGGAAAGGAAGAACCCGCTAATATTCCCTCTACATCTTCCACTTCTCAGGTATCAATATGTCCTACTTGAGCTATCATTGATGTTGATAGACTTCGCGCTATCGATTCACTCACTATTGATTTATACGATGCCCTGAATGGCAAGACCCAAGCTGAACAATTAAATCTAGACTTAACTGAATAGCTTAATAAATGCCATTTAAAGATCCAAGAACTCTCTAAAACTGAAGAAATTTTATACGATGAGGTCTATGTAAATCAAGTAATCAGCATTCAACGCGAATAAGCTATCGCTAAACTGAAAGCTGAGAAAGCTACTGTTGAAGGATGGTGTAAATCCTCAGCAAAGATCACTGAGATAATCAATGCTCAGATCCCTGTCAATGATATAAGTGGTCTTGGTTTTAATGCTAACACAGAAGAACCAACCAAAGATCATTTCATGCTTAAGTTTGGAATGTTCGTCTCCTCCATCCCTGGTGCCTCATCATCTCAGTGCTCTTCTTCTAATATTCCTATCCCTGAGGAAAAATCTTCTTTGAGCCCCAAACTCAAAGACAAAGGAAAAACTATTTTACAACATCCTCAGAAGGGTACCAAAGTGCCAAAATTGAAGAAGTCTAAACCTTCAGCTACTCAACCTTTAATCTCAAAAGCTAAGATCCCTGAACATGTTCAGCGATCAACCCCAACAATAAAGGTTGATGTGATAACTAAGAAATCTGAAGAACCTAAGGTTCCTCCGATATCTGATGCTAAAGGCATTCTTGGAACAGACCCTGCTCATTTAAATGTATCAAATGCTCATGCCTATGGTTCTAAAGCTACTTTCAGCTATAGGAAATGCTATCACTGTGGACTTATTGATCATATTGCTAGTAAGTGTCCCACAGCCACCAAAGCTGATAAATCAGCTAAGGTGAAGATGACTGCCTCCAAGGCAAAGAAGATCACAAGTGAAAATTAGGCCAAGGTTAAGAGATTAACCAAAGTGAAGGTTACCACTGACGTTGATTCATCAGATGCTGTGAAGACTGTTGATCCTTCCACTTCTTCTTCTACTGAAAAATGTGGACCCATTGTAAAGTAGGTACCAATTTCAAATTAACCTTCCTTTTGTTTGCAGGTCTCGAAGGGTGTCTGGTATCTTGATAGTGGATGCTCTCGACACATGACTGGAGAAAAGAACTTACTCACTGAATTCACGGAAGAGAAAGGTCCCTCATTGACCTTTGGTGGAAATGGAAAAGGCTATACCTGAGGGTTCGGTGTAGTCTCAAATGTTAATACCACCTTCAGAAGAGTCACTTACGTATAAGGACTGAAGCACCATCTTCTAAGCATCAGTCAGCTATGTGATAAAGACTACAAAGTATGCTTTACTAAGGAAGCATGTTTTGTATCTGACAAGAAGGAAAAGGTTGTTCTCAACGGTTACCGTTTGGAAAATGTTTATGTAACAAACATAGACTCAACAACCACTGAGAACATTTGTTTCCTATCTCAAGCCTCATCAAATGTCAAATGGCTATGGAATAAGAGGCTCTCTTATAAAACGCTAAACACTCTCTCCTCAAAAGAACTTCTCATTGGCTTACCTCAGCACTCATACTCTAAACAATGCCTCTACTCAGCGTGTGAAAAAGGAAAACAAACTAAAGCTAGTTTCAAGTCAAAACAAGTGTCATAAGTGACAAACCCTCTTCAACTCCTCCATATGGATGTATTTGGCCCTGTCAACATACAATCCATAACTGGAAAGAATATATACTCTAGTCATAGTAGATGGATTCTCTCATTATACCTGGGTAATGTTTCTCCGTGCTAAGAGTGACACCTCAGAAGAACTCATCTCTTTTGTCAGGAAAATGGAAATCCTGAACAATATGACTGTTCACTCAATTACGAGTGATCATGGGACTGAATTCAAAAACAGTTCTCTTGATAACTTCTTTGAAAGCAAGGGAATTTCTCACAACTTCTCAGCGGTGAGAACACCTCAGCAAAATGTAGTCGCTGAAAGAAGAAACAGAACGATCATCGAAGTTGCTCGATCTATGCTCAGCGATGCTGATCTTCTAACTTAATTCTGGGCAGAAGCTGTCAACACTGCCTGTTATACTCAAAATCAGGCGTTGATCGTCAAAAGATTCAACAAAACTCCCTATGAACTTTTCCATGGGAGAAATCCATCTATCATCTTTCTTCATATCTTTGGTTGTCAGTGCTTCATCTTAAACAACAGAGACTCACTTGGAAAGTTCGATCCCAAAGCTGACGATGGAATATTTCTAGGATACTCTTCAGTGTCGAAAGCCTTCAGGGTCTTTAACAAGAGAAGACAAACGGTTGAAGAAACTATTAATGTCACCTTTGATGAATTCCGTTCAGTGAATTCAAGACCAAATGCTGAAAATGCAGAATTGAATCAATAGATGTTTTCTCATTATGGGGAACCAGAATCTAACTTCAACCCTGACCCTCAGGTCAACAACCCAATTGCTGACGATAACCCTATCATCATTCCTAGCATGCAAACAAGTGAAGCTGAATCCTGTTGATCCAAACCCTCAGTGATTTGATAATGACCCTCTCTTAAACACTTAGTGAAAATTGTAAGTAAACAATATGTATCAGAGTTTCACTATCGCTGATGTACTAAGACTAATTCAGTACCGCTGATAGGAACTCTTGTTCTTTAGATTAAACATTCAGCGAACACTGTTCACCATAATGCTCTGAGCCTGTTCAGTCCTTATGATGATCGTTGATAAGTTAGTTGTTTACTTATGATCCCTGAAGACAAGTTTCACGTCAACATAGGTTCTACGCTGAAGTCAAAGATCAAGCTCAAGAACAAGCGACAAGTCTCCTAATGAACTGATGCGGATCAGCGAAGACTCGGATTTGTCCACTCAACGTCAAGTATCAAGTACAAGACTTCAGCTATCGCTGAACTTTGTCATTCGCTGATATAGAATGATAAAGCTCTGATTCAACGAAAGTTGATCATGAAGTCCTCCTTACAAAGTACTTTTGTCTTAACCACCCTTGCACGACTCCATACGATATGTCAGAAAAGAACCTCCTTATTGTCTGAAATCGTACAACCACTCTGATACTACACTGTTCAAACATGCGGCTACTAAGGTTGTCTACTAAAGTCAGACCCAACAACCAATGAGCTACTGCCACGTGTAAAGTATAAACTGCCATGCATTAAATGCATGGAGTATATAAGAAGGACTCCAGCTTCATTCTTGAAGCACTTGCTAACTCTGGTCAAGTCATCTTCTTATCTTGAGATAGGTTATTATTAGTCATTTCCTTCTCTTTCTTAGTGCAAGAAAACTCAGTGTTCCAACTTGTTTAGATTAGGATTTATTCCTTATCTTGTTCTGCAACAAGCTGTAAATTGTTAATGATTTATCAATAAACAATTTAGAAAGTAAAATCTGTGTATTTGTATTCAACCCCCCCCCCCCCTTCTACAAACTTGTATAGCCCTTCAGGACCAACAAGTGGTATCAGAGCGGATTTGTTTAATCTTATAAACAAGATCTGATCTATACTAAGATTTCTCTTCCTAGCTATTTCTTAAAATGGCTACCAACACAAACACAAACTATATTGACAACGGTTCTCTTGCAAAACCCCTTAGATTCCCCAGAGATAACTTTAATCTATGGAAAAATAGGATGATTCTCTTCTTAGAAGGTGTAGACCCTACTATGCCTTATTATCTTGAAAATGGCCCATATATTCCTGTAAGAATTGATGCTACAGTTTCAGCGGCTGAGAATAGACCTGCTATTCCAGAAAGGCTGATTCCTAAGGAAATTCATATGTGGACTGATGAAGATAAGAAGAAAGTGGCTATCGACACCAAAGCCAGATCCATACTCTCCATGGCTCTTCCTGACAAAGTCTACCATTCCGTCATGAACCTGAAAACCTCAAAAGCTATGTGGGACACAATCTGTGTTCAGTATGAAGGTACTTCTGAAGTCCAGGACTCTCGAAAGATCAACCTGGTAAGACAGTATGAAAGCTTCATTTGTGGTAAGAATGAAACTCTCTCTGAAGTACACCAACGTTTTAACTGCTTAATAATAGATCTAAAAACTATTGGTAAGGAATATTCTAACTTTGAAATACTGACAAAGTTCTTAGAATGTTTACCTGAAAGCTGGGACAGTTATTCTATGTGTCTCAAGCTGTCAAAGGATCTAAAATCAATGACCCTTTCTACCTTATATGGCACGATGCTGAATCATGAGCAATCGAGTCATCTTAAGAAGAATCTTGTAAAAGATTCCAAAAGCACCCCTGTTGCTTTAATCTCAGAGGAACCTTCCACTCAGCAACCCTCGGTCACTATCACTGAGTTGTAGAGTAACTCTGAAAGGTCATCAGATTCTGACTCTTCAGATCTTGATGAATCTTTGGCTCTCCTCACTAAAAAGTTCAGGAGATTCGCCAAAAAGAAAATGTTCAGAAAGAATAAACCTCTTGCTATTACTGACAAGCCAGGATCATCAACCCCTGTTGATAAGGCTACTGCTACTTGTTTTAAATGTGAAAAGATAGGACATTTCGCTAACGAGTGCAGGTCAAAGAAAGTTTCGAGACACTCAGCGTTTCCCAAGAAATCCTCTAACCTCAGGTCTAGAGATGACAAATACGCCAAGCTGAAAGAAAGGTATTCAAAGCTGAAAACCTTTAAGAAGAAAGGCAAAGGCCTGATGGCTGACTATGATTGGGCTGACTCTGATGAGGAAGAAACATCTGACTCTGAAGATGATGAAACCAATCTCTGTCTTATGGCCAAACTTGAAAATGAGGAAGAAAATTCAGACATTCCCTCCACTTCAACCTCTACTACTCAGGTATCACCTTCCTTCTTTACCAATATTGCAAATATTGATGAAGCTGATAGTCTTCGTAAAATCGATCTCTTGACTAGCAGTTTATATGAAGCCATGAATGGCAAAACTGTTATTGAAAATCAAAACCTTGATCTCGCTGAACAGCTTAAAAACTGTCACCTTCAAATAGAAAATCTATCTAAAATTGAAGAAGATTTTAAAGATCAAGTTCACCTAAATCAGCTAGTCAAAATCGAGCGCGAAGAAGCTATCGCTGCATTAAAAGCTGGAAAAGCTACTGTTGATGGATGGTATAATTCCTCAATAAAGATCACTGAGATAATTAAGTCTTAGATTCCCCTGAGTGATAAACGTGGTCTTGGTTACAAAGCTGATACTCTAGAACCAACCACTGATCGTTCCATGCTATTATTTGGAACTTTCGTATCCTCAGTCGCTGATACTTCATCCTCTCAGTGTTCCTCTTCTAAACGCCCATCCCTGAGGAAATCTCTACCTTAACTTCTAAAGGTAAAGAAAAAGTTATTTATCCAAAACCTACCTCAGTCTTTAAAAACAAAGGTAAAGGAATTGCTTTTAACTAAAATCCTCAGAAGGGTACCTCTGTACCAAAGCTGAACGCTTCTAAAGCTTCAGTGACTTATCCCTCTGATTCAAAGAATAAGATCTCTAGATTTATTCAGCGTGGATCTATTAAGCGATCTACTCCTAGAATCAAAGTGGAAATCATTGGTAAGAAATCCGAAGAACTAAATGTTCCTCCCATTTCAAAAACCAATAGCTTACTTGGTGCTGGTCCTTCTAATTCAAAATCAAAAGCGCAGCATGCAAATGGTCCTAGAACTATTTTTAGCTATAGGAAATGTTATCACTGTGGACATACAGATCATATTGCTAGTAAGTGCCCCACAACCACCCAAGCTGAAAAGATAGCTAAGGTGGAGATCATTGCCCCCAAGGCAAAGAAGACCATTGAGGTTAGGAAATTAACCAAAGTGAAGACTGACAAAGCTGAATCTTCAAATGCTGCGAAGACTGCTGAACCTTCCATTCCAACTACTTCCATTGACAAACGTGTACACATGGTTAAGTGGGTACCCAAGAAAAACTAATCTTCCTTTGTAATGCAAGTTAAGAAGGGTATCTGGTATCTCGATAGCGGATGCTCTAGACACATGACTGGTATGAAGAACCTGCTCACTGAGTACAAAGAAGAGAAGGGTCCCTCTGTAACTTTCGGTGGAAATGGAAAAGGACATACCCGAGGGTTTGGTGTACTCTCAAATGGTACAACAACATTCAGAAGAGTCGCATATGTTGAAGGGTTGAAGCATAATCTTCTAAGCATCAGTCAGCTTTGTGAAAAGGATAACAAAGTAATCTTTACTAAGGAATCCTGCTTTGTCGCTGACAAAAAGGAGAAGATAGCTCTCAACGATTATCATTTGGAAAATGTTTATGTAATAAACATGGACTCAACAACCACTGAGAACTTCTGTTTCTTCTCAAAAGCCTCATCTGATGTCAACTGGCTATGGCATAAGAGGCTCTCTCATCTAAACTTCAAGACACTGAACACTCTTTCTTCAAAAGAGTTAGTCAGTGGTCTACCTCAGCACTCATACGCCAAAGAATCCTTATGTTCAGCGTGTGAGAAAGGCAAGCAGACCAAAGCAAGCTTTAAGTCAAAGCAAGTTTCCTCAGTATCATCTCCTCTACAACTTCTCCATATGGATTTGTTTGGCCCTGTTAACAAACAATCCATCGCTGGAAAGAAATATACGCTGGTCATAGTTGATGAATTCTCTCGCTATACATGGGTAATGTTTCTCCGTTCTAAGAGTGACACCCCTGAAGAACTCATCACCTTTGTTAGGAAGATGGAAACCCTGAATAACTTGACCGTTCACTCAATAAGGAGTGATCATGGGACTGAATTCAAAAACAGGTCTCTTGATTCATTCTTTGAAATCAAGGGTATTTCTCACAACTTTTCTTCAGTGAGAACACCGCAACAAAACGGAGTCGCTGAAAGAAGAAATAGAACAATTATTGAAGTTGCACGTTCAATGCTCAGCGATTCTCACCAGCCTACTCAGTCTTGGGCAGAAGCTGTCAATACTGCTTGATTTACGCAAAACAGGTCGCTGATAGTCAAAAGATTCAATAAGACAGCCTATGAATTTTTTCATGGGAGAAAGCCTTCAATTAGCTTTCTTCACATCTTTGGATGTCAGTGTTTCATACTGAACAACAGAGATGCCCTTGGAAAGTTTGATCCTAAGGCTGATGATGGAATCTTTCTTGGATATTCTTCAATCTCCAAAGCCTTCAGAGTCTTCAATCGTAGAAGACAAACTGTAGAAGAAACTATTCACGTCACGTTTGACGAATCCCGTTCAGCGAACTCTAAACGTCTGCTGATACTGAAGAACTGAATCAATGGATGTTTTCACATCTTGGTGATTCAAAAGACATTCCCACTCCTCAAACTCATACTCATCCTGCTGAAGATGATGGTCCTAACATCATCCCTGACTTGAAGACTAGTGAAGCTGAAACCTCACGGGTCTCAGTTGTTCCTCTAAACACTATACCTGCTTCTGAACCAAATGTCTCAGACATTACATCTACTTCTCAGCCATCAGGGAATGAGATGACATCTGCACCTACTCCTCTCTTGGCTGACATTCCAGAAGTTGCTGAAGCTTCATCTTCAGCTCCTCCAGTTCAATTTGAGTCAGCGACTTATGCTCCTGCTCAGCGATGGACTGTAAATCACCCAATTGATCAAATTCTTGGTGATCCAAACGCTGGTGTTCAGACTCGATAAAGTGCAGGTAATATTTGTTTATTTGTTAACTTTATTTCTCTGATTGAACCAGAGAAAATAGATGATGCCCTCAAAGATCCAAACTGGGTCAGCGCTATGCAATAAGAGCTGACTGAATTCGAAAAAAACAAAGTTTGGAAACTTGTTCGAAGACCAACTGACAAAACAGTGATAGGCACTAAATGGGTCTATCGAAACAAGTTGGACGAAAATGGAATTGTAACCCGCAACAAAGCTCGACTTGTTGCTCAGGGATACAGACAAGAGGAAGGCATAGATTACGACGAAACATTTGCTCCAGTAGCAAGACTAGAATCTATTCGTCTATTCTTAGCATACACTGTACACAAAGACTTCAAGTATATCAAATGGATGTTAAGTCAGCATTTCTAAATGGAAAGCTGAATGAAGAAGTCTATGTGGAACAACCTCCAGGATTCTCAGATCCTAAGCGTCCAGGTTATGTTTATAAACTGGATAAGGCACTTTTTGGCTTAAAGCAAGCTCCTCGTGCAAGGTATGACACTCTCTCTACTTATCTCCATATTGAACAATTTGAGCGTGGTAAAATCGATAAGACTCTATTCTTCAGGAAAGTAAAAGATCATATTATTCTTGTTCAGATATATGTTGATGACATTATATTTGGTTCTACTAACCCTGACCTTTGTACTCGTTTCGCTGATAGAATGAAAGAAGAGTATAAAATGAGCATGATGGGTGAGCTAACATATTTCCTTGGTCTTCAGATAAAGCAAAATGAAAAAGGAACTTTCATTAATCAGAGAAAGTATGTTAAAGATATGCTGAAGAAATTCGATTTAACTCAGAGTTCAGCTATGAAAACCCCTATGGCACCACCGCTGACACTAGACAAGGATTCAAATGGAATACCTGTTAATGTCACGTTGTACCGTGGGATGATCGGCTCTCTCTTGTATCTTACAGCTAGCCGACCCGATATTATGTACGCAACCTGTTTGTGTGCACTATATCAAGCTGAACCTAAGGAATCTCATATGACCGCTGTAAAGTGAATTTTTCGATACCTTAAGGGTACTGCGAACCTAGGTCTTTGGTATCCCAAAGACTCAGGGTTTGATCTAATCGCCTATTCAGATAGTGATTTTGCAGGTTGCAAATTGGATAGGAAAAGCACCATAGGAGGCTGTCAGCTCCTGGGTGGAAAGCTGGTGAGTTGGACAAGTAAAAAGCAAAACTCAGTGTCCACCTCCACAACTGAAGCTGAATATGTAGCCGCTGGAAGCTGTTGTTCTCAGGTCTTGTGGGTGAGAAATCAACTACTGGACTATGACCTACAGCTCTCGAAAATTCCAATCTACTGCGACAGCACAAGTGCCATCGCTATAGCCAACAATCCAGTGCTACACTCAAAGACAAAACACATCGAAATCAGGTATCATTTTATAAGATATCATGTGATGAATGGTGATATAGAACCTCATTTTATCCCAACTGACTATCAGTTAGCTGATCTGTTCACCAAACCTCTTGATGAGACAAGATTCAACTTTCTCATCAGCGAGCTTGGAATGCTGAACTTTGAAGAGTAAAATCTTCAGCGGTTCACATTTGATCAGCAACAGGATAAAACCAACTTGTATAACCCATTCTATCATTTTCTCTCTGAATAAACTTGATTCGCTGATATCAAGGTATGTTTTTCTCTCGCTGACAATCGCATATAAATGCAAGATTTCAAGACAAATTGCATCGCTGAATATCTCTTCCTTAATCAGCGATACTTTGAAATTTCTAAAACCAACACTGATATTTCTATTCAGTGCTTCATGTTTTCAAAAGTTTCCCTGAGCTTTCAAAACCTCAGAGACATCCTAAAATATGAAAGGACAGTTGTGATGTCATCGCAACGGATAAGCCCTGGCACGTTTCGTTTACCTTCCAATCAAATGCAAACACGTGTCCGTGTCATGATGAAAATCTTTTCCCGCTCATGATTTTCTCTCTCTCTCTATTCTCACTATATAAACACATTTTGGGTTTATATTTTTCCTTTACGCGAACAACTTCTTCCTCAAGAAAACTACTGTTGCTTTTTTGCTCTCAAGTTTTCAAGAGCTGTTCATCTTCTTCTTCTTCAACGAACTAGGTTAATATTTCTTTTATTTACCTGTTTCTTAAAACTTGTTAATGATCTTCTCATTGTTTTTACAAGATCAAACAAAAGAACTTTTTCAAAAATGAAATCATTTCTTTCATGGTTTTATGAACACAACCTTTCATGGTTGTTCTTCAACTTTAATCGCAAATATCTTAAACTTGTTCTTCATACGTTTTTCCAGAATCCTAATCCTCAAAGGAAACTGGATAACAAGACTTTTTATTGGGTTTGCATTTCTTTTTCAAAAAAAACAAGAAAACCCTAATCTTCATTAAGGCATTTTTGTCTGAATGAAATGGACAAAATTCGAACCATCTTATTGAAAAATCTTTCCACATTAAGATTATTCTTATTTGTTATATCTTTGGTTGAACTGATAATACAGCAATGGCATCTACTGATATTCCTACTGCTGAGAACACTGCTGCTGCTGAGGAACTGGAAATCACCAAGGCTCCTCAGGTCAAGTTCACGCTTGAGGAACTCGATTGGACAAAAACAAACAATCTCTATGCGCTTTTCGAGTTTCCTCCTCGAAAGCAAGTCACACATCTGAATGATGCTGTGAAGTTCCTCAAAACCTGTTGCCTCTCTACAGCCCTGACCATAACACCCCCTGCTCATCAACTACTACTATCTCAGTTCTGGTATTCTGCCAGACACACTCAGCTCACATCGACCAAAGACCCCATGAAGAAAATCGATTGAATCCTCTGTGACACTGATTTTGGCACCATAAAAATCACCCCTGCCATTATCCGAAAAGCACTGAGCCTTCCCATCGCCACCAAAGAAAAACCCTTTGTTACTCTCCCTGACCACAAGAAACATGCTGATAGGGAAGCCATCACTGCATTCTTTGATGCAATGGGGTATGTATGGGAAACAGGGAGGGACAAGAAGCCTGAGAAGAAGCCGACCCTCATCAAGAAATCCAAAATGCCCAGCGAGATGAACTTCATCTTCGCACACTTGATAAGCTGCATGACTGCAAAGACCGGCTCCTCTGATCAAGGCACTCAACCTCAGCAAGCAATGGGCTATCCATTGCTGAAAGGACTTCATGTTGACTGGGCCTCGATAATCTACGATGATCTTGTGCTCAGAGTAGACTCTGCTGCTGACCGACCATCATGGGTTCCATACCCAAGATTCCTCAGCGCCGTCTTCCAAACCGGCCTGAAGTATAACTACCCAAAAAATAGGAGACCTGAAACTCTCTCAGGTTGAACCTAAGGTACGTCTCTCTACTCTCTTAACTCTTCTCAATCCTCCTTCTTCTACTTCTGCAGCTCATTCAGTGGAAATCCCCACCGCTGATACCCCAGCATAAAACCTCCACTCCTTCTAGAAAAAGGAAACACTCATCTTCCCAACTTGGTTCCAAAAGGACTAAGAAAACCAAGGAGCAACCCCATAAGCAATCTCTTGCTGAAGACTCCTCAGCTCATCTTGAAGAGCTGATGGAAAGTTCCGTGGTACGCTCTGCCACAGCTGAACAAGCCACCCCTTCCATCCCAGCTTCAGCGTCTCTAAACGCTGGAGTTATAAACTTGGAAATGAACCCACCTCCTTCAGCCTCTCTACAGACTGAAGTGATTCTCAGCGGATCCAACGCTGAACCCCGCACCCAACCATCATTCTCATCCTCCATTCCTCTAACCTCTTCTTTGGTCACTCAATCTATTCCCCTATTCTCCTCAACAACCGTCATCCTCAGCGATACTACTGCTGAACATTTTCAGAGGATGATAGGACACACCACAGGACCTGCAGGTACTTCCAGTTCTCTAGGAAATATTGAAGACGACTACGAAACTTTTTCAGGACATCGAGGTTTTGACAACTTCGCCAACCCGCCTGCATGTATACACAAAATCCCACACAATTCTCTCTCTCAACCCCAAACTTCTGAGCTTTCCTCTGTTCATAAGTTAATAACTTTTCCAGGTCCTAATTTGGGGGATATCAACACCTCCCTGATGGCCCTGGAAAAAAAAGTGGAAGCTTTCACCACAACTCTCTCTGAAAATTCTTCAGCGGTTACAAACGCTGGAGAAAATCTGAAGATTTTGACCACTGAGGTCGAAAAGAAAGCCTCCAAAGCTGATTTGGAGAAGGTTGATGGTAGCATTGCTCAATTTGCTACCACCAACGTTGAACATTCAACTGCCATCAACAACACCAACACCGCTCTCACCACAAACTTTACCTCTCTGACCAATGAAGTAATATCATTGAAAATAGAGGTGAGTGCTCTTAAGACCGAGGTCTCCGCGGTCAAAGCTGATGTTGGTACTGTCAAAGAAATGATTCAGAAAGTGATCGATCGTCTGAATGCTCCAACTTGCACTCCATCGCACTTTACTCAGATTGATCGATAAGAACTTCAAAGCCTCAATCCTGCTATATCTGGCCTGGAAGACAGATTAACAGGGATTGAAAACTGTATTGGGATCTTTGGCCTTGAAGACAAGGACCCAATGCAGGTTGCCACTGGTGGTGATGAAAATTCTGTTACCTCCCCCAACCATGATGTGGAAGAGGGGGAGAAGACTAAAGAAGACCTTCCCCATAATGATGAGGGGGGAAGAAATATAAAGAAGACCTTCCCCATGCTGAGGGGGAGGGTATTGAAAAGGAAGCTGTTGCTGCCACTTCTTCAAAACCTCAGGGAGTTGAAAACCCTGAGGGAACCGAGAAGCTCGCCTCTGTATCTGAGGGGGAGCAACTCGAAGAGCAGAACATTGAAGCTGCTGCTGATGTAACCTCACCCTACGCTGAAGAATTTGAATCTGATGAAGACGATGCTAAAGGCGATGAAGCTGTAGACATCTCTGATGATGAACCACCTTCTTCTCCAAAGAATGATGATGATGACGATGATCATGATGATGACTCCTTTATCGTCAATCCTGTTCAGAAGACTACAGCTCTTAAAGGGATTTTGATAAACGAACCTTCAGGGGAGCGGACCAAGACAAAGCCTGCAGCATCTGAAGCTGACAAAGGCAAAAACAAAGGCCTTGCTGCAGAAGACAATCTGATGATCTTGCTTCAAAAGCCAGTTTGTCAGGTACACTACCTCCTATTCCCTTACACTGCATCCCTCCTCTATCCCTTCTCAATCTCAATCCTTCTATCCATAAAACCTCTATACACTTAACCACATTCTTTCTCTATCTCTTTCATTCCCAAGACTTACTTAAACGATCGCTATATTTCAGCAAGTCCTCTCCCCTGCTTGAGGATTCAGCTGAAGCTCCCACGAGTACAACAATAATCCCAGCTCTCAATGTTGAAGAAATAATCCCAGTCTTGGATTTGATCTCTGAGACTGATGAACCTGAAGAACAGCTGCTCTCTCACCAAAATAGACTTTCCTTGGCTCCTCAAAAGCTGAGTGAAGAGGATCAAGAAAAGAGAGATGCAATGATCAAGAGATTCTAAGATCAACGAATCATCCTGAAGCGTGATCAACTTCCTTCTATTCCTCCAAAGTTCAGACTTTCACAAAAGGAATACCAGGATCACCTCAGAGCTGAAAGGTTAATCGCTGAAAGAAGGGAAGCTGAAGAAAAAGACAGAGAACTCGCCATCCAGCTTACTCAACAATCAGTGAAAGATCCCTCGCTGAAAATAACTCCAATCGAAGTTCAACGTCAGCTATGGGAAGACGCCAAGAAGATCGTTGAAGAAAAGAGAACTGTGTCTCAATCTACTTTAAACTGGTGCAAAGAAAAGGTACACTTCAGATATCGACCTGCCAGAATCAACAAGGTACATATCACTGGAAAATCAACCCTCAGAGTTTCAATCGTTGAAATCGAGATATTCAGAGAGAACGGATAGTACGAAAAATTCTATGTTGAAGCCATCACGAAGTACGGTCTCTCTGAATGGTTGGAGATCAGATTAGCCATCCAGAAGTCTCAATCTAAGTACAAGGATCATGTCGAAAAGCTGATAAATCAACAGATCGACTTAGTCTCTTCTTGTGTGGATATTCCTCCTCCCCCTCCTCTCGCAAATCAGAAAAGAAGGGCCTCTGCAAAGAAAAAGTCTAAACCTTCAGACTCAGGTCCTCCTATACGGAACGAAACAGGTATTGGTTTTTCTCGTGCTGAATTTCTTGGTCCAGAACCTGACCTTTCCGTACTTGACACATCTCTTCCTCCTGGTGAGACTTTCATCCCTGGAAAAGTCATAAGCAAACCCTATGGGATATTCTTTATTGACTATGGTGGACGACAACGTTTTCAACGTATCTTTGAGCTTCCCATCACTCCCATCGAACAGCTGAAAGATCTCATCTACTGGTGTGAATTCAAACGCGACATTCAGGCACGACATCTTAAACCCTTGATTTTTGAAGAAGCTCTGAACAAAAAGAATCAAGGAGTAACGGTTCCTGACTGGATGATTCCCACATCAAAGACCCTTGATGAACTTCTCATTAAGGAAGAACCTCTATAAGCTGATAAGATCGCCTTATTCTTCTATTTTATCCGTTATTCTTTTGTACTTGTAATTTATTTCGCTTGTACTTATAATTTTTTCACTTCCCTTTGTAATCTGATACGAAGTTTAAAGAAAGATTTCAGCGAAAGTACTTAACTCCATCCGTACAGAAAAGATCCCAGAAAACAGTAAAAGGGACAAATAATTTATGAGTTCTTTTTATCCTTATGTTTTCATAGAATAGCAATTTTCTCTATTGCTATGTCATAATCAAATAGGGGGAGATTGTTGATCCAAACCATCAGTGATTTGATAATGACCCTCTTATAAACATTTAATGAAAATTGTAAGTAAACAATATGTATCAGAGTTTCACTATCGATGATGTACTAAGACTAATTCAGTACCGCTGATAGGAACTCTTGTTCTTTAGATTAAACATTCAGCGAACACTGTTCACCATAATGCTCTGAGCCTGTTCAGTCCTTATGATGATCGCTGATAAGTTAGTTGTTTACTTATGATCCCTGAAGACAAGTTTGACGTCAACATAGGTTCTACGCTGAAGTCGAAGATCAAGCTCAAGAACCAGCGACAAGTCTCCTAAGGAACTGATGCGGATCAGCGAAGACTCAGATTTGTCCACTTAACGTGAAGTATCAAGTACAAGACTTCAGCTATCGCTGGACTTTGTCATTCACTGATATAGAATGATAAAGCTCTGATTCAACGAAAGTTGTTCATGAAGTCCTCCGTACAAAGTACTTTTGTCTTAACCACCCTTGCACGACTCCGTACGATATGTCAGAAAGGAACCTCCTTATTGTCTGAAATCGTACAACCACTCTGATACTACACTGTTCAAACATGCGGCTACTAAGGTTGTCAACTAAAGTCAGACCCAACAACCAATGAGCTACTGCCATGTGTAAAGTATAAACTGCCATGCATTAAATGCATGCAGTATATAAGAAGGACTCCAGCTTCATTCTTGAAGCACTTGCTATCTCTGGTCAAGTCATCTTCTTATCTTGAGATAGGTTATTATTAGTAATTTCCTTCTCTTTCTTAGTGCAAGAAACCTTAGTGTTCCAACTTGTTTAGATTAGGATTTATTCCTTATCTTGTTCCGCAACAAGCTGTAAATTGTTAATGATTTATCAATAAACAATTTAGAAAGAAAAATCTGTGTATTTGTATTCAACCCCCCCCCCCCCCTTCTACAAACTTGTATAGCCCTTCGGGACCAACAAATCCTTTTCTTGGGTCTCAGCTATTCCCATAAACACTTTGCCTCCTTCTGAACCCTCAACCTCTAAAAATCCATCCACTTCAAATCAACAATCAGTGAAAGAGACAGCATCCGAACCTCAACAACTCTTGCCTGGTATACCTGACACTATCGTTGTTGAAGCCTCTTCTTCAGCACCTCCATAAATCCGTTCTGAGCTAGAGATTCAAGCTCCTACTCAGCGATGAACATTAAATCACCCAATCGATCAAATTCTAGGTGATCCAAACACAGGTGTTCAGACTCGACGAAGTTCAGGTAATATCTGTTTATTTGTTAACTTTATTTCTCTGATTGAACCAAAGAAAACTGATGATGCCCTTATAGATCCAAACTGGGTCAGTGCTAGGCAAGAAGAGCTAACTGAATTTCAAAGAAACAAAGTTTGGGATCTTGTCCCCAGACCATCTAACAAAACTGTTATAGGCACCAAGTGGGTGTATCAAAAAAAGTTAGATGAATTTGAAACTGTAACCCACAATAAAGCTTGACTAGTTTCTCAGGGATACAGACAAGAGGAAGGCATAGACTATGATGAAGCCTTTGCCCCAGTGGCAATACTTGAAGCAATTCGACTATTTTTAGCCTATGTAATTCACACATACTTCAAAGTTCATCAAATGGATGTCAAGTCAGCATTCCTTAATGGAAAGCTGAATGAAGAAGTTTATGTTGAACAACCCCCAGGATTCACTGGTCCTAAGCATCCAGAATATGTCTATAAGCTGGATAAGGCCCTCTATGGCTTCAAACAAGCACCTCGTGCATGCTATGACACTTTATCTTCCTTTCTTATTGCTGGAAAATTTGAACGTGGTTAAATAGATAGCACTTTATTTTTCAGAAAAGTTAAAGGTCATATTATTGTTGTTCAAATATATGTCGATGATATTATATTTGGTTCTACTAACCCTCTTCTGTCTACTTGATTCGCTGAACCAATGAAAAATGAATACAAGATGAGTATGATGGGTGAAATAACATACTACCTTGGACATTAGATAAAACAAAGTGATAAAGGAACTTTTATCCATCAAGGTAAGTACTTTAAAGATATGCTGAAGAAATTCGATCTTAGTCAAAGTTCAGCTATGAAAACTCCTATGGCACCTCCGCTGACACTTAACAAGGATCCCTCTAGAAAACCTGTTAATGTCACTGCCTATAGAGGAATGCTCGACTCTCTTCTCTATCTTACAGTGAGTCGTCCTGATATCATGTATTATACTTGTATTTATGCACGATATCAATATAAACCCAAAGAATCACATCTGATCGTTGTAAAGCGAATCTTCATATATCTGAAGGGTACACCCACCCTAGGTCTTTGGTATCCCAAAGATTTAGGGTTTGATCTAACTGCCTATTCAGATAGTTATTTTACAGGTTGCAAATTGGATAGAAAAAGCACCACAGGAGGCTGTCAGCTCCTGGGTGGAAAGCTGGTGAGTTGGACAAGTAAAAAGCAAAACTCAATGTCCACCTCAACCGCTGAAGTTGGGTATGTAGCCATTGGTAGTTGTTGTGCTCAGGTGTTATGGATGAGAAATCAGCTATTGGACTATGACCTTCAGCTATCAAAGATCTCTATTGCCACAACACTAGTGCCATCGCTATAGAAAACAACCCAGTGCTACACTAAAAGACCAAACACATCGACATCATATATCATTTTATCAGAGATCATGTGATGAATGGAGACAATGAACTTCATTTTATTCCAACTGAATATCAGTTAGCTGATTTGTTTACCAAACCTCTTGATCAGACAAGATTTAACTTTCTCATCAACAAGCTTGGAATGCTGAACCTTGAAGAATAACTCTTCAGCGGTGAAATATTTTATCAGCAATCAGGTTCTATCTCTTCTGTTCATCTTATAATCCTTGAATAAATGTTCTCTGATACTAAGGTATGTTCTCTATCCTAGATCACTGAAGTTTTCTTCAGCAAGATGTTTTTCAAAGGAAAGATCGATCACTGACATTTCTCTATTAGGGATCCTTTTTGAAAAAGATAAACTCATAATTGATATTTCTCATCAGTGATCATTCAAAATACCTTTGCATTTAAACAGAATTTGAACCTAAGACTTGATCTACAAACCTTCAAGACAAGTTCATACTTCTTCTCCTTAATGCTTTTTGAACACCAAAAACTCTTCTTTTGATCTTAAATCTTTGTTTACAAAGATCAAAATGTATTTTTATTCTTAAAAGATCATACTCTTTCATGATTTTATCTTAAAAACCTTAAAACGTTTTCTTAAGTTTAAAAACCTTCTTTAAACTTTCTCTCTCTTCTTAAATACATTTTTCCAGAATCCTTCCTTAAAAGGAAACTGGTAAAACATAGTTTTCTACCAGTTTTAACATTCTTTAAACTGGAAAAACTTCTTTTACAAAGTTCTTTCCTTAAACGAAAACTGGTAAAACCCTAATTTATTGTCTTTGGAAATCTTTCCTAACCAAGAAAGTTTGTTCTTCTTCTCCTTTGTTCTATTTTTTTCTCAGAAATTGCCCAAGCTACAACAATGGTGAAAACAAAGAATGCCAGGTTTGAGCTAAACCAAGTGCAATTCGTTGCAAACAACCACCTCGCACTACTTCACTTCCCTGAGAAGAAACCATGCCTTCACCTAGCTGACACTGTCACTCTCCTCCACAACTCGCACATTTTCTATGCTCTCGCTATTGCCCCATCAGCTCACCAAAACCTACTTCAATAGTTCTGGTACACTGCTGAACGTACCGAAGTTACGCTCAAATCAAAGAAGAAGGTCATAGTAATTGCCTTCCAGACTGAACTGGGATAAGGCAATATCACTGCAAATGGTATTCACTCTGCCCTACATATGCCAGTGGGACCCTTCGTCCCTCCCACTGAAGATGAACTCATTAGGTTTCTTGTCCTCATGGGCTACACATGGGATCCTAAGCCCCGCACTCCTGAAATCCCTGATAAGAAGCTTACAAAAATCTTAAGGCCAAAATGCCTTCAGAGTTGAATTTCCTCTTCTCCCACATTATCTCTTCCATGAGTGGGAAGACTGGATCGCTGGACCAGGCCAATCGCTACCAGCTGCAGATGGGGTACAATATCATCACTGGGCATAACATTGGCTACATCAGAACGATCTTTGACGATATGATGGTCAAAGTCCATACATACGTTTCGTCTCAGTAATCCTTCCCTTCTTCCAAAACGAGCAATACCCATTAGAGGGTGATTACCAACTCCCTCAGCCAGAAGTTAGAATCCTTGACATCGTCTCAGTGCTCCTTGCCTTCTTCCAAAAGGAGCAATACCCATCAGAGGGTGAGAACTGAAGGTACCATACATACGTTTCTCTCTGCCCTTACTCAACTTCTTCTACCCTTTTCTTCTATTTCTCAGGCGACTATGTCTGCGGTACAACCCCCGCAGCTTCCCAAGTTGCCACCTCCATCTCCTCAGTGAAGAGGAAACAATCACAAGCCCCTCTTGGCCACTCTAAGAAGGCCAAGAGAGTTAATAAGAAGAAAACACCCCATCATCATCAACAACAACATTAGGGGTCGCCTCTTCACAGACGACTCTTGAAACCTTCATGGTACGCTCCACCATACCTGACACTGCTACTACAACCACATCAGCGAGCTTCTTAATTGCTGATGTATCACTGATAACTACCCTACCGCTCTCAGTGCCTCAAAGCACTGGCGAGTTCGATTTCGGCAATGTCAGTGCCACTCCGCAACACTGCACGACCTTCTCTACACCTCTTGCTTTTCCAACTATTTATTTGGTCAACACATCTACCATACCAGCGACAACAACGGTTGCTGACGTACAAGAAACGCTACTACAGGATCTCATCTGCAGCAATGCTACAGGACCTGATGGTCTCCCTCTCGGGGGCTCTCAGAGTATGCCACAAACGTCATTGTCTCCCTTGGAGCATGACATGTTTTACTATGGCGGGAGTAGTCATTTTGACAAATTCTTGCAGCCATCAGGTACTCCACATACACTACCCTTCTCTTCTCTTCTCACACCCTTCCCAATTTTGAGCTTTCATTTGCTCAAAGTTCCTCTTTTCTTACAGGTCCTAATTTGGGCACAATCACTGCCTCTATCAAGGAGGTCAGTTATCGAGTGGACTCTCTCACCATCAACATCTCCAATGACACCACCACCATTAACTCAGCAGGGGACACGCTGAAAGAGATCTCCACTTCCTTCTCCTCCAAGATTGACAACTCTCAGCTTTCTGCCTTGAAGGACGAGGTGACAAATTTGAAGAAGGATGAGGAGACTAACTCCTCATCCCTACGTTCACTGACCTCCACTGTCTCCACTCTCAGCACTATAGTTGGATCCTTGCAAGGTTGTGTCTCCGACCTCAGCACCAAGGTCGAAAATACCCACTCCCTCCTCTCCTCAATTTTAGATAAATTGAATGCACCAGTGCTCACTCCCGATCCTTCCTTCACCAACGACGATCGTCAGAAGCTAGGGTTTTTGGCAGAGTTTGTATTGAAGTCCACCGAAGCGATCCCTGGCCTAGAAGCCAGGGTGGAAAAACTCGAGGCAACCCATTCCTCAACCTCAGTGGCTTCTAGCCTAGAAGACAGGAACACTGAGGGTGCAGCTAATGCTGGTGCTGATGATGTGCTTTCTACTCCCCCGAATGATGATAACAAGAGGGGGGGAGTGAAAAAGAAGACCCTCCTCATGCTGAGGGGGAGGGAAATGTTGAAGAGCCTCCTCAAGCTGAGGGGGAGGTTGAAAAAAATCCAACTCCTCTTTCCTCTCCCTGGAATAAACCAATAGACATTGCCTGTGAAGAGGAAGATGATGAAGAAGAGGAGGAAGAGGACTTGGGAATCCAAGAAGAAGAACCCTCAAACAACCTTGGTGGAGAAAATGATGACGATGATGATGATGATGAACCAAACTTTTGGTTCAAACCTGCCTCCATCAGGGTTCCTACTCAAAAGGGGGTCGAACTCAAAAAAGAAGGGGAGAAGACTAGAAATCTCCCTCGAAGAAATCTTCCCAGGGAAAGCAAAAACAAATCGCTGCTTCTGGGAACCTCAAGATTTGCTTCAACGCTGAGGAAGTGCAACCTTCTCAAGTATGCCTTGCTATTATTCCTAACACTGCTTCTATCCTCTCTCACCTCAAACCTCTCCTATACACGTAGCCAAATTTTTTATCTCTTTCTCTTCCCCAAAAGAAATCTAACTTTTGTTTCTTTCGATTCAGCTAGTCCTCTCCCCTGCTTAAGCGATGAGCTGAAGAACCCCAACAACAAACAATAATCACAATACCTATTGCTGATGACCTTCAAATAATCCCAGTCTCAGTGATGGAGACTGAAGAACAAGAACAGGAAGAAGAACTGCTGAGTCATCCAAACACACCCTCATGACCTTTTCAAAGGTCTGAGGATGAAGACAAAGAAAGAAGATCAACAATGATCCGTCACTTAGAGAGTCAACGTCTACGAGTCCCTCCTCAACCTGGTCTAGAGTTCCTAACCCCGGAAGAATTGGAAGAATCTATTAGGGTTGAGCAACTCCTCGCTGAATGCCAAACAGACAAGCTATTTGCCCTTAAGGTAGCTCAGAGCTCAGTTTATGATAAGAAACTAAAGAAGCATCCGATCAGAGTTCAGAAACAACTCCTGAAAGACGTTGAGAAGGAAGCCTGGAAAAGAGCAGTCAGTGATCCCATGATGGAATGGTGCAGAGACAAGGTAGATCACAAATTATATCCAAGTCGAATCATAAACGTGAACCTGAAGGGAAAAACAGTAAAGAAGTCAGTGACGGTGGAACTCACAATATTCAAAGAGAACGACTCGTCGTAGAGATTCTACATGTCGAAATTGAAACTCTTTGGTCTCGATGAATGGCTTGAAGTCAAGAGTGCAATTCAAAAGTCCAAGTCCAAGTTCAAATCCCATGTGGAGAACTTCTTGAACTTGCACATCAACAAAGTCACATCCAGAATGGTTCTGCCTCCTCCTCCAGCTCTTCTTCAAAATCGAAGACCTGCTCCAGCCAAGAGAAAGCGAGCATCAACCTCTAGAGAGCCTGCTATCAGAAATGAAACCGGAATAGAATTATCAAGAGAAGCAGTGCTCGGACCTCCACCTGATCTCTCAGCTTTAAACTTATCACTGCCACCAGGTGGACCATTCAAACTTGGGCAAGTGATAAGTGACCCTTATGGAATCATATTCCCTTACTGGAATGGAAATATTTGCTTACAACGATTCTTAGAATTACCTATCTGCCCAGTCCAACAACTCAAGAATCTCATCCACGGAAGGGAACAAGGCGAAGTGGTTCATGACTGGATGATCCCTGAAACTGACTCCTTTGACGAGATGCTCTTCAAAGATGAACCTCTATAGCTGAAGATTTCCCTTTTTGTACTCTCCTGTTATTTTTCAGTAGTTACTTTTAGTACTTGTAATTTTTACTTCACTTGTACTTGTAATTTTTCAAACTTCCCTTGTAAACTTATTACGAAGTTAAATGAAAATTTTAGTGAAGTACTTTACTCCATTCAGTACTAAAAAAGATCCCTGAAAACAGTAAACGGGACATGCCTCTATGAGTCACATTTATCCTTATGTTTTTAATACTTAGAAATTTTCTTTTGTTGCTTTGTCATCATCAAATAGGGGGAGATTGTTGATCCAAACTCTCTCAGTGATTTGATGATGACCCTTAGAATAACTTAGTGAAAATTACAAATAGCATATGTATGTATTAATGTTTTGCCATCAACAATAACATACTGAGCATGTTTAGTATCGATGATAGTACTCACTGTTTTAACTTCATAAACTCAGTGATGAATGTCCATCAGTGATAACCTGAGCCTGTTAACTTATAACTGATGATCGCCGATAGTTTCATTTTTAAGCAATGTTGTTTGTAATCCCTGAAGACAAGTTTCGCGACAAAGAGTTCATCACTGATATCAAAGACAAAGCTGATGAACAAGTGACAAGACTACTAATGATCTAATGCGGACATCAGTGAAACCAACACAAGTCCACACACGCGACATTTCAAGAAGAAGACTTCAGCGATAGCTGACTTACCTCAGGTCTTCTCTGATGGAAGATCTACTCAGAGATCGTTGACCATGAAGCTTCAACTTCAAGAAATGTTTGTCTTGTCTACTTGCACACTTCGTACGATTTGTTAAAAGGGACACGCCTTTGTCCAAGATTGTACAACCACTCTGCCACTACACTGTTCACCATATGGCCCAAAGCATGTTGTGCAAAAAGTCAGAAGCATGCACCTAACCATACGATGACACGTGTAAAGTCCTCCTGCCATGCATTTAATGCATCGTGTATAAATAGAAGGAATGCTCATTCAGTTTGAAGGTGGTCTCTCCCTCAACAACGTAGTGCATAGAAAAATATCTTCATTTTTTCTATACCTCCTTTTCTCTCTATTTCTTGTGCAAGAACACTTAGTGATTCTCAAGTTTGTTTAGATTAGATTCTACTTAATCTTATTCCGCTGCAAACTATAAATTGTGTTTGATTTAACAATAAACAATTTAGAAAACCAAAATCTTGTGTTTGTATTCAACCCCCCCCCCCCCCCCCTTCTACGAACTGTTTACTTGTATAACCCCTTCAGGACCAACAAAATCCAATGTGGTTGTAGTGAGTGCAATTACATTAAATGGGTGTGAATTTGATATGAGAATAGTCGGTTAATGAACAATAGAATCAATATGTGTGTATATATATGTATGTAATTTTGTGTAATTGATGTGTATATGTATGTATGTAATCGATATATGTATATGTATGTAATAGATATATCGCCATTGTATATATTGGTAATTTAAATGTAATCGACATATATATGTATGTCATTGATATATGTGACTAGTGAATATATGTACGTATGTAATCGATATATGGATATGTATATATAGATATATGAATGTAATCAATATACGTATGAATGTATATGTAAGTATATTGCATAGATATATGTAATATGTAATATGTGTACATATGGTATGAATATTAATTTTTACGGATAAAAAAACAAAAAAACAAAAACCAAAAACGCAAAAATAATGAAAACTCTACTAATGATCTGCCACTATTTTTGGTGGACTTTCAATGAATACCTGTATCTGCTAGTGATCAGACGAAAATACTAAGATTTAAGAAAAATAAAGTGAAGAAATCAGACATTGATATCCGTCGGTAAAACCGATTTATATGGTTTAATTTATTATGTTTAAGAAATTTATTTTAGTATTTATCAAGGCATATTGACATTCGCTGTTTAAATTTAAGAATTTGAGTGAATGATGATGTGTTTGTCAAACTATTACATTCTAAGTGGTGTGTGACACATGGCATTGAAGAAAAAAACAATTAGTATATGTTAAATCAAGCCCAATAATATAAACAAGTTCTTGAATTACCTGATACGATGCATCTTTTTAGGCATGGTTGAAAATAACATCTATGAGTTCAGTATTGGCATGGCATACGGAGCTCTTTGTGGTCGTAAACGTCGAACACCTACGAATTGGAACGAAATAGGTAAACGGGGAGTTGAAGGGTCATAATTGGATCAAATCACAACTTAAGAAGTTGAAGTCGCTCGTCAAAGAGTGAAAGAGGCACAATCGCGGTAAAGAGTTATGTGGATTGACGTCGTATGCCATTGGAATTTTAGTTAGCTTATCAAGTTTTCCTAAAAGAAATTATTCGTTACGGGGTACACGTCGTTTCGGGGTTAAATAAAAGCTTCACTCACTTTATATTGGACATTTGAAGTACTGGAGCGAGTTGGTGAGGTAATGTATCGTCTCGCGTTACCTCCCTAGTTAGCTCATGTTCATGATGTTTTTTATGTATCAGTGCCCCGTGGTTATCGAGATCATCCATTGAATGTCATCGATTATCCGCTTGACAAAATTGAGCTAAATTTAACTTAGGTCGAGGAACCGAAAGTTGTTGTCAGACGTGAAGAAATAAAAATTTGCCACCGATCGATAAAGTCTTGTGGAAAGTGAAGCAACATGAGAAATGGAAGAATCGATGAAAAAGCAATATCTGCAACTCTTTGAAGGTACATAAATTCATAACTCTAAACTCAATTTCGGTGAAATATTTGTAGACATAAGGATTTTTAATTTTAAAGATTGTATCTGTAATAATAACCTATGCCTTTAAATGTAGTCATCTTTGTAAGGTTGTGGTCAAAGTGTGAAAAAGGGAGCTTAAGAACTTTGTTGCAAATTCTGAAAGGTATAGAAGGGGTGAAATCCCTAAACCTGTCATTTGTGGCTGTTGTATCGTGAAAAGATAAGGGAGGAGAAGGCTGAGAGATTTTTGTGCAATTGTTGGTGCATGAAGGAAGAAATCTTGAGGAAATCATCTTCTACAAGCTAAGCCTCGCACACTAATTTCCCCAATGATTCTTTGTGTATGAATTTGTTTCGGGAAAAGATTCATTTTAGTCACTGTGTCTTCACTATTTGAGATTGATGGAAAATTGATTCAACGTTCAATGTTACTGTCTTGTTATTGTTATTGGATGACTAATAAGACTTAGGGTACTAATCCTTTTGGTATTGGGATTGATTTAGGATAAACACCCTTAGCTTAAATCAGTCCAGGATGTTCCGTGTTTGGGAATCGCCATTACACGAACAGGGCTTTAACCGGGAACCATGTGTTACCCGGGTGGTTTTAATCGGGAAATGAGTAATTCCCGAGTAGTGTTAATCAAAACCTGGAAAGAACCCGGTAGAGAGGTATCCGGGACTCGGGAGAAACCTGGTAAAAGGGAATCCGGGAATCTGATGAAACCCGGTAAAGGAGTAGCCACGAATGGGGTAAAACCCGGAAGTCTGGGGTTCGGGAAACTGAGAAAACCCGGTCTGGGTTCTGATCGGGAATTGGGGGAACCCGGATAGGATTATCTGGAAGCTAAGTGAAATCCGGATAGGGTTTAGTTGTGATCTATTTGGTCGAATTGTAGGTGTTCGATTCGATTGAAAGTGAGATTCGGTGTATGTCGGATTTCCAACATTCAGGTGACTTCTCCCAAACCTTTTTACGTTAAATGTGATGATAAACATTTTGAACACTGATTATGGTATGACGTACGAACATGGTTTTATTCACGAATGCACAAATATTTATTGCATGAAATGAATATCTTGGGAACGTTGCTCACACATGTTATGGAATTGTTTACACGATATTGTCCTTATTTGACATGCCTATTTAGAGTCAGGTTGCACAGTGGAATTAGTGTACCTTGGGATTTCACAAATCTCTTGGGAGTTGGTTTATATACCCCGTATCCATGGTATATGTTTCCTGTATACATGGGAGTGGAGAGTCTGCTTGGGCCCCGGGGGCGAAAGAGGAGTCTGTTTGGGCCCCGATCGCGGATGCTATCGTTTGGTGGGATTGGTCTATGAACACTATGCAAATACCTATGTGTGATGTTGGATTGTTTTGATGGGCCTGATGGTGGTTGAACCACTGTTTTATATTCAATTATTGTTTAAATTGTTTTTGGGAGAGAATTCACTAGACCTCACGGTCTAACCCTCGCTTTTTCAAAACTAAAACCATAAGAGAGTTAGTGGTGTCTCTTCCAAAGGGATAGAGAAGATTTGAAGGCATTGATATGAAGATTCCAAGGATAGATCACTATAGCATTATACGTTTAGTTTTAGACATCTCGGCTGTGGAAGTGTGTTTCCGCTGCCAAATGCTAAAGCTCTAAACTGATTTGAGATGTGTTGGGACCCTTTATGGGCTTATTTTATCTATGTTATGTTATGGTTTTCGGTTTGTTACAAATGGTATCAGAGCCATAGTTAAGGGATTTAGGTAACCGGATGGGCCTAAACTTAAACTGTAGGATGAGGGACACAATCGAGATATAGGAAGTCTTTAGGGAAGACCATTATCATCGAAAATCATGATGATGGTAGTGAGGACTTTCATGTAAGGTAAGCTCAAAATCGTATCTGGCCAATGCCATTATGAACTTATACGTGCATGAGTATGCTCAATTTCTATTATTGAGAAGATCTATGGGTGTGGTAGTATGTAGTGAGTTCTAACCTTGCAATGATAGCAAAGGATTGATGGGTCATGAGAAATCGCTTATGATGTAATGTTTATACCTTCCAGAGGAAGTGTATTCGGAATGTCAATGAACCGACTAGGGGCAGAACTTCTGGGGTTTAAAAGGGATGAATGACTGATTAACGGTAAACTCCTTGATTCTAGTGGGTCCCCGTTCTTGGAATTGATGTGTCAATCAGTTGGGATAGGAAGAGAGGACTGTGTTTGAATCTTGAAAGCTTCAATTCAAGATCTGGTAAAGGAATTGATCCTTTGACTCTTTAGCCAAGCGGTATAGTGGCAAGGATAATGAAGGAAAAAATATCGATGGTGAATTGAAGTATGCGTAAGAGTAGAATGTGAGGTAATTGGTCATTTATCGACCTGAAGGAGATCAAAGATTGAAACCGCACGAATTGTAGATCATTGGTCTGTATGGAAACGGGGTTAAGTGGTCGAACAGGTAGGGTGTGAAGCACCTGTACAATAAGTTGTTGTGAGTACAACGGCTGACCTTGTTAGAGTGAATAGCCTTCAATTGCAAATTGAGTTTCATGCATTGTGTCTTTAAATTAGTTATATGAGCTCTTTCATGCTAAAAAGTATATCCGTGCATAACGAGTTTTGGAAATAAGTCGACGTGTGCAAGCGTGTGTTTGAAGAAAGAGACAAACTTGTTTACGTTGCACGATAAAATCCTAAATTTAGTGAATTGTAAATTATTTCACCTATATTCATGTTGAGATAATTTTCGTTGTGAAAATCATGAAAATGTTTGACTGCAAAGTTTTTATAACCGAAATGATTATTGACACGTTATTGCCATGTAAAGGAGCGTGGGAGTCGACTGACTCACTTTGTGTAAGAGATTTCATTCGGAACTTTTCTAGTCGTATTGGAAAAGTTTCATTGGATACATTTTCGTTTGTGTCGACATTGTTTTGGTTGGACAATGTTGTGGTTTATCGTGGGGTTGCATGTAAGCAATCCTTGTGGTCGCCGTGTTTACTATTCAACGTGGGTGGTGTTGTGTCATGCATACTCAAGCTTGTTCCGTGTTATCGTACCTATTGATTTTTCCAAATATGCAAAATGATTTAAATAATTGTGTTGTCATGTATTAAAGGTTATGAACTCGCTAGGTCGTAGAGGATATTACAATTAAGAACAAGGAAAGGTTTCGAAAATGGAAATTGTTTGATTGATCCGATTATGGTCGAGTTATGACCTTAGTGTTTTGTTAGAGGAGAACGGGAAAAGCGGTAGTATCGGACAATGAATTTGGTAATGTTCATGTATTGTAACTTATACTCTTGTTCGATAACGTGCGATGTGGTTGTCTGTGAGTGGGTAGACCCATGATGAAGTTTGAAGTTGTTGAGATGCTCTTAATAGTAGCATGTTAATAAGTAGTCTATTGTACTCTGATGAAAGGTTATCGGCTTTGAACCAGAGTAATGTGTGGCGTTGTAAATAGACTACGTACTAAGTAAGTTTTATTCCTTAAACTTTTAAGGACTATGGGGAACAGAGTTAGTTATGATGCATTGGAAGAAGTAGATTCCTTAACAAACCATCCCAAACATGCACCGTATAACACAAATTACATGCCAAACATATACAACAAAAGATACATATTATATCACATACGGTCCCTTGGTCTCAAAACTATACATTACATATAGTACAAACTTTTCGCTAATAATTTACATCACAACTAACAAGACTATTGATTTCAAAACACTTCATGAAAACTTCATAAACACACAGCTTCCAAAAGCATATCATAATTTATCCTTTCTTTTGCTTCCATCTGCTCCTTAACCTGGAATACATATTTTTGAAAATAAAATGAAGGTTAGACCAATTGGTCTAAGTGAGAAAATACCTGTCAGTTTAGAAATCATTTTGTAAAATACAGATATACAACAAGTATTTGAATACCAAGCATGACTCGTTTGCACTGTGTACAACTCTTTAACATGTCCATATTAGTTGGTTCCGCTAAACCAACAAATCAATTTACTCCGCTGCACTAACATACAGCAACTTCGTTGTCCCTCCGTACAACCAAACTCCACCGGCCCTAAGTCCAGCCAACGTGCAATTGTGTAGTGTAATGCATATATAAATACAACATCCATCTCAATATATCATATTTCAATCATAAGAACATGATCACACTGCCTACCACATATTTATCCAGTATATATGTATTCCAGTTTGAAAATGATTGAAGCAAAACTCACCTGAAAGAAATAACGCAACTAAGACCTTCTCTTGAAAATTCACGGGGATTGTACTTTTCAACAAACTCCATCGAATCTGAATTACATAAAATACATATAACTATTTACCACATAAAACTAAATGATAGGCTAAGAATCCTAAATAAGCCTATCATACCCTTACCCAGAAAACACTCATAAATGTCCCTTTTCGGCGACTTAGCACAGTGGTCCCGCTACCTAGTTAGTGGGTGGGGTCAACGGGCAACACCCTTGCGGGGACTTATCCGGATAACTCACCCGAAAACCCTTATCCGAAACCCAAATATGAGAATTTTTCCAGAAACAAACACCCGGAAAACAATCCGGAATTGCAAACCATCCGATACTTTGGTATCCGGAAAATCTCAATCGAAAACCCATATCTGGAAAGTCAAGGAATCTAGAAAACCTATCAAGACAAACTCATCGGAAAATGCTGAATTTAAACCACATCCGGAAACCTAGAAGAATCTAGATAAATCAAATTCGGACGATGTCCGAACCCAGACTCGATCGAAACTGCTTAAAACTTGAAATTTAACGAAACTAAACCAATAGAAACTTGATACTAGGAATTATGAACACAATTTGAAAAGAAATAAACCTGGAAATCGAATTCGTGAACTCAATCGATCGAATCTTCTCTGCTTTCTCTCGGCTCCAAAACACACACTCAATCACTTCTAGAAACCAACTTAATGGAGGTAATAATGAGGTGTTGGCTTATATATTAAGCCAAATTTGAGAATAGGGACTTGAACTATACTAAAATAAAAATATACCCTTAAAATTACACAACCAACCCCAAACTTACCCCAAACTAATAAAATAAACTAAATAAATAAAACGGGACCCAAAATAAAAATACGAACTTACCCGAGACATTACAATTCCGTTGGGAATCCTTAGTGTCGGTGAGATGGTCGAAGCATCACCATGTCGATGGTTGATGTTGAGGTCAGCGACAATTTAAAGTGTCCGGTATTAAGGTCTTGGTTAGGAGACTAAGATTCGAGAAGAAATTCTGGTGCGGTTATTTTGCCGATTTTAGACGAGGAAGTGAGGGGTCATTGGGAAAGGTATATATGTGGTGTGATGTTGGACCACCTAGTGTGGGCGTTATGAAAGTGGAAGATAACTATTGTAGCTATGTGATTTCCTAAGAGTTTTTGTGATAACCCATATAGAAACGAAGTAATTAGCACCACTGAAGTGGGTGTGCATTGATAATATTGATCTGAACAGGGAATGTGTCTTATCTTCTTGAACTACATGAACTTGTTTCTTGTTGATCGTGGTGAGTCGATGAGGGTCGAGGACTTGTACGAGTGGGTTAGATGATCATGATTTTATGGTTCATCTGGATTCGAGAAAGTCAAAGTCGTGAAATGACTTTATTTCGAATATATTTAAGTTATGAATGGTATGAAAAAGGCGATATCTATTAGGCGTGTAAAAAGGAATCGTGAAGAATATGTTCGTGGTATGATATCGTGGTGTGATAGTTGTGTGATTAAGTCAGTGACCTTCTTCGCCAAGGTAGACATGTAATTCACTGATGTGGTAATGGATTCCTGTGAAATTTAGTGATGGATTGGTGTTGCTATTACGAGATAAGTGTAGATGGAAATCTCAGCTAGGAGATTTCCGAGGAGGTTATCAAGGGCGGCAAGTATACTTGATTGTGGTGTACGAATTGTGAGGCGATATTATGTTATTGCTATTTGAGAGAAAATGATTGAATGGTGATCGGCGACTACCTAAAGGAATGGCTCGGATTCTTCTCGGTTGTCTTGCATTTGGGGTATGTTTATCTTGCTCTAATTGGATATTAGTGGGAATGTCATACTCGAGGAATTGTGGTAGTTTGTAGAAGATTTGAAATGTAATTGGGAATGTTGAAAGATTCCTTGTGGATAAGAGAATCTGGGTGGATAGGGTCCATTAGGAGAGCATGAAATGCGGTGGAACCGTTTGGTGGGGCGAAACATAGGATTGACGTATCTTTAGTTTGGAACTGGTGGAATTTGAGTATGTAATGATGGGTGATCGGTGCTCCATACAAGCACGAAAGAAAGTGAAGATGGTATATCAGAACTTGTGGATAAACCTAAGGTGGGGAGTTTCCAGGAGACACATAAAATGTGGGTTTATGTTTAAAGACTTGTTATTTGGTGATATATGAACTCCTTGTGAGAGTATAAGGAAAGGATTATGGTGTATGCCATAGTAAATGTAAAGCCCGTACCCCGGTATGTAATTTCTTTTATTAATTCTTTTCTTTTAAGTTGGATTTAATGTGGTTTCCATTAGCGGGGTTAGTCGAACCGGACCAAAAAGTTAAATGAGTCAACCTTTTTGGGTTTTTGCAAGGAAAGGAAAGTTGAGGGGCTAATTGGGGCATTTCACCAAAGTTTGGCAAGGGATCAGCCAAGAGACCCTCCCTTCCTCTTCCCCTTTGGTTTCATGCTAGTAACTCCCCAAGAACCCTTTAGTCATTCCCCCCTCCCCCTTTTGGTGGTGTTCGGCCGAGAGAGAGGGAAACCGGAGAGAGAGAGGGAAAGGGAGTGTGGTCGCCGGCGAGAGGAGAGAGAGGGAGAGTGTTCGCCGGAGAGTGAGAGATGCCGGGAAGGAGAGGAACGCCGCTGCTTGCTACCGGAATCGAGAAGAAGGAGGAGTTGCAGCGAGGTAATCGTTCGTTTTCCTTTCCGTGTCTTTTCGTTTTGTTCGTCGCGAGAATACCGCCAGCCACCACCACCGCCGGAGGCGGCAGTGGGTGGTGCATGGTTTTGTTCAGCCCATGTTAACCCTAATTCAGTAAGTCATGTTTCTTCGTGGGTCTGTTTGGATTAAGATAACTTATTGGGTTCAAGTTCAAAAGTTATCATTTTATGTAAATCGTGCAGTTTCTGCCCTGTTTTGTATAAGCTATATCTTCTGTTAGGATTGGGATGGAACTGGTGCCAAAAGTTCCCATTCTGAGTCTAGTAACTTTTATATGTTTTGTGGAAAAACCAGTTCGGGCCATAGCTAGTGTCAAATTGCCATTTTATACGGACAGGTCCTGTTTTAGCTGCTCTGAGAGGTGTTTTTGTAAAATTCATATAGAGTGCTAGGAATATCGTTAGGACGCGTGCGATACGTCCCTGGAACCGTAAGACATTGAACTTCCTGAATGTGGAATTATATTTTCGGTTTGATCAGTTTAGCAGGGGTAAAATGGGTCCCGAACAGACCTGCGTTTTTAGTATAAAAGCTGGATTTTTAGTTTTGTTAAACTAGTAAAAGTGTCGTGAGTTGGGACCTTCCGTTGACGTTCTTAGTGCGTATTTAGGTGGGAAAAAGTGAGGAAGGTTGACGTACTGGTGTTGCGGCTCGGGAGCGTGTCGCGTTGTTTTGAGGTGAGTTCTCTCACCGCGTAGTTAGGAATTTCATGCATATCGTTATTTTGTGTTACGTGTTATTATGTGTTATTACGTGTTTACGTGAATTAGTTGGGATGTGATATCTAGTTGTGATCTGTTGAATGTGTATGTGAATTATGTATGCTTGTGTACACCTCAGTGGGACTGGGGGGCTCGGTGGGACCGAGGGCTCGGTGGGACCGAGGGCTCGGTGGGACTGAGCTAGTACAATTGTATCAATGTCTTTACTCGGTGGGACCGAGGGCTCGGTGGGACTGAGCTTGTATCGATTTATTTTTGGTGTGCTCGGTGGGACAGAGGTTCGTATTTATACGCTAATTGTTATGTGGATTTATATCCGTGGTGATGGTGATGTTGCCTACTGGCGAGTAGGGGCGATATACGTGGGGTTGCTACCTGCGTGTGTGATAGGATTCACTAAGCGTTTAGCTTACCCTTTTCCCAATATGTTGTGATTTCAGGTGCGAGCGGCAGTCGGGCTTGACGGTACACACACTAGGCGCGGAGTGTCAAGAATTGTTTAACTTTCATTTCCAAACCTTTGGATTTTATTTTATGAAATTTCCGCTGCATAAACTTTATGTACTGTTCGAGTTAACGACGTTAACTTCATTTGATTTACGAATTATTAAATTGTGATTGTTTTATAATGAAATGCATGTTTTTAAAATTTAAAATTCCTTGTAATTTTTGGGACGTTACAACTTGGTATCAGAGCACATCTTGAGTGAATCAAACACATCTCGGTGTGTTTGGTCTCAAGTTGCGGCTATGAAGTTTTTTAAACTCTCTTATTAAAATCTTTGAAAATAAATGAACGGAGAAAGCCCGTTTGGGAAACGGTGATCGTGGGCGCAGTGTGTACAGTCAGCCGACGCCAATTGGGAAGGTACAGCACTTAGTGTATTTATTGCTTTCTAGGCATAGGGTATGCATGCTAGATTGCCGAGGTTGTTTACACTGTACTGTACGATGACTGCTTGCTAGTAGGAATCAATGCTAGTTATAGTAGGTTGTCAAGTGAAGGCCCTATAGGTTGCATGAAGTAAGAATCATATAGCCTTAGAATATTTGATTTAGTTCTATTGCGCAGCTCTTGTTTGAGTCCAACCGTTCTAGGATAGAATCTTGTATTCGAATGTCTATTTGATTCACGCTGCGTGCGACTGGGTATTCGCGAGGCAACTCGTTATGGCTAACAGGGATTCCGTTGTAGCAAGAGTAGTGGGATGAGATGAAATTCCTAGTGAGCTGGGAATAGCGTTTACATATGAGTACGTATGCTAGATTGCTTTCTAAGAACATAGGAGTATGTATGCTAGATTGCTTACGTGGATTTTGTGGTACTGTATACTTGTTACTTGCTATTAGGAACTTATGCTAACTTTGATAGGTCGTTAAGCGAATGCACTATAGGTTGTATGCAGTAGGAACTGAATAGCCTTAGAATGTTGGATTTAGTTCTATTGCGCAGCTCTTGTTTGAGTCCAACCGTTGTAGGATAGAATCTTATATTCGAATGTCTATCTGGTTTCCACTGTATACGACTGTGCGTTCACGAGGCGACTCGTTAGGGCTAGTGGGGGTTCCGTTCTAGCAAGGGTGGTGGGGTATTATGACTTTTCTAGGGAGCTAGGAAAAGTGTTTGCATATGCCGGAATGGGCATATGTGTTTGTTTGTGGTAAGCAACTACTTGGACGTCCCGGGACAGGACTCGAAACGAGTAAGGATAGGTGTGAAGGGTAGTAGCAGAGCTCCTACTATCTGAAGCACAGGATCCGTGCTCGAGTCGGGGAAAGCCACGGAGAATCCGAAGAGTTGAGTGTGAGCGTAGTTAGCAGGTTTTAATGTGTGCTAGTAGCTCGTTAAGGAGGAACAACAATGTTGATCCAGATGCTGATGCTGGAATTATTGCTGATCAGATTCGTGAGATGTTTGCGGTCGAGGTGACGCATATTTTGAGGAGGCGATCCCCGAAATTATTACCGCCATTCGTGATGAGGTAATAGTGTCGATGGAGGAGCGCATCACGGCGATTCCACACCCTTCGGGTGGGCAGCCCCGAACAAGAGGGTCGGGATCGATTATAGAGTGCACATTCCTTACCGGTGGTTGTCCTGCGAACTAGAAGGTTCGCTTCACGGTGAATCTGTTACGAGACGGAGCGAAGGATTGGTGTGCTATTGCTTTGACGCTTAACGGGCGCACTACTTGACCTGGGAGGAGTTCGTCGTGTGTTTCGTGTAGAGCATGTGCCTCTAGTGGAGATGGAGAGGAGTGCCAAAGAGTTCTTGGAGCTCTATCAGACTGCGGAGGCCATAAAGGAGGTGAACCGAAAGTTTACAGAAATGACATTATTCTATCCTTAGCATGCTGCTTTTGAGGACATGAAGAGGACACGGTGCAAGGATATGTTACGTACCAAGATCAGGGAGTTCGTGAGTACCGCGCAGTATGCTTCACTTGCTGTAGTGATGGAGGCGGTCTGAGGTAGAGTCCGTCAACTGGGAGTGGAGGAGGCACAAGCTACGTATAAAGTGGTGACAGGTACGTTCTTGGTTAACTCGGTGCTTGCTGTGGTGACGATTGATAGCGGGGCTACTCATCCTTCCGTGTCTCACATAGTCAGTGAGTGGTTGGGGCCGAGTTGTAGGACGGTTAGGCTGTCCACTTGTGGTTGCAGTTGCTGAAGACAGGACCTTGACGGTTACTGACGTGTACCGGGGGTGCACTTTGGAGATCTCTGGTGTGAGGTTCCCGATTGATTTGATTCCGATCGCTATGCGGGAGTTGTGTGTGACTGTGGGCATGGATTGGATGGATGCGTATGATGCGGAGATTGTTTGTCGTCGCAAACAAGTACGAGTTCGAACCCCAAGCGGGGGAGAAATGCTAGTTCAGGGCGGCTTGCCCAGGCGGACCTCAGCGATATGTTCGGCTGCGAGGGCTCGGAGGTACTTGCAGCACAGTGGTCAGGGATATTTGGCGTATGTGATCGACACGCGCGTCGACGGAGAGAAGAAGTCTGTGGAGGATGTGCCAGTTGTACGGGAGTTTGCTGACGTATTTTCCCGAGGAGTTACCGGGGATACCTCCTGAGCGACAGGTAGAGTTCCACATTGATGTGTTTCCGGGTGCTGCTCCGGTGGCCAAGGCACCTTACCGCCTGACTCCACCGGAAATGAAGGGGTTGTACACTTCGTTGCAGGAACTTATCGAAAAGGAGTTCATCAAGCCGAGTTGTCCACCGTGGGGAGCCCCGATTCTGTTTGTGAAAAAGAAAGACGGGTCCCAACGGATGTGTATAGACTACCGTGAGTTGAATAAGCTTACGGTGAAGAATCGTTATCCTCCGCCAAGGATCGATGACTTGTTCGATCAGCTTCAGGGAGCCTCGTGGTTCTCTAAGGTTGATTTGAGATCGGGGTATCATCGGATGCGGGTGAGGAGAGAGGATACGGAGTAGACGGCCTTTCGTTCACGTTATGGCCATTTACAAGTTGGTGGTGATGCCTCCCGGGCTCACCAATGCACCCGCAGCGTTCATGGACCTCATGAACCGGGTATGTAGCCCTATGTGGGATCGATCGGTGATCGGTGATCGTGTTCATCGACGATATTCTTGTGTAATCGAAGTCGAAGGAAGAGCATGAGATGCATTTGCGAGAAGTTTTGGAAGTTTGAGGAGGGAGAAGCCGTATGCTAAGCTCTCCAAGTGTGAGTTCTGGTTACGAGAGGTCCACTTTCGAGGGCATGTCGTGAACCAGAATGGTATTATGGTGGATCCGGCCAAGATTACGACTGTGATGCGGTGGGAAGTGCCAAAGACTCTCACTGAAGTACGGAGTTTTCTTGGGTTAGCAGGGTACTTCCGGAGATCCATTCAGGATTTCTCCAAGATTGCTTTACCGATGACCCGATTGACGAAGAAATCTGCGGCTTTTAGTTGGGGTGAAGAGCAGCAGAGGGCTTTGAGGAGCTACGCAGGCGTTATGCGAGGCTCCGATGTTGACTTTGCCGGAGGGTATGTAAGATTTGGTGGTGTTTGCTCTCAAGATTTGGAGGCACTATTTGTATGGCGTCAAGTGTATACACTAACCATAAAAGCCTCCAGTACTTGATGACCGGTAAAACCTCAACATGCGTCAGAGGAGGTGGCTTGACGTGGTCAAGGATTAGGATGGTGAGATACTTTACCACCCCGGTAAAGCGGATGTTGTTACGGACGCACTTAGTCGACATCTGGATGGTGAGCCACTGTGGGGCTTGTGTCAACGGTTAACAGTGGTTGCACCTCTTCTCGAGTCGATAGGTAGTGCTCAGGAGGTGGCAGTTTTGGAGGAAAATGCCAAACGCGAGAGTGTTTCGGGGGAAATTCCGAATTTTGTCCGTGATAGTCATGGGTCAATTGCTCGGTCTTAATGGTCGGTTGGGTATCTCGGGGTGGGACTCCGATATTCATGTGTTATGACCTTGACTTTCTAGTAGGCACTAAGAGGATACAGTCTTGGGCACTTACCTGAGAGGTAGCTCCGATGTGCCGGGACTTGAGACATACCTGAGAGGTAGGCGTTGGGGTGTAACTAGGCTTCGTAGAGCGAGTGTGAAAGATACGTCGATGGTGGAAGGTTGGGTATCCCACGCGTGTGGGTACTGTAGGCCGAATAGTATCGGTTAGGGAATGATGCCCTTTGTAATAAAGAGGATAAATGCGTAGAATTTTTGAGGTAAATAGTATACTTAGGTGTCGACTTTTGGGCTTGAGGCCAAATGCCTTAGTGTAATTGGGGAATTGTAGCCGATTTTATGGAAATTATGTTGATGGTAGTAGTAATCCTGAGATGTTTGCTTGTGGTGAATGGTTATGGTGGAATGACCTTCTTAGATGATTATAAGTTTACTGGTTTGATGACCCATGTGAAATAAATTTTGGGAGTCTATTAGAACTCGTGGAAGTTAATCGGCAGTAATGGTAGGAATGATCGGATTCGAGTATCCGGTAGGGTATATTGGTGAGCACCTTCAGAATGGTTAGAGCTTGAAAGTTGAATCGGGATGTGCGGAACATCTAAGGATGGGAGTCAACCGAAGACGTTTGACTAGGAATGAATCCAGTTGTTGGAGTGTTCTTCCGATCATAATTTCGGTGTCCTTGAAGGAGTTTTGTTAGTAAGAAAAGTATTCGAGAACTATTCCGAGTTATTCGCCGGTCTAGACTTCGAGGACGAAGTCTAATCCAAGTGGGGGAGAGTTGTAAAGCCCGTACCCCGGTATGTAATTTCTTTTATTAATTCTTTTCTTTTAAGTTGGATTTAATGTGGTTTCCATTAGCGGGGTTAGTCGAACCGGACCAAAAAGTTAAATGAGTCAACCTTTTTGGGTTTTTGCAAGGAAAGGAAAGTTGAGGGGCTAATTGGGGCATTTCACCAAAGTTTGGCAAGGGATCAGCCAAGAGACCCTCCCTTCCTCTTCCCCTTTGGTTTCATGCTAGTAACTCCCCAAGAACCCTTTAGTCATTCCCCCCTCCCCCTTTTGGTGGTGTTCGGCCGAGAGAGAGGGAAACCGGAGAGAGAGAGAGAGGGAAAGGGAGTGTGGTCGCCGGCGAGAGGAGAGAGAGGAAGAGTGTTCGCCGGAGAGTGAGAGACGCCGAGAAGGAGAGGAACGCCGCTGCTTGCTACCGGAATCGAGAAGAAGGAGGAGTTGCAGCGAGGTAATCGTTCGTTTTCCTTTCCGTGTCTTTTCGTTTTGTTCGTCGCGAGAATACCGCCAGCCACCACCACCGCCGGAGGCGGCAGTGGGTGGTGCATGGTTTTGTTCAGCCCATGTTAACCCTAATTCAGTAAGTCATGTTTCTTCGTGGGTCTGTTTGGATTAAGATAACTTATTGGGTTCAAGTTCAAAAGTTATCATTTTATGTAAATCGTGCAGTTTCTGCCCTGTTTTGTATAAGCTATATCTTCTGTTAGGAATGTCGGATTGGGATGGAACTGGTGCCAAAAGTTCCCATTCTGAGTCTAGTAACTTTTATATGTTTTGTGGAAAAACCAGTTCGGGCCATAGCTAGTGTCAAATTGCCATTTTATACGGACAGGTCCTGTTTTAGCTGCTCTGAGAGGTGTTTTTGTAAAATTCATATAGAGTGCTAGGAATATCGTTAGGACGCGTGCGATACGTCCCTGGAACCGTAAGACATTGAACTTCCTGAATGTGGAATTAGATTTTTGGTTTGATCAGTTTAGCAGGGGTAAAATGGGTCCCGAACAGACCTGCGTTTTTAGTATAAAAGCTAGATTTTTAGTTTTGTTAAACTAGTAAAAGTGTCGTGAGTTGGGACCTTCCGTTGACGTTCTTAGTGCGTATTTAGGTGGGAAAAGTGAGGAAGGTTGACGTACTGGTGTTGCGGCTCGGGAGCGCGTCGCGTTGTTTTGAGGTGAGTTCTCTCACCGCGTAGTTAGGAATTTCATGCATATCGTTATTTTGTGTTACGTGTTATTATGTGTTATTACGTGTTTACGTGAATTAGTTGGGATGTGATATCTAGTTGTGTTCTGTTGAATGTGTATGTGAATAATGTATGCTTGTGTACACCTCAGTGGGACTGGGGGGCTCGGTGGGACCGAGGGCTCGGTGGGACCGAGGGCTCGGTGGGACTGAGCTAGTACAATTGTATCAATGTCTTTACTCGGTGGGACCGAGGGCTCGGTGGGACTGAGCTTGTATCAATGTCTTTACTCGGTGGGACCGAGGGCTCGGTGGGACTGAGCTTGTATCGATTTATTTTTGGTGTGCTCGGTGGGACCGAGGTTCGTATTTATACGCTAATTGTTATGTGGATTTATATCCGTGGTGATGGTGATGTTGCCTACTGGCGAGTAGGGGCGATATACGTGGGGTTGCTACCTGCGTGTGTGATAGGATTCACTAAGCGTTTAGCTTACCCTTTTTCCAATATGTTGTGATTTCAGGTGCGAGCGGCAGTCGGGCTTGACGGTACACACACTAGGCGCGGAGTGTCAAGAATTGTTTAACTTTCATTTCCAAACCTTTGGATTTTATTTTATGAAATTTCCGCTGCATAAACTTTATTGACTGTTCGAGTTAACGACGTTAACTTCATTTGAGTTACGAATTATTAAATTGTGATTGTTTTATAATGAAATGCATGTTTTTAAAATTTAAAATTCCTTGTAATTTTTGGGACGTTACAGTAAAGGTGTTGGGAAATAAAAATTTGATTCGTGTGGCTAGGCTAAAGTTTTGACCAATTAGAGAGTCCTTCCATGGAAGTGTGTTTATGCTTCAAGAAGACATGGTAAAAAAATGGACGAATATAGCGCTCTGACCGAAGGATCGCTGGATTAGATTTAGTATAATTTTTGAAAATGTTCCAAGTGATCTTGATATTCAGTATTAAGTTATTGGGAATAGTTCGTGTGAGCATGGCCGCTCCTTCTTGTAGTTGACTTTCAAAATAGTTGACTATCGATTTATACGATAAGAAATTTAAAGGTTCCCTGGGATTGGTTTGGCTTGGAAGGATGGATATTCAGATGATGGATTGTCGAAGATTTCTTCCGGTAACTGCGTGGATATAAGGGGTGATAATTTTATGAGTGGTGTCTGTAAAATGCATATGATTTGACTAACGTTGACGAAGTGAAATCAGTGTGGTTTCAGCGGAGCAAAATGCCTTTCGTGTAAGACTTATGTCGTGTTGTCTAATGGAGAAACTCCTAACTATGAGATCAGTTGTGATGATTCAAGGATGACCTTGTGTTAAGTTGGCGAATTAAGTGGTTATTATTTTGGTAGGGGATTTGCGTTGTTGTGGCGTTTACTTTTGTAAAATTCTTTCTTTAAGGAAGTGAAGTTATACGTAAAACCCTTCATTTTAGACGTGTTTTAAAACTGTGAGTCCAGGTGTGTGGACAAAGCGGACAATATTTGGTACGGTTTCCTGGAATGTTACAGATGGTATCAGATGGTAAGTATGTAGTACGATTTAGTTGTGATAAGGAAGATATAGTTGATCGAATGGCGGTTCGAGGAATGCAGTGTGTTTATGATTTAGATTGGAAAGCATGAATCTTTGAAACTTCAATTTGAGGGGGGGTGGCTTGATGCTGAAGACATCCCCGTAGAATGGAGTGGAGCATTTCGAGAGAGAGGAGAAGTTGATCCACTTTTAGTGGGTCGGTTGCAGTTAGTGAAAGAGTTGGAGAGCTGCTGTATGAACTGGATGTGCTCGATGAATATATGGGAAATTCATATTGTATTTCACGTCTCTATTTTCGACAGCGTTTGTTAGAAGTTGGTATGGCAAAACCATTGCTAAGAGTGTGAATGGAATAGGAGTTGGACTTGCCAAAGAGTCGGAGGATAACATTGGGCTTAAGGTCAAGGAAGTGAGAAATAAGGAAGGTGACCTTGTAGAAATGCAAAATCTATTCCGTCTGGTTAAGAGGAAACATGGGAGTTGGATTATGAAGTGGGGTCCAGATACCCACATCTTTTCGATAACGGAATTCCGAGGACAAAATTCTTTTAAGGGGGAGGTATTGTAATAACCCATGTCCTTAAATGTAGTCATCTTTGTAAGGCTGTGGTCAAAGTGTGAAAAATGAAGCTTAGGGACTTTGTTGCAAATTCTGAAAGATATAAAGGGGTGAAATCCATATACCTATCATTTGTGGTTGTTGTATCGTGAAAAGAGAAGGGAGGAGAAGGCTGAGAGATTTTTGTGCAATTGTTGGTGCGCGAAGGAAGAAATTTGTTAGGACCATAAATGTCCTATTAAATAGAAAGTTATATAAAGATTTTATATTTATTATTAAGGTTTTGTAAAAGCCTTTAATTGATTAAATGGGCTTAATTAGTGTTTATCGGCCATGGGCCTTAGGCTTGAGGCCTTGGTATATAAGGTGGGTTTGAGAGAGTTTTAGGTTAGCCGTTCAATTCTACGTTCATAGAGATAGATAGAGAAATTGTATTTCAATCATATATTGTACCTCTCTAATCATTCAATAAGATTAATCGTTTCGTTTATTCATTGTTACTTGATCAAACTGGGATCTACATGTGGTATCAGAGTAGAGAGAATCGATCCAAAGGTAAGTTCTTTCTTGATTTGATTCATTCATAACAATTTGCAAAAACGGCGTGGTGTTCTTAGCATTGATTTTGTTTTTGTTGATTTTTATAATAATAGTGAAATTCATTTTTCACAATCTATTCGTGATATTCTCAAACTGATTTCTGCATTTTTTTCACAATCGATTTTGAAGTTTTTGACCACCAATTGCTTAGAATTCGATTCATAGTTTTTGAGTCCCTGTTCTATATTTTTTTGAATTTTTCAAGCCAAAGGGTGTGATTAGGAGCAAAATCTATCAGTATATGGTGTATTTTCATGTTTTGGTTGTGCTAACAATCTTCAAGAACCATAATCTACAAAGAAAAGGCAAACCCAAATCTGTATTCATCGCAATCGAAGTTTCCAGGTACGTCTGTTCTCTATTTCCTTGTGTCTCCCGGTCCCGGATTGCTTCCCAGTCCCGGATTGATTCTCGGTACCGGATCTTTAGTCCCGGTTCTTCACACCGGATTAGAGGTTGCCCGGTCTTTTACACCGGGTTTATACCAGCCGGTTTCCAACACCGGGTTGTTCCTGATTCCTGGTTTCACCTATCGGGTTCACCACGTCCGGTAATCTTGTCCCGACCTCATCTACCGGGCTTCCAAACTCCCGGTTCTCAAGTCCCGTTTCCTCTTTTTCCTGGTACAACTCCCGTATCCAACCCACTCGGACCTAGTTTGATCACAAATCCAGGAGTTCTCTGACCTCTAAGTTTTTAAAAAACTTTCTCGAAGCGCTGCCCCCAGACTTCGCAAGGGCGTTGTCCCTTGACCCCACCTGCTAACCGGGAGGTCATTTGTGTATTATGTGATACACTGTCTGAATTTGTTTTTGGATCATCTCTTTTGTCTCACAATCATATTCTTTCAAGTAACAATGTCTCACCCAACTTATTTTGAACTCAAAGAGAAAGTTTCTCATTGAGAAGCCCAAATCACTCATTTAAAAGCTAACGTCAAACGAAAATACGACACTATAGGTAAACTAGCTGTCGAAAAAGCTGAAAATAAATGCATAATTGAAAATTATAAAGAAGAATGTGCAGTTATTTCCAAAAAGACTGAATCCTTAGAGAAAAGAAATCTCGTTCTTTAGCAACAAATTTCCGATCTGAAGAAAGCAGTTGATATGCAGAGAAGTAACCCGACAAGTGCTGAAGCTTCAGAGAAAATATATGTACTTGAACGGAAAGTTGCAGATCCTGAAGCCATAGAAGAGAATCATGTGGCACTTGAAGAGAAAGGTAAACTCTTGAACTGTGAAAACCTTGAACTTAAAAATAAACTAACTGCTCTTGAAAAGGTATTTGAGCGAAAGAAGTTTTTGCAAAGGAAAGGCAATTGTTTATACAAAAACAATCTGATTTTTCAAAGAAATCTCTTGAAGAGAAGAAGAGTCTTGAGCTTAAATGTTTAAAACTTTCAAACCAGATCTCGGACTTTGAGAAAGTTCTAATTTTAGGAAGAGAGAAGTTTGAAATGAATGCAAATCCTTTACTGAAAAAAATGGAGAACTTTCTTTGAAAATAACTTATTTGGAGAAAGAATTAGACATAGAAAAGCGAAGAGTCTGAGAAGAAGAAGGTTGAAGGTTTTAAAGCAAAAAGTTTGAAAGATGATTTTGCAAACGAAAGAAAGATCTTTCAGACTGAGATTTCTAAGCTTACAACGAAATTATTTGTTTTGTCAACTGATATTATGATAGAGAAGAGGATCAAATCTGATCTCCAAAAGAAACTAGATCTAATGTTTGAGAAGAAAAATGGTTTGTTTAACAATGACAAGGAACTTGAAGCCAAAATCTATGATGTTGAATCACCCAATCTTACTAGTCCAGATACTATTGATCAGTCTTTTTATATTGATTCAGCTAATTCAGTTTGCTTTTCTAAGACTGCTTCAAGTTCTATCCACAAAAATGTTTCTTCAAAGACCTGCATCAGATCAAATAGCTCTTCAAAAGATCATATTCGTACTTCTAATCTTATTTATGATCCTCTTCTTGACAATTCAGATAATCAATCTTTCAAGAAAGCAAATATGGTGAAAGTACAAGATCTAATCTTACAATCAATATAGAAAGCAGTAATTGAGAAGTTGTATGATCAAGCCCAATTGTATTCAATGATGAACAGGATTACAGATCTAAGAGAGAGAGAATCTAAAAGATTACAAAGAATGAATACAAAGATATACGGGAAAATCAATCAGTTAGCAACGTAGTGCTAACCACTCTATTTATACTGCAACGGACATGTTAAAGCTACAGTACAAATAAGAAAGACTAATAAGAACATAACATGTGTCCTAATTAGTTTACTAAATACTAAGTAAAGTATGTAGTCATAAGTTCTGAACAGGTAGTTCAGAACTTCTACACATTCTTCTGATAACGCTTCTCAGAGCTTCTGACTCTTTCTCTCAGAACTCTGACTTCTCTTCTCAGATCTCTGACTCCTCTACTCAGAACATCTGAGTCTTCTTATCAGATCTTCAACACTTGGTTTATTGACAAAACTTCAGATCTAACAATCTCCCCCTTTTTGTCAAATAAACTTGAATTTAGCATCATCCAGGTCTTTCAGAGCAGGAACGATTTTCTGAAGTAGCACATTTCTCAGATTAAGCCTCTTATCAATTTTGACAATCATTTCTTGAATAATTTCAACTTGCTGATTGATTACTTCTTGAATTATATTTGCTTCCTTCACTTTCAGCATCTTTTTCTCCAAATTATGCTTTATAATTCTTAAAGTTCCAGAACAGTATTTTGCAGTTTCCTTTGCTCTGAAGAAGATCTTTCCACTTTTGTTTTTCAAAAATACTCCCAAATCTGGATATTTGTGAACACTTCCAGTCTTTAACACCTTTTTCTGTTCATGATCTGTGTTGGGATTTGCCAGATAAACACATGGCTTTTGTAAGTACAAAGCTATTTGAAAATCTGTATAACAGTGCCACCTTAAGATGTAGAACATGGCCTCAATCACCACACTTCTTGCCTTCCTTTCATTTCTGTCTTTGCTTGACTCTTTGAAGCATAGAAAGCTGTGTAATCTGTAGAAGTCAACCACTGATAGTTTCTCAAAATCTGCATCAGTAAAGTAATAAACCTTGCCATCTTCTCTCAGAACTTCAAAGGATAAGTACTCCATCTTTCTGAATTTCTTAACCTTCAATTCTCTGATTCCAGTGATTAGAAAATCTGAGTAAACAGCTTGCTTTGTTTTGCCAAGACATCTTGATTTTTCAGCCAACCAGATCTGAGTCTCCTTAGGTCTATCATAATACACGTCCAAGAATTGTACTTCTTTTGGTTTGAAGAACTCAGGCAAATCAAATTCAAGAAAGTATCCATTTAGATCAATGGATATTTCATCTTCTTTGGGTTCAGACTGTCCAGCTTGATCAAAACTAGTTATCTGCACATTCTGAGGTGTTGTGTTCTGGACTTCTTCAACTTCATCTGACAGAATTTCATTCACTTCATACTCAGCAGGAAACACAAAATCATTATGTAGAATCTTTTTGGGATTCACCTCAGATAGCAACCATTCACTACAGTTTCTGATTTTTCTTCTAAGATCCAACCTCCTCTTCACAGAGTTCATACATCTCTTCTTTAAACTCTCTCTTTCAGTTTCCACACTTACTTCCATTTCAATCAATAACCAATTTAGAGTTGCATCACTGTACTTCACCAACTCTTTTAATCTGAACATTTCAAGCCTTCCGTGAACTGTATATGTGAACCCTTCTGTCTCCATTCCTTCATTCACAAATCCCTTCAAATCTAAACCAATTTCTGTTTTCTTTGTGGGAGAACTCAGATTACACTTCTCTTTTCTTTCTTCAATAGCTAATTGGAAGTCATACAAGTGTATATTTCTGACATAGATACCCAGAAGTCTTCTGCATTCAATTTCCATCAAGGCTTCTTCAGTGCTGGCAAAGAACTTGACTAGAAAGATCTGATCATCAAGAGTCAATCTGTGAAAATCAAAAGTAGACATGGAAACCTTTGTATTTCTTTCTTTCAGCACTTCCATTCTAACAAACATTAAACCATTGAATTCTTCTTGTTGAAACATCAGAACTTTCTCAATTCTTTTCTGGATATGCAGTTTTGAGTCAGGAACTCTGAATCTGTTAGAAGCTTCTGAGTAGACTATCTGAGCTCTGTCATCCATAAAACCATCAATGTTACTTTCCAAAAGCTCATACTCTCCTTCTGTGTAGTAGAGATTATCATACATTTCCTCAGGAAAAATATCATCATGAAATTGTCTGGCTAATGGCACATCACTTAACTCTAGGATGAAATCACATACAGGTTCTTCTAGTCTTTGCAAGTTAATCTTTGGGATCTCAATTGGTTTTCTGAATACATACTCAGAAGGCATAAAGTAGTCTTTCACTTTCACATACTCTTCTTCTGTATTTAACTCATCACAAAAGTTAAATCTAAAATCATCTTCAAAATCCTGAGTATAATTCACAGTTCTGTCTTCTTCTCCCATTAGATCAATAGGTCTTACCATTTTTATTCCTTGCTGAACTTTTTGAACATTCAAAGCTCTGACTAAATTATTATGCATCCTTCTGATCAACTCTTCACTTAACCTCCTTTCTTCTAATTCAGAATCCGTCATATTTTCTTTGTTATACACCACAATATCTGTACACATGTTGACCACTTCACTTTCCACTGTCTTTTCTGATCTCAATATAGATTCCTCAATAGCTTCAGTTTCATCTGAGTTTCCTTCCATCTCTGTGTCTAAGTTCAATTCCTCTGTTTTATCTGAATCACCACCATCTGTACTTTCCAACTCCATTTCCTCTGTATCTGAACTATCAATCTGAACTATCTGAGTTATTGCCTTTAACTTTTCTTGTGTCTGATCTTCTGAACTTTTTGTACTGACTAAGTGCATATCTGCTATCTCAAAATCTTCTATGCCAATGTCATCATCAGAACTTAACCTCTGTCTTTTCTCCCCCTTTTGATGATCATGAGGCTCATTATCATCAAACTTTCTTTTCAAGTTCTGATTAAAAGTAACTTCAGGTTCAGCTTCTGCAATAGGAACATGATCAAGAGGCTTTGAAGTAGAAGCCAATGATACACTCAGTGCTTTCAGTATAGATTCCTGCATACCTTGCATTTGTTTTAACATATCTTTTTGAAAACCAGACATTATATCCATGATCTCCTTTTTGTGAGAATCCAAGGATTTCTTTACATCATCTACTTTGGTTTCAACAGAAATCAACTTTTTCTCCAACACAACTTTCAAATCTGACATCTCATCATTCAAATCCTCCACCTTCTTCTCCAAATTTTCTACTTTTTCCCCCATCTCCTTGTTTTGTTTCTGAATCTTTTCAAATTCAGAAGTTTCTAACAGTGAACCTGAACCAACAGATGGTCCAGTTTTTATGTGCCCAGAGGGCTCATGGCCTGTAGATAACACAAATCATCTTGTACAACAGATGCACGTTTGAATGAGGCTTTTGTAATGTTCACCTCACCAGGACTTCCATCCAATCCTCGACACCCAACATTAGGTATGTCTATGAATGTTGTTTCAGGAATACGAAATTCCTGATTTGTGCAAGTGTCAGAAGGAATTTCAGGATCAATATGAATAGGACTGTGATATTCAGACTCAATGTGTTGAAAAATAGATTGGGATTTATCACCTCCCTCCAAATGAGTTTGGGATGGTTCCCCGGATTTGTGTGAAACAGTAGCATGTTGAAATGCTTCTGAGTGGATATGGATGGGTTGTTCAAGATCCACCACTAGGTCCATGGTGTTTGTTTCAATATTGGACACCAAGAGATGTGAACCAATAGCATTTGTGGTTACCTGGTCAAGATTAGCTGGTTCAGAGGCATCTCTTTCTGTTTGAACCTCTGTTGACAATCTCTCATCCTCACCACTCTCATTCTGTTTTTCCTCACCAAATCTAACCAAGCTCTCAGAATTTTCCCCCTCAAGTCTCTCAGAATGTTCACCCATCCGAACATCCTCCCCCTCTCTAATTCGACTAGACCCCTCACCTCTCTTCTCAGGTTGGTCCTCTTGGGTAGGGATTTGAGGTAATTCAATTCCCATAGAGGTGCAATAAGCTTTTAAAATCTCACTCTCCCTTGGAATATAATTCCTAAGTGATTTTGCCAACAATTTATGATTGGGATAGTTTTCAAGTCTTGTTACTGAGGTCATCTTACCCAAATAAAATGTGGGACCATGCTTCTCATTTGTTCTTCTTGAGATTGTGCTGTTTTCCTGCATGGCATACCAAATAACAATTTGCCAGTACCTTATATAAGGAATGTATGTCAGTGGAGCATCCTTTGTTTTCCTCTGAATTGCTTTCTGATTCTTCTCAAATGTATTCTTCATGTCTTCCCAAAGTATTAAAGTATAGTCATAATGCCTATTCTTCACTAAGCCCTGAAAGATCTGAAGAATTTGTTTAGAACCTTGATCAGCAGAACTATTCTTCCCTGACAAACATTTATTTACCACATGAAAGAAGCAAGCCCAAATAGGTGGTAATTTGTTTCTTCTGAACAAACTGAGAGTCCTCAATCCTTCATTGTATCCCAATTTCATAAATTCTGCTATTAATTCCTCTGTTAGGGGTGAGTCTTCAAAATATGTCCTTCTTTGTACATCATCTTTCTCTGGTAGATTCAGCATTTCTCTTAGTGCAGAGATAGATAAGGCAAATGTCACTCCTCCAATTTCAGACACAAACTTATTATCTTCTAACCTCAGATGTTTCCACCATTGTTGTATGTACTGAACAGGAACATTTTTGCTTCTTGTAAACCATTTTCTATAAGGATGATGTTTGAATAACTCCATGATAATTCTGTGTTCAGGTTTAAATCGACTTTCCTCAAACAATATAACACAGTTATTTTCAGACAATTTCAACCATTCACTCTCAGGAACAGCGCTTTCCACGAAAATAGGTCTATCTGACATAATCGACCCTGCAGCACTCTGTTCATGTTCAATATTAATGTTTACCTCATCTTCATTTCCTTCTGATTCATCCATTTGTTCATCTTCTTTATCATTTCTTATTGCCTCTTCCTCTACAGCTCTATTCTGTACTTCATCATTATCCGAATCAGATGAATCCATTATCGATTTTGTAGAATGTAGCGAAATTGGACCACTCCTTCGTATTCCAGACATGATTTAAGAAGAAAACAAACTCAAAGAACTCTGGATTTGATTCGTATCTCACTTTTCGCTCTGGAATTTGAAAAGATTTGGAATAGGGATTTTAAGACCTATTTAAAATCCGCGAAGTTGAAAGGTTTAACGGAAAAGCGAAATCAATGTTATAACGGAGTCAACACATTTGAAATGCCACAGAGGATTTAAATGAAATGCGTGGCATAATCAAACAAATATGAAGCTGACACGTGTTAGTGGATAGAATTTTGACTCAAGTCAAAGATCTGAATAACACGCTCAGATGTTTTGACTTTTCTTTATCAGATATCTGATTGTTCTACTCAGAGTTCTGATTCCATAACTCAGAAGAATTTTGCCTTGTAACCAAAATGTCATTTAAAATCAACTTCTGACAAATATAAAACATTTTGATTATTCAGAAGAGGTTTGAACAGATAGAAACACTTTTTATCATCAAAATTCTGTTCATATTATGATGATTTTTAAAATAAATCATTTAAAATCTTATATCTGAATATGAAATTTTTTTAATTCAGATATAGTTTGAACAACAACAAAAAAATATTTATCATTAAAAGCTTGTTCTTCTTAGAATGATCAGAGATAAGAAATGAAAACAAACCTTTTTAAGCATCACAAAATAATTTCCAAACAAAAAAATTTTGATGCTCCCCCTTGACTTGAGCATGCATTTGACTATTTATGATACATAAAGATGAGATAAAAAGATAATAGAAGAAGCATAATCCACACAGTTGAAGTATTTGTATTTCTCAAAAATAAATTTTTGAAAGTTAGATTGCTGAAGTATTGACTCAGAATCTCTGACCTTAAGACTCAGAAGTTCTGATCTCAAGACTCAGAAGTTCTGAACTTAAGACTCAGAGTTCTGAGTACGCTACTCAGACAATTTTACTTAGAAAAATTTAGCATTTTTAAGAAAAACAAATATTTTCAATTAGTCAAATTAAGCATTCCTATTTTACATATGAGAAAAGAGAATCTTTTGTGATCAAGAGGCTTTGTGAACAAGTCAGCCAATTGATACTTTGTATGCACAAAGTGCATCTCTATAGTTCCTTTTTCCACATAGTCCTTTATAAAATGATACCTCACATCTATATGCTTAGTCTTTGAATGTTGGACAGGGTTCTGAGTAATGGCAATTGCACTTTCTGAGTCACAATAGATGGGAATCTTGTTAAGCTGATATCCATAGTCCATGAGTTGTGTTCTCATCCACAATGTTTGAGAGCATGAAGCAGCAGCGGCAACATACTCTGCTTCAGCAGTTGAAGTGGACACACAATTCTGCTTCTTTGATGCCCAACACACTATTTTATCTCCCAAAAAGTGACAAGCACCAGATGTACTCTTTCTGTCCAACCTACTTCCTGCATGATCAGCATCAGTGAAAGCAGTCAATTTGAAGTCAGTTTCTTTTGGATACCATAAACCTAGATCAGGTGTTCCTTTGAGATATCTTAAAATCCTTTTGACAGCCAACATATGTGATTCTTTTGGGTTAGATTGAAATCTAGCACAGAAACAGGTAGAAAACATGATATCTGGTCTACTTGCAGTCAAATAAAGTAATGATCCAATCATGCCTCTATAGAGTTTGATATCTGCTGAAACACCTTTGAGATCAGCATCTAACTTTATGTTAGTTGCCATAGGTGTTCTCATAGAAGCACAATCAGACATTTTGAACTTTTTCAGAATGTCTCTGACATATTTTCCTTGATTTATAAAAATACCTTTTGGTAATTGTTTGACTTGAAGACCAAGGAAAAAATTGAGCTCACCCATCATGCTCATTTCAAATTCAGATGACATGATTTTTGAAAAATTATTACATAATTCTGGACTGGTAGAACCAAATATTATGTCATCAACATAAATCTGAATCAGAATTAAATCATCACCCTGTTTCTTTAAAAACAAAGTTGTGTCAATCTTACCTTTCTTGAACCCTGAACCTAACAAGTGTTTAGTAAGAGTGTCATACCAGGCTCGTGGTGCTTGTTTTAGACCATATAAAGCTTTGTCTAAAATATAAACATGATCAGGGAATTCTGGATCAACAAAACCTTCAGGTTGATGAACATACACCTCTTCATTAAGTTTGCCATTTAGAAAGGCTGATTTGACATCCATTTGATACACCTTGAAGTTTTTATGTGCATCATAGGCCAAAAATATTCTGATTGCCTCTATTCTTGCCACTGGTGCAAATGTCTCATCATAATCAATTCCCTCTTGTTGACAGTATCCCTTAGCAACCAATCTTGCCTTGTTTCTGATGACAACACCCGATTCATCCTTTTTGTTTCTAAACACCCATTTAGTTCCAATAATAGATTTACCTTCAGGCTTTGGAATGAGTCTCCAAACTTTATTTCTTTCAAATTGAAGCAATTCCTCTTGCATTGCTGAAATCCAGTCTGGATCCTCTAGGGCTTCATTAGCTTTCTTTGGTTCAATCACACTCAAGAAACCATCAAACATTGCTTCATTTGCTGTAGCTGATCTGGTTTTTACTCCTGCTGATGGATCACCTATTACTTGATGAATAGGATGATTTTTAGTCCATTTATTTTCACTAGGGAGTACATCAATCACTGAATAATTGTTGTTTGCATCATTCTCATCAATGATTGCTTGTAATTCTGAACTGTCCCCTTGTTCTGATGTATGAGTAGGAGTTGCATCCAAGTTTGAGTTCTGAGCAATAAAGTCAGACTTCTGAGTGACTTGACCAGAGTTCTGACTATAAGGTTCAGAATTCTGATTACAAGGTTTAGAATTCTGAATGCATGGTTCAGAATTCTCACTAGTATTTATCAGATTTGGACATTCCTCCGATGGACCTTTATCAGAAATTACAGTAGATTGAACTATTTCTGGAGTCTTATTTTTCATTTCTTTGACCATCTTTGGGTTTTCATATTCTGCATAAGAATCAAAAATTGGTTCAGTAAAAGCATCCTTAAACAGTAAATTGAGTTCTGAACAATTAGGATTAGAATTTGTATCAGAAGTCATATTTGTCTTGTTCTGCATGAGTTCTGAACTGTCTTGTTCAGGAGTCCTGTTTCTGGCTTCATCAAAAGTTACATTTATCCTCTCCATTATCCTCTTGGTTCTTCTATTGTAAATTCTGAATGCTTTGTAAGTTAAAGAATATCCCACAAAGTATCCTTCATCTGCCTTTTTATCGAATTTGGCAAGATTTTCTCTGTCTCTTAGAATATAGCACCTGCAACCAAAAACATGAAAGAATTTGATTAATGGTTTTCTTTTATTTATCAGTTCATAAGCAGTTTTATTTAATCTCTTATTGATTAAAGTTCTATTCTGTGTAAAACAAGCAGTTACAATTGCTTCAGCACATAGGAAGGTAGGAAGATTTGCATAAGCCAGCATTGTTCTCGCAGCTTCAACTAGAGTTCTATTTTTCCTTTCAACAACACCATTTTGTTGAGGAGTTCTGACAGCAGAAAAATTGTGAGAAATCCCAGAACTTTCTAAAAAATTCTGAAGAGTCTCATTTCTGAACTCTGTTCCATTATCACTTCTGATTTTCTGAACTGGAATTTGTAAGAGAACTTGAATCCTTTTGATAAAATTTATCAATGTAGTAGCAGCTTCTGACTTAGCTCTTAGGAACTCAACCCATGTGTATCTGGAGAATTCATCAACAATCACAAGCATATATTTCTTTCCTCCCATAGATTGAACTGAAATTGGACCACAAAGATCAGTATGAATCATTTCTAATGGTGCTTTGCAAGATGAGTCCATTTTTAATTTGTGAGAACTCTTTTTCATCTTGCCCATTTCACAAGCTGAGCATAATGATTCTTTTTCAAATTTAAGCTTTGGTAAGCCTTTCACCAGATGTTTTGCAACAAGATTATTAAGATCTTTGAAATTTAGATGAGAACATCTTCGGTGCCAAAGCCAGCATTCATTTGCAGTTGACTTTGATAAAAGACAAACTGTATTTAATGTTTTCAATTTTGAAAAATTAACTACAAATAAGTCCATATGTCTTTTGGCCCAGAAGACTTTAACATCATTTTCAATTAAAATCATGCAACCTGTTATTTGAAACTTGATTTGACAAAGACTGTCTAAAAACTGACTTATGCTGTAATCCTTCAACATAGAAAACCTTTTGGATAGTCAGATCCCCTTTAGTTAAATCCCCATAACCTTTGACTTGTCATTTGCTGTTATTTCCAAAGTTTACTGCTCCTCCAGCCTTTTCTGTGAAGTTTGATAGAAAAGACTTCTGACTTGTCATGTGTCTTGAAGCTCCTGAATCTAAAAACCACACATGACAGCCCTGCAAAAGGATCAGTTAGTTTTAGGTACCCATTTTGGAATGGGTCCATCTTTGTTAGCTTTGTCATTGGATTTAACATTAGTACCTTTTACTCTCCACTCAAAATCTTTCTTCAAACACCACTTTCCTTGAACTTTTATGAAGTCAGAACATTTTCTGCTTACAAACTTGTTCAAATTCTTTTTGAGAGTTGTAACTTTTGGTTTTGCAATATTTTCAACTTTCTTTTCTTTTATCTTTTCTTTCTTCTGAGTCTGAGGAACAGAAACTTTCTTCTTTTCTGTATTATGAGGAACAGAACCATTCTTCTTTTCTGTTTTCTGAATATCTTTTCTTATGAAAGAAACATATGTTATTTTGATTGGACATTTCTGAGAATATTGAAAAGAGTTACTTTTACAATGAACACAACTAAGATTTTTCTTTGCAAGTAACAACAGATCTGTACCATAAGCTTTTTCATTTTTATTGCTGTTTTTCAAAGTACAAGTACATTTATCACAATAACTATGTGCTTTTGGTACAGTTGCAGGAACCTCTTCATTCATCTCAGAAGTTCTTTTCACACCATCTTTCCTTTTGCTTTCTTCTTTTTCTGAAAAATTCAACTTCTGTTTGTTAGAAGAATTAGATGATTCACCTTTTTCATATGTACTTGATTCATTAAAGAATTTATCATTTTCTTTTAGAGCATTAATTTTAAAAAGATCATACTCATCTTCAGTTTTTCAAGCTCTGTTATTTTCGGAATAAAAATATTCTTTTCTTTCAAAGCTTCTTCAAGTTTAATATCCACCTCACAATAATCATTTTCAAGTTCATCATAAGCTTTCCTTAAGTCCTCAAGTTCTTGACTCACAAGATTAAACCTCTTTTCAAGTTCTAAAAATTCATCTGACTTTGTTTCAGAAAATCCAGTTTAATCAGACTTCTGACTACCTGAGTCAGAGTTCTGATTTACAGACTCAGATGTCTGATCTTTAGACTCAGAGTTCTGACTACAAAGTTCAGAATCCTGACTAGAAGTTTCAGACTTCTGATTGATTGTTTCAGAATTTTTACTTGTGTCAAATATGCTCTCAATGTCATGATATGAAAAACTTGGTTGTTTATTTTTGTAGCTGACATTTAAAGAATCATACTTGAATTTAGTATCATTGTATTTTGGCTTCTCATCTGCTGGTTTAGAAACTTCTTTCTTAACCTTTTCTTCTGAAACAACTGACTTTTCTGTTTTAGACTCAGAAATTTTCTCATCTGACCTTTTAGAGTTTGGTCTTTGCAAATTGTCAGAACTTGTTATAGAACTAGCAGGTCTTATGAAAACTTCAACAATTTCTGGGATTTTTGGCTTAGAAACTTGAAGTTTTTCATACAAGTTGATTGGAGCTCTTTTTAAAGTGACATTTTCTTCCAATCCCAATCCCTTCTTTGGGTTGTAAAATCTTGTATCTTTAACATTGCTTAATAAAAGATTTAATGTTTGCTGAGTCTGACCCCTTTTCAAATTTAGATCTTCCAATTCTTTGATTTTGGTGTATAAATACTTTCTTTCCTCAAATAACATATCAAAATTTATTTGTAAATCACCTTTTTCATCCTTTATTTTTGAAAACTCAACTTTTAGTTCAGAGATCTTTTTCAATAATTCAGAATTTTCATCTTTAACTTTCTGTTTCTCAGCCTCAGATTCTTCATATTGTTCTTTTATTACTTCTTTTTCAATTCTGAATTTGTTAACCAAATTTCTTTCTCCTTTTATCTGTTTTCTTAGATTAGCAAATTCAGTTTTCATTTCACCAATCTGTGTCATTAACTCTATTTCAAGTGAAGAATGTACCTCAGCAGATGACTCAGAATCAGCATCTTCAAAATCAGAATCATCCTTATTCCTCATTTTTGCCATATAGCTTTGCATCTGTGGAAAGTTGATATGATCATCTTCATCAGAAGTGTAGTACAACCAATTCTCCTGTTCAGCCAATAAAGCAATTTTATCATCTCTCTTCTTTGCAAGCTGAGCCTTCTTGGTGTAGTACTCATAGTCTTTCACAATTTTAACTCTGCAATCCTTAGCATAGTGGCCAGATTTTCCACACTTGAAACACAGATTCTTTTCTTTTCTCTCATCCTTCTCTTCTTTGTTTTCTTCACTTCTCTCTACTCTCTTTTCAAACTTATTTTCTTCTCTGTCTTCTTTCTTCTTATAATCTGAACTCCCAACTCTCTTATAATTTCCTTGAAATCTACCCTTCCCATACCTTTTGTTGAAAGTATTTGTCAACAAAGCTAGTTTCTCAGCCATTATCTTGATATCTTCATCATCTTCTAATCCTTCTTCCTTGTCAGATTCTTCCAGATTAGGTATCTCTGATAGATATGCAGTCTTTTTGGGTGCTTTGATTGCTTTGGACTTTGATAAGAACGCTAACTGATCAGCAACATTTTTCTTCTCTTCCACAACTAACTTGACAGAGTCTTCATGTTGATTAAGAACACAGAACAGATCATTTAAGTCTTCTTCACACATATCCTTGTTCATTTGCAGACTTATGGCAAATGATGACCATTCTGAATTTAGACTGTTCAGAAATTTGTAATTTATTTCTGACTTCGTTTTCTTCAGTCCATTTCTTCTCAAGTCATTTAGAATAGTGCAAAATTTACTGTATGTCTGTGTCAAACTTTCTGACTCTTTTGCTTTGAACCTTTCATAAGCATTTATGCTTTGATTTAACTTTGCCTGAATAGATCTCACAGTTCCTAACATCTGCCTTTCCAATTCGTCCCACATTTCTTTAGCTGATGATCCACTGTCAATCCTGTTAAGAACCTCATTTGGGACAGCCAAAGTCATCAAAGTAATTGCTCTTTTGTCAATAGCATGCCTATTCTTCTGTTCAGCTGTGTATTGGGAATAACTCTTCTTCACCCTGGTCGCAAGAATTTCTGGAGTTGTCTCTGTAGCAGGGGTTGCGGCAACATCGATATACACTTCAATTGGACCTTCTCGAATGGAGATCATAAGATTTTCATCAATGTTGTCTAGGAATTGGATCATGCGAATTTTCCATTGCTGATACTCTTCAGGTATAAGAACGGGCGGTTTGGTTTCAGATCCCATGGCTAGATATTCTTTAGAAGACATGATTGTAAGAAAATTCAACAGAAAGACAAATTCGAGTTTCTTGATCGAAATGTAACAGGTAATTCAAGAATTGCCAAGAATTCAAGAACTAGCCCTAGCAGCGGAATCGATTTTTGAATGAATTAAGAAATTGATCAATCGATCTTCGCAATCACAAACTTGAATGAATTTGTTTGTTGTCTGGCTCTGATACCAATTGAAAGTACAAGATCTAATCTTACAATCAATATAGAAAGTAGTAATTGAGAAGTTGTATGATCAAGCCCAATTGTATTCAATGATAAACAGGATTACAGATCTAAGAGAGAGAGAATCTAAAAGATTACAAAGAATGAATACAAAGATATACGGGAAAATCAATCAGTTAGCAACGTAGTGCTAACCACTCTATTTATACTGCAACGGACATGTTAAAGCTACAGTACAAATAAGAAAGACTAATAAGAACATAACATGTGTCCTAATTAGTTTACTAAATACTAAGTAAAGTATGTAGTCATAAGTTCTGAACAGGTAGTTCAGAACTTTTGAACATTCTTCTGATAACGCTTCTCAGAGCTTCTGACTCTTTCTCTCAGAACTCTGACTTCTCTTCTCAGATCTCTGACTCCTCTACTCAGAACATCTGAGTCTTCTTATCATATCTTCAACACTTGGTTTATTGACAAAACTTCAGATCTAACATATGGCTTGGAGAGTTAAAGGATCTGCTTCTACTCCAAAGTCATTTGTCTCTGTTAAGAGTAACAAGAACAACAAAGCTTTCCATGCTAAACCCTTTGTGAAACCTGATCATGCTTACTCTGTTAATTAGCTAATCAGGTTATCTACACAGAAGTTGTGATGTTCTTACAGTGGAACAAGTTACTTTGTGAATAAAAACCATGCTAAGTATTGGTATGGTTCTTATAGTATCCCCGGTCCTCACTCAAATAAGACATCTAACCATCAAGGATCCATCAAAGCATGGGTACCAAAATCATTCTAATCTGTTTTGCAGGAATATCATGTGCGTTTAGTTCAGAAGATTCTTTTCACGTGACAACAATAAAAGGTTACGCTATTTTTGAGGGGGGTACTATTGTGTGAAAAGTAAGTGAATTTCAGTGAATTCAAAGAACCGTGGTAATTCATTCTGGATAACTTACTTGTGTTTGTTATTCTCCAATTTTAACTTCCATGAATGCCACGTGTTATATTTTCTTGACTTAGTTATTTCCATGTCTCGTATACTTGTTGATTTTCCGATGGAAATACACTCGCTTGAGTTCCTACTTGTGTTTCAAAGTTCGTCATTTCATGTTAATGATTCAATTCTTTTCTGACATATTAATTGTGACTTGTTCTTCACAATTAAACTTTCTATTCGTTGTTTGATTTTTGACTATAATGTGCTTCATGAGTCATTCTAGTTCGCGCTTGACTTTGTTCTTTGATATTCATTATCATTTTATGACTTCTGATCATCTCAGATCAGGACTCGTTCTTAAAAGCTTTGATTTCTAAACATTTCAGTTTAGAACTCGTACTTCACTGTTTACTAAACTGTTCTAATCGATGCATGAAAGGAGTGCTAGGAATTATATTGTTTCTATGGTCTATCCAGAACCGAAAAGACCTACCCAAGAAACACATCCAGTTATAGACATCAGTGAGGGGTCTAGCTTGATAGATGAGTTTGGAGTGAAAAGAATATGGTGAGGCTGTGACAAGACTTAAAAGAATATATTGGTCCTTACCAAACCGAGTCAGTTATCTGGGTAACCACACAATCTATTCATTCTCGTTCTTTAGATATGAATATTGAAACAGACATGGACCGAGTGTCGATAGCTCGTGTCACCCCACCACATGAAACCGTAAGCTCCCAAGCAGTAGGAGGAGCCCGGGGCTCTAACCGTGCGCCTGTTGAACCTAGCCACTCAAGTATCTCACAAAAAATGCTTGTTTCATATATTCACGGAGGTTTAACACATAATCTATCTATTCCTCACTCGGAGATCTTAGATATTGAAAAAGGAAGACATCAGCTCCGGCCTCCGACCTTCATTTTCTAATCACTGTGTCTATTGATTATATAACTTGCGTCTGAATTAAATCAATATTTAAGCCAAACTGCTATATTTGTGTTTCTATGTTAGTTGATTACCCCATTCTGGTTACTTATTGTTTAATATGGTATTTTGCTACTTATCAGTGTTGTCTTTGAAGTTACATGATGCTCAGGATGCTCCTAATCATCATGACGGGGAGACATGATACAGATTCAAAGACATCAAATATCAAGTTGAGGGGGAGTTAGCAAAAGCTGAGGGGGAGTAATTGTCATTTAATATGTTCAGAAAAGATTTCAAGTTGTTTGCTTGATTGGTTATTCTATCGTTCATCAAGTGGTGTTTTTCAAATGGTGTTTGCTACAAGTTGACTTCTCCTAAAAGTATATTGGTTCTACAAGTCCTCAAGCTGAAAGCCAATTCAATTCGCGGTTCAAAGACATATTTGTTATTTTAAAACTGAAGATGCACTGTGGAATGTCACGTAACTAACACATTATCTTTCTTGTGGGATGATATGATGTGTTGAGTTTCTACAGTTGAAAGTTACTTTTAGTGCATTCAATCGAGGTTATCGTATATTGAATCTGGTTACAAAGTTGAAACTATGAGAATCAAGAAATGTATTCAAGGGGGAGCGTGAAAGACATGAAGACAAGTAACACTAAAGTGTTTCAAAGATTCAAGGGAGAGAATATCAAGGCCTAAAGTTTTCAAGACCATTTTTTCCTTTCTATAACTTTAGGGGGAGATTGTTAGGACCATAAATGTCCTATTAAATAGAAAGTTATATAAAGGTTTTATATTTATTATTAATGTTTTGTAAAAGCCTTTAATTGATTAGATGGGCTTAATTAGTATTTATGGGCCATGGGCCTTAGGCTTAAGGCCTTAGTATAGGGTTTGAGGTTCATAGAAAGTTTCAGGTTAGCCGTCCAATTCTACGTTCATAGAGATAGAGAGAGAAATTGTATTTCAATCCTATATTGTACCTCTCTGATCACTCAATAAGATTAATCGTTTCGTTTATTCATTGTTACTTGATCAAACTGGGATCTACAAAATTCTTGAGGAAATCGTCTTCTAAAAGGTAAGTCTCGCACACTAATTTCCCCAATGATTCTGTGTGTATGAATTAGTTTTGGGAAAAGATTCATTTTAGTCACTGTGTCTACACTATTTGAGATTGATGGAAAATTGATTCAGTGTTTAATGCTACTGCCTTATTATTGTTATTGGGTGACCAATAAGAGTTAGGGTACTAATCCTTTTGGTATTGGGAATGATTTAGGGTAAACACCCTTAGCTTAAATCAGTCCAGGAAGATAAACGACCAAACTGTTCTGTGTCCGGGAATCGCCATTACCCGGACAGGGCTTTTACTGGGAACTAGGTGTTACCCGGGTGGTTTTAATCGGGAAATGAGTAATAATTGGGTAGTGTTAATCAGAAACTAGAAGGAACCCGGTAGAGAGGTATCCGGGACTCGGAAGAAACCCGGTAAAAGGTAATTCGGGAATCTGATGAAACCCGGAAAAGGGGTAGCCGTGAATCGGGTAAAACTCGGAAGTCTGGGGTTTGGGAAACTGGGAAAACCCGGACCGGGTTCTGATCGGGAATTGGGGAGAACCAGGATGGGATTATCCGGAAGTTGAGTGAAATTCGGATAGGATTTAATTGTGATCTGTTTGGTCGATTTGTAGGTGTTCGGTTCAATCGGAAGTGAGATTCGGTGTATGTCGGATTTCCAACATTCAGGTGAGTTCTCTCAAACCTTTTTATGTGAAATGTGATGATAAACATTTTGAACACTGATTATGGTATGACGTACGAACATGGTTCTATTCACGAATGCATAAATATTTCTTGCACGAAATGAATATCTAGGGAACATTGCTTACGCATGTTAAGGAATTGTTTCTAAATGCACATGCATTGTTTACATGATATTGTCCTCATTTGACATGCCTATTTGGATTCGGGTTGCACAGTAGGATTAGTGTACCTTGGAATTTCACAAATCCCTTGGCAGTTGGTTTATATACCCTGTATGCATGGAATCTGTTTCCTGTATACGCGAGAATGGGGAGTCTGTTTGGGCCTCGGAGGCGAAAGGGGAGTCTGCTTGGGCCCCGATCGCAAATGCTATCGTTTGGTGGGATTGGTCTATGAACATTGTTCAAATACCCATGTGTGATGTTGGATTGTTTTGGTGGGCATGATGGCGGATGAACCACAACTTTTTATTCAATTATTGTTCAAACTATTTTTGGGAGATAATTCACTAGACCTCATGGTCTAACCCTCACTTTTTCAAAACTAAAACCATAAGAGAGTTGGTGGTGTCTCTTCCAAAGGGAGAAGATTTGAAGGCATTGAGATGAAGATTCCAAGGATAGATCACTATAACATTATATGTTTAGTTTTAGACATCTCTGTGTTTCCGCTGCCAAATGTTGAAAGCTCTGTACTGATTTGAGATCTATTGGGACCCTTTTTGGGCTTATTTTATCTATGCTATGTTATAATTTTTGGGTTGTTACTGTACCAGAGTTTATATATACATTATTTATTAGAATAAACCAAAGATAAAAAAATTCGATAAGTGATTAATTAAAGTCGAATTGTCTAAATGTAATTTATAAAGCATTTTTTATACAAAAGTGTTTAATTGTTAGATACGAAGTTATTAAGAAATCCAACCAAATCCTACTATGATTTCATTATTGATTCAACTTTAAGTATTAGCGTATAATTGCATGTTTTATGTACCCTTTAAGCAATTCAGATGATTATAGGATGAACTTTGCATGGTTTTGTATTCATTTAATGTTGGGAATTGGATGTTTGAATGTTTAACTCATCGTCTACTTAATTACAAAATTGTTGTTTTCTCACTAATATGATTTTCGTCTTACATCTGGGATTGACTCAGTTTTTTTTAAACGATGACACCATATAATAATATAATATAATATAGACCCAAAAATAATTACAAAAAATATGTTTTTATAAGACCTAAATTTGTGCCCGTCCCGTCTTCATCTTTTGAAAACAGTCAATATATACGCAAAATAATTACAAAAAGTATGTTTTTTAGGATTGAGAAACAACTCCTAAATTTGTCCTCGGCGTTTCTTCATCTTTTGGAAACGATCGATTACATTTTCATTCTTAACATTATCACGTGCTTCCTTTTTCTATGGCACAAATGAGGGCAGCATTCAAAAAGTCATCAACAATTCGATTACGTAGCTCTGTCTTGACAAGTTTCATCGCTGAAAAGCATCTTTCAGCCGTAGCAATTGCAACGGGCAAAACCTGTGTTAGCTTCAATAATCGGTAGACTAAAGGATGATAAACATGTTTTCTTGTTGTCACCCTCAATCTAGCAAGGTCAGCAATGCCGTTTAAGTTGGCAAATATGACATCATTATAAAAGAATGATAGTAGATGTGAAGTTCGTGGTCAAGAATGATCATTTCTTTGTCATCAAAATCACGTGGATACATATAACTAAACTTCAATAGACTCGATTTCTTAAACTGAGAAAATGAATTGCCTGGATTCAAAGCTGCCAATAATTTGAAGCAAGTCAGTGCTTAGCTCATAAAAACGAACACCTCATGAGAAATCAGAAAACAGAGTGAGCAATGAGTTGATCGAGTCATTGAGTGAGTCCACGAGCGAGTGAGTTACTAAGTTGATCAAATTGATGTGTCATGAGTCGTCTGTTGGGGGATTTCGTTAGGTGGGAGAGAGATAGTGTGACGATTATAGCTTGGATAAACGACAGAGATCGCATGAGAGCTCGCTTTCCGTAAGAGATATTTCGACCCTATTCTGCCAGGGTATAACGAAATTCTCTCGAGGATAATCTCTATGTTTCGGTGTATCGATTAAGGCAGAAATCGATTCATACTTATACACTTTAGAAATCGTAACCTACACCATATTGATTCAGGTAATAATATCTCATTTAATGAGATTGATTGTGGAATTAAAGACGGCAGTTACAAATGTGAAAACAGTCCAGACGCCGGCGCCACTTTCCGCGCCAGCAAACTCGCGCCAACCAGCAAACAGACCACGGCGCCAGTATCCGCGCTAGCTAACTGGCGTCGGTATGCGCGCCAAGTACAAACCAGAGCTGGCGCCAGTTTGGCGCCAGTACTGGCGCCAACTCTAATTTCACAATACCACTTTGTAACGTGCCATTCTCAACCGTCCAACAATCCCGGGTTCTAGTTAGCTTACACGAGTGTGCACTCCACACCCCCTAACTCATGTTATAGCTTAGCTAACAACCCCATTATTACCTTTGTGAATCCAACTACACAAAATGAACATGATGATTTCACTAAAATCACCAACATTCCTCCCACATTTTAGTGCAATCCTTGATTCACAAAATAAAATTCAATACAAGTAAACAAACTCATGCATAAATAAAAATATCTAAAAGATTGAATTTCCATCTTAGTACATTACACATTTCAAATACTCGAGAATCCGGGTGTCCTAAGGATTGAACCCGTCAACCCATTTGAGTACCAGAAAATAACATACACATGAATTTAAATGACTCTCTAAAGTATAAACTTGACACTATACAGGCCATGTGTCCTTATCCATTCGTGAGTGCATCAAAGCCAAGTCCAAGCTTCTTGAAGCGGCCACACTTCACACTCATATAGGTAGTTCTTTTCTGCATGCACCTGCACATGCATTTTTACAAAAGAACAATTACCTCCTTCACTTGCAGTACCGAGCACACACCTTGGGATGATCATCTTGTGCTCCAATCTCTTAGAGTGAGCTTTCCCACTGAATTCAACTTCTAACGTTGTATTAGAAGGGAATTGGGTATCTCACTGTTCGAGATTTAGATGGACTTTAATACCATCCCTATCACCGACTTATGAACCAAGTCCCTAGCTAACCCCTTCGTCAAGTGGTCCGCTAGATTTTGTTGCTACCGAACAAATTCAACCGAAATCACCCCATTCGTGATTAGCTCACGAATCATGCTATGTCTAACACCTAAGTGTCTAGACTTGCCATTATACACTTGACTATAAGCTTTAGGCAAAGTAGCCTCACTATCACAACGGATAGAAATGGGTGATATTGGTTTTGGCCATAATGGAATTTCATGGACCAAATTCCTTAGCCATTTCGCCTCTTTACCGGCAGCGGCTAATGCCACAAATTCTGACTCCATAGTCGAACTCGTGATGCAAGTTTGCTTCTTGGAAGCCCATGAGATGGCACCTCCCCCAAGAAAGTACACCCAACCACTCGTAGAAGAGTGGTCTTCCAAATTGGTAATCCAACTTGCATCCGAATATCCCTCCAATATTGAAGGAAACCCGACATATGACAAACCATAATCAATGGTTTTCTTCAAGTATTTAAATACTCGTCTTATCGCTTTCCAATGATGAATACTAGGATTACTAGTGTATCTACTCAACTTTCCTATGGCAAAAGCGATATCCGGCCTAGTGCTTGTCATGGCATACATCAAGCATCCAATAGCCTTTGAGTACTCGAGTTGTGACACCCCTTCACCCGAGTTGGGCATAAGCTTCACACTCGGATCCCATGGAGTACTCACCGGAGAACAATCAAAGCAATTAAATTTCTTTGATACTTTCTCAATGTAATGAGATTGCGTAATTGCAATCCCTTTGTTCTCACGCTTGATCCTTATACCAAGGATCACCTCCGCCTCTCCCATATCTATCATGGAGAAACTCAACGACAAAAACTCTTTGGTTTTCCCAACTTGATTTTGGTCGGTGCCAAAGATCAACATGTCGTCAACATATAAGCAAATGATTACACCGTTACCGGATGTATCAAATTTGCTATATACACACTTGTCCGCTTGGTTTATCATAAAACCGTTGGACAAGATAACCTCGTCAATTTTCTGATGCCATTGTTTGGGTGCTTGTTTCAGCCCATACAATGATTTTACCGGTTTACATACCTTATGCTCCAGCCCGGGCATAACAAAACCTTCCGGTTGTTTCATGTAAACTTCCTCCTCCAAATCACCATTCAAGAATGCCGTTTTGACATCCATTTGGTGAATCACTAAATTGTGGATAGCACCTAAGGCTATCAACAATCTAATCGTGGAGATCCTTGCAACCGGGGCATAAGTATCGAAATAATCGATGCCTTCCCGTTGCCTAAAGCCTTGGATCACTAATCGAGCTTTGAACTTGTCGATTGACCCATCCGCTTTCATCTTCCTTTTGAAGATCCACTTGCAACCCAAAGGTTTGCAACCCGGTGGCAATTCCGATAATACCCAAGTATTATTCCCCATGATGGAGTCCATCTCATCATGTATTGCTTCTTTCCAGAATGCAACATCTTGAGACTTCATAGCCTCATCAAATGATTTTGGATCCTCCTCAACACTATAACAGTAAAGGAATTGGGATCCAATCTCATTTCTTGATCCCTCTACCAAGTATACTTGGAAATCGGGACCAAAGGATTTTTCAATCCTTCCTCTTTTGCTCCTTCGAATCATCGGATACTCGGTTGGAACAATTGCTTGTTCTTCAACCTCACTAGTTTCACTAGTACTTGGAACTATGTCCTTTGGCCTAGACATTGAAGAGAATCTAGTCTCATCAAAAACTACATCTCTCGATTCTATAACGGTGTGAATCGCTATAGAATCATTAGGTTCAATAACATAGAACCTATAAGCTTTGGAATGCTCGGCATATCCAACAAAGATGCACTAAATACCCTTTTCTCCCAAAGTCTTCCTTTTGGGTTCGGGTAGTCGAACAACCGCTCGACAACCCCAAACTCGAATATAACTCAAGTTCGGCCTTTTCTTGAACCAAAGTTCATATGGGATAATCTTGTTCCTTTTATTGGGAACTCGATTCAGCAAATAACAAGCCGTTAGCATGGCTTCACCCCAAAATCCATCACTCAAACCCGAGTAGGATAACATAGAGTTCACCGTTTCTTTGAGAACTCTATTTTTCCGTTCCGCCACACCATTTTGCTGTGGTGTATAAGGCGCCGTAGTCTCATGAATGATTCCTATGGATTGGAAAAACATGGGATCGTAATACTCCCCACCACGATCGGTGCGTAAACATTTTATATGGCAATTCATTTGCAATTAAACTCCGTTTTATAAACTTTAAATTTAACCAACGCTTCATCTTTTGAATATAACAAATAAACATAGCAAAAACGTGAAGCGTCGTCAATAAAAGTGACAACATACTTTTTATTACCAAAGGACGGAGTTGAATGAAAATCACAAAGGTCACTATGAATTAATTCAAGCACCGACGAGTCCCTTTTCACGTTAGGAAAAGGTTGTCTAGTGATCTTTGTTAACATGCAAGTTTTACACTTATCGTCTTAATATCAAAAGCCGTAATAAGACCGTCTTTTGACATTTCAACCATCCGCTTAAAATTAACGTGACCAAGTCTTGCATGCCATAAAATAGAATCAACACAAACGCTATTTGCAATAAAAACAGAATTTGAAACAACATTCATTTTATTCAAATTCAACATAAACATATTATTAAGCAAATAACCAAATCCAACAAAAGAGCCACCCTTTGACAAGATAAACTTGTCCGACTTATAAACTTGCCTATATCCTAACTTATTCAAGATGCTACCGGAAACCAAATTCTTTCGAATTCGTGGTACATACAAAACATCAAAAAGTTCAACTATTTTGCCAGAACTAAATTCTAGCCTAACTAAGCCTCGTCCAAGAATGGGAGCCATCGACTCGTTCCCCATGCGTATCATTGATCCGTCTTCAACCGGTTCAAAGGAGGTGAACCAACGGCGATCTTTGCACACATGACTTGTAGCACCCGAGTCGATCCACCGAGCGACATCATCATCATGCACATAAAAAGATTCGGATATTAGTGGTACATAATTCAAATTTGAATTAAAACCAAAGTCAAAAATTTGACCTTGCCATGGGTTTTAATCCTTGGATCCTTGCCCACCACCACTTGTGCTTGCTCCATTCTTACTTTTGACAACCCGGCAATCCCGCTTGAGATGGCCGGTCATCCCACAGGTCCAACAGGTTAATTTAACCCTTTTATTGGGCCCTTTCTTGGCTTCGTTGAACTTACGTTTTCCCTTGAAGTTGTTAGTCTTTCCCTCTTCCACCATGTTCACAGAAGGTGCAGAAACCTCTTTTATTTTAGGTTTCTCAGCCTCTTGCGCCCGAAGAGATTCCTCTATGCGCAAGTGACTACCGAGTTGCACAAGAGACAACTCTTCCTTCTTGTGTTTCAACATATGTTTGAAGTCTTTCCAAGAAGGGGGCAATTTATCAATAATACTCGATACGGAGATGGATTCGTCCATCTTCATATCATGTTGAGCATATTGGCCGAGAATGCGAAGGAGCTCATTGTATTGCTCCATCACCGGCCTTGAGTCTACCATTTTGTAATTATTAAAATTACTCACCAGGAACTTCTTACTAGAAGCATCCTCCGCCATGTATTTGGACTCGAGAGAGTCCCATAGCTCTTTGGCAGATTCCATGTTTTGATAGATGTCAAAGAGGGAGTCACACATACCGTTTAAGATGTGGCCATGACAGATGTAGTCGTCGTTCTTCCATTTGCCGCGATGCCGGGTCACCTCCAATGTCTCGTTCTCCATCACCTCCGGCATTGGGGTGCTCAGCACATACACGACCTTCAACGTCGTCAGCAAGAAATGCATCTTCTTCTGCCATCTACGGAAATCTACGCCTTCAAACTTCTCAAGTTTTGTGAACTTGGAAGTCATGTCTCTCACGGATTGATCACCCGCCATCTCTCTTCACGATGAATAAATATCTCTTACGATTGTTGGGGGATTTCGTTAGGTGGGAGAGAGATAGAGTGACGATTATAGCTTGGATAAACGACAGAGATCGCGTGAGAGCTCGCTTTCCGTAAGAGATATTTTGACCCTATTCTGCCAGGGTATAACGAAATTCTCTCGAGGATAATCTCTATGTTTCGGTGTATCGATTAAGGCAGAAATCGATTCATACTTATACACTTTAGAAATCGTAACCTACACCATATTGATTCAGGTAATAATATCTCATTTAATGAGATTGATTGTGGAATTAAAGACGGCAGTTACAAATATGAAAACAGTCCAGACGCCGGCGCCACTTTCCGCGCCAGCAAACTCGCGCCAACCAGCAAACAGACCACGGCGCCAGTATCCGCGCTAGCTAACTGGCGCCGGTATGCGCGCCAAGCACAAACCAGAGCTGGCGCCAGTTTGGCGCCAGTACTGGCGCCAACTCTAATTTCACAATACCACTTTGTAACGTGCCATTCTCAACCGTCCAACAATCCCGGGTTCTAGTTAGCTTACACGAATGTGCACTCCACACCCCCTAACTCATGTTATAGCTTAGCTAACAACCCCATTATTACCTTTGTGAATCCAACTACACAAAATGAACATGATGATTTCACTAAAATCACCAACATTCCTCCCACATTTTAGTGCAATCCTTGATTCACAAAATAAAATTCAATACAGGTAAACAAACTCATGCATAAATAAAAATATCTAAAAGATTGAATTTCCATCTTAGTACATTACACATTTCAAATACTCGAGAATCCGGGTGTCCTAAGGATTGAACCCGTCAACCCATTTGAGTACCAGAAAATAACATACACATGAATTTAAATGACTCTCTAAAGTATAAACTTGACACTATACAGGCCATGTGTCCTTATCCATTCGTGAGTGCATCAAAGCCAAGTCCAAGCTTCTTGAAGCGGCCACACTTCACACTCATATAGGTAGTTCTTTTCTGCATGCACCTGCACATGCATTTTTACAAAAGAACAATTACCTCCTTCACTTGCAGTACCGAGCACACACCTTGGGATGATCATCTTGTGCTCCAATCTCTTAGAGTGAGCTTTCCCATTGAATTCAACTTCTAACGTTGTATTAGAAGGGAATTGGGTATCTCACTGTTCGAGATTTAGATGGACTTTAATACCATCCCTATCACCGACTTATGAACCAAGTCCCTAGCTAACCCCTTCGTCAAGTGGTCCGCTAGATTTTGTTGCTACCGAACAAATTCAACCGAAATCACCCCATTCGTGATTAGCTCACGAATCATGCTATGTCTAACACCTAAGTGTCTAGACTTGCCATTATACACTTGACTATAAGCTTTAGGCAAAGTAGCCTCACTATCACAACGGATAGAAATGGGTGATATTGGTTTTGGCCATAATGGAATTTCATGGACCAAATTCCTTAGCCATTTCGCCTCTTTACCGGCAGCGGCTAATGCCACAAATTCTGACTCCATAGTCGAACTCGTGATGCAAGTTTGCTTCTTGGAAGCCCATGAGATGGCACCTCCCCCAAGAAAGTACACCCAACCACTCGTAGAAGAGTGGTCTTCCAAATTGGTAATCCAACTTGCATCCGAATATCCCTCCAATATTGAAGGAAACCCGACATATGACAAACCATAATCAATGGTTTTCTTCAAGTATTTAAATACTCGTCTTATCGCTTTCCAATGATGAATACTAGGATTACTAGTGTATCTACTCAACTTTCCTATGGCAAAAGCGATATCCGGCCTAGTGCTTGTCATGGCATACATCAAGCATCCAATAGCCTTTGAGTACTCGAGTTGTGACACCCCTTCACCCGAGTTGGGCATAAGCTTCACACTCGGATCCCATGGAGTACTCACCGGAGAACAATCAAAGCAATTAAATTTCTTTGATACTTTCTCAATGTAATGAGATTGCGTAATTGCAATCCCTTTGTTCTCACGCTTGATCCTTATACCAAGGATCACCTCCGCCTCTCCCATATCTATCATGGAGAAACTCAACGACAAAAACTCTTTGGTTTTCCCAACTTGATTTTGGTCGGTGCCAAAGATCAACATGTCGTCAACATATAAGCAAATGATTACACCGTTACCGGATGTATCAAATTTGCTATATACACACTTGTCCGCTTGGTTTATCATAAAACCGTTGGACAAGATAACCTCGTCAATTTTCTGATGCCATTGTTTGGGTGCTTGTTTCAGCCCATACAATGATTTTACCGGTTTACATACCTTATGCTCCAGCCCGGGCATAACAAAACCTTCCGGTTGTTTCATGTAAACTTCCTCCTCCAAATCACCATTCAAGAATGCCGTTTTGACATCCATTTGGTGAATCACTAAATTGTGGATAGCACCTAAGGCTATCAACAATCTAATCGTGGAGATCCTTGCAACCGGGGCATAAGTATCGAAATAATCGATGCCTTCCCGTTGCCTAAAGCCTTGGATCACTAATCGAGCTTTGAACTTGTCGATTGACCCATCCGCTTTCATCTTCCTTTTGAAGATCCACTTGCAACCCAAAGGTTTGCAACCCGGTGGCAATTCCGATAATACCCAAGTATTATTCCCCATGATGGAGTCCATCTCATCATGTATTGCTTCTTTACAGAAAGCAACATCTTGAGACTTCATAGCCTCATCAAATGATTTTGGATCCTCCTCAACACTATAACAGTAAAGGAATTGGGATCCAATCTCATTTCTTGATCCCTCTACCAAGTATACTTGGAAATCGGGACCAAAGGATTTTTCAATCCTTCCTCTTTTGCTCCTTCGAATCATCGGATACTCGGTTGGAACAATTTCTTGTTCTTCAACCTCACTAGTTTCACTAGTACTTGGAACTATGTCCTTTGGCCTAGACATTGAAGAGAATCTAGTCTCATCAAAAACTACATCTCTCGATTCTATAACGGTGTGAATCGCTATAGAATCATTAGGTTCAATAACATAGAACCTATAAGCTTTGGAATGCTCGGCATATCCAACAAAGATGCACTAAATACCCTTTTCACCCAAAGTCTTCCTTTTGGGTTCGGGTAGTCGAACAACCGCTCGACAACCCCAAACTCGAATATAACTCAAGTTCGGCCTTTTCTTGAACCAAAGTTCATATGGGATAATCTTGTTCCTTTTATTGGGAACTCGATTCAGCAAATAACAAGCCGTTAGCATGGCTTCACCCCAAAATCCATCACTCAAACCCGAGTAGGATAACATAGAGTTCACCGTTTCTTTGAGAACTCTATTTTTCCGTTCCGCCACACCATTTTGCTGTGGTGTATAAGGCGCCGTAGTCTCATGAATGATTCCTATGGATTGGAAAAACATGGGATCGTAATACTCCCCACCACGATCGGTGCGTAAACATTTTATATGGCAATTCATTTGCAATTAAACTCCGTTTTATAAACTTTAAATTTAACCAACGCTTCATCTTTTGAATATAACAAATAAACATAGCAAAAACGTGAAGCGTCGTCAATAAAAGTGACAACATACTTTTTATTACCAAAGGACGGAGTTGAATGCAAATCACAAAGGTCACTATGAATTAATTCAAGCACCGACGAGTCCCTTTTCACGTTAGGAAAAGGTTGTCTAGTGATCTTTGTTAACATGCAAGTTTTACACTTCGTCTACTTGTCTTTGATTTCTGAGTCGATTGACGATTCACGATTTTTGTTTCTGAGTTGATCAACCGAGGGTGTTCAATTTCATGATTTTGTCCCGAGTCGTGATTGTTAGACGTAAGTAATCAGTTTTGGGGTTTTGAGCTAAAGTAAAAAGCCTAAAACTGGGTTTGGTAATTTCGGGCCTTAGTTTATTAACTATTATTCTAATGTGTTTGAGATTTGGGCCTATTTTTTTTCTTTTCATTATTCAGTTTAGGTGCATCCCTTGAAGTTTATAAAATAATATGGTTTCATCTTTCACGAAGCTAAATTTTTTTACCATTCATCGAAGAAATAGTACGGTGGCATGTGCCACCATCGGCACCATACCAGGTCCGTCCCTGATCTGCATGACTGCATCAATTAAATATTTGCAAGCAATCTTGTTTTCTTATTATTCGTAGTTTAGGGCGTACATATGTGATTAAAACTTTTAATAGCCTTCGTGGTCATATTCAAATTTGGCCCCTTAACAAAATTACTTCATACGTCTCAAAATAAATATAAACGACACACAAGGAATACGTGTAACTATTACAACTTTTAGTTAATTATAAAAGAAACTTTTACTCATAATAATAAAAAAAGAAATTATCTTCATCTCATATTGAAGAATAAAATGAGATAGTAAACAGATACTTTTAAAAGTAAAAACTTATTTTAAATCAAATTAATATATAAATATAAAAACTTATTTTAGGACATAAAGAATTATTATGAGCACATAACATACTTTTGTTGTGGTGAGCACGAAACATACTTTGTTGTGTGTTGACCAAGTTTTAAGTCAAATATTGGTATATCAAGTTAAGGACCGTTTATGAAACGCTTACCAAGTCACATTAGGTTATTGGATGAATATGGTAATGACTAATAATCTTACCCGGTAAGAGCGGAAGCAATGACCGAGAGTTGAAAGCAAGGCCCGAGAGCCTTACCCGGTAATTGAGTGCGACGACTCTTACCACGGTTAGCGCTTACCGGCTAAATTGTTGCATACAATGCCATTTTGGTGACTAAAATCTTACCGAGGAAGTAAGTGATAGTGTTGAATTTTATCGGTAAACACTTACCCAGGTAAGTGATTAGATAAACGGCCCCTAAATGTTAATCAAGTTTTAACCAAGTCGATCTCAAATAAATAATTTATCTCATCTCATTTACAACCTTAAGAGAACCGCCCCTCTTAAATCCAAAAGAGGTGTATCGACAAGTTAAGACAAATATATTTTTTGAAGCCTTCTCTTTTTATATAAGAGCCCCCATTTTCCTTTTCTTATACAATCCCCCATTCACCAAAATGTTAATAAACAAATATACTGGATAACTTATTAACTTATTATTAGGTCAAATTTTATGTTTTGGGTTAAATGTTAGAAATAGGAAACTACCTTCATAAAAAAAATTATAATAATATTTTTTTTTATTATAATAACGTATTTTCAAATTATTTTTTATTATGACATTGTAATAGGAAAATCCACCTAAATATTACAATGAGTAACTTCTTTTACAATTTTAACTTAACCCACTACAAATTAATTGGGTTTATAGGATATTTAAAATGTTAAAGTGTTCTAATAGCATACTTTAGAGGGCTTAAGTTTATCTGACCAAACTATAAAACGTTGTATTTACAAGTGTTACAGGTTTATACGATTATTTTAGTCGTTTTATTAAGTTTTTAACACGTTTTTAAAATAAAGTGTTGTATTAACTATTTTATAGGACAATTTTGGGGAGTGTCCTATAAACTCACAGGACAACTTTGAGGAGTGTCCCTATAAATAATTGGGTTTATATGATATTTAATATCTTTATCAAATATATTCCTTTGCCTCATCAGCCGTCATATGAAATGCCCAGCCCGCTGGCTTTGGAGTATTCAGCTTCCTATTTTGATCTCCACCCTTCCTTAACTTTGGGCAATCTTTTCGGAAGTGACCGGGCTGTTTACATTCGAAACAGGTCGGTCCTCGGATGGGACAGTTTGTAATTTGGCGACCAGTCTTCCCACATTTAAAACATTCATTTGAGACCACCCGACACGGGTCAAAACGTTTGCTTCGGCATTTCTGGCACCAGTTCGGTTCTCATCGAGACTCGAAACAAGTATTCTTAACATAGGGTTTGGATTTCTGAGAAGATTCGGATCGACCTTCCCATTTTCTTTTCTCTCCCCCTTGTGTCTTCTCTTCTTTATCTCTAGCGTAAACTTCTTCTATTATTTTGGCTTCTTTGATCGTTTCTCTCAGTGTCGAGGCTTTTGAATTCCGCACTTGTGACATCATATCAGCAGGTAAGCCCTTCAAGTAGGCTTTAATCTTTTCTTTTTCAGTTGGAGCCACATGCCCCACTAGGTTTAGCTTTTCCAAGAATATGCGAGTGTACTCCCTTACTGAAGAAGTACCCTTCTTAAGAGTTCGAAACTCTTCTTCAATTCGGTCCATTTCATTCTCGTTGCAGTACTCTTCTAAAATCTTTCTTTTGAATGACTCTCAGGTCATATCAACCAAAACTGGAGCCGTTACTGTCGGTGTTACAATATTCCACCAGGTCAAAGCGTTTCCGCATAACATCTGAGATCCAAACCTGACCTTCGATTCTTTGTCACACTCACAAGCTCTAAAGGCTTGTTCCATTTCTCTAATCCAATTCATACAAGCAATTGGATTATCTGATCCAGCAAACTCTGGTGGCTTGCAACTCAGAAACGTTTATAAGAACAGATTTTCTCTATCCTTCTATTCACATTCTGCACCGGATTTACAGGTGGCGTTACCGTACCAATACCCATCTCCAGTCTTCGTGACTCAACATTTCTGTCATTTAATACTTTCATAAACATCTCTTGTTGTTGTGTCAGTGCCGTATTCATAGCTTGCATCATATTTTCCATCATTCTGGACTCCATAGTTGATTCCGTCGTCACCGGATTAGAGGTACCGGCATTCGTTCGTTGCGCTTGACTTCCTCCTCCTCCCATTATAGGTGGCCTTGGTGGACTCTCATAAGTTCCAACCCTTTTGGGTTGCTTCTCCACCACCCATTCGTTTACTACCCTTTCTTCTGAAGAGTTAGGAGATCTGGTTGGTGTATTCACCATCGTATTTTGTCGAAGCACAAAAGATAACCATAAGAAATGGCTATACACAATCCCAACACAAGAAACGTACTTTAACGTTTATCAATCCCCATAACAATATAAAACAAGTATGCTTACGTAACAATACATTCATAATAACAGTAGCTAATTGAAATTATGAACATACTATACATAAGAATCCTCGTTACCATCATCACAATTCTTAATTCACGTATTTCCGTCGACTCTAAGACTATCCCGTTTTAGTATTCCTACCCAGTCTCACAAATCATATCTTAATCTTCTTAGCTTAAGTCTAGGTATCTTACAATCATACCTAGTTCACTTAAACTATAGCTCTGATACCAAACTGAAACACCCTTAAAACCACAATAAATTTAAATCTTGAATTTAACAAAATCTATAACAATCCTTTCCAAAAACTTTCATTCATAGAGGGAGAAATTAATTACAAAGGTTTACATAAACAACTGAACTTATCAAAATAACCTACTAATCTAATCCTTAACACTAAGATCAGATTAGACGGGTTGTCTAGACAACTCGTCAAAACATCTTCATATGCACTAATTTCTCCACACATCACCAAAAGTAGGATTTCGATACCACTCGTCACTCATCCCTTTGTATCCCTTCCCGATCTAGTACCTGGTAAGAAAATTTAATTTGAAACGATTAGGCTTACGCCTAGTGAGAACATCTAGTTTTCAATTAAAACTTTATAAGCTTTGAAAACCAATTGTAAACAAAGCATATGAACAAACCTGACTGTCATCTTTCTTACCGTACACATAACATCTTTTGATGACGGGAAAATACCCGATTCCATGAATATGACACACACTAAGTAAGTCATAACATCATGTTTGATAGCACACTACGAATCACCATGGATTTTAGATCATTGCTCATGTCCAAGAAATTACAATTATACCTTGCCTATTTCTTGGAATGGAAGTAGAAATAGCAATTATACCTTTCCTATTCCTAATCTCCCAAATAAAAGTGGAAATAGAAATTATACCTTGCCTATTTATCATCTCTCAATATGAAACGGAAATAGCAATTATACCTTGCCTATTTCACCGTTTTCACTTATAATGGGAATAGCAATCATCCCTTGCCCATTCCACATTTATCAAATATAATGCTAGTGCCTATGGATCCATTACACTTCCTAACATACGTTCATTGTATCAAACCAAATCATATATCAAATCATAACATACACAAAATCAATTTATAAGTATATTCATGCTGCTGGGATTGAATTTCGATTAATAAATCATTCCCTGTCAAAAGTTACCAGGAACTCTTCAGTTACCGGAAACTCAGAAGTATCCGGAACATTAGAACTTACCCATACTATCCAGAAAAGGTATCCAAGAATTATATCCAGAAACTACCGAAATCTGGGACCAATCCGGAACTGGTATCCGGGAAGCTCAAGTTACCGGATACTTTCGTAATACATACTGGAAACATATGCAATCCGGATGACGTCCGGAAACCAAAGTAATCTGGATGCCATCCGGTAAACTTATTTATCCGGAAACTTAAGTGCTTACCGGATGTTTTCACCATTAAAGTTTTATCAGACACCACTAAAATGGAACTTTCGGACACTAACAAAATCGTACGGTAACTTCGATCTGGACATCAATTTTAGTCTTAAAACTCACTGCAATCCCATTCTCAATCAACTTCTTACCATTAAAGTTTTTTTCTAAAACACTTAGACCGTTTACAACCATATATTTCATCCAATTTCAACTTCAATTAATTAGAAAATGAGATGAACTCACCTAAAACAGAAGTCGCCCTCAACCTGTGCAAATCGATCCAAACAAGAAACACCAACTCCCAATTTGATTCACCTTAGATTCAGAAATCTAAACATAAAATTTAAGCTTATAACCTCCACCCTTAAGCAATTAATTGAAAACCAAGATCAAAATTCTTACCAAATAGACTTTCTTTAAGAACCAAAATCCTATCTGCTCTGAACCGACTTCAAAGTTTTCACAATAAGATAACCCATACCAACATATCTATCTCCTTAAATATCTCAATTCAGAATTTACCAATTAGCCCCCAAACAAAAGGGTAACTACACTTTGGCCCTTCAATTTTAATTTACAACATAATCTTTCCAATAACTTCTTCTCATTATTTTAGATTTTTCGTGTACAAAATTATGGAAATATCGAGGTGTTACACAAGCACTTTTATATATCTTTGAATTTAGATGTCCATAGAGATATGTAGCAACCACATCCATGAGCTGAATTTCCAGTCCTTCGGGAATTACTAGGCTAGTAAGTAACCTCGTGGGCAATCCAGGGCGTTGTGAGAAACCTTGCGCCAAAAGAGAGCGTTATACATTCGGACTTTATTATTCTTGTTACGCTTTCTGACAAATACTCAGTTATGTCCTACGGGCTTTACACTTGGTGGGTTAGCACTATCGGACCAAATACCCGATCGTTTGTCAAAGAATATAATTCTTTCTGGATTGTTCTTTAGGTCAATATGCTCTTTGTTGATATTATTCAACTGAGTGTGGGTCGATGTCTTCGTGCTCTATCAGCTTACGAGCAATAGTATATGCGAATAAATCATCAATGAGTATATATGATCTGTCCATTGACTCATATGTACTCTCATAGTTCATTTAAGATTTTCTTTGTCTCTAGAATCAATATTAACTTCGGAGCGTCCTCCAGTGATGATTAAAGGACATAATTAGAGATAATCTCATGAGAGTTTTATGTATTGAAGATAAATGGATGTGCCTTGCTATTCTCTTTCTTTAGAATAGTATTCATCGAACCAAGTAGCTTCCACCACTTCCATTTGGTAGCTACGACCTTACCCACACCTCCACTATGGGTGATTGCAACGCACTTTCCAATGGTGTTGTGCCCCTGTTGGGGACTTTTAACCTTACGAGTATATTAGCAGCTCGTATGTGTGATCTTGTCACTTATGGAATAACATTTAACGTATTAGGTATCGAGTCTGATTCGTTTGACTTCAACTTTACGTTGTGAAGTTTAGGGATTAAAATGAGACAAAGTGGGAACATTTCATGACAGTTCATGTCGTTCCCTTGGAAAATACTTTTTCCTATCTCCCCCTAACGACAGGAAGATTGTCATCAAAGTGACTATCCACAAATCATGCGATATTAGGATCACCCGTCAAAGGTTCTAAATAGCGGATAATTGTTGGAGATTCATATCCAACATATATACTTAATCATTTTTAAGGACCCATTTTGGTGCGCTGTGGGGGCGCGTTTGGCACATATACTACAACCAAACATGCGTATGTAAAAGATCAGGCTTATATCCAGTTACCACAGGTACACATGATATTGGTTGACTAGTAGTAGGTCTAAAAACAAATAAGTAAAGCTGCATATAATATTGCATAACCCCAGGAAGATGTGGGTAAATTGGTGCGCATAACCAATGCCCTAGCTACCATCTATATTCTTTTGATGATAATTTCTACGAGACCTTTTTATATACACATGGGGTATAGGAAATTGTTCGTTAATCCTAGTACATATGCAATAATTATCAAATTCTTGTGATGTATATTCTCCAGCATTCCAAGCCATGTACACTTGATGAGATAATCAAGGTGGTAAGCCTTTAATCGTATAGCTAGTGCTAGGAGTGCAACATTGCATGTGGACAATAATACGACATGCGTCCATCGTGTCGAAACCAGAACCATAAAGTACTTTAATTGCCCGCATTCTGGATGTTTATGTCCATAAATATCACCTTGTATTCGTTGTAAGAATGGAATATTTTGGTATTATGTCCTTAGCTTTAGGATGGTCTCATTCTTGTATTGGCTAAGAATCAGTGTATACAGATTTTCTAGGTATTCGAGACGACATATTACAATGGTTGTGTTGCTTCTTGTACTATAGAAGTCAATAGTTGTAATTTAGTTAATCGCCTCATTATATCTTTCAATGAAAAGAGAATGTGTCTATGTGCGTTCTTCATCACACAGATCATTATGTCATGACCATGGTGTCTCACGTGGTCATGTCAAAACTTATATGTGTCATTGTCCCAAATTTCTTTTTTGGTGACAATATATATATATATATTCCTTTCATATCATTAGACTTGATATACCCATTTTCATTCTTATAAAATGATTTTCAATTGATATGAATATCTTAACAAGGTTTCTAGTAATATGGTGTTTTAGTAACTATTAATCTTGTATTAACAAGAAAATTCTAGTCCATGTTGATCCAAACCCTCAGTGATTTAATAATGACCCTCTCTTAAATACTTAGTGAAAATTGTAAGTAAACAATATGTATCATAGTTTCACTATCGCTGATAAGTACAAAGACCTTATAGTACCGCTGATAGGAACTCTCACTCTTTAGATTAAACATTCAGCGAACACTGTTCACCATAATGCTCTGAGCATGTTCAGTCCTTATGGTGATCGCTGATAAGTTAGTTGTTTACTTATTATCCCTGAAGACAAGTTTCACGTCAACATAGGTTCTACGCTGAAGTCGAAGATCAAGCTCAAGAATTAGCGACAAGCCTCCTAATGAACTGATGCGGATCAGCGAAGACTCAGATTTGTCCACTCAACGTGAAGTATCAAGTACAAGACTTTAGCTATCGCTGAACTTTGTCATTCGCTGATATAGAATGATAAAGCGCTGAATCAATGAAAGCTGATCATGATGTACTCCGTACAAAGTACTTTTGTCTTAACCACCCTTGCACGACTCCGTACGATATGTCAAAAAAGAACCTCCTTATTGTCTGAAATCGTACAACCACTCTGATACTACACTGTTCAAACATGCGGCTACTAAGGTTGTCTACAAAGGTCAATGACATACAACCAATGAGCTGCTGCCACGTGTAAAGTATAAAATGCCATGCATTAAATGCATGCAGTATATAAGAAGGACTCCAGCTTCATCTTTGAAGCACTCGAAAACTTTGGACGAGTCACTTGCTAACTCTGGTCAAGTCATCTTTCTTATCTTGAGATAGGTTATTATTAGTAATTTCCTTCTCTTTCTTAGTGCAAGAAACTTAGTGTTCCAACTTGTTTAGATTTAGGTTTATCCTTAATTTTGTTCCGCAACAAGCTGTAAATTGTTAATGATTTATCAATTAACAATTTAGAAAAGTAAAATCTGTGTGTTTGTATTCAACCCCCCCTTCTACAAACTTGTATAGCCCTTCGGGACCAACAAGTGGTATCATAGCGGATTTGTTTAATCTCATAAACAAGATCTAATCTATACTAAGATTTCTCTTCCTTGCTATTTCTGAAAATGGCTACCAACACAAACACAAACTATATTGACAATGGTTCTCTTGGAAAACCCCCTAGATTCTCCAGAGATAATTTTAATATATAGAAAAATAGGATGATTCTCTTCTTAGAAGGTGTAGACCCTACTATGCCTTATTATCTTGAAAACGGCCCATATATTCCTGTAAGAATTGATGCTGCAGTTCCAGCCACTGAGAATAGACCTGCTATTCCAGAAAGGCTGATTCCTAAAGAAATTCATATGTGGATTGATGAAGATAAGAAGAAAGTGGCTATCGACACCAAAGCCAGATCCATACTCTCCAAGGCTCTTTCTGACGAAGTCTACCATTCCGTCATGAACCTGAAAACCTCAAAAGCTATGTGGGACACAATCTGTGTTCAGTATGAAGGTACTTCTGAAGTCCAGGACTCTCGAAAGATCAACCTGGTAAGACAGTATGAAAGCTTCATTTGTGGTAAGAATGAAACTCTCTCTAAAGTTCACCAACGTTTTAACTGTTTAATAATAGATCTGAAAACTGTTGGTAAGGAATATTCTAACTTTGAAGTGCTGAGAAAGTTTTTAGAATGTTTACCTGAAAGCTGGGACAGTTATTCTATGTGTCTCAAGCTGTCAAAGGATCTAAAATCAATGACCCTTTCTACCTTATATGGCACGATGTTGAATCATGAGCAATCGAGTCATCTTAAGAAGAATCTTGTAAAAGATTCCAAAAGCACCCCTGTTACTTTAATCTCAGAGGAACCTTCCACTCAGCGACCCTCGGTCACTATCACTGAGTTGGAGAGTAACTCTGAAAGGTCATCAGATTCTGACTCTTCAGATCAGATTCTCACTAAAAAGTTCAGGAGATTCGCCAAAAAGAAAATGTTCAGAAAGAATAAACCTCTTTCCATTACTGACAAGCCAAGATCATCAGCTCCTGTTGATAAGGCTACTGCTACTTGTTTTAACTGTGAAAAGATAGGACATTTCGCTAACGAGTGCAGGTCAAAGAAAGTCTCTAGACCCTCAGTTTTTCCCAAGAAATCCTCTAACCTCAGGTCTAGAGATGACAAATAGGCCAAGCTGAAAGAAAGGTATGCGAAGCTAAAAAGATTTAAGAAGAAAGGCAAAGGCCTGATGGCTGACTATGATTGGGATGACTCTGATGAGGAAGAATCATCTGACTCTGAAGATGATGAAGCCAATCTCTATCTTATGGCCAAACTTGAAGATGAGGAAGACAATTCTAACATTCCCTCTACTTCAACCTCTGCAACTCAGGTATCACCTTCTTTCTTTACCAATATTGCAAATATTGATGAAGCTGATAGTCTTCGAAATATCGATCTCTTGACTAGAAGTTTATATGAAGCCATGAATGGCAAAACTGTAGTTGAAAATCAAAACCTTGACCTCACTGAACAGCATAAAAACTGTCACCTTCAAATAGAAAATCTTTCTAAAATTGAAGAAGATTTTAAAGATCAAGTTCACCTAAATCAGCTAGTCAAAATCGAGCGTGAAGAAGCTATCGCTGCATTAAAAGCTGAAAAAGCTACTGTTGATGGATGGTATAATTCCTCAACAAAGATCACTGAGATAATTAAGTCTCAGATTCCCCTGAGTGATAAACGTGGTCTTGGTTACAAAGCTGATACTCTAGAACCAACCACTGGTCGTTCCATGCTCTTATTTGGAACTTTCGTATCCTCAGTCGCTGATACTTCATCCTCTCAGTGTTCCTCTTCTAACCCGCCTATCCCTGAGGAAATTTCTACCTCTTCAAAAGGTAAAGAGAAAATGGTTTATCCAAAACCTACCTCTGTCTTTAAAGACAAGGGTAAAGGAATTGCTTGTGATCAAAATCCTCAGAAGGGTATCTGTATACCTAAGCTGAATGCTTCTAAAGCTTTAGCGATTCATCCATCTGGTTCAGGGTGGATATATTCAGCGTGGATATATTCAGCGTGGATATATTCAGCGATCTACTCCCAGAATCAAAGTGGATGTTACTGGTAAGAAATCTGAAGAACTGATAGTTCCTCCTATTTTCAATACCAAAGGTGTACTTGATGCTGGTCCTTCTAAATCAAAATCTAAAGCTCAGCATGCAAATGGTCCTAGAACTACTTTTGGTTATTGGAAATGTTATCACTGTGGACTTACAAATCGTATTGCTAGTAAGTGCCCCACAGCCACCAAAGCTGAAAAGATAGCTAAGGTGAAGATCATTGCCCCCAAGGTAAAGAAGACCACTGAGGTTAAGAAATTAACCAAAGTGAAGACTGACAAAGCTTAATCTTCAAATGCTGCGAAGACTGTTGAACCTTCCATTCCAACTACTTCCACTGACAAAAGTGTACACATGGTTAAGTGGGTACCCAAGAAAAACTAATCTTCCTTTGTAATGCAGGTTAAGAAGGGTATCTGGTATCTCGATAGCGGATGCTCTAGACACACGACTGGAAAGAAAAGCCTGCTCGTTGAATACAAGGAAGAGAAGGGTCCCTCTGTGACTTTTGGTGGAAATGGAAAAGGACATACCCGAGGGTTTGGTGTACTCTCAAATGGTACAACAACCTTCAGAAGAGTCGCATATGTTGAAGGGCTGAAGCATAATCTTCTAAGCATCAGTCAGCTTTGTGACAAGGATAACAAAGTAATCTTTACCAAGGAATCTTGCTTTGTCACTGACAAAAAGGAGAAGATAGCTCTCAGCGGTTATCGTTTGGAAAATGTTTATGTAATAAACATGGACTCAACAACCACTGAGAACTCCTGTTTCTTCTCAAAAGCCTCATATGAAGTCAACTGGCTATGGCATAAGAGGCTCTCTCATCTAAACTTTAAGACACTGAACACTCTTTCTTCAAAAGAGTTAGTCACTGGTCTACCTCAGCACTCATAGGCCAAAGAGTCTTTATGTTCAGCGTGTGAGAAAGGCAAGCAGACCAAAGCAATCTTTAAATCAAAGCAAGTCTCCTCAGTGTCATCTCCTCTACAACTTCTCCATATGGATTTGTTTGGCCCTGTTAACAAACAATCCATCGCTGGAAAGAAATATACGCTGGTCATAGTTGATGAATTCTCTCGCTATACATGGGTTATGTTTCTCCAATCTAAGAGTGACACCCTTGAAGAACTCATCACCTTTGTTCGGAAGATGGAAACCCTGAACAACTTGACCGTTCGCTCAATAAGAAGTGACCATGGGACTGAATTCAAAAACAGTTCTCTTGATTCCTTCTTTGAGAGTAAGGGTATTTCTCACAACTTTTCTTCAGTGAGAACACCGCAACAAAATGGAGTCGCTGAAAGAAGAAATAGAACTATTATTGAAGCTACACGTTCAATGTTCAGCGATTCTCACCTGCCTACTCAGTTTTGGGCAGAATCTGTCAACACTGCTTGTTTTATGCAAAACAGGTCGCTGATAGTCAAAAGATTCAATAAGACAGCCTATGAACTTTTTCATGGGAGAAAGCCTTCAATTAGCTTTCTTCACATCTTTGGATGTCAGTGTTTCATACTGAACAACAAAGATGCCCTTGGAAAGTTTTATCCTAAGGCTGATGATGGAATCTTTCTTGGATATTCTTCAATCTCCAAAGCCTTCAGAGTCTTCAATCGAAGAAGACAAACTGTTGAAGAAACTATTCACGTCACGTTTGACGAATCCCGTTCAGCAAACTCTAAACCGTCTGCTGATACTGAAGAACTGAATCAATGGATGTTTTCTCATCTTGGTGATTCAGAAGATATTTCCACTCCTCATACTCATACAATTGAAGATGATAGTCCTACTATCATCCCAAATATGCAGAATAGTGAAGCTGAAACTTCATGGGTCTCAGCTGTTCCTTTAAACACTATACCTGCTTCTGAACCAAATGTCTCAGACATTCCATCTACTTCTCAGCAATCAGGGAATGAAATGACATCTGCACCTACTCCTCTCTTGGCTGATATTCCAGAAGTTGCTGAAGCTTCATCTTCAGCTCCTCCAGTTCAATTTGAGTCAGCGACTTATGCTCCTGCTCAGCGATGATCACCCAATTGATCAAATTCTTGGTGATCCAAACGCTGGTGTTCAGACTCGACGAAGTGCAGGTAATATTTGTTTATTTGTTAACTTTATTTCTCTGATTGAACCAAAGAAAATAGATGATGCCCTCAAAGATCCAAACTGGGTCAGCGCCATGCAAGAAGAGCTGACTGAATTCGAAAGAAACAAAGTTTGGAAACTTGTTCGAAGACCAACTGACAAGACAGTGATAGGCACTAAATGGGTCTATCGAAACAAGTTGGACGAACATGGAACTGTAACCCGCAATAAGGCTCGACTTGTTGCTCAGGGATACAGACAAGAGAAAGGCATAGATTACGACGAAACATTTGCTCCGGTAGCAAGACTAGAATCTATTCGTCTATTCTTAGCATACGCTGTACACAAAGACTTCAAAGTATATCAGATGGATGTTAAGTCAGCGTTTCTAAATGGAAAGATGAATGAAGAAGTCTATGTGGAACAACCTCCAGGATTCTCAGATCCTAAGCGTTCAGGTTATGTTTATAAACTGGATAAGGCACTTTATAGCTTAAAGCAAGCTCCTCGTGCATGGTATGACACTCTCTCTACTTATCTCCATATTGAAAAATTTGAGCGTGGTAAAATCGATAAGACTCTATTCTTCAGGAAAGTAAAAGGTCATATTATTCTTGTTCAGATATATGTTGATGACATTATATTTGGTTCTACCAACCCTGACCTTTGTACTCGTTTCGCTGATAGAATGAAAGAAGAGTATAAAATGAGCATGATGGGTGAGCTAACATATTTCCTTGGTCTTCAGATAAAGCAAAATGAAAAAGGAACTTTCATTAATCAGGGAAAGTATGTTAAAGATATGCTGAAAAAATTCGATTTAACTCAGAGTTCAGCTATGAAAACCCCTATGGCACCACCGCTGACACTAGACAAGGATTCAAATGGAATACCTGTTAATGTCACGCTGTACCGTGGGATGATCGGCTCTCTTTTGTATCTTACAGCTAGCCGACCCGATATTATGTACGCAACCTGTTTGTGTGCACGATATCAAGCTGAACCTAAGGAATCTCATATGATCGCTGTAAAGAGAATTTTTTGATACCTTAAGGGTACTGCGAACCTAGGTCTTTGGTATCCCAAAGACTCAGGGTTTGATCTAATCGCCTATTCATATAGTGATTTTACAGGTTGCAAATTGGATAGGAAAAGCACCACAGGAGGCTGTCAGCTCCTGGGTGGAAAGCTGGTGAGTTGGACAAGTAAAAAGCAAAACTCAGTGTCCACCTCCATAGCTGAAGCTGGGTATGTAGCCGCTGGAAGTTGTTGTTCTCAGGTCTTGTGGATGAGAAATCAACTACTGGACTATGACCTTCAGCTCTCAAATATTCCAATCTATTGCGACAGCACAAGTGCCATCGCTATAGCCAACAATCCAGTGCTACACTCAAAGACAAAACACATCGAAATCAGGTATCATTTTATCAGAGATCATGTGATGAATGGTGATATAGAACTTCACTTTATCCCAACTGATTATCAGTTAGCTGATCTGTTCACCAAACCTCTTGATGAGACAAGATTCAACTTTCTCATCAGCGAGCTTGGAATGCTGAACTTTGAAGAGTAAAATCTTCAGCGGTTCACATTTGATCAGCGATAAATGCAAGATTTCAACTTTAATAACCCATTCTATCATTCTCTCTCTGAACAAAATTTATTCGCTGATATCAAGGTATGTTTTTTTTCTCGCTGACAATCGCATGTAAATGCAATATTTCAAGACAAATTGCATCGCTGAATATCTCTTCCTTAATCAGCGATACTTTGAAATTTCTAAAACCAACACTGATATTTCTATTCAGTGCTTCATGTTTTCAAAAGTGTTCCTGAGCTTTCAAAACCTCAGAGACATCCTAAAATATGAAAGGACAGTTGTGACATCATCGCAACGGATAAGCCCTGGCACGTTCTTTTTCTGACACACGTTTACACGTTTCGTTTACCTTCCAATCAAATGCAAACACGTGTCCGTGTCATGATGAAAAACTTTCCCGCTCGAGTTTTTCTCTCTCTAAAAACTCACTATATAAATACATTTTGGGTTTATATTTTTCCTTTACGCGAACAACTTCTTACTCAAGAAAACTATTGTTGCATTTCTTCTCTCAAGTTTTCAAGAACTGTTCATCTTCTTCTTCTTCAACGAACCAGGTTAATATTTCTTTTATTTACCTGTTTCTTAAACTTGATAATGATCTTCTCATTGTTTTTACAAGATCAAACAAAAGAACTTTTTCAAAAATGAAATCATTTCTTTCATGGTTTTATGAACACAACTTTTCATGGTTGTTCTTCAAGTTTAATCGCAAATATCTTAAACTTGTTCTTCATACGTTTTTCCAGAATCATAATCCTCAAAGGAAACTGGAAAACAAGATTTTTTTTGGGTTTGCATTTCTTTTTCAAAAACAAGAAAACCCTAATCTTCATTAAGACATTTTTGTCTGAATGAAATGGACAAAATTCGAACCATCTTATTGGAAAATCTTTCCACATTAAGATTATTCTTATTTGTTATATCTTTGGTTGAACTGATAATACAGAAATGGCATCTACTGATATTCCTACTGTTGCTGCTGAGGAACTGGAAATCATCAAGGCTCCTCAGGTCAAGTTCACGCTTGAGGAACTTGATTGGACAAAAACAAACAATCTCGATGCGCTTTTCGAGTTTCCTCCTCGAAAGCAAATCACACATCTGAATGGTGCTGCAAAATTCCTAAAAACCCGTTGCCTATCTACAGCCCTGACCATAACACCCCCTGCTCATCAGCTACTACTATCTCAGTTCTGGTATTCTGCCAGACACACTCAGCTCACATCGTCCAAAGACCCCACAAAGAAAATCGATTGCATCCTTTGTGACACTGATTTTGGCACCATAAAAATCACCCCTGCCATTATCCGAAAAGCACTGAGCCTTCCCATTGCCACAAAAGAAAAACCATTTGTTTCTCTCCCTGACCATAAGAAACATGCTGATAGGGAAGCCATCACTGCATTCTTTGATGCAATGGGTTATGTATGGGAAACAGGGAGGGACAAGAAGCGTGAGAAGAAACTGACCCTCATCAAGAAGTCAAAAATGCCCAGCGAGATGAACTTCATCTTCGCACACTTGATAAGTTGCATGACTGCAAAGACCGGCTCCTCTGATCAAGCCCCTCAACCTCAGCAAGCAATGGGTTATGCATTGCTGAAAGGTCTTCATGTAGACTGGGCCTCGATAATCTACGATGATCTAGTGCTCAAAGTAGACTCTGCCGCTGACCGACCATAATGGGTTCCATATCCAAGATTCATCAGCGTCGTCTTCCAAACCGGCCTGAAGGATAACTACCCAAAAGTAGGAGACCTGAAACTCTCTCAGGTTGGTCCTAAGGTACTCGACTTCAAGCCAGTGGAAAATGAGGTACGTCTCTCTACTCTCTTAACTCTTCTCAATCCTCTTTCTTCTACTTTTGCAGCTCATTCAGTGGACAAACCTACCGCTGATACCCCAGCTACAACCTCCACTCCTTCTAGAAAAAGGAAACACTCATCTTCCCAACTTGGTTCCAAAAGGACTAAGAAAACCAAGGAGCAACCCCAGCAATCTCTTGCTGAAGACTCCTCAGCTCATCTTGAAGAGTTGATGGAAAGTTCAGTGGTACGCTCTGCAACAGTTGAACAAGCCACCCATTCCATCCCAGCTTCAGCGTCTCTAAACGCTGAAGTTATAAACTTGGAATCGACCCAACCTCCTTCAGCCTCTCTACAGACTGAACAAGTGATTCTCAGGGGATCCAACACTGAATCAGCTCCACATCAAACCTTCTCAACCTTCGCTTCTCTCTCTACTCCATTGGATTCTAATCCAGTTTTCACCACGACCACTGGAGCACCCGTCATTCTTCCAAAAGCTAAAGCTGATACTTTTCAAGGAATGATGGATGCAGGACCTGCAGGAATGTCCATGCGTACACGCACTCTCGCTGACGACATGGAACTCTTTTCAGGACACAGAAGTTTTGACGACTTCACCAACCCTCCTGCAGGTATACACCAACCCATATACACTGTAAATAAACCCCAAACTTCTGAGCTTTCCTTTGTTCACATGTACTTATCTGTTACAGGTCCTAATTTGGGAGACATCAACGCCTCTCTGAAAAACCTGGATACAAAGCTGACAGGTCTCACCACTACTCTCTCAGACAACTCTTCAGCTGTAACAAACGCTGGAGAGAATCTCAACAAGCTGACTAAAGTGGTTGAACAGAAAGCCTCTAAAGCTGATTTGGAGAAGGTTGATGGTACTCTTGGTGACTTTGCCAAAGTTCTTGCTGACATATACACAGACTACACCTCTCTCAAAACAACAGTTCAAACCATGTCCAGCGAGGTCATAACGCTGAAGACATTGGTTGGAAATCTTCAGGGAGAAATGTCTGCTGTAAAGACTGACGTGAGTTCAATAAAGACTGACGTAAGTTCAGTGAAGACGATGGTAAAGCATATCCTCGATCGCATGAACGTCCCTGCCCCTGCATGTAAAGCCCGTATCCCGGTATGACCTATTTTATTTATTTAAATTTTTATTTACGCTGTTGGTTAACGGGATTAACGAGAAAGATCAAACCTGTTATCGGTGGGGAAAACCTTATTTAAAGTGCAAGAGTTGAAAAGGGCAGGGACCAAAGGTGACTTTTAGGGATTTTGAGTACCATGGATTCGGCCCATGCACAACCGAGACCCACATTTGGTTTTGTTTGGGTTTCTTTTCTTTTCGTGAGTATGAAGCAAACAAAAGAAAAAGAAAAAAAAACCTAAGGTTTCTAACTCCCTCACGTTTTTCTCTCGGTGCCGAGTCTTCCCCCCCCCCCTCATCGTCGGTTTCGTTTTCCTTGCCACTGCCGTGTAACCCCATAGCCACCTCCGGCGTTTTTCTGTCGGAAAGAAGAGAGGGAGTTCGAGAGAGAGAGAGAGGTGCGAAGAGAGGGAGTTCGCCGGAAAGAGAGGGAGTTCCGCCGGAGAGAGAGAGGGACGCCGGGAAGAGGAGGATCTCCGTCGTGGCTGCCGGAAACGGGGAGAGGGAGGAGTCGTGCGAGGTAGGTTCGTTTTCTTCTCATTGTTATCGTCGTTTGCCTAAGGTTTGCCGTGAACCGCCACCACCACCGCCGCAGCCACGGCTGCCGGCGGTGGGGCCGCCGCTGCACGCCGTCGTGGTGGCGGAAGAGGGGTGGGTGCAGGTGCGTGAAGGTGTGCGGGTGTGTGTGCGGGGGTGTGGTTGCGGGTGAGTCGGGATGGGCGATGTGGGGAGGTTCCGCCGGAAGGTGTTACCGTAACCACCGTCGCCGCCGTCAGCCACCACCGCCGCCGGAGGCGGCAGGGGGTGGTGCACGGCTGTTGTCCAGCTTAGTATGACCTTTTTCCAGTAAGTTATTAGGCTTTCCGGGTCTGTTTGGGTTAAGACTTGACTTAATAGAATTTTAATCAATAGTTATCATTTCATGTGAAATTGGCAGTTTCTGCCACTATTTTGGGAAAGCCATAACTTTTCATAGGAACGTTGTATTGGGGTGAAATCTGTGCCAAAAGTTCCCATTTTGAGTCTAGTAACTTTTCTGTGTTTTGTGCAAAATCCAGTCCGGAACGTTGCATAGGTCAAATCGTCGTTTATTACTGAAATGTGCTGTTTTTCACTGTTCTGCGAACCGTTCTTATAAAATCTGTATTAAATTGTATAAAAATCGTTAGGAGGTGTATAATATGTCCTTCGAACCCTAACTCAGAGTACTTTCTGGTTATATAATTTAATTGAGGATTTTCTGGGTTTATGGTGGTCGGAACAGGTCCCGAACAGACCTGTTTGGTTAGACCGAAAAGTCGTTTTAGTGACGATTTAAGGGTGCGTCGTGTTTTAGGGTCCGGGTCTCGTGTTAATACATTTTAACGATTGTTTAGGTGTTGGGAAGTGATCTTGGATTTGTGAAGCTTGAATTATTGTTTGTGAGCTAGGCGCGCTTACGAGGTGAGTTCTCTCACTATAACTAATGTCGGTTATTTTTACATTACGATTTGTACGTGTGTGGTAGTTTTAATTGTTTGTGATGCGGGACTAAATAGTGGGGTGTCTAGTCGGAACTTTATTGTTATGACTACGCGGGTGGCGTAGGAGTTCGGTGGGGCCGAGGTTTATATACGCGGGTGGCGTAGTAACTCGGTGGGGCCGAGGTTTATATACGCGGGTGGCGTAGTAACTCGGTGGGACCGAAGGTTGTATACGCGGGTGGCGTAGGAACCCGGGGGAGCCGGGTAATGCTTGCACGGTTATCGTGTGGTCGGGCGGACCAGCTTATGCCTTTGGGTGGGATGGTGTAGGTATGCATGTTTATGATTTGTTCGTAGACCTGTATGCTGTTTATGTGCAATTATCTGTTTAGAGGTGGTGTGGGAATAACTGTGTTATTTATGGTGTCTGAATTCACTAAGCTTCGTGCTTACCCTTTCCCAATAAATTGTGGTTTCAGGTACGAGTGGCTCCAAGGCGTGACGAGTACACACTGGCGCGTGGGAAGAGTTGATTACTTTTATGATTTTAATTTTAGACATTTATTCCGCTGTTTATTGTTCGTGAGAATATTAATTATGAGTTTGCAAATGAAATGATTGAATTATTAAATGAGTTTTTATTAATGAAATGTTACTTTAAAAATTTTAAATTCCTTGTAATTTTTGGGACGTTATAACTTGGTATCAGAGCACAACTTGAGTGAATCAAACGCATCTCGGTGTGTTTGATCTCAAGTTTGCGGCTATAAAATTTTCTTTAAAGTTTTTGGAAAATAAAAGGAAGGAAAAATCCGTTTGAGAAACGGTGATCAAAGGCGCAGTGTGTACAGTCAGCCGGAGCCAAAGGGAAAGGTACAGTACTTAGTGTTTTATTGCTTTCTAGGCATAGGGTATGCATGCTAGATTGCCTATGTGGTTTGCATTGTCCTGTATGATGCTTGCTTGCTAGTAGGAATCAATGCTAGTTATAGTAGGTTGTTAAGTGAAGTCCCTATAGGTTGTATGCAGTAAGAATCATATAGCCTTAGAATATTTGATTTAGTTCTATTGCGCAGCTCTTGTTTGAGTCCAACCGTTCTAGGATAGAATCTTGTATTCGAATGTCTATTTGATTCACGCTGCATGCGACTGGGTATTCGCGAGGCAACTCGTTATGGCTAACAGGGATTCCGTTGTAGCAAGGGTAGTGGGATGAGATGAAATTCCTAGTGAGCTGGGAATAGCGTTTACATATGAGAACGTATGCTAGATTGCTTTCTAGAACATAGGAGTATGTATGCTAGATTGCTTGGTGCTTAATACACTGTATTGTATGGTTGTTACTTGCTATTAGGAACTTATGCTAACTTTGATAGGTTGATTAAGCGGATGCACTATAGGTTGTATGCGGTAGGAACCGAATAGCCTTAGAATGTTGGATTTAGTTCTATTGCGCAGATCTTGTTTGAGTCCAACCGTTGTAGGATAGAATCTTATATTCGAATGTCTATCTGGTTTCCACTGTATACGACTGTGCGTTCATGAGGCGACTCGTCAGGGTTAGTGGGTGTTCCGCCCTAGCAAGGGTAGTAGAGTATTATGTTTATTCCTAGGGTGCTAGGAAGAGTGTGTATATGCGTCAGTATGGACATACGTGTATGGTTTTTGTTTGAGCGAGCAACTACTTGGATACTCGGGATGGGACTCGGAGCGGACAGTGATAGGTGTAGATGGTAGTAGTAGAGCTCCTACTACCGGAAGCACAGGATCAATGTTCGAGTCGGGGAAAGTCGCGAGGAATCTAAGGAGTCGAGCGTGAGCGTGGTAGGGTGAGTTAGTATGTGCTAATAACTCGTTGTAATATCTACCCTGAATAGCCATCACAAGGAGGAACGACTATAGTAAACCTACTAGTACAGGTGGGTACTTGTTTTGCTTGAGGTGATGATCGTTGGGGTAGTGTCGAAGGTTATAAATTAGTAGTCGTTGGAATAAAAGGACGATTCTAGTATTAGTCACTTGGAGTGACGATGAGGATGACGTTTGTTTCGAGCCAAGATGGATGATTGTGCTAGAATCATAGGCTTATAGAGCCGACTTTGATTTGAGGAAAAATCGTAGGGATTATTTGAGGTAATTTCCCAACTCGCCTAAGAGGTTTAAATGTCCGGATGATGTTAGTGGATCGGAGAGGTTTGGAGGAGTAGGAGTCGAGGCGTAGAATGCCGACTGAGTCATGCACAAAGTTTGATTTTGAAATAGATTGCATTAACAAATTCTTGTGTTTCAAATCATTTATTGGATGGTGTTTTGGAATTTTGGGAAATGTTCAGCACACACACAAGATTTTGAAATATGGTTTTGAAAGTGTATGAAATCGTTTTATCGCGGGAGTGCAAACTTTGTTAGAATTTGTCTCATTTCGTTATTTTTTCCAACGGTTCTTTCGGGTAAGATGATATCCGTGTTTTGTGGTGTTTAAAATGTTGGGCAAGTGACTACGGCTTGTGACTTTAACATTGGAACTCCTCCACATATGTTAGAGTTGAGACGAAAAGTTACATTCCACGATGTCTGTATAAAGCTATTTGAGTGATTTGGTTAAGGTAAGTTTTGTTTTACGGCATGTTGAGTCGTGTGGGTTTAATTTCACGAGGTGCATATATTATTTGTTTATGTGACCATTTGGGGAAATCATGGAAATCAATTTAAAGAACCCCACCTTTTGAGATTTTATGAGGTTTTAGTCGATATTTTCAAATGATGGAAACGGATTGGTTTTTTTTATCTTTAAGTTTGAAACTTACACGAGACAGTTGTGTTTTAACAAAAATATATTTGTAAACCGTTTATGTTAGAGCATTGTTGTATTCAAGATTTACTGTAAAGTCAATGTACTGTATTTGTTAGATGTGCCTTTATACCTTGTATGTCATGGGTATAAATAGGCTTGTCTAGTTCATTTGTTAGTAAGCTTTTGTAATCTTTTAGAAACCTTTTGTAATCCTTTGAGCTCAATACATGGATGACATATTTGCTCTCTAGATTCTCTCTCACTACATTCATATCTTATTGCTAGAGATCTGGGATTTATCAATTGGTATCAGAGCTAAACAGAAGATTCAAGCAAATCGAAGAGCAAATTGAAGAAATTTTACACTAAGTGCTCAAGAATTCGGACCACTCATTCTTTACTGTTCATCTGAAGTCTTATCATTAAGACATAAATTTTTCTTAAATTTTGATCTTTTGATTCGATTTCTTGCATCACTGAACTCGGAATTGATCACTGATCATCTTTAATTCTTGAATCAACATCAAAAACTGCACAGAATCGACAGATCTGATCAATTTTTGAAGTTTTTTCAAAAAGTTCAAAATCACTGTTTGGATCTTAATCGGGTTAAATTGTCCGAATTGTGAATCGTGATTAACAGGAAAAGTGTGCGGATTTGAATTACGAGCATTTTGATATAAGATTCATCAAAATTGATCAAGAATTGAAAGAGATATGGCAAATTAAGTGATTCTGAAGTTCGAAGTGGTGAATTCGGATCATTCTTGGTGAATTCGGATCATTCAAAGAAGAATTCGGAGTGTTCTTGGAATTACAAGTGTAGAATTCGACTCAACAAGCATTCGAATTCATAGAATTCGAACTCTGTTAAGTTCGAATTGAGGCTGAATTCGAACCCTTTAGATTCGAATTGAGAAGTTGAGAATTCATCTGAGTTGGTTTATTTTTCAAGTAAAGAATTCGAACCCTGTTGAATTCGAATTGATTGAATTCGAATCAAGCTACGTTCGAATTGAGTGAATTCGAATCAAGTGACGTTCGAATTGAGTGAATTCGACCAAGGTACATCCGAATTGAGTGAATTCGAACCAAGGTACGTCCGAATTGAGTGAATTCGAACCAAGGTACGTCCGAATTGAGTGAATTCGAATCCTTCTTGATTCGAATTGAGTGAATTCGAATCCTTCTTCATTCGAATTGAGCAAATTCGAATCCTTCTTCATCCGAATTCATTGAATTCGAACCCTTATTCATCCGAATTCATTGAATTCGAATCCTTATACATCCGAATTCATTGAATTCGAATCCTTATACATCCGAATTCATTGAATTCGAACCCTTATACATTCGAATTCATTGATTTAAAAAAAAAAATCCTATAGTGTATTTCATACACTGTAAGAGCTTTTCAAGAAAAATTTTTATATACTTTTTTTTGTGTATTTTCATACACTGTCTGCTTGATCTTCTGAACGATCAATTTCTAGCAATATTCAAAATGGTTTTACAACAAGTTATTGTTAAAAGCAGTGGTGAAGATTTGAAGCAAACTCTGAAAAAGGAGATTCCTCCAATTGCAAAAGTTTTTGTTAAACCAAATGTAAAGTTGCAACAAGTCATTATAACAGAAACATCTGTTAATTCACATGTATCTGTTAAACCAAATAATGAAGTGTTGCAACAAGTCATAATAACAAAAACACCTTCAAAGCTACTTGAAAAGGCTAAGGCAAATAATGGAATTTTGCAACAAGTTATTTTATCAGAAACATCTCCTATATCAGAAACTCCTGTTAAAGATAATGCTTCAAATTCTTCAACTCCTATTTTAAATAAAGCATTGGAAGAAGAAAATGTTGATCTGAAAAGACAAATTTTAGACATTTCTTCTTCAAATGCTAAACTTACTAACAGAATAACTGATCTTGAAGTTTATATTGCAGATCTTGAAGCAAAGAAAGACAACTCAAGTCTGCACGATCAAATCGAGAATCTTCAAGAGAAAGTAACAACTCTTCAAAAAGAAAATGCGGATTTGAAGAGTAGAGAAGAAAAGAGAGTGAAGTGGAACTTAAAGTTACATGCTCAATTAAAAGAAGTTAAAGATATAGGGAAAATTTTGGACAGTGAAAATGCCGATCTAAAGAGAAAACTGTCTAATTTTTCTTTTGAAGAAAAGAAAGTTTTTGAAGAAAAGAAAGAGACTGAGCTGAAATGTATAAAACTTTCAAAACAAGTTTCAGACTTTGAGAAAGTTTTATTTTTAGAAAAAGACAAGCTCGAAAAAGAAAGAGCTAAATTTGAAACTGAACGAAAATTTTTTGAGATTAAAAGTTCTGAACTTTCCATGAAAATCTCTGAATTAGAAAATCTCTGAATTAGAAAATCTTTTGGAAAAGGAAAGAAAAGATTTCACGGAAAAGAAAAATCTCTTTGAAAAGGAAAGTAAAACCCTTAAAAAGAAAAATATGGAAATTTTCAAAGAGATTACTGATAAAAGAAAGTTTTTGGAAAAAGATTTTGAATCGGAACGTGAATATTTTGAAGATGTGATTCTTAATCTTACCAAAAGATTATCTGGTTTATCAGCTGATATTATGAAGGATCAATTGATCAAATCTGATCTCCAAAAGAAATTTGATCTAATTTCTAAAGAGAAAAATGTTTTAATAAACAAAGTCAAAGAACTTGAAAACGTCATTTTTAAATTTGATGTCTCAAAGCAGACCGGTCATAATTCTATCTTTCAGACTCCATTTGTTGATTCAAATGATTCTGAATGCTCTTTTAAAACTGCTTCAAGTTCAAGTTTTAAAAACATTTCTTCTAAACAATTTAATAGATCAACATATTTCTCAAAAGGTCGGATTCGTTCAACAAATCTCTTCTATAATCCTCTGTATGATAAATCAGATAACAAAACAAAAGTGCCTAAAGCTAATACTTCCAAATCTGAAGAAGTTCTAGTCTTCAAGAGGGTGAAGATGGAATGGAGAGTAAAAGGCACAACAGTTCCAAAGAAAGAAGTGCCAAAATCATCTGTATCCACATCAAATGAAAAGAAGAACAATGCGCCAAAAGGTAAATCTTATGCTAAACCTAATCCTATTTATTCTGTAAATCATCTGATTAGGTTGGCACATAAGAAAATCTGTTGTTCTTACTGTGGATCAAATGATTTTGTGCATAAAGATTATACTTCTTATTGGTATGGTTCTTACAGTATTCCTTGTAAGAAATCTACACCTAACCCACTAGGACCCAAATGCCATTGGGTACCAAAATCTGCTTAATTTGTTTTGCAGGTTCTTCATGTGTTGTACTGAATTGTAGATACATACCACACACATGACTGAAAACAGAAGAGAAACGGCGTATTTTTTAAAAAAAAATATTTGTACCCTTAAGGGGGAGCAAAGATCAATGGTTTCTAAACATATCAGTTTAGGACCCGTACTTCAATGTTTTTGGCTTTTGAACATATCAGTTCAAAACCCGTACTTCAAAGACTAAGACTTCTAAACAAATCAGTTTAGAACTCACACTTCTCAGGTGATATCTTTAACTGTTACATCTTTCTGTTTCAAGGAACGTGGTAAAAGGTAACATTGGATTATATTTTGTTTCTACCACTTTGAAAACTTGAATCTTTACAAATTTAATTCAATGAGATAAAATTTTCAATTTTCATTCAATGAATTAAATGTGTGCTAAAAGATGATTTTACAAGTGTTTTTGTTTTATCTGAGTTATATTTGTTTCATCTTTCACCTCTGAAATAAATCGAAAGGTCAGCAAAACATGAATGAAATTATGCTGAATGCTCAAAGTTATGTGAATCTGGACTTATAGAGAATATAATGCTCAAAAAGCCTAAATGTCAGAATGATGAATGGAAATGAAAATATGGGCAAAGCACTATGTTTTAGAACCAAGTGATTGAGATAAAACTATTGCACTATCATTTAGTTTGAAAGTTTGTGCCTGTGGCCTTTCTGGTTTGGGAGATTAAGTCCTAAGGGGTGCTCGACACCTAGTCCCTAAGACCAACTGGTCTGGGATCGGCTGACCCAAATCCTGCAATAGAACCAGATAGAAAGCCACGTTCTACTGGTACAAATGGGTTTATGATATATCGATGTGGCCTTTCTGGTTTGGGAAATTAAGTTCTAAGGGGTGCTTGACACCTAGCACCTAAGGCCAACTGGTCTGGGATCTGCTAACCCAAATCCTGCTATAGAACCAGATAGAAAGTCATGTTTAACGGTGTATCTTATTCTTACTAAACTTCTTGATCAAAAGATGCCAATGAGCACAAAATCAAAAGATGCCAATGCGCACAAAATCAAAAGATGCCAATGAGCACAAAATCAAAAGATTCAAATGTGCACAATATTAAAAGATGCCAAAGAGCACATATCTCTTGAAACTTGGGAAAATACAAAGTCGCGATAAACCCGTAAATTTGTAAAAATTCTGATTTTAGACAAATAGTGTGAGTAGAGCAAAGTATTCTTATATATTGTAGAAATACATAAGCTTTATGCCAATCATATTTCGCATGCTAGCACACCAAATAGATTTGATAAAGGGGTTGACACTGAACAATTATAACTTGATAAGCAATGATGTCTTGTCCTTGAATCCAAACACATGCATTTGATTTCATCTGATTGGAATATATGTTAAATTTTATTAAGTTGAATTTCTTTTGTTCAGTTTTCAAATGATCAAATGTTTGCAGTTATAAAATGAAATTCAATGTCAAAGAGCTTTCAAGTCAAATATATTTCAAGTCCAAGATTCGTGAACAAAGACTGAAGATTAGGGGGAGAAGGATCATGTGAAGTCCAAATGTTGCCGAATTTGGTTATCTTAGTTCTGAGTGATTCTCGGAATGCGCTTACACCTAAAAGTTCAACAATGTGGATGGTTTCACATCTTTCTGATCCAAACTCTAATCGTTTCTGATTCATCTTGTTCCATGTTCAAGACTTGAAGACAATTTGTTGAAGATTGTATTGAAGAAGGTTGACTTTTCAAAGAAAAAGACAATGACTTTTCATGTTTGTCTGAAGATTCTTCAAAGCTGATTTCTTAAAGCTATTTCTTAAAGAGTGTCAAAGCATATAGTTCACCGTGAACTAGTGGAGATAAAGCTATTTGAAGATGGTTTGATAGAGTGTCTGTTTGAGAAGATTGAGTTTACAAAGAGCTGAAGACTGCTGTCATATTTTTTTAAATCTTGAATCCAAAGGGGGAGATTGTTAGAGCATTGTTGTATTCAAGATTTACTGTAAAGTCAATGTACTGTATTTGTTAGCTGTGCCTTTATACCTTGTATGTCATGGGTATAAATAGGCTTGTCTAGTTCATTTGTTAGTAAGCTTTTGTAATCTTTTAGAAACCTTTTGTAATCCTTTGAGCTCAATACATGGATGACATATTTGCTCTCTAGATTCTCTCTCACTACATTCATATCTTATTGCTAGAGATCTGGGATTTATCAGTTTCATCGTTTTGGATGACTAGCTGACGCGCGAAAAATTCGTTGGTGAACCCTGTGTCACATCATTTTATGACTAAAAAGAAGAATTTTGGAATCAAATGTCGTGAAACTTATTTTGAATTTTGTGCGCACCTTTGTCGCACCCTATTTAAGGTCAAGCGGTTACTTTAGGTGCATGTCATGAGTCAATCCATACTGGAATCGAGGCGGTTCATTTTAAAGAAATTAGTTATTACACTTTGTTTTTATGTGAGTAAACTGAACTGCAAATGAACGATTTTCAACATGATTTTTCTATGCGGAACGAGCGTGCCCAGTTTTGCGTAACTACCGGTCTGGTAATAGTAGTTTTATTGTTTACGATCTTTTTGGGATGAAAAACTTTGACGTTGGAAATATTTTGTAAAGGATTATTGTAAACCATGTGGGAAATGCGCATTAACCATTTTGAGGTAGGTGGTATATTTAGGTGTCGACTTTTGGGCTTGAGGCCAAACACCTTTAGTATGATCGGAGAATTGTAGCCGATTTTAAGATAATCTTGGTGAGGGTAGTTGTAACCCTGAAATGATCACTCGTGATGAATGGTTATGGTGGAATGACCTACGTGTGTGTTAGTTGATTTGATTGTGGGTGATATCTATTTGTGTTATTGTCTGGGATAATACCTCGACTATTGTAATAGGTTGGACCGATGTTCGGCGGGGGGCAGATGTTTGTTAATGTAATTTATTGAAAATCTTTGGAGTCTATTAGAATTCGTGGAAGTTAATCGACAGTTAATGGTAGGAATGATCGGATTCGAGTATCCTGTAGGGTATATTGGTGAGCATCTTTAGAATGGTTAGAGCTTGAAACTGGACTCGGGACGTAGGGAATATCTAAGGTTGGGATACAACCGAAGTCGTTTAACTAGGAATGATTCCAGTTGTTGGAGTGTTCTTCCGATCGTATTTTCAGTGTTCTTGAAGGAGTGTTGTTAGTAAGGAAGCATTCGGGAAATTCTTAGACGGTGTGAGAAATTAGGTTCCAGTTAGTGAAAGTCCAGTGGCAACTCAGAAAGGGCTCCGAGTGGACTTGGGAACCCGAGGTTGAGATGCGGTAAAACTATCCAGAGCTGTTTGCGAACGTAGACTTCGAGGACGAAGTCTAATTCAAGTGGGGGAGAGTTGTAAAGCCCGTATCCCGGTATGACCTATTTTATTTATTTAAATTTTTATTTACGCTGTTGGTTAACGGGATTAACGAGAAAGATCAAACCTGTTATCGGTGGGGAAAACCTTATTTAAAGTGCAAGAGTTGAAAAGGGCAGGGACCAAAGGTGACTTTTAGGGATTTTGAGTACCATGGATTCGGCCCACGCACAACCGAGACCCACATTTGGTTTTGTTTGGGTTTCTTTTCTTTTCGTGAGTATGAAGCAAACAAAAGAAAAAGAAAAAAAACCTAAGGTTTCTAACTCCCTCACGTTTTTCTCTCGTTGCCGAGTCTTTCCCCCCCCCCCCTCATCGTCGGTTTCGTTTTCCTTGCCGCTGCCGTGTAACCCCATAGCCACCTCCGGTGTTTTTCTGTCGGAAAGAAGAGAGGGAGTTCGAGAGAGAGAGGTGCGAAGAGAGAGAGTTCGCCGGAAAGAGAGGGAGTTCCGCCGGAGAGAGAGAGGGACGCCGGGAAGAGGAGGATCGCCGTCGTGGCTGCCGGAAACGGGGAGAGGGAGGAGTCGCGCGAGGTAGGTTCGTTTTCTTCTCATTGTTATCGTCGTTTGCCTAAGGTTTGCCGTGAACCGCCACCACCACCGCCACCACCACCGCCGCAGCCACGGCTGCCGGTGGTGGGGCCGCAGCTGCACGCCGCCGTGGTGGCGGCATAGGGGTGGGTGCAGGTGCGTGAAGGTGTGCGGGTGTGTGTGCGGGGGTGTGGTTGCGGGTGAGTCGGGATGGGCGATGTGGGGAGGTTCCGCCGGAAGGTGTTACCGTAACCACCGTCGCCGCCGTCAGCCACCACCGCCGCCGGAGGCGGCAGGGGGTGGTGCACGGCTGTTTTCCAGCTTAGTATGACCTTTTTCCAGTAAGTTATTAGGCTTTCCGGGTCTGTTTGGGTTAAGACTTGACTTAATAGAATTTTAATCAATAGTTATCATTTCATGTGAAATTGGCAGTTTCTGCCACTGTTTTGGGAAAGCCATAACTTTTCATAGGAACGTCGTATTGGGGTGAAATCGGTGCCAAAAGTTCCCTTTCTGAGTCTAGTAACTTTTCTGTGTTTTGTGCAAAATCCAGTTCGGAACGTTGCATAGGTCAAATCGTCGTTTATTACTGAAAGGTGCTGTTTTTCACTGTTCTGCGAACCGTTCTTATAAAATCTGTATTAAATTGTAGAAAAATCGTTAGGAGGTGTATAATATGTCCTTGGAACCCTAACTCAGAGCACTTTCTGGTTATGTAATTTAATTGAGGATTTTCTGGGTTTATGGAGGTCGGAACAGGTCCCGAACAGACCTGTTTGGTTAGACCGAAAAGTCGTTTTAGTGACGATTTAAGGGTGCGTCGTGTTTTAGGGTCCGGGTCTCGTGTTAATACATTTTAACGATTGTTTAGGTGTTGGGAAGTGATCTTGGATTTGTGAAGCTTGAATTATTGTTTGTGAGCTAGGTGCGCTTACGAGGTGAGTTCTCTCACTATAACTAATGTCGGTTATTTTTACATTACGATTTGTACGTGTGTGGTAGTTTTAATTGTTTGTGATGCGGGACTAAATAGTGGGGTGTCTAGTCGGACCTTTATTGTTATGACTACGCGGGTGGCGTAGGAGTTCGGTGGGGCCGAGGTTTATATACGCGGGTGGCGTAGTAACTCGGTGGGGCCGAGGTTTATATACGCGGGTGGCGTAGTAACTCGGTGGGACCGAAGGTTGTATACGCGGGTGGCGTAGGAACCCGGGGGAGCCGGGTAATGCTTGCACGGTTATCGTGTGGTCGGGCGGACCAGCTTATGCCTTTGGGTGGGATGGTTTAGGTATGCATGTTTATGATTTGTTCGTAGACCTGTATGCTGTTTATGTGCAATTATCTGTTTAGAGGTGGTGTGGGAATAACTGTGTTATTTATGGTGTCTGAATTCACTAAGCTTCGTGCTTACCCTTTCCCAAAAAATTGTGGTTTCAGGTACGAGTGGCTCCAAGGCGTGACGAGTACACACTGGCGCGTGGGAAGAGTTGATTACTTTTATGATTTTAATTTTAGACATTTATTCCGTTGTTTATTGTTCGTGAGAATATTAATTATGAGTTTGCAAATGAAATGATTGAATTATTAAATGAGTTTTTATTAATGAAATGTTACTTTAAAAAATTTAAATTCCTTGTAATTTTTGGGACGTTACACTGCACCTTCACATTTTACTCCGGCGGATCATGCTGAACTTTTCAAGATCACTCCTGCTATTACTGGCCTAGAAGACATAGTAGCAGTGATTGAAAACTACATTGGGATCCCTGGCCAAGAAGACAGGGAACCAACAGCTGAGTCATCGCATTCCTCCCCTACTCATCATGAGGAAGGGGGGGGAGAAGAACTCTAAAGACCTTCCCCAAGATGAATCTATCGAGGGGGAGAAGACTGAAGACCTTCCCCTTTCTGAAGAGGGGTAAAAGGCAAATGAAGAAACAATTGTTGGACCTCAGGGAGATGAAAACCCTGAGGGAACCGAGAAGCTTACCTCTGTATCTGAGGGGGAGAAACTCGAAGAAGCTGCTGAAGAATCTGAATCTGAAGTTGAAGATGAAGAAGCCGTCGACTTATCTGATGATGAACCATCTTCTTCTCCAAAGAATGATGATGACGACGATGATGATGATGACTCCTTTATCGTCAAGCCAGCTCAGAAGACTACAACTCTTAAAGGGATTTCAATAAACGAACCTTCAGGGGAGCGGACCAAGACAAAGCCTGCAGCGTCTGAAGCTGACAAAGGAAAAAACAAAGGCCTCGCTGAAGATGACAATCTGACGATCTTGCTTAAAAAGCCGGTTTGTCAGGTACACTACATCTTACTTCCTTACACCGCATCCCTCCTCTATCTATACACATTATCAGCTCTACTCTCCATAAAACCTCTATACACTTAACCACATTCTTTCTTCTTCCCAAGTTCTTATTTGAAAGATCGCTGTGTTTCAGCTAGTCCTCTCCCCTGTTTGAGGATATCGCTGAAGTTTCTACAGCTGCGACTTCACCAACAATAATCCCAGCTCTCAACGCTGAAGAAATAATCCCAGTCTTGGATTTGATCTCTGAGACTGATGAACCTGAAGAACAGATGCTCTCTCACCAAAACAGACCTTCCTTGGCTCCTCAAAAGCTGAGTGAAGAGGATCAGAGAAGAAGAGAAGAAATGATAAAGAAGCTTGAGGCTCAGCTAATCATCCTGAAGCGTGATCAACTTCCTTCTATTCCTCCAAAGTTCAGACTTTCGCAAAAGGAATACAAGGATCACCTCAGAGCTGAAAGGTTAATCGCTGAAAGAAGGAAAGCTGAAGAAAAACACAGAGAACTCGCCATCCAGCTTACTCAACAATCAGTGAAAGACCCCAAGCTGAAAAGAACTCCAATCGAAGTTCAACGTCAGCTATGGGAAGACGCCAAGAAGATCGTTGAAGAAAATAGAATTGTGTCTCAATCTACCTTAATCTGGTGCAAAGAAAAGGTACACTTCAGATATCGACCTGCCAGAATCAACAAGGTACTTATCACTGGAAAATCAACCCTCAAAGTTTCAATCGCTGAAATCGAGATATTCGGAGAAAACGGACAGTACGAAAAATTCTATGCTGAAGCCATCACGAAGTACGGTCTCTCTGAATGGTTGGAGATCAGATTAGCCATCCAGAAGTCTCAATCTAAGTACAAGGATCATGTCGAAAAGCTGATAAATAAACAGATCGACTTAGTATCTTCTTGTGTGGATATTCCTCCTCCCCCTCCTCTCGCAAATCAGAAAAGAAGGGCCTCTGCAAAGAAAAAGTCTAAACCTTCAGACTCAGGTCCTCTTATACGGAACGAAACAGGTATTGGTTTTTCTCGTGCTGAAGTTCTCGGTCCAGAACCTGACCTTTCCGCACTTGACACATCTCTTCCTCCTGGTGAGACTTTCATCCGTGGGAAAGTCATAAGCAAACCCTATGGGATATTCTTTATTGACTATGGTGGACGACAACGTTTTCAACGTATCTCTGAGCTTCCCATCACTCCCATCGAATAGCTGAAAAATCTCATCTACGGGTGTGAATTCAAACACGACATTCAGGCACGGCATCTTAAACCCTTGATTTTTGAAGAAGCTCTGAACAAAAAGAATCAAGGAGTAAATGTCCCTGACTGGATGATTCCCACATCAAAGACCCTTGATGAACTTCTCATTAAGGAAGAACCTCTATAAGCTGATAGGATCCCCTTATTCTTCTATTTTATCTGTTACTCTTTTGTACTTGTACTTTATTTCGCTTGTACTTATAATCTTTCCACTTCCCTTTGTAATCTGATACGAAGTTTTAAAGAAAGATTTCAGCGAAAGTACTTTACTCCATCAGTACAGAAAAGATCCCAGAAAACAGTAAAAGAGACAAATATTTTATGAGTTCTTTTTATCCTTATGTTTTCATTAAATAGCAATTTTCTCTGTTGCTATATCATAATCAAATAGGGGGAGATTGTTGATCCAAACCCTCAGTGATTTGATAATGACCCTCTCTTAAATACTTAGTGAAAACTGTAAGTAAACAATATGTATCAGAGTTTCACTATCGCTGATAAGTACTAAGACCTTACAGTACCGCTGATAGGAACTCTCACACTTTAGATTAAACATTCAGCGAACACTGTTCACCATAATGCTCTGAGCCTGTTCAGTCCTTATGGTGATCGCTGATAAGTTAGTTGTTTACTTATGATCCCGGAAGACAAGTTTCACGTCAACATAGGTTCTACGCTGAAGTCGAAGATCAAGCTCAAGAATCAGCGACAAGTCTCCTAATGAACTGATGCGGATCAGCGAAGACTCAGATTTGTCCACTCAATGTGAAGTATCAAGTACAAGACTTTAGCTATCGCTGAACTTTGTCATTCGCTGATATAGAATGATAAAGCGCTGAATCAACGAAAGCTGATCATGAAGTCCTCCGTACAAAGTACTTTTGTCTTAACCACCCTTGCACGACTCCGTACGATATGTCAGAAAAGAACCTCCTTATTGTCTGAAATCGTACAACCACTCTGATACTACACTGTTCAAACATGCGGCTACTAAGGTTGTCTACAAAGGTCAATGACATACAACCAATGAGCTGCTGCCATGTGTAAAGTATAAACTGCCATGCATTAAATGCATGCAGTATATAAGAAGGACTCCAGCTTCATCTTTGAAGCACTCGAAAACTCTGGACGAGTCACTTGCTAACTCTGGTCAAGTCATCTTTCTTATCTTGAGATAGGTTATTATTAGTAATTTCCTTCTCTTTCTTAGTGCAAGAAACTTAGTGTTCCAACTTGTTTAGATTTAGGTTTATCCTTAATCTTGTTCCGCAACAAGCTGTAAATTGTTAATGATTTATCAATAAACAATTTAGAAAAGTAAAATCTGTGTGTTTGTATTCAACCCCCCCCCCCTTCTACAAACTTGTATAGCCCTTCGGGACCAACAGTCCATCGTCTACGTATTATGGTGTAGGGGGAATAAATATTAGTCTATATCTTAGGATTAGAGGTTCTAAAAAAAATTCTCCTCGATACATTCCTACACGGAACGGAGAATATTGAGAGTTTTGTGTCTGTTTTGATGTATTTCTTTACATCTATAATGGTTATATTCAGTTTTACATAAATTCATTTATATAAAATAAGTTTCAAAGAAACCTATGCTCATTCAATCTTATATTAATATGATATAATTCATTTTTAACTTGTTCCCGTTTTTTTTAAGAAAAAAACAGTTCATTGATTATCCTTTATCAACTAGGCAGTAGTTGTATATCTACTACAAGGATTGGAAAATGATTCCCAACTATTGTCATGCCCCTGACACTTTCCACTGTTTCGTCCACATGGTCATGTGTGAGAATTTGTTTATTTATTTAACTTACTATCCTTTGGAGTTGTTTCCACCTCTACCATTTCATTATTGACCTCAAGAATTTTCTTTGTCTCAACATGTCTATCATTGTTATTCGAAAGAACCTTGTTATATCTCTCAACCACTTGCAGTAGGTTGATGAATTTGTCTAAAGGTTATATTTCGGTTTATATTGGTTCACCAATATATGAAAAGGTGGAATAATGTTATGAATTATGTCATCTTTGTGAGTTCCTGGCCACGAAGATTAATATGTCTTTTGAGACAACATCATTTCTTTGTTGAAATCAGTTAACTCTTTGTAGTAAGTGGGTTTTATTCCACTATAAGATTAGCCCGGGAAGTACTTGTTCATGAATATTCCCGATTCTCTGTTTTAGGCCCGTATTTCTTTAGGGTTGCTAGTAGAAGGTTGTCTCTATGAAATCTATGACTGATATGTCATCACAAAAACTTAAAGGTATTTGCTTGTTCCTTTTCAGGTGGTTGAATTTTAGGGCATTGATGGGTTTTAGGTATTCTCTTGTACCTTTTCAAATAAGATGTGTATACCCATTTATGGTACTCAAGTTCTTTTGAGTTTACAACGTTGATTTTGGGATGAGCTGTTTCAACCATTTACGTATATAAGGGATAATATATGATTTTCTGTTTGATAAGATAATGGATTATGGTTATAGTTATTATTTTATGTATGAAATTTCATTATCATAACAATATTGGATTTTTTTTGTATGCTTACATTTTGTTGATAATAATTCATCGATGTTTCAATTTGCGAAAAGAAATCACTCTATCTATTGGATTTTCCGGTAGTAGGGGAATCACATGGATTGCTTAAGTCTCTACAAATCATAGGGCTATTTACACCCGTTTGACAAATTCCAAATCGATATCTTGCGATTTAATTAATTTGAACATTGTTAATTATAGAGCTTTTGGCAAGAGACGAAAATGAATATGAGATTGGCATATGAAGCCAATTTCAATGTTTTAATACCTTAATAATATTTTCAGAGATTTTGCCTTTAGACAAATAAATATTAGTTTTGTCATAAAGTTAAATTCAAAATTTTAACATCTTAATAGTGTTTATGGATCTTTAGATAAAATACCAAATATAAGGAGGGTTGGAAGTTTAACTTCCAAAAATTCTTTATAAGATTGGAATTAATAAGTAGGAACTCATAACTAAGATAAACATTTAAATTATAACAATAACGAATTAAGATAAACTATACTAATAAAACTTAACACAAATTATTCAAAATCGCGTAACAACTAATAACAAAGTATTTTAACAATTGATCCTAAAGAAACAAAATTAAGTTATAACATAAAATACCAATAATAATGCATATTTCATAAATAATAATCAAACAAATAAAATATATCAAGTAGATACTAAAAGTGGATTATTTGGGTTATGGTATAACAAGTATATAATATAATAAAAAAAATTAATATTAAATGGTGGGAAAATGGCGGTTTAACAACCACATAAATAATAATAATAAAATGCATTTGGTTTTTAATTTATCTTTTAAGTGGAGAAAAAAAAACCCTATTCTCCCATCTCTAATAATGGTGGATTCTAATTAACCAAGCAGAAAAATGAAAAGTATTTCGGCCAAACTAGAGTTAATCCCAAAACTTTATCAACTCAGTCAAATCTAATTTGAGGTTTGCTAGTCATTAGATTTAGGGTATTTGCATCATATGTTTATTTCTTTTTCAAACTCTTGAAAGTGTAATCCATCTTTTTTTAACTACTATATAATAAATATGAAGAAATAAGCCAACATGCATATAAACTCTTCAAAACATAAATTTGACCAAGAGAGGTTTATGATTCATGACATAAATATTACGCCACATAAATATTAATATATTATGCATGTGTAAGAATTCTTACTTGGATTGTAGCATCGACGGAGGGATAGATTTATGAAGTTGAAACCCGAAATTTGATCGACGGACTGATAGATGAAGCTTTCGTGCTGATAACGTGTTAAAGGGAAAACTAAATAGAACACAAAAGAATGGAGATAATGAATCGTAATTCTCATTAATCGTAAGCCCTTTAAATAGGGATGAGATACAAGTAGATAACTATAAGATCTAATCTATCTCTAATATGTTTATCTCTATCTATATCGTCATATCCTTTAGACGATGACACACTTATCCTACAACAATTTTAACATTTTTAGATAGAATATTTTATAATTTAATTTTATAAACTTAAATCCTATAAAATATAATATTAAAACACTTGCACATTAAGTATCCTATAAACCTAATGTTGTTACAGTGGTCCTTTTTTCCTTACATGACTGGATAACATGTTAATTAGTTTTAATTGTATGGCTTAAATAAAAAAATACACTTTCATTTTTTTAATATCCTTTATTAAACGAAAGATTCTGAAAATTGGTAAATCAAAAAGTACATATTCTAAATCATTTTATAGAAAAGGAAAAATTAATATTCAAACCTTATTTGCCTTCGACGTGTAGGTTAGTTGGCAAAGGAAGGAATGACTTTGTCTAAATACAAGACAGGTCCCAAGTTTGATCCCGGACCCCTGCCAACTTCAGTAACTGAGTAAGCAAAAAATATCTCTCGCATCAGTGTCATTGTAGGCGGGTTCCGTGTGGGATGGTTGAGCTTGTCGGTAATCAGCTTGTTACCCAAATATTCGAACATTCTTCTTCTACTACCAGATATATGATAAGTAGGGTGTTAAAATAACCATTGAACCACTCAAATTGGACAATATTTGGTGGTTTGAATGTTCTGGTTGTCCGGACTCGTCTGAAAAATTGTCAAATTGTTCGATCCAGTCTCGTGTGCGGTTTGAACGGTTTTTGAGCGGTACGCCAAAGAGTACGCATGTATTAATTGTATTTAGTTTTAATATTGTAGACTCAAATCTTTATGGCCCAGTTAATTTTTTTTATCTAAAACATTATATTTGTAGTTTAGATTTCTCAATTCACCATGTTATCTAAATTGACATCCGAAATCCGTCAAAGATCCAATTCAAAATCCAAATCGTCGTCCTTCGACTTGCTCAATATTCGTTCAAAATTCACTTATTGTTGATGGACTTGTTTAATTTTTTTCAACCTGCTCGCTGTTTTATTTATTTATTTATTTTAGAGATAGACGTTTTCTATTATAAAATTTTAATAATATTTTATTGTGTAGAACTTTCACCATGGATATATATAGATGTTAATTTTTTAAGTTTTAATACTCATAAGAGGCCCAAGCGTTCTAAATCGGTCAGATCAGACAACATTTTTGTGGTTCGATTTGACCGGTGTAGATATATAACATTTTTGGTTTAAAAAATTCATAAACCCCATTGTGATTTGCTTTGTGCTTGCAGGTTAAAAACCACACAAACCGGACCACGAACACCCCTAGATATAAGTTTAGAAGAAAGAACTCTTTCATTGTTCGACCTCCCTTGCACTTGGGAGGGGCGTTTATCTTAGGGTGTAAACAAGCGAAACAATTTGCAAGCTACTGGCAGGCCCGACCCAGGGCACGTGGAGCCCGTGCGGTCGCACAGGGCATCTGTTAGGACCATAAATGTCCTATAAAATAGAAAGTGATATAAAGAAAAGAATAGTTTTATTTAATTGTTTGTAAAAGCCTCATAATTGATAATATGGGCTTTAGTGTATTAATGGGCCATGGGCTTTGACCTTAGGCCCTAGGTATTTAATGTGTGGTTTAGAGGAAATTAGGTTAAGGGCTTAGAGAGATTAATCACTTTAGTTTCATACGACTAATAGAGAGAGAGATAGTGTGTTGTTCATCATTCCAATCTTGTAACTCTCCGCATTCGATCAATAAAGCTTAATCGTTTCATTGTTTACATTGTTACTTGATCAAACCGGGATCTACATGTGGTATCAGAGCAGAGGGACAAAAGCTATCGATCTAAAAGGTATTAATTTTACATATGTTTTCATCCTTAACAATTTAGCAGAAAAACGGTGTTGTGTTCATACTGATTTTTCGTTTGTTTTGATTCTTGCGATTAAAGTGAAATCAGTGTTTTCCAATCCATTCGATATATTGTTAAACTGATTTCTGCAAATTTTCTGGGTCGAATTCGAAGTCTTTGATCATCAATTTTGATTTTTTCAATTCTGGGTTTTTGCACTCTGTTTCTTGAAAAATCTTAAATTTTTGCTCAAAAGTGGTTTAAAGTTCGAATTGGTTAGTTGTTTTTGCTTTCTGTGGTTGTTGGGTGTATTCTTAAAGTTTTTGCAGAGGGTATTCGACGCTTTTCGGTCAAAAAGTTGAGTTTTTGGAACTCCAGGTACGTTTTTCTTCTTCGAACTGTTTGAATACGAGACTTAATTGGTGAGTCCCGGTCTAGTTGTTTCCCGCACCGGATCTAGTACATACCGGATTCAAAACCGGTTCCGGTCATATATCGGATTTAAACCCGGTTCCGGACGCATACCGGATTCAAACCCGGACCCGGACGCATACCGGATTCAACCCCAGTTCCGGACGCCATACCGGATTCCATACCGGTTCTGGATCCGAGCCTTATTCCGGTTCCGGTTCCAATCTTGTCCCGACTTTGACTCCGGATCTCGAGTTGATTCCGGACCCGATCTCCCAATTCCGGATCTTATAGGTTCCGGATTTCATCTGTCCCGGATCTCCTTTCCCGGACTCCCATACCGGATCTCCCATACCGGATCTTCCATACCGGATCTCCCATACCGGAACTTCTTTCCCGGATCCCAATTCCTGGATTGTCTATCTGGGAAACCACACCCGGATCACAAATCCGAGTACTTTTAGACTTAGCGGGACCCCCGTGCTAGGTCGTCGAAGGGGGACATTTGTGTATTCTGTGATACACCGTCTGTTTTTAGATCGATATCTTGAATTGTCACACGATCATATTCTTTCAAGTAACAATATGCCAGAACCAAAGGTGCTTAATGATCCAGATACAGTTTACTATGCACGTCTGTATACTGAATATTTCCATAAAAAAGCTACTCTGAAGAAAGAGCTGGAGGAGATGAAGAAGAGTATCCATATTTCTCAACAAGACATTTCTGATTTCAAAGACAAGAATGTGGCACTTGAAGAGAAAGGTAAACTCTCGAACTGTGAAAACCTTGAACTTAAAAATAAACTAACTGCTTTTGAAAAGGTATTTGAAAAAGAGATAGAAGGTTTTACAAAGGAAAGACAATTGCTTATACAAAAGCAAACTGATTTTTCAAAGAAATCTCTTGAAGAGAAGAAGAGTCTTGAGCTTATATGTTTAAAACTTTCAAAACAGATCTCTGACTTTGAAAAAGTTCTGATTTTAGAAAGAGAGAAGTTTAAAATTGAACGTAAATCTTTTACTGAAAAGAATGGAGAACTTTCATTGAAAATAACTGATTTGGAGAAAGAATTAGACATAATAAGCAAAGAGTGTGAGCAGAAGAAGGTTGAAGGTTTTAAAGCAAAAAGTTTGAAAGATGAGTTTGCAAACGAAAGAAAGATCTTTTAGACTGAGATCTCTAAGCTTACAAAAAAATTATCTGTTTTGTCAACTGACATTATGATAGAGAAGAGGCTCAAATCTGATCTCCAAAAGAAGCTAGATCTAATGTTTGAGAAGAACAATGTTTTGGTTAACAATGACAAGGAACTTGAAGCCAAAAACTCTGATGTTGAATCACCCAATCTTGCTAGTCTAGATACTATTGATCAGTCTCTTTACGGTGATTCAGCTAATTCAGTTTGCTTTTCTAAGATTGCTCCAAGTTCTATCCACAAAAATGTTTCTTCAAAGACCTGCATTAGATCAAATAGCTCTTCAAAAGATCAGATCCGTACTTCTAATCTGTTTTATGACCCTATTCTTGACAAATCAGATAATCAATATTTCAAGAAAGTAAAGATGGTTTGGAGAGTTAAAGGATCTGTGCCTGCTCCAAAGTCATTTGTCTCTATTAAGAGTGACAAGAAAAACAAGACTTTCCATGCTAAACCTTTTGTGAAACCTGATCGTGTTTACTCTGTTAATCAGCTGATCAGGTTATCAACACAGAAGCTATGCTGTTCTTTTTTTTTGAAAGGATGCGGCACTCCTAGCAATATATAGATAAAAAAGAAAAAAGGTACACCTACATGGCGAGGGACTCCCTCCCAACAAGGAACTCATCCCACGGTATTGGACAGGCCCAATACGGGTTAGAGAACCCAACTAAAAAACCATCAAACATTTCAATCATGGCATACCAAAGATTTAAAGCCAAAATAAACACAAAGAGATCGATAATACAAGCAGAGCAAACAAAATGAAAAGGACGCCACCATAAGAGCCTAAAACCGCCGCAACAAAAGCCGCATAATCACAAAACGAGCAATCCATCAGTCAAGTTGAACGTCTTCGGCCTCCATCTCTCCTAGCCGTAGGAACATGATCCACCAATCCAGCAACACGTAGAAACACCACTTTCTTTATTTCCGAAAGTAACAAAGCTATGTTGTTCTTATTGTGGAACAAGTGACTTTGTGAATAAAAACTATGTTAAGTGTTGGTATGGTACTTATAGTATCCCCAATCCCCGTTTTAAAGCCAAGACATCTAACCATCAAGGATCCATCAAAGCATGGATACCAAAATCTTTATGATATGTTTTACAGGGATGTCATGTGCGATATAATTTGGAATATTCCGTTCACATGACTGCATTCAAAGGTTATGTTAGGGGGAGTATAAGGTATTTGACACATGCATGAGTTTTTAGTGAATTCAAAGAACTGTGGTAATTCATTATGGATAACTTACTTGTGTTTGTTATTCTCCAATTTTAACTTCCACGAATGCCACGAGTTATATTTTCTTGACTTAGTTATTTCCATGTCTCGTATACTTGTTGATCTTTCGGTGGAAATACACTCGTTTGAATTTCTATTTGTTTATCAAAGTTCGTCATTTCTTGCTAATGATTCACAATAAAAATTTCTATTCTTTGTTTGATTTTTGACTATATTGTGCTTATCGAGTCATTTTGTTCGTGCTTGACTTTGTTCTTTGATATTTCTTATTATTTTTATGACTTCTGATTACCTTAGATCAGAACTCGGACTTCATTCTTATTGTCGGTTCCCGTATTTGATTAACAAGGATTATCTAATCTATTAGTTCAAATAAGATGTGTTGCGGAAGCGTATTTGAAGAACTAACATATATGTTTATATAGAAACAACACACAATATCAAATAATCAGTGAATGAAGAACAGATGAATATCTCAAAGATTACTGTATTTGATATATATTAAGAACACCAAGAACTTCAAAGGATTGACAAGAAATATGCAGTTAATGGTGTGTGTGTTATGCTTAAGCTTAAAAGATATTAGTATTTTCTTGATTGTTAAGCTTAATAGAAGAGTTCACATGAACCTTCTATTTATACTACTCCTAAAGGGGACATACTTTAGACAATAAGGACTGATCTACAGTAGACAGGATTGGGTGAACAGTAGCAGGTACGATGTTCATTGAATGCGCATGTTCCAATTTTGACAGAGCCCAATCAGAGTTTGACACGTGTAGTTGATGTCAGGGTACGTCTGGAACAAGTGGATGAGCGGATCCTGGAACAGTAGAAAGATATTTGCAGATCTTCTAAGTCTTTAGTATAAACCGCAGAGGCTCTGTCAAGGGTGACAGAGGTTCTGCGGCTCGGTCCTCTGTGAGCAGTACTTCTGTAGTTCGTTCTTTGGTTTTGGTGTTTCTTGATTGATCTTCTTGTTTACTTCGGCAGAGCTTTGGTGATACCTCGTAGAACTTCTGTGATCATTCGACAGAGCTTCTGTCGAATTCTTCTATACTTAGCCTATTTTTCAATACTTCTAATATTATGAATATTGGAGCTAACAATCTCCCCCTAAGTATTGAAAAATGAAAATTTTGAATTATGCTTGATTACGCTAAGTAAATAGACAGAGGTTAAACAATACCTCAAAGATTCATTTCATTTCTTTTCGTTTTGAATTATGCCATAGACATTTTACAGTTTACAGAGGTATGTAGATGAGACTCAGACATTTGCATTTGTGAAGTCGTTGAAACTTCTGTTGTCGAATCCCACTTCTTTGAGCTCGTGATAGAATTTGATGCAGAGTTCTTTTAAGCCAATTGTAGCATCTATTTCTCCGATCATTCTTTCTGCTGATTCTCGATCCATAAGCTCAGTACCTCTGTTCTCTCCTAGGATTGATCTGAACTTTTTCAGAGTACTAGTTGCATACTTCTGATAGTCCATTTCCACAAAGAGTCATACTTGACCAGCAGGATCCTTATATACTAACCCGTACCTTGGTGTTGTTATGATTGAGTTGGGTACGGCAGAAGGTGGGCAGTGATCCTCTGGTGGTCTTAGGCTTAGGTTTCTGACTCCAAGATCTCTTCCTAGTTGAAAGTCTATCATGCTATATAGCAGAAGCATTTCCCTCATCGCTTTCCTGAATACTTGATAGGCCCTTCTGTTAGCATCGGTGTCGAAGTTTTCTTTCGTCCAAAGTAGAAGATCTGGCAGATCGTATGGGTTCAAGTTCCTTATATCGGCATCTGAAAATTGATTTTCGGACTTGTTCTCCCTTTTGACTTTGTAGATGTTGTACCTGATCTTTGGAAAGGTTCTTGTTTGAGAGAATTTGCAGTAAATTACCTTTTCAATTTTGGACTCTGAGAAGACTTTTGCCCTTGCTTTTGGCTTTGTTCTGGTGAAGGTGTTATCAAGGTCAGCTCTGAGTTGAGGATCTTCGATGTGCGGCAGAGGATTTTTCTGATTTTGCTGTTTGTAGAGATACCTATACACCACCTCTTCCATTTATGCATGTCGTGTACTCGGTGGTGGTATTGGTCTTCGCAGAGCATCCATTTCTCATTTTATCTCTGCAACTCTACCCTCTGTTACCTTTTCTTTTGGATCAAAGATCGGAATTTTTGACAGAGGATCTAAATTGAATGCCCAGTCTTCTTCAGGTTTAGGAGTGACAAAGGCATCGAATGAGCTCTTCATCAACTTCTCTGTTGTCTGAGGCATTGGCTTTTTCTTCTTCGGTTCTTCTGTCATGATATCCTTTCCTTTATCTTTGGCTTGGGGAGGCTCAGAACCTGTTGCTTGTTTTGGATTTTCTGGGATTGCTTCTGTTGGTTTGGGGGTTTGGTCCTCAGTTGGTTTGGGTGTAGAGGTTTCTATGGGTATGATGGGGATTGCCTCTGTTGTTTTTGACACTTCAGTTTCTGAGGACTTTGATGGTGATGGTTCTTTTGGTTTGATTTGGGATTTGGGTTCTGTAGACGGTTCTTCTGTGAGCTCGGTTGTGGTTTGTGGAGGAATATCAAAGCGTCTTGCTGTTCTGAAAGCAGATACAAATTCCATTCTTTTTAGAACAGAAGTAGCAGAGCGTTTTGGTCCTCTTGGTTTGTGGGCAATGGATTTTCTTCTTGGGTATGTTTTGGGTTGGGATATTGGTTTTGGTGGAGGAATGGAAAGTTCTTCTGAGGAGGAAGATGATAAGATCTGGATCTTTACTTTAGTAGGGGCATCTTTTCCAAAGACAAAGGTGCTTTCCACAGAGGCTGGTGTTTCCTCTGTGGGCCTCTGTTGGTTTCCTTGACTTTGGGTTGGGGGATCTTGAGTTTCAGGCTCTGCGGTTGTCGTAGTTTCTACAGCTGTAGCCTCTGTTGTTTTCTCAGTTTGGTTCTCCCCCTCAGGATGACCTGATGCATCACCATCATTAGGGTCATCCCGCCTCCTTTCTTTAGAACCTTCTGCCCTGCAAGTATTGTCGGGATTCTTTGCAGTTTGTTGCCTCATCTTTTCAAGATAAATCCTGATGGAGTTTTTGAATGCAGAGGTTGCACTTCTTTCGAATTCGGCAGCATGTATTCTGGCAGAGGTTGTGACAGAAGATTCGGCAGCAGACTTCATCTGGGACAGAGCTTGTTGTACCTCTGTGGACAAGGCGTCCATTTTGGTATTTATACTTGTTATGGCACCTGAAGTAGTCTCTGTAAAATTAGAAAAGTAGCTTTGCAACTCCTGTAGTTTTTTATTAACAGAGGTTACAAAGGTTTGGAACTCATCCTTTGTCACATGAGAGTCAGTGGTAACCTCTGGAGGAACATATCTATCCCCAGAGTGAGTCCCTGTTCCTGGGACACCTTCGTTCACCCCTGTTTTTACGTTGAGGGTGGAAGGATTTCCTTCCGATCCTTGAGGAGAAACTTGTGTTCCATCCTCTACAGAAGTTCTGTGAAGGTCAGTGTCCAAATCCACTCCAGAGGTGGGTATTGGAATGTCCTTCTGTTGACTCGAAGACTTGTCTAGAGTCTCTTCGTCTCTGTGCTCTCTACTCCTCTCTGAAAGGAGGTTGGGCCTTATTGTTGTGTGCGTGGCAGAGGCAACATATGCCTTTGTTAGGAGTGCGATTGTTGTCTCGGGCGAATGACCACGAACTACGGGTAAGTCCTTTAGAGAGGACTCCCATGGAATGGTTTCCCTAGGTATAGGTGGCACAGAGGTTGAAAGAGTAACCTCTGGCTGGCTGGATGGGGTTTGGATCGAGTTGTGCTGCTCTTGTTCAATGATACCCTCTGCCGCTAGACCGGTGGTATCAGATATGTGGGTTGCACTAGGAGGGGGGTTGGGGATGTGTGCCTTCTACTTCTGCGGCATCTTTTTCTGTAGTACCCTATGTGGTTTCTATCCTAATGTCCTCTATTGTTTCACTTATTTGGACCTCTTCTTCTGCGGTCTCAATTCTAGTCGCTTCTTTTGTGCGTGTAGGGGTTGGTTCCTGAGTGTTAAGCTCTGGATGGAGAAAAGGATTGCGCAGAACCTCTGGAGTCTGATGTTGAATGTTCTGATGAGTTTGATCATGTTCTGAGGAGTTTGAGGCTATCGTGTAGTTGGGTGTCCCTGTCGATTCATGAGACAATGGTTTTGCGGTCCATCCTGATGGATCTAAGGTGTGAGCTATTTCGGGTTGGTTGAGGAAGACATTAAAATCTCCCTGTAGATATGCATAGTTTATTGGGGAGGGAGGTTGTAGAGGTATAGTTTGGTCTTCCTCTTCCTGTTCGACTCTCTCTGCAATGGACTGCAGAGGTGATGTGGGTTTCTTCTTTTTCGACTTCCTCTTCTTTGGCTTAGAGGCTCCCTCCTCTGTGGATTTGGTTTTTCGTTTCTTTTGTTTTGGAGGGGAGGGAGTTGCTGAGGATCCTGTTTCTGTTGCAGGGGGTCGAGATGGTTGAGCTGTAGAGGTTGAAGTTTCCTCTGTGGGTTTCCTTTTCTTGCTCTTCTTTTGGGTGTGGTTACAGAGGTTTTTCTCTTGGATGAAGAGGGGTATATGTCTTCTCTTTGGGCATGGAACCGATCCTGTACTGAGTAATGTTTTTCTAAAGCTCTGGCCCATTCTTCTTCTGTCATCCTCTCCACTACTCTAGTACCTATGGAGATACCTAAACGCGGGGGTGTCACAGGACTTGGTTCTGGAGTCCTGTGGGCGCGTATATAGTTTAACTTCATCTCTTTATCTCTTGCATATGTTAGAAGCTTCTTCGACAGAGGTCTGCAGTGAGGATAGTCGTCTTCATGCTCTGTAGGAATGTTTTTGTTCATGGGAAAAAGTTTTACAGTTTGCCCTTCCATTGGCCATTTCTCCATAAGAAGTAGAGGCTCGAATAAGACTCCTAGAATTCTTTGATATTGCAGAGGTGGCAGATATCCTGGTGTGTTCTTTTTGGCTTTTTGGGTTACAAGCTTTCTGTCGATTGTATTTACCATCTCCTGCATCATGATGGTGGCATAATCAAGTGGAAGATCGTAATAGATCCCATACATGATGGTCAGGATCTGGTGTGAGCTTTGGTCAGGGCTGCCAATTTTCCCTGTGAGACAACGGTTCAGGATGGAGAAGAGGGTATTCCACAGAGGTGGTAGTCTGCCTCTGCGGAAATCATTGCGTTTCCTTAGGGTTGTGTTATACCCTAACATCTCTACAAAACGACAGAGTTCCTCGTCCGTCGGTTCCTCAGCATATTTCTTTATTCCAAGTAGACCCCTGGTTGGTAGGTTGAACCCAAGCGAGAACATAGTTCTGTTGAACTTGAGTTCAAGGTGTGCAGATTTGTCTGGCTTCGAAATATAGCCCTTAATCAGAGAATCATCTGAATCAAATCGGCAACTTTGCCAAAATTGATTCAGATATCGAACGGGGATTTTGGTTGGGGTTTTGGAAATGAGGGGGTATAGGATATGGTTTTCCATGATGTTGAGGAGAAGGGAATGGGCTTCGCCGAAGGCTGTTGGTGAGGGTACCAGGTAGCAGTTATTTGATTTTAATGGAAGAACATCCTCAAAATGTTCTTTGGTCAGAAAATGTTTAAGGTGAGTGGTTGGTGTAAAATTAGCAGAGTCGTCGGAGTTTTCTTTTTCTGCATTTTCGGCGACGTTAGGGTTGTGTGAGTGCTCTGAATGTACTGGGGATTGTTGAGGAGAGTTCTGAGCATCGTGGGAACTGGAAGCCTTTTTTGCACAGTAGGAGTTATGATAATTTGCAGGTTTCGCCGGAGAAGAAAGTAAGTTCGTAAAGTTTTTGCAGGTTTAAACCTTGACTTATAAATCTCTGTAGATTAAGCAAGGTCTCCTATTGCTCCCCCTTGATCTAATCAACCTCTGTAGATCAAGTATGTTCTCCTTCTGCTCCCCCTTGATCTAATCAACCTCTTTAGATCAAGTATGTTCTCCTTCTGCTCCCCCTTGACCTATGCTTGGTTTTAAAATGTGAAGTAAAGCATAGAACATAGGTCAACCTCATCAGAGGTTCTGTGGAGATTGTCAGAGGTTCTGAGCAAATTCCATAGAAGCTCTGTGAAGTATAGAACCTTTGAAGGATGAGTCTTAAACTGAGTGTTTAAGAGTCATTGTGAACTTTGAAGCCTGAGTCCTTAACAGAAGTATTAAGGAGTTCATTGTTCACTGAAGTGCGAGTCCTTAACAGAAGTATTAAGGAGTCCATTTACCTGCAAGACAGATTAAAGACATTTTGGTACCCATATCCAAATGGGTCCTAGAATGATAGGATTTGGAGTTGTCTTCAGGTCCTCTGGTTTGCCAGTCTTTGCTGGTTTGCCAGGTTCCTTTCTGTGACTCTTCTCACTTTGGGTCTTTGGAATTTTCTTTTGAAATGACCCATTTAAAACACAGAAAGATTTAGTGAAAAGGTTTTTTAATTGAGACAGAAGATCAAAGCATTTATAATTATGAGAATGAAGAGATGAATGCTTAGTAGAAACAAAAGGCTTTGGAGCATTTTTTTACAGGAGTAGAGTTTTTGACTTTCCAAACCATTTTCACTCTTTTGAAAACAAGATTATTTGTATTATCAGCACAAGAGTTTGCAAAATCAAAGTCCTTAATTCTTTTAGCTAAAACATCTTTTTCTTTAAGATTTAAATCAAACTTCTTTAGAAGATCTGATTTATACTTTTTCTCCAACATAATCTTGGTTGATAAATCAGATATTCTTTTTGATAATTTGGACATTTCAGCTTTAAAAACCTTTCTTTCTCGTTCAAAATCATCTTTTAAACACTTTGTTTGAAATCCTTCAACCTTCACCTTTTCAGACTCTTTTCTATTAAAATCATATTCTCTCCTCTCCTTTTCAAGAGTCTTCTGTAATTCTGAGATTTTGTAAGAAAACTCCATAGATTTTGTTTCAATAATGGTTCTCTCTTTTTCAAATTTCTTTCTCTCACAGATCATAAGTTTCTCAAAATCAGAAATCAGACTAGAAAAATTTAAACATTTGAGTTCAAGTCTTTTCTTTTATTCTTCAAAAATTGTCTTAACTTCCTCAACCTTCTCTTTCTCCTTTTCAGAAAGCTTTTCTGACTCAGATAATTTCCTTTTCAGTTCAAGATTTTCACAGTTTATAAGTTTACCTGATTCTTCAAGCATAACAATTTTATCTGAATCACTAAGAATGCTCTTGTTCCTTTCATCTAGTTCTTTCTCAAGAGTAGGAATTATCTTGCGAAAATTAGTACTTAGTTTCGAATAATAATGAGAATCAGCATCACCACAGAATTTTATTCTAGACATTGTTACTTGAGAAATCTAGAGACAAATGAATAATGATTCACTCACCGACAATTTTGCACTTTAGTGGAGTTTTAACGAAAGAAACAGTTTCTTGTTTTACCAAAAATCGAATAAATCGAAAATGGCTGAGAAACAGAATCTGTTTGAAGGAATGAATAACAGGTTAAAATCAGACCACGTTTCTACTAATAATCTTGTTAAACGAGGATCGCTTGGAAAAAAATCAAGCTTTGCTCTGATACCAATTGTTGGTTCCCGTATTTGATTAACAAGGATTATCTAATCTATTAGTTCAAATAAGATGTGTTGCGGAAGCGTATTTGAAGAACTAACAGATATGTTTATATAGAAACAACACTCAATATCAAATAATCAGTGAATGAAGAACAGATGAATATCTCAAAGATTACTGTATTTGATATATATTAAGAACACCAAGAACTTCAAAGGATTGACAAGAAATATGCAGTTAATGGTGTGTGTGTTATGCTTAAGCTTAAAAGATATGATTATTTTCTTGATTGTTAAGCTTAATAGAAGAGTTCACATGAACCTTCTATTTATACTACTCCTAAAGGGGACATACTTTAGACAATAAGGACTGATCTACAGTAGACAGGATTGGGTGAACAGTAGCAGGTACGATGTTCATTGAATGCGCATGTTCCAATTTTGACAGAGCCCAGTCAGAGTTTGACACGTGTAGTTGATGTCAGGGTACGTCTGGAACAAGTGGATGAGCGGATCCTGGAACAGTAGAAAGATATTTGTAGATCTTCTAAGTCTTTAGTATAAACCGCAGAGGCTCTATCAAGGGTGACAAAGGTTCTGCGGCTCGGTCCTCTGTGAGCAGTACTTCTGTAGTTCGTTCTTTGGTCTTGGCGTTTCTTGATTGATCTTCTTGTTTACTTCGGCAGAGCTTTGGTGATACCCCGTAGAACTTCTGTGATCATTCGGCAGAGCTTCTGTCGAAGTCTTCTATACTTAGCCTATTTTTCAATACTTCTAATATTATGAATATTGGAGCTAACACTTATGACTTCTGATCATCTCAGATCAGGACTCGTTCTTAAAAGTTACGAATTCTAAAAAAACAAATGTTAAAGGAGTGATAGGATTTATTTTGTTTCTATGGTCTATCCAGAACCGGAAGGACCTACCCAAGAAACACATCCATTTATAGACAACAGTGAGGGGTCTAGATGCATAGACGAGTTTGGAGAGAAAATAAAAATGGTGAGGCTGTGATAGGACTTAAAAAGAATTATTGGTCCTTACCAAACCGAGTTAGTTATCCGGGTAACCACACAATCTATTCATTCTCGTTCTTTGGAGATGAATATTGAAACAGCATGGACCTAATGTCGATAACTCGTGCCACCCCACCCAGCCACTCAAGCATCTCACAAAAGATGCTTGTTTCATAAATGCACGGAGATTTAGCACATACACTATCTATTCCTCACTCGGAGGTCTTAGATATTGAAAAGGGAACACATCAGCTCCGGTCTCTGAACTTCATATTCTAATCACTGTGTCTATTGATTTTAACTTGCATCCCAGGTTAAATCAATCTTTGAGCCAAACAAATATAATTTATTTCTTTCACACATGCACGAGTCTATGTGATTCCACTCGCATATCTTTGTGATATTGTCGGAACAGTTTGAGAAGTAATTTTTTAAATTTTACTTTAGTGATAACTGGAAGTCCTATCAGAGATACTCCGATGCCAACTCTTAACATAGGCCACACAATTATTTTAATTGGTGTGATAACAGTTACTATGTGTTTCTGTGTTAGTTGATTACCCCATATTGGTTACTATAACAGTTTTATCTGGTATTTTGCTACTCATCAGTGTTGTCTTTGAAGTTACATGATGCTCCTAATCATCATGAGGGGGAGAAATATGATACAGATCAAATACACAAATCCTCATCATGAGGGGGAGAAATGTTTTAAAAGTTCAAAGACCCAGATTATCAAGTTGAGGGGGAGTAAGCAAAAGTTGAGGGGGAGTAACTGTTATGATCTGTGCAGAAAAGATTACAAGTGCATGATTCTTCCATCTCTTATCAAGAAGTGTTCGCAACAAGTTGATTCCTCCTTCGAGCATATTGGTTCAACAAGTTCTGAAGTTTTTCAAAGCAAATTCAACTCGTGGTTCAACTCGTGATACTATGAAGACTAAGAGCATATTTCAAGGGGGGCGTGAAAGACCTGAAGTCAAACAACGCCAACATCTGTCAAAGATTCAAGAGGAAGAGAAGATCAAGACCTGAAGATTCCAAGATCATATTTTTCTTTATATAACTTTAGGGGGAGATTGTTAGGACCATAAATGTCCTATAAAATAGAAAATGATATAAAGAAAAGAATAGTTTTATTTAATTGTTTGTAAAAACCTCATAATTGATAATATGGGCTTTAATGTGTTAATGAGCCATGGGCTTTGACCTTAGGCCCTAGGTATTTAATGTGTGGTTTAGAAGAAATTAGGTTAAGGGCTTAAAGAGATTAATCACTTTAGTTTCATACGGATAATAGAGAGAGAGAGAGTTATGTTCATCATTCCAGTCTTGTAACTCTCCGCATTCGATCAATAAAGCTTAATCGTTTCATTATTTACATTGTTACTTGATCAAACTGGGATCTACAACATCAAAGTTCATAGGGGCGTCAATTTTTTATTATATGTTATATATATATATATATATATATATATATATATATATATATATAGGGAGAGGTTCATTTGAGAAGTGCTAAATATATAAGAAATAGAGAAGTGATCTTAACCATTCATTCGGTCAAGATCGGCGGCTTTGACCGAGAAGCATCAGATAATTCCTCGCGTGGTCTGCACAAGATAGAGGGGTAGTTTCGTAAAATACGCGGGACGAGTTCATATATGAATCTGCGTGATTCACATATGAACTATAAGTTCATATATGAACCTTTGTAATTCACATATGAACTCTTTTTAACTAATTCATATATGAACCTTTGTGATTCATATATGAACCAGTTAATTAGTTCATATGAAAATTAGTTAAAAAAGTTCATATATGAATCACAAAGGTTCATATATGAATCAGTTAATTGGTTCAACTTATTCATATATGAACCTACAGTTAGTTAGTTTCACATATGAATCACAAAGGTTCATATATGAATTAGTTAAAAAGAGTTCATATGTGAATTACATTGGTTCACATATGAAGAAATAGTCCATATGTGAATCACACAGGTTCATATATGAACTCGTCCCGTGTTTTTGTAAAAGTTATGAAACTGCCCTTCTATTTTTGGAACAGCCGCAACTTTTGACTAGTCAAAGCCACAACTTTTGACCAATCAAAGCTGCAACTTTTGACCAATTAAAACCGATTTTGACCGAATAAATGGCTAAGATCATTTCTCTATTTCTCATATATTTAGCACTTCTCAAATGCACCTAAAGCTATATATATATATATATAGGGTCAGGTTCAAGGGAAAACCTCATATAAACGGAAAACTAAGGAACACTCTGGTAGCCCTTCATCTGGGCGGTATGCACTTGTGCATACAGGTAATTTGTAACATGCATATGTACAAATACATAATGCACTTGTGCATAAAAACCAAAAAAACAACATAATTTACCTGCATGCACAAGTGCATACCGTCCAAATGAAGGGCCACCTGAGTGTTCTTCAGTTTTCCGTTTTTTTTAGGTTTTCACCTGAACCTCCCCTCTCTCTCTCTCTCTCTCTCTCTCTCTCTCTCTCTCTCTATATATATATATATATATATATATATATATAATTAGTTTAGACCTTCTAGATTTATAGTTTAAGCTCAAGCCCAACCTTACAAATACACCCAAAGTCAAGCCCGCCTGATAACACCAATTACTCAATTAGACAATTCGATTTGGCCGCCTAATACCTATCGACTATCGTGTTCGGTTCGAAAGAGTGAAGAAGACGATTCGATTTTCAAAAAGCAGACGACGTTCAAAATGGGCAGACGAGGATTAGACGATTCGGTTAACGCCAACGGTAAGTTTTCCTCCCTTCAGCTCCCCGTCGTCAACTATATATTCGTTTTTGGTTTTCTCATATCTCAAATTCTTAATCTCAATCTTCCATTGTTTTGTTTTTCTGAGTTTAAAATTCAAATTTCTGAGTTTCAATTTCTGAGTTTCAAAGGAACCGATTGTGCGATTGTTGAACGGACCTGTTTGTAGACCGATTGTTGAAGAAATTGGTCCGACTGTTGAACGGTTGAACCGATTGTGCGATTGTTGAACCGATTGTGCGATTGTTGAGAAATTTTGCGATTGTTCGATTTTCTGAGCTTCCACCTTCCAGGTATGAATATGATTTTTTTCTCTTTAACAAGCTGTATTCCAATTGCTTCTGTAGTTCTGTTTGAAACTTTGAATTAGAGTACCAAAATGCTCCTCTAATTTACCAAAAAACCCTAATTTTAAGAAATTGGTCAAATTTTAATGTACCAAAATGCTCCTATAATGTACCAAAAATCCATACTTTTAAGAAATTGGTCATTTTTTTCTTCAATAATGCTCCTGTTTGATTTTTTTTACTAATTTTGTTTGTTATTTTGGTTAAACTAATTAATTAATTAATTATACTTTTTACTTGTTTTTAAGTTGCAAATTGATTATTGAAGTAAAGGTTGTACTGTATCGGTACTAATCAATTTGGAGAAAGGAAATCTAGAAAAGAAGGAAACACACTCTTAATCCAGGTTTTATTCTTCTATGCTCGTTAAACATGTTTCCTAGATCACAACCATCAGGTGCACAAAACAGAAAAAGAAGAAAAAACAACAATAAAAATCAACTTAAGAACTTGGTCTGAGTTGCGAGTGAGATTGAATAAAAATCAAACAATTGATAAAGAATTACAAGAATTGATTAAGAAAGATACTGATCATTGGAAAGAGGTTTTGATTAGAATAAATGGTGTTGTGAAATGTCGTGAATCAAATGAAAATTTTTATCAAAATTCTAATGGGAATTTTTTGGGTATACTTCAAATGATTGCCGAGTTTGATCATGTCATGAAACAACATTTTTCGGCTAATTAAAGACAAGGAAACTCATTATCATTATCTTAGCCATAAATTCAAAATGAATTGTTTCAAATGTTGGCATCCGAGGTTAAGAATGCAATTATTAAAAATGTCAAAGAGGCAAAATATTTTTCGGTAATTCTTGATTGCACTCCCGATGCAAGTCACAAGGAACAAATGACTTTGATTATAAGATGTGTCGATATGTCTTGTGCTCCCATATGTGTAGAAGAGTTTTTCTTAGAGTTTTTGGTTGTAGAGGATACATGTGGTTTGGGTCTTTTTAACATGTTACAAGATGTTTTAACATCTCTATATTTAGACATTAATTTTGTGCGCGGACAAGGTTATGATAATGGATCTAATATGAAAGGAAAAAACCAAGGTGTTCAAAAAGATTGTTTGATATAAACCCTAGAGCATTTCATATGCCATGTGGTTGTCATTGTCTTAACTTAGTTTTGTGTGATATGGAGAATTCTTGTCATAAAGCAAAAACTTTTTTTGGTACATGTCAAATAATATACAATGTGTTTTCTAATTCTACCAAGCGATGGAGTGTTTTACTTGAGTTTATTGATGATTTGGCTTTGAAATCTTTGTCTACTACTCGTTAGAAAAGTCATATCAAAAGTGTTAAAGCTATAAAAAGTCAATTTGCTCAAATACGGGAAACTTTGTTAAAATTATTTCAAGTTAGTGATGATGGAAAATTATGTAGAGATGCTGAATCTTTGGTAAACGGTGAACTTTCAAGTTTTTAATCTATTGTAAGTTTGGTTGTTTGGCATGAAATTTTATTTAGGATCAATTTGGTTAGCAAAAAATTACAATCTAAAGATATGCTACTTGATGTTGCGGTGAAAGTTTTAGAGGCATTGGTTTGTTATTTTGAGAAATATAGGGAAACCGGTCTTAATTCTGCCATTATTGAAGCCACGGAAATTGTAAATGAATTTGGAATTGAACCCGAGTTTCCTAAAAAATGTTCTTATTTTAGAAAAAAACAATTTGATGAGATTCCAAATACTGAAAGAGAACAACAATCTGCTCAACAGACATTGTTTGGGTAAAATTTCACCAGTCTCGACCACGACCAAAACAGGGAAAACATTTATTACATTTTTCCATAATAAGACAAAATCATAGACACTTTATCTTCTGACCAAAGTTGAAATTGAAAGTTACTCACGACACTCGACCGTCGTAAGGAACCTTACGACCTCGACCGACTAAAATGCGATATTACTGTTACTTTTTCACTATTTAATGCAGGGTCAATGTCATTGATGACCAACGGCTATAACCGACGAAGGCCATTAACAACATTAAACTCAGCGTCAATTACGACCGTTATTTGAAGCTTTTAAGGAATCATTTAAAGCGCTCGAAGACTATAAATATAGGGGCTCAATCATCATTTCGGACATCTTGGCATAACTGGACTCTCAAGAACACTCGAAGCAAAGAATTCTCTCTCGAAAGATCGCTCACGACGCACGACTTATACACACGACGCTTAGTTTCTACACACGACGCACTAGTTTTTACATTCGATACACTTGTTGCTTTACATTTATAGTCTTTCTTTCACTTGTATTGTAATCATTGTACTCTCGACGCCTGGAACAAAAGGACATCGCTCCTGTTTGGCGATCATAGTGCATCGATGACCCCCATAGTCGTCTGCGGGTTTTTTCCTCGTTGAGGTTTTTCCCGCGTCACCAAAATCTTTCGTCTCTTTTACATTTTCTGTCTTCATCGCATTGCTTTGTCGAACGATTTCCATTCTTTAGTTGTTAAGCTCCACAATCAACCTTAAGTTATCCTTCTGGACGATTTTTGGCATTAACAGACATTTCAAACTGATTATTTCCTTGTTTTAGCAGATATGGCTCTATCTCAATTGAAGACTAGATTCGAGCAAATGAAAATTTTTGAATCAATTTTTGTTTTCTTGTTTAATGGGTCAAAGTTGGTTTATTTAGATGATGCTGAATTTAAAAGTTGTTGTAAGAATCTTGAAGTTGCATTAACAAATGGGGATGATTGTGATATTGATGGGATATATTTGTGTATGGAATTTCAAATCTTACAGGAAATGTACACCGCCGGAAGCATATAAAGGAGAAAAGCCATGGACATCAATTCAAATTTTGGAGTTTGCAAACAAGATGAGTATGTTTCCAAATGTGTTGCTTGCTGAGATTGTAAATCTCCTTACCAAAACAGGTGGAGAGCATATCTATAAATAAATAATCAATTTACAAAAGTAACCCCATAACAATGGAGAAATACAACAAGGTACAGTAAATATAAAACATATACAATAAAACAAACTAAGTGTGTCTAATATCCTCCTTCAAGCGAAACGGTGGCGGACCAATGCGAAGCATATCCCGAAAGAACTCAAATTGATGACGAGGGAGACTCTTAGTGAAAATGTCAGCCACTTGTAGCTTGGACGAAACAAACCGGGTATGAAGTTTACCGGATGAGACGAGTTCCCGAATAAAATGATAATCAAGATCAATATGCTTAGCTCTTTTGTGGGAGACTAGATTTTGAGTGAGAAAGAGTGCACTCTTATTGTCACAGAGAAGAGTTGGTCGAGCTGAAGGTAAAGCATGAAGTTCACGCAGTAAATGAGTGATCCATATTATTTCTACTGTGGTATTAGCCATTGCTCGATATTCAGATTCACAGCTGGAGCGGGAGACTGTGGGTTGTTTCTTTGCACTCCCAGAGACAAGATTTCCCCCTAGGAATATCGAGTAACCATATGTCGATCGCCGAGTCTCAAGACACCGAGCCCAGTCTGCATCAGAGTAACCAAGAATAGTCGTGGATGACGAGCGAGAAAATGTGAGACCAAAGTGTATAGTGCCCTTAATATACCGAAGGATCCGCTTGACATACTGATAATGAGAAATTTTCGGAGCCTGGAGAAACTGACTAACCTGATTAACCGCATATGAGATATCAGGACGTGTGATGGTCAAGTATTGAAGAGCCCCGACCAGGGAGCGATAGCGAGTAGGATCATGATATAGGGGACCGTTTGTGAGAAAAGCAGTGTTGGAAGCAAGAGGAGTGGTGACAGGTTTAGAATCTAGAAGCTTTGCCCGATCTAAAATGTCATGCGCATACTTGGACTGACCAAGAAATACGCTATTATCCGTGTAGATTACCTCTAGCCCAAGAAAATAATTAAGTTTGCCAAGATCTTTAATAGCAAACTCCTTGTGTAATTTGGTGATGAAGGACTGAATGACATGTTCTTGATTGCCGGTTAGAATCAAGTCATCAACATAGACAAGTAGATATAAGATGCAGGATTCTCGTTTGAACACAAACAAAGATGTGTCAGCCCGGCTGCAGACAAACCCACTACTAATAAAAAAGGTACTGAGCCGATGAAACCAGGCCCTCGGAGCCTGTTTAAGGCCGTAGAGGGCTTTGTTAAGACGACATACATGATCAGGAAAATTAGGGTCCTGAAAACCCGGTGCCTGTTCCATGTATACGAGTTCACCCAAATTGCCATGAGAAAGGCATTATTAACGTCAAGTTGGTGAAGTTTCCAGTTGTTAATAACAGCTAACGATAGAACAATGCGGACCGTTGAGGCCTTGACGATCGGGCTGAAAGTTTGTGAATAGTCTAAGCCCGGAATTTGACTAAACCCTTGAGCGACAAGACGGGCCTTATGTCTCTCAATGGATCCATCGACATGATATTTGATACGAAACAACCATTTGCAACCAACCACGTTGTGATGATTAGGACGAGGCACTAACGTCCAAGTGTTATTTAAGCGGAGGGCATCCATCTCTTTTTGCATAGCAGTCATCCAGACCGGGTGTTTAGCAGCAGTTTTGAAGCCTCTCGGGTTAGTGGAAGCGAATAATGCAGAGAGAAGCCCATGAGTGGTAGTGTGTGCTAAATCAGCCTGGTATTTAGGTTTAAATATTCCAGCCTTGGATCTCGTCATCATCGGGTGACCAGATGATTGGTTCGTTGAAGCTGCACCAATAGAGGGTGCGGTATTGTCAGGCTCGTGAGTTGAAGCTGCCTGGGCCGGGTCTGGAACAGATTGTGATGGCTGAGTTGAAGCTGCCTGGGCCGGGTCTGGAACAGATTGTGATGGTTGAGTTGAAGCTGCCTGGTCCGGGTCTGGAACAAATTGTGATGGCGGAGTTACTGGAATCGATATGGCGTCGGGAGTGGAGTGAACTGGTTCAGAAGGGATGATGGGCGTTTGGGTATCAACACACAACCCACAAGGATTTGTGGGGGGTGGACCAGGTGGATCAGGAGGGGATGGGCCAACATGTAGAGCAGGAAAACAAGGAGCATCATCCAAAAACTTTGTTAAATTTAACATAGTTATTGGAGTTTGAGATGCATCACCAGTAAATGGAAAAAATTGTTCATCAAATTTAGCGTGCCGAGTAATATAGATGCGTGATGTATTTGGCTCAAGAAATCGGTAACCTTTGTATTGAGAACAATAACCGAGAAAGATGCACGGGAGACTTCTTGGAGAAAGTTTGTGGTCCGCATAATCCCGTAAATATGGATAAACTCGGCACCCAAAAGGACAAAAAATATCATAGGTTGGAGCCCGATCAAAGAGTAGTTCAAATGGGGATCTGTTTTGTAACACCCGAGTAGGTAATCTGTTTATTGTATATACGGTAGAACTGAATGCATGTACCCAATATGACGGAGGAACATGGCCATTGAATAACATTGCAAGTCCAGTTTCCACAATATGCCTAAGTTTACGTTCCACTCGACCATTTTGTTGAGGAGTGTACGGGCATGAGATGCGGTGGAAAGTACCATTATCATCAAGCAATTTTCGTACATGGTGGTTTAAAAATCCAGTGCCTCCATCACTTTGAAACACCTTTATTTTGCGAGAGAATTGCGTCTGAACAAACGCTATAAATACCTTGAATATTGTATAAAAACTCGATTTGGTTTTTAGTGGGTAAAACCACATAAATCGAGAATAATCATCCACAAACGTGACATAGTAGCGATAATCATCAACCGAACAAACAGGTGACGGTCCCCACAGATCACAATGAACCAAGTCTAATATATTTAATGCTCTTTTGTCATTTTTCTCAAAAGGTAGACGATGGGCTTTTGCTAATTGACAAGATGAACACACAATTGGTTTTGGTAAAATTGAAGTAACCGACAAGTGGACTATTTTATTTAAAAGGAAAATAGTGTCAAAGGACACGTGTCCTAACCGAGAATGCCAAAGTTCATAAGAGACCTTCAACTTTGATCTTGTGATGGCCACAAAAGCTTCAGGTTTAGTAGAAAGAACATAGAGACCCTGTTCACATCGTCCTTGAGCTAGAACCCGCCTCGTTGTTCGATCCTGAATGTAAAAGTAAGGTTGGGAAAACAAAACATCCATATTATTGTCGGATGTCAATTTGCTAATGGATAACAGATTTTTAGTGAGCTGGGGAATAACCAAAACATCTCGTAAACGAATATCGTTATTAATAATTGAGTGACCAATATGAGAGATTGGAAGAACATTACCATTCCCAAAAGTAACCTTGGAATTGCCCGAATAGGGTGCGGAGTGTGCCACAGATTCTGTAGAAGAAGACATATGATCCGTAGCACCGGAGTCGACAAACCAATCCGGACCCGAGGTATTAACATGACATTGAGCATGAAATGCTTTGGCTAGTTTGGCATCCGAACCAGGGGCACGAGTGGCATAAGTAGCAAGATGAGGGCAAGCATTAGCGTAATGACCGTCTTTTCGGCGTAATTGACAATGAGGGGGATGACGCCCACGCCCCCTACCACCACGAAAAAACCGACCACCACGACCTCGGTTGGGGTTAGTTTGACTTGTTCGAGTATTAAAGGCCACGGGCGGTGTTACAGATCCATGGAGAGATCGAAGAAACAGTTCGTGCCCCTTGGCTTGGGCAAGAAGATCCCGAAAGTTGTGAGGGGTTCTAGATGCCCTAATGGCAGTGGAGAACGATTCGAATGAAGCCCCAAGTCCACATAAAAACCAATGAACTTTATCAGATTCGTCCATTGGGTGTCCAATAGCCGCTAATTGATCACATATGGATTTAAATTTACGTCCAAAATCAGCAACAGTAGATGTACCTTTAGAGATTTGACGTAATTGATCACGCAGATTTTGAATCCGTTCCACCGAAGAATTGTTGTACGCAGCCTCTAAAGCAACCCAAATTTATCGGGCAGTAGAAAGGCCAACAATTTCAGAGAAGGCTTCTTCAGTAAGCGACGCATGAAGGAGAATCACAGCGCGTTGGTCAGCAGAAATCCATGCCATATAAGCAGGATTTGGAGTTGATTTTTCGTCGGTGACAATCTCAGGCGGGGGAGCGCCGGAAGTACCATCAACATGGGGAAGCAAGTTTTGAGAAGCTAGAAGAGGAAGTAGTTGATTCTTCCAGAGTAGATAATTCGAGGAGGTTAACCGATTGGTGATCAGATGCATGATAGTATTCATGGGGAGGATTGTATCTGGAGAAGAAGAGGATGGGGCAGCCATGGAAGAAGGAGAAAAGACGAAACATAAGGGAGGGAGAGGAAAGAGAATCGGTTGGAGAAGGGGAAGAGAGAAGGTCAGGAGCTTTAGTGCTCTGATACCATGAGATTGTAAATCTCCTTACCAAAACAGGTCGAGAGCATATCTATAAATAAAGAATCAACGATCAATAAGCATTTTTTGATTCGATACGTCACATCCTAATATACATCCATTTTACATCCACGATCAATAAGCATTTTTCGCATTCATCAGAAACTCAATCCTAAAAGTTTGTGTCTATCGATATACAAAAGTATAAAACAAGATTGAAAATGGGGAAGGTATAAGTCCATGGGATTAATGCAAGACATGTACCCAAACGGTTGGCAGTGTGCACATAGAAACAAAACAGATGGACCAAACCCAAAAACCCATAATTTGACCATTAAATACAAAAAGGACTAAACAGTAATTTCACTCCATCAAAAGCAGGTGGATACCCATACCCCCTCAAACGCTCTTACTTTTCTCTCTGGTATCGGTGAATCAACAAACAGAGAGAGAGAAAAGGAAACTTTTATCCCTAAAATTCAATTCACTCTCTGATTCAGTATCATCTATGAAGAGATCAATCTCGTTTTCGGAAGATCAGGTCAACGGCGATGCTGATGTTGATTCTGGCAAGATGAAGAAGAAGATCCGTGAAGATCTGGAGACGCCGGAAACGGCGATTTCTGTTCTGATGGACGAGAATTTGCTGTATGAGGTTCTGAAGCATGTGGACGCGCGGACGTTAGGTGCGGTGGGATGTGTGAACAGGCAGTGGCATCGGACGGCTCAGGACGAGCGGTTATGGGAGCTGATCTGTACGAAACACTGGGCAAATATCGGATGCGGTAACAACCAGCTCCGGTCTGTGGTCCTTGCGCTCGGTGGCTTTCGCCGACTCCATTCTCATTACTTATGGCCTTTGTCTAAGCCTTCCACCTCCACCGCTACCTCATCATCATCTTCAACCGTCGCTGCCGCCGCCGCATCCACATCGGCTTGGCCGTGTTTACCACCGCCGCGTACAATTGTTCCGTCGAAGCCTACCACCACCACTACCGCCGCGGCGGCGAAAACTCGTTGGGGAAAAGATGAGGTTCAGCTCTCTCTCTCACTTCTCTCGATTCGTTACTATGAGAAGATGAATTTCAATAACCGAAAATGAAATGAAATCAAATCGCTGATTGCTTTAATTAATTGCTCTGCCGTTTGAATTTGGCTTCTTCGATTTGGTGTTTGTTTGTAATCTTGTGTAGTATGAAGTAGTAGATCTGATCTACTCTATCCCTAACTAAGAACAACTAAACGTTCCAATGTATCCCTAGATTTCTTGTTTCTACTATCAATCAAGTATTTGTAAATTGAGAGACAATCGATTGATTTTAGCATTTAAATCTACTTTTCCATGATTAATTTGATGGTGTTCCAAGGAGATTCATGTTGAGATGCATCAATCGATAATTTTTCACCATGGATTATTTATTGATGCTTGCCAATTTAGGGAAGGGGAAAGAAACTGAATGTCGCGGGAGGGGTAGGAAAAAAGGGGTAAAACTAAAGTCACCGACGGTCAGTCAGTTGATGCGGTATGGTGTGCAAAAGTACAAACAGACAATGACTATACGTGAAAGAAGAAACACTCACTACCTGCTCAAAAAAGCAAATTCAAAAAAAATGATATTTATTGAATTTTGTTTTACGAGATGTAATTGTACTTTTTGAAGGATTAATTTAGGCATTTTCTATCTACACCCCCTTCACACACTGACACACCTTATGTGTGTTTGTATGTGTGTGCAGGGGTGGGTTTAGCACCACCCATTTATGATAAAAACCAAGTGAAATTTGAAGAGGATAGTGGGGTAGGGGTGGATGAGGGATCTGTCCCATTTGTTGTTTGCATTATGTATGAATGAAAGATTAGATGGAACAAAAAACAGGAAAGGAATAATGGTGTAAACCTGTACCACTATGTTTTTTGGAATATTGTTCGACTTGTTTCAAATTTAGAATATTATTTGTTTCTTTTTAACAAGAAATTATGATATCCTTGTCTTTAATAAAATATTCATACTAGAAGTAAATACATCCACATGGTGTATTTTTGAAGAAAAGCTAAACAGATCTTGCTTATATATATATATATACACACCATCAGGTTTAGAATAAAATCATAAGAAAATAAGGAACATCTTGGTGGTCGTTAATCTAGACAATATATACTTGTCCATACAAGTAACATATACACGTGCATAAAATCAAGACCAAAAAACATCTCAATTTACTTGTATGTACATGTACACCGTCCCGTTTTCATTTTTCTTAAGGTTTTTTCCTGAAACTTCCGCACTCTCTCTCTCACTCTCTCCCTCTCTCTCTCACACACACACATATATATATATATAGGGGATATATATATATATACATATAATTTAGGGAACATTTAGGTGGCTTTTGTTTTTTTAAGTAGTGTTGAAGTCTGAAGTCTGATTTCAGTTCTGATTTTACTTCTGATTTTTAAGAGGTGGTGCTGAAATCTGAAATCTGAATCAGTTACACTGTTTGTTTTTGTCTGCTGACAAACGTCTAAATATGAATAATTATATATTTTATCTCTCAGAATGTTATACTGTTGAATTTATAAAAGCATCTATTCATACTGTTTTTCAATGGTTAATACTTAATAGTCTAAATTTAATGGCCCAATTTAACAATAAGTGAGTAGGTTTATTAGTAAATTTGTTCAAAGTTTTTTTTTGGAAGAGTGTCCTAGGCTATGCCTAGACTAATCCTTTGATAATTTATGACTATAAGACATCAGCCCTGATCAAATCTCAGTGGCCACAATTGTTCTATACGCCTGGATTCGAACCCTATGCAGATGGAATATTCCACCACATCCCCTAGGGCCTTAACCTGTACGTCATAACCCTTGTGATTAAATTTGTTCAAAGTTAATGAAACTTAAATCCTTAAATGATCATTTATTTAGTTGATTAGTTCTAACTTTAGACTTTAATTTAGGTTCTCATTTATTTAGTTAAAATCTTCAATGTTTTTGAGAGTTGAAAGTAAAACCATTTAGTTTGACTTTAAACCTTTATGTTTGATGATATTGTTTGTTATTTCATGTTTATATTTGAAGTATAATTTTAAAAAAAATCAATCTATTAATTATGAGTTTATAAAAAAAAGGGAAAAACATGTAAGTTCTTGTCAAGGTCTTGAAGAGACTAGAGAGACTGCTCATATTTCTACACCTAGTGTTTCGTTACTGAGAAATCCTATAAAAGACTAAAAAAATCAATGATATTTACTTTAGTACACTAGAGTTCGATGAACAATGTATGAAAAAATCCATACTTTCTAGTCTTGTTTCAAGGTTTAATATATTATAACTTTTACTAGTATCTCAATCTTTTTCAAAAATATGTCTATTACATTAAAACAAATTAATCTTGTTTGTGACACATTTGTATAAAAAGATCAGGTTCGGCCCCTTGGGTTCTAAGCTCCGTGTTCCGCCACTGGTTCAATAACATTTCTAAGTTTTGCATGAGAATGGTTAAACTTTTCATACTTGCTCATTGTACGTCGACGATGGAAATCTCCAAGCCAGTATCTAACATTACGATATTGTGCCATAAACCCTCGAGTATTCGTATATGCAACATCATATAGATAATATTTATCTGAAAACAATAAATAAAATAAGTACTAATATGAATATAGTAAATATATTACTTTAGTATACCTGGAGGAGGAAATGGAAATCCAAGAGCACTATCTGTTAAAGCTTCGGACAAAACTCTAGAATCATGTGCAACACCTTTCCAACCGGCAACAACAAATGTAAAACCATGTTGAAGTCACAAATTGTCAAAACACTTTGATAACATCCACCCTTTCCTCGTCCTCTATATAACGTTGTTCTTGAATAGGGACAATAACATGTATTAAAGTCCCATCAAGGACGCCAAATTTTTTTTGGAAGGCATAGCGGCATCGACTCTTTCGATCAACTACCACGAACACAACGCACACACGCACGCACGCCTCCCCGGCGTTATCGGACATCCGAGGGCAGTCCACTAATCCGCCGCTGTCCCGGCCCAGCTTACGCTGGACCTAAGGCCCAACCACAGGCTGGGGGGGTAAGCCCAGTCAAAGACTGGACCACCCAAGGACTGGATACTCCTCATGCCCTCAATTGCCTCCCCTTGGAACCGAACCCGGGTAGACTGGGATACCATCCACAGCCCCCCCTCCTTCAGGATGTTACCGTCCTTAGGTAGACCAACTGAGCTAGACATTATTTGTAAGGACGCCAATTGCTCCTTACATTACAGTCTTTAATAAAAAAATGTATACAAGTATTATTATTAACCTTGAAATGTAAAAAAGAGTGAAAACTAACTTGATCGTTTGCTCAAGATAGATCGAATTTATTATATTAAGAAGTTATTTTATTAAGAAAATGAAAGGACATATAGAAGTAAAAGACATGAGCTTTAATTAAAAATACTATTTTTTTTAACCCAAAGAGAGTTTAATTAAAAATATTATTGACGTTATGATAATTGATAAGCAAATGGTTAATAATGTGATGGCCCAAATATTTCGGCCCACATTGGTGTCCTTTTGAGAAAGGCCCAATCCCATGTATTAATTATATCATGTCATAGCTTTTGTGAATTAAGATCTAATTAATTTATTAGGGTGCGTTTGGTACATTGGTAAGGACAAGACAGGACAGAACATAACAGAACAGAACATAGATCATTGTCTCACGTTTGACAGAACTTTTATATGGAATAGACAAAAACAGAGTGGAACAGACCTGTTCCACCCCCACCCCATTGAACAAGGTGGAACAAACATATGTTTTACCAATATAACTTTAAAATAAACTATTATTCTCTTCTAAAACATCAAATACACATTCTGTTTTATATTTTATTCATTCTTTAAATTTTATTTTTTGTATTTTATGCTATTTAAACCTTCACTTTATTTTCTCAAAATATTATTTTTATATGTTTCTATATTTTGATTAATTTATGTAAATTATTAACACTAATAGTAAAAAATGTTAGAAAAAGAAAGATTGAAAACTACATAACTTTTTTTTGGTGTCACTTTAATAGTCTTGAAGATTTTTTTTATAATTTATTTTGTTACAAAAAAATATTTATTTCATTATAATTTAATAGATAACATAATTAATCAAAATATATAAACAACTTATTAAGGGTAAATGAGTCAATGTTATCTGTTCTGTTCTGTCCAGTTCTGTTTACCAAACGCTGAACAGTTGTTCTGTCCCATTCTGTCATGTCCTGTTCTATCCTGTCCGCGTACCAAACACACCTTATAGAAAGCGGAAATTGTACTAAATTGGAAGAAGTTTGGTTGATTCCTATTATGGGGAACACGCTTTTAAAGTTATTATTTTAGGATTTGAAACAAACTTTACATTCATTTAAGGGTCGTCGTTACGTGATTATCTACTAGTGATGACATGAGTGAAATAGATACCAACGAAATTTCACGTAATATTTGAATTAAAAAAATAACTTAGAGGTCAAAATGTAAGAAATAAAATTTGGAGGACCAAACGAATATTATTCATCTTCTTCTACCTCCATCGTTCCATACTTCCAGGACTTTACATAACCGATTTCGCAACTACTCCGACTACCTTCTTCGTCAACCTCCATCGCCACATCAACCCTCCACCCACAATCCACCACTGACCTTGACACACCTCACATCTCTCTCATCCTCTATTGATCTGTTATGTACAAAGGCGGGTTTCATCCCAATCCAACCGAAAACTGTATTAAAATGGAACCAAGTTTTGGTTGATTCCTAATTTGGAGAACAAACTTTTAAAATTATTATTTTAGGGTCTAAAGAAAACTTACATTTATTTAAGGGTCCGTTACATGATTACCTACTAGTGATGATATGGCCAAAATAAATACAAGCTAAATTCCACGTCATATTTAAAATTAAAAAAAATAACTCACAGGTCAAAATGTAAGAATAAAACTTGAAGGGCCAAACACGAATACTATTCATCTTCTTCTACCTTCATCGGACCATACTTCCACGACTTTACATCACCAGTTTCACATCATCTTCGACTACCTTCTTCTTTAACCTCCATCGCCACATCAACCCTCCACCCACCATGCACCACTGTCCTCGAACCTCCTCATATCTCTCTCATCCTCTCTTGACCAGTTATGTATTGTAACACCCCAAATTTCAAACAAATGGACTCACCCCATTTTGTAACCGTCTTGAACGTCCGTTAACTTGCGTGTCTAGACTAATAGACTATTTGTATATTTAAAGATATAAATATACGCAAGTTTATATATTCAGATTTTGAGGCTTCAAGCATGCATGAACATTATGACTTTATTTTGGCTATCAAAGATGGGGCTTACCGAACTAAGAAAGCAATATTTTAGTGACCTGGACAAGACCGACGACTATGCCCGATGATCTTGCCACGACACAGTCCGATGGCACAATCGCCCCATGAAGGAAGGGCTCGGTTCACTTCGAGCGAGAGTGACCGACGAGAGTGCCATGGTCACTCTCGCGTGGCACTATCGCGGGGAGGCAGGGAGCCTCGATACATCCCGAGCGAGAGTGACCGACGAGAATGCCCATGTCACTCTTGCATGTCACAATCGCATGCGGCCTGACGGAGTTTTTCTACTTAGTCCAATTTTTAGAGTTTGTTTACCCACTCTTCCCATTTTGCTCCAAATGCGTTTTCTCTCCTCATTAAAGACGATCTTCAGCCACCTCTAGCCCTTTTGCAATTATTGCAAGGATCAAACCATTTAGGGGCATTGATTCTCATCCCATACCCTCATCTACCTTCTTTAGTGGCTAAGTTTCAAGGAGATCCAAAGTTCAAGCATTTAGAGCTTCAAGTCAACTTTTCTAGGGTTCCAAGTTATTGTTAGCTTTTTTACCTTACAAATCTTGTGGTGAGTTTCTTATCACTTACTTGTCATTTAAATGTTCTTTATGTGACTAAATCTAGAGTGTTTATAATTGTGAGGTTTTGACCTAAAACTAGGGTTTGATGGTTCATGATTACATTTGAGTTTCTACACATTTCCTACCTCATCCATTGTTCTTATACACACACATATATATGTACACACACACACACACACACACACATATATATATATATATATATATAGGACGATAATCAAATGAGAACCAAAAATAGGTTGAGAACCGTGAAAACCAATCTAAGCCGTTAATTTATTTTAATCTATGGACATTATTATAGGCAAAAATAGGTTGAGAACCGTGAGAACCTATTAATGAATCTTTATCTTTTTAAAACCATAGGATCAAAACCAAATGACGGCCTTAGATCGATTTTTAAGGTTCTCAACCTATTTTGGTTCTCACATGATTTAACCCCTATATATATATGTGTGTATATATTATGACCAAAATACTTGGATTTATGGCCTTGACCTAAATAGGGATAAAGAACATATTTCTTTTCTTTGCATGTAAATGATGTTATTTTCGGCAAACACATGCTTGAGGTTTATTTGTGTTATCTTTATGGTGAATACTTGATTTTAGAAAATGGCAAGACGTTCATATCCATAACTGGAACTTTGTAACATTCAATACATGTAATGTGGAGCAAATAGCATGATACGATTTATTATGGTTATGTTGAAGCTTGTATTTATATGATCATATTTGGGATTTTTTGGTGTCTATCTCCTCGTGCACGAGGATATAGATTTTTTGGATTATATGTCCATATTTGGTAGGCCATTGTAGGCAACAAGAGAGTATACAATAAAGGAAATCAAAGTCCTTGAGGTGGAACTCGTCTTGATTGGCTATGCAATAAAGTCCCGTAAGTCCTTGAGGTGTAACTCGACGGAGTAGGCAATAAAGGCAATGTTTTGGGTTTGAGGTTGTGATGCCTAAATGGCATGGGAACTAAAACCGGGACTTGAGGTGTAACCAAATAACATCATGGGTGACTCCATTCACGTGTTCTTGTCACCTTGATGGAAACGAGTCTCCCCCGTATTACAAGGGATGTCTCTTGTGTATTTATGTTCAGGTGTGGAACCTTGATTGCAAAGTTAAGAATTTGGTATTTATACAATAAAAGAGGATTCGGTAACATTTAATTTATGATATTATTATCTCACTCGTGAACTGTTTATTTAATAAGATCTCACTAGGCTTTTAGCCTAACACTTGTTGTGGTGTTCTTTGGTTCACAGGTCCCACTAGCGGTGGAAACTAGGAAGGGATGAGGAACCGGTTGGTGCGACTAGGAGAACCTTAGGGACCAGATACTTTTGGGCTTTTGTGCAAGAGAGACTTTGGAGATATATTGACACCCCTATTAATCTAGTTTAAATCATGTCTAGATTAACTAGGTTGTAACGTTTATGTCTCGAAACATTATTTCTTTTGATTGTACAAACTTCCCTTTTTGGTGGGTTATAGTTTTCGCATTTAGAAATTTTATTTCTACCCATTTTCCGAAATATGTCCCTTTTATTGTTGAAAATTTTAGCGTGTTACAAGTTGGTATCAGAGCTTTAGTTTAAGTGAACTAGGTATGAAAGCATAGTGCCTAGACTTAAGCCGATATGATTAAGTTATAAATTGTGAGATTTGGGTAGAACTACTAAGATGGGACAGTCTTGGAGTCGATGGAATTACACACGTTGAAAATTGTGATAGTAGTGATGAGAATTCTTAAGTCCATGGCACTGAGAATGTCATGTCCATGGCCATCAATCGACAACTGATTTCTTCCATATTCAGCCTTCCTACACGCACAATGTTAGGACTGGTCATATATGCTACTGAACCTATAGATGAAGAAATAGTCCAGTTTCTTCAATTTCTGGGCTACAATCAGCCAATAGTGAAAAGGACTGAATTTCGAAGACAATGTCTTCCACCTATGCGGAATGTCTTTTCAGCATTTTGAACATGCTTCTAATATGTAAAGTTATGTAAAGTTGGGAGTCTAGATCAAATAAGCCACAATATTCTTGCCATCATGTATGGTATTTATTGTGACCTACCCTTAAACTATGCTAGGCTTATTCTGAAATAAATGGTGGGAACTGTCATTAAGAAAAGAAAGAACCAAGAAAAAAACATAAAAGTACCTGCGTTAATGTTCCCAAGACTTCTAGCTCTGCTGTTGAAAGATATGATCTCTGCCAAAGGATGCCCTCTGACTAGACCCTCTGTGAAAACCTATCCTATGACAACTTATCGCCCAACTCTGCATAAGGATGACTACCCAAATGCAAGACCTCTGTCGGAGAAGTTGCTAGTTTATATGAGTGATAGGACTCGTAGAAGGGAGTACAAATGTGGATTTAGGTCTCCCAAACCGAGACCTGAAACCGCACCACATATAGGTTTTGCCATGGGTCAGGAAGTAGCTGAGCGTGTTGTGAGAGTTGAGGGAGTAGAGGAGGTGCAAGCTGAGGGAGTGAGTGAAAGGGTAGAAAACCATCCAAGGGTTGAAGTACGAACTGAACCCGCATAACCCTCTGTTGCTAAACCGCAAAAGAAGAAGAAAAGGTTGAGTAAGAAAGAAACCACAGAAGCACCAAATGAAACCCCCACTCCAGAACCCAAAAAGAAAAAAAAGAAGCCAAGAACAAGAGTGGTTGAAAATTTGAAGTTATTCCTGAAGAGACACATAGGTTAGAACCCATAGAGCCTCTGGATTACTCCACAGAAGCTCCAATTGCTGCTTCTGGTGGTGATGATCCACATATCAGTACTTCTGCTCCAGCTGAAGATAAGAAGGAAGAGCCGGCTGAAAATATGGTTAATAATGTTGATTCAAACCAGTCTCAGAACATTCGACATGGTCTTCGAGAGGATTCTGTTATCCTTATGGAGGAATCTAACATGATGTACTCTGAGAAGACTGGAAACAAGGCTGATGAGCCTATGAGCCCCACAACAGAAGAAGGAATACAAACTTTTCATAGCTTAAGGTGGATGGAACAATTCCTGGATGATGGCTTATCTCCCAGAGTCACAAATGTGGATTCAAACACAGACTCTGGTGAATCTCCATAGAACCCTCTGCAGAAACTTCTTCAAGTTTATGAGAGTGAAGATGAAGAGAAAGAAGAAGAGAGAGTATTAGGAAAACAAACGAAGGAGGAGATCATAGGTGAAAAAGATGTCGTTGGCACACCCCCACATCCCCTCCTAGTGTCAACACATCTACTGACTTAGCTGGTCTAGCAGAGCAAGTCATTGAAACAGAGGTGCACGCCTCAATCCCAACCCTAACCGATCAGGTAGAGGAATCTCTTTCATCCTCTATGCCTATATTTAGCCGGGAAACCACACCTCTGGGTGTATCCTCTCAAAAGGATGCAACCATTGGAAAATCAAGTACCAATTCGCCTAAGGGTATGATACCACAATTCACAAAAGCATCTGTTGCTTCTCCACCACACTTACCTTCCATAGATCGTTCAGAGCGATCCCATGTGTACGATGGCAAAGAGACTCTAGACAAGTCTTCGAGTCCACACTCCATCACTCATGTCTAAGGGGCCGTTTACAAAACGCTTACCCGTGTAAGTGTTTACCAAGTCACATTAGCTTACCGGATGAATATGACAAGGACTAAGAATCTTACCCGGTAAGAGCAGAAGCAAGGACCGAGAGTCTTACCCGGTAAGTGAGTGGGACGGCTCTTACCACGGTTAGCGCTTACCGGCTAAACTGTTGCATACGATGCCAATTTGGTGGACTAAAATCTTACCCGGGAAGTAAGTGATAGTGTTGAATTTTACCGGTAAGCACTTACCCGGGTAAGTGATTATGTAAACGGCCCCTAAGACTCTGGATCTAGACATGATGATGATGCATTTAGAACCTCTAAAGCTTCTGAGTCATCTTCTGATGACTCGTAGCAAGGACCGGAGGGAAGTCCTAAAGACCTAAACCAAAAAAACAGGGTCCCAAGGCATTCTAGAAACAGGGATCAAATCTGGCTCATTGAGCCAAAGGTTACCCCCTCTGCTTATGTGATAAAGGATGAGTTCCACACCTTTGTTACCTCTGTGCAAAACTCTGTAATTGAGTTGAAAAACTTGGTTACAACCTCTGAAGCCTCTACCACTAAACTTTTAACAGATCTACACACCAAGGTGTATGCTCTTTCAATAGAATCAAAGACCAATGCACATTAGTTGACAGAGCTGCACAACATGGTTACTCAGTGTCAGGGCCCCTCTTCAGTCAAACTAGAGTCCACACTCTCTGCCTTGACTTGTGAAGTCAAATCCACTGCTGAGGAATCAAAGAGTCTAACAAAGGATTTTCAGGGTAAGCTCACGGTTTTAGAGCCTCGTCCTTCAGTTTCTCCAGATGATCTTTAAAAGGATCTGGAACACGTTCAGAGGATGGTCACTTCCAACTTGACCCCTATTTTGCCAAGTTACTACATGACCACGGAGAAAATCACAGAGCTTGGAAAACAGATGATGCATACCATCTATGGGTTTACACAGACGTTTGCCTCCGCGGCCTCTTGATATGCTAAAGATTTTTGTCATTCCGTAGCTCTGATGAGATTCAAAACCGATTAGAAGTCGACAAAGCTATGGTGATGGTAGAAGATGCTTGCGACAAAATTAGGGGTGCTGCTACTACAATTCCCAAGAGGAAAAGGAAAGAACCTGCTTCCTGTCAAGCAAAAGCAACAAAGAAGGCTAGGTATGATGACCAAGACCCAGATGGATCTGGTCAAGTGGTCATCATAAGGGGGAGAACTGTGCCAATGAACCTGCCAGAACAGAAGAGCCGATCCCTGCCGTACCAATAAACGCCATGCAGATAACCTCTAAGCCTCAACCAGTGAAGAAAACCACAGAGGCTACTCTAAAGCCAAATGAAGACAAATCTAACGGAAAAGGCCCTGTATTAGATACATCTGCTCACACCTCTGCCCCTTCGCATCAGAAGTCTGCCAACACTATCATCATTTCCTCTGATGAGGAAGAAAGAGCAGATGCTCAAAATGTGAAATCCAAGACTGATTCCTCTGCCAAACAAGTGTCCGTTTTTGTTAAGCCAAAAGTTGAACTTATTGGTGATTCCTCACTTCTGCAGGATCGAGACTCAAGAAAGGGTAAGGCACTTCTACACCAAGGACTACACCAGATATAGTGGCCCAAGTCAAGGAGTCCATGGATGCTCTGAGACGACAAATTCCAAGGCCAAAGCCCAGAGAACCAGAGTTGGTATACCACGAGCAAACCTACAAGTTCTTGTATAGTGCTAGAGATAATGAAGTATTGTCGCCATCAAAAGTTCATCCTCTGATGAGAGAAGAAATCAAGAGAAGATTCTTCAAGGAAAAGGCTCTGAAACGTGATTTGGTTTATTCTCTGCCAGACATCACTCCTATGCGAGGAATAACTCCGCACCCATACCGTGACAAGGAAATCAGGTTTTGCATGTATCATGTTGAAAGAGCAGATTGGATGAAACATGTTTTCTATGATGCCGACTTGATAAATTTAGGGGTGTGCAAAACCCGACCGGTCCGATAAACCCGACCGACCCGATTGCCCCGCCACCCGATTGACCAGAACCCCCTTTGCTCCGAACCGAATGCTTTGTCGGGTAAAGTAGGATCGGGCTGGGTCTGGGTTTTCCCACCCGATCCGACCCGAAATATCCAAAATTATTTAAAATTAATTTTTTTTGCTGAATTTAAAATATACCTAAATAAAAATCCTAATTCCTAACCTAAATGGCTAAATTCAGTTTCTATTTTCTAACCTAAAATCCTAAATACCCAAACCCACTTACCCACCCCACCCATTGCGAACCCCGCTGCAAGCAAAACCCACCCCAATCCCATCGCGACATCGACGCTTCACTCCATCGTCGGCCACCCTTCGCCGCCGAGACTCCATCGCCGGCGACCCACCGTCCGCCGCCACCCATCGTCTAATCAAGTAGGTTACTTTCTTCAGTTCTTGAATCTTGATTTCTTGATTTGTTAATGATTTTGATTTTTGGGTTTCTGATTTCTTCTGATTTTTGGTTCACAGGTTACTTTCAAGTTTAAAGTTTCAACTTTCAAAGTTCAAAGTTCAAACACACTGTAAGTTTGTTCAAGTTACACACTGTTTTAGTGTTTTTTAGTTAAATTTTTTTTCAGTTTGGAATTTTTTAAATTTGTTTATGGAAATTTGTTCAAACACACTACAATAGACCATTGTAATAGTTACTGTTTTTTAAGTCTGGAGATTTGTTATGGAAATTTGGTTACTTTTGAGTTTTGTCTATGACTTTGGTAGTTTGGTTAATGGTTATGTGTTAATTATTGTGTTTTATGATTAATGACTTTGGTTAGTTTTGGTTAACTTTTGGTTACTAGTTAACTTTGGTAAGTTAACTACTTTGGTTACTAATTAATTGTTAATTAATACATGATTCTTCATTTGAATTACTTGATACTAGATTTGGTGTCATTCGAGATGTCTCAATTCGAAGCCGATAGTAGTGCACCGCCACCGGAAACAAAAAAACGTAAAGCGGCGGAAAAAGATCAATTTATTGGGAGCACTTTAAAGAAGTTTTAGATGACCAACTTATATGATGCTCAAGAATGCCATCCCTTATAGAACCGTGTTTGAAGCATATGATGGACATAATCCCTCGTTCAGGCTGGATTTGGATGATTCTGTGTTGGTGGATTTTGATTGGGTGTATTTAGAGAGCTTCATAACCCTTTTGAAGACCTTTTATTATATCACTTCCAATTGTTACCTTACCGAGATATGTGATTTGGGGTTCACGCTTGCGGAGATGATTGCTTCTCAGATTTAACTGAAAAGGTACATTGTTATAATTTATTTACATTGTTATAGTTTATATATAATTATAGATTACATATTTACGTTGATTTTTTTTTTCTATAAACAGAATATGGGTATCAAAATGAAGGAGAAGTTTGATAAATACTGGGGTGATCCGGATAAGATGAACTTGGTGATTTTCTTTGCCAATGTTTTGGATCCAAGAGATAAAGTGGACTTCATGCCATCCCAGTTTTGTCAATCGTTTGGTGAAGAAAGAGGTGAAGCGTGCTTTCGGAAGGTAAAGACTCAACTCACTTCTTTGTTTGAGGATTATTTGCAAGAATTTTCTGTACCTTCCCAATCCCAAACCCAAACCCAATCCCAATCACAATCCCAATCGGGACAAGGACTCCCCTGTTTGGGCAAAAAATCACGTCGCTCGACCACGACCAGAACATGTAAGACGTATGATTAAGGACTATATCTTGTATTAAGATAAGGTCTCGACAAAGACCCAGAACACCATCGTCGTCCCTCATAAAAGGTAAGTCGAGAGTTCCTTACGACGCTCGACCATAGCGTCGCCCGATCCGCACGACTATTATATAAGGACGTGCGACCTCGACCAAAGCTAACGTTAACCATAACCGTTTGTTAAGTGTTTAATGCAGGAGTCAAAGTCATTAAGGAGCAACGGATATAACCGACGCAATCATCAACGATCAATAGCCGTAACGAACGAAGATCATCATGGATAATCACTCCGACAACCGTTACAGACCGTTGCAGCCGTTATAGCTGTTAAATGAAGCAATCAATGAGCTAATCAAAGCTCCCGAAGACTATAAAGACCGAGTTCAATCAACATTTCAACAGATCGAATATCCGGTGATTAACAAGAACACCTGAAGTGAAGAACCATTATTCTAAGTATCGCTCTCGACGCACGACAACAACCCTCGACCAGTAGTTCACACTTTGTTTCGTACACGACAAACACCTATTTTTACATTCAAACACTTGTACTTTACATTTTGAAGCATTTTCTTCATTTGTATTGTAATCACTGTACGATCGACACCAGTATCCAAGGACATCGCCCCTGATTGGCGACCATAGTGCAGCGACAACTCCCACTGTCGTCTGCATGTTTTTTTCCTCATTTAAGGTTTTTCCTGCGTCATCAAATCCCTTGTTTCTTTATTTTTATCCTCGACGCACGTCTCGTCGAAAGATTCTTTCTTTAGTTGTTTAAGTCCACATCGACCTTAAGTTGTCCCTTTGGTGCAATTTTTGGCATTAACAGTTTGGCGCCATCCGTGGGACTACATCTAGAGAAAATCCTCGACGAACGTGCATTCTACTAATAGTTTCTTGGAGTTTCTTCTGTTTTCTGTCGTAGGAAAATGGCGGATAACGGGAATCCAGAACAAGCCGTTATACCAGTACACACAAGCTTAGAGAATGCACAAAACTCCCCACCAGCTGTCGATGAGTATCATTTGGAGGAAATCGTTCTAGATCAAAGCAAACCCGATCAAAAGATTCTTGTGGGTTCATCCCTTGATCCCCACATTAAAGAAAAACTCATATCCTTTTTGCAGGAACATGCTGATTGCTTCGCCTGGTCACATGAAGATATGGTCGGTATTGATCCCAGTGTCATTGCTCATAAGCTTAACGTCGATCCATCATTCAAACCTATCAAGCAAAAACGTCGTAAGTTCGCTCCTGAAAGAAATAAAGTAATAAATGATGAGGTCGACAACCTCCTCAAGACAGGAAAGATTCGAGAGGTAAAATATCCTGATTGGCTCGCTAACGTCGTGGCCGTAGCCAAGAAGAATGGAAAATGGAGGGTCTGTATCGACTTCACCGATCTCAATAAAGCCTGTCCAAAGGATCCATTCCCGTTACCTCATATTGATGCCATGGTCGATGCAACCGCGGGGCATGAGTTATTAACGTTCATGGACTCCTATTCTGGATACAACCAAATTTTAATGCACGTTGACGACCAAGAGAAAACCGCTTTCATGACGGATCGAGGTATTTATTGTTACAAAGTTATGCCTTTCGGACTAAAAAATGCAGGTTCTACCTACCAACGGCTGGTAAACAAGATGTTCAAAGACCATCTTGGAGACACGATGGAGGTATATATCGACGGCATGTTAGTGAAGTCGAAGCAAGCGATTGATCACATTGATCACCTCAGGCAATCGTTCGACATCCTCTGGAAGTATAACATGAAGCTCAATCCGACAAAATGTTCCTTTGGCGTTAGTGTCGGGAAGTTCCTGGGTTATATGGTCACTCGTCGAGGTATTGAGGCTAACCCCGACCAAATCAAGGCCATCATTGAGATCAAATCTCCTCGAAAATTCAAAGAGGTCCAGAAACTCACCGGTCGAGTAGCAGCTCTAAACAGGTTTATCTCTCGATCTTCAGATAAATGTCATCTATTTTATAATGTCCTCAGGAAAAATAGGGGCTTCGACTGGACCAATGATCATGAACAAGCCTTGCAAAACCTCAAGGAATACATGGCGTCGCCTCCTCTATTGTCAAAACCTCACGATCATGAGATCCTACAATTGTATTTGGCTGTCAGCCCAAATGGAGTAAGTGCTGTTCTGACACGAGAAGATGAAAAACAACAATTGCCGATCTACTATGTAAGTAAATCTCTTCTGAAGCAGAAACCAGGTATTCTTCCATGGAAAAACTGCTTTTGTCGCTAGTCACAGCTGCTAAAAAATTACGACACTACTTTGAATCGCATCCTGTTACTGTCGTAACTAACTTTCCTCTTAAGTCCGTTTTGAGGAAACCTGAGTTGACAGGTCACTTAGCAAAGTGGAGCGTATATCTCAGCAGTTACGACATCGATTTCAAGCCCAGGACCGCGATCAAATCGCAAGCCTTGGCAGACTTTATCGCCGATTTCAGCCCTGAGTTGGAGAAAGAAGCAGAGCTCGAAGTGTCCACTGTGGCGACTTACGACGACGTACCTTGGATCCTACATGTCGATGGATCCTCCAACATTAGAGGCTCTGGACTGGGTGTCGTCTTAAAGTCGCCACAGGGGGGTAAGATGGTATACTCGGTCCGATGCGACTTCAAGACCACCAACAACGAAGCCGAATATGAAGCCCTGATCGTGGGAATGAATATGGCCCACGACTCGGGGGCAACCGCGCTGCATGTCAAGAGCGACTCTCTGCTGGTGGTAAATCAGATCAATGGAGAATTCGCGGCCAAGGATTAAAAAATGACGGCATATCTAAGCGTGGCAAAAGAAATTTCCAAAAAATTGAAGTCTTTTTCTATTGAACAAATTCCGCGAGACCACAACACTCAGGCCGACGCATTGGCAAACCTTGGGTCCGCTTTAGTTGAACCAAAAATTGATGTTATTCCTATGATTCACCTGGCAACGCCGTCCATTGGAAACACATACGTCATCCAGATCGAAGACGAAGAAGATGATTGGTCACGCGACATTCGAAATTTCCTCGTGCACGACCAACTCCCCGAAGACAAAATGGAGGCTCGAAAAATCAGATTCAAAGCATCTAAGTACGTCATGATCGAAAATAAGCTTTATCGGCGATCATCGACGGGCTTAAATTTAAGGTGCGTCATCAGCAAAAATCAAGCCCAGAAAATCCTCCAAGAGATGCACGACGGCGAATGTGGTAATCATTCAGGAGGTCGTAGCTTGGCTAATCGTATCTCCCGACAAGGGTATTTTTGGCCGACACTGCGACAAGACGCTATCAAGTACGTCCAGAATTGCGACCCCTGTCAACGACACTCAGGTATGTCTCATAAACCTTCGGAACCTTTGCACTCGACACTTATCCCATGGCCCTTCATGAGATGGGGAATGGATATTGTCGGCAAACTACCACCCGTTCCAGGACAAAAGGTATTTCTCCTTGTACTTACGGACTACTTTTCTAAATGGGTCGAAGCGACTGCCTTCTCCCAAATTAGGGATAAAGAAGTTATTTCTTTTATCCAGACTAACATCATATGCAGGTTTGGGATTCCATCCGAAAATGTCTGCGACAATGGATCCCAATTCATAAGCGACAGGACCCAACAGTTCTGTGAAGATAGGAACATCAAGCTGACGACCTCGACTCCCAGATATCCCCAAGCCAATGGACTTTCCGAGTCGAGTAATAAGACTATTGTAGCCTCGATCAAGAAACAATTAAAAGCTGCAAAAGGAAGATGGGTTGAAGAACTCCCTTCAGTCCTATGAGCAAATCGCACGACACCCCGCACGTCTACAGGACAAACCCCCTTCTCTCTCGTCTACGGTTGCGAAGCCGTCCTACCAATCGAAGTTCATCTCCCGACGTCGAGGAACACTTCCATCGACCACAGCTTGGTTGATTTAAGTCATGACCTCGACGCCCTAGAAGAGCTCAGAGAATCCGCCTTGATCAGGATGGCGTCGCAGAAGCAGGCAGTCGAGCGACATTTCAATAAGCACGTCAAAATTAAAGTCTTTCAAGAAGGCGATTACGTCCTCCGTCGAGTATTCCCAAACACCCAGGAGCTCAACGCAGGTAAACTTTCTACTAAGTGGGAAGGACCTTACCGCGTCTCCGAAGTCGTTGGTAAAGGAGCCTATCGACTTCAGACCCTCGACAATCAAGAAACCCCGCGAAGTTGGAACGCGACGCATCTGAAAAAATATTTCTTTTAGCGTCGCCTTCCTCCCATGCAAAGTTTTTTTTTACACGACAGTGAACGTCGAGAGATCGTTGGAGATCCGATGACCGACCTCTAACGAACTTTGTCGCAGGTACGCACGACATGAGTACCCGAGTGTGTGACTTAATTGTTTTTACCACAGGGGCATACATTCTGGAATTTCATCATACGATACAGTCACATGTAAGGTCTAAACGATCCCTCGATCTAAGTTTCTGGAACTTAGAAAAACTTTGTATGTTCTAACACATCGATGATATATATTTGTGTTTATTATTACAGTCCAAATACATGATTTATGTTTCAACCGTTATATTGCAAAAAAAGCCTATGTCGCAAGATCCTCCGTTTATTTCATACTTAACGAATCTTATGATCAATATTACATTTATCCACGACATATGTAATTAAAAACACGAGTTCAGCAATAGAAGGGACTTCATTGAACGATTACATATGAATGATCGATAGTCGAACAAGTAAATACAAAGTCAAAAGTCGTTGCATACCAACGACCCAAACATAAAAAGTCTAGCTCGTAAACCCAAAAATCTACCCTAGAACTAAAAAAGCACGTCGATGGCAAGCTCTGTTCAAAAATCTCGATCTTCGAAATCCTATCAATCCCGAAGAACTGATGCAGGGATCAAACGAGTATATTAGGAGTTATCTTCCAACTCCTTACGCCTCGACACTCTGAGAATGTGGCTCTTAAGATTAATGTTGAGGTTGGAGGAAGGAATATATTCTTCTCGACGATCGACCTCTACTCCAACATTTTCTCTGCCTTCACACACTTAATGAGAAGAAACAGGAACATCTGTCAAATACAGAAGAAACACGTTAGCAAAACATTCAGCTAAAGAACATCGATAACACAAGTTTTGAAAGAAAAACTTACAAGGAACGCCAGTTCGGCTAAACACAGCCCTATCTCTCCAATAGAGATCCTTTGAAAACACTCCTCGAAAACTAAGGGCTGATGTTTCCCCAGATGCGGAAGTGACTTCATCCTGACGAGGACGTAGTCAAACGAGAGGGACGGCGACAACGCAAAACTGATCACCATAAGTTCTTCCTCGTTCTCTCCCGTCTTTACACCCCCGCCCCTGTCGGCTGACGAAAGGGTTGACGTGGCAGAAGACATCGTCGCCAGGTGCGCAGAATACACATACACCGTGTTCATCGTAACCAACATCGTCAACGATTCGGGTATCGCAACCCTTGATAGATCTCCAACCATCCAAGATTTGAACAAAGTCGAGATTCTAGAGAAGGGCCTCATCAGAAACAGAAAACTTTTATAGAAAATCTCTAAAGAAAACAACCCATTGTGATCTTTATTTATGCAGGAAATCACAACAAGTCGAGTCCGCTGATGATCAACACGCGTCCATACCTATCCGAATCTTCGACACCTGTCTTCGACAGCTGGTAAGCATCATCGTGCGTCAGTATGACGTCATAACTTTTCAACTTCTCGTTCAGTTAAAGGCGAACCGGTCTAGTTCCACGACAACCAGGTAAGTCCCTCAACCCAGGTCACAAGTCTAAGCGTTCGACAAGCAAAATTTAAAACTTAAATTTGACATTCAATTTTCAAATTTTGGGGGCAAACTGTTTGGGCAAAAAATCACGTCGCTCGACCACGACCAGAACAGGCAAGACGTATGATTAAGGACTATATCTTGTATTAAGATAAGGTCTCGACAAAGACCCAGAACACCATCGTCGTCCCTCATAAAAGGTAAGTCGAGAGTTCCTTACGAAGCTCGACCATAGCGTCGCCCGATCCGCACAACTATTATATAAGGACGTGCGACCTCGACCAAAGCTAACGTTAACCATAACCGTTTGTTAAGTGTTTAATGCAAGAGTCAAAGTCATTAAGGAGCAACGGATATAACCGACGCAATCATCAACGATCGATAGCCGTAACAGACGAAGATCATCATGGATAATCACTCCGACAACCGTTACAGACCGTTGTAGCCGTTATAGCTGTTAAATGAAGCAATCAATGAGCTAATTAAAGCTCCCGAAGACTATAAAGACCGAGTTCAATCAACATTTCAACAGATCGAATATCCGGCGCTTAACAAGAACACCTGAAGTGAACAACCATTATTCTAAGTATTGCTCTCGACGCACGACAACAGCCCTCGACCAGCAGTTCACACTTTGTTTCGTACACGACAAACACCTATTTTTACATTCAAACACTTGTACTTTACATTTCGAAGCATTTTCTTCATTTGTATTGTAATCACTGTACGATCGACACCAGTATCCAAGGACATCGCCACTGATTGGCGACCATAGTGCAGCGACGACTCCCACTGTCGTCCGCAGGTTTTTTCCTCGTTTGAGGTTTTTCCTGCGTCATCAAATCCCTTGTTTCTTTATTTTTATCCTCGTCGCACGTCTCGTCGAAAGATTCTTTCTTTAGTTGTTTAAATCCACATCGACCTTAAGTTGTCCCTTTGGTGCGATTTTTGGCATTAACATCCCCCCTCTTGGAAAACAATCAAAGTATAGAAACTTTTTGAAGAAGCAAAGAGCTGAATGTGGGACCTCAGATAGAAAAATGAATGAGTTGGATGTTTATCTAGGAGAGCAAACTGTGGATGATAATGGCTTAGAGTTTGATTTGCTTAAGTGGTGGAAGATAAATAGTGTACGGTTTCCCATCCTTTCCGAAGTTGCACGAGATGTCCTTGCCGTACCCATTTCTACCGTTGCATCCGAGTCGACTTTTAGTACAGGTGGGCGAGTATTGGATAATTTTAGGAGTTCTCTAAGTCCTAAAATAGTTGAAGCACTTATCTGTACGCAAGATTGGTTAAGAGGCCCTATTGAACCAGTTGCGGTGGAAGAAAACATAGAGGATCTTGAGAAGTTTGAGAAAGGTACGTGTACAATATTAATTTATGAGTTTGATAATTTATAGATTAAAATAAACACTTTAAAATTTGTTGCTTTTAATTTTAAAACGTGCAGAAATGGAAAATTTGAGGCCTGGAACTTCTTCGGCCCGTGGGACTGAAGAGAGTCCTAGTACACAAGCTTCAAACGATTTGGATGGATTTAAAGTTGATTCGTGATTTAAAGGTACGAGACTATACTACGAGTTTTTTGATTTATCTTTTTATTTATGGTTATTGATATTTTTTGTTGTTTCCGTCTTACCGACTTTAAGGATTGGTTTCCCGATGACGCTTTTGGCTAATTGGTTGGACTTGTGGATTTGAACTTTGGTAGTTTGGTAGTTGGTTTGTGGTTTTGATATGGTAAATTGGACAATTGGTATTTGGTAGTTTGGTACTTTGGTTTGTGGTTTTAAACATATGAAGTTATGATTTGAACTTTGGACTTTTCTAGTTTCATAGTTTGAATGTTTGATAATTTATTGTTTTTAGTCATTAGATTTTTAGTCATTTAGACATTTAATGGTGTAAGTGTATTGGTGTTAAATTTCATAACATTTAACAGCCCCAAACAAATTTCGTATTAACAATTTAACACCAAACATTTAATGGTGTAAATGTGGTGTTAGAAAACCCAAGCCCGAATTTCTTATTAACAGCCCAAATTAACAGCCCAAATTTCTTATTAATAGCCCAAAAAACCAGGCCCAAATTTCTTATTAACAGTCCAAAAAACCAGGCCCAACCCGCGTTTACCCGACCAACCCGTTCCGGGCCCGATCACCCCGATAATCCGATATCCGATTTGTAGTTCGGTCGGCTTTCGGGTGGTCTCCCCACACCCCGAAACCCGATCGGGTGACGAGTTTTGGGCCCCGACCCGCCTGACCCGACCGAATGCTCACCCCTAGATAAATTTGTGCCCGTATGACCTTCCCAGATATATAGGTGGACAGAGCAAAGGATTGGCCAACGAAAGAAATATATGATGGCCAACAACAACTTATGGGGGATAATGAGAGAACAAATAAAGTTCTACAACCAAGTGGGTTTTTAGCTCGCTCTGGAGCTTGGGGTAGATAAGCTCAGAGTCACAACCCTCGACGAAACAACGAAAATCTTGATCAATATCCTCCTGGGTCAATAGTGGTCGAACCCGAGTCTGGATACGTGTACAGAAACAAGCGTGGACAAAACCGTCTCTTAAAAACTAAGTTATCACATAAGTATTCAAATGATACTCTTCTCAAGTCAAAAGGTCAACAATCGAAAGAAGAGGATCACTCGGAGTTCCAGAAGGCCTGCATATCAATTAATTTATGATATTGACGCCACCATTAGATTCAGAGAGCTGATTATGTTTTTCTACAACACCCTGAAGAACCACTTTGCACATCATGTTGATGACTTTTGCAAATAGTTTATCTTGTAATTTCTTTTGATTGTCATTAATGAAATTCCTTTACAGAGGTCATGTTTAAACCTATTGCTTTCTAGTGTAGACATCCTTATTTGTATTTTTTTTCTTTTTCCAATACCTAGGGGGAGATTGTTAGCCCCAATTTTATGTACTTAAAAGTATTGTAAAAAGATGTCAAGTCCTCAGAGCCAAGAGAACTTCTGCGCTGGAAAGGTGATCCTCCTTTAGAACCTCTGCCATAAACTTCTGCACATAGGAGCTTAACCTGAAGATGAAGATTGGACCACAGAAGCTCTGCGGTAGCCAACCTATATGCTTTTACACTTGGAGTTTAAATGTGTTCTAAAGAAGCTCTCTACGTGTACCATCATATAAAGACCTGCCATGTGGAGCAAAAAGCGGTTATGCCCTTTACAGGTGGCAGAACCTTATAGGTCGTAGGATTGACTTTGTGTAATATTCCCCTTTTTATACGAAATTCTGTTTAGAATGTATTCACGTATTCTACACTTTACATACTAAACTACACACAGTAAGAGAAAGAGAGCTTGAGAGCAAATATACACACAAGTAGGTGTTTTTGGTGTGTTCTTCACTCCTGTTGTCTCAAGCTTTGAAGATTAATCATATGGCTCATTGGATTGCATCTTATTGTGTTTGATTTATCTTTCTCCCTGGCTTTTTATCTATCTACTCATTCAAGTATTACTATAATCTTCCGCACAATCTGGTTTATATACTTGATTTAAATCTGTTTATGAGATAATCTGGGACAACATTACTCGAGACAAACCTCAAGTATGAGTCTATGGCAAAGCAACACCTTCAACTAACGGAGGATGGTAGAGGCTTGAAACTCTTCTAAAGGCAGGTTTGAGTGCCTAATATTGGAGGGTGTCGGGAATTGCAATTGGAAGACGCACATAAGTCGAAATACTCTATACACCCCGGAAGCACAAAAATTTATAGGGACTTGAAGTTAAATTACTGGTGGCCGGTAATGAAACCTGATGTGGCCATCTACGTGGAAAAGTTCATTACCTATTTACAAGTAAAGGCCAAGCACTAACGAGCCTATGGTATTTTGCAATCTCTAGAGATACCGAAATGGAAATCGGATCACATTACAATGGATTTTGTGACGAAATACCAAAGACTTTGAGGGCCTATGATACCATATGGTTGATAATAGATCGGTTGACTAAGAGTTCACATTTCTTAGCCATGCAAGAAACATGGTCGTTGGACAAGTTGGTAAGGTTGTACATAAATGAAGTAGTTTTAAGGCACGGGGTGCCATTGTCTATTGTGTCCGATCGTGATAACAGTTTCAATTCACACTTTTGATATAGCTTCCAAAAAGAATTAGGTACTCGGATAAAACTAAGCACAACATATCATCCTCAAACGGACGGGCAAAACAAGCGGACTATTCAAACGTTAGAGGACATGCTAAGGTCGTGTGTTATCGACTTTGGGGGGAAATTGGGATGCTTATCTACCATTAATAGAATTAGCTTACAACAATAGTTATCACTTGAGCTTAGGCACTGCTCCATTTCAAGACTTGTATACCCATAAATGTAGAACATTAGTTTGTTGGCTTGAGGCGGGTGAGAAACAATTCGCCGGACCGAAAATTGTGCAAGAAACGGCGAACAAGGTAAAGAGTATCCGATAACGGTTGAAGGCGACACAAGATTGCCAAAAGAGTTACGCCGATAAGAATAGAAGACCGATAGAGTTCTAAGTTGTTGGTCCCGAAGGGTTATACAAGTTTGTAGAAGGGGGGGGGGGGGGGGGGGTTGAATACAAACACAAATTTTTATCTTTCTAAATTGTTTATTGATATAATCAAACAATTTACAGTTTGTTACGGAATAAGATCAAGTTAAAAACCTAATCTAAACAAACTATGAGAACACACAGATTTCTTGCACTAGAAATAGAGAGAAAAGAAATAAGAAAACTAAGGAGAGTTTTCTAATCACACAGTAGTTCAGTGAGGAAGAGAAGCCGAGCACTTCAAATGTGAAGTAGGGTTCTCTATTTATACTACATGCATTTAATGCAAAACAGTACACCTTTACACGTGGCAGCCTCTGGTTGGTTGCATGTATTGACTTTAGCAAACATCCTATTGGCCGGATGGTGAACAGTGTAGTTGCAGAGTTGGTTGTACAATTCTGGACAAAAGGGATGTCCGTTCTGACAAAATCGTACGGAGGCATGCAAGGGGATAAGACAAAAGTTTCTTGTAGAACAGGCTTCATGATCAACGTTCGCTGAATGAATCTTTATCAGCGAATGATAAAGTTCAGTGTTCACTGAAGTCTTCTACTTGAAACTTCGCATGGAATGGACAAGTCTTGTCTTCGCTGATGTCCGCATCAGGTCACTAGTAGACTTAGTCACTTGTTCTTCAACTTGGTCTTCGATTTCAGCTTCGAACTTGGTTGACGCGAATCTTGTCTTCATGGATCATAAGTAAACAATTACATGATAAACATTCAGCGATCATCAGTGAGACCGAACATGCTCAGGGCTCACTGATGTATAGTGTTTGCTGAAGTATATGTTAAAGCATGTTTTCTATCAGCGATACTAAACAGACTTAGTATATTTTTCTTTGATGGCAAAACATTAATACATATTGTTTACTTACAATTTTCACTAAGTGTTTCTCAGAGTCATTATCAAATCATTGAGGGTTTGGATCAACAATCTCCCCCTATTTGATGATGACATAGCAATAAAAGAAAATTGCTAAGTTAAAAACATAAGGATAAAAAGGACTCATAAAATACTTGTCCTATTTACTGTTTTTCAGGGATCTTTTCTTAGTACTGATGGAGTAAAGTACTTTCATTGAAATTTTTCATTAACTTCGTATAAGATTACAAGGGAAGTGGAAAAATTACAAGTACAATGAAAAATAATTACAAGTACAAAAAGATACAAGCTGATAAGATAGAAGAATACAAAAAGATGATCCTATCAGCTACTCAGGTTCTTTCTTGATGAGAAGTTCATCAAGAATATCAGTCCATGGAATCATCCAATCAGGGACTATGACTCCATGATCCCTTCTAATTTTTGCTTCGCGATAGATTGAGGGCTTCAGGAATGATCCAAGGAGGTCACCTCTGTAGTCGCACCAGTAAAGTAGATCTCTGAGTTGTTCGATTGGAGTTTTGTATAACTCAGAGACAAGTTGAAAGCATCTGCGACCAGTAAAGTCATAGAAAAATATGCCGTAGGGATCACTGATAACTTTACCAGGGACGAAGTCTTCAGCTGGAGATAAGGAGATGTCGAGATTTGATAGATCAGGATTTGGGCTAAGAACTGCTTCACGAGTGAATTCAATCCCTGTCTCGTTTCTTATTGCCGGGCCTGAAGAGGAAAAAGTTTTCTTCTTCTTTCGAGCAGCTCGTTTCTTCTGAACTGGAGGAGGAGGTGGAATATCAACCGCTGAGGTTACCATGTCGATCATCTTGTTTATGGATTTTTCAACACATGACTTGAAAGTTGAGCGGGATCGCTGAATTGCGATTCTCATTTCCAACCATTCAGGGAAACCAAGTTTATCCAGGTCTGACATGTAGCAAGTTCTGTTGTAGCCGTTTTCTCTGACTATTTGGATATCAACAATTGTTACCTTGCTGAATACTCTCCCTCGTATGTTCACAGTGCTTATCCTTGATCCATGGCTTCTGTAGTGGCACTTTTTCTTGCACCAGGTCAATGTGGAGTCACTGACCTTGGTTTTCTATTGATTGATCTTCTGCGCATCTCTCAGCAGTTGTTGTTGAACTTTCAGGGGAAACTTCTTCAGCTGTGGATCCTTCACTGAGTTTTGGGCTAGTTCGAGAGCATAATTTTTGTCACTAAGCTCAGCCTTCTGTTTATCAGCGAGGATCTTTTTTACTTTCATGGCTTCAGCAATCTCCCTGGAAGTTAAGCATTCGAGATGAGGAGGAACCAAGCGTTGACTTTCTATTTTCTTGATCATCGCTGCTCTTCTTTGATGTTCATCTTCACTTGGCCTTTTAGGAGGCAAGGAAGGTCTTATAGGATGTGAGAGCAGTTCTTCTTCTTCTTAAGCTAGAGCATCAGTTTCTTCCAGAGCAGAGACTGGGATTATTTGTTCTTCAGCGTTGAGCGCTGGGATTATTTGCTGTTGAGGAGCTTCAGCGATAGCCTCAAGCAGGGGAGGGGACTAGTTGAAACAAAATGATCGATAGAGTTAAATCATTTGAGGAGAAATGATAGAGAAAGGAGAGAGCTAAGTGTTTAGAGGTTTGAGAGTGAGAAGGATTGAGATTGAGAAGGGGTAGAGGAGGGATGCAGTGCATGGGAATAAAAAATAACATACCAGACAAACTGTCTTCTTAAGAAGAATAGCCAAGTTGTCAGCGGCAAGACCCTTTTGTTTTTCTTTTGTGGCAGTCTTTGCTGGGGATTTCGCCTTGGTCCCCTCCCCTAGTTCGTTTATGGAAACCCCTTTAACCACAGGGGCTTTGATCGATGCAGGTTGGAAGAAAAAGTTGTCATCGTCATCATCATCATTATCATCTTTTGTAGATGATGATGGTTCTTCGTCAGCAATGTCGACGTCTTCGTCGTCCTCATCCTCATCCTCAGAGGATAGATCCACAACAATGGAGGCATGAGGATAGTCTTCGCGTCGCTCCCTCTCAAATGGAGAGGGACTTTCAGCGGTTCCCTCAGGATGATCAGATTTCTGAGGGTGTTCATTCATTTCCTCCCCCTCAACATTCTGGGGAAGGCCTTGGTCGTCGATCTTCTCTACCTCTTCCACTGAATGGGTGGGGGAGGGAATGGTAGCAGCAGCAGTGTCAGGGATCCTGTCTTCTGGGCTAGGATTCCGTAAACGTTGTTCCACCACTGCCATTCTGGCTTCTAGGCCAAAAATAGCAGGTGTACTCTTTAGAATGAAGGCCACTGCCATCTCCATCGTTTCTCGGTCATCTTGGGAGAAATGAGATGTAGGAACAGTGGGAGCGTCCAAGCGTTCGAAGATCTTGGTGAGCAGGTCTTTAGTGTAGGAGAACTGTTAGGTAAGGCTGCTCACCTCACCCTGTAGACCGGTGTAATTGGTCTTCAAAGAATTCACCTCACCGCTGAGGCTTGAGAAGCCGTTGGTGAGGTCAGTGACAGCGGTGGTGAGTTTGTTGATGTTGGAGGTGTTGTTGACAATGGTGGTCTTCACAATTGTCAATCTCCCATCAACTTTGGTGAAGTCAGCGGAGGATGCTTTGTCTTTGACAGCAGTAGAGAGCTGCTTTAGCGTCTCTCCAGCGTCTGTAACCGCTGAAGAGTTATTGGAGATAGTGGTGGTGAGATTCGTCACTTTATCAGCTATTTCCTTGAGGGAAGTGCTGATGGTGCCCAAATTTGGACCTAAAAAAGTAAATAACTGGTGAGCTAATGAAAGCTCAGAAGTTAGGGGTGCATAGAGAGAATTGGATGATGTTGGGATACCTGTAGGAGGGTTGGAGAAGGAGTGGATGTCACGAAACCCGGAGTGATGTTCCAAGTAGTCTTCGAAAGATCCAGCAGGGATAGACGACCCTACAAGTCCAGTGACGTTCTGCTGCATCATTTGTTGGAGGGTTGCAGCGACTAAATCCGTCAGCATGATCGATGGCATTGTAGGTGCCATGGTATAGAGAAAAGAAGAAGAAGCGAAGGTTGAGAGAGGTGGGGTTAAAACAGCTTCAGCGTTAGATCCACTGAGAAAATCCTCTGCAACACTTTGAGGTGCTGAGATTCTAGGGTTCTCATCCAAGAAAATTTCAGAGAACTGAGTCTCTGAAGTGGTTATGAAGGGGGTGGTGTCCTATGGTGCTTTTTCTATCCAGCTTGCAACCTACAAAATCACTATATGAATAGGCAGTTAGATCGAACCCTGAGTCATTGGGATACCAAAGACCTAGGTTGGGAGTACCCTTTAGATATCTAAAAATTCGCTTTACAGCGATCATATGAGATTCTTTGGGTTCAGATTGATATCGTGCACACAAATAGGTAGCATACATACTATCAGGACAGCTAGTTGTAAGATAAAGGAGAGAGCCAATCATCCCACGGTATGCAGTGACATTAACAGTTTTCCCTGAAGGATCTTTGTTAAGTGTTAGCAGCGGTGCCATAGGGGTTTTCATAGCTGAGCTTTGAGTCAGATCAAACTTCTTCAGCATATCCTTGACATACTTACCTTGGTGGATAAACGTACCCTTATCATTTTGCTTGATTTGGAGTCCAAGGAAGTAGTTCAGCTCACCCATCATACTCATTTTATATTCAGATTTCATTCTTTCAGCGAAACTGTAAAGTCCGTATCCCGGTATATAATTATTAGTATTAATTCTTTTTTTAAAAGTTTCATTTAATGTGGTTTTCGTTAACGGGGTTAGACGAATCAGACCTAATCGTTAAAAAAATGTCGAAATTTTGGGTTAGTTGCGAGAAGGTTTAAGTGGAGGGACTAAAAGTGTAAAGGGCCAAAAGGTGGGATTCGGCCCATGCATTTGTTTATCTGAAACCCATTTTTGTGAATTGTTTGGGTGTGTGGGTGTCGTGAGCAGCAAACAAAAGAGAAGAAAAAAAAAAGAAACCTACGGCTTGCTACCTCCCCTCCCCCTTGTTGTGTTCGGCCGAGAAGAGAAAAAAAAGAGAGAGAGAGAGATCGAAGAGCGAGAGAGAAATCGAAGAGAGAGTAGGAACGAGAGAAGCCGAGAGAGAGAAAGAGGCTGCTGCCGGCGACGAAGAGAGAGGAGGAAGAAGGTGATCGCCGGCGAGTTCGGTCGGTTTAGAGGACGAGAAAACGTTGCGTCGAGGTAATTCGGAAACCTTTCGTTTGTTAATTGTTAAAAACCGCCGCAAACCGCCACCACCACCGCCGCAGCCACGGCTGCCGGCGGCGGGGTGGCGGCAGAGGGGTGGGTGCAGGTGTGTGCGCGCGGGTGTGTGCGGGGTGAGGTTGCGGGTGTGTCGTTTCGGTGGATGTTGGGAGGTTCCGCCGGAGGGTGTTACCGTAACCACCGTAGCCGCCGCCAACCACCACCACCGCCGGAGGCGGCAGTGGGTAGTGCACGGTTGTTGTCCAGCGTAGTATAGCCCTTTCCAGTAAGCTTGTAGGCTGTTCGGGTCTGTTTGGGTTAAGCTTTGGGTTAATGGGTTTATAAACAACTTTTGTCATTTCATGTGAAAACGTTTTTCTGCAACTGTTTTGCGACGGCCATAACTATTCCGTCGTAGCTCGGATTGAGGCGAATCCGGTGCCCACGGTTCACATTCTGTGCCGGGCACACTTTTCGTGTTTTAGCGGAAGTCCGGTTCGGCCTCTAGCTAGGCGTAAATTGGCTGTTTATACAGCAGGTCCGGAATTGACAGTTTCGCGTTCCGTTCTTTTAAAAAAAAGTCACAGTTTCTGCCACTGTTTTGGGAAAACCATAACTTTTTATAGGAACGTCGTATTGGGGTGAAACCAGTGCCAAAATCTCCCCTTTTGAGTCTAGTAATTTTCTTATGTTTTGCGGAAAAACCAGTTCGGACCATAGCTAGTGTCAAACTGCTGTTTTGTACTGAAAGGTACTGTTTTTCGCTGTGCAGCAGGTTGGTTTTGTATAATCCATAATAAATTGTAGAAAAATCGTTTGAGCACGTGCGATATGTCCCTGGAACCCTAAGACGTGGGACTTTGTGTTTATGGAAAAATATTTCTGGTTTAATCAGTTTATAAGGGGTTAAACAGGTCCCGAACAGACCTGCGTGTTGAGAGTAAAAAACTGGAAAGATGTGTTTTAAAGTTAGTAGTCGTGGTTTTGGTTTGGGGCGTCACTTTGACAATTGTTAACGCTTATTTAGGTGGAACAAGGTGAACTGGTGTTGGCCGGTTCGTGTTGCGGTTGAGGTCATAAGCTGTGCGTTTGAGGTGAGTTCTCTCACTGTGTAGTTAGGGGTTGTATGCATGTCATAGTAGTTTGTATGTACTACTGTCTTTGTGGTGTGAACTAGTTGTTTGTGGTGTGTAATATTTGATTGGTTTAAATGCTTAGTATAAATGTGTTACATTACAACTCGGTGGGACCGAGGAAGTGGAAAGAAACGTTGTGGGAACTCGGTGTGACGAGTGTGTTACATTACAACTCGGTGGGACAGAGGGCTCGGTGGGACCGAGGAAGTGGAAAGAAACATTGTGGGAACTCGGTGTGACGAGTGTGTTACATTACAACTCGGTGGGACCGAGGGCTCGGTGGGACCGAGGTGTTGGATGCATAATTACTTGTAGATGTTTACTCGTTTTATGTAACTGTGGTGTTGTTGCTTATGTGCGGATAGGGGTGATGTGTATATAATTCCTATCTGCGCATGTGATGGAATTCACTAAGCTTCGTGCTTACCCCTTCCCAATATCTTATGATTTCAGGTGTGAGTAGCAGTTGGGCATGACGGTACACACGGGCGCAAGGCGAAGGCTGTTTAAGTCAAACTTTTTAAATGGGGATTTAATTATATAACTTGGTTCCGCTGCTTAAATTTAATTTGACGGTTTAAATTAACGACGTTTATTTTTATTGTAATGGGATTTGTTAACTTATGGTTTGATTATAATGAAATGCATTATTTTTAAAATTTTAAATTCCTTGTAATTTTTGGGACGTTACAACTTGGTATCAGAGCACAGCTTGAGTGAATCAAACACATCTCGGTGTGTTTGGTCTCAAGTTGCGGCTATGAAGTTTTAAACTCTTTTACTAAAATCTTTGAGAATAAAGGAAAAAGGAAAACCCGTTTGGGAAACGGTGATCGGGGGCGCAGTGTGTACAGTCAGCCGACGCTATGTGGGAAGGTACAGTACTTAGTGTATTTATTGCTTTCTAGGCATAGGGTATGCATGCTAGATTGCCTATGTTGTTTACACTGTACTGTATGATGACTGCTTGCTAGTAGGAATCAATGCTAGTTATAGTAGGTTGTTAAGTGAAGGCCCTATAGGTTGTATGCAGTAAGAATCATATAGCCTTAGAATATTTGATTTAGTTCTATTGCGCAGCTCTTGTTTGGGTCCAACCGTTCTAGGATAGAATCTTGTATTCGAATGTCTATTTGATTCACGCTGCATGCGACTGGGTATTCGCGAGGCAACTCGTTATGGCTAACAGGGATTCCGTTGTAGCAAGGGTAGTGGGATGAGATGAAATTCCTAGTGAGCTGGGAATAGCGTTTACAGATGAGTACGTATGCAAAATTGCTTTCTAGAACATAGGAGTATGTATGCTAGTTTGCTTGGTGCTTAATACACTGTATTGAATGGTTGTTACTTGCTATTAGGAACTTATGCTAACTTTGATAGGTTGTTAAGCGAATGCACTATAGGTTGTATGCGGTAGGAACTGAATAGCCTTAGAATGTTGGATTTGGTTCTATTGCGCAGCTCTTGTTTGAGTCCAACCGTTGTAGGATATAATCTTATATTCGAATGTCTATCTGGTTTCCACTGTATACGACTGTGCGTTTACGAGGAGACTCGTCAGGGTTAGTGGGGGTTTCGCCCTAGCAAGGGTAGTGGAGTATTATGATTATTCCTAGGGAGCTAGGAAGAGTGTGTACATGTGTCAGTGCAGGCATGCGTGTATGGTTTTTTTTGTTTGGGCGAGCAACTACTTGGGTACTCGGGATGGGACTCGGAGCGGACAGTGATAGGTGTAGATGGTAGTAGTAGATCTCCTACTATCGGAAGCACAGGATCAATGATCGAGTCGGGGAAAGTCGCGAGGAATCCAAGGAGTCGAGCGTGAGCGTTGTTAGTATGAGTGATCATGTGCTAATAGCTCGTTGTATTAATTACCTAGGATGACCATCACAAGGAGGAACAACGATGTTGAACCGAATGCTAGTATTGAACTCACTATTGAGCAGATACGTGAGTTGATCGCGGCTGAAGTAAAGCATGCTATTAGGGAGGCAATCCCCGGGATTATTACCGCCGTTCGTGATGAGGTAGTAATGATGTTGGAGACTGCTCGGGGACAGGGACTCGAGTTAGAGGAACGGACTAAGAAGAGGAAAACGGCGCAGGCCGTTGCACCAGAATCCGCAGTCCCAAAGAAAACGAGGTCTTCGGACTCACTTTTGAATCGAAGGAGTGGTGGGTTTAAAACCAAGGGTAGTAGCGGAAGGAGAAACGACAAGTGTTTCAAGTGTGGCCAGGTAGGACACTACGGTCGGGACTGCAGGGCACCACTAGTGCACTACTAAAAAAAACCTGATTTCCGGCGGACAAATCCGTCGGAAATCCGCCGGAAACAGTCTATTTCGGCGGAATTTTCGGCGGATTCGATCGCCGGAAAATTGGTCGCCGAGATTACAGGTTTTCGGCGGAATTTTCGGCGGATATGTATTTTTCGGCGGCATTTTCGGCGGATCCGTCCGCCGGAAAACGGTAGAAATAATTATCAAAGTCTTAATTAACAAGATAATTACAGTTACATTTCGGCGGATTTTCGGCGGATTTTTCCGCCTGAAATATATTTATTTATTTATTTATCAATTAATTAAAAAAATTCGGTTGCATTTCGGCGGATTTTTCCGCCTGAAATATATTTATTTATTTATCAATTAATTAAAAAAAATTCGGTTGCATTTCGGCGGATTTTCGGCGGATTTTTCCGCCTGAAAATATATTTATTTATTTATATTTCAATTAATAAAAAAATATTTTCGGTAATATTTCCGGCGGAATATTCCGCCGAAAGAAATTTAATTAATTTTAATTAATTTCAAATTTAATTTTTTCATTGAATCTGCTAAAAACCTGCTACAAATTGTATAATCTGCTAAAATGCTATATATCATAAATTAAAACGTTCAATACATTGTTTGGGCCAAAACGACCAAATCGTTGTTCCAAATTCGTTCAAATAACACAAAAGACAATTATAAAAGTTTCAAATCGCTATGAAGGCGGAGGCAGAGGCGGACGCGACGTACTTTGACTGAGACTTTTGATCAACTCGCACATCTCTTCATATTGTGCTCGTTCCGAACGACGGGCCTCTTCACGTCTCGCATCCTCTTCTCGACGTCTCTCATCCTCTACCTGACGTTCCGCTTCTCGTGCCCTCAACTCTTGCACTTGGCTCATTAAGGTCTCAACGATGTGCTACAAAATAGAAAAAAGACTTTAGAATATTTAATATGAACTAAAAATCAAATTGATAACATCATTTAATGAAAAAAAACTGGTACACACCTGCTGGGAGGAAGACGACGCATCAGTTGTCGAAGATGACCCACTCAAGATCGCATTGGGATCTAGATGGTTTCCAAACCCAAAGGAACGACCTTTCTTCGTTCCCCCGGTCACGTCATGCCATAATTGGGTATCAAGTGGCGGATGATTGGTAAGGTCATCGCCGTATCTCTCTATGGCACCCGCCCGATACCCACCCTGTGGTTTTTACAAAATTATACAAGTCATTTTCGACAGCATAACGACTGTAAATAGGACGTTTCCATTTTCCTGTTAAACAACAATCCTAATGTTTGCCCAACAAATGGCAACCCAAACTAGATAGATATTAACGGCAAGATATACAACAAAACAATTATAAAGCTAAAAGTTAAACAATCCTAATGTTTGCCCAACAAATGGCAACCCAAACTAGATAGATATTAACGGCAAGATATATAACAAAACAATTATAAAGCTTAAAGTTAAACAATCCTAACGTTTGCCCAACAAATGGCAACCCAAAGTAGATATATAAGATAGCTAGTTACCTAGTTATAATGTTTATAGTTAAACACAAACTATGTAGATATTGTAAAGTCTTGGTCAAAAAATACTTACCGCAAAACGGCTACACCGCGTCGTCACATACTCCTCAGATTCGGAAGATGTGTCATTCGCTCCCGACCGCTGCTTCTTCTTCTTCTTCATATGGGTATGGTCGAAGAGCTCAATACCCGACGGTGGCACGCCTCCCTTAGCTCTCGTCTGCAAAGATCAAATAATACAAACAATGGCGAATTATAACATGTTAAGCAAACAACAAACTAGTAACGCAATTGGTTAATTATAACATATGAAGGTCATACCAATCTTGCAGCTGTCGCCCCGAAAGAAATACATCCATTAGTGTGCTTCGATATTTCTCCATCAATCTCAGTCATCCTGTTCGAGCGTGCCGTCACTGAAATCGACTTCCAACGATCGGAATTCCAGGCATCGATCATTCTGTTCCATTGATTCTCATCTATCCAGGGGGGATTGAACGGCCGCAACAAGTCCATGTTTCTATTTGGGTCGTTCTGATCATAACGACGACCACTCTCGTTGCACAAACGGATGGCTCTATTTCGTGCATATGAAAGATTGTCATTGTAGCATTTCCCACATTTCTTCTCCCAAATTTGACGAATTCTAGAGTGCAACGCCGGGTCCCATTGGTAGTATTGCTGCACGTACATGTTTAGTTATTTTTAAGTTTCCAAGAATACTACCAAGGATTTAATTACTTAAATATACACTACGAACCTCGAACTTCTCAAACATTTGGTTCCGAGTAGCAAGAGGGATTTGGCACCAAGTGCGACATGCCCCGGTAGTGTATCGCCGATTAATCTCCGTCGCAACTCGGCTCGCATTTTCACAATCAAACCTACATAATGAAATTAATTAATATCAATACAAAGAACAATTACTTTGATCAATAAGTTAATAGAAATGAATTTACTCCATTGAGTCTGGAGCGCGTGGAGCAATAATCTTCCTCTCCGACGGAGCCGGGACCTGCTGCGGAATATCACTAGCACCGTCATCATGTCCAAACCCTGTCTCTGGATGTGCCGAGCCACTACTGGAGGCTCCGCCAGTACCTCGAGTAGGAGTACCTCGATGTGCCGATCCACTACTCCCTCGCCCGGATCCCGGGGTACGCGGCATTGTCTACAAAGCATCGTTAGAAAACATACACCAATAATTCAAGTTTACAACAAATTATTAGATAGGTAAACATGGTCACAAATCAATAGATAACTTTGTAAATGTGACAAAACAGATAGCAAAACATGGAAACAATTACACAAAGTTTACTAAGTCTAAGATTAACATAGTATTTATTCATCAGATGAGTGATCAGACAAGTCAGGTTCTTCTTCGTCAGAGTCACTACTCGAGTCTTGGAACTCGTCCTCTTCGTCACCACTCTCGTCAACATGCCAGAAGTCGCGACCGTCATTGGAGATTTCGATGCCCTCTCCAACCGTGTTAAGACGGATGGGTTCATCGACGTCTTCGTTTCCAACTGTGGGTGCAATTCTATCATCTTCTTGGAAAAATTGTTCGCTATCCACATTTTCAACTTCCGGTACTTCAAGTGTACTTGATGCCAAGTCATAGACCCCTCTAGGCTTTGTCTTCACCACAGACCACCAATCTTTTAATTCCTTCGATGGATATGGCACATAATAGACTTGTTCAGATTGCGATGCTAGGATAAAAGGGTCGTCTGAACAAGTGTCATAATCGGCAGATTCCTTATAGAATAACATGCAATGGTTTTTGCAAGCATGGATCTTCTCTTTCGACAGACTAAGTTGCTTCAACATCTTCTTTGTCTCGTAAAAGCTACCAACCAATTGTTCATTTTTAGGTAGCATTTCTTTCACCATAGCAATGTTACGATTGTAGGTTGTCTCTGATACATTGCAATCTGACTTCCAGTTCAAAAACCTTGCCGCTGCCTCTAACTTTGAAAAGTTCTGGCATCCCTCCCACAACGGCTGGTCTGAAGCTTCTAACATCTCATAGAAACGCCGTGCATGTTGATTCGGTTCTTGTTCCTCCCACGTACTTGATGTACCGGGAATATTTTGGTCCATCACCATTTGTTGAACACCGTCAACCTCGGAATAATCTTCGTCTACTATTTCCTGTTGAACTAAGGGTTCTATTTCGCCGTGTGCATACCAGTGAGTATAAGAAAGCATGAATCCTGTTCTTAATAAGTCTAAATGAACCTCATCTCTAATTTTATACTTTTTAAGTTTACATTTCTTACAAGGACATTTTGTAAATAATGTTACCCCTTCATCTATGCCTCTCGGTAGAACAGATTGCTCATATGTGAAAGCAAAATCCAAAAATCGTTCAACTTCACATCTAAAAACATGATTTATTTCACCACTCCTATTTACTCGTTTATACATCCATCCTCTATCTGCATTAGTCGACATAGCTACAAACACATAATATATACACATATTAGAAAAAAAAGTCCATTTATAACTTACATTTTATATACATATAATATATATATACACATATTAGAAAAAAGTCCATTCATAACCTACATTTTATAGACACATAATATATACACATATTAGATTAACTTCTGTGTAGTAGTGATTTGTTGTTCAAGTGAAGAAGGTATTAGATTCAGTCGTGCCTTTAAAAAAAGCAATGTTGTCAAATATGTTTTTGTTTTGTTGCCAAATAAAACTCACATCTCTTTTCATTACAAAAACAGAAACTAAACAAGACCTAAAAAGTTTATTTGAATTCTTTGCATTTTTAGAAAAATAATACCATGTCTAATAAAGTTCCTTTGTTTCAAATGCGACTTTCGTCCCTGTGGTTTAAAAACTACAGTTATCATCCATATAGTTGTCATTCATTACTATTTTTATTCTTATAGTTAACAATTTACTGTAATTTATATTTTTTCTATGTTTTACTCTCTTATATTTAAAGGAAAATATAATAAAATACAAATTATAGAAACGAATATTATAAATTTTAAACTATTTTAAAATTATAAGAAGGAAAATTAAAATTATTAATAAGTTATAAGAACGAAAATTGTAATACTCTATATTTTTATTAGAGTAAATTAAGGTTTTAGTTCATCTGGTTTGACTCATCCATGTGGCTTTAAAATTACGGTTTTTGTTATTTCGTTCTCAAGGCTCACTCAAAAGTCCTTGTGTCATCTGAATTCTATCAAATACTTGAGGTTTATTGAATGAATGAATGATGTCTTTATTGATAACATTAGGGTATGTAGTTTCTTTCCCCAAAAAAGAAATGAATAAGGTATGTAGTCTTATACCTTGCTAATCAATTTCATATCTAAGCTGATGCAGAAACAAAGCCTGATTGTAATACCAAAAGAGAAGAATAAATACCTAATTAATTGATGGATACAAGATTTGGCAAAACAGAAGTCCAGAATCAATTGATGGATATGAAAGATTATGGCGTTAACTCCATTTGGATTCCTCAGAATCTGCAATAGATCACACAAACATTCTAGACTATTATCATAAAATTCCTCAGTATCTCAAATTCCACCAATACACAACATTATCATCCTAAATATTCCCTCCATAATCCCATTAATTAATAGGGGGATCGTATCAGATTCAATACCAACACTACTCTATTTGTAATAAAAATCTGTAAATTATATGGTAACAGTTTTGAAGGTGAAAACAAGCTTGATGTGAAAAAAGGTACCTGAATACTTTGTATTGGTTCATTTACATGCTTGTAAACATATGAGATTGCACAAAACATATGAGTAAACACATCAAGATGTGAATGAGATAGATATATACATACAGAAGTGAGCAGCTTGAGGCTTGAGCAGCGGTGGGTGGCGGTGGGCTGCGGTGGGCTGCGGTGGTGGACTGGTGGTCGCGTGAGGTAGGGTTTCGGCTGTCCAACGGCGTTCAACGGCGATAGTGGACTGGTGGTCCGACCGGTAGGGTTTCGGCTGTCCAACGGCGGCGGTGGTGGACTGGTGGTCGATCGGCTCTTCGTCGGTGGTGGACTGGTGGTCGATGACTACAATCGTCGCGCTGTGGAATTTGTGATGTGTGTTAACTGCAATCGTCGGCTGGATAGGAGATTAGGGCAAAAAAATCGTGAGTTTTCGGCGGAATTCCGGCGGATTATGCCGCCGGAAATTTAATTTTCAAGATTATTATTATTATTTTCAATTGAAGCCCAAAATAAACAATTAAAGCCCAAAACGGTACATTAAGCCCACAAGGTTTGATTTGTCATTAAAATTTAATTTAATATTTATATAATTAAAAATATTTCTAAAATACTAATGTCCGGCGGATGATTAAAAAAATTATTTTTTATTTTTTTAAAATTAAGTTCCGGCGGATTTCCGGCGGATAATTAAAAAAATTATTTTTTATTTTTTAAAATTAAGTTCCGGCGGATTTCCGGCGGATCGTAAATTCATTTATTTATTTTTTATTTTTAAAGGTTACGGATTCCGGCGGATTTTCGGCGGATGGCTAAAAAAAATTATTTTTTATTTTTTAAAATTACGTTCCGGCGGATTTCCGGCGGATCGTAAATTCATTTATTTATTTTTTATTTTTAAAGGTTACGGATTCCGGCGGATTTTCGGCGGATGGCTAAAAAAATTATTTTTTATTTTTTAAAATTACGTTCCGGCGGATTTCCGGCGGATCGTAACTTAGTTTATTGTTTTTTTATTTTTAAAGGTTACGGATTCCGGCGGATTTTCGGCGGATGGCTAAAAAAAATTATTTCCTTAATTAATTAGAGGTTTTTCGGCGGAATTCCGACGGATATTAATTTTAAAAATAATTAATTGTATTCCGCCGAATATCCGCCAAAAAATAAGTCGATCGTTTAAAAAAAAATTCGAAAATTTTATTTTTTTGTGATTTTCGGCGGATTTTCGGCGGAAGTCAACGGAATTTGACTTTTTTAATTTCCGCCGGAAATCCGCCGGAAAGACGCCGGAAAATATCAGGCGGAAAATCCGCCGAAAATATCCGCCGGAAATCGACTTTTGTTTAGTAGTGGTGGTCTGTTTTAACTGCAAACAGACGGGCCATGTGAAGGCCAACTGTCCTAGTGCGAGGGTAGCAGATAGGAGTGGGGCACAGGGGCGCCTGCGAATGCCCCATTGCATATTAATGATGGTCGAACGGGTCAGCCGGGGACGGAAGCGGCTCGAGGCAGAGTTCACCAGCTGACAGTGGAGGAGGCACAAGCTACGCCTAAAGTGGTGACAGGTATATTTTGCCACTTGTTTTCTATTTTGATTATCGTATATAGTTGCTTTTTGCTTAAGCTGTGGGATTAAGTGCGTTCTTAGTTAACTCGGTGTCTGCTGTAGTAATGCTGGATAGCGGGGCTACCCCTTTATTTTCGTGCCTCACACTTGTAGTGAGCGTTGGGCCGTAGTATAGGACGGCTAGGCTGTCCAATTGTGGTCTAGGTTGCTATTGTAATATGTGCTTTAAGTAGACTGTTTCGGGTCAAGTTTGATGATTGAGCTAGAATTTTAGGCTTTTGAGCCGACATTGTTTTGAGGAAAAGCCGTAAGATGATTGGACGTGAATTCCAACTTGCCCTAAGAGGTTTAAATGTCCGGATGACGATAGTGTACCAGAGGGATTTGGAGTAGTACGAGTCGAGACATAGAATGCCGTCTAAGTCATGCACAAAGTTTGATTTTGAAAATAAAATTTGCCTTAACTAATTCTTGCGTTTCCTATCCTCATGGGTTGTGTGGTAGAATTTTGAGAGAATATTTTTGGTAGCATTTTACCATGAGTTGTTGGGTGCGCTTTCTAGTCAGCTAAATGTTTTATTGTCAACAAACCGTTTCCTTGTTTTGTATAAATAACTGATGCGCGCAAATTTTGGTTGGTAAAGCTTCGTTCCATATCATTTTGAATTTTGTAAGTAAACTGAACGACAATGGAATAATTTTCAACATGATTTTACTATGTGAGACGAACGTGTTCATTTTTGCGTAATCACCGACCTGGTAATAGTAGTCTATTGCATACGGTCTTTTTGAAGTGAAAAATCTTGACGTTGAAAATATTTGGTAAACGATTTTGTAAACCATTTGGGAAAAGCGCTTTAAGTGTTATGTGTCATTTTGAGCATTCACATGTTTGGGTGAGTGAGTCATTCCGGGATAGGTATGTTGTTGGTAGACTGTTTGCATTAAATCCTTGGTCAGGTCAGTCAGACGTTGGTAACGGTCGGTTGGGTATCTCGGGGTGGGACCCCGGTATTCATGTGTTATGACTTTGACTTTCCAGCAGGCACTAAGAGGATACAGTCTTGGGCACTTACCTGAGAGGTAGTTCCGATGTGCCGGGACTCGAGACGTACCTGGGAGGTAGGCGTTAAGGTGTATCTTGTTACGGTGTAACTAGTTTTCCTAGGGCGGGTAATGGTAGTAGTAACCCTGAGATGCCTACTTGTGATGAATGGTTGTGGTGGAATGACCTTCGTGGGTGATTATAAATTTACTGGTTTGATGATGCGTGTAAGGTAAGTTTTGGGAGTCTATTAGAACTCGTAGGAGTTAATCGACGGTTAATGGTAGGAATGATCGGATCCGAGTATCCAGTTGGGCATACTGGTGGGCAACTTTAGAATGTTAGAGCTTGAGATTTGACTCGGGATGTATGGAATATCTAAGGTTGGGGGACAACCGAAGTCGCTTGGCAAGGAATGATTCCAATTGTTGGGGTGTTCTGCCGATCATAATCCCAGTGTCCTAGAAGGAGTACATTAGTTAGAAAAGTATTCGAGAAGTTTTAGAAGGGATTTCAAGTGGACTTAGGAACCTGAGGTTGAGATGAGGGAGAACTATTCGGAGCTATTCGTAGGCAGAGACTTCGAGGACGAAGTCTAATCCAAGTGGGGGAGAGTTGTAAAGCCCGTATCCCGGTATGTAATTATTAGTATTAATTCTTTTTTTAAAAGTTTCATTTAATGTGGTTTCCGTTAACGGGGTTAGACGAATCGGACCTAATCGTTAAAAAAATGTCGAAATTTTGGGTTAGTTGCGAGAAGGTTTAAGTGGAGGGACTAAAAGTGTAAAGGGCCAAAAGGTGGGATTCGGCCCATGCATTTGTTTATCTGAAACCCATTTTTGTGAATTGTTTGTGTGTGTGGGTGTCGTGAGCAGCAAACAAAAGAGAAGAAAAAAAAGAAACCTATGGCTTGCTACCTCCCCTCCCCCTTGTTGTGTTCGGCCGAGAAGAGAAAAAAAGAGAGAGAGAGAGAGAGAGAGATCGAAGAGCGAGAGAGAAATCGAAGAGAGAGAGTAGGAACGAGAGAAGCCGAGAGAGAGAAAGAGGCTGCTGCCGGCGACGAAGAGAGAGGAGGAAGAAGGTGATCGCCGGCGAGTTCGGTCGGTTTAGAGGACGAGAAAACGTTGCGTCGAGGTAATTCGGAAATCTTTCGTTTGTTAATTGTTAAAAACCGCCGCAAACCGCCACCACCACCGCCGCAGCCACGGCTGCCGGCGGCGGGGCCGCTGCTGCACGCCGCCGGGGTGGCGGCAGAGGGGTGGGTGCAGGTGTGTGCGCGCGGGTGTGTGCGGGGTGAGGTTGCGGGTGTGTCGTTTCGGTGGATGTTGGGAGGTTCCGCCGGAGGGTGTTACCGTAACCACCGTCGCCGCCGCCAACCACCAGTAAGCACGGTTGTTGTCCAGCGTAGTATAGCCCTTTCCAGTAAGCTTGTAGGCTGTTCGGGTCTGTTTGGGTTAAGCTTTGGCTTAATGGGTTTATAAACAACTTTTGTCATTTCATGTGAAAACGTTTTTCTGCAACTGTTTTGCGACGGCCATAACGTTTCCGTCCTAGCTCGGATTGAGGCGAATCCAGTGCCCACGGTTCACATTCTGTGCCGGGCACACTTTTCGTGTTTTAGCAGAAGTCCGGTTCGGCCTCTAGCTAGGCGTAAATTGGCTGTTTATACAGCAGGTCCGGAATTGACAGTTTCGCGTTCCGTTCTTTTAAAAAAAAAGTCACAGTTTCTGCCACTGTTTTGGGAAAGCCATAACTTTTTATAGGAACGTCGTATTGGGGTGAAAGCAGTGCCAAAATCTCCCATTTTGAGTCTAGTAAGTTTCTTATGTTTTGCGGAAAAACCAGTTCGGACCATAGCTAGTGTCAAACTGCTGTTTTGTACTGAAAGGTACTGTTTTTCGCTGTGCAGCAGGTTGGTTTTGTAAAATCCATAATAAATTGTAAAAAAATCGTTATAGCGCGTGTGATATGTCCATGGAACCCTAAGACGTGGGACTTTGTGTTTATGGAAAAAAATATTATGGTTTAATCAGTTTATAAGGGGTTAAACAGGTCCCGAACAGACCTGCGTGTTGAGAGTAAAAAACTGGAAAGATGTGTTTTAAAGTTAGTAGTCGTGGTTTTGGTTTGGGGCGTCACTTTGACAATTGTTAACGCTTATTTAGGTGGAACAAGGTGAACTGGTGTTGGCCGGTTCATGTTGCGGTTGAGGTCATAAGCTGTGCGTTTGAGGTGAGTTCTCTCACTGTGTAGTTAGGGGTTGTATGCATGTCATAGTAGTTTGTATGTACCACTGTCTTTGTGGTGTGAACTTGTTGTTTGTGGTGTGTAATATTTGATTGGTTTAAATGCTTAGTATATATGTGTTACATTACAACTCGGTGGGACCGAGGGCTCGGTGGGACCGAGGAAGTGGAAAGAAACGTTGTGGGAACTAGGTGTGACGAGTGTGTTACATTACAACTCGGTGGGACAGAGGGCTCGGTGGGACCGAGGAAGTGGAAAGAAACGTTGTGGGATCTCGGTGTGACGAGTGTGTTACATTACAACTCGGTGGGACCGAGGGCTCGGTGGGACCGAGGTGTTGGATGCATAATTACTTGTAGATGTTTACTCGTTTTATGTAACTGTGGTGTTGTTGCTTATGTGCGGATAGGGGTGATATGTATATAATTCCTATCTGCGCATGTGATGGAATTCACTAAGCTTCGTGCTTACCCTTCCCAATATCTTATGATTTCAGGTGCGAGTAGCAGTTGGGCATGACGGTACACACGGGCGCAAGGCGAAGGCTGTTTAAGTCAAACTTTTTAAATGGGGATTTAATTATATAACTTGGTTCCGCTGCTTAAATTTAATTTGACGGTTTAAATTAACGACGTTTATTTTTATTGTAATGGGATTTGTTAACTTATGGTTTGATTATAATGAAATGCGTTATTTTTAAAATTTTAAATTCCTTGTAATTTTTGGGACGTTACAGAAACGAGTACATAGAGATGGGTTAGTAGAACCAAATATAATGTCATCAACATATATTTGAACAAGAATGATATGACCTTTTACTTTCCTGAAAAATAGAGTGCTATCAATTTTGCCACACTCAAATTTTTCGATGAGAAGAAACGAGGATAGAGTGTCATACCAAGCACGTGGAGCTTGTTTCAGTCCATAAAGTGCCTTATCCAGCTTATAAACATAACCTGGATGCTTAGGATCAGTGAATCCTGGAGGTTGTTCAACATATACTTCTTCATTCAGCCTTCCATTCAGGAATGCTGATTTTATGTCCATTTGATATACTTTGAATTCTCTATGAACAACGTAAGCTAGAAATAGACGAATAGCTTCGAGTCTTGCCACTGGGGCAAATGTTTCGTCATAATCTATACCTTCCTCTTGTCTGTATCCCTGAGCAACTAAGCGAGCTTTGTTGCGGGTTACAATTCCATTTTCATCCAACTTATTTCGATAGACAAACTTGGTGCCTATCACTGATTTGTCAGATGGTCTTGGAACGAGATTCCAAACCTTGTTTCTTTCGAATTCAGTCAGCTCTTCTTGCATAGCGCTGACCCAGTTTGGATCTCTGAGAGCATCATCAACTTTCTTTGGTTCAGTTAGTGAAATAAAGTTTACATAATGACAAATGTTACCTGCACTGCGTCGAGTCTGAACACCTGCATTTGGATCACCAAGAATTTGATCAATAGGGTGATTTATGGTCCATCGGTGAGCAGGAGCATGAGCCACTGACTCAGAATGAAACTCTGGAATCACTGAGGAGGAAACTTCAGCGACGTCAGGTAGTAGAGGCACGATCGGAAGCACAGATGAAATTTCATTCACTAACTGCTGAAAGGTTGATGGAATATCATATGATGGTTCAGAAACAGGCATAGTGTTGATAGGAACAGCTGAAACCCAAGATGATTCAGCTTCACTTGTCGGCATGCTGGGAATGATGATAGGATCATCATCAGCGATTGGAGTGTTGACCTGAGGGTCAGGGTTAGAAACAGTTTATGAATCTCCAAAATGAGAAAACATCCACTGATTGAGTTCTTCGTTATCATCAGATGGTCTTGAGTTCGCTGAACGGGATTCGTCAAAGGTGACATGAATAGTTTCTTCTACAGCCTGCCTTCTTTTTTTGATGACTCTGAAGGATTTGGATATAGAAGAATATCCAAGAAATATTGCGTCGTCAGGTTTGGGATCAAATTTTCCAAGAGCATCTCTGTTGTTTAAGATAAAGCACTGACAACCAAAGATGTGAAGAAAACTGATAGATGGTTTTCTTCCATGGAAAAGTTCATAGGCAGTCTTGTTGAATCTTTTGACGATCAGCGATCTATTCTGCGTAAAGCAAGCAGTGTTGACAGCTTCAGCCCAGAACTAAGTAGGTAGATGAGAATCACTGAGCATTGAACGAGCAGATTCGATGATCGTACGATTTCTTCTTTCAGCGACTCCATTTTGTTGTGGTGTTCTCACTGAGGAGAAGTTGTGAGAAATACCATTACTTTCTAAGAAGCTATCAAGGGAACTGTTTTTGAATTCAGTTCCATGATCACTCCTTATTGAGCGAACAGTGAGATTATTCATGACTTCTATTTTCTTGACGAAAGACATCAGTTCTTCTGAGGTGTCGCTCTTAGAACGAAGAAACATAACCCATGTGTAGCGAGAGAATTCGTCCACAATAACCAGCGTGTATTTCTTTCCAGCGATGGATTGAACGTTGACAGGGCCAAACAGATCCATGTGGAGAAGTTGAAGAGGAGATGACACTGAGGAAACTTGCTTTGACTTGAAGCTAGCTTTGGTTTGTTTTCTTTTTTCACACGCTGAACAGAGAGATTCCTTAGCGTATGTATGTTGAGGAAGACCAGTGACTAACTCTTTTGAAGAAAGAGTATTCAGTGTCTTGAAGTTGAGATGAGAGAGCCTTTCATGCCATATCCAGTTGACATCAGGAGAGGCTTTGGAGAAGAAACAAGCATTTTCAAGGGTTGTTGAGTCCATGTTTATTACATAAACATTTTCCAAACGATATCCACTGAGAGCAACTTTCTCCTTCTTGTCAGTGACGAAACATGATTCCTTAGTGAAGCAAACTTTGAAGTCCTTGTCACATAGCTGACTGATGCTAAGAAGATTGTGCTTCAGCCCTTCGACGTATGTGACTCTTCTGAAGGTTGTTGTACCATTAGAAAGTACACCATACCCTTGGGTATAGCCTTTTCCATTTCCACCAAAGGTCATAGAGGGACCTTTCTCTTCCTTATATTCCGCGAGCAGGTTTTTCTTTCCAGTCATGTGTCGAGAGCATCCACTTTCAAGATATCAGATACCCTTCGAGACCTGCAAACAAATGAAGATTAGTTTTGAATAGGTACCCACTTAACTATGGGACCACATTTGTCAGTGGTGGTAGAAGAAGTAGAAGGTTCAACAATCTTCGCAGCATTTGAAGATTCAGCTTCAGTGACATTCTTCACTATGGTTAATTTCTTAACCTTAGTGGTGTCTTTCACCATGGCCTGATTTTTATCAGGGATGGTCTTCTTTGCCTTGGGGGCAGTCTGTTGATCCAAACCCTCAGTGATTTGATAATGACCCTCTCTTAAACACTTAGTGAAAATTGTAAGTAAACAATATGTATTAGAGTTTCACTATCGCTGATAAGTACTAAGACTTTACAGTACCGCTGATAGGAACTCTCACTCTTTAGATTAGATATTCAGCGAACACTGTTCATCATCATATAGCTCTGAGCCTGTTCAGTTCTATTGATGATCGCTGATAGTTTAGTTTGTTTACTTATGATCTCTGAAGACATGTTTCACGTCAACCAAAGTTCTACGCTGAAGTCGAAGATCAAGCTCAAGAACCAACGACAAGTCTACTCATGAACTGATGCGGATATCAGTAAAGCAAGACCTGTCCATTCAACGTGAAGTATCAAGTAGAAGACTTCAGCAATCGCTGAGCTTTATCATTCGCTGATAAAGATCTGACTCAACGAAAGCTGACCATGAAGTCTCCATGCATGTTACTATTGTCTTACCTCCCTTGCACGTCTTCGTACGAACTGTCAGAATGGACATCCCTTTTGTCTGTAATCGTACAACAACTCTGATTCTACACTGTGCACCATGCGGCTACTAAGGTTGTCTACAAAGGTCAATGACATGCAACCACTCAGCTGCTGCCACGTGTAAAGCCATACTGCCATGCATTAAATGCATGCAGTATATAAGAAGAACCTTACTTCAGTTTTGAAGTGTGCTCGGACCATCTTCTTATTTCTCTCTTATTGTTAAGTTATTATTCGTAATTTTTTTAACTCTTTCTAGTGCAAGAAACTTAGTGTTTCTCAAGACTTGTTTAGATTAGGTTTATCCTTAATCTTGTTCCGCAACAAGTTGTAAATTGTCTTGATCTATCAATAAACAATTTAGAAAAGTAAAAACATGTGTTTGTATTCAATCCCCCCTTCTACAAACTTGTATAGCCCTTCGGGACCAACAAGTGGTATCAGAGCCAGGTTTGTTTAATCTAGTAAACAAGATCTGATCTATACTAAGATTTCTCTTCCTTGCTATTTCTGAAAATGGCTACCAACACAAACACCAACTATATTGACAACGGTTCTCTTGCAAAACCCCCTAGATTCTCCAGAGATAATTTTAATCTATGGAAAAATAGGATGATTCTCTTCTTAGAAGGTGTAGACCCTACTATGCCTTACTATCTTGAAAACGACCCATATATTCCTATAAGAATTGATCCTGCGGTTCCACCCACTGAGAATAGACCTGCTATTCCAGAAAGGCTGATTCCCAAGGAAATTCACATGTGGATTGATGAAGATAAGAATAAAGTGGCTATCGACACCAAAGCCAGATCCATTCTCTCCATGGCTCTTCCTGACGAAGTCTACCATTACGTCATGAACTTGAAAACCTCAAAAGCTATGTGGGACACAATCTGTGTTCAGTATGAAGGTACTTCTGAAGTCCAGGACTCTCGAAAGATCAACCTGGTAAGACAGTATGAAAGCTTCATTTGCGGTAAGAATGAAACTCTCTCTGAAGTACACCAACGTTTTAACTGCTTAATAATAGATCTGAAAACTGTTGGTAAGGAATATTCTAACTTTGAAGTACTGACAAAGTTCTTAGAATGTTTACCTGAAAGCTGGGACAGTTATTCTATGTGTCTCAAGCTGTCAAAGGATCTAAAATCAATGACCCTTTCTACCTTATATGGCACGATGCCGAATCATGAGAAATCGAGTCATCTTGTAAAAGATTCCAAAAGCACCCCTGTTGCTTTAATCTCAGAGTCACCTTCCACTCAGCGATCGACTATCACTGAGTTGGAAACTAACTCTGAAAGATCATCAGACTCTGACGTTTCAGATAATGATGAACTCTGGCATTCCTGGCTAATAAGTTCAGGAGATTTGCTAGAAAGAGTAATTTCAAGAAGAATAAACCTCTTGCTATTACTGACAAGCCAAGATCATCAACCCCTGTTGATAAGGCTACTGCTACTTGCTATAACTGTGAAAAGATAGGACATTTTGCTAGCGAGTGCAGATCAAAGAAAGTCTCTAGACCCTCAGCTTTTCCCAAGAAAAACTTTACTCACAGGACTAGAGATGAAAAATACAAAAAGCTAAAAGAAAGGTATTCAAAGCTGAAAACCTTTAAGAAGAAAAACAAAGGCCTTATGGCTGACTATGATTGGGCTGCCTCTGACGAAGAAGAATCATCTGACTCTGAAGATGATGATGAAGCCAATCTATGTCTCATGGCCAAACTTGAAGATGAGGAAGAAAATTCTGACATTCCCTATACTTCAACCTCTGCTACTAAGGTATCACCTTCCTTCTTTACCAATATTTTAAATATTGATGAAGCTTATAGTCTTCGAAAGATCGATCTCTTGACTAGAAGTTTATATGAAGCCATGAATGGCAAAACTATTGTTGAAAATCAAAACCTTGATCTCGCTGAACAGCTTAAAAAATGTCACCTTCAAATAGAAAATCTTTCTAAAATTGAAGAAGATTTTAAAGATCAAGTTCACCTAAATCAGCTAGTCAAAATCGAGCGCGAAGAAGCTATCGCTGCATTAAAAGCTGAAAAAGCTACTGTTGATGGATGGTATAATTCCTCAACAAAGATCACTTAGATAATTAAGTCTCAGATTCCCCTGAGTGATAAACGTGGTCTTGGTTACAAAGCTGATACTCTAGAACCAACCACTGACCGTTCCATGCTTAAGTTTGGAATGTTCGTATCCTCTATCCCTAACACTATCTCATCTCAGTGTTCTTCTTCTAAACCGCCTATCCCTGAGGAAATCTCTACCTTAACTTCTAAAGGTAAAGAAAAATTTGTTTATCCAAAACCTACCTCAGTCTTTAAAAACAAAGGTAAAGGAATTGCTTTTGACCAAAATCCTCAGAAGGGTACCTCTGACCAAAGCTAAATGCTTCTAAAGCTTCAGTGACTTATCCCTCTGGTTCAAAGAATAAGATCCCTGGATTTATTCAGCGTGGATCTATTCAGCGATCTACTCCTAGAATCAAAGTAGAAATTATTGGTAAGAAATCCGAAGAACTGAATGTTCCTCCCATTTCAAAAGACAATAGCTTACTTGGTGCTGGTCCTTCTAATTCAAAATCAAAAGCTCAGCATGCAAATGGTCCTAGAACTACTTTTAGTTATAGGAAATGTTATCATTGTGGACTTACCAATCATATTGCTAGTAAGTGCCCCACAGCCACCCAAGCTGAAAAGATAGCTAAGGTGAAGATCATTGCCCCCAAGGCAAAGAAGACCACTGAGGTTAAGAAATTAACCGAAGTGAAGACTGACAAAGCTGAATCTTCAAATGCTGCGAAGACTGCTGAACCTTCCACTTCCTCTTCTACACCTACTGACAAGTGTGTACCACATGGTTAAGTGGGTACCCAAGAAAAACTAATCTTCCTTTGTAATGCAGGTTAAGAAGGGTATCTGGTATCTCGATAGCGGATGCTCTAGAGACATGACTGGTATGAATAACCTGCTCACTGAGTACAAAGAAAAGAAGGGTCCCTCTGTAACTTTCGGTGGAAATAGAAAAGGACATACCCGAGGGTTTGGTGTACTCTCTAATGGTACAACAACCTTTAGAAGAGTCGCATATGTTGAAGGGATGAAGCATAATCTTCCAAGCATCAGTCAGCTTTGCCACAAGGATAACAAAGTAATCTTTACTAAGGAATCCTGCTTTGTCGCTGACAAAAAGGAGAAGATAGCTCTCAGCGGTTATCGTTTGGAAAATGTTTATGTAATAAACATGGACTCAACAACCACTGAGAACTCCTATTTCTTCTCAAAAGCCTTATCTGGTGTCAACTGGCTATGGCATAAAAGGCTCTCTCATCTCAACTTTAAGACACTGAACACTCTTTCTTCAAAAGAGTTAGTCACTGGTCTACCTCAGCACTCATACGCCAAAGAATCCTTATGTTCAGCGTGTGAGAAAGGCAAGCAGACCAAAACAAGCTTTAAGTCAAAGCAAGTTTCCTCAGTGTCATCTCCTCTACAACTTCTCCATATGGATTTGTTTGGCCCTGTTAACAAACAATCCATCGTTGGAAAGAAATATACACTGGTCATAGTTGATGAATTCTCTCGCTATACATGGGTAATGTTTCTCCGTTCTAAGAATGACACACCTGAAGAACTCATCACCTTTGTTAGGAAAATGGAAACCCTGAACAACTTGACCGTTCCCTCAATAAGGAGTGATCATGGGACTGAATTCAAAAACAGTTCTCTTGATTCCTTCTTTGAGAGTAAGGGTATTTCTCACAAATTTTCTTCAGTGAGAACACCGCAACAAAACGGAGTCGCTGAAAGAAGAAATAGAACTATTATTGAAGCTTCACGTTCAATGCTCAGCGATTCTCATTTGCCTACTCATTTTTGGGCATAAGCTGTCAACACTGCTTGTTTTACGCAAAACAGGTCGCTGATAGTCAAAAGATTTAATAAAATAGCCTATGAACTTTTTCATGGGAGAAAGCCTTCAATTAGCTTTCTTCACATCTTTGGATGTCAGTGTTTCATACTGAACAATAGAGATGCCCTTGGAAAGTTTGATCCTAAGGCTGATGATGGAATCTTTCTTGGATACTCCTCAGTCTCCAAAGCCTTCAGAGTCTTCAATCGAAGAAGACAAACTATTGAAGAAACTATTCACGTCACTTTTGACGAATCCCGTTCAGCAAATTCGTGACCTTCTGCTGATACTGAAGAACTGAATCAATCGATGTTTTCTCATCTTGGTGATTCAGAAGATATTCCCACTCCTCATACTCATACCGTTGAAGATGATGGTCCTACTATCATCCCAAACATGCAGAATAGTGAAGCTGAAACATCATTGGTCTCAGCTGTTCCTTTAAACAATATACCTGCTTCTCAACCAAATGTCTCAGACATTCCATCTACTTCTCAGCAATCAGTAAATGAGATAACATCTGCACCTACTCCTCTCTTGGCTGATATTCCAGAAGTTGCTGAAGCCTCATCTTCAGCTCCTCCAGTTCAATTTGAGTCAGCGACTTGTGCTCCGGCTCAGCGATGGACTGTAAATCACCCAATTGATCAAATTCTTGGTGATCCAAATGCTGGTGTTCAGACTCGACGAAGTGCAGGTAATATTTGTTTATTTGTTAACTTTATTTTTCTGATTGAACCAAAGAAAATAGATGATGCCCTCAAAGATCCAAACTGGGTCAGCGCTATGCAAAAAGAGCTGACTGAATTCGAAAGAAACAAAGTTTGGAATCTTGTTCGAAGACCAACTGACAAAACGGTGATAGGCACTAAATGGGTCTATCGAAATAAGTTGGACGAACATGGAACTGTAACCCGCAACAAGGCTCGACTTGTTGCTCAGGGAAACATACAAGAGGAAGGTATAGACTACGATGAAACATTTGCTCCAGTAGCAAGACTAGAATCTATTCGTCTATTCTTAGCTTACGCTGTTCATAAAGACTTCAAAGTATATCAAATGGATGTTAAGTCTGCATTTCTCAATGGAAAGCTGAATGAAGAAGCCTATGTGGAACAACCTCCAGGATTCTCAGATCCTAAGCGTCCAGGTTATGTTTATAAACTGGATAAGGCACTTTATGGCTTAAAGCAAGCTCCATGTGCATGGTATGACACTCTATCCTCTTATCTCCTAATTGAAAAATTTTAGCGAGGTAAAATCGACAAAACTCTATTTTTCAGAATAGTGAAAGGTCATATCATTCTTGTTCAGATATATGTTGATGACATTATATTTAGTTCTACTAACCCTGATCTTTGTACTCGTTTCTCTGAAAGAATGAAAGAAGAGTATAAAATGAGTATGATGGGTGAGCTAACATATTTCCTTGGTCTTCAGATAAAACAAAATGAAAAAGGAACTTTCATTAATCAGGGAAAGTATGTTAAAGATATGCTGAAGAAATTCGATTTAACTCAGAGTTCAGCTATGAAAACCCTTATGGCACCTCCGCTGACACTAAACAAGGATTCTAATCGAATACCTGTTAATGTCACGCTGTACCGTGGGATGATCGGCTCTCTCTTGTATCTTACAGCTAGCCAACCCGATATTATGTACGCAACCTGTTTGTGTGCACGATATCAAGCTGAACCTAAGGAATCTCATATGATCGTTGTAAAGCGAATCTTTCGTTACCTTAAGGGTACTATGAACCTAGGTCTTTGGTATCCCAAAGACTCAGGGTTTGATCTAATCGCCTATTCAGATAGTGATTTTGCAGGTTGCAAATTGGATAGGAAAAGCACCACAGGAGGCTGTCAGCTCCTGGGTGGAAAGCTGGTGAGTTGGACAAGTAAAAAGCAAAACTCAGTGTCCACCTCAACTGCTGAAGCTGACTATGTAGCCGCTGGAAGCTGTTGTTCTCAGGTCTTGTGGATGAGAAATCAACTACTAGACTATGACCTTCAGCTCTCGAAAATTCCAATCTATTGCGACAGCACAAGTGCCATCGCTATAGCCAACAATCTGGTGCTACACTCAAAGACCAAACATATCGAAATCAGGTATCATTTTATCAGAGATCATGTGATGAATGGTGATATAAAACTTCATTTTATTCCAACTGACTATCAGTTAGCTGATCTGTTCACCAAACCTCTTGATGAGACAAGATTCAACTTTCTCATCAGCGAGCTTGGAATGCTGAACTTTAAAGAGTAAAAACTTCAGTAGTTCACATTTGATCAGCGATAGGATAAAACAATTATATAACCCATTCTATCATTCTCTCTGAACATAATTGATTCGTTGATATCAAGGTATGTTTTCTCTCTTGCTCGCTGACGTTCGCATGTGAATGTAAGATTTCAAAACAAATTGCATCGCTGAATATATCTTCCTTAACAACGATACTTTGAAATTTCTTAAACTAACACTGATATTTCTATTCAGTGCTTCATGTTTTTCAAAATAGTCCCTGAGCTTTCAAAACCTCAGAGACATCCTAAAATATGAAAGGACGTTTGTGACATCATCACAATGGATAAACCCTGGCACGTTCTTTTTCTGACACACGTTTGCACGTTTCGTTTACCATCCAATCAAATGCAAACACGTGTCCGTGTCATGATGAAAATCTTTCCCGCTCTAGTTTTTCTCTCTCTTTATAAACTATTTCGAGTTTATATTTTTTCTTTATGCGAACTTCTTCTCCAAGCAAGAAAAGATTTACTGTTGCTTATTTCCAGAAAACTGTTCATCTCCTTCTTTGATTACCAGGTTAATATTCTTATTATTCACCTGCATAACTTGTTTCTGATCTTCTTATTGCTTTTAACAGATCAAACAAAAGAAACCTTTTTCTAAAAGGAAATCATTTCTTTCATGGTTTTATGAACACAACCTTTTCATGGTTGTTCTTCAAGTTTAAAACTCAAAATCTTAAACTTGTTCTTCATTCGTTTTTCCAGAATCCTTATCTAAAGGAAAATGGAAAACAAGACTTTTACTGGGTTTGTTTTTCTTTTTCAAAACAAGAAAACCCTAATCTTCATTAAGACATTTATGTCTGAATGAAATGGACAAAAATCGGAAAACATCTTATTGGAAAATCTTTCACATTAAGACTATTCTTTATATATGTTCATGGTTGATATGTTAAACAGAAATGGCATCTTCTACTCCTGCTCCTACCGCTGAGAAATCCTCTGCTACAAAGAAACTGACTCTCGTCAAAGCTCCTCAGGTCAAGTTCAACCTTGAGGAAATCGATTTTTCAAAATCGAACAACCTTCATGCGTTTTTCGAGTTTCCTAGTCACACATCTGGATGATGCTGTGAACTACCTCAAAACATGTTGCTTATCTACAGCACTGACTATTACACCCCCTGCTCATCAATTCCTACTATCTCAGTTCTGGTATACTGCCAGAAGAGCTCAGGTACCCCATGCCAAAGACCCAACGAAGATCGTTGACTCTATTCTGTGTGACACAAAATTTGGCACCACCAAAATCAACCCTGCCATTATTAGGAAAGCACTGAGTCTTCCTACCTCTACCAAAGAAAACTGCTTTATCCCTCTCCCAAACCATAAAAACCATGCTGATAGGGAAGCCATAACTGCATTCTTCGATGCAATGGGTTACGCATGGGACACTGGAAGGGACAAGAAGCCAGAGAAGAAACTGACCTTGATCAAGAAGTCCAAAATGCCCAGCGAGATGAACTTCATCTTCGCACATCTGATAAGCTGCATGACAGCGAAGAGTGGCTCCTCTGATCAAGCTGCTCAACCTCAGTAAGCAATGGGCTATGCATTGCTGAAAGGTCTAAATGTTGACTGGGCCTCAATCATCTACGACGACCATGCGTTCAGAGTGGATATGGCTGAAAGACCTTCATGGGTTCCTTATCCCAGATTCATCAGCGCCGTCTTTCAACAAGGACTTGGCGAGAGGTACCCAACAGAGGGTGATCTGAGACTCTCTCAGGTTGGCTCTAAGGTGCTCGACTTCAAGCCGCTGGAAAACGAGGTACGTCTTTCTACTCTCTTATCTCTTCTCAATCCTCCTTCTTCTACTTCTGCAACTCATTCAGTGGAAATCCCCACCGCTGATACCCACGCTGCACCCTCCACTCCTTCTCGAAAAAGGAAACACTCATCTTCCCAACTTGGTTCCAAAAGAATCAAGAAAACCAAGGAGCAACCCCCCCAGCATTTACACGCTGAAGACTCCACAACTCATCTTGAAGAGCTGATGGAAAGTTCCATGGTATGCTCTGCCACAACTGATCAAGCCACCCCTTCCATCCCGGCTTCAGCGTCTCTAAACGCTGAAGTTATAAACCTGGAAATGAACCCACCTCCTTCAACCTCTCTACAGACTGAAGTGATTGACAGCGGATCCAACGCTGAACCCCGCGCCCAACCATCATTCTCACCCCTCATTCCTCCTACTCAATCTTTGGTCTCTCTACAAATTTTCCCAACTTTCTCAGGGACACCCTTCATCATACATGACTCAGCTGCAGACACTCTAAATACGATGATGGATGCAAACTTAGGATCTGCAGGCACCTCCATGCGCCAAAGTACTCTTGAAGGCAACATGGAATATCATTCAGGACACAAAGGGTTCGACAACTTCGCCAACCCGCCTGCAGGTATAAACACAATCCGAAACACTCTTCTCTCTCTACCCCAAACTTCTGAGCTTTCCTCTGTTCATAAGTTAATAACTGTTTCAGGTCCTAATTTGGGGGATATCAACACCTCCCTGAAGGCCATGGAAACAAAGGTGGAAAATTACAACACCATTCTCTCCACGAACTCTTCAGCGGTTACAGACGCTGGAGAGAAACTCAAAAAGTTGACCGAGATCATTGATACAAAAGCCTCCAAAACTGATCTGGAGAAGGTGGATGGTAGCATTGCTCAATTTTCTACCACCCTCGCTGACAATTCAACCGCAACCACCTCTCTTTCAACAAACTTCACCACTCTGTCCAATGAAGTCACATCATTGAAGACAGAGGTTGGTTCTCTAAAGGGTGAAGTCTCCACGATCAAGGCTTAGGTCTCCGCCGTCAAAGAAATTGTTCAGAAAGTACTCGATCGCCTGAATGCCCCAACTTCTCATTTTACTCAGGTCGATCGAGAAGCTCTGCAAAAGATCAATCCTGCTATAACTGGCCTGGAAGTCAGATTAGCAAAGATTGAGAACTGTGTTGGGATCTCTGGCCTAGAAGACAGGGACCAAATACACACTACTGCTGCTGAAGAATCTGTTACCTCCCCCAACCATAATGTGGAAGAGGGGGAGAAGACTAAAGAAAACCTTCCCCATAATGCTGAGGGGGAGGGTATTGAAACTGCTGCTGCTGCTACTTCTACTTCACAACCTCAGGGAGTTGAAAACCCTAAGGAAACCGAGAAACCTTCCTCTGTATCTGAGGGGGAGCAACTCGATGAGCAACTTAAGGAAGCTGCTGCTGGCGTGACCGAACCTTATGCTGAAGAGGTCGAGTCTGAAGAAGAAGCTGAAGATGATGAACCTGTCGACATCTCTGATGAAGAACCATCATCATCCCCCAAAGATGATGTTGATGACGATTTCTTCTTCGTCCAGCCTGTTGTAAAAGCTCCAGCTCAAAAAGGGATCGAGATAAAAGAACCTTCAGGGGAGCGGACCAAGACAAAGCCTGCAGCGTCTGAAGCTGACAAAGGCAAAAACAAAGGCCTCGCTGAAGAAGACAATATGACGATCTTGCTTCAAAAGCCAGTTTGTCAGGTACACTACCTTATATTCCCTTACACTGCATCCCTCCTCTATCCCTTCTCAATCTCAATCCTTCTATCTTTAAAACCTCTATACACTTAACCACATTCTTTTCTCTATCTCTTTCTTCCCATATTCTTACTTAAACAATCGCTGTGTTTCAGCTAGTCCTCTCCCCTGTTTGAGGATCCCGCTGAAGCTCCTTCGACAACACCAAAAATAATCCCAGCCACAAAAGCTGAAGAAATAATCCCAGTCTTGGATTTAACCACTGAGACTGATGCACCTGAAGAACAGCTGCTCTCTCACAAAAACAGACCTTCCTTGGCTCCTCAAAAGCTAAGTGAAGAGGATCAAGAAAAGAGAGATGCAATAATCAAACAGCTTGAAGATCAGCGAATCATTCTTCCTCGTGACAAAATCCCTGCTCCCACAAAGTTCAGGATATCAAGGAAAGAATACGAGGATCATTTAAGAGCTGAAAGATTACTCGCCGAAAAGAAGGAAGCTGAAGAAAAACATAAGGCTCTCGCCATCCAGCTTGTCGAACAATCGGTGAAAGACCCCGTGCTGAAAAGAACTCCCATTGATGTCCAACGTCAGCTATGGGATGATGCCCAAAGGATCGTTGAAGAAAAGACTAAAGTATCTGATTCGACTTTGGAATGGTGTAAAGAAATGCTGAACTATCGATCTCGACCATCCAAAATCATCAAGGTAAATATCAAAGGAAGACTGTTTGTAGACGTTCCTGTTGTTGAAGTTGACGTATTCAGAGAAGACAAAACCGAGCAAACCTTCTATGCTGCTACTTTAGAGAAATTTGGTTTCTCTGAATGGTTGGAAGTGAAATTAGCCATTCAGCGATTTCGCTCAAAGTTCAAGAGCCATGTCGAGAAAATTTTAAATTCTCAGATCGACTTCGTTTCTTCTGCTGTGGATATTCCTCCTTCCACTCCTCTTCCTCCTCAATAAAGAAGAGCCTCTGCAAAGGAAAAGAAAACCTCAGACTCAGGTCCTCCTATACGGAATGAAACAGGTATTGGTTTCTCTCGTGCTGAAGTTCTTGGTCCTGATGCTGACCTCTCAGCGCTTGACACCTCCCTACCACCTGGTGAAACTTTCATCCCTGGCAAAGTCCTAAGTGATCCCTATGGTATATTCTATCTAGACTGCCATGGAAATCAACACTTTCAACACATCTCTGAGCTTCCAATCACTCCCATCGAACAGCTCAGAGACCTCATATACTGGTGTGAATTCAGACGCTACATTCAAGCGCGTCACCTCAAGCCCCTGATCTTTGAAGAAGCAAAGAACAAAAAGGATCAAGGTGTAACTGTCCCTGACTGGATGATTCCCACATCAAAGACCCTCGATGAACTTCTCATCAAGGAAGAACCTTTTGACGGATAGGATCGCCTTGTAATTCTTTCTATCCTTATCTGTCTACATCTTCTGTACTTGTAATTTTATTTGCTGTACTTGTAATTTTTCCACTTCCCTCTGTAATCTTTACGAAGTTTAAAGAAAAATTTCAGCGAATGTACTTTACTCTATCAGTACTGAAAAGATCCCAGAAAACAATAAAAGGGATAAATATTTTATGAGTTCTTTTTATCCTTATGTTTTCATTAAATAGCAATTTTCTCTGTTGCTATGTCATAATCAAATAGGGGGAGATTATTGATCCAAACCCTCAGTGATTTGATAATGACCCTCTCTTAAAAACTTAGTGAAAATTGTAAGTAAACAATATGTATTAGAGTTTCACTATCGCTGATAAGTACTAAGACTTTACAGTACCGCTGATAGGAACTCTCACTCTTTAGATTAGATATTCAGCGAACATTGTTCATCATCATATAGCTCTGAGCCTGTTCAGTTCTATTGATGATCGCTGATAGTTTAGTTTGTTTACTTATGATCTCTGTAGACAAGTTTCACGTCAACCAAAGTTCTACGCTGAAGTCGAAGATCAAGCTCAAGAACCAGCGACAAGTCTACTCATGAACTGATGCGGATATCAGCGAAGCAAGACCTGTCCATTCAACGTGAAGTATCAAGTAGAAGACTTTAGCAATCGCTGAGCTTTATCATTCGCTGATAAAGATCTGACTCAACGAAAGCTTATCATGGAGTCTCCCTGCATGTTACTATTCTCTTACCTCCCTTGCACGTCTCCGTACGAACTGTCAGAACGGACATCCCTTTTGTCTATAATCGTACAACAACTCTGATTCTACACTGTACACCATGCGGCTACTAAGGTTGTCTACAAAGGTCAATGACATGCAACCACTCAGCTGCTGCCACGTGTAAAGCCATATTGCCATGCATTAAATGCATGCAGTATATAAGAAGAACCTTACTTCAGTTTTGAAGTGTGCTCGGACCATCTTCTTATTTCTCTCTTATTGTTAAGTTATTATTCGTAATTTCTTTAACTCTTTCTAGTGCAGGAAACTTAGTGTTTCTCAAGACTTGTTTAGATTAGGTTTATCCTTAATCTTGTTCCGCAACAAGTTGTAAATTGTCTTGATTTATCAATAAACAATTTAGAAAAGTAAAAACGTGTGTTTGTATTCAACCCCCCCCTTCTACAAACTTGTATAGCCCTTCGGGACCAACACAGTCTTCTTTACCTTGGCTAATTTCTCAGCCTTGGTAGCTGTGGGGCACTTACTAGCAATATGATCTGTAAGTCCACGGTGATAACATTTCCTATAGCTGAAAGTAGCTTTACGACCATTTGCATGCTTAGCAGAAATTTTTAAATGAGCAGGGCCAACACCAAGAATACCTTTGGCATTGGAAATTGGAGGAACTATCAGTTCTTCGGATTTCTTACCAATTACATCCACTCTAAGTTTAGGAGTAGATCGCTGAATGAACTCAGGGATCTTAGTTTTAGAAGTAGAGGGATGGCTCGCTGAAGTTTTTGAAACTTTCAGCTTAGATACATTGGTACCCTTTTGAGGTTTTTAAATTTCTATTTCCTTACCTTCAGAAATCTAGGTAGGTTTGTCCTCAGGGATGGAAGTTTTAGAAGACGAGCATTGAGATGAAGAGATGCTAGGGATAAATGACACGAACATTCCAAACATAAGCATGGAACAATCAGTGGTTAGTTCTTCAGCGTCAACTTTGTAACCAAGACCACGTTTGTGTCTAAGAGGGATGTGAGCACCTATTATCTCAGTGATCTTTGCTGAGGATTTATACCATCCTTCAACAGTATCTTTTTCTGCTTTCAGTTCAGCGATAACTTGTTCACACTCGATACTGATAACTTGATTTACATAGACCTAATCTTTCAAATTATTTTCAATGTTTGAAAGCTCTTGAATTTTTAAATGACATTGTTTGAGCTGTTCAGTTAAATCTTGATTTAGTTGTTCAGCTTTGGTCTTGCCATTCATGGCATCATATAAATCGATAGTTAATATATTGATAGTACGAAGACTATCAGCTTCAGGGAAGGCAGAAGTAGTAGTAGAAGAGTTTGATACCTGAGAGGTAGAAGGAATTTCAGCTTTTTCTTCCTCATCTTGTATTTGGGCCATGAGGCAGAGATTAGCCTAATCTTCTTTAGAGTCGGATGATTTTTCATCAGATTCAGCCCAGTCATGATCTTTAGCGATCAGACCTTTACCTTTCTTTTTGTATGCTTTCAGCTTAGCATACCTTTCTTTTAGCTTTTGGTATTTGTCATCTCTAGCCCTGGGGTTAGAGGATTTCTTGAAGGAGGAAGATGAAGGTTTGAAGACTTTCTTTGACCTGCATTCACTAGCGAAGTGTCCTACTTTTTCACAGTTAAAGCAGGTAGCAGTAGCGTTATCAACAGGAGTAGATTTAGGTCTGTCAGTGATAGTGAGAGGTTTAGTTCTTCTGAAGTTACTCTTTCTAGAAAATCTCCTGAAATAATTTGTCAAGAGTGCCAGTGACTCATCAAGTTCTGAAGGATCAGCGTCTGATGAATCATCAGAGTTAGATTCCATTTCAGTGATCGTGACAGTTGATCGCTGAGCTGGTATCAACTCTGAGGAGAGCAAAGCAACATGTGTGCTTTTGGAATCTTTTACAAGATTCTTCTTAAGTTGACACGACTGCTCATGATTGAGCATAGTGCCAAATAAGGTAACAAGGGTCATGAAATTTAGATCCTTAGAAAGATTAAGACACATGGTATAATTGTCCCAGCTTTTAGGAAGACATTCCAAGAATTTTGTCAGGATCTCAGAGTTAGAGTAGGTCTTACCAACTGTTTTTAAATCAATAATTAAACAGTTAAAACGTTGGTGAACTTCAGAAAGAATTTCACTCTTAGCACAGATGAAACTTTCGTATTGCCTTACCAGGGTTATTCTTCTAGAGTCCTGGACTTCAGTAGTACCTTCATATTGAACACATATAGTGTCCCACCTGGCTTTTGAGCTTTTCAGGTTCATGATGGAGTGGTAGACTTCATCTGGAAGAGCCATAGATATGATAGATCGGGCTTTAGTATCAATGGCCACTTTCTTCTTGTCTTCTTCAGTCCACTGAGAAACTTCTCTGATGAGAGTTCTCTCAGGGATGTCAGGGGTAGTAGCAGTGACAGGAACAGCACCATGGACCACATGTGGAACATAAGGTCCATTTTCCACATAGTAAGGTATAGTGAGATCTACACCTTCTAGGAATAGCATCATTCGATTTTTCTACAGATTAAAATTATCTTTGCTAAATCGAGGAGGTTTGGCAAGAGAGCCATTATCTATGTAATTTGTATTCTGATGATTTGTCATTTTAGAAAATTAGCAAGGAAGATAAAAAGAGAGTGAGTATAAGCAAGATCTTGTTTATGAGATTAAATAGTCTTCTCTGATACCACTTGTTGGTCCCGAAGGGTTATACAAGTTTGTAGAAGGGGGGGGGGGGTTGAATACAAACATAGATTTTTATCTTTCTAAATTATTTATTGATATAATCAAACAATTAAACAAACTAATCTAAACAAATTATGAGAACACATAGATTTCTTGCACTAGAATAGAGAGAAAATAAATAAAAAAACTGAGAGTTTTCTAATCACACAGTAGTTCAGCGAGGAAGAGAAGCCGAGCACTTCAAATGTGAAGTAGGGTTCTCTATTTATACTGCATGCATTTAATGCAAAACAGTACACCTTTACACGTGGCAGCCTCTGGTTGGTTGCAGGTATTGACTTTAGCAAACATCCTATTGGCCGCATGGTGAACAGTGTAGTTGCAGAGTTGGTTGTACGACTCTGGACAAAAGGGATGTCCATTCTGACAAAATCGTATGAAGGCGTGCAAGGGGATAAGACAAAAGTTGCTTGTAGAACAGGCTTCATGATCATCGTTCACTGAATGAATCTTTATCAGCGAATGATAAAGTTCAGCGTTTACTGAAGTCTTCTACTTGAAACTTCACGTGGAATGGACAAGTCTTGTCTTCGCTGATGTCCGCATCAGGTCACTAGTAGACTTAGTCACTTGTTCTTCAGCTTGGTCTTCGATTTCATCTTCGAACTTGGTTGACGCGAATCTTGTCTTCAGGGATCATAAGTAAACAATTACATGATAAACATTCAGCGATCACCAGTGAGACCGAACAGGCTCAGGGCTCACTGATGTACAGTGTTCGCTGAAGTATAAGTTAAAGCATGTTTTCTATCAGCGATACTAAATAGACTTAGTATATTTTTCTTTGGTGGAAAAACATTAATACATATTGTTTACTTACAATTTTCACTAAGTGTTTCTAAGAGTCATTATCAAATCACAGAGGGTTTGGATCAACATAAGTAGGTGATCGTGTGATGTTGAAAGTATCAACTTGGAAAAGGATAATTAGATTTGGGAAGCGCAGGAAGCTTAGTCCCAGTTTTCTTGAACGCTTCACGATTATTGCACGCATTGGACTTCAAGCCTACAAGTTGGAACTACCACCCAAAATGAACGGGATTCATCCTACCTTTCACGTGTGCTATCTTCGTAAGTGTTTGGCGGAAGAAGAAAGCATCATTCCGTTATCAGAAATTCGTATGGACAACAACCAATGCGTAGAGGACACTTAGTCTATTTCGGAAAGGAAGTCAAAGTGGCTTCGTCACAAAGAGCTAGTTATGATCAAGGTCCAATGGAAACACCACCGAGGTACAAATGTGACGTGGGAATCGGAAGAAGTCATGAAGAGGTGATATCCTCACCTTTTTGGTTAGCACAAGATTTTGAGGACGAAATCTTTTCTAAGAAGGGGAGGGTTATAACACCCCGGATTTCAAATAAATGGAATCACCCCAATTTGTAACCGTCGTGAACCTCCATTAACTTGCGTGTCTAGACTATTTGTATATTTAAAGATATAAATATACGCAAGTTTATATTTTCAAATTTTAAGGCTTCAAACATGCATGAAAATTATGACTTTATTTTTGGCTATCAAATATGGAGCTTACCGTACCGAGAAAGCAATATTTTAGTGACCGAGACAAGACTGACGACTATGCTCGGCGATCTTGTCACGATATAGTCGCGATGGCACAATCACCTCAAGAAGGAACAGTTCGGTACACTTCGAGCGAGAGTGACCGGCGAGAGTGCCATAGTCACTCTCGCATGGCACTATTGAGGGGAGGCAGGGAGCCTTGGTACATTCCGAGCGAGAGTGACCAGAGAGAATGCCCATGTCACTCTTGCATGGACATTGTGGGCCCCTATCGAGTATACAATAAAGGACATCAACGTCTTTGAGGTGGAACTCGTCTAGATTGGGTAGGCAATAAAGTCCCGTAAGTTCTTGAGGTGTAACTCGGCGGAGTAGGCAATAAAGGCAATGTTTTGGGTTTGAGGTGGTGATGTCTAAATGGCATGGGAACTAAAACCGTGGTTTGAGGTGTAACCCAATAACATCATGGGTGACTCCATTCACGTGTTCTTGTCACCTTGATGAAAATGGGTCTCCCCCGTATTACAAGGGATGCCACTTGTATATTTATGTTCAGGTGTGGAACCTCGATTGCAAACTTGAGAATTTGGTATTTATACAATCAAAGAGGATTCAGTAACATTTAATTTATGATATTATTATCTCACTCATGAATTGTTTATTTAATAAGAACTTTATGCTTTTAGCCTAACACTTGTTGTAGTGTTCTTTGGTTCACAGGTCCCACTAGCGGTGGAAACTAGGAAGGGATAAGGAACCGGTTGGTGCGGCTAGGATTAGGGACCGGATACTTTTGGGCTTTTGTGGAAGAGAGACTTTGGAGATATATTGACACCCCTATTAATCTAGTTTAAATCATGTCTAGACTAAGTAGGTTGTTACGTTTATATCTCGAAACATTAATTCTTTTGATTGTACAAACTTCCACTTTTGGTGGGTTATAGTTGTGGCATTTAAAAATTATATTTCTACCCATTTTCTGGAATATGTCCCTTTTTGTTAGTGCTTAATTATGATTGTACCAAGTAGAGGGACCAAATGTGTCATTGTTCCATAGTTGTAGTAGGTATATAATGTTTGCTTATTTCCTCTTTAGGAATTAGGTCATCTTCTACACACACTAGCCACACACACAAGTATTGTATTGCATTCATCATTGTGAGCTTTTGGATCTTATTAAATATAGAGATGGCTTCCTTTATTGTTTATATGGATTGATTACTTGTTCTGGGATCACATTTGGTATCAGAGCTTGTATATCACATTGATCAGATTAGGATTATTGGAGTTTTTGGCAAAGTTGAGTGTTCTTCAAGTTTTTCTTCTTTTTGGTTGATTTTAGCCATTTGAGTTCTTCAAATGGATTTGAACAGTAACTTATCGCAATATACTGCTGTGATAAGACCCCTTTTACCTTTGTGACAAGAATTTCCTTTGCGACATACTTTCTTATTGCGACAAGATTTGTTATTGCGACAAGATTTTTTATTGCGACAAGATTTGTTATTGCGATAAGTTGTGTGTTGCGATATCCGTTTATTGCGACAAGGTTTGGGCTGTGACAAGTTTGGGCTGCGACAAGACAGTGTGTTGAGACAAAAGTTTGTGTAATAACTATTTCCTAATCAGATCAGAACGATATTAAAAGATCAACGACAAGTAATCTAAACATGACTGCCAGAGATATTTTGACCATAGGTTTAAAAGATAAACCGCCAGTTCTATTCCCTAAAGACTTTAAAATATGGAAAGACAGATTTCTTGACTATGTGGAACGACAAGAAAATGGGGCTCTAATCTATAATTCCTTGAAAACCGGGGTACAACAAGAAGTATATCGCACAGACCCAGATGGTAACAGAAGACTTCTTGAACCGAAAGACTACACCGGTGATGAACTACTGAGACACAAAGCTGATAAAGCGGCTAGGTCACTGGTTATGCAAGCCTTAACCAATAACATATATCGGAAGGTTGACAGTTTGAGTGAAACAGGGAAAGGAATGTTTGATGAGCTGATCAAGTTGTATCAAGGTTCAGAAGTGGAAACTCAAATGAGAGTCTCAAATATCATCAACAAATATGAGAATTTCAAGCAGAAGGATGGGGAGAATCTAGACGATGCATATGATCGTTTCACAACCATCCTAAATGAACTCAGCAGTTACAAGATATCGAAATCCATCATCGAGACTAATGTGAAGTTCTTGAGCGTGCTTCAGCCCGAATGGAAGAAGTATGCTCATAGAATGAAACATAATTCTAGGCTCGATTCTCTTCCGCTACAACAGATGTTTGAAACATTAAAGCAGGATGAGGATGATGCTGATCTGAAAAAGAAGAAGTTGATGAAAAAGGAGAAGAAGGGTATGAGGGAGAAGAAGACAGTGGTGTCTGAGAAGAAAGAAGAGGAGGATGAGTTTGAGAGTGAAACGATAGCTTTGATGCAAGAAAGTATGCTGAAAAAGGTACGAGTATTCAGAAAGAGGAATATGGGATAGACCAGGATGATTTGGATGAGGCGGAAAGTTTAAGGCAGGCAATGATACTTCTAACCAAGGCCTTTCAACACAGGTTTATAAAAACTCCTGGATCAAACAATCAACGTTACTCATTTGGTTCGAAAAACTTTGAGCACAAGAATCGGATTGAGTCAAAGAAACAGTATGAAGATCATAAGGAAGACGGTAAAAGGTTGGAGGTAAAGAAGTTTGGTGAAAGAAAGGATGAAGAGCAAAAGTGCTACAATTGTGGGAAGTCCGACCATTTCTCCAAAGAGTGTTGGAAACCGAAAGTAAGGGACTCCGACTACTACAAGAAGAAGGCGTTTTTGGCAGAGCAAAAGGATTCTGGAATAGCACTGCCGGTGGAGGAAGAGTATTGGTTGGACCAACTGATGATGAAGGAGAAGAGACAGCTGCCTTCTCAAAGATGTGCTTGATGAGCAGGGATGGTGAGGATTCAGAGGCTGATACGGCGCCTGAGACAAATGAGGTAGATCTCTACACTATTAATCACTATGCTAATCGGTTTAAAGTCTTCCAATTAAAACTAGATGACTTAAATGAGAAACTCAAAAATGCGCATAAGGCAATAGAAACTCAAAGAAAGGTAATTATTGACCATAACAAGTTAAATGATGAGTTGAGAAAGGAACGAGTTGAGATCGAAAAATATCGAACTTATTTCCGGAATAGGATGGATGAAATGGAAGAAAAAGTAAGAGTTTCTGAAAATAGGAAGAATGAGCTTGAACAATTGTTGCGATCTTATAAAGATATTAACAACAAATTGACTGAAAAGGCAAGTGATCTAGAAGCGAAGCTGTATAAACTTGGTCAATCTGAACAAACCATTTTTCTAAACACACCTAAGAATTTCAGATATTACAACTCGAAATAGGGATTAGGATACGACAATCCTCATTACATGGAAAATGCTTTGAAAAAGGCACCATGTTTTTACAAGTTTGAATGGCTTGACCTTCCATCCATAGAACCTAAATACAGAATCAACTGGCTTAATGAGGAAGAACAAGTGGCTGAGGAAGAGATTAAGAGAAAGACGACTGTGACTATGCAACTTCCTTTTGTCTACGAAAATGAAAATAGGAAGGCACTGATTTGGAATTGGAAAAAAACCTTGTCTAATGACTATTTTCAAGGCTATGTTGTTGAGCCACCAAAGGAAACTGTATCAAAACCCGTTTTTGAAGGAAAAACATATTACCCTCCTTTGGTACTCGAATAGAAGCTTGTCGGTCTTGAGTTGAATATTAAAAGCAAAATTGAGGAAATCATAAATGATGATTGTTGGTCTGAGAAACTTCAGTTTTCTTTTCCACGATCTTCTGGGCTTCTTCCCACAGCTTTCGTTGGATTTGAATGGGAACACGCTTCAGCTTGGGGTCTTTGACAGATTCTTGAGTGAGCTTGATGGCGTATTTTCTGTCTTTCTCTTCAGCTTCCTTCCTTTCAGCAATGATGCGTTCAGCTCTGAGGTGTTCCTGGTATTCAGCTTTTGAAATTCTGAACTTAGGAGGAACTGAAGGCAGTTGATCAGGCCTTAGAATGATTCGCTGATCCTCAAATCGCTTTATTATTTCTTCTCTTCTCTTTTGATCCTCTTCACTCAGCTTTTGAGGAGCTGAGGAAGGTCTGTTTCTGTGCGAGAGAGGTTGTTCTTCTGGTTCATCAGTCTCAGAGATCAAATCCAAGACTGGGATTATTTCATCAGCAGCAGCTGGCTTTATTTGTGAAGTCGCAATAGTAGAACCTTCAGCGACATCCTCAAACAGGGTAGAGGACTAGCTGAAACGCAGCGATCTTACAAATAAGAACTGGGTAGAAGAACTTGGGTAGAAAAGATAGAAAAAGAATGTGGATGTGTAGAGAGGTTGTTGAGTAGAGAACTGATTGTGTATTGAGAAGTTCAGGGAAGGAATAAGTAAAGTTTAGTGTACCTGACAAACCGGCTTTTCAAGCAAGATCGCCAGATTTTCATCTTCAGCGAGGCCTTTGCCTTTTCTTTTCTCAGCGCCAGAGGCTGAGGGCTTTTTCTTTGTCTTCTCCCCTGATGGTTCTTTTATTGAGATTCCTTTAAGAGCTTTGATCCTTGGGGCAGGTTTGACGATAAAGAAATCATCGTCATCTTCATCATCATCATCATCTTTCCTTGGAGAGAAGGATGGTTCATCTTCAGGGATGTCGATGTCTTCATCTTCTTCTGCTTCGGATTCCTCAGCATCTTCTTCGAGTTGCTCCCCCTCAGATACAGAGGCGAGCTTCTCAGTTCCCTCAGGGTTTTCATCTCCCTGAGGTCCAGCGGTCAGATCTTCATTCCTCTCTCCCCTGATAGATTCATCATGGGAAAGGTCTTCAGCGCTCTTGGTCAGATCTTCAGCGCTCTTCTCACCGGAATGTTCAGCGCTCTTCTCCCCCTCTTGTTCATGATGACTGGGGGAGGAATGGGTAGACTCAGCATTGGTGTTATCTCTGTCTTCTAGGCCATAGATTTTCACACAACCTTCAAGCTTTGCTATTCTGTCTTCTAGGCCATAAATAGCAGGCGTGATTTTCTTCAGCTCTATGCGATCCGCCGCTGTGAAAGATTCCAAAATAGGGACAGGGGCAGGAGCAGGAGCTGGACTATCTGCCTTGTTGACCAGCGTCTCGATCATCATCTTCATAGAACCAACGTCGGTCTTTACAGAGCCTAAGTCAGTCTTGACTGCTGACATATCACCCTCTAATTTTCCAACCGATGTCTTCAGCGTTGTTACTTCGCTGGACATGGTCGAAACTGATGTTTTGAGGCTGGTGTAGTCAGTGTAGATGTCAGAGAGCACCTTGGCAAAATCGGCGAGAGTCTTATCAAGTCCCTTGATGTCTTCAGTGGAAGCTTTCCTCTCCACCACCGTTGTCAGCTTTGTCAAATTCTCTCCAGCGTTTGTTACAGCTGTTGAGTTGTTGGAGAGTGTGGTGGTGAGACTGGTCAGCTTTGTTTCCATGGACTTCAGAGAAGCGTTGATGTCTCCTAAATTAGGACCTGTAACATATAAGTACTTGTGAACAAAGGAAAGCTCAGAAGTTTCAGGTTTAGTTACAGTGTTTAAGGTGGGATTTGTACCTGCAGGAGGATTGATGAACTCGTCAAAGTTGCAAGTTCCTGAATAATGTTCCATATCCTCTTCGAAAGTACGGTGAGGTATGGTGATCTCTGCAGGTCCTTTCTTCATCATTTGTTGAGAAGCGTCAGCGGTGGCTTCTGGAATGATGGCATCTCCAGTGATCTTTGGAGGAGTGTCCAAGTGAGTGGAGGGAGAAGCGAAGGTTAAGATTGGGGTTCGGGTTCTGAGTTCAGCGTTGGAATCGCTGACAATCACTTCATCAGTCTTTTGAGAGACTGATGGAGGTTGGGCAGTTTCCAAGTTTCTAACCTCAGCGTTTAGAGACGCTGAAGCCTGGATTGGAGGGATGGCTTAAACGGGTGTGGCAGAGCGTACCACGGAACTTTCCTTCAGCTCGTCAGAATGAGCTGAGGAGTCTTCAGCATGGAATTGCTGGGGTTGCTCCTTGGTTTTCTTGATCCTTTTGGAATCAAGTTGGGTGTGAGAGGGTTTCCTTTTCTTAGAAGAAGAGGATTTTGTGGCCGGGGTATCAGCGATGGGTATTGTCACTGAAGGAGCCACAGAAAGCGAAGAATTTAGAAGAGTGAGAAGAGAAGAGAGACGTACCTCATTGGCGACATGCTTGAAGTCGAGAACCTTAGGGCCAATCTGAGAAAGTTTCAGATCACCCTCTTCAGGATAGCTGTCCTTTAGGCCATATTGAAAGATGGCGCTGATGAATCGTGGGTAAGGAACCTATGCTGGTCTGTCAGCGGCAGAATCGACACGTTGAATCAGGTCATCATAAATAATGGAGGCCCAGTCAATGTTTAGACCTTTCAGCAGTGCGTATCCCATAGCCTGCTGAGGTTGGGCGGCTTGATCAGAAGATCCGGATTTCGCTGTCATGCAGCTGATCAGGTGAGCGAAGATGAAATTCATCTCGCTGGGCATCTTGGATTTCTTTATCAGCGTCAGTTTCTTCTCAGGCTTCTTGTCCCTTCCAATATCCCAGATATAACCCATTGCATCAAGGAAAGCAATGATTTCTTCTTTGTCAGCGTGCTTCTTGTGGTCAGGGAATGGGACGAAGGGTTTTTCTTTGGTAGCATTTGGGAAGTTCAGGGCTTTTCGGATTATTGCGGGTGTGATCTTGATGGTGCCATACTCAGTATCGCTGAGTATGCAGTCGATGGTTTTGGATGGATCTTTGGCAGAGGGTAGCTCAGTGTGTCTGGCAGAGTACCAGAACTGGGATAAGAGCCGCTGACTGGCAGGAGGTGTTATGGTCTGGGCGGTGTAGATGGGGCTGTTCTTCAGAAAACTTACAGCATCGTCCAGATGTGATACTTGCTTCCGAGGAGGAAACTCGAAAAGAGCTGAGAGGTTGTTGGCCTTAGTCCAATCTAGTTGATCCAGCTCGAACTTAACCTGAGGGGCTTTGAAGATGTCCATTTCCTCAGAGTCAGCGGAGATGGATTCAGCGGTAACATTCAGCTTTGAAGTTGCCATTTCACTGTATTATCAGTTCAACCAAAGATGTTAACAAATGAGAATTATCTTAATGTGGAAATAAATTTCCATTAAGATTTTTCGAATTTTGTCCATTTCATTCAGACAAAAATGTCTTAATGAAGATTAGGGTTTTTCTTGATTTTTAAAAGAAATGTAAAACCCATAAAGTCTTGTATTCCAGTTTCTAAAAGAAAACTGGATACGAATGAAGAACAAGTTTAAGATTTAGATTTAAAACTTGAAGAACAACCATGAAATGGTTGTGTTCATAAAACCATGAAAGAAATGATTTTATTTTACAAAGTTCTTTTGTTTGATCTTGTTAAAACAATGAGAAGATCGAAAACAAGTTATACGCATTTGATAATAGATAAGAACATATTAACCTTGATGTTGAAGAAGATGATGAACAGTTCTTGAGGTTTTTGAGAGCACAAATGCAACAGAGGATTCTTTCTTGCGGAGGAAGATTTGATCGCGTAAAAGACAAATATAAACCAAGAGTTGTTTATATATGGAGTTTTAGAGAGAGAAAACCTTGAGCGGGAAAAGGTTTTCATCATGACACGGACACGTGTTTGCATTTGATTGGAAGTTTGAACAAAACGTGCAAACGTGTGTCAGAAAGAAATCGTGCCTAGTGTTATCCGTTGCAATGACGTCACAAATGTCCTTTCACATTCTTTTGGGATGTCTCCGAGGTTTTGAAAGCTCAGGGACTCTTTTGAAAAACATGAAGCACTGAATAGAGAATATCAGTGAAGGTTTAAAGAACTTTCAAAATATCGCTGTTAAGGAAGAGATATTCAGCGATGTAGTTTATTTTGAAATCTTGCATTTACATGCGATTGTCAGAGAGAGAAAAAACTTACCTGGATATCAGTTTAACCAAGTTTATTCAGAGAGAAGATGATGAAATGGTTTATATGAGTTGATTTTATCCCGAAGGCTATACAAGTTTGTATAAACGTATCGCTGATCAAATGTGAACCGCTGAAGATTTTACCCTTCAAAGTTCAGCATTCCAAGCTCGCTGATGAGAAAGTTGAATCTTGTCTCATCAAGAGGTTTGGTAAATAAATCAGCTAACTGATAATCAGTTGGGATAAAATGAAGTTCTATATCACCATTCATCACATGATCTCTGATAAAATGATATCTGATTTCTATGTGTTTTGTCTTTGAGTGTAGCACTGGATTGTTTGCTATAGCGATGGCACTAGTGCTGTCGCAATAGATTGGAATTTTGGAGAGCTGAAGATCATAGTCTAGTAGCTGATTTCTCATCCACAAGACCTGAGAACAACAGCTTCCAGCTGCTTAATATTCAGCTTCAGCTGTGGAAGTGGACACTGAGTTTTGCTTCTTACTTGTCCAACTTACCAGCTTTCCACCTAGGAGCTGACATCCTCCTGTGGTGCTTTTCCTATCCATTTTGCAACCTGCAAAATCACTGTCTGAATAGGCGGTTAGATCGAATCCTGAGTCTTTGGGATACCAAAGACCTAGGTTCGCTGTACCCTTAAGATATCGAAAGATTCGCTTTACAGCTTTCATATGGGATATCTTAGGTTCAGCTTGATATCATGCGCACAGACATGTTGCAAACATAATATCGGGTCGGCTAGCTGTAAGATACAATAGTGAGCCGATCATCCCACGGTACAGCGTGACATTGACAGGAACACCCTTTGTGTCCTTATCAAGTATCAGCGGTGGTGCCATAGGGGTTTTCATAGCTGAACTTTCAGTTAAGTCGAATTTCTTCAGCATATCTTTAACATATTTTCCCTGATTTATGAAAGTTCCTTTTTCAGTTTGCTTAATCTGAAGACCAAGGAAATATGTTAGTTCACCCATCATGCTCATTTTATACTCATCTTTCATTCTATCAGCGAAACGAGTACAAAGCTCAGGGTTAGTAGAACCAAATATAATGTCATCAACATATATTTGAACTAAAATGATATGACCTTTCACTTTTCTAAAAAATAAAGTTTTGTCAATCTTACCTCGCTCAATTTTTTTTAATATGGAGATAAGTAGAGAGAGTATCATACCATGCACGAGGAGCTTGTTTTAATCCATAAAGTACCTTGTCCAGTTTATAAACATAACCTGGACGCTTAGGATCTGAGAATCCTGGAGGTTGTTCCACATACACTTCTTCATTCAGCTTTCCATTTAGAAACGCTGACTTAACATCCATCTGATGTACAGTGAAGTTTTTGTGTACAGCATATGCTAAGAAAAGACGAATAGATTCAAGTCTTGCTACAGGAGCAAAAGTTTCGTCATAATCTATGCCTTCCTCTTGTCTGTATCCCTGAGCAACAAGACGAGCTTTGTTGCGAGTTACAGTACCATGTTCGTCCAACTTGTTTCGATAGACCCATTTAGTGCCTATCACCGTTTTGTCAGTTGGTCTACGAACAAGTTTCCAAACTTTGTTTCTTTCGAATTCAGTCAGCTCTTCTTGCATAGCGCTGACCCAGTTTGGATCTCTGAGGGCATCATCTATTTTCTTTGGTTCAGTTAGAGAAATAAAATTAACAAATAAACAAATATTACCTGCACTTCTACGAGTCTGAATACCAGCGTTGGGATCACCAAGAATTTGATCGATTGGGTGATTTACAGTCCATCGCTGAGCAGGAGCATACGTCGCTGAAACAGTCTGAACTGGAGAAACTGAAGATGAGGCTTCAGCTACTTCTGGATTATCAGCTAAGAGAGGAATGTTTGCATTTGTCACTTCATTCACTGATTGCTGAGAAATAGATGGAATTTCTGAGACATTTGGATCAACTGCAGATATAGTGTTTATAGGAACAGCTGAGACCCAAGATGTTTCAGCTTCACTATTCTGCATGTTTGGAATGATAGTGGGACTATCATCTTCTACTGGATGAGCATGAGGAGTGGGAATATCTTCTGAATCACCAAGATGAAAAAACATCCATTGATTCAGTTCTTCTGTATCAGCGGACGGTTTAGAGTTCGCTGAACGGGATTCGTCAAACGTGACGTGAATAGTTTCTTCTACAGTTTGTCTTCTACGGTTGAAGACTCTGAAGGCTTTGGAGACTGAGGAGTATCCAAGAAAGATTCCATCATCAGCCTTAGGATCAAACTTTCCAAGGGCATCTCTGTTGTTCAGTATGAAACACTGACATCCAAAGATGTGAAGAAAGCTGATTGAAGGCTTTCTCCCATGAAAGAGTTCATAGGATGTCTTTTTGAATCTTTTAACTATCAGCGACCTGTTTTGCGTAAAGCAAGCAGTGTTGACAGCTTCTGCCCAAAACTGAGTAGGCAGGTGAGAATCGCTGAGCATTGAACGTGCAGCTTCAATAATTGTTCTATTTCTTCTTTCAGCGACTCCATTTTGTTGCGGTGTTCTCACTGACGAAAAGTTGTGAGAAATACCCTTACTCTCAAGGAAGGAATCAAGAGAACTATTTTTGAATTCAGTTCCATGATCACTCCTTATTGAGCGAACAGTCATATTGTTCAGAGTTTCCATCTTCCGGACAAAGGTGATGAGTTCTTCAGGGGTGTCACTCTTAGAACGGAGAAAAGTTACCCATGTGTAACGAGAGAATTCATCAACTATGACCAGCGTATATTTCTTTCCAGCGATGGATTGTTTGTTAACAGGGCCAAACAAATCCATATGGAGTAACTGTAGAGGAGATGACACTGAGGAAACTTGCTTTGACTTAAAGCTTGCCTTGGTCTGCTTCCCTTTTTCACACGCTGAACATAAAGACTCTTTGGCGTATGAATGTTGAGGTAGACCAGTGACTAACTCTTTGGAGGAAAGAGTATTCAGCGTCTTGAAGTTGAGATGTGAGAGCCTTTTGTGCCATAGCCAGTTAACATCAGAAGATGCCTTTGAGAAGAAACAGGAGTTCTCAGTGGTTGTTGAGTCCATGTTTATTACATAAACATTTTCCAAACGATAACCGCTGAGAGCTATCTTCTCCTTTTTGTCAGAGACAAAGCAGGATTCCTTAGTGAAAATCACTTTGTTATCCATGTCGCAAAGCTGACTGATGCTCAGAAGATTATGCTTCAGCCCTTCAACATATGCGACTCTTCTGAAGGATGTTGTACCATTTGAAAGTACACCATACCCTCGGGTGTGTCCTTTTCCATTTCCACCGAAAGTCACAGAGGGACCCTTCTCTTCCTTGTATTCATCGAGCAGGTTTTTCTTTCCAGTCATGTGTCTAGAGCATCCGCTATCGAGATACCAGATACCCTTCTTAACCTGCAATACAAAGGAAGGTTAGTTTTGCTTGGGTACCCACTTCACCATGTATACGCGTTTGTCAGTGGAAGAAGTTGGAATGGGTTCAGCAGTCTTCGCAGCATTTGAAGATTCAGCTTTGTCTTTCTTCACTTTGGTCAATTTCTTGACCTCAGCGGTAGGAGTCACCTTGACTTGAATTGCAACTGGTTTGGTCTTCTTGGACTTGGTTGCTATCTTCACCTTAGCTATCTTATCAGCTTTGGTGGCTGTGGGGCACTTACTTGCAATATGATCGGTAAGTCCACAGTGATAACATTTCCTATAACTAAAATTAGTTCTAGGACTACTTGAGTGCTGAGCTTTTAATTTGGAATTAGAAGTGCCAGCACCAAGTACACTATTGGTTTTTGAAATAGGACGAACATTCAGTTCTTCAGATTTCTTACCAAGGACATCTACTCTGAGTCTAGGAGTAGGTCGCTGAATTGATCCAGAGGTCTGATTTCTAGAACCAGATGAATGAATCACTAAGGCTTTGGAAGCATTCAGCTTAGGTACTAAGGTACCCTTCTGAGGATTTTGATAAATAACAATTCCTTTACCTTTGTCTTTAGAGACAGAGGTAGGTTTTGAATAAACCATTTTCTCCTTACCTTTTGAGGAGGTAGGAGTTTCCTCAGGGATTGGTGTATCCGACGAGGAGTACTGAGATGATGAAGTGTCAGCGACTGAGGATACGAACGTTCCAAATTTAAGCATTGAACGTTCAGTGGTTGGTTTTGGAGTATCATATTTATAACCCAGACCACGTTTATCACTCAGAGGAATCTGAGCCTTAATTATCTTAGTGATCTTTGTTGAAGAATTACACCATCCTTCAACAGTAGCTTGTTCAGCTTTTAATGCAGCGATAGCTTCTGCTCGTTCGATTTTGACTAGCTGATTTAAATAGACTTGATCTTTAAAATCATCTTCAATTTTAGAAAGCTTTTTTATTTGAAGGTGGCAGTTTTTAAGCTTTTCAGCGAGATCAAGATTTTGGTTTTCAACCACAGCTTTGCCGTTCATGGCTTCGTATAAACTTCTAGTCAATAGATCGATTTTACGGAGACTATCAGCTTCATCAATATTTGCAATATTGGTAAAGAAAGAAGGTGATACCTGAATGGCAGATGTTGAAGTGGAGGGAATGTCTGAACTTTCTTCCTCTTCTTCAATCTTAGCCATGAGACATTGATTTGCTTCATCATCTTCAGAATCAGATGATGAGGCTTCTTCATCAGAAGCAGCCCAATCATAGTCATCCATCAGGCCTTTTCCTTTCTTCTTAAAGCTTTTCAGCTTTGCATACTTCTCCTTCAGCCTTGAGTATTTATCGTCTTTATTCCTTGGAACAAAGGATTTCTTTGTAAAAGCTGAAGGTCTCATGATTTTCTTTGACCTGCACTCATTAGCGAAATGACCTGTCTTTTCGCAGTTGAAACAAGTAGCAATAGCCTTATCAACAAAAGCTGATGTTTTAGGCTTGTCAGCTATGGAAAGAGTTTTGTTCATTCTAAACATTTTCTTCTTGGCGAATCTCCTGAACTTTTTAGTTAGGAGAGCCAAGGATTCATCATCATCTGAAGAATCAGAATCTGATGACCTTTCAGAGTTACTTTCTAACTCAGTGATAGTGACCGAAGGTCGCTGAGTAGAAGGTTCCTCTGAGAGTAAAGCAACATGAGTGCTTTTGGAATCTTTTACAAGATTCTTCTTAAGATGGCTAGATTGCTCATGATTCAGCAATGTACCATATAAGGTTGAAAGGGTCATTGATTTAAGATCCTTTGACAGCTTGAGACACATGGAAAAATTGTCCCAACTTTCAGGTAAACATTCTAGAAACTTTGTCAGCACTTCAAAGTTAGAATATTCCTTACCAACCGTTTTTAGATCTATAATTAAGCAATTAAAACGTTGGTGAACTTCAGAGAGAGTTTCATTCTTACCAGAAATGAAGCTTTCGTATTGTCTTACCAGGTTGATCTTTCTTGAGTCCTGGACTTCAGACGTTCCTTCATACTGAACACATATTGTGTCCCGCATGGCTTTTGATGACTTCAGGTTCATGACGGAATGGTAGACTTCGTCAGGAAGGGCCATGGATAGTATGGATCTGGCTTTTGTATCTATAGCCACTTTCTTCTTATCTTCATCGGTCCACATGTGTATTTCCTTTGGAATCAGCCTTTCAGGGATAGCAGCTGTAGTTGCAGTGGCTGGAACCAAAGGATCAATAGTTACAGGGATGTGTGGGCCGTTTTCAAGATAGTAGGTCATAGTAGGGTCTACACCTTCTAAGAAGAGCATCATCCTATTTTTCCATAAGTTGAAGTTATCTCTGGAAAATCTAGGGGGTTTTGCAAGAGAACCATTGTCTATATAGTTTGTGTTTGTGTGGGAGGCCATTTTCAGATAATAGCAAGGAAGAGAAATATCTTAGATTAGATCTTGTTTATGAGATTAAACAAATCCGCTCTGATACCACTTGTTGGTCCCGAAAGGCCTATACAAGTTTGTAGAAGGGGGGGTTGAATACAAACACACTATTTTACTTTTCTAAATTGTTTATTGATAAATCATTAACAATTTACAGCTTGTTGCGGAAACAAGATTAAGGATAAACCTAAATCTAAACAAGTTGGAACACTAAGGTTTCTTGCACTGAGAAAGATAATGAGATTACTAATAAAATCCTATCTTGAGAGAGATTTGAACTTGTCCAGAGTTAGAAAGTTACTTCAAATGAAGCGAGTTCATCTCTTTATATACTGCATGCATTTAATGCAAGTCAGTATATACTTTACACGTGTCATCAGATGGTTGGTTGCATGTCATTGACCTTGGTTGACAACCTTAGTAGCCGTAAGGATGAACAGTGTAGTATCAGAGTGGTTGTACGATTTCAGATATTCGGAGGTTCTTTTCTGACAATTCGTACGGAGGCGTGCAAGGGTGGTTAAGACAAAAGTACTTTGTACGGAGGACTTCATGATCAGCTTTCGTTGATTCAGCGATTATCATTTACTATTCAGCAGATGATAAAGTTCAGCGATAGCTGAAGTCTTGTACTTGATACTTCACGTTGAGTGGACAAATCTGAGTCTTCGCTGATCCGCATCAGTTCATTAGGAGACTTGTCGCTGGTTCTTGAGCTTGATCTTCGACTTCAGCGTAGAACCTTTGTTGACGTGAAACTTGTCTTTAGGGATCATAAGTAAACAACTAACTTATCAGCGACCACCATAAGGACTGAACAGGCTCAGAGCATTATGGTGAACAGTGTTCGCTGAATGTTTAATTTAAAAGAGCGAGAGTTCCTATCAGTGGTACTGTTAGTTCTTAGTACTTATCAGCGATAGTGAAACTCTGATACATATTGTTTACTTACAATTTTCACTAAGTATTTAAGAGAGGGTCATTATCAAATCACTGAGGGTTTGGATCAACAATGATTAACTTGCTTTTGATATTGAAAAGGAAGTTATGTTAACTTTTTTGATAAATAGCAAGAGAGATAAGTCTGAAAATGTTGTTTCTGAATCGTCAACAAAAAGCTTTGAAGAAAAGAAATCTCTTGAACTTAGATGCTTGAATCTTTCAAAACAACTCTCTGATTTTCAGAAAATGTTATTTCTTGAAAAAGAACAAATTGAGAAAGAAAGAGAGAGATTTAAGTTCGAAAGAAAATCTCTTGAATCTGAAAGTGTTATATTTTCAAAGAAAATATATGATTTAGAAAACATTTAGATGAAAGAGAGAAAAGATTTTGAGAATAATAGAGAGTACCTTCAGAATGAAATCTCAAGACTTATGGGAAAATTGTCAACTTTATCCACTGAAGCTATGACAGAGTTTGTGAACAAACCTTCCTCTGATTCAGATGATTCCTCATGCAAAGCCTTCATGGGCAATACTCTTTTCAGAAGCATGACTGTGGATGACTTTGATGATTTTGAACCTTTTGATCTTGAGAAACAACCTGTTAATGAAAACTCTTGTGATATCTTCCACACCTCTTCTTCCGATGACAATAAGGTTGATTGTGTTATTGACATTCCTTGTGATGGGAAGGGTAAGAATGCAAAAGATAACGTTGTTCAAATCATTTTTAATGCTAAACTTCCAGATCACTCTGAATTTTTGATCAAGGAAGAGGAACCCAAGAAGAATTTCTTCGAAGGGGAATCTTCTAAAACCGTTGAGAAAAAGAAAAAGAAAAAGAAAAATAAGAAAAATAAGCGCAAATCTAAATCTTCTCGAGATCAAAATTCCTACGCTTACGATTCTTATTTTGATGGCATTTCAGATCGTTATTTAAGAAACAACTCGTGGTTAGAGTGGAGAATAAAGGAGTCCACACAGGATGTGGCCCAGAGAAAATCATCTAATGTCGCTTTTCATTCCAAGAAAAACACTTTTGTTTCTAATGTTAGTAATCGTGTTGCTTACAACAAACAAAAACTTGTTACTCCTTACAAGATTTCTTCAATGCAACAACTGATTAATTTAGCACATGATCAAATTTGTTGTTCTTCATGTGGTGTAGATGATTTTATCTGCAAGTCTGATTATTCTTAATGGTTTGGTTATAATTTCTATGGTTCCAATCGTTTTTACACAAATAGATATTATAACCACAACACTTCAAAGAAACATGCCAACCCAAAATCTGTTAATACTCCTAACACAAAAGGACCCAATTGGCAATGAGTACCTAAAACTGTTTGAATTCCATTTTGCAGCTCCGTCATGTGTGGTATTTGGATTCCGGTTGCTCAAAACACATGACTGGTAGAAAGGAGCTGTTGAGCAACTTTGTGGAAAAAGATGGAGGGAGAGTTAAATTTGGGAATGATCAGTACTCTCCAATCTTGGGTTATGGAGATATAGTAACAAACAATGCCAGGATCACCAAAGTTAATTATGTTGAAGGCTTAGGGAATAACTTGTTTAGCATAGGTCAATTTTGTGACAAAGATCTAGAAGTCCATTTCAAAAAGACCCGGTGTGCAGTTCTAACCGACGAAGGAAATGAACTTCTAGTTGGTTCTAGAAAGTCAAATCTTTACACTATTGACCTATCAAAGCTTAAGACGAAGAATGATGTGTGTCTGTTGTCTAAGGCAACAATGGAAAAGAGTTGGTTATGGCATAGGCGACTATCTCACCTCAACTTTCGTTACATACAAAAGCTAACGTTGGGTGATTTAGTTATAGATCTACCGGTTTTGCAGTTTGAGAAAGACAACTTTTGTACTGCTTGTGAGAAGGGGAAGATAAAGCGAGCTCCTCACCCACCAAAACCTGAGCCTAGCACAAAGAAAGCATTGGAAATCCTTCTTATGGATCTCTGTGGTCCGATGAAGACTCAGAGCATCAGTGCCAAACGATACGTGTTAGTCATTATCGATGATTATTCGAGATATACATGGGTCATGTTTCTTCGATCAAAAGATGAAACACCTGACTTGATCATCTCGTTAATCAAACAGCTTCAAGTGAACCGTCAACAAACAGTTCAGACTGTCAGGTCAGATAACGGGACAGAGTTCAAAAACAAGACTCTTGATGATTTCTTTAAATCATTAGGAATATCTCATCAATATTCTGCGGCTAGAACACCTCAGTAGAAAGACGAAATCGCACACTAGTTGAAGCCGCCAGAACGATGCCGTCTTATGTTGATCTACCTCTGTTTCTGTGGGCTGAAGCTGTATCGAAGACATGCTATACACAAAACCGTTCAATTATCCATCGACGGTTTGGTAAAACTCCATATGAACTGATTAACAATAGAAAACCTGTAATACACTACTTTCGTGTTTTTGGATGCAGGTGTGTTGTGCTGAACGTTAAGGACAACTTGAACAAATTCAGTCCTAAGGGAATTGAGGGCATTTTTATCGGATACTCGCTCACGTCAAAAGCGTACAGAGTCTATCTTAAGTCTTCCAGAACTGTGATGGAAAGCAAAAATGTCAGATTCGACGAAACTGAAGATATGGCTTCTGTACAAAACAGTACAGAACCCGCAATATCTGGAATACTAGCATCTGGACAAATCCGTCCAATGATGACTAGATCTTTAAACAAGGATCAAGCTTCCACTTCTAACTTTAAACCTAACGATCTTGATTTATTGTTTGAATATTTTTATGATGATTATTTTGGTAATGATAAACCTTCTTCATCCATCACTAACAGGAGTCATGTTGCAACACCACCAACTCATGCTACAATGTCAGGGCCTTCACTGGTACTGACCACTCCCACAACTGGTGCAACAACTCCTGCATCGTCTTCAAGTAACATACATATGGCATCTCCACAAGCAATACAACGTGAATCTACGAATGGTGCTTCTTCGTTAGGTACAACTTCTAACGCCAATGATGAGGACTCTGTAAATCAACCTGAGTCATCTTCTGAAGTAGTTCCGGAAGCAGTTCCTGTTGACTCTTCTGTCAATGAACCTGCCCCACAACCGGAACCAGCCTTGACAATAGAGTTGAACTTCGATAAAGATTCCACACCTTAGTGGATCCCAATGAAGATGCTGTATCTCTCCACCCACACTCTACAAAGTGGACTAAGAGTCACCCAATTGAACAAGTCATTGGTGATGTCTCCGAACCTGTAAAGACAAGATCTGCAATGGCTAACGAAGTCCTTTACGCGCTCTTTCTAAGTCAGGTTGAGCCTACAACAGTTCGACAAGCCTTAGAAGATCCGGATTGGATCATAGCCATGCAAGATGAGTTGAACTCTTTTGAAGCATTGAACGTGTAGAGACTAGTTCCTAGACCCAAGGGTAAAATGGTAATTGGTACAAAGTGGGTCCTGAAGAATAAGAAAGATAAAGACGGGATTGTTGTGAGAAACAAAGCACGCCTTGTAGCAAAAGGGTACAGGAAACAAGAGGGAATCGACTACGACGAGACGTATGCACCGGTAGTTCACTTAGAGGCAATCCAGATGTTTCTATCATTTACCGCTTTCAGAAACTTCACTGTCTATGAAATGGACGTGAAGACTGCCTTCTTGAACGACGTCTTGAAAGAAGAGGTATACGTCTCAACCGGAGGGCTTTGTGGACAAAGATAAACCAGATCACGTCTACATTCTTGACAAAGCTCTCTACGGTCTCAAGCAAGCTCCTCGAGCCTGATACGAAGTTTTATCTACCTTCCTACTTGGTGTTGGCTTTCGAAAAGGTAAAATCGACACAACTCTCTTTACTCTGCCAGAAAATGGTGAGATCCTTCTGGTACAAATTTATGTTGATGATATTATTTTTGGTTCAACTGACCCTGGATTATGTACTTGGTTTTCGGGCATTATGATGACTAGATTCCAGATGAGTATGATGGGAGAGATTAACGTCTTTCTCGGATTACAAGTCAAGCAATTCTCAACAGGTATCTTCATCAACCAATCCAAGTATGTGTTTGACATCTTGAAGAAATTCAAGATGGAAAAATGTACCTCAATTGGTACACCTATGGCTCCTGGATCTAAAATTGGTCCGGATCCAGATGGTTTAGATGTAGATGTTAAGAATTACAGAGGGATGATAGGCTCATTAATGTACCTTACTGTGAGTCGTCCATATATAATGTTTTCGACTTGTTTATGTGCAAGATTTCAGGCACAACCAAAGGAATAACATCTTGGTGCTGTTAAAAGGATCTTTTGATATCTGAAGGGGACACCGTACCTTGGCCTGTGGTACCCAAAGGGAACGGGATTCAGAATCACTGCATATTCTGATGCGGATCATGGAGCTAGTATGCTAGACCGGAAGAGCACATCTGGTCATGTGCAGTTTTTGGGGGACAAACTGGTAAGTTGGTCTTCGAGGAAACAGAACTGTGTTTCAACATCAACTGCGGAGGCAGAATATGTTGTCGCGGCCAGTTGTTGTTAACAGGTTCTGTGGATGAAGACTCAATTGATGGACTACGGCTTCAAGTACGAAAAGATTCCCATCTATTGTGACAACAAGAGTGCAATTGCCATATCAGCTAACCCGGTCCAACATACAAAGACCAAACACATCGACATCAGGTATCATTTTATTAAAGATCATTTCGAAAAAGGTACGATTGAATTATACTTTGTCACAACAGAGTTTTAACTTGCCGATCTCTTTACAAACGCATTGGATGAAAAACGATTTAATTTCTTAGTATCCAAGCTCGGCATGTTGAACATGAAAGTTTAATATTCTATATTGATCATATAATGGATGGAAATATGTGTATTTCAATCTAGTTATGTATATCTAGATTGATACATTCAAATTTTCATCACATTCTATTCTCAATATAAGATATTTTATTTTCATGTCTTTGTTGTTTTTCATTGTTTATTCTTTTTGTCACTTTACATTCTTGTTATAATACTTGTGTCTGCATAAGGTGTGTTCATAGTCTTAGGGGGAGTACAATATAAGAAGTATGCACAAGAATAGGGGGAGTGTGCATATCTGACAAAGCTTGTAAGTGTTGATTTTATGTGCTTACTACTTGAAGACCACAAGGTATGTTCTCTAATTTGTTTTTAAACACAAACTCTTAAATGATGAAATTTTTTTTTTCCAAACATACTTGCATCATTTAAGGGGGAGTGCAAATATTTCAAAAACCTTGAGTGCTTAATCAATTGGAAGTTGGACATCTTCCAATGTGATAAAATCTTTCAAATTTTTATCTGACAAATGTCCAAGAGTCACTGTTATCGCAACCTACTACTTGCGATAACACGGTGAACAGTGGTTTGTCGCAACCATCTGTTGCGATGAAACCAGGTTGCATTCTTATCGCAACTTTGTATTGCGATAAGAAGAGGGGAACAGTAACTTATCGCAACCCCCTGTTGCGATAAGATTTAACGTGTGTCGCAACTATCCTATTGCGATATCATGGGAGTTTATCGCAACTTGTTCTTTGCGATAAACTGACACGTGGCAGGTCAAACGTCAGACCAATCTCATTATGTCACGTGTCACTGAAATTCAAAATCGTATAAATAGTAGAGTGGTTTTCCAAACCTTGTCTCATCTCAAAAACCCTCTACTCTCTCTCAAACTGCTATTGTGCTTTTCGATTTTCAAGACGATTTAGCAATTTCTGCTCCGTGCATTCTATTCAGATCATCGTCGAGGTATGTATTCTCAAATTTCACTTGTTTTCATCCAGTAAATCTCGAGTTCCAGTAGATTTTAGGGTTTGTATTCGAGTTCTTTCATATTCTGCGATGATTCTTGTGTTTGCGTGCTTGTTGATACTTAGAAATCATAGCGTTTCACTGTCGTAGGTCTTGCGAACCTAGTAGTGTCGATTTTAACATCAAAATGTGCAAAAATCACAAATCTAGGCCTGAACACTTAGTTTTATTTCGGTGTTCATCCTTGTCGCAACCAACTCGTCTTAAAAAATTCATAACTATCGCAATGGTCTAATGTTCATTTTTATCGCAACCTTGAGTTGTGACATGATCTTATCGCAACCAACGCATTGTGATAACCTCTTCTCACAATCTTCATGTTGCGATAACTACTTGCTTGCGATATGCCTTTGATGTGTGTTGCGATAAGCCCAGCACTTAGGCATTTTTTCAAAAAGTTTTTCAAGAAAAATCAATTTTTGGTACTGTACTAAACTGTCAAGTGGTTCAGATGGCACAACATGATGGCAACTATTCGGATGAAAACACCATCATCCGTTCGCATCGCTCATCCCACCCATCCGTCCATGCTCGTGATCGGGATGAAGAAATTTACCCGAGGGGTTCATTTCTGAGATTTGATGACAATAACCATCATCTGGATCTCGCGGTTCCCTTTGACTACCAGATTATAATAGAGATCATCCGCGGCCATCCTCTACAAACCGCGCTTACCAGAGTTGAACTAGTACCGGCCATTTACCTTCAACAGTTCTGGGGTACACTTCAATTCCATCCCACTCACCGTCCACCACATTTCACGGCCATAGTTGATCATTTTGACGCCAGAATCACACTACGAGGACTTCGTCGTGCACTTAACCTACCATACTCAGAGAATTTTGAAGATCCGGTTCCTGAAGTGCAATTATTCGAAGACATCCGCACTCTTGGATACCATGACCCCGACATCCAAGTTCTAACCGGATCATCACAGTTCAGACGCAAATATCTTCCACGCATATGGTACACACTATGCTCAATATTTAACCGTTGCATGACTTCCAAACACACAGGCCTCGACAAGACAAATCTACCTATCCTACGGATGTTTCATGCCTTCGCGTTCAATCGAAACATCGATTACGCAATCCTACTCTGGAATGAGCTCATCGAGCTAGTCGAGGACAAGGCTCGCCCAAAGAAGGACCGTACTTTCGTGCCATACCAAAGATTCTTCTAGATTCTGATTCATCAGATTATGGATGATAATCCTGAGATTCCACGTCGTGAAAATGATCCACGAGGCCCAAGCCAGTACATGCATTACATAAAGATGCCCAAACACGTGGATTTTGCTCATATTGCTGTCATCAGAGAAGACGTACTCGCCTATGCTGACCAACAGTCCTGGGTAGTTAGGCAATATAGGTTAGAAAATGCATTGGTGGTCCGGCCAAAGCCGGAGGGACCTCCCCAAGATGCAAACCTACTAGGAGGTGAGGGTCAGAATGTCGAGGGGGTTCAGGAATACGGGGTTCCTGAATAATAAGAGGTGAGGAGACCTAAAATAAGGAGTGTCGGGAGAAGTAAACGGACTGTTGGCCATGCATCCTCTTCACGACCAGTTCAAGCACCACCTCGACCTCCTCCAGTTCAGGTCTTTGACGATGATGTGTCATGGAACTCAGCCGATGCCACTGCTTCATCATCTTCTGATGACGATGTACCTTTATTCTTACCGTTTGGAGCTAATGATGATGATGCTGACTCCGACCATGACCCCGACGCCGATTTAATCCCAAGACACATGGTTCGGAGACCACGTGTTGTGAGTTCTGATGCTGATTCCACACGGAACATCGGACACTCCGACACTGCTACTGACGCTGCGAGTCCTTCAAATCTAAACGAAGAAGTAGAAGTAGAAGTGGAGAGTGTAGCTAGTGGTGAGGAAAGCGGGAGAAAAGAAATGAGTGCAAGTGTGATAGAGTCGGACAAAGTTTTAACTTCCGACTCTCCCCAAACCGATCCAAGCCGGGTAGCCACATCTTCTGCCAACGAGCGTTTGTCGCCGTTGAGCATTGAAACATCCATGGTGGACCCAGCCATGCAAAGCACAACCCCACCAAGCCACTCATCGGTCTCTCAACAGGCGGGTGTTTCATTTTCCATAGGGGAATTAGCACAAACTCTATCGGCTGCACACTTGGTGTTTGCCGGTATTGAAATAGGTTGGCTCCCCCCGGCCACCGACCTTCATTCAACGCACTTCGAGTCTAGGGCCATTTAGACGAACATCATTTCCTAGGACACGTATGATGGCACCACACCAAGTTGAGAGCTTTCGTGCTCCAACCGGAACACCCCGAGTTAGGCCGCCATTCGTTGGTGCCTCGCGAGGACAGGGTGGAAGTCCTGTCACTGCTAACACCATGCCAACGGCGAACACATGCCGTATAGTTGCTACAGCTACTACGATAACCGAGAACCTATGTGGCTCGGGTGTTAGATCAATTTTCCCTTCTTTGACTGTTAATCAAGTGGCTCAGAATCTTGGTCCTTATCCGCACTACATCACTTTGGAGGTTCTGCGAGCTTCACTTGCATCTATTGACACCACTTACAAGAAACACACCGACGAGTTGAGGAAGATTGTTGGTGACCTATCTGCTGAAGTTAAAAGAGCAGTAAAAGGAAAAGGCATTGCTGAATCGTCGTCAACTCATCCGAATCAACCATTCCGTGCAGAATCCGATCCACAAACACCACCACTAGTACCGTTACACCAAATACCAACCGACCAGCTCAAATCAAAGCTGTTAGCCCGACTTCTAGCCTAAGGAGATTCCAATACTGCTGAAGAGGTAGATCTTGTTACACTACTACGTCAACATCACAACCTCAAACCCAACCTCAACCCTCATCATCCACGAGCGCTGAATATAAAGCTTTGAACGAGTCAATGAAAGACATGACCAAAGCTATCGTTGCTGGCTACCAATCTCTATCCTCGCGGATCACCGTCGTCGATTAGGCGTATGGTGTCCAAGCTCAAGCCTTAGATGTAAGAAGACATGATGATCAGGATGATCCTGATCAGCATGAGGGGGAGAAGAGAGCACAGGTTGGAGAAGCAAGTGGCACGAGTACATGTAATGAAGGGGGTTCAGTCAGCGAACGGGTAACAACTGAAGGTGGAACGGCGACTGATGTGGTACAGACAGAAGATACTGAAATGGAAGTTCTAGCTGATGTCATAACTGGGGTTGAAAAGCCTTCGGTTGTTGACAATAGAACGGTGGACGAGCGGATGGTCGACAATATGATTATTGATATCATCTACATTGATTCAGAGGAAGATCCAGAGCAGATGAGTCATAAGATCAAAGAAGAAATGATTGAAGCTCTGGACGATGTTTTTGACACTACTGGGGATCAGGATATGGAAATTGAATCCGAAGATGATGCTCCTCCACCGCCAGAAACAGCAGATCCGGGTACAGGTACTTCAGCTCCACAAGCACCGATAATTCCCGATGGCAAGATCAGAGATCCAGTACTTGAGGCTGAACTTAGAATCTATCAAGAGGTTATTTATGCTGAGCCGAGGTACGTGGCCACAGGAGAAAGGGTAAGGATCTTGATTCCCTTCCAAGAAAGCTTAAGGAAAGATATGTTCGTAAAAGACGTTCAGAGAATTAACTTGGAGAAAGTTTACGGGATAGAGGACTGGCCATCACTTAAGAAGATCGAGTTTCTGTAGGTTATGAGAAATAAAGACAGAAACAGGTGCTGTCAGATCAGACAACATGATAATGAAGGTGCTGAAGTTTGAATCTCAAAAGCTGCTCAATGTCTTTTATCTTGAATTCACTGTCTTGAGATCTGATGGTACTGAACATGTTTTCTCCGATGCTGATTTCAAGAGTCTGAAACTGGATGATATCCTAAGCCTTTACAACCTCCTAGCCACCCTCCCGGAGAAGAAAGTAGAACTGTCTGCCGCATATCAAAGTGTTAAAAGATTCATGCGGAACATTCCAAAGTTCTCCTATCTTACCGACTTTCAGATGGCTCTTGAGGCTCACCAGTCAAATGTAAATCGAAGACGACCAAACCGACGTCTGCCTGATATCCAAGGTATCCCTGCTTACACTGTACTGAAGAAACCAGAGCTTGGAGTTGTCTATTTTGATTCAGACTCAAAGAAGAGATTCATGAGAGTCATTGATGTAAACATCTTCAGTGATGGTACATTCAAGATAATTTTGGTACACCTGGAGAGCAAGCTTCGTCTTGATGAAAGTGGAAAGGTGAAGCTCACAGATAAAGAAAGAGACCCGATCAACCAAGTGATTGAAGCCATTACCCACCGGAAGGAGTACCGAAATGCTCTGCGGAGGATCGAGATCATCCTTGGTATTCGAAAGAAGTACGTGGCCCCGGTGGATGTCTAAATCTTTTGCCTCTACATTGGTACAAAGGGGGAGATTGTTAGTGCTTAATTATGATTGTACCAAGTAGAGCGACCAAATGTGTCATTGTTCCATAGTTGTAGTACGTATATAATGTTTGCTTATTTCCTCTTTAGGAATTAGGTCATCTTCTACACACACACAAGTATTGTATTGCATTCATCATTGTGAGCTTTTGGATCTTATTGAATATAGAGATGGCTTCCTTTATTGTTTATATGGATTGATTACTTGTTTTGGGATCACACTTTTATTGTTGAAAGTTTTAGGGTGTTATATGTACAGATTGGGGTTTCATCCCTGTTCAACCGAAATTGTAAATTGTCCTCTCTCTCTCTCCCCCCGATTGTAGCTTCGTAAATGCAAGATCCATCAAGGTAGGGTTGTTGTGTCTATGTGATGTGTATGAGTATGTGTGTTATGTGTGTATATGTGTGTTTGTGTCTGTTGGAGATGGTGGATTATAGAAGGAAGTGATTTTTATTGAAGAAAGTTGTAGGTTTATGGAGGAAGTGGGTTTTAATGAAAAAAGTTGCAGGTTAATGGAGGACATGGTGTGCGGGAGAATTAGTTCCAAACTAGGGACCAAAACTATATAGGAAATTTGTAATAAACTTCAAAGCACATGGACCAAAGAACTTGGGTTTTAGCGCACTGGTAAAGCTTTGGGGGATGTAATGGAAAATCTCATCTACCGAGGGTTCAAATCACAGGCGCTGCCAAAGCCCTTGTGGCCATGGAGGTTTACCTGCGATGACCATTCACGGTCGCCTAGTGATTAGTCGGTGCGTGTAAGTTGGTCCAGAAACCCAGAAACCCACAGTCTACAATATTTTCTTAAAGAACTAAGTGATGTACATGTTTTATTATCCACATAGGCATTTGTTTTTCGTTTTGTTTTATACCATATTATATTGAGGTAAATGATTACTAAACAGGTACTTGAGACCCTAAAATAAATGAAAAGTTTATTTCAAACCCTAAATTGATGGTTTTGAAAGTTTGTTCCTCAAAATAGAAATTAGTCTAAAGTTGGTTACATTTTAATGCAATTTTTCCATAATAAAGACCGACTACATTTTAAACTTGCAAAATGGACGTCCAATCTTGTCATTCCATGGTATTCAAGTTAGTTTGTGCACCCCAATTAATCCTAAGGGTCTTTGGAGTGCACCTAAAAAAATATCAATGGTCTTGAAGGGACTTGAAGTGGTGACCTATTAGAAGGAGTGCCACAGCCAAATGCTCATGGCTTATTAACAATGTGCTAACTGCTCGAAGATAATGTTATTGTGACGGATATGTGTGCTGAAAATATGTTTTTGTTAAATTTTAATTAAATCTTAATCTCACTTTTATTTCTCCTTAAAGAAGCATGCATTCCCAACGAAAATGAGAATTTTTAGATAGATTGCATTGCCTTCTCTCTCATTTAAAATGTTATGAATTCACCTTTTTTGTCCATGGTATTCATAGCAACTTTGATATTTTGCAATTGAAGATATCAATTCGACCATTTCCTGAACATGGCCTCAGTGTTTTTCTTGCGTACTTCAGTATGTCACATAGATTGATGTTGACTCAAATTAAATATCGTCTCTCTCTCTTTGTTAGCTCCAGTTATAATATCGCAAAAGGCCACAACTTCAGGTAACTAAGAAAGTACTCATCCTCTAGATTCTATAAATAGGATCATATTTTATATAGATTTGGTATCAGAGCTCCGAACTTACTATTGAGATTTTGATTATTGATGACCGTTGGATTATCATTTGCTAAGATTTTATTATGACATCAATGCAATACGACATACGATTGTTGGATCGTGATGCCTGATTTTCTTTATGAAAGATAAAGATGAGAGATATCGTAATTCAAACATTGCATAGATTCTTGTTGAAACCTTCTTATATGCTTGCTTCATGGATCGAACGAGGAGAAATAATTGAATGATTTGAGAGCTTTGTCTTAAATTTGATTACACATATCGACTGCTTTTCTTCAAAATGTTGCAGAAGAGAAAACCACATCTAGAATGTCGTCAATTCTTGGTTAGTTGCTTTTGACAAAAAGTCTTTCTAGTAGACTTCTAATAAGCTAAAAATGTATCCTCATCTTTAATGTAAAGGTGAATCAATGTCTTCACATATTTCCAAGTTCAATAAAACTAGCTAGTGATTTGAAGAATCTGAATGTGTAGTATGAAGAGTCGTGCTCATATTTTCTTGTAGTGCTACTTTTTGAGAAAACATTAGCTTCCCTCTCTCCCATTCACGTTTGTCTCTCCTTCTCGCTTGTGCCTAATGTTAGTGAATGCCAAAAAACCGGATGATTGTAATTTTAAGCTTTGTTTCATGAAACTAATAAATAAATAAAAAGACATTACCCGATTTATTATATATATATATATATATATATTATGTTTTAATTATTCATAATAAATAACGTTAGTATAAAGTATTCTAAATGTCCACAATTAAATGTTATTTAGGGTTTATGGTTGAAGTGATGTGTTAATGCCTAGTATATTTACGGATTCATATAGAGATATTGAATCCACATATTGGTATAAGATGGAGTTTTTGTGTACCAAACATGACTCGCTATGAGAATATTGCATTAGATGTCATGCGAGTGTCATAAGTGTTTCTGATGTGGTCAATGTACATGTAATTCTTTGATTTGTGAACATGGAGTTTGCTATGTGTGAGTGTAAGTATTTTGACATTTATTCTAATCACTAGGTAATGGCACCGCGCCTTGCGCGGTAAAAACATATATTATTATAAAGATTATTATTAATGAAACTATTGATTATTATTAATGAAACTATTGATTTAATGCTACATTTTTTATTTAAAAAAATGCAAAATTCTCACAAAACTTTAAGGCATCAATGGTGGTCTCTCCTTAACTCTCTCTCCTACATTCTTTTTTTTATATATATATATATATATATTGATAGTTATCTTACTTAAAAACAAAAAAAAATAATGAACACTATATATTTTATTAAAATTAGTATTGATTTATAGAGGGCCCTTCTTTTGTTAACCAACCATTTAGTATTAACTATGTTAACTAATCAGGACCATTGATCATCAAAATCAATGGCTAAGATTAAAATGATTTTTTAATTCAAAATTAAATAAAAAAACGGTTGAGCTCATATGAAGCATATAAGCACAGGGGTATTCTTGTCAATTAATAAACCTGTGTAAGGAAACAATTAAATCAATCCCTACAATTAAGGACCTGATTAACTCATATCTCTCAATCTCTCCAAAAATTGTTTAGCTGTCACAATTGAATCGGTAAATCTCTCTCTCTCTCTCTCTCTCTCTCTCTCTCTCTCTCTTTCTCTCTCTATCTCTAGAAAAATGGTGACCGGTGACCGGAAAAACAAGAATCCGTCGTGATGAAGAAGAACAGTAGCCATCCAATTACTTCCCACATTTCTTCTCTCTCTCTCTCTCTCTCTCTCTCTATCTCGCTTTTGAAGGAAAACGAGATGGATTTTTGCGACAACATTGATTCTTGCGAGTTGCGACAAGGATGAACTCCGGCGAAGGATTTCCAGAATCCGGCGAGATTCCGGCAAAGTCATTTTTCCGGCGAGTTTGAGTTGCGACAAGAAGATAACAGTGGCGATATGAGCCAAGTTGCGATATGAGCCAAGTTGCGATAACCTTTCACTTGCGACAAACAAGACTTGCGACAACTATGAACACCGGAGAAATATCGTTTTTCCGGCGACGAAAGTGCAGAATCCGGCGAGATGAAGCAGTTTCCGGCGACGACAAAAACTCACTGACCTCGTTGATTTCTCAAGGTTTTTCGATTCTGTAAATTGTAGTCTGCTTGTGCATAAGATTTTTTGTCATGTTGGTTTGATTATTGTTATGGATACACGCTATTTTGTTTATGTGCATATGTGCATATATGCAGGGTTACACAAATGTATGGTTGTGCATATATGCAAGTTTACATAGATTTATGGTTTACACAGATTTATGGTTGTGCATGTATGCAATTTTACATATATTTATGGTTTACACAAATTTATGGTTGTGCATGTATGCAATTTTACATAGATTATGGTTTACACATAGTTATGGTTGTGCATATATGCAATTTTACATAGATTTATGTTTGTGCATATATGCACTTTTTATCTTCATATATTCAACTGATGTGCATATATGCAATTCTATGATGTGTATATATGCAGTTCTAAGGTATGCATATATGCAGTATTAATATGTGCATATATGCAATTCTATGATGTGCATATATGTAGTTTGAAATCGTGCAGCTATGCAAAAAAAACGTGAAAAAAAAATCTCTAGAACGTGAAGATGAAGATTATATTTGAAAATGGGTTTTAGATGATTAAAATTATCATCAATAATTACCAAAAATGAAAATTGGTTTTAAAAGATTAAGATTATCATTAATAACTACTAAAAATATCTTGTGCATTAAATTAGGAAAGTAAATAACCCATAAATAATTAAAATTCTGAAATTCCTAAACTACCCCTATCAAACCAGTAACCTATCTTGATTCCTATTGGTCCAAAAAAGTTAACATGGTTAACACTAATTAGACGGTTAACAAAAGAACGGGACCCTTGATTTATAACCATTGTTAACTTATTAAAAGAAAAGAAATATGAACATTGGAAATAAAACAATTTATAAGTTTTGATTTATCATCATTGTTAACTTACTAAGAAAAATAAAATAAATAAAAAGACATTATTAATTAAATTTTGATTTATATGTTATCTTACACATAAAAATGTACCATATCAAAAATATTTTTGATTTATAAGCATTGTTGACTTACTATTAATTAAATTTTGATTTATAAGTATTGTTATTTTACACATAAAAATGTAAATAAATAAAAATGTACCATATCAAAAATATTTTTGATTTATAAGCATTGTTGGCTTACTAAAAGAAAAAAAAAATAATGCCTATTAAAATAAGTATTTATTTATAGGTATTGTAATCTAACTTAATAAAATAAGTTCATATAGTATTTAGTTCATTTAACCTTACAAAGTAAAATATAAATAAATAAACACAATAAAAATAATAACTAAATAACTAACACTATAACATAATGATTATATTTTAAAAAATTTGTGAATGTTGAATTTATTAAATTATGTTTTGATTAAGTATTATTTAAATTTGATTTAAATCAATAAAAAATATATAAAAATGAAAGGTTAAAGACATTTAATGCTATATTTTTTATTTAAAAAAATGCAAAATTCTCACAAAACATTAAGGCATCAATGGTGGCCTCTCCTTAACTCTCTCTCCTACATTCTCCTTTATATATATATATATATATATATATATATATATATATATATTGATTGTTGGCTTACTAAAAGAAAAAAATAATGACTATTAAAATAAGTATTTATTTATAGGTATTGTAATTTAACTTAATAAAATAAGTTCATATAATATTTAGTTCATTTAACCTTACAAAGTAAAATATAAATAAATAAACACAATAAAAATAATGATAAAATAACCAACATTATAACATAATGATTATTTTTTAAAAAAATTTATGAATGTTGAATTTGTTAAATTATGTTTTGATTAAATAAAAATAAGTTTGATTTAAATCAATAAAAAATATATAAAAAATGAAAGGTTAAAGACATTTAATGCTACATTTTTTATTTAAAAAAATGCAAAATTATCACAAAACTTTAAGGCATCAATGGTGGCCTCTCCTTAACACTCTCTCCTACATTCTCCTTTATATATATATATATATATATATATATATATATATATATATATATATATATATATATATATATATATATATATATATATATATATGGGAAATTAATTAAAATGCCCTAAGTTGACATCCTCTTCATTAAAATGCCCTCTCTCTCATATTACCAAAATACCCTGAAAATACGTGGGCTAAGTCGTGGCCCACGGATTATCCCTCATGATCCGTGTGCCTTTTTAAAAGATCCGTGGGCAATGTAAATTCATCCGTGGTGGATGATTTTGGTGAATTTCAATTGCAATTTACACTTTCAACCCCTGTACTTATTTACTTACTTTATTTTATACCTTTTACTTTCATAATTTTAATTTTACATTTAACACATATAATCGTTTATCAACTAAAATACGTTAAAAAATACGTTTTAATTTTAACAAGTTACGCCATTATAATCGTCTCTTCGATACGTTCGAAATGAGCCCAATATTGAATATTTTTTTATTAATATATTTTAATATATATCATATATACTACATAAAAATATTTTTAATATTTATAATTCATACCCTTATAGTTAATTATTTAATTTATGGTACATCTCTTATTTTTTTCAATTTTGTTTTACACTCCTATCACATTAACATAATAATCATATTTTAACTAATTCATTAAATCGTTTTAAATTATTATTATTTGTATGTGTTTATAGATATCGTGAATGGCAATAGGACAAGGTTTCACGAGAAGAATATGAAATGAGGTTTTGACAAGGTGGTATCACTGGACTTATTTAAGAATTGTGAAAATGAGTATTTGGCGAATGATGATTCATGTGTGTTTGGAGCTGAAGTATTTGCAGTTACAGAGGATGCACAAAAGGATCGATATCTGTCCATCACAAAGTCTCCGCCAATTTTTAATATTTACACTTGGACCATCGATAATAAAATAAATAAAACGTATTTTAACTATAAGAGTACCATAAATTAAATAATTAACTATAAGAATATGAATTTTAAATATAAAAAATATTTTTATGTAGTGTATATGATATATAATAAAATATATAAATCAAAAAATATTCAATATTGGGCTCATTTCGAACGTATCGAAAAGACGATTATAATAGTGTAACTTGTTAAAATTAAAACGTATTTTTTAACGTATTTTAGTTAATAAACGATTATATATGTTAAATGTAAAATTAAAATTATGAAAGTAAAAGGTATAAAGTAAAATAAGTAAATAAGTATAGGGGTTGAAAGTGTAAATTGCAATTGAAATTCACCAAAATCATCCACCACGGATGAATTTACATTGCCCACGGATCTTTTTAAAAGGCACACGGATCATGAGTGATAATCCGTGGGCCACGGCTTAGCCCACGAATTTTCAGGGTATTTTGGTAAGATGGAAGAGAGAGAGAGGGCATTTTAATGAAGAGGATGTCAACTTAGGGCATTTTAATTAATTTCCCTATATATATTGATGTTGGCTTACTAAAAGAAAAAAATAATGCCTATTAAAATAAGTGTTTATTTATAGGTATTGTAATCTAACTTAATAAAATAAGTTCATATAATATTTAGTTCATTTAACTTTATAAAGTAAAATATAAATAAATAAACACAATAAAAATAATAATAAAATAACCAACATTATAACATAATGATTATATTTTAAAATATTTGTGAATGTTGAATTTATTAAATTATGTTTTGATTAAGTAAAAAATAAATTTGATTTAAATCAATAAAAAATATATAAAAAATGAAATGTTAAAGACATTTAATGCTACATTTTTTATTTAAAAAAATCAAAATTCTCATAAAACTTTAAGACATCAATGGTGACCTCTCCTTAACCCTTTCTCCTACATTCTTCTTTATATATAAAGAGAGGGACCTCCCCAAGATGCAAACCTACTAGGAGGTGAGGGTCAGAATGTCGAGGGGGTTCAGGAATACGGGGTTCCTGAATAAAGAGAGGTGAGGAGACCTAAAATAAGGAGTGTCGGGAGAAGTAAACGGACTGTTGGCCATGCATCCTCTTCACGACCAGTTCAAGCACCACCTCGACCTCCTCCAGTTCAGGTCTTTGACGATGATGTGTCATGGAACTCAGCCGATGCCACTGCTGCATCATCTTCTGATGACGATGTACAGCTAATGATGATGATGCTGACTCCGACCATGACCCCGACGCCGATTTAATCCCAAGACACATGGTTCGGAGACCACGTGTTGTGAGTTCTGATGCTGATTCCACACGGAACATCGGACACTCCGACACTGCTACTGACGCCGCGAGTCCTTCAAATCTAAACGAAGAAGTAGAAGTAGAAGTGGAGAATGTAGCTAGTGGTGAGGAAAGCGGGAGAAAAGAAATGAGTGCAAGTGTGATAGAGTCGGACAAAGTTTTAACTTCCGACTCTCCCCAAACCGATCCAAGCCGGGTAGCCACATCTTCTGCCAACGAGCGTTTGTCGTCGTTGAGCATTGAAACAGCCATGGTGGACCCAGCCATGCAAAGCACAGCCCCACCAAGCCACTCATCGGTCTCTCAACAGGCGGGTGTTTCATTTTCCATAGGGGAATTAGCACAAACTCTATCGGCTGCACACTTGGTGTTTGCCGGCATTGAAATAGGTTGGCTCCCCCCGGCCACCGACCTTCATTCAACGCACTTCGAGTCTAGGGCCATTTAGACGAACATCATTTCCTAGGACACGTATGATGGCACCACACCAAGTTGAGAGCTTTCGTGCTCCAACCGGAACACCCCGAGTTAGGCCGCCATTCGTTGGTGCCTCGCGAGGACAGGGTGGAAGTCCTGTCACTGCTAACACCATGCCAACGGCAAACACAGGCCGTATAGTTGCTACAGCTACTACGATAACCGAGAACCTATGTGGCTCGGGTGTTAGATCAATTTTCCCTTCTTTGACTGTTAATCAAGTGGCTCAGAATCTTGGTCCTTATCCGCACTACATCACTTTGGAGGTTCTGCGAGCTTCACTTGCATCTATTGACACCACTTACAAGAAACACACCGACGAGTTGAGGAAGATTGTTGGTGACCTATCTGCTGAAGTTAAAAGAGCAGTAAAAGGAAAAGGCATTGCTGAATCGTCGTCAACTCATCCGAATCAACCATTCCGTGCAGAATCCGATCCACAAACACCACCACTAGTACCGTTACACCAAATACCAACCGACCAGCTCAAATCAAAGCTGTTAGCCCGACTTCTAGCCCAAGGAGATTCCAATACTGCTGAAGAGGTAGATCTTGTTACACTACTACGTCAACATCACAACCTCAAACCCAACCTCAACCCTCATCATCCACGAGCGCTGAATATAAAGCTTTGAACGAGTCAATGAAAGACATGACCAAAGCTATCGTTGCTGGCTACCAATCTCTATCCTCGCGGATCACCGTCGTCGATTAGGCGTGTGGTGTCCAAGCTCAAGCCTTAGATGTAAGAAGACATGATGATCAGGATGATCCTGATCAGCATGAGGGGGAGAAGAGAGCACAGGTTGGAGAAGCAAGTGGCACGAGTACAGGTAATGAAGGGGGGTTCAGTCAGTGAACGGGTAACAACTGAAGGTGGAACGGCGACTGATGTGGTACAGACAGAAGATACTGAAATGGAAGTTCTAGCTGATGTCATAACTGGGGTTGAAAAGCCTTCGGTTGTTGACAATAGAACGGTGGACGAGCGGATGGTCGACAATATGATTATTGATATCATCTACATTGATTCAGAGGAAGATCCAGAGCAGGTGAGTCATAAGATCAAAGAAGAAATGATTGAAGCTCTGGACGATGTTTTTGACACTACTGGGGATCAGGATATGGAAATTGAATCCGAAGATGATGCTCCTCCACCGCCAGAAACAGCAGATCCGGGTACAGGTACTTCATCTCCACAAGCACCGATAATTCCCGATGGCAAGATCAGAGATCCAGTACTTGAGGCTGAACTTAGAATCTATCAAGAGGTTATTTATGCTGAGCCGAGGTACGTGGCCACAGGAGAAAGGGTAAGGATCTTTATTCCCTTCCAAGAAAGCTTAAGGAAAGATATGTTCGTAAAAGACGTTCAGAGAATTAACTTGGAGAAAGTTTACGGGATAGAGGACTGGCCATCACTTAAGAAGATCGAGTTTCTGTACGTTATGAGAAATAAAGACAGAAACAGGTGCTGTCAGATCAGACAACATGATAATGAAGGTGCTGAAGGTTGAATCTCAAAAGCTGCTCAATGTCTTTTATCTTGAATTCACTGTCTTGAGATCTGATGGTACTGAACATGTTTTCTCCGAGGCTGATTTCAAGAGTCTGAAACTGGATGATATCCTAAGCCTTTACAACCTCCTAGACACCCTCCCGGAGAAGAAAGTAGAATTGTCTGCCGCATATCAAAGTGTTAAAAGATTCATGCGGAACATTCCAAAGTTCTCCTATCTTACCGACTTTCAGATGGCTCTTGAGGCTCACCAGTCAAATGTAAATCGAAGACGACCAAACCGACGTCTGCCTGATATCCAAGGTATCCCTGCTTACACTGTACTGAAGAAACCAGAGCTTGGAGTTGTCTATTTTGATTCAGACTCAAAGAAGAGATTCATGAGAGTCATTGATGTAAACATCTTCAGTGATGGTACATTCAAGATAATTTTGGTACACCTGGAGAGCAAGCTTCGTCTTGATGAAAGTGGAAAGGTGAAGCTCACAGATAAAGAAAGAGACCTGATCAACCAAGTGATTGAAGCCATTACCCACCGGAAGGAGTACCGAAATGCTCTGCGGAGGATCGAGATCATCCTTGGTATTCGAAAGAAGTACGTGGCCCCGGTGGATGTCTAAATCTTTTGCCTCTACATTGGTACAAAGGGGGAGATTGTTAGTGCTTAATTATGATTGTACCAAGTAGAGCGACCAAATGTGTCATTGTTCCATAGTTGTAGTACGTATATAATGTTTGCTTATTTCCTCTTTAGGAATTAGGTCATCTTCTACACACACACAAGTATTGTATTGCATTCATCATTGTGAGCTTTTGGATCTTATTGAATATATAGATGGCTTCCTTTATTGTTTATATGGATTGATTACTTGTTTTGGGATCACACTTTTATTGTTGAAAGTTTTAGGGTGTTATATGTACAGATTGGGGTTTCATCCCTGTTCAACCGAAATTGTAAATTGTCCTCTCTCTCTCTCCCCCCGATTGTAGCTTCGTAAATGCAAGATCCATCAAGGTAGGGTTGTTGTGTCTATGTGATGTGTATGAGTATGTGTGTTATGTGTGTATATGTGTGTTTGTGTCTGTTGGAGATGGTGGATTATAGAAGGAAGTGATTTTTATTGAAGAAAGTTGTAGGTTTATGGAGGAAGTGGGTTTTAATGAAAAAAGTTGCAGGTTAATGGAGGACATGGTGTGCGGGAGAATTAGTTCCAAACTAGGGACCAAAACTATATAGGAAATTTGTAATAAACTTCAAAGCACATGGACCAAAGAACTTGGGTTTTAGCGCACTGGTAAAGCTTTGGGGGATGTAATGGAAAATCTCATCTACCGAGGGTTCAAATCACAGGCGCTGCCAAAGCCCTTGTGGCCATGGAGGTTTACCTGCGATGACCATTCACGGTCGCCTAGTGATTAGTCGGTGCGTGTAAGTTGGTCCAGAAACCCAGAAACCCACAGTCTACAATATTTTCTTAAAGAACTAAGTGATGTACATGTTTTATTATCCACATAGGCATTTGTTTTTCGTTTTGTTTTATACCATATTATATTGAGGTAAATGATTACTAAACAGGTACTTGAGACCCTAAAATAAATGAAAAGTTTATTTCAAACCCTAAATTGATGGTTTTGAAAGTTTGTTCCTCAAAATAGAAATTAGTCTAAAGTTGGTTACATTTTAATGCAATTTTTCCATAATAAAGACCGACTACATTTTAAACTTGCAAAATGGACGTCCAATCTTGTCATTCCATGGTATTCAAGTTAGTTTGTGCACCCCAATTAATCCTAAGGGTCTTTGGAGTGCACCTAAAAAAATATCAATGGTCTTGAAGGGACTTGAAGTGGTGACCTATTAGAAGGAGTGCCACAGCCAAATGCTCATGGCTTATTAACAATGTGCTAACTGCTCGAAGATAATGTTATTGTGACGGATATGTGTGCTGAAAATATGTTTTTGTTAAATTTTAATTAAATCTTAATCTCACTTTTATTTCTCCTTAAAGAAGCATGCATTCCCAACGAAAATGAGAATTTTTAGATAGATTGCATTGCCTTCTCTCTCATTTAAAATGTTATGAATTCACCTTTTTTGTCCATGGTATTCATAGCAACTTTGATATTTTGCAATTGAAGATATCAATTCGACCATTTCCTGAACATGGCCTCAGTGTTTTTCTTGCGTACTTCAGTATGTCACATAGATTGATGTTGACTCAAATTAAATATCGTCTCTCTCTCTTTGTTAGCTCCAGTTATAATATCGCAAAAGGCCACAACTTCAGGTAACTAAGAAAGTACTCATCCTCTAGATTCTATAAATAGGATCATATTTTATATAGATTTGGTATCAGAGCTCCGAACTTACTATTGAGATTTTGATTATTGATGACCGTTGGATTGTCATTTGCTAAGATTTTATTATGACATCAATGCAATACGACATACGATTGTTGGATCGTGATGCCTGATTTTCTTTATGAAAGATAAAGATGAGAGATATCGTAATTCAAACATTGCATAGATTCTTGTTGAAACCTTCTTATATGCTTGCTTCATGGATCGGACGAGGAGAAATAATTGAATGATTTGAGAGCTTTGTCTTAAATTTGATTACACATATCGACTGCTCTTCTTCAAAATGTTGCAGAAGAGAAAACCACATCTAGAATGTCGTCAATTCTTGGTTAGTTGCTTTTGACAAAAATTCTTTCTAGTAGACTTCTAATAAGCTAAAAATGTATCCTCATCGTTAATGTAAAGGTGAATCAATGTCTTCACATATTTCCAAGTTCAATAAAACTAGCTAGTGATTTGAAGAATCTGAATGTGTAGTATGAAGAGTCGTGCTCATATTTTCTTGTAGTGCTACTTTTTGAGAAAACATTAGCTTCCCTCTCTCCCATTCACGTTTGTCTCTCCTTCTCGCTTGTGCCTAATGTTAGTGAATGCCAAAAAACCGGATGATTGTAATTTTAAGCTTTGTTTCATGAAACTAATAAATAAATAAAAAGACATTACCCGATTTATTATATATATATATATATATTATGTTTTAATTATTCATAATAAATAACGTTAGTATAAAGTATTCTAAATGTCCACAATTAAATGTTATTTAGGCTTTATGGTTGAAGTGATGTGTTAATGCCTAGCATATTTAGGAATTCATATAGAGATATTGAATCCACATATTGGTATAAGATGGAGTTTTTGTGTACCAAACATGACTCGCTATGAGAATATTGCATTAGATGTCATGTGAGTGTCATAAGTGTTTCTGATGTGGTCAATGTACATGTAATTCTTTGACTTGTGAACATGGAGTTTGCTATGTGTGAGTGTAAGTATTTTGACATTTATTCTAATCACTAGGTAATGGCACCGCGCCTTGCGCGGTAAAAACATATATTATTATAAAGATTATTATTAATGAAACTATTGATTATTATTAATGAAACTATTGATTTAATGCTACATTTTTTATTTAAAAAATGCAAAATTCTCACAAAACTTTTAAGGTATCAATGGTGGTCTCTCCTTAACTCTCTCTCCTACATTCTTCTTTATATATATATATATATATATATATATTGTTAGTTATCTTACTTAAAAACAAAAAAAATAATGAACACTATATATTTTATTAAAATTAGTATTGATTTATAACCATTGTTAACTTATTAAAAGAAAAGAAATATAAACATTGGAAATAAAACAATTTATAAGTTTTGATTTATCATCATTGTTAACTTACTAAGAAAAATAAAATAAATAAAAAGACATTATTAATTAAATTTTGATTTATATGTTATCTTACACATAAAAATGTACCATATCAAAAATATTTTTGATTTATAAGCATTGTTGACTTACTATTAATTAAATTTTGATTTATAAGTATTGTTATTTTACACATAAAAATGTAAATAAATAAAAATGTACCATATCAAAAATATTTTTGATTTATAAGCATTGTTGGCTTACTAAAAGAAAAAAATAATGCCTATTAAAATAAGTATTTATTTATAGGTATTGTAATCTAACTTAATAAAATAAGTTCATATAGTATTTAGTTCATTTAACCTTACAAAGTAAAATATAAATAAATAAACACAATAAAAATAATAACTAAATAACTAACACTATAACATAATGATTATATTTTAAAAAATTTGTGAATGTTGAATTTATTAAATTATGTTTTGATTAAGTATTATTTAAATTTGATTTAAATCAATAAAAAATATATAAAAATGAAAGGTTAAAGACATTTAATGCTATATTTTTTATTTAAAAAAATGCAAAATTCTCACAAAACATTAAGGCATCAATGGTGGCCTCTCCTTAACTCTCTCTCCTACATTCTCCTTTATATATATATATATATATATATATATATATATATATATATATATATATATATATATATATATATATATATTGATTGTTGGCTTACTAAAAGAAAAAAATAATGACTATTAAAATAAGTATTTATTTATAGGTATTGTAATTTAACTTAATAAAATAAGTTCATATAATATTTAGTTCATTTAACCTTACAAAGTAAAATATAAATAAATAAACAATAAAAATAATGATAAAATAACCAACATTATAACATAATGATTATTTTTTAAAAAAAATTATGAATGTTGAATTTATTAAATTATGTTTTGATTAAGTAAAAATAAGTTTGATTTAAATCAATAAAAAATATATAAAAAATGAAAGGTTAAAGACATTTAATGCTACATTTTTTATTTAAAAAAATGCAAAATTATCACAAAACTTTAAGGCATCAATGGTGGCCTCTCCTTAACACTCTCTCCTACATTCTCCTTTATATATATATATATATATATCTATACTACTTATATATGCATTTAAGATAAAAGTCTTAATTACAAGTCTCTAAGCATGATGTACAACAAATTAATGCACAAAATTAAAAAAACTCTTAAAGACAACTTCATATGCATAGCTTACAAGTTGTTGATGCAAGAAATTTTGAAAACGTCTACCATACTGCAACCCATACTGCAGCCCCATACATTCTAACCTCTAAGCCATACCTTCTAACAGAGCCATCTTTTCTGACTTAAGCCCATGCTTTTTAGATGTGTCTGTGTGTGAAAGAGAGAGAGAGAGTCACAAAATTTGTATATATGAAGGGCACCAGGGTAAGGCGATTAAAATATTTCTAATTTCTCCAGGTACATCTTCGATTCTCCATATCTCTTTGAAACTCCATCTCACGGATTGATTTTTGCTCCATCTCACAGATTTGGTTTTGAATTTGCTTTGATTATTCAACTCCAGGTAATAATTTCGATTTCTTCATCGCTCTTTCAAACTTCATCTCATTTGATTTTGTCTTTGATTTTGATTTTACTCTATTATTCGATTTCTCCAGGCAACATTTTCGATATCTCCATTCTCTTTCAAACTCCATGTCACAGATTTGGTTTTAATTTTGATTTTGCTGTGATTATTCGACCCCAGGTAACATATTCGATTTCTCAATGGATCTTTCAAACTCCATCTCACAGGTTTTGATTTTGATATTTCTGTGATTAATCGACCCAGGTAACAATTTCGATTTTTCCAGGGAACAATTTCGATTTCTCCATCGCTCTTAAACAAACGCCAATGTTGCTTATGTTTTTCAAGGCTCTTATGCTTGTGCAAACCTACTATTCTGCTTTCATCATATTGAATGGAGAGCTTCTTTTACTGTTGTTTTCAATTTGAATTTTCATGGATTACAACACAAATTTGTTGTTTTCAGTTATTTTAATTTCTATTTTGTTAAAACATAAATTTTTTGATGGTTTATTGATGTTATTAGCTTGCTGCCCTGCAGTCTTGGTGCTGTTTTGGTTCTGTCTCAGGTCTGATGGATTATTGATGTTACTAGCCTGCTGCTTCAGTTTTGTTTAGAATGAGAGAAGTTGTATTGAGTTCGTTCTTGGTCTTGCTGGAACAAGTTTGGTATTCACCTGTTATATCTCTTTGGCTGTTTTTTTTATCCATCTCTTTGCAGCCCTGGATTTTTCTTTTTGCAATGGCCTATGGCCATATTGCAAAATTTTCTTATGGTCTTTTGACTGGCTGTATTGATTACTAGGATTGGTTTCCTTGTGTATATTAATTGAGTCAAAAAGGCTGAAAGTCTTATCAAACATAAATTGTAAGATTTACCTGATCACCTTATTTCTTACATTCATAACTCGTGTTGCTCGTATTGACATCCTTTATTTTCTGGACTTGCAATCAAGATCACATGTCATGAGACGATGAATATAATTGGTAAAAGTTAATATTTGGACAACAAATAAAATGGGGTAAAAGTTTGAGTTTACTGTCCAAATCAAAAAACATGCTATGGGGTTGTTTCAATCTTGATATGAGATTCTAAATAGCCTTTTTTTTCATGTAGAGTAGTAAGATTCTAATTGGACATCAATCGGCTTCTTTATTCGTTTTACGGTCCTTGGTTGATGACTTTTACCTGGTAAGTGAGGGTGTTGACTTTTACAATGTAAACATTTGCTACTGTGGTGGTGTTGTCTTGCTTCAAGTCTGCGGTGATGCTCCTTTTCATAACTTCATGGGGTCTGGCATGTTTATGGTTTGGATTTTGGCCTATTGGTGTTGTTGTGTAGTTTTGAGTTTTAACTGAATTTCCCAACTATGACTGCTTTCTCAGTTACGTTGGTTTATCAATATTTGGTATGCAATGGCTGGTGGCCAATTTGCCATGAATCTGCCTTCTGGATTGTTGCTGCCAAAGTGTTTTAAGCTCTTTCATCTTAGTATTTGGACAGTTGCTTGTTCCCTTTTAGCATTTTAGCATCAGCAACCTAGGTCCATGTCAAGATTATTTTTATTTGGGGGATGTTGTTGTTTCCAGTCGTGTTTCTTCAACAGATTTGGTTTTACACGTTGTTGGCTTGATCATTCATTTGCCAATGTTTTCTTTGGTTTGATCTTGGCTTTGGTTCCTGAATTTCTTTATATTTGTTTCTAATCTGGTTGTTCAACTTTTGCTTCCTATCCTATATCTTTAGTGGTACTACATAAGTCCTTTCAGAACTCAGAATCCAATCAAACCATGGCCAATTATTCTTTGGTTACAAGGTGGACTTGAATGTCTTTCTATATATATACATATATACACCTATATATATATCTACTTACTTCAATAAGGTACACTTGATATCTTTATATAAATGGTTGAATTAGATGTTTATGTCATTGATGTTTGTGTTTTGTGATGAATGAAACAAATGAAATGCAGGGTGCATCAAGAGTCGAAATTCGAATCTTTACAGAAGTAGGGCCATTGGGTACTTCCTTGAACTCTAGAAACTCTACATGGCTTAAAGGTACTTCTCATGCTTCTCACCAAAAAATGGCACTTCTCACGTGATCCCATGCCATAATATGGATGTTGATGAGGAGTTATTGGTGATAAGGTTTTTTTGGTGTTGCTGTTTGTGCAGACTATACACAGTTATTGGTGATAAGGTTTTTTTGGTGTTGCTGTTTGTGCAAACTATACAGAGTAATTGGTGATAAGGTTTTTTGGTGTTGCTGTTTGTGCAGACTATAATATGGATGTTGACGAGCACGTAGAGGTAGATGTAAACTCCTGGTGCTCTTGGTTGGGCTACTTTGCCAGACCATGTCATTGTTTAAATGAAAACCCAGAACCAGTTTTTCTGAGTTTCTTGTTTGTAATGGCCAAGTTGCAATTGTTTTTTCTTTAACTGTTGGAAGTTTTTTTGTTTCATTGTTGAAGTCTATGTTCGTAATACATTTGGTGATTGTTATTGTTGGGATTTCCAAGAAGATTTCCTAAAATATGAATTTAGATTATTTTACAAAACTTAGAGGCCATGACTTGTGCTTTTTTATGAAAAGGTTTGAGTTTGTTCATGTGGGTTTAATTTTCTTTGGAAATTTTGCCTCTATTTCTCTTAAAAGAGAAATAGAAGAATACATAAGCTTAAAGAAGATAGCTTTCACAGGTTTGGTGATTATTTTTTATGAGTTTATTAATTTTGTTAAGTTGGATTAATGTTTGCTCAACCTAAAGGTGTGCAACCAATTACAATACCTACAGATTCGAACCAACAACATTGTCGGAGTGTTGTTCGATTTTATCTGATTCAAGTGTATGTTTAACAACCGTGTTTATTTAAGAGAGATCTGGTTGCTTTCTTTTTGCATGAATGGATGCCTATTTCTAAGAACTTTTATGTTATGTTTGAATATTGTTTAATTAAAGTTCTTTGGAACGAGCACTTATCTGTTGTAATCGGTATTCTCACTTGCATTTATTCAAGATTTGCACCCCGCTGCATTGCGCGGTAGCCTCCTAGTATATATATATATATATATATATATATATATATATATATATGGGAAATTAATTAAAATGCCCTAAGTTGACATCCTCTTCATTAAAATGCCCTCTCTCTCTCATCTTACCAAAATACCCTGAAAATACGTGGGCTAAGCCGTGGCCCACGGATTATCCCTCATGATCCCTCATTTCGAACGTATCGAAAAGACGATTATAATAGTGTAACTTGTTAAAATTAAAACGTATTTTTTAACGTATTTTAGTTAATAAACGATTATATATGTTAAATGTAAAATTAAAATTATGAAAGTAAAAGGTATAAAGTAAAATAAGTAAATAAGTATAGGGGTTGAAAGTGTAAATTGCAATTGAAATTCACCAAAATCATCCACCACGGATGAATTTACATTGCCCACGGATCTTTTTAAAAGGCACACGGATCATGAGTGATAATCCGTGGGCCACGGCTTAGCCCACGAATTTTCAGGGTATTTTGGTAAGATGGAAGAGAGAGAGGGCATTTTAATTAAGAGGATGTCAACTTAGGGCATTTTAATTAATTTCCCTATATATATTGATGTTGGCTTACTAAAAGAAAAAAATAATGCCTATTAAAATAAGTGTTTATTTATAGGTATTGTAATCTAACTTAATAAAATAAGTTCATATAATATTTAGTTCATTTAACTTTATAAAGTAAAATATAAATAAATAAACACAATAAAAATAATAATAAAATAACCAACATTATAACATAATGATTATATTTTAAAATATTTGTGAATGTTGAATTTATTAAATTATGTTTTGATTAAGTAAAAAATAAATTTGATTTAAATCAATAAAAAATATATAAAAATGAAAGGTTAAAGACATTTAATGCTACATTTTTTATTTAAAAAAAATCAAAATTCTCACAAAACTTTAAGACATCAATGGTGGCCTCTCCTTAACCCTTTCTCCTACATTCTTCTTTATATATATATATATATATATATATATATATCTATACTACATATATAAGCATATACAACTAATATCTTAAGTGCAAGCCATCAAGCATGGAGTACCACCATTTTATGCAGAAAATTCAAAAAACTCTTAATTACAACATGTATAGCACAATGTACAACAGATGAAACTTTTATCTTTCTTCCACCCCTATCTGCAGACCCACCTATCATTTTCTTTTTATCATTTTGCTTTCCACAGCTTTAACACCAAAAGAGATTCAAACTTTTAAAAATTCAAATTCAAATTTTCAAATTGTAAACTATGCTCTTTTCAGGGCCTAAATAAACCCCTAATCTTGAAATTCTCTTTTGATTTCTTCATGGATACGCTCTTCAGCCATCTCTCTCTCTCTGATAGTAATCTGCTTCTTCTTTCAAACAAGTTTAGCAAAGAGGGTATAATTTTTATATGCTGCAAATGTGAAGGTCAGAAATCATATAATAGGGATGCATCAAATAAGAGTGTATAATTATCGAGTGCTCTTTCTGATTGGAGGTAATTCCCATACTTTTCCCTTCCTTTGTTCTTCATCCTTATATGCTCTTGATTCTAGGTAGTTGCAACAGATTTTTTTTTCGATTTTCTTGGTCAATATTGAAATTGACTTTGCTGGTTCATCCTTATTTGCTTCTATTCATTTTTTTGCTCCGGTTCCTTTCTTCTGATTTTGTTCTTGACCACATAACAATGAGTAAAACGTTGGTTTTTGTGTATTTGTTGCTAGAATCTTATTCCATTATCAGTTCATCTTTTTTCCTTTTCTTGCAGTTTGTTATTTTCTTTCTTTCTCTCTCATTTTCTGGTTATGTTGTAGCTGATGTTGAATGTCAGATCGTTGATGAGGATACATCTATGAAGGTTAGTTTTAGTTTTAGTTGTACGATTGTATTTTTGTTGTTATAGACATGTCTTTTTATCTTCTATTCGTTAGATTCCAGTTATTGTTCAATGCCTCTCAATTTACAGGTTTTGTTCAAATGCCGAATCGAAACCCTCGATGTTAAATAAAGGTAAGAATCAAAATCATAAATGCATAAATCAAAGATTTTTGACTCTATACTTCATCTTCTATTCTTCAGATTTATTTTATTAAATTACAAGTCAATAGTTTTGAGGTAAGAACATTTTTTGAGACATAAAAGCAACAAAATATATAACTTAAAAACTGTTCTTTTTAACATAGAAAGAGTGATTTAATAATTTTTAGTTGAACAAAGTTTGGATTTTTTTAAATAAAATAGTAAAGGGAATTGGGTATTTTTTGAACATTATTATTATATACTACTATATGATACATGCATCATAAACAAGACTGGTTCTTGGGAAAGAAACTGTAGAGTTTCTTCTTGAATCAAGTGAGGGTTTACAAGAACCGAGCCTTAGGACTGACCTTTAATAAAAATAAAAATATAATTATATTAACTTTAATAAAAATAAAAAATATAATAACTTTAATAAAAATAAAAAATAGTAACTTTAATAAAGATAAAAATATAATAGTGGTTGGCAGCATCATCAAATTCATTATGATAGGTACCATTCTATCACGAGATTGTGTGCTAACGTGATCACCACCAACATCAATTTTTTTTTATTTAAAGAAAACAAATAGACCACCACCACCTTTTTGGTTTTCGATCTCCGTGTTTGAAATTTTCAGGTGTTTACTTTATACCTTTTACTTTTTTAATTTTTATTTTACACATTCATCGTATTAACATATAAAATCGTATATTAGCTAAAATACGTTTAAAAAATACGTTTTAATTTTAACAAATTACAGCATTATAATCGTCTCTTCGATACGTTCGAAATGAGCCTAATATTGAATATTTTTTTATTTAATTATTTATCATATATCGTTGCAGAAAAAAGAAAGAAATACAACATACGATATTATGAACGACAATTGGAGAAGAAAAAATAGAGAAAAAAATACGTTTTAATTTTAACAAATTACACCATTATAATCGTCTTTTTGATACGTTTGAAATGGACCTAATATCGAATATTTCAATATTTAATTATTTAATTATATATCATATATATACTACATAAATATTTAGAACGCAATCTTAATATTTTTTAGCATGAAAATAAAATTGTTAAGTATTTTCTTGGCGATATGATTTATTTTGAAATTTATCAGATGAAGATGGAGAAACACTTGATTATTACAAGTTAATGCATTTGTATTTTGTTCTAGGTGGAGATAGCATGGGATGAAGTTTTATTGGATGATCCAAGTAAAAACATTTTTGAGATTGGGCTGCAAGATATGGCACCTAAATGATCATACCAAGTAAAAACAGTGTTTTTGTGTGTTTCTTAAACTATGCAGGACCTGCACAAACAACAACATAAACACAAGAAACCTTGCGCCTTGCCAAAACACAAGTACCGATTCCATGGCACAAGACTTGGAATTTCCATGGAGTTTTAGAATCACCAGCAATGGTTGTATTTTTTCGGGGCTTTGAATTGCAAGATGTTATGTAATATCTCAAACCAAAAGATATTTAAATTCTTTCCTATGATACTCCCGTCAGAATAACATGTCTGTATTTGGTTCAATTCGCAGTTTACTTTAAATAGGCTCACATCCTAACATTCTATTTAATGGTTCGAGTATGACAACAATGAAGTTAAGTCCTACATTATATGCGAGTGAAGCCTCTTTATCATTTAGGGTACATGAATGCATGTGTAGGTCTTATCCATTTATACTCTGGTTTTTACTAAGTTATATCGACTACCAAGTATGTTCGAGTTTGTTTTTCGATTCACAAAAAAAAGAATGACATCCCGCGAAAAATCCCGCGATCGCGGGACCCACAACCACGTGGCACCATCGTTGGCCAAATCTCCCGCTATGCCCCCTCAAGATACCCCACGGCTACAACTTCCCCCCCCCCCCCAAGTTTGCCTGCGGGACCACTTTTGGCCCTTGTCCCGCGATTGGCTCCCGCGGTAGTCCCGCGATTTTTCCTATTTTACATTTTTGGCCCCTCCAGTTTGGGGCAAATTTAAAAAAACATAAATGGTCCCTATAGTTTTTAGGTTATCATTTTATGTAGTTGAGGTTTTTAATGTATTGTTTCCTTTCCATTTTAATGTATTTAATATAGAAGTTAATTAAAGAAAATGTTTTCCCCATTTTAAGTTATTTAATAAGCAAATTAGTTAAAAGATTAGTTATTGCAAATCATCTTCCCAATCGAAACGGATACAGTGCAGGTAAACAAAGAAATCTATGACTGGAATGCGTCCTGGATTCCGGTGATGAAGTTAACCTTTTCGTTGATGACGTCCTCCATTCCCGTGTAGTCGTCTTCCATTTCTTATAGTTCCTCTTCTACTTCCTTAATTTGTCGTTTAACCTCCCGAACGTGAGCCCTAGCCATGGCCAGTTCTCGTTTCTTCTCCGCTAGATACTCCATTTTCCCCTGTTGAATCCCCCTGTTATGGTTCCACATACCTTTTATCTTTTCGATATCGGCGTTCGCCTTATCAATGGATTTTTGCACTAAGGGAGTAATTCGTTGACTTTTTGGAAGACCCATCGGCTGGGTACAATGATACATTGGTGGGCTTTTCCTGTCATTATCGAAGTGGTAATTCTCCCATGCCATCTCCCAGTCTTCTGCCTCCTCAGCCGTGAATGGATAATCGGCCGCAGTTCGCCCATGGTTTCTCCACTCCTCGTTTGTTTCCGGTACCTTCCAGGTACTCCGGAGAGCTCCATCGTTCAGTGGATGGTAGGCTGCCGAACGTGAAGTTCCAGCCCCATTCACCGACCTGTTCCCCTTGATCTTGAACCTCCAGCCATAGTGTTAAGAAAAGCGAGAGAAATTTTGTAAACGGTGTAAAAGAATGTATAAAAGATAGATATCAAGTTGTGAATTACTACTTCATCATGCCATCTACTTATAACCGTGAAAATGTATGTTCTTCATCAGGGATGTGGATATGGTCAAAGATTTCGTCTGAAAAGTTGCCTGCATGATTCGTCTGAATAGTTCACTGCAAGATTCGTCTGAAAAGAGCCTGTAAGATTCGACTGAAAAAGTAACTGCAAGATTCGTCTGCAAAAGAGCCTGTAAGATTCGACTGAAAAAGTAACTGCAAGATTCGTCTGCAAAAGGAAGTCTGCTCATGAATAAAGGTCTTTCAATAGGCTGAAAAGTAGTCTTTAAGTAGTCTAAGGATTATTGCACATGTGAATCAAGAAATAAATGCTTGTTCATCCAATAATCTCTGTATTAGGATTACCGCAAGTTTCATAAACCTACTTACTAGGTGTTGGAAAAATTTAGTAAAAATATGGTTTTTACTAAACTTTGGACACATTTAAATATATATATATATATGTGTTATATATAACTACCTCTTAGTGGGTTTATGTTCTCCTATATGAGAGCTTCGAAACGATATATAATGCGTCCAAAACGGAGTATGTGTGAATGAGATATCGATACTCAAAGTTGAGTAATTGGATGAAATTAGCAAAAACCAAATGGGTGTGGGAATGTGTCCCACATAGGAAGAGAGAGTAAAGTGTTGTTGCATGTTTTTACTGTTTTTGTCACACTTTTTAGGCTTCAAGTATTCATATGTGCAATACTTTAACAAAATAATAAACAAAATTATAACTTCAAGTTAAATAATTTAACAAAATAAGTTAACACTAAAAATAACAATCATTTAATGTTACATAAACAACCTAATCATCTTGCCGTGGAACACAATGCGCATAAATGGTCTCCGCCATATGTATGCGAAACTCTGCGGCCTCTTCTTCGGTGCGGGAAGTGTGTAAATCTACCACACCGCCCTCAATCAACATGCTGACATTACGGCATACCCAGACACCGCAATCTGCATTCATCCCTTGCTGGTGTGGTGCATTCTTGGCGGACTTGGGACGGAAGTACACTGACTTTTCGCGACGGTCCACATCCCCGATCAGACTAAAGAACTCCGACAACTTATCTTTAAATATGGCAAGACGCTCATGCAAAGCGTCTGTGAAGAGACTGCCAGGGTCGTTGTCATATATGATCAAACACTCCGAGCACCCAATGTTTAGGATGAATGCAGATAGGGATGTACACCTGAAATATTACAATATTAGACAACTTAGTTAGCAACCAAACAACTTAAATAAAATAAGAGTAAAACGATTTACATACTGTATCGAGGTACCGCCAAGAAACCCCTTCCACACCATTGCATGAGTTAGCCACGGAGGCGGGACCTTGATGTGGAAGGACCATGAACGGAAAGAAAGAAGTGTGCATGATGGTCCACCTCGTGTCTGGTTGTCGGAAACGTAGGAGCATGGCGACCCAACAATCCATATGCTATACACAAAAAATAGATGGTTAGACATGTAATATAAATATATTTGATTATATGACTATAGTTAAACTTCAATACTAACCACATACTCTAAATCAGACAGTAAAGGGTCAACTGCCAGCAATACTTGGAAAACTGAGGGGGTGATGTCCAGGTTGATGAACGGGATGAATATCATGCGGGGGAGGTCACCAGTCTGGCACAGGTTCAATATCTCCGAGGCCGGAAGACGCTTCGGTGAAGCCATCTTTCCCTTTCCCACTTTCTTTCCCGCTCCCTTTCCTGTCACCTTTGGCCTGGCTCTCTTTTCAGGGGGCGGTGTGGTAGATCCCTGTCGGCCAAATAGTGGGGTACCGAACCATGATGAAGCTTTTCTATTCCGCTTCGGCCTACCAGGTTCTACCACATCCATCGGGTCAATTTCCGGCTCCGAGAAGTGGTCCTCGACAATTTCCGAGCACCGCAAGTCCTCTCCCGACCCAATCGACTGAAAATTAACTTATTAGATGTTTTAAGTACAATTTCATCATGTTCACAATTAAACCAAAACTATCAAAATAACTTACAGTCATAGTATGTGGTGGCGGTGTGACGTACGACGGCCCCGACATGTCCGGCCTGTAATAGTCTGTCGCCGGTATATCAAGGAGGTCCGTGAATGATGGGGTGGCCACTTGGCCGCCATAACCCTGTTGCTCCATCATCCCAATCTGCACGACATTATAACAGTTGCAAACTTAAGAACGAAATTATAACGATAACGAGGGTCGATGTATGTGAGTTACACTCTGTGGGAATGGAGCATAGGATGTGGGGGCCTTTGTCGTCATATGGTGTGTATAAGCCCCCGCCGTTGGCATCCCAGTCTGCATGACATATTTCATTTTAACAGTTACAAACCTAGGAACGAATATATAACTACATTGGTTATTCAGTGTGACTTATACTCTCCGGGAATGACGGATAGGATGTGGTGCCAAACGGCGTCGGTGCCCCCTGTCCGAACGGAGCGGAGATCGGCGTCGTACCTGACAGCTAAAACAAATATGGAACGTAATATTAATATACAAACTAAAAGATTGTGGCCGACAAATTAAGTTAAACACTAACATGAACAGCGCGAAACTGTCTGGCGAATGCCTCCAGATCGTCTAAACGTGTGTCTACAGGCCCATGGACGTAGTCCCACAGCTCCTCATGACTGCCACGAAATGGCCCGTAGACGTGTGTCGGATCTAGATGGGAGGAGGAAGGGGGCGCCTCATATCAATCGGAAGGGGGAGTCTGATATCGATCGGAAGGGGGCGGCTGATATCGATCGGAAGGGGGCGGCTGATATCGATCGGAGGGGGGCGGCTCAGGCCTCGCGTCGTCTTCCTCATCTTCATCAGATGAGGAACTAGACCCATGACGTCGTGCCTCCTCTCTATTGATAAAGGTCACACTATTTCTGTACCAAGGCGTGTCCCTCTCGGTATCCATAGCCACAAGGTTTGCGAGAGGCGCATACGCCGGCTAAATATATGGTAAAACACAAAAACTTAATAACAGGGAATAACGTAGGAAACATTGTAAACATAGTGAAAGAACTTACGATGCTTGCCCGACTGAAGAACGCAAGGCAATTGTTCCTATTAAGGTTAACAACCCAGTCCCAACGGGTTCCCCTAATCAACCTGTTGGTGCGCATAGTGAAACTGGAACGGGCGATGGGAAACATCTCCAAGATCCATATCTGGATGTTGGTCCCGAAGGGTTATACAAGTTTGTAGAAGGGGGGGGGGGGGGGTTGAATACAAACACACAGATTTTACTTTTCTAAATTGTTTATTGATAAATCATTAACAATTTACAGCTTGTTGCGGAACAAGATTAAGGATAAACCTAAATCTAAACAAGTTGGAACACTAAGTTTCTTGCACTAAGAAAGAGAAGGAAATTACTAATAATAACCTATCTCAAGATAGGAAAGATGACTTGACCAGAGTTAGCAAGTGCTTCAAAAATGAAGCTGGAGTCCTTCTTATATACTGCATGCATTTAATGCATGGCAGTTTATACTTTACACGTGGCAACAGCTCATTGATTGTATGTCATTGACCTTTGTAGACAACCTTAGTAGCCGCATGTTTGAACAGTGTAGTATCAGAGTGGTTGTACGATTTCAGACAATAAGGAGGTTCTTTTCTGACATATCGTACGGAGTCGTGCAAGGGTGGTTAAGACAAACGTACTTTGTACGGAGGACTTCATGATCAGCTTTCGTTGATTCAGCGCTTTATCATTCTATATCAGTGAATGACAAAGTTCAGCGATAGCTGAAGTCTTGTACTTGATACTTCACGTTGAGTGGACAAATCAGAGTCTTCGCTGATCCGCATCAGTTTATTAGGAGACTTGTCGCTGGTTCTTGAGCTTGATCTTCGACTTCAGCGTAGAACCTATGTTGACGTGAAACTTGTCTTCAGGGATCATAAGTAAACAACTAACTTATCAGCGATCACCATAAGGACTGAACAGGCTCAGAGCAATATGGTGAACAGTGTTCGCTGAATGTTTAATCTAAAGAGTGAGAGTTCCTATCAGCGGTACTGTAAGTTCTTAGTACTTATCAGCGATAGTGAAACTCTGATACATATTGTTTACTTACAATTTTCACTAAGTATTTAAGAGAGGGTCATTATCAAATCACTGAGGGTTTGGATCAACAATCTCCCCCTATTTGATTATGACATAGCAACAAAGAAAATTGCTATTTAGTGAAAACATAAGGATAAAAAGAACTCATAAAATATTTGTCCCTTTTACTGTTTTCTGGGATCTTTTCTGTACTGATGGAGTAAAGTACTTTCGCTGAAATCTTTCTTTAAGCTTCGTGTCAGATTACAAAGGGAAGTGGAAAGATTACAAGTACAAGCGAAATAAATTACAAGTACAAAAGAATAACTGATAAAATAGAAGAATAAGGCGATCCTATCAGCTTATAGAGGTTCTTCCTTAATGAGAAGTTCATCAAGGGTCTTTGATGTGGGAATCATCCAGTCAGGGACATTTACTCCTTGATTCCTTTTGTTCAGAGCTTCTTCAAAAATCAAGGGTTTAAGATGCCGTGCCTGAATGTCGCGTTTGAATTCACACTAGTAGATGAGATCTTTCAGCTGTTCGATTGGAGTGATGGGTAGCTCAGAGATACGTTGAAAACGTGGTCGTCCACCATAGTCAATAAAGAATATCCCATAGGGTTTGCTTATGACTTTTCCAGGGATGAAAGTCTCACCAGGAGGAAGAGATGTGTCAAGTGCGGAAAGGTCAGGTTCTGGACCAAGAACTTCAGCACGAGAAAAACCAATCCCTGTTTCGTTTCGTATAAGAGGACCTGAGTCTGAAGGTTTAGACTTTTTCTTTGCAGAGGCCCTTCTTTTCTGATTTGCGAGAGGAGGGGGAGGAGGAATATCCACACAAGAAGAGACTAAGTCGATCTGTTTATTTATCAGCTTTTCGACATGATCCTTGTACTTAGATTGAGACTTCTGGATGGCTAGTCTGATCTCCAACCATTCAGAGAGACCGTACTTCATGATGGCTTCAGCATAGAATTTTTCGTACTGTCCGTTCTCTCTGAATATCTCGATTTCAGCGATTGAAACTTTGAGGGTTGATCTTCCAGTGATAAGTACCTTGTTGATTCTGGCAGGTCGATATCTGAAGTGTACCTTTTCTTTGCACCAGATTAAAGTAGATTGAGACATAGTTCTCTTTTCTTCAACGATCTTCTTGGCGTCTTCCCATAGCTGACATTGAACTTCGATTGGAGTTCTTTTCAGCTTGGGGTCTTTCACTGATTGTTGAGTAAGTTGGATGGCGAGTTCTCTGTCTTTTTCTTCAGCTTCCCTTCTTTCAGCGATTAACCTTTCAGCTCTTAGGTGATCCTTGTATTCCTTTTGTGAAAGTCTGAACTTTGGAGGAATAGAAGGAAGTTGATCACGCTTCAGGATGATTCGCTGATCTTCGAATCTCTTGATCATTGCATCTCTCTTTTTCTGATCCTCTTCACTTAGCTTTTGAGGAGCCAAGGAAGGTCTGTTTTTGTGAGAGAGCATCAGTTCTTCAGGTTCATCAGTCTCAGAGATCAAATCCAAGACTGGGATTATTTCTTCAGCGTTGGGAGCAGGCTTGACGATAAAGGAGTCATCATCATCATCGTCATCATCATCATTCTTTGGAGAAGAAGATGGTTCATCATCAGAGATGTCGATGACTTCTTCATCTTCAGCTTCAGATTCAGATTCTTCAGCAGCTTCTTCGAGTTGCTCCCCCTCAGATACAGAGGTAAGCTTCTCGGTTCCCTCAGGGTTTTCATCTCCCTGAGGTGCAGCAGTTTCTTCATTTGTCTTCTCTCCCTCTTCAGTAAGGGAAAGGTTTTCAGTCTTCTCCCCCTCGATAGATTCATCACGGGGAAGGTCTTCAGATTTCTTCTCCCCCCCTTCCTCATGATGAGTGGGGGAGGAATGCGATGACTCAGCAGTTGGTTCCCTGTCTTCTTGGCCAGGGATCCCAATATAGTTTTCAATCGCTGCTACTCTGTCTTCTAGGCCAGTAATAGCAGGACTGATCTTTAAAAGTTCAGCACGATCCGCCGTTGTAAAATGTGAAGGTGCAGGGGCAAGGGCGTTCATGTGATTCAGGATCTGCTGTACCATCGTCTTCACTGAACTTACGTCAGTCTTTACTGTATTCATGTCAGTCTTTACAGCAGACATATCTCCCTGAAGATTTCCATCCGATGTCTTCAGCGTTTTGAACTCGCTGGACATGGTTTGAACTGATGTTTTGAGAGAGGTTTAGTCTGTGTATATGTCAGCAAGAACTTTGGCAAAATCACCAAGAGTTGTATCAACCTTCTCCAAATCAGCTTTGGAGGCATTCTGTTCAACCACTGTTGTCAGCTTGTTGAGATACTCTCCAGCGTTTGTTATAGCTGAAGAGTTGTCTGAGAGAGTAATGGTGAGACCTGTCAGCTTTGTATCCAGGTTCTTCAGAGATGCGTTGATGTCTCCCAAATTAGGACCTGTAACAGATAAAAACTTATGAACAATGGAAAGGTCGGAAGTTTGGGGTTTAGTTATAGTGTATATGGGTTGGTGTATACCTGCAGGAGGGTCGACGAAGTCATCAAAACTTCTTCGACCTGAAAAATGTTCCATGTCGTCAGCGAGAGTGCGTGTACGCATGGACGTTTCTGTAGGTCCTGCATCCATTATTCCTTGAAAAATATCAGCTTTAGCATCTGGAAGAATGACGGTTGCTCCAGTGATCGTGGTGAAAACTGGATTAGAGTCCAATGGAATAGAGAGAGAAGCGAAGGTTGAGAATCATGGTTGGGTGCGAGGTTCAGCGTTGGATCCGCTGAGAATCACTTCTTCAGTCTGTAGAGAGACTAAAGGAGGTTGAGTAGATTCCAAGTTTATAACCTCAACGTTTAGAGACGCTGAAGCTGGGATGGAAAGGGTGGCTTGTTCAGCTGTGGCAGAGCGTACCACTGAACTTTCCTTCAGCTCTTCAAGATGAGCTGAGGAGTCTTCAGCAGGAGATTGCTGGGGTTGCTCCTTGGTTTTCTTAGTTCTTTTGGAACCAAGTTGGGTAGTAGAGTGTTTCCTTTTTCTTGAGGGAGAGGAGGTTTAAGTTGGGGTATCAGCGGTGGGTTTATCCGCTGAAGGAGCTGCAGAAGTAGAAGAAGGAGGATTGAGAAGAGTTAAGAGAGTAGAGAGACGTACCTCATTTTCCATTGGCTTGAAGTCGAGTACCTTAGGGCCAACCTGAGAGAGTTTCAGGTCTCCTACTTTCGGGTAGTTGTCCTTCAGGCCGGTTTTGAAGACGGCGCTGATGAATCTTGGGTATGGAACCCATGATGGTCGGTCAGCGGCGGAGTCTACTTTGAGCACTAGATCATCGTAGATTATCGATTCCCAGTCAACATGAAGACCTTTCAGCAATGCATATCCCATTGCTTGCTGAGGTTGAGCGGATTGATCAGAGGAGCCGGTCTTTGCAGTCATGCAGCTTATCAAGTGTGCGAAGATGAAGTTCATCTCGCTGGGAATTTTTGATTTCTTGATGAGGGTCAGCTTCTTCTCAAGCTTCTTGTCCCTTCCAGTTTCCCATACATAACCCATTGCATCAAAGAATGCAGTGATGGCTTCCCTATCAGGGAGAGAAACAAAGGGTTTTTCTTTTGTGGAGATGGGAAGGCTCGGTGCTTTTCGGATAATGGCAGGGGTGATTTTTATGGTGCCAAAATCATTATCACAGAGGATGCAATCGATTTTCTTTGAGGGGTCTTTGGACGATGGTAGCTGAGTGTGTCTGGCAGAATACCAGAACTGAGATAGCAGTAGCTGAGGAGCAGGGGGTGTTATGGTCAGGGCTGTAGAGAGGCAACAAGTTTTAAGGAATTTCACAGTATCATTTAGATGTGTGACTTGCTTTCGAGGAGGAAACTCGAAAAGCGCATAGAATTTGTTTGTTTTTGTCCAATCAAGTTCCTCAAGTGTGAACTTGACCTGAGGAGCCTTGGTGATTTCCAGTTCCTCAGCAGCAGTCGTGTTCTCAGTAGTAGGAATGTCAGTAGATGCCATTTATGTATTATCAGTTCAACCAAAGATATAACAAATAAGAATAATCTTAATGTGGAAAGATTTTCCAATAAGATGGTTCGGATTTTGTCCATTTCATTCAGACAAAAAATATGTTAATGAAGATTAGGGTTTTCTTGTTTTTGAAAAAGAAATGCAAACCCAATAAAAAATCTTGTTTTCCAGTTTCCTTTGAGGATTAGGATTCTGGAAAAACGTATGAAGAACAAGTTTAAGATATTTGCGATTAAACTTGAAGAACAACCATGAAAGGTTGTGTTCATAAAACCATGAAAGCAATGATTTCATTTTAAGAATGGTTTCTTTTGTTTGATCTTTTAAAAACAATGATAAGATCCAAAACAAGTTAAAACAGTAGATAATATAAGAATATTAACCTTGTGTTCTTAGTAGAAGATGAACAGTTCTTTAGGAGCGAAAACTCGAATGTTCAAGATGCAACAGTATTCTTGAGAAAACTTGAGTAATAAGTTGTTCGCGTAAAAGAAAAATATAAACCCTGTTGGTCCCGAAGGGCTATACAAGTTTGTAGAAGGGGGGGGGGGGTTGAATACAAACACAAATTTTACTTTTCTAAATTGTTTATTGATAAATCATTAACAATTTACAGCTTGTTGCGGAACAAGATTAAGGATAAACCTAAATCTAAACAAGTTGGAACACTAAGTTTCTTGCACTAAGAAAGAGAAGGAAATTACTAATAATAACCTATCTCAAGATAAGAAAGATGACTTGACCAGAGTAAGCAAGTGCTTCAAAAATGAAGCTGGAGTCCTTCTTATATACTGCATGCATTTAATGCATGGCAGTTTACACTTTACACGTGGCAACGGCTCATTGGTTGTATGTCATTGACCTTTGTTGACAACCTTAGTAGCCGCATGTTTGAACAGTGTAGTATCAGAGTGGTTGTACGATTTCAGACAATAAGGAGGTTCTTTTCTGACACATCGTATGGAGTCGTGCAAGGGTGGTTAAGACAAAAGTACTTTGTACGGAGGACTTCATGATCAGCTTTTCGTTGATTCAACGTTTTACCATTGTTTATCAGCGAATGATAAAGTTCAGCGATAGCTGAAGTCTTGTACTTGATACTTCACGTTGAGTGGACAAATCCGAGTCTTCGCTGATCCGCATCAGTTCATTAGGAGACTTGTCACTGGTTCTTAAGCTTGATCTTCGACTTCAGCGTAGAACCTATGTTGACGTGAAACTTGTCTTCAGAGATCATAAGTAAACAACTAACTTATCAGCGATCACCATAAGGACTGAACAGACTCAGAGCATTATGGTGAACAGTGTTCGTTGAATGTTTAATCTAAAGGGCGAGGGTTCCTATCAGCGGTACTGTAAGATCTTAGTACTTATCAGCGATAATGAAACTCTGATACATATTGTTTACTTACAATTTTCACTAAGTATATAAGAGAGGGTCATTATCAAATTACTGAGGGTTTGGATCAACAATCTCCCCCTATTTGATTATGACATAGCAACAGAGAAAATTGCTATTTAATGAAAACATAAGGATAAAAATAACTCATAAAATATTTGTCCCTTTTACTGTTTTCTGGGATCTTTTCTGTACTGATGGAGTAAAATACTTTCGCTGAAATCTTTCTTTAAACTTCGAATCAGATTACAAAAGGAAGTAGAAAGATTACAAGTACAAAAGAATAACTGATACAATAGAAGAATAAGGCGATCCTATCAGTTTATAAAGGTTCTTCCTTAATGAGAAGTTCATCAAGGGTCTTTGATGCGGGGATCATCCAGTCAGGGACTTTTACTCCTTGATTCTTTTTGTTCAGCGCTTCTTCAAAAATCAAAGGTTTAAGATGCCGTGCCTGAATGTCGTTTTTGAAGTCACACCAGTAGATGAGATCTTTCAGCTGTTCGATGGGAGTGATGGGAAGTTCAGAGATACGTTGAAAATGCTTTCGTCCATCCCAGTCAATAAAGAATATCCCGTAGGGTTTACTTATGACTTTCCCAGGGATGAAAGTCTCATCAGGAGGAAGAGATGTGTCAAGTGCAGAAAGGTCAGGTTCTCGACCAAGGACTTCAGCTAGAAAAAACCAATACCTGTTTCGTTCCGTATCTGAGGACCTGAGTCTGAAGATTAAGACTTTTTCTTTTCAGAGACCCTTCTTTTCTGACTTTCGAGAGGAGGGGGAGGAGGAATATCCACACAAGAAGAGACTAAGTCGATCTGTTTGTTTATCAGCTTTTCAACATGATCCTTGTACTTAGATTGAGACTTCTGGATGGCTAATCTGATCTCCAACCATTTAGAGAGACCGTACTTCGTGATGGCTTCAGCATAGAATTTTTCGTACTGTCCATTCTCTCTGAATATCTCGATTTCAGCGATTGAAACTTTGAGGGTTGATCTTCCAGCGATGAGTACCTTGTTGATTCTGGCAGTTCGATGTCTGAATTGTACCTTTTCTTTGCACTAGGTTAAAGTAGATTGAGACACAGTTCTCTTTTCTTCAACGATCTTCTTGGCGTCTTCCCATAGCTGACGTTGAACTTCGATTAGAGTTCTTTTCAGCTTGGGGTCTTTCACCGATTGTTGAGTAAGCTGGATGGCGAGTTCTCTGTCTTTTTCTCCAGCTTCCCTTCTTTCAGCGATTAGACGTTCAGCTCTGAGGTGATCCTTGTATTCCTTTTGTGAAATTCTGAACTGTGGAGGAATAGAAGGAAGTTGATCACGCTTCAGAATGATTCGCTGATCCTCGAACTTCTTTATTATCTCTTCTATTTTTCTCTGATCCTCTTCACTTGGTTTTTGAGGAACCAAGGAAGGTCTGTTTGTATGAGAGAGCATCTGTTCTTCAGGTTCATCAGTCTCAGAGATCAAATCCAAGACTGGGATTATTTCTTCAGCGTTGGGAGCTGGGATTATTGTTGGTGAAGTCGCAGCTGTAGGAACTTCAGCGATATCCTCAAACAGGGGAGAGGACTAGCTGAAACACAGCGATCGTACGAGTAAGAACTTGGGTAGAACAGAGATAGAGAAAGTATGTGGTTGTGTATAGAGGTTTATGGAGAGGAGAGCTGATAAGGTGTATAGATAGATAGAGGAGGGATGAGTGTAAGGAAGATTTAGTGTACCTGACAAACTGGCTTTGGAAGCGAGATCGTCAGATTGTCATTGTCTTCAGCGACACCTTTTCCTTTGCCCTTGTCAGCTTCAGACGTTGAAGGCTTTAATTTGGTCGGCTCCCCTGAAGGTTCGTTTATCACGATTCCTTTAAGAGCTTTAGTCCTCTGAGCAGGCTTGACGATAAAGGAGTCATCATCATCATCATTCTTTGGAGAAGAGGATGGTTCATCATCAGATAAGTCGATGGCTTCTTCAGATTCAGATTCTTCAGCTTCTTCTTCGAGTTGCTCCCCCTCAGATATAGAGGTAAGCTTCTCGGTTCCCTCAGGGTTTTCATATCCCTGAGGTCCAGCGGTTGTGTCTTCATTTGTCTTCTCACCATCATCAGTAAGGGTAAGGTCTTCAGTCTTCTCCCCCTTGATAGATTCATCATGGGGAAGGTGTTCAGATTTCTTCTCCCCCCTTCCTCATGATGAGTGGGGGAGGAATGAGATGACTCAACAGTTGGTTTTGGTTCCCTGTCTTCTTCGCCAGGGATCCCCATGTAATTTTCAATCTCTGCTACACTGTCTTCTAGGCCAGTAATAGCAGGAGTGATTTTCAAAAGTTCAGCACGATCCGCCGTAGTAAAGTGCGTTGGTGCAGGGGCAAGGGCGGTCATGTTGGTCAGAATCTGCTGCATCATTGTCTTCATTGAAGTCACGTCATTCTTCATTGAATTGACGTCAGTCTTCACAGAACTCATGTCAGTCTTTACTGAACTGACTTCAGTCTTTACTGAACTGACTTCAGTCTTTACAGCAGACATATCTCCTTCGAGTTTTCCAACCGATGTCTTCAGCGTTGTGACCTCGCTGGACATGGTTTGAACTGATGTTTTGATAGAGAGGTAGTCTGTGTAGATGTCAGCGAGAACTTTGGCAAAGTTGCTGAGAGTTTTATCAACCTTCTCCAAGTCAGCTTTGGAGGCTTTCTATTCAACCAATGTTGTCAGCTTTGTGAGATTCTCTCCAGCGTTTGTTACAGCTGAAGAGTTGTCGGAGAGAGTAGTGGTGAGACCTGTCAGCTTCGTCTCTAGGTTCTTCAGAGAGGTGTTGATGTCTCCCAAATTAGGACCTGTAACATATAAGTACTTGTGAACAGAGGAAAGCTCAGAAGTTTGGGGTTCAGTTACAGTGTATATGGGTTGGTGTATACCTGCAGGAGGATTGGTGAATTCATCAAAATCTCTGTGTCCTGAGAAGAGTTCCATGTCGTCAGCTAGGGTGCGTGTACGCATGGTCATCTCTGCAGGTCCTACATCCATCATTCCTTGAAGAGTATCAGCTTTAGCTTCTGGAGGAATGACAGGTGCTCCAGTGACAACTGGATTAGAGTCCAATTGAGTAGACGGAGAAGTGAAGGTTGAGAAAGTTGGTTGGGTGCGGTGTTCAGCGTTGGATCCACTGAGAATCACTTCTTTAGTCTGTAGAGAGACTGAAGGAGGTTGGGTAGATTCCAGGTTTATAACCTCAGCGTTTAGAGACGCTGAAGCTGGGATAGAATGGGTGGCTTGTTCAGCTGTGGCAAAGCGTACCACTGAACTTTCCTTCAGCTCTTCTAAATGAGATGAGGAGTCTTCAGCAAGAGATTGCTGGGGTTGCTCCTTGGTTTTCTTAGTTCTTTTGGAACTAAGTTGGGTAGAATAATGTTTCCTTTTATGAGAAGGAATGGATGTTGCAGCTTAGGTATCAGCGATGGGTTTGTCCGCTGAAGGAGCAGCAGAAGTCTAAGAAGTAGGGTTGAGAAGAGTTAAGAGTGTAGAAAGACGTACCTCGTTTTCCACTGGTTTGAAGTCGAGTACCTTAGGGCCAACCTGAGAGAGTTTCAGGTCACCCTCTTTTGGGTAGTTGTCCTTCAGGCCTGTTTGGAAGACGGCGCTGATGAATCTTGGATAAGGAACCCATGGAGATCGGTCAGCGGCAGAGTCTACTCTGAGTACCAGATCATCGTAGATTATCGACGCCCAGTCTATATGTAGACCTTTCAGCAATGCATATCCCATTGCTTGCTGAGGTTGAGCGGCTTGATCAGAGGAGCCGGTCTTTGCAGTCATGCAACTTATCAAATGTGCGAAGATGAAGTTCATCTCGCTGGGCATTTTTGACTTCTTGATGAGGGTCAGCTTCTTCTCAGGCTTCTTGTCCCTCCCAGTTTCCCAAACATAGCCCATTGCATCAAAGAATGCAGTGATGGCTTCCCTATCTGAGTGTTTCTTGTGGTCAGGGAGGGGAACAAAAGGTTTTTCTTTTGTGGCGAAGGGAAGGCTCAGGGCTTTGCGGATAATGGCAGGGGTGATCTTTATTGTGCCATAATCAGTATCACAGAGGATGCAGTCGATTGTCTTTGAGGAGTCTTTGGTTGATGGTAGCTGAGAGTGTCTGGCAGAATACCAGAACTGAGATAGTAGTAGCTGATGTGCAGGAGGTGTTATGGTCAGGGCTGTAGAGAGGCAACAGTTTTTCAAGAAATTCACAGCATCATTCAGATGTGTGACTTGCTTTCGAGGAGGAAACTCGAGAAGCGCATAGAGGTTATTTGACTTTGTCCAATCAAGTTCTTCAAGAGTGAACTTGACCTGAGGAGCCTTGATGATTTCCAATTCCTCAGCAGCAGCAGTGTTCTCAGCGGTGGTGTTCTTGGCAGTGGAAATGTCAGTAGATGCCATTTCTGTATTTTTAGTTCAACCAAAGATATAACAAATAAGAATAGTCTTAATGTGGAAAGATTTTCCAATAAGATGGTTCGAATTTTGTCCATTTCATTCAGACAAAAAATGTCTTAATGAAGATTAGGGTTTTTCTTGTTTTTGAAAAATGAAATGCAAACCCAATAAAAATCTTGTTTTCCATTTTCCTTTGAGGATTAGGATTCTGGAAACGAATGTGTGAAGAACAAGTTTAAGATTTTGCGTTTAAACTTGAAGAACAACCATGAAAGGTTGTGTTCATAAAACCATGAAATAAATGATTTTATTTGAAAAAGTTCTTTTGTTTGATCTTGTAAAAACAAAGAGAAGATCATTAACAAGTTTTAAGAAACAGGTAAATAGCAGAAATATTAACCTGGTTCGTTGAAGAAGAAGAAGTTCTTGAAAACTTGAGAGCACAAATGCAACAGTAATTTTCTTTTTCTTGTTTGGAGGAGAAGTTTTTCGCGTAAAAGAAAAATATAAACCCACAAAGTGTTTATATAGTGAGATTAGAGAGAGAGAAAAACTCGAGCGGGAAAGTTTTTCATCATGACACGGACACGTGTTTGCATTTGATTGGAAGGTAAATGAAACGTGCAAACGTGTGTCATAAAAAGAACGTGTCGGGGCTTATCCGTTGTAATGACGTCACAACCATCCTTTCATATTCTAGGATGTCTCTGAGGTTTTCAAAACTCATGGACACTTTTGAAAACATGAAGCACTGAATAGAAATATCAGTGTTGGTTTTAGAAATTTCAAAGTATCGCTGATTAAGGAAGAGATATTCAGTGATGCAATTTATTTTGAAATGTTGCATTCACATGCGATTGTCAGTGAGAGAAAAACATACCTTGATATCAGCGAATCAAGTTTATTCAGAGAGAAAATGATAGAATGTGTTATACAAGTTGATTTTATCTTATCGCTGATCAAATGTGAACCGCTGAAGATTTTACTCTTCAAAGTTCAGCATTCCAAGCTCGCTGATGAGAAAGTTGAATCTTGTCTCATCAAGAGGTTTGGTGAACAGATCAGCTAACTGATAATAAGTTGGGATAAAGTGAAGTTCTATATCACCATTCATCACATGATCTCTGATAAAATGATACCTGATTTCGATGTGTTTTGTCTTTGAGTGAAGCACTGGATTGTTGGCTATAGCGATGGCACTTGTGCTATTACAATAGATTGGAATATTTGAGAGTTGTAGGTCATAGTCCAGTAGTTGATTTCTCATCCACAAGACTAGAGAACAATAGCTTCCAGCGGCTACATACTCAGCTTCAGTTGTGGAGGTGGACACTGAGTTTTGCTTTTTACTTGTCCAACTCACCAGCTTACCACCCAGGAGTTGACAGCCTCCTGTGGTGCTTTTCCTATCCAATTTGCAACCTGCAAAATCACTATCTGAATAGGCGATTAAATCAAACCCTGAGTCTTTGGGATACCAAAGACCTAGGTTCGCAGTACCCTTAAGATATCGAAAAATTCGCTTTACAGCGGTCATATGAGATATCTTAGGTTCAACTTGATATCGTGCACACAAACAGGTTGCATACATAATATCGGGTCGTCTAGCTGTAAGATACAAGAGAGAGCCGATCATCCCACGGTACAGCGTGACATTAACAGGAATACCATTTGTATCCTTGTCTAGTGTCAGCGGTGGTGCCATAGGGGTTTTCATAGCTGAACTCTGAGTTAAGTCGAATTTCTTCAGCATATCTTTAACATTCTTTCCCTGGTTAATGAAAGTTCCTTTTTCATTTTGCTTTATCTGAAGACCAAGGAAATATGTTAGCTCACCCATCATGCTCATTTTATACTCTTCTTTCATTCTATCAGGGAAACGAGTACAAAGGTCAGGGTTAGTAGAGCCAAATATAATGTCATCAACATATATTTGATCAAGAATAATATAACCTTTTACTTTCCTGAAAAATAGAGTCTTGTCGATTTTACCACGCTCAAATTTTTCAATATGGATATAAGTAGATAGAGTGTCATACCATGCACGTGGAGCTTGCTTTAAGCCATAAAGTGCCTTATCCAGTTTATAAACATAACCTGGACGCTTAGGATCTGAGAATCCTGGAGGTTGTTCCACATAGAATTCTTCATTCAGTTTTCCATTTAGGAACGCTGACTTAACATCCATCTGATATACTTTGAATTCTTTGTGTACATCGTATGCTAAGAATAGACGAATAGATTCTAGTCTTGCTACTAGAGCAAATGTTTCGTCGTAATCTATGCCTTCCTCTTGTCTGTATCCCTGAGCAACAAGACGAGCCTTGTTGCGGGTTACAGTTCCATGTTCGTCCAACTTGTTTTGATAGACCCATTTAGTGCCTATCACTGTCTTGTCAGTTGGTCTTCGAACAAGTTTCCAAACTTTGTTTCTTTCGAATTCAGTCAGCTCTTCTTGCATGGCGCTGACCCAGTTTGGATCTTTGAGGGCATCATCTACTTTCTTTGGTTCAATCAGAGAAATAAAGTTAACAAATAAACAAATATTACCTGCACTTCGTCGAGTCTGAACACCAGCGTTTGGATCACCAAGAATTTGATCAATTGGGTGATTTACAGTCCATCGTTGAGCCGGAGTGTGAGACGCTGACTCAACCTGAACTGGAGGAGCTGAAGATGAGGCTTCAGTAACTTCTGGAGTATCAGCTAAGAGAGGAATGGGTGCAGTTGTCATTTCATTCACTGATTGCTGAGAAGAAGATGGAATATCTGAGACATTTGGTTCAGAAGCATGTATAGTGTTTAAAGGAACAGCTTAGACCCATGATGTTTCAGCTTCACTATTCTGCATATTTGGAATGATAGTAGGACTATCATCTTCAACTGTATGAGTATGAGGAGTGGGAATATCTTCTGAATCACCAAGATGAGAAAACATCCATTGATTCAGTTCTTCAGTATCAGTGGACGGTTTAGAGTTCGCTGAACGGGATTCGTCAAACGTGACGTGAATAGTTTCTTCTACAGTTTGTCTTCTTCGATTCAAGACTCTGAAGGCTTTGGAGATTGAAGAATATCCAAGAAAGATTCCATCATCAGCCTTAGGATCAAACTTTCCAAGGGCATCTCTGTTGTTCAGGATGAAACACTGACATCCAAAGATGTGAAGAAAGCCGATTAAAGGCTTTCTCCCATGAAAAAGTTCATAGGCTATTTTATTGAATCTTTTGACTATCAGCGACCTGTTTTGCGTAAAACAAGCAGTGTTGACAGATTCTGCCCAAAACTGAGTAGGCAGGTGAGAATCGCTGAGCATTGAACGTGCAGCTTCAATAATTGTTCTATTTCTTCTTTCAGCGACTCCATTTTGTTGCGGTGTTCTCACTGATGAAAAGTTGTGACAAATACCCTTACTCTCAAAGAAGTAATCAAGAGAACTGTTTTTGAATTCAGTCCCATGATCACTCCTTATTGAGCGAACGGTCAAGTTGTTCAGGGTTTCCATCTTCCGAACAAAGGTGATGAGTTCTTCAGGGGTGTCACTCTTAGAACGGAGAAACATAACCCATGTATAGCGAGAGAATTCATCAACTATGACCAGTGTATATTTCTTTCCAGCGATGGATTGTTTGTTAACAGGGCCAAACAAATCCATATGGAGAAGTTGTAGAGGAGATGACACTGAGGAGACTTGCTTTGGTCTGCTTGCCTTTTTCACACGCTGAACATAAGGACTCTTTGGCGTATGAGTGTTGAGGTAGACCAGTGACTAACTCTTTTGTAGAAAGAGTGTTCAGTGTCTTGAAGTTTAGATGAGAGAGCCTCTTATCCCATAGCCAGTTGACATCAGATGAGGCTTTTGAGAAGAAACAGGAGTTCTCAGTGGTTGTTGAGTCCATGTTTATTACATAAACATTTTCCAAACGATAACCGCTGAGAGCTATCTTCTCCTTTTTGTCAGCGACAAAGCAGGATTCCTAGGTAAAGATTACCTTGTTATCCATGTCACAAAGCTGACTGATGCTTAGAAGATTATGATTCAGCCCTTCAACATATGCGACTCTTCTGAAGGTTGTTGTACCATTAGATAGTACACCAAACCCTCGGGTATGTCCTTTTCCATTTCCACCGAAAGTCACAGAGGGACCATTCTCTTCCTTGTATTTAGCGAGCAGGCTTTTCTTTCCAGTCATGTGTCTAGAGCATCCGCTATCGAGATACCAGATACCCTTCTTAACCTACATTACAAAGGAAGATTAGTTTTTCTTGGGTACCCACTTAACCATGTGTACACGTTTGTCAGTGGAGGTAGTTGGAATGGAAGGTTCAGCAGTCTTCGCAGCATTTGAAGATTCAGCTTTGTCAGTCTTCACTTTGGTTAATTTCTTAACCTCAGTGGTCTTCTTTGCCTTGGGGGAAGTGATCTTCACCTTAGCTATCTTTTCAGCTTTGGTGGCTGTGGGGCACTTACTAGCAATATGATCGGTAAGTCCACAGTAATAACATTTCCTATAACTAAAAATAGTTCTAGGACCATTTGAATGCTGAGCTTTTGATTTTGAATTAGAAGGACCAGCACCAAATAAGCTATTGGTTTTTGAAATGGGAGGAACATTTAGTTCTTCGGATTTCTTACCAAAGACATCCACTCTGATTCTAGGAGTAGATCGCTGAATACATCCACGCTGAGTAGATCCAGAGATCTGATTCGTTGATCCAGAGGGATAGGTCACTGAAGCTTTAGAAGCATTCAGCTTAGGTATACAGATACCCTTCTGAGGATTTTGGTTAAAAGCAATTCCTTTACCTTTATACTTAAAGACAGAGGTAGGTTTTGGATAAACCATTTTCTCTTTACCTTTTGAAGAGGTAGAAATTTCCTCAGGGATAGGCGGATTAGAAGAGGAACTCTGAGAGGATGAAGTATCAGCGACTGAGGATACGAAAGTTCCAAATAAGAGCATGGAACGATTAGTGGTTGGTTCTAGAGTATCAGCTTTGTAACCAAGACCACGTTTATCACTCAGGGGAATCTGAGACTTAATTGTCTCAGTGATATTTGTTGAGGAATTATACCATCCATCAACAGTAGCTTTTTCAGCTTTTAATGCAGCGATAGCTTCTTCGCGCTCGATTTTGACTAGCTGATTTAGGTGAACTTGATCTTTAAAATATTCTTCAATTTTAGAAAGGTTTGCTATTTGAAGGTGACAGTTTTTAAGCTGTTCAGCGAGATCAAGGTTTTGATTTTCAACTATTGTTTTGCCATTCATGGCTTCATATAAACTTCTAGTCAAGAGATCGATTTTACGAAGACTATCAGCTTCATCAATATTTGCAATATTGGTAAAGAAAGAAGGTGATACCTGAGTAGCAGAGGTTGAAGTAGAGGGAATGTCAGAATTTTCTTCCTCATCTTCAAGTTTGGCCATAAGACAGAGATTGGCTTCATCATCTTCAGAGTCAGATGTTTCTTCCTCATCAGAGTCAGCCCAATCGTAGTCAGCCATCAGACTTTTGCCTTTCTTCTTAAAGCTTTTCAGCTTCGCATACCTTTCTTTCAGCTTGGCGTATTTTTCATATCTAAACCTGAGGTTAGAGGATTTCTTGGGAAACGCTGAGTTTCTCGAAACTTTCTTTGACCTGCACTCGTTAGTGAAATGTCCTATATTTTCACAGTTGAAACAAGTAGCAGTAGCCTTATCAACAGGAGTTGATGATCTTGGCTTGTCAGTAATGGAAAGAGGTTTATTCTTTCTGAACATTTTCTTTTTGGCGAATCTCCTGATCTTTTTAGTGAGGAGAGCCAAAGATTCATCATCATCTGAAGAGTCAGAATCTGATGACCTTTCAGAGTTACTCTCCAACTCAGTGATAGTGACCGAGGGTCGCTGAGTGGAAGGTTCCTCTGAGATTAAAGCAACAGGGGTTCTTTTGGAATCTTTTACAAGATTCTTCTTAAGATGACTCAATTGCTCATGATTCAGCATCGTGCCATATAAGGTAGAAAGGGTCATTGATTTTAGATCCTTTGACAGCTTGAGACACATTGAATAGTTGTCCTAGCTTTCAGGTAAACATTCTAAAAACTTTGTCAGCACTTCAAAGTTAGAATATTCCTTACCAACATTTTTCAGATCTATTATTAAACAGTTAAAACGTTGGTGTACTTCAGAGAGAGTTTCATTCTTACCACAAATGAAACTTTCGTACTGTCTTACCAGGTTGATCTTTCGAGAGTCCTGGACTTCAGAAGTACCTTCACACTGAACACAGATTGTGTCCCACATAGCTTTTGAGGTTTTCAGGTTCATGACGGAATGGTAGACTTCGTCAGGAAGAGCCATGGAGAGTACGGATCTGGCTTTGGTGTCGATAGCCACTTTCTTCTTATCTTCATCAGTCCACATATGAATTTCTTTAGGAATCAGCCTTTCTGGAATAGAAGGTCTATTCTCAGCGGCTGGAACTGCAGCATCAATTCTTACAGGAATATATGGGCCGTTTTCAAGATAATAAGGCATAGTAGGGTCTACACCTTCTAATAAGAGAATCATCCTATTTTTCCATAGATTAAAATTATCTCTGGAGAATCTAGGGGGTTTTGCAAGAGAACCATTGTCAATATAGTTAGTGTTTGTGTTGGTAGCGATTTTAAGAAATAGCTAGGAAGAGAAATCTTAGTATAGATCAGATCTTGTTTATGAGATTAAACAAATCTGCTCTGATACCACTTGTTGGTCCCGAAGGGCTATACAAGTTTGTAGAAGGGGGGGGGGGGGGGTTGAATACAAACACACAGATTTTACTTTTCTAAATTGTGTATTGATAAATCATTAACAATTTATAGCTTGTTGCGGAACAAGATTAAGGATAAACCTAAATCTAAACAAGTTGGAACACTAAGTTTCTTGCACTAAGAAAGAGAAGGAAATTACTAATAATAACCTATCTCAAGATAAGAAAGATGACTTGACCAGAGTTAGCAAGTGCTTCAAAAATGATACTGGAGTCCTTCTTATATACTGCATGCATTTAATGCATGGCAGTTTATACTTTACACGTGGCAGCAGCTCATTGGTTGTATGTCATTGACCTTTGTAGACAACCTTAGTAGCCGCATGTTTGAACAGTGTAGTATCAGAGTGGTTGTACGATTTCAGACAATAAGGAGGTTCTTTTTGGACATATCGTACGGAGTCGTGCAAGGGTGGTTAAGACAAACGTACTTTGTACAGAGGACTTCATGATCAGCTTTCGTTGATTCAGCGCTTTATCATTCTATATCAGTGAATGACAAAGTTCAGCGATAGCTGAAGTCTTGTACTTGATACTTCACGTTGAGTGGACAAATCTGAGTCTTCGCTGATCCGCATCAGTTCATTAGGAGACTTGTCGCTGGTTCTTGAGCTTGATCTTCGACTTCAGCGAAGAACCTATGTTGACGTGAAACTTGTCTTCAGGGATCATAAGTAAACAACTAACTTATCAGCGATCACCATAAGGACTGAACAGGCTCAGAGCATTATGGTGAACGGTGTTCGCTGAATGTTTAATCTAAACAGTGAGAGTTCCTATCAGCGGTACTGTAAGGTCTTAGTACTTATTAGCGATAGTGAAACTCTGATACATATTGTTTACTTACAATTTTCACTAAGTATTTAAGAGAGGGTCATTATCAAATCACTGAGGGTTTGGATCAACACTGGAATTACACAAGAAAAGAAAGTACGTAAAAAGGAAAGCCAAACAGTCTGTATGTATTATTGTTTATGTTATATACTACTTATCTAACCTTGAAGGCGTATGTAAATCCACCAAGAGCCATCTTCGCATGTATGTCGGCGCGTCTGGCGATGGCTCGGTGCATCTGTCTGTAGGTATATGTCCAGATGTGGCTACCCCACGGATACGTGCTAAACAAACGCAAATCCTGGACGGCCATAAGGACCGTCTCGGAAGCATACTGGCTCCACTCACGGCCCATGAAGCCCATCTCCACCGTCACCACCAAGCATACACGGACAACATCCTCGTCGCTAAGGGCAGAAAGACGGACACCATCTTTCATCGTGTCCACAACTGTCCTCAGCCTCAAACGAGATGGTGGCACGTCAGGCCAAACCCTACTAACCCAAGTAATGTGTGATAACGGAGGAAGGGGGGTTCGTCTCCAAAAAGTAGTCCTATAATAAGACAGAACTCGTGACGGCCAAACCGCATATCATGACCAAAGACATCAAAATAAATCTCCTCCTCATCACCATTGTCGACCTCGACCTCCAGCTGTAGAAACATGTGGACTAGCATGGGAAGACGATGTTTCTACTAAAAACGACCCTTAATTGAAAAAAACACTTGATAACCATGAGGGTGTTCCACCTCCACCTCATGATCAATTTTATTAAGGATTTGTTCTAATTAACCTTTTTATGGACTTATAACGATTGTTAAAAGAATATATATTACAAAGTTATTTTGTTCATATTAATTGCAATTTGAATTCAATCATATAGTCATGTGAGTATCCATTTATATTAATTGCAATTTGAAGCAATAACCAGCAGCATTGCCGATTCGAATAGGATGAAAGACAACACAAAAGGTCATTCTCCAAACCATAAGTAAAATCAAAAGATCAAGGCACCACAGACTTCAATCGGCTTAGAAGTTCATCAAGATTCAAGAACGCATACTCATGTGTTGTCTTTTCAGAATTCCACCAATGCCCGGTGTTGAACACGATCACATCGGCGCCTTTTTATTTCCCAGAGCTCCAATCCATCTTATTAAGTTTCAAAGGGGTTTAAACCTGTTGGTCGCCGGCTCTGCAAAACCAGATATGGAGCTCAATAAATGCAATTGGCGAATTTAAACACCAAGAAACCTTTGTGTTTCGTGATCGATCTACAATTGCACGCTTACTAACAGACTCACCGATCTCTTTTGGGATGCGGTTATATTCAAGTAAAAGCAAGATTTCTGATTCATTTACCTACAAGATACATGAATAGGTGTCTTAAGCAAATAGAAGCCAACATAAGTAGTTTTGTAATAATACCTTTACTATGAAAGCAATTGAAGAAATTAGCGTTGATCATACAAATTAAGGGTCGTTTTTAGTAGAAACATCGTCTTCCCATCATCTCTCACGTTGCCATACACCACCGTCTCCATCGAGTCGCCCTATTCCAGACCGTCGCACCAGTCTCAATCTCGTTGCTCTACACCGCCGTCTCAATCTCGTCGCCCTATTCCAGACCGTCGCACCGGTCTCAATCCCGCCATGTGGTTTGATTTTAGGTTCAGTTCATTATTCATGAGTGTGGGAGTGTATCAATCACAATCGATTCCGTCATGCAAATATCATTGTATCTGATCATAGTTTTTACATTTTTCCTCTTTTCGTACTACAGTTTGCTGGTTTTGGTTACAACTTTTCCATTTTTGCACAGAAACATCCAAGCCATATGGGTATTGGAAGAGCAAAAGAGGGCTAATCTTCTTTCTATTCTTTGATTAAGCATCTACCAATACCCATATTTTGATTCAAAAAGTCTACGCATGGAAATGGTATGCCAGCTTTGTCGGGCGACTTTGAACATCTCCAAACCCCGTCAAGCCGCCAAAGAGTTGTGGATGGTTCCATATAGCAGTGTCAAGATTCCTTTGTACATGTCACAATACATAATTGTTTATCCTCTCCCAACACATAGACTAGTTTGATTAGCAAAAAATGTATAATTTCTTTATCGATTTCTCGGTTTCCAAGCAATGTAACATCAATCGATTATAATGGATTTCTCGACGGTCTCTTCCGCCCGTGGGTTTTTCCGTTTCGGGTTTTTCATAGGTGTCGTTTTTCTATCTTTTATTATTTCTGCTAAGTTACATAATTGTTTGTGGTTGCTTATTTTTCCGTTGAGAATTCGACTTTATCCTTTTCCACATTACAAACTACGTTTAAGTTTATTATGGGTTTTGAACGATTTTGATTAAGTTTCTATTCGATTTTTTGGGTTGAATCAAATATGGTGTGGTTAATATTTGCAACAACCTTTTTATGCTGATACATTGATATTTGTTAGGGATGTGCCCCAAATGTTGAAGGTGCAACACTATCTTTGCTTTTCCCTTTGATCGCATGTTCACTGTTTTTATGGATATTTGCATCTTGTTATAATCTGGTTGTGCTATTGAAAACCAAAGGCACAAACTACCGACCCAAAGCAAAACAATTATATCGAAAAAGGGCTAATCCGCCCAGCGCAAGCAAACGAACCAAACCACACCACCCTAGCTTAATGGACGACTTAATTAACCAGGCGGGGATCTGTTCAGCAGATGTCCACTAATCCCAAGCCATACAGCCACCAAAACAGCACTGCTGTCCACGTTAAGCCCAAACCAAGCAGCACCAAACAGCATCCCTTCTGTCCACGTTAAGCCCACCTCGAGGCTTGCCAGCGGTAAACCTACACTAGATGGTACAAAACAGAAGCCGAAAATGGCCATTTAGAGACCAAAACAGGCTGCACAAACAACCCCTGTCGACTGAATAAGCTGCCGAGCAGCAGCATGTCTGCATGGACACAACCCCTAACAAAATAAGTTTTTGAACAGCAGCAGGTCTGCAGGTATACAGCCCCTGTCGATCTGAGTAATCTTTCGAACATCTGCCGGTCTGCAAGAAACCTTCTCCTGTTCGTTTTGCCCACTGTGGGGTTTAAGTCATACCTGCTGGATCGGTAAGCCAACGCACCCACTCTAGTTTTCTGTTGTTATGCCTTCTCGTCACCCACTCGAAACGTTTCCTTTGAAATTCAAACAAGAGGTCCGCCAAGCTTCATTTTATAAATTGTATTTTTTTTCCCGTTCAAAAAATGTATAAGGACTTAATAGTTTAAAATATGTTACTTTGTTTGGTTTTTTCGTATTTTTTTTTAACTATTTTTAACACATTAACCAATTTTATAAGTCACAAGGATGTATGTAACAAGTTTTAGAAGGTCCAATGGTTTATTTAAATGGTTCTAAAAAGTGCAATGCTTTATTTGTTCCAAAAAATTATCCAAGGACTTAATCATTCCTACTGTTAAAGTCCATTGGGTTTTATTGAACTTTTCTCTATAAAAAAACACTAACGTTTATTTTATAAAACTCACTCTAACATTTAATTTTAAAAAAAAAACACTCTCTTTTTATAACCAAAAAAACACTAACATACTTTTTGTATAAAAAAAAATTAACATTTATTTCTATAAATAACACCAACTTTTTTAAAAAAACACTAACTTATTTTTTATAAACTCACTCTAACATTTATTTATAAAAAACACCCTTTTTTATAACAAAAAAAACAACAAAGTTTACATATTATATATTTCAAAATTTTAAGATAACAACAAAGTTTAAACAACAGCATTCAAACAACAAAGTTCAACAACAAAGTTCAAACAACAAAGTTTACATATCATATATTTTACCAACAAAGTTTACATATCATATATTTTGAAAATTTAAGATAACAACAACAAACTACAAAAAGTTAAGAAAAATGACTTACAACATCCCTAACACGTGACATCTTCAAACCGAGCGCGTAATCGACACGAGAAGCTGAGAGAGTTTGGAGAGAGTTCGGAGAGATTATTTAAAAATGGTATGGTGGCCGGATATTGGTCCCCCACCCTCTCTCTTTATAGCCGACATTGGAGGGTGGGGGTTGGGAAACACTTATAAAAAATTACGGTTTCAACACCAGCCATACACGTGGCAGCTAAATCCCGCGATCGCGGGAAATATCGCGGGACCACGGGTCATTTTGTAGTCGCGGGGTATCTTGAGGGACCATAATGGGACAAATGGCCAAAGATGGTGCCACGTCGTGCCACGTCGTTGTGGGTCCCGCGATCACGGGTCCCACCGCGGGAAAAATGGGTATTTCGGCAAATTCGACGAGAAAATGTGTATTTTGGCAAGTCAAAGTCAAACTTTGGGTATTTTAATTAAATTCCCTATATATATTGATTCTATAACAGGATGACAGAATGATAGTTGGGTACGTTATATATAACATGGTAGAACTAGAATGTATTAAGATATACTTTTCCCTCTTTTATGACATGAGTGATGTCTCCGGGCCCCTTGCTAAATATATACTGAAAGAATGCATGCACGTTTAGATAAAGAGAATGACACATTCAATGTATCGTGTTCAATCTGGACATTAAGGACAAAAGAATTAAATGTGAAAATAAAATTGAGTACAAACCGATAATTTTTTGTATCACCGATTCTCGTCATTTGGGTGACGGTGATGTATTGCTAGATACAACTCATCGTTTATAAATATAAATACAAGATTTATATTTATTACTAACATGTCGAGAACATATTGGGTCACATGCTTTGAACATATATCACTGTTATTGGATACCATCTACTTCTATAAATTTGGTTTTTGTATCTTGTTTGGACATGAAATGTTTTACATTTAGAATTGGGAAAAAATGTTTTTCATTCTATATTGGTAATATATATTATGGTGATGCAAGTATGATTAATGGTCTTTATGTTCTTAATATGGATAATCTGGTTTATAACATAGATAAAAGGAAGGTCAAATCGAATACTTCGAACTTAACTTATCTCTGGCAAATTTGTCTCGGGCATATAAACGAAACTCGCATTTCCGAAGGCTATATAGATGGAGAAGTGGACAAATTAGATTTTGAATCATATGAGACATACAAAGCTTGTTTAATTGGAAAGATGAAAAATACTCAGTTGGACAACATGAGAGAGCAAGTGATGTATTCAGAATCGTATATAGTGATGTATGTGGTCTGATGAATATACAAGCTAGAGGTTGTTATAGATACTTCATTACATTTAATGATGATCTCAACAGGTTCAACTATGTATATTTAATTTGGTAGAAGTCTCAAAGTCCTTTGAAATGTTCAGTGAATTTCAAAATGAAGTATAAAACCAACTCGGAAAGAGTATTTAAATTCTATGATCTGATCGATATGGTGAAAAGTTAGACCATGCTTTTCTTGATCATCTTAGAAATTCTTGTATTATATCACAACTCACTCCACCCAGAACACCATAGTGGAATGGTGTGTCCGAAAGGAGGAATCGTACACTGTTGGACATGATACATTTATTATGAGTCAAGATGACCTTTAGACATAATTTTGGGGATATTCTCTAAAGACAACGACTTTCACACTAAACCATGTTCTATCAAAATCTGTTGGAAACACACCATATGAGATATGGACTGGAAAGTGTCCCAAATTATCTTTTACAAAGATTTGGGGTTGTGAGGTTTACGTACACCGCCTAATCACAACTAAATTATAACCAAAATTTGATAAGTGTATATTTGTAGGTGAATATTTATAGGATATCCCAAAGAAACTATGGGATACTAGTTCTATCATCCTCATGAGAATAAAGTGTTTGTTGGGCGTACTAGTGTCTTCATGGAAAAAGAATTTGTTTCTAATGGTATCATTGGAGGAATGTATAACTTTAAGTTGTTCAAGACCAAAATATGTCAACACAGATAGAAGTAGTCCAGATATTTCATTTGTAAAATATTGAAAATATTACACGTCTACATGACTAGAGGTGCCTCTAATGGAAAGCCAAGTTGAACTAGAGACTGCTCTAGAATGAAGACAAACCAGAGGACGCTTAACCAGAAGATGATCCAATGAACCAGTGCCCTCCAGGCCCCATCTGGTTCAACCTCTGTTTTCAACCAAGCCCAATTCTCTTGAGTGTGATTCTCCAATCCAAGCCTGACAGCTCACTACTAGAAGCGGTTATTACACTTTACACATGGAGCTCATCCATTAGTCAGTGTGTTGACTTTAGAAGATTTGGGCTATAAACAAGAGATCCGCTTGTTGCACAATGTAACTTTCATGCACTTTTATATCTTTCACTTTTTGAGAGAATATTGCGTAACAACTTAGAGAGAGAATTCTAGAGAGATTTTACACATACTACTATGTGTGTTCTTCGTGTTCATTAAGTTGTATTTCTAGAACTCAATCAATACATATGGTGATGGTGCTTTTCCAAACCTGGGTATGTTTTCCTTCTCATTTTCTACTGTTTATAGTCTACCTTATTTAATTACTTACTGCTTTCGCTCATATCTTTAAAGCATTAATCAAAACAAAAGAGAATCTGGGTTCCTACAAAACCTCCTCGATTCAGTAGAGATAATTTCAATCTCTGGAAGAATATGCTTTTTCTAGAAGGTGTAGATCCCACTATGCCTTTCTACGTAGAAAATGAAACCTATATTCCTTCTAACCTATCCTACGCTGTTCCTGCCACTGCTCCTACGCCAGCCATACCTAAAAGAGAGATCTTAAAAGAGGTCTCTAGATGGACTCATGAAGACAAGAAGAAGGTGGCCATTGATACCAAAGCTAGATCAATAATATTTATGGCTCTACTTGATGAGGATTATCAGTTTGTTATGAACATCAAAACTTCTAAAGCCACGCGAGACACAATATGTGTTCAATATGAAGGTACATCTGAAATATAAGAATCCAGAAAGATAAATCTGGTAAGACAATATGAAAGCTTCATTTGTGGTTAGAATGAATCTTTATCTGAGGTACACCAACGTTTTAACTATTTATTAATTGATTTAAGAATTGTTGGTAGGACCTACTCTAATTCTGAGACCCTAGAAAAATTCTTGGAATGTCTTCATGAAAGTTGGGACAGTTATACCATGTGTCTTAAACTCTCAAAGGATCTCAAAGATATATCCTTAAGCACTATTTATGGCATTTTACTTAATCATGAGCAATCATGCCAGCTTAAGAAGAATCTTGTAAAAGATTCAAAAGATTCTAAAAGCACACCTGTTGCTTTACTCTCCTCAGAGATGATGTCCTCTCAGCGATCCTCCGTTACTATCACTGAGATGGAATCCAACTCTGATGATTCATCAGGATCTGATATGTCAGATGTTGATGAATCATTGGCACTCTTGACAAACTCCTTCAGAAGATTTGCAAGAAAGAGTAACTTCAAAAGAAACAAACCTCTTGCTATTACTGACAATCCAAAATCAACTCATATTGATAAGGCTACTGCTACTTGCTATAACTGTGAAAAGAAAGGACACTTTTCTAGTGAATGGAGGTCAAAGAAAGTCTTCAAACCTTCTTCATCCGTAAAAAAATATTCAACCTCTAAATCCAGAGATGACAAATACCTTAAAACTGAAAGAATAATATCTGAAGTTGAAAAACTTCAAGAAGAAAGGTAAAGGTCTAATCGCTGAAGAACATGATTGGGTTGATTCTGATAAAGAATCAGATTCTGATGAAGAAGACGAGGCCAACCTCTGTCTAATGGCTGGTATCCAAGAAGTGGAGGAAGAAACCGTTGTTGTTTCCTCTACCTCTTCCACTTCTCAGGTATCTATCTCCTCTAACCCAGCTATCATTGACGCTGATAGACTTCGTGCTATCGATTCACTGACAGCTGATCTATATAATGCCCTGAATGGCAAAGCACAAGTTGAACAACAAAATCTTGATTTGGCTGAACAACTTGAAAAATGTAAATTAAAGATCCAAGAACTCTCTAATATAGAAGAGAGTTTAAAAGACCAGGTTTATGTAAATCAACTAATCAGCATTGAACGCGAACAAGCTATCGGTGAATTGAAAGCTGAGAAAGCTACTGTTGAAGGATTGTGTAAATCCTCAGCAAAGATCAATGAGATAATCGGTGCTCAGATGCCTGTCAATGACAAAAGTGGTCTTGGTTTTTGTGCTGACAAAGAAGAACCAAGCAAAGATCGTTCCATGCTTAAGTTTGGAATGTTCGTTTCTTCCATCCCTGACACCTCATCATCTCAGTGCTCTTCTTCTAATCCTAACACTGAGAAATCCCCTATGAGTCTCAAACTCAAGGATAAAGGAAAATCTATTTTTCTAAATCCTCAAAAAGATACCAAAGTGCCAAAGTTGAAGAAGACTAAATCTAAACCTTCAACTAATCAACCTTCTACTTCAAAAGCTAAGATCCCCGAACATGTTCAGCGATCGACCCCTAGAATAAAGGTTGATTTAAAGGCTAAGAAATCAGAAGAACCTAAGGTTCCTCCGATATCTGATGCAAAAGGCATTCTTGGTAAGGGCCCTGCTCATTTAAAACTTTCAAATAATTTTGCATATGGTCCTAAAGCTACTTTCAGCTATAGGAAATGCTATCACTATGGACTTAATGATCATATTGCTAGTAAGTGCCCCACAACCACCAAAGCTGAGAAATCAGCTAAGGTGAAGATGACTGCCTCCAAGGCAAAGAAGATCACCAAAGTTGACAAGGTGAAAAATGTCACTAAGGTTAAGAAATTAACCAAAGTGAAGGTGATCACTTATGCTGAATCATCAAGTGTCGTGAAGATCGCTGATCCTTCCACTTCCTCTTCCACTGACAAATATGGACCCATAGTAAAGTGGGTACCAATTCAAACTTAATCTTCCTTATGATTGCAGGTCTCGAAGGGTATCTGGTATCTTGATAGTGGATGCTCTCGACACATGAATGGAGAAAAGAACCTGCTATCTGAATACAAGGAAGAGAAAGGTCCCTCAGTGACCTTTGGTGGAATAGGAAAAAGCAATACAAGAGGGTTTGGTGTACTTTCAAATGGTACAACTACCTTTAGAAGATTCGCTTACGTAGAAGGACTGAAGCACAATCTTCTTAGCATCAGTCAGCTATGTGATAAAGACTACAAAGTATGCTTTACTAAGAAAGCATGTTTTGTCACAGTTAAGAAAGAACAAATTGCTCTCAACAGTTATCATTTGGAAAATGTTTATGTCATAAACATGAACTCAACCACCACTGCGAACATCTGTTTTCTATCCAAAGCCTCATCAGATGTCAACTGGCTATGGCACAAAAGGCTTCTCATCTCAACTTCAAAACGCTGAATACTCTATCTTCAAAGGATCTAGTTACTGGCTAACCTCAACACTTATATGCAAAAGAATCTATTTGCTCAGCATGTGAAAAGGGAAAGCAAACTAAAGATAGTTTCAAGTCAAAGCAAGTGTCATCAGTGACAAATCCTCTTCAACTGCTCCATATGGATTTATTTGGCCCTGTCAACATACAATCCATCGCTGGAAATAAATACACTCTCGTCATAGTAGATGAATTCTCTCGCTATACATGGGTAATGTTTCTCCGATCCAAGAGTGACACTCCAGAGGAAATCATTTCATTTGTTAGAAAAATGGAATTCCTGAATAGTATGACGGTTCGCTCAATAAGGAGTGATCATGGAACTGAATTAAAAAATAGTTCTCTTGATAACTTCTTTGAGAGTAAGGGTATTTCTCACAACTTCTCACTAGTGAGAACACCCCAGCAAAACAGAGTTGCTGAAAGAAGAAACAGAACGATTATCGAAGCTGCTCGATCGATGCTTAGCGATTCTCATCTTCCAACTCAATTCTGGACAGAAGCTGTCAACACTGTCTGTTTCACTCAAAATAGGTCGCTGATTGTCAAAGATTCAACAAAACTGCCTATGAACGTTTCCATGGGAGAAAGCCATCTATCAACTTTCTTCATATATTTGGTTGTCAGTGCTTCATCCTAAATAACAGAGATAACCTTGGAAATTTTGACCCCAAAGCCGACGATGGAATATTTCTTAGATACTCCTCAGTGTCCAAAGCTTTTAGAGTATTCAACAAAAGAAGACAAACTGTTGAAGAAACCATCCATGTCACCTTTCATGTATCCCGCTCAGCAAATTCCAAACCTACTGCTGATAACGAAGAATTGAATCAGTGGATGTTTTCTCATTATGGGAACCAGAAGCTTATTTCAATCCTGATCCTCAAGTATGTTCTCTATTCTCACTCACTGATGTTTTCTTCAGCAAGATGTTTTTCAAAAATAAAATCTATCACCGACATTTTCTATCAGTGATCCTTTTGAAAAAGAAAAACTCATCACTGATATTTCTCATCAGAGATTCTTCGAAAAACCAAATCCATTCCTGATATTTCTTATCAGGGATATCTTTTGAAAACCGAAAAACACTCTTTTATGTGACGTCATCCTAGAGATAACCCTTGGCATGCATTTTTCTCTGACACGTCTCTCCGTTACACTTCTTGTCCAATCATCTTCGTGGGACGTGTCTGTGTCATGATGAGCCTTTTTTCTCGCTCATCACATTCTCCCTCCTCTCATTCACCTATATAAACAACTTTCGTTTATATTTTCTCTCTTTACGCGCACAAACTCTCTCAAAGGCAAGAACATTCAAGGCATTTAAAGAACTTAAGAACTCGAACCTCAAAACCTTCAAGTTTCCAGGTTTTTATTCTTAAACTTATGCACATTACAAACCAAAACCTTCTTTTGATCTTAAATCTTTGCTATTAAAGATCAAAAACATGTTTTTATTCGAAAAATCATATTTTTCATGATTTTCTTTCAAAAACCCTGAAAAGTTTTTAAGATTCAAACTTTTCTCTCTCTTCTTAAATATTGTTTCCCAGATTATTTTCCCAAAAAGGAAACTGGTAACAAACATTCTTTCTACCTTTTTCACCTTTTTTGAAACTGGAAAATCCCATTACAAGTTTCATTCCAAAAAAGGAAACTGGTAAAACCCTATTTTCTTACTTTTGGAAACTGTTCCTAATACCTTCCATTCTAAGAAACTTTCCATCTTTTCTTCTTCTCCTTTTTCTATCTTTTCAGCAATGGCCTCACAAGCAACTACTTTCGTGAAATCCAAGAACGTGAAGTTTGAAATGAACGTTGTTCAATTTATGGGCAACAATCACCGTGCTCTGTTAATGTTCCCTGAAAAGAAACCTTCGCTGAATCTGGAAGATGCCGTGACCCTCCTACGGAACTCTCCTATTTTCTATGCTTTGACAGTCTCTCCTCCGACCCACAAGCACCTGTTGCAGCAGTTCTAGTGTACCGCTGAACGTGCTGAGAAAACTCTTCAATCTGGGAAGAGTATTACTGTCATCTCCTTCCAGACCCAATATGGTAAAGGAAGTATAACCCCAATGGCATTCGCTACTGCCTCCGCCTACCCACTACCAGGCCCTTCGCTGAACCCCCACTGATGAATAACTGACAACATTCATCGATCTGATGGAATATGAATGGGAGACAAAACCCAGATCCAAAGCCCTGGACAAAAACTTGACCAAGATTCTAAAGGCGAAGATGCCCTCCGAACTCAACTTCAATTTCACTCACATCATTCAATCGATGAGTGGAAAAACTGGATCGCTGGACCATGCTAATCGCTCCCAGCTGCAGATGGGCTACAACATCATCTTTGGCAAAAACATTGACTATGCCATGATGATATTCGACTACCTGATGATCAAGGTCGAGAAACCTGATAGGGAAGTCAAAGTCCCTTACGTGCGGTTTGTCTCAGCACTCCTGCAGCACTTCCTTTAGTCGCTCTACCCGACCGAGGGTGATTATCAACTTCTAAAACTCAAGGTACGAATCCTCGATGTTGTGCGAATTGATAACGAGGTAAGTCTATCTGAACTTAAACGCCTCCTCTCATCCTCTACTTCTTCTCTTTCTGCAGCGATGTCCACGGCTCAACCCTCCGTGGCTACCCAAGTTGCAACCACCACCTCTTCTTCAAAGAGGAAACCATCTACTGCCCCTCTTGGTCAATCTAAAAAGACCAAGAGAATTTCAAAGGAGAAAACCCCCCAGCAATCATCACCAACACAATCATCAGGGCTTGCCTCTTCATAGGCAACCCTGGAAACCTTCGTGGTGCGCTCTGCCACCTCTGACGCCATCACATCTGCTTCAGCGATGTCTTCCATCACTGACTCTACACTGGTACCTTCCCAACCACTCTCAGTGTCTCAAAGCACTGGTGAGCTAGTTTTTGGCACCACCAGGGCCTCTCGCTGCATGATCTTATGCGTAGAACCTGATGGTCTCCCTCTCGGGGATCCTTAGCACATACCAATGTTTCAGACTCCTCTCGAGCGGGACATGGAATTTTTTTGGAGGTAGTCATTTTGACTTCTTCAACGCATACCCATCAGGTACATCATTTTGAATGGGATTGTGTATAGAGGTTTGCGGAGGTAGAGAACTGATAAAGTGTATAGAGGAGGGATGTTGTGTAAGATTAATGTACCTGACAAACCGGCTTGTTAAGCAAGATCATCAGATTTTCATCTTCAGCGACACCTTTTCCTTTGCCTTTGTCAGCTTCAGATGCTGATGGCTTTGTCTTTGTCCGCTCCCCTGAAGGTTCATTTATCATAATCCCTTTAAGAGCTTTAGTTCTCTGAGCAGGCTTGACGATAAAAGAATCATCATCATCGTCATCTTCGTCATCATCATTCTTTGGAGAAGAGGATGGTTCAACATCAGACAAATCGATGGCTTATTCATCTTCAGCTTCAGACTCAGTTTCTTCAGCTTCTTCTTCGAGTTGCTCTCCCTCAGATACAGAGGCGAGCTTCTCGGTTCCCTCAGGGTTTTCATCTCCCTGAGGTCCAGCGGCTGCTTCAGCTTCAATTGTCTTCTCACCCTCTTCAGTGAAGGTGAGGTCTTTAGTCTTCTCTCCCCTGATAGATTCATCATGGGAAAGGTCTTCAGCGCTTTTGGAGAGGTCTTCAGCGCTCTTCTCCCCCTCTTTATCATGATGACTAGGGGAGGAATGAGAAGATTCAGCAGCTCGTGTGGTTTCCCTGTCTTCTTGGCCAGGGATCCCTATATACATTTCAATCGCTGATAATCTGTTTTCCATGTCAGAAATACCAGGATTGATCTTCACAAGTTCAGCAAGATCCGCCGTAGTAAAAGATGGAGGTGCAGGGGCAGGTGAAGGGGCAGTCGTGTTGGTCAGAATCTGCTTCAACAAGTTCTGAATTGAAGAGATGTCATTCTTCATCGTGTTGACATCAGTCTTCACAGAACTCATATCAGTTTTTACTGAACTGACATCAGTCTTTACAGCAGACATATCACCTTCGAGTGTGCCAACCGATGTCTTCAGCGTTGTGACTTCGCTGGACATGGTGTCTACAGATTTCTTGATGTCGAGGTAGTCTGTGTAGATGTCAGCGAGAACTTTGGCAAAGTTGCTCAGTGATTGATCAACCTTCTCCATGTCATCTTTGGAGGCATTTTTTCCGACTTCGGTTGAAAGTTTTAAGAGATTTTCTCCAGCGTTTGTTACAGCTGAAGAGTTGCCGGAAAGAGTAGACGTGAGACCAGTCAGCGTTGTCTCTACTGTCTTCAGAGACGTGTTGATGTCTCTCAAATTAGGACCTGTAACATATAAAAACATGTGAACAGAGGAAAGCTCAGAAGTTTGGGGTTTAGTAACAGTGTATAGGGATTGGTGAGTACCTGCAGGAGGATTGGTGAATTCATCAAAATCACGGGTTCCTGAGTAAAGTTCCATATCGTCAGCGAGAGTACGTGAACGTATGGACAGCTCTGCAGGTCCTACTTCCGTCGTTCCTTTAGCTCCTGGAGGAATGACAGGTGCAGCTGTGATAACTGGAGTGGGGTCCAAATGAGTGGAGGGAGAAGCGAAGGGTAAGAAAGGAGCTTGGTTACCGAGTTCAGCGTTGGAATCGCTGAGAATCACTTCATCAGTCTTTTGAGAGACTGAGGGAGGTTGGGTAGTTTCCAAGTTTGTAACCTCAACGTTTGGAGATGCTGAGGTCGGGATTAAAGGGATGGTTTGTTCAGGTGTGGCAGAGCGTACCACTGAACTTTACTTCAGCTCAACAGGAGGAGCTGAGGAGTTTTTAGCAGGAGATTGCTTGGCTTGCTCCTTGGTCTTCTTAGTTCTTTTGGAACCAAGGCGGGTGTCAGAATGTTTCCTTTTAAGAGGAATGGAGGTAGCAGCTGGGGTATCAGCGGTGGGTTTGTCCGCTGAAGGAGCTGCAGAAGTAGAAGAAGTAGTAGGGTTAAGAAGAGTCAAGAGTGTAGAAAGACGTACCTCATTCGCCACGGGTTTGAAGTCAAGTATTTTAGGGCCGACCTGAGAGAGTTTCAGGTCACCCTCTTCTGGGTAGCTGTCTTTCAGGCCTCTTTGGAAAATAGCGCTGATGAACCGAGGATATGGAACCCATGGAGGTCTGTCAGCGACGGTGTCCACTCTGAGAACCAGGTCATCATAGATAATCGATGCCCAGTCTATGTTGAGACCTTTCAGCAAAGCATATCCCATTGCTTGCTGAGGCTTAGCGGCTTGGTCAGAGGAGCCGCTCTTGGCAGTCATGCAGCTGATCAAATGGGCGAAGATGAAATTCATCTCGCTGGGCATTTTCGATTTCTTGATAATCGTCATCTTCTTCTCGGGCTTCATGTCTCTGCCGATTTCCCATACATAGCCCATTGCATCGAAAAATGCAATGATGGCTTCCCTGTCTGAGTTTTTCTTGGGGTCAGGGAGGGGAACAAAGGGTTTTTCCTTGGTGGCGATGGGAAGGCTGAGAGCTTTGCGAATTATGGCAGGGGTAATCTTCATGGTGCCATATTCGATATCGCAGAGGATGCAATCGATTGTTTTGGAGGGGTCTTTGGCTGAGGGTAGCTGAGAGTGTCTGCTGAGTACCAGAATTGTGAGAGCAAAAGCTGATGTGCAGGAGGTGTTATAGTCAGGGCTGTGGAGATGCAGCAATTCTTTAGGAAGTTCACAGCATCAGCTAGATGTGTGACTTTCTTTCGAGGAGGAAACTCGAGAAGCGCATAGAGGTTGTTCACCTTAGTCCAATCCAGTTTTTCAAGGGAAAATTTGACTTGAGGAGCCTTGAGGATGTCCACTTCCTCAGCAGTGTCATCAGCAGAAGTGTTTTCAGCGTTGGTGTTCTTGATAATGTCAGAAGATGCCATTTTCTGTATTATCAGTTCAACCAAAGGATTAACAAATAAGAATAATCTTAATGTGGAAAGATTTTCCAATAAGATGGTTCGAATTTTGTCCATTTCATTCAGACAAAATATCTTAATGAAGATTAGGGTTTTTTGTTTAAAAAAAAAACGAAATTTCAAACCCAATAAAAATCTTGTTTTCCAGTTTCCTTTGAGGATAGGGATTCTGGAAAAACGAATGTGAGAAGAACAAGTTTAAGATTTTTGCATTTAAACTTGAAGAACAACCATGAAATGGTTGTGTTCATAAAACCATGAAAGAAAATGATTTTATTTTTAAGAAGTTCTTTTGTTTGATCTTGTTAAAACAATGAGAAGATTAGAAACAAGTTATTTGCATTTGGTAAATAATAATAATAACATATTAACCTTTGATGTTTGAAGAAGATGAATAGTTGTTCTTGAAAAATCGAGAGCCAAATGCAACAGTGAATTCTTTCTTTGCTTGGAGGAGAAGTTCGCGTAAGAGAAAAATATAAACAAAGAATTTGTTTATATAGAGAGATTTTAGAAAGAGAAAATCTTGAGCGGGAAAAGATTTTCATCATGACACGGACACGTGTTTGCATTTGATTGGCAAGTAAACGAAACGTGCAAACGTGTGTCAGAAAGAAGAACGTGTCTGGGTTTATCCGTTGTAATGACGTCACAACTGTCCTTTCATATTCTTGGTTGTCTCTGAGGTTTTGAAAAACTCAGGGACACTTTTGAAAACATGAAGCACTGAATAGAAATATCAGTTGGTTTTAAGAAATTTCAAAGTATCGCTGATAAGGAAGAGATATTCAGCGATGAGATTTGTTTTGAAATCTTGCATTTACATGCGATTTGTCAGAGAGAAAAACATACCTTGATATCAGCGAATCAGGATAGAGAGGAGGATAGAATGGGTTATACAAGTTGATTTTATCCTATCGCTGATCAAATGTGAACTGCTGAAGATTTTATCCTTCAAAGTTCAGCATTCCAAGCTCGCTGATGAGAAAGTTGAATCTTGTCTCATCAAGAGGTTTGGTGAACAGATCAGCTAACTGATAATCAGTTGGGATAAAGTGAAGTTCTATATCACCATTCATCACATGATCTCTGATAAAGTGATACCTGATTTCGATGTGTTTTGTCTTTGAGTGTAGCACTGGATTATTAGCTATAGCGATGGCACTTGTGCTGTCGCAATAGATTGGAATATTTGAGAGTTGAATGTCATAGTCCAGTAGTTGATTTCTCATCCACAAGACCTGAGAACAACAACTTCCAGCGGCTACATACTCAGCTTCAGCTGTGGAAGTGGACACTGAGTTTTGCTTTTCACTTGTCCAACTTACCAGCTTTCCACCCAGGAGCTGACATCCTCCTGTGGTGCTTTTCCTATCCATTCTGCAACCTGCAAAATCACTATCTGAATAGGCGATTAAATCGAATCCTGAGTCTTTGGGATACCAAAGACCTAGATTCGCTGTACCCTTAAGATATCGAAAAATTCGCTTTACAGCTTTCATATGAGATATCTTAGGTTCAGCTTGATATTGTGCACACAAGCATGTTGCAAACATAATATCGGGTCGGCTAGCTGTCAGATACAGTAGTGAGCCGATCATCCCACGGTACAGTATGACATTGACAGGAACACCCTTAGTGTCCTTATCAAGTGTCAGCGGTGGTGCCATAGGGGTTTTCATAGCTGAACTTTCAGTTAAGTCGAATTTCTTCAGCATATCTTTAACATACTTTCCCTGATTAATGAAAGTTCCTTTTTCATTTTGTTTTATCTGTAGACCAAGGAAATATGTTAGTTCACCCATCATGCTTGTTAGATCTGAAGTTTTGTCAATAAACCAAGTGTTGAAGTTCTGATAAGAAGACTCAGATGTTCTGAGTAGAAGAGTCAGAGTTCTGAGAGAAAGAGTCAGAAGCTCTGAGAAGCGTTATCAGAAGAATGTTCAGAAGTTCTGAACTACCTGTTCAGAACTTATGACGAGATACTTTACTTAGTAATTTGTAAACTAATTAGGACACGTGTTATGTTCTTATTAGTCTTTCTTATTTGTACTGTAGCTTTAATATTTCCGTTGCAGTATAAATAGATTGGTTAGCATTACATTGCTAACTGATTGATATTCCCATATATCTTTGTATTCATTCTTTGTAATCTTTGAGATTCTCTCTCTCTTAGATTTGTAATCCTGTTCATCATTGAATACAATTGAGCTTAATCATACAACTTCTCAATTACTGCTTTCTATATTGATTGTAAGATTAGATCCTGCACTTTCAATGCTCATTTTATACTCTTCTTTCATTCTATCAGCGAAACGAGTACAGAGATCAGGGTTAGTCGAGCCAAATATAATATCATCAACATATATTTGAACAAGAATGATATGACCTTTTACTTTCCTGAAAAATAGAGTTTTGTCTATTTTGCCTCGCTCAAATTTTTCAATATGGAGATAAGTAGAAAGAGTGTCATACCATGCACGTGGAGCTTGCTTTAAGCCATAAAGTGCCTTATCCAGTTTATAAACATAACCTGGATGCTTAGGATCTGAGAATCCTGGAGGTTGTTCCACATAGACTTCTTCATTCAGCTTTCCATTTAGAAACGCTGACTTAACATCCATCTGATATACTTTGAAGTCTTTGTGTACAGCGTATGCTAAGAATAGACGAATAGATTCTAATCTTGCTACTGGAGAAAATGTTTCGTCATAATCTATGCATTCCTCTTGTCTGTATCCCTGAGCAACAAGATGAGCCTTGTTGCGGGTTACAGTTCCATGTTCGTCCAACTTGTTTCGATAGACCCATTTAGTGCCTATCACTGTTTTGTCAGTTGGTCTTCGAACAAGTTTCCAAACTTTGTTTCTTTCGAATTCCGTCAGCTCTTCTTGCATGGCGCTGACCCAGTTTGGATCTTTGAGGGCATCATCTACTTTCTTTGGTTCAGTTAGTGAAATAAAATTTACAAATAAACAAATATTACCTGCACTTCGTCGAGTCTGAATACCAGCGTTTGGATCACCAAGAATTTGATCAATTGGGTGATTTATAGTCCATCGTTGAGCCGGAGCATGAGACGCTGACTCAACCTGAACTGGAGGAGCTGAAGATGAATCTTCAGCGACGTCTGGAGTATCAGCCAAGAGAGGAATGCATGCAGTTGTCATTATATTCACTGATTGCTGAGAAGTGGATGGAATATCTGAGATATTGGTTTCAGAAGCAGGTATAGTGTTTATAGGAACAGCTGAGACCCATGATGTTTCAGCTTCACTATTCTACATATTTGGAATGATAGTTGGACCATCATCTTCAACTGTGTGAGCACGAGGAGTGGGAATATCTTCTGAATCACCAAGATGAGAAAACATCCATTGATTAAGTTCTTCAGTATCAGCGGACGGTTTAGAGTTCGCTGAACGAGACTCGTCAAACGTGACGTGAATTGTTTCTTCAACAGTTTGTCTTCTTCGATTAAAGACTCTGAAGGCTTTGGAAACTGAGGAGTATCCAATAAAGATTCCATCATCAGCCTTAGGATCAAACTTTCCAAGGGCATCTCTGTTGTTCAGTATGAAACACTGACATCCAAAGATGTGAAGAAAGCTGATTGAAGGCTTTCTCCCATGAAATAGTTCATAGGCTGTTTTATTGAATCTTTTGACTATCAGTGACCTGTTTTGCGTAAAACAAGCAGTGTTGACAGCTTCTGCCCAAAACTGAGTAGGCAGGTGAGAATCGCTGAGCATTGAACGTGCAGCTTCAATAATTGTTCTATTTCTTCTTTCAGCGACTCCATTTTGTTGTGGTGTTCTCACTGAAGAAAAGTTGTGAGAAATACCCTTGCTCTCAAAGACGGAATCAAGAGAACTGTTTTTTAATTCAGTCCCATGATCACTCCTTATTGAGCGAACGGTCAAATTGTTCAGGGTTTCCATCTTCCGAACAAAGGTGATGAGTTCTTCAGGGGTGTCACTCTTGGAACGGAGAAACATAACCCATGTATAACGAGAGAATTCATCAACTATGACCAGTGTATATTTCTTTCCAGCGATGGATTGTTTGTTAACAGGGCCAAACAAATCCATATGGAGTAGTTGTAGAGGAGATGACACTGAGGAGACATGCTTTGATTTAAAGCTTGCTTTGGTCTGCTTCCCTTTCTCACATGCTGAACATAAAGACTCTTTGGCATATGAGTATTGAGGTAGACCAGTAACTAACTCTTTTGAAGAAAGAGAGTTCAGTGTCTTGAAATTCAGATGAGAGAGCCTCTTATGCCAAAGCCAGTTGACATCAGATGAGGCTTTTGAGAAGAAACAGGAGTTCTCAGTGGTTGTTGAGTCCATGTTTATTACATAAACATTTTCCAAACGATAACCGCTGAGAGCTATCTTCTCCTTTTTGTCAGTGACAAAGCAGGATTCCTTGGTAAAGATTACTTTGTTATCCTTGTCGCAAAGCTGACTGATGCTTAACAGATTATGCTTCAGCCCTTCAACATATGCGACTCTTCTGAAGGTGGTTGTACCATTAGAGAGTACACCAAACCCTCGGGTATGTCCTTTTCCATTTCCACCGAAAGTCACAGAGGGACCCTTCTCTTCCTTGTATTCAGCGAGCAGGCTTTTCTTTCCAGTCATGTGTCTAGAGCATCCGCTATCGAGATACCCGATACCCTTCTGAACCCGCATCACAAAGGAAGATTAGTTTTTCTTGGGTACCCACTTAACCATGTGTACACGTTTGTCAGTGGAAGCAGGTGGAATGGAAGGTTCAGCAATCTTTGCAGCATTTGAAGATTCAGCTTTGTCAGTCTTCACTTTGGTTAATTTCTTAACCTCAGTGGTCTTCTTTGCCTTGGGGGCAATCTTCACCTTAGCTATCTTATCAGCTTTGGTGGCTGTGGGGCACCTACTAGCTATATGATCAGTGAGTCCACAGTGATAACATTTCCTATAACTAAAAATAGTTCTAGGACTATTTGAATGCTGAGTTTTAGATTTTGAATTAGAAGGACCAGCACCAAATAAGCTTTTGGCTTTAGAAATGAGAGGAACACTTGGTTCTTCAGATTTCTTACCAAGGACATCCACTATAAGTCTAGGAGTAGATCGCTGAATAGACCCACGCTGAGTAGATCCAGATATCTGATTTCTTGATCCAGAGGAATAATTCACTAAAGCTTTAGAAGCATTCAGCTTTGGTGCTAAAGTACCCTTCTGAGGATTTTGGTTCAACGCAATTCCTTTACCTTTATCTTTAAAGACAGAGGTAGGTTTTGGATAAACCATTTTCTCTTTACCTTTTGAAGAGGCAGAGATTTCCTCAGGGATAGGCGGTCTGGAGGACGAACACTGAGAGGATGAAGTCAGCGACTGAGGATACGAAAGTTCCAAATAAGAGCATGGAACGATCAATGGTTGGTTCTTGAGTTTCATATTTGTAACCAAGACCACGTTTATCACTCAGGGATATCTGAGACTTAATTATCTCAGTGATCTTTGTTGAAGAGTTACACCATCCTTCAACAGTAGCCTTTTCAGCTTTCAAAGCAGCGATAGCTTCTGCTCGTTCGATTTTGACTAGCTGATTTAAATGCGCTTGATCTTTAAAATCTTCTTCAATTTTAGAAAGCTTTTCTATTTGAAGGTGACAGTTTTTAAGTTGTTCAGCGAGATTAAGGTTTTGGTTTTCAACTATAGTTTTGCCATTCATAGCTTCATATAAGCTTCTAGTCAAGAGATCGATTTTGCGGAGACTATCAGCTTCATCAATATTTGCAATATTTGTAAAGAAGGAAGGTGATACCTGAATAGCAGAGGTTGAAGTAGAGGGAATGTCTGAACTTTCTTCCTCATCCTCAATCTTTGCCATAAGACAGAGATTAGCTTCATCATCTTCAGAGTCAGATGATGATTCTTCTTCTTCTGAAGCAGCCCAATCATAAACCATCAGGCCTTTGCCTTTCTTCTTGAAGCTTTTCAGTTTTGCATATTTTTCTTTCAGCTTAGAATATTTGTCATCTTTATTCCTGGGAATAAAAGATTTCTTGGGAAACGCTGAGTTTCTCAATACTTTCTTAGACCTGCACTCGTTAGCGAAATGTCCAATCTTTTCGCAGTTAAAACAAGTAGCAGTAGCCTTATCAACAGTAGCTGATGATCTTGGCTTATCAGTTATAGAAATAGGTTTGTTCTTTCTGAACATTTTCTTTTTGGCGAATCTCCTGAACTTTTTAGTTAGGAGAGCCAAAGATTCATCATCATCTGAAGAGTCAGAATCTGATGACCTTTCAGAGTTACTCTCTAACTCAGTGATAGTGACCGAGGGTCGCTGAGTAGAAGGTTCCTCTGATATTAAAGGAACAGGGGTGCTTTTGGAATCTTTTACAAGATTCTTCTTAAGATGGCTTGATTGCTCATGATTCAGCATTGTGCCATATAAGGTAGCAAGAGTCATTGATCTTAGATCTTTTGACAGCTTGAGACACATAGAATAACTGTCCCAGCTTTCAGGTAAACATTCTAGAAACTTTGTCAGCACTTCAAAGTTAGAATATTCCTTACCAACAGTTTTCAGATCTATTATTAAGCAATTAAAACGTTGGTGAACTTCAGAGAGAGTCTCATTCTTACCACAAATGAAACTTTCATACTGTCTTACCAGGTTGATCTTTCGAGAGTCCTGGACTTCAGCAGTACCTTCATACTGAACACATATTGTGTCCCACATGGCTTTTGAGGATTTCAGGTTCATGACGGAATGGTAGACTTCGTCAGGAAGAGCCATGGATAGTATGGATCTTGCTTTTGTGTCGATAGCCACTTTCTTCTTATCTTCGCCAGTCCACGTATGAACATCTTTGGGTACCAGCCTTTCTTGAATAGCATGTCTATTCTCAGCGGCAGGTACTGCGGCATCAATTCTTACAGGAATAAATGGGCCGTTTTCAAGATAATAAGGCATAGTAGGGTCTACACCTTCTAGGAAGAGAGTCATCCTATTTTTCCATAGATTAAAATTATCTCTGGAGAATCTAGGGGGTTTTGCAAGAGAACCATTGTCTATATAGTTTGTGTTTGTGTTGGTGGCCATTCTCAGAAATAGCAAGGAAGAGAAATCTTAGTATAGATTAGATCTTGTTTATGAGTTTAAACAAATCCGCTCTGATACCACTTGTTGGTCCCGAAGGGTTATACAAGTTTGTAGAAGGGGGGGGTTGAATACAAACACACAGATTTTACTTTTCTAAATTGTTTATTGATAAATCATTAACAATTTACAGCTTGTTGCGGAAACAAGATTAAGGATAAATCCTAAATCTAAACAAGTTGGAACACTAAGTTTCTTGCACTAAGAAGGAGAAGGAAATTACTAATAATAACCTATCTCAAGATAAGAAGGATGAACTTGTCCAGAGTTAGCAAGTTACTTCAAAATGAAGTGAGTTCTTCTTCTTATATACTGCATGCATTTAATGCATTGCAGTTTACACTTTACACGTGGCAGCAGCTGATTGGTTGCATGTCATTGACCTTTGTTGACAACCTTAGTAGCCGCATGTTTGAACAGTGTAGTATCAGAGTGGTTGTACGATTTCAGACAATAAGGAGGTTCTATTCTGACATATCGTACGGAGTCGTGCAAGGGTGGATGAGACAAAAAGTACTTTGTACGGAAGACTTCATGATCAGCTTTTCGATGATTCAGCGATCTATCATTCTTCATCAGCGAATGATGGAGTTCAGCGATAGCTGAAGTCTTGTACTTGATACTTCACGTTGAGTGGACAAATCTGAGTCTTCGCTGATCCGCATCAGTTCAATAGGAGACTTGTCGCTGGTTCTTGAGCTTGATCTTCGACTTCAGCGTAGAAACTATGTTGACGTGAAACTTGTCTTCAGGGATCATAAGTAAACAACTAACTTATCAGCGATCACCATAAGTACTGAACAGACTCAGAGTATTATGGTGAACAGTTTCGATGAATGTTTAATCTAAAGAGCGAGAGTTCCTATCAGCGGTACTGGAAGATCTTAGTACTTATCAGCGATAGTGAAACTCTGATACATATTGTTTACTTACAATTTTCACTAAGTATATAAGAGAGGGTCATTATCAAATCACTGAGGGTTTGGATCAACAAGGAGGAAGAAGAAGAGGAAGAAGAGTTGGATCTTGAAGACTCCAAGAAGAACCCTGGGGGCGCTGATAATGATGATGAAGATGATGAATCAGCTCTATGGTTCAAGCCCATTCCCATCAGCGTTCCTCCTCTCAAAGGAGTTGTCATTACTGAAGCAGGAGGGAGATCTGACAAGACCCTCACGAAGAAATCTTCCCAAGGCAAGCAGAAGGGGATCGCTGCCAAGGGAAACCTGAAGATTTGCTTCGCATTTGAGAGGGAGCAACCTTCTCAGGTATGCCTCTCCATCATTCCATTTCCCGCTTCTACTCATTCTCACCTAAGACCCCTCCTATACACTTAACTTTCTTTTTCTATCTTTTTCTTCCCAAACCTGACTCACTTTCATTTTTCATCTAGATAGTTCTCTCCCCTGCTTAAGGGACAAACTGAAGTTCAGCACCAAATAATCCCAGCAACCATCGCTGAAGAAACTCCAATAATCCCAGTCTATGTGTTAGAGACTAACAAGAAGAGGAAGAAGGATTGTTGAGTCACCCAAATAGACCCTCACAACCAATTCAAAGGTCTGAGGACGAAATTTAAAGAAGAAGATCAGCAATGATTCATCAGTTAGAAAGCCAACGGCTCAAGATCCCTTCTCAACCAGGTCTCGAATTCCTGACTCCGGAAGAACGCGAAGAGTCTATCAGAGCTGAGGAATTATATGATGCTTGCCAAAAGGATGCTAAACTTGCCCTTAAGGCTGCGCAGAACTCAGTCTCTGATAAGAAACTGAAAAGAAATCCGATCATAGTTCAAGAACAACTGCTGAAAGAGGTTGAGAAGGAAGCCCGAAAAGGAAAAGCTGACAATGACTCCCAATTAGATTGGTGCAGAGATTAGATCGACCACATATACCATCCAAGCAGAATCACTGATGTAACTATAACGGGTTCGAACAAGATGAAAATAGTGCTGGTGACACTCCAAGTCTTCAGAGAAAACAACTCATCGCAAACAATGTACATGTCTAAGCTAACACTATTCGGTTTTGATGCATGGCTAGAGATCAGAAATGGTATACATAAGTCCAAGTCCAAGTACAATTCCTACGTGGAGAAGTTCTTGAATTTGCAAATCAACAAGGTCTTAGCGAGAATGGATTTACCTCCTCCTCCATCTCTTCTTCAGAACCAAAGGCCAGCGAAGAGACAACAAAGGCGAGCTTTGACCTCTGATGGACCTGCCCTCAGAAATGAAACTGGTATTGAATTCTCAAGAGAAGCAGTACTTGGACCACCACCAGACTTATCAGCTCTCGACTTATCACTGCCAACAGGAGGTCCTTTCAAACCTGGTCAAGTGATAGGTGAACTCTACGGAATTATCTTCCCTGATTGGAATGGTATCCTACGCTTTCAATGAAATTCAGAGATCCCTATCTTCCCAATTGAACAACTCAAAGATATAGTCCATTGGTGTAACCAGACAAGACCAGATATGTTTCTCAAGGAAGCAAAGCTCAGAAAACAACAGGGGGAGAAAGTACCTGACTGGATGATCACTGAAGGAGATTCATACGACGAATGCTTTTTAAGGATGAACCAAAATAGCTGATATATTCCCTTCTTGTAACTTTTGTAATTTGTCACTATTTCTTTTAGTACTTGTAAAATCTCTTTCACTTGTACTTGTAAACATTCAACTTCCCTTGTAAACTTATTACGATTTAAAGAAAGTTTTCAGTGAAAATACTTTACTCCATCAGTACTAGAAAAGATCCCTTAAAACAGTAAATGGGACATGCAACTATGAGTCCTCTTTATTCCTTATGTTTTATTACTTAGCAATTTTCTTTTGTTGCTTTGTCATCATCAAATAGGGGGAGATTGTTGATCCAAACTCTCTCAGTGATTTGATGACGACCCTTAGAATACTTAGTGAAAATTGCAATTAGCATCTGTATGTATTAATGTTTCGCCATCAGCGATAACATGTGTAATAATGTTTTATCAGCGATAACTTGAGTCTGTTCATTATCGCTGATGATCGCTAATGATTTCAAATGTAACAGTGTTGATTGTAATCTCTGAAGACAAACCTTGCGACTAAGGAGTTCATCGTTGACATCGAAGACAAAGCTGATGAACAAGGATAAGTCTACTCATGATCTGATGCGGACATCAGTGAAACCAAGACAAGTCTACACGCGCGACAAATCAAGAATAAAGCTTCAACGATAGCTGACTTTTATCAGCACTCCCTGATGGAAGACCTCCTCAGCGATCGTGGATCATGAAGCTTGGTACTCAAGATTTGTTTGTCTTATCTCCTTGCACAAAATGTATGATTGTCAGAAGAAGCATGCATTTGTCCAAGATCGTACAACCACTCTGACATCTACACTGTTCACCATACTACCTAAAGCATGTCTTGATAAAAGTCAGAAGCATGAGCCCAATCAGATGTTGGCACGTGTAAAGTGCTTCTGCCATGCATTTAATGCATGGGGTATCAATAGGAGCAACACTTCTTCATCTTAAAGGATCCCTTAACCTACTTTGTGCATGTAGAAATCCTTTTCTACATATCCTTTCTCTCTAGTTCTTAGTGTAAGAATACTTTGTGATTCTCAAGTTTTTTTAGATTAGGTTTAACTTAATCTTGTTCCGCAATAAACTGTAAACCGTGTTTGATTTATCAATAAACAATTTAGAAAACTAAAAACTTGTGTTTGTATTCATACCCCCTTTCTACAAACTACTATACTTGTATAACCCCTTCGGGACCAACAGAGGACCTCTGGCTTTGGTCTCCGAGTCCAAAGAAAAGTATAACTCTAGAAGATCAATTGAAGATATCATGACCAGAGACAGGTCACCCAGAGCGGGTCATGCAAGGAAAGGAAAGAAGGCTCGGGTGATTGAAAGTAAAGAAGAAATCAGAAATTCTGGTTCTGATGATGATGATGATGATGATGATGATGATAATGTAAGTGCATTTAACTTTTCTTAACTTCTAGACTACCTAACCCTATGTACTGCACAATCTCTTGATTTAATTTCCAAGGAGTTCTCAAGGAAATTTGAGAGGAGAGTAAGATATTTCAGCGGAGATAGATACCACGTCCAAAGTTCAGGACCAGAGGCAACTATCACCTCCAAAGTTTGTTCAGAGGGAGGATCTCAAAACAGATAATGTTGTCAAAGCCACTAATCAGAATGACAAGTGCAACAGGTGTGGCAAACTAGGACATTTTGCTACAGAATGACGAGGACCTATGGTAAAGGATGCTACTTGTTACAAGAACAATTATAACTGCAATTTCAAAGAGAGGAGCCTCATGGTTGATAAATTCGTTATTTTATATATCAAATTATCCCCTAAATTTATGATTTTTTTTACTAAATATCACCACATTATATATGGTTTGATTTGTATTTCCTTTTTATTTCTTTAATAAAGAAAAGAAAGAAAATAAGTAAAAGAAAAAATATATAATAAAACAAAACCATGTGTTGTGTCATGGGTGTTTAAAGAAAAAAAAAAGAATTTAACATTTGGTTCCTTGTGTTGGCATCCCCATCGAAGCAAAAAGAATGAAAAAAAGGAGTCTATCTCTATTGTGATTGGAGCAGCCCACAAACCAAATAACAGCCCAAGAAGAAAAAATAGATAAATAAAGATGAACCCACATCGCAGGCCATGTCCAGAAAAAGAAAAGAAGCAGTCCAGCAGCAGATCCCATCTTGTTTCTTCCATCGTCGGGACTTTGACACCATCAAACTTGCAGCCAAACTACCGGCATGCACTGTTTCGGGTGCCAAATCCTTTCCGCGACTTGTGCCGAGAGTAAAGTAGCAACCAAGCTCCCACTAGCCTCTATTCGATATTTTTTTAAAAATCGATTTCGGGTGAGTTTTCTCGTGGATTTAAACAGCGACCCGAGTGACCCAGAAAATCGTGGCTCTTTCCCCCACGTTCGTTTAGAGTAGATTATGTGGAGTATAAAAGGGTCGATTTTAACTGTCATGGGGAAGGATTTGCAGAGAATCGATTGGGGAGAATCGAACGATAGATTGAGAGAAAAAGAGACCCAATTTCTTGAAGGCTTTCGACGGGATCGCAACGGAAAAACATCATATAAACATGCATAAACAATATAAAGAAAAAACCGCGAAACCCCGCTAGTCCGGATCCGTAACAAAAAAATAAAGACCAAAAACCAAACCATAGGGTGTTTAGAAAATACCTCAAGTGGTTGAATCGGGATGAAATCAAAGCACTAGAAACCAACGTAGGTTTCCTCTAGAAGTATCCACACGAGAGTACATCGCGATTCCCGAACGGTTGCTAGCCCATGAGAACCAAACCAATACACACACAAAAGTCAATTTTGTGTTTGTGTGTGTGTGTGTGTGTGTCGACGCCACCAAGGGGAGAGGAGGGAGGAGAAATTTTTCTTGCTCTCTAAGTTTTCAAAAACTAATACTCTTAAACCTAATTAAGGTTAGGTTTATATACTCCACTTTCCATAAATTGGACCGGGCCTTAATTGAATAAAAAATTTATGGGCCTTAAGCGTATTATTAATTATTAACATAATAATTAATATTAACTTAAAATTACTCATTAGACGTTGGCCCTTTTGGTTTAATTATTAACATAATAATTTATCCAAATTAAGTCCAATATATATAATTGATAGGGTTATTTTATTAACCCTATTTATACCTTTTTATTTAAATTTTGAGCTAATTTTTATTTTCCCATTGCGTCTTTTAGTTTGTTTTTATTAATTATTAGCACAAATAAAGATTCGATACTTTAGGTATTTAATCATCGAAAATTCAACAAAAATCTAAATTCTATATATGTTATTGTCGGTTCGGATAAGAGGCAATTTCAAGTCAATTATACTTGGAAAGCAGTAGGAAAATAGAAGACTGCAAATTTTTTGGGTTTACGATGAAGACTTCAACTTTTGGGCCGAATGTATGTATTTTTGTGGACTCGTTTTGGATTCTCGAAACTGGATCGGATTGGGCCTCGTTATGAACGGTTTTTGATGGACCGAACACGTTATTTTGATGGGCCGAACACTTTTCAGATTTGGGCCAAATTTACTTCATTTCGGTTGGGCCGTTGGTGGCTAAAAACTTGGACTTAGTTTTGGGCTTTTGCAAACAACTATCTTGGGCCCCCAAGTCCATGTCTTGAGCCCATAGAAATATTCAAATATTTATACACATGTTTGGTGTTTAGTTTTGATCATCCATAGTTCCATTATCATCATAACAATTGCACTCTCATCATGGTTCGGTTTGGTATGTGAAATCCGATTGCCAACCAAGTCCAAGATCACAATCTCGTGAGCTTTGATCTCACGGTTTGTGTGTCATTTGTTTTAGTTAAGCTACCTTTAATATTAATCTCATCTTTATGTTAAAAAGTCTTCTTAATAATTGTGCTATTGTTAATTGTTACTAACCAATTGCTATTGTCTCAGTTATGGTTTCTATTCTCTCCCCATTCTCGACTCTTAATCAAATTTGGTTCTCCTTTGATTTCGTTTACAATATAAACTGGAAGTCCGAATCAATCATTTCGGGTCCCAATCTTCTTTGGTTCACGGTTTGGTTAACGTAATTATTTGAGTGTCCAAGATTTTCTCGTCACTAATTTTCTCTATAATTCGATTTTATAATTGTCAAGTTAACAAACGAAGCATGCAATAGTCAATAACTTTTTGTCTTAATTTCACATTTGAAACAAGATTTTCCTCGTAAGTTAACAAATCCGTCTTTAAATTCATGCTTAATTCCACGCTTAAATAAATTGTGATTAAATTTCTGTATTTTATTTGCTGCCATCTAATTGTTATTGTTTTGATGCCATCTTAGTGTTTCTCTCGGGAGTTGGTTACTTGTGTAACAAGTTACGATTTTTCATAACAGAATTATTGTTTTTGTTTTATGCATTGTCCATCTCCATTATTTGATTTTCAAGTTCGTACATCCTTTATAATTAGAAACCGAACGATGATGGGCTAAGCGCCTTAGTTCGGGGTATAAAGTGAAGTTGGGACCGAGACCGATAACAAAATAAAGAGGTGTATCGTATGACATGATTGTCCAACGTTATTTAAATCAAGATTATATTTTGTGGTGGATCACAATTAATCAATTGACAACTGGTTCATTGTATCATAAAATATCGGACTCTTGAGATAACGAAGGAATGCCGTCTCATCTGTTTATCTAATTATTTGTTTCACCCCAACGGATCTTTATACCCTGTGCTTCTTTTTATAATTGATTTTTCATTAATTGTTAATCAAAACCCTCTAACAAAAGATTACCTTCGAATTCGCCATCTGAGACTCACTTTTACAAACTCGACTTTTAAAAAAGAACTTTTCCAAGCTTCCCTGTGGCATCGATATTCGGTACTTTGTACCATTATTACTTGTTTTAAGACGATAATAGGCCAAAATGTATACTTGTGTCGATGTTTATTTATAAACGTTTTTAAAGGTACACCAACCTAACAACAAGTTTTTGGCGTCGTTGCCGGGGAAGCACGTAGAAGTTTTTTTTTAAATAAAAAGTAAAGTCTATAAAAGCAAGTTTTTCTACCACCTTTTGAAAAAGAAAAAAAATAGTGCATGCCAAGATTGCCTCATGGTGAATTTTTCCATATTGATCCCGATATTGAAAGAACGTTTAGACAACGAAGAAGAATCCAAAGAGCTAATTTACTTTTAAATTCTTCCGATATGTCTGAACACGAGTATATGATGTATAATGAGGAAGAAATTCTCCCGGTCAATCCGAATAGGCATCCTGATAATCCAGAAAACCCGCCACTAATAAATATTGACGATGAGGAACAAAACATATTTCGGTTAGCAAATTCTAATGATGGTGGTATTATGTCTTACGATGTTCCTGTTTTAACTCAGCTACACTCAAGAATTCTTAAACCAACACTGCAAACCCGCTATTTTGAATTAAAACCAATAATATTTCATATGTTACAAACTAACGGCCAGTACGCTGGTTTGGCATCTGAAGATCCTCATTCTCATTTAAGGCCTTTCATGGAAATTACAGATTCTTTTAAACTTCCAGGTGTAGAAAACAATGCGCTAAAGTTAAAACTTTTTCCATATTCATTAAGAGATAGCGCAAGGTCTTGGTACAACTCGATGAATACAGATTCTATAGTTACGTGGGCCCAAATGGCAGAAAAGTTTTTAAAAAAATATTTTCCACCCACGAGGAATGCTAAGTCCAGAAACGAAATTTGCACTTTTAAACAAATGGGCGATGAAGCTGTTCCTGATGCATGGGATAGGTACAAGGAGCTTTTGAGAAAATGCCCTCGCCATGGCATTCCGTACTACATTCAGTTAGAGACGTTTTATAGTGGTTTAAATATTACTGCAAAACAATTGCTTGACGCTACTGCAAACGGAGCTTTCACATCTTGTACTTACAATGAAGGATATGAGATCCTTGAAAGAATTTCTAATAACAATGGTCAATGGGTTGATCCACGTGCATTGCTACCTAGAAAAACAGCAGGAGTGCAAGATCCCGATGCATATGCATTGATATCTACACAGCTGAATGACATGGCATCTTTGATTATAAACCTTAATGTTGTGTCAGTCAATCCTGTTACACCTCCTTCTACTGTTCAATCTATACAGTGCACCTATTGTGGTGATGGTCATAATTTTGAACATTGCCCTGGAAATCCTGAACGTATTAATTATAATGGTAATAATAATAATAATAATAATAATAATAATAACAAGGGAGGACCCTTCTCTTAGACTTACAACCCTGAGTGGACGAACCATCCCAATTTTTCCTGGTAGAGTCCTGCCTTAAATCCACCACCACCTAAATTGCATGGTCAAAACCAGCAGTTTTGTAGATCCCAATTTGATCAAGTAACAATGATTCGAATGCTTAACTTTCAATCGAATGATTAAAGAGAGTTACAAGATTGGAATGATAAACAAACTCTCTCACTCTATGATTATGCGTAATCAGCATTCTGACCTAAACCTCACTAAAACAAACTTTAAATACCAAGGGCCTAAGGTCAAAGCCCATGGCCCATTAACACACTAAAGCCCATATTATCTATTATGAGGCTTTTACAAACAATAATAAAGTTATGAGTAAATTGCATTTTTAGTCCCTGTGGTTATACGACTTTTTGAAAGGAGTAGCTAAACTTCAATATCTCAAATAGTGGTCCCTGAGTTATACGATTTTGCTCCAAATGTAGTCCCTGGTCATTAACCCCGTCTATTTGGTCCGTTAGTGCCAGGGGTAGTTTCGTCCATCTATCTTTTCCCTCTCAAATTAACCAAACCCATCTCATTAATTTAGGAACTAAGTCGTTTTGTATGCCCCACTGAATCTAACCCAAACTCACTCTCACTCTCACTACGCTTGCAAACGGATAATCATCAACAACAACCCTCTGAAATGTCATCATCGTGGATACTAAGAACTGAGCTAGATGAAGATTGGACTCCAGCAGATGTTTATAGTAAGCATTATGGTCTGTTTTGAGTGTTTACTTGAGGTATTACATACATGCATTTTGTACCCTGATTTTTCCTGTTTTTTGACTTAGGTGTTTACGTAACGTTGATAACAGCAAAAATCAACCATGGAGGTTTGTTTACAAGTGCTCCTGGAAGAAGATACATAAATGGTAAGGTTGATTTTATTGATTTGATTAACACTGATCACTTTGCGGTTCATCAGTTCCATGATATGATGAGAGCATTAGGTTACAAGGATGAGGTAATGTTTTACCATTTCTTGATTCCATCCACTGACCTTGATACTGGGTTGCAAGGTTTAAGTAATGATGATGATATAATAAACTTGTTAAAGTATGTCCCTATGGTCAGAGATATTGAGGTTTACATTGAACATCATAAAACAAATGGTGAGGAAAAGATTGACTTGAACCAAAGTTTTGATAATTTGCACTTTTCCTTTGATCCTTTCATTGGATTGGAATCTGATTTACAAGAAGTAGGACAAGGTCAGAGGATACCAGAAGTAGGACAAGGTCAGGGGATACTAGAAGTAGGACAAGGTCAGGGGGTTGATTTAAACCAGACAATGACATTGATGGCATTGATGTCAACCATGTAGTTGACTTGAACCATGTAGTTGACTTGAACAATGTGGTTGACATGAACAATGGCATTGACTTGAACAATGATATGAACCAGGGAAGTGGGAACCATGAGGACCTTGAGAGTCATGATAGCAATTGTTGTGATTCATTAGATGAGTTTAATGCATTAGCAGATGATTATGTGGATACAGAGAGAGACTGGATGGGAGTAGGTGGAGAAGAAAGTGATAGCCAGAATGTTTTTGGTGATGTAGATCCTTTTGACATTGACAACTTTGATTCTGAAGATGAAATGGGTAAAGCTAGTCAATGCAAAAGAGATGGTCATAGAGAGAATAATGGGCAGGGTGTTTACTTTTACTTAGGACAATCCTTTGGTAACAAAGACACAATCAAGGCTTTAATCAAACAACATGCAATTGAGACTAGGAGAGACATAGTTGTGGTAAAAAATGATGGATAGAGACTCAGGGCAGTTTGCAGGGGTACATTGCCTCACTTAAAAGATGAAGGTGGGCCTAGTGGGCCTGGAAAAAGCAGAAAGAGTAAATGGAAAAAGTCTAATGGGCCCACTTGTCCATGGGTTTTATACCTTTCAACTTCTAAACGAGAAATAACTTGGAAAGTCAAAACCTACTTCTCGACTGTAATGCCCGCGACCCGGTATGGTTTTATTTTTGTATTTAATTATTTAATATCCTTCCCTAGCGAATTGTATTTAACGGGATTTGTTGGGGAAGACTTTAAATGTTAAGATATTGTCATAAAGGGGCTAAATGGTAAAATCCTAAATTTAGTTGGTATAAAAATGAAATTACTTAAATGCTTAGGGACTAAAAATGTAAATTTAATCTATTTTGTGCATGGGATCGGCCCATATAGGAACCGATCCCCTCCTTAGTCTCGTTTCTTTCCTGCGTCGCACACAAACATCAAGCACAAACCCTAGCACCTCCCTCCTTTCCTTGGCTGCCATCGCTGATCACCCCAAACAGCAGCCGCCGCGGTGTGTTTTCTGCCGACGAGAGCGAGAGAGAGAAAGAGAAGGAGAGCCGGCGACCGGGACGTGTCGGGAGTCGGTTTCTTGCGGTGGTTGCTGCTGCGATTGGCATCGAGAGGTAAGTTTCTCCTCTTCTATTCTTGTTTTCTTTCGTCGTCATCGGAACACCACAAAACCACCGCCGCCGCCGCAGGCTTGGCTGCCGGCGGTGTGCGTGGCCGTCGTGCACCACCAGTCGGTGGTTGTGATGGTGGGTTGCGGCTGTTAGGATATGCTAGTGTGTGCGTGCGTGGCGGAGATAGGGTAGTCGGGTTATCCGATTGGCCTCGCCGGATTTTAGCAAAACCACCACCACCGCCGACGGCGGCTGCCGCCGCCGCCGACCACCACTGCCGGAGGTGGCAGTGGGTAGTGCCTGTTAGCAACCTTGACACGTAACACCCTAAGCCAAAGCTTGAATTCCAGGTCTGAATGCATTAAGTCATGGCTTAATGGGTTGAGAAATAAAGATAAGCCATGTTATCATTTTATGTGAATTTGTCCAATCTGTCCCTGTTTTGTAAAATTCGTAGTTTATTCTAGGAAGCTCGGATTGAGGTGAAACTAGTGCCAAAATCTCACAAATTGTGTTGAGTAGGTTTCATATGTTTTGTAGAAAAATAAATTAAGCTTCTAGATAGGGTCAAATTAGCAATTTGTACAGACTGGTCCGAAACTCACAGTTTCGATAGTCTGTGTTAGGAAATTCATATAAAATAGTAGGGACCTCGTATGAACGCGTGCGATATGTCCCTGGAAACCTAAGACATAGAACCTTCAGACCATGGAATTATATTTCTGGTTTGATGGGGTTAAGGGGGGTCAAACAGGTCACGAACAGACCTGCAAATCTGGACCAAAAGCTGGAAAATGCACGTTTAGGCTTGTAGTTGTATTTTCGGGTTGGGACTTCACTTTGACACTTTATAACACTTCTTTAGGCGGAAAGAAGTGAGTTGGAGTTGGCGGATTCTTGTTGCCTTTCGCGGAATTCTGCACTGCTTTTCGAGGTGAGTTCTCTCACTGTGTAGGATAGAGGTTGTATGCGCGCTACTATAGTTCGTGTGTGTTAACTGTTTTGTTTGTGTGTTGAACTAGGCCGAGTTAGTGTCTAGTATGAGATCTTGGGTGTCGTATAAATCTCGGGGAGACCGAGGAATACGTACTCAAGTGTGGTATGAACTCGGGGAGACTGAGGAATGTTTACGCGAGTATGGTATGAACTCGGGGAGACCGAGGGATGTTTACACGAGTGTGGTATGAGTTCGGGGAGACCGAATGATGTATCCATCGGGATTATTGCATGAGTTTGCTCGTATTACTAAACTGCGTGTATTGGTTGTTATATCTATCTGCTGGTAGGGGTGGTGTCGATATAATTGACATCCTATGCATGTGTTTGAATTCACTAAGCTTCGTGCTTACCCTTTCCCCGCAAATTTACTGTTTCAGGTACGAGTGGCAGCAAGGATTGACGGTACACACTGGCGCGTCGTGGGGTCTTTTATCAGTTTACCTTGAGACATTAAGTTTATGCTATTTACATTTTCCGCTGTGTTAATTGATTCGGTTATTTAACTTAACGAGATTTGGATAAACGTTTGATTGGATTTAAATACTTATTGTTTATTTTAAATAAAATGTTATTTTTAAAAGTTTAAATTTACTGTAATTTTTGGGACGTTACAAGTTGGTATCAGAGCACAGCTTGAGCGAATGAAATACATTTCGGTGTGTTTGAACTCAAGTTTGCGGCTCGAGATTATCTTTTTCCTTGTAAAATTTTTGAGAAATAAAAGAAAGGAAACATGCGTTTGAGAAACGGTAACCGAAGGCGCAGTGTGTACAGTCAATCGATGCCAAGGGAAAAGGTAAAGTACTTAGTGTAATTTATTGCTTTCTAGAACATAGGAGTATGTATGCTAGATTGCTTGGTGCTTATTACACTGTACTGCATGTTTGTTACTTGCTAGTAGGAATTTACGCTAGTCCTGCTAGGTTGTTAAGTGAATGCCTTATAAGTTGTATGCAGTAGGAACCAAATAGACTTAGAATGTTGGATTTAGTTCTATTGCGCAGCTCTTGTTTGAGTCCAACCGTTGTAGGATAGAATCTTTTATTCGAAAGTCTATCTGATTTCACACTGTATGCAACGGTGCATTCGCGAGACGACTCGTCATGACTAGTGGAGATTTCGTCATAGAAAGGGTAGTGGAATGGGGTGAAATTCTTAGTGAGCTAGGAAAAGTGTTTACATATGCTGGTACGGGCATATGGGTGTAACTGTCGGCAAGGAACTACTTGGGCACTTCGGGACGGGACTCGAAACGAGTAAGGATAGGTGTGGAAGGTAGTAGTAGAGCTCCTACTATCTGAAGCACAGGATCCGTGCTCGAGTCGGGGAAAGTCACGGAGAATCCGAGGAGTTGAGCGTGAGCGTAGTTAGCAGGATTTTTGTGTGCTAATAAATCATTGTAATATCTACCCAGAATGGCCATCACAAGGAGGAACAACAATGTTGATCCAGATGCGGGTACTGGATTTACTGCTGAGCATATTCGTGAGATGATTGCGGCCGAGGTGGCGCATGCTATTGGGGAGGCGATCCCCGAGATTATCACCGCCATTCGTGATGGGTAGTAGTGTTGATGGAGGAGCGCATCGCGGCGATTCCACCCCGTGCGGGTGGGCAGCCTGGAGCGAGCAAGTTTCAGTATCGGGATCTCTCTGCTTGTTCTCCTCCCGAGTTCAAGGGAGACTCGAACCCGATCGTCAGTATGCGCTGGATCTCGGATATGGAGTGCGCATTCCTTACCAGTGGCTGCCCTGAGAATTTGAAGGTTCGTTTCGAGGTGAACCTATTACGAGATGGAGCGAAAGACTGGTGTGCTATTGCCTTGACGCTTGCTGAGCGCACTACTTTGACCTGGGAGGAGTTCGTTGTATGATTTCGTGCCGAGTATGTGCCTCTAGTGGAGATGGAGAGGATTGCTAAGGAGTTCTTGGAGCTCACTCAGACTACGGAGACTGTGAAGGAGATGAACCGGAAGTTCACGGAGATGGCACTATTCTGTCCCCAGTATGCTGCTTCTGAGGATATGAAGATGACGCGGTACAAGGATATGTTACGTACCGAGATCAGGGAGTTCGTGAGTACTGCGCAGTATGCTTCGCTTGCTGCGATGATGGAGGCTGCCCGGAGACGGGAACTTGAGTTAGAGACACAGGCTAAGAAGAGGAAAGCGGCGCAGGCCATGGCACCAGTATTGGATGTTCCAGCGAAAACGAGGTTTTCGGACTCGCGCTCGAGTCAAAGAAGCAGTGAGTTTAAGCCCAGAGATAGTAACGGAAGGAGAGATGACAAATGTTTCAAGTGTGGCCAGGTGGGACACTACGGTCGCGACTGCAGGGTACCACTGATGGTCTGCTTTAACTGCAAACAGACGGGCCACGTGAAGGCCAACTGCCCGAATCCGAGGGTTACTGATGGGAGTGGGGCATTGAAAGCTCCTACGGCTGCTCCTTTGCGTATTACGGATGGTCGTGTGGGTCAGGCTGGGACCGAGACGGCCCAAGGTAGAGTTCATCAACTGAAGACGGATGAGGCACAGGCTACGCCTAAAGTGGTGACAGGTATATTTCATCACTTGAATTTATTGGTTACTGATTTTATATGTGGTTACATTTTGCTTAAACTGTATGATCAAGTACGTTCTTAGTTAACTCAGTGCCTGCTGTGGTGATGTTTGATAGCGGGGCTACTCATTCTTTCGTGTGTCACACTTTTAGTGAGCGTTTGGGCCGTAGTGTAGGACGATTAGGCTGTCCACTTGTAGTCAAGGTTGCTGATGATAGGACCTTGACGGTTGCTGACGTGAATCGTGGGTGTACTTTGGAAATCCTTGGTGTGAGATTCCCTATTGATTTGATTCTGATCGCTATGCGTGAGTTGTGCGTGATTGTGGGCATGGATTGGATGGATGCTTTCGATGCAGAGATTGTTTGCCGTCGCAACCAAGTACGGGTTCGAACCCCAAGCGGGGGAGAACTGCTAGTTCAGGGCGACTCGCCCAGGCGGACCTCAGCAGTATGTTCGGCGGCGAGGGCTCGGAGGTACTTGCAGCACAGTGGCCAGGGGTATTTAGCGTATGTGATAGACACGCGCGTCGTCGAAGAGAAGAAGACTGCGGAGGATGTGCCAGTTGTACGGGAGTTTGCTGACGTATTTCCCGATGATTTACTGGGGATACCTCCCGAGCGACAGGTAGAGTTCCGCATTGACTTAATCCCGGGTGCTGCTCCGGTGGCCAAGGCACCTTACCGCCTGGTTCCTCCGGAAATGAAGGAGTTGTACACTCAGTTGCAGGAACTTCTCGAAAAGGAGTTCATCAAGCCGAGTTATTCACCGTGGGGAGCCCCGATTCTATTTGTGAAGAAGAAGGACGGGTCCCAACGGATGTGTATAGACTACCGTGAGTTGAATAAGCTTACGGTGAAAACCGTTATCCTCTACCAAGGATCGATGACTTGTCCGACCAGCTACAGAGAGCCTCGTGGTTCTCTAAGATTGATTTGAGATCGGGGTATCATCAGATGCGGGTGAGAAGTGAGGATAAGAAGGAGATGGCATTTCGTACACGTTATGGCCATTACGAGTTTGTAGTGATGCCTTTCGGGCTCACCAATGCACCAGCAACGTTCATGGACCTTATGAACAGGGTGTGTAGCCCGATGCTGGATCGGTCGGTGATTGTGTTCATCGACGATATTCTTGTGTATTCGAAGTCGAAGGAAGAGCACGAGACGCATTTGCGAGAAGTTTTATAGAGATGTTGAGGCGGGAGAAGCTTTATGCCAAGTTCTCCAAGTGTGAATTCTGGATACGAGAGGTCCAATTCCAAGGACATGTCGTGAACCAGAAGAGAATTATGGTCGATCCGACCAAGATCTCAGCAGTGATGCGGTGGGAGGTGCTGAAGACTCCCATGAAGTACGGAGTTTTCCTACAACAACGGTTTCCATTCCAGTATTGGTAGGCCGCCGTGCGAGATGTTGTATGGTAGGAAGTGCAGGACGCCTATTTGTTGGGGCGAGGTTGGTCGGCGAATATTGGGGAGCACTGATATTGTACTGAAGACGGCTGAGATGATACAAATGGTACGGGACCGTTTAGCTACTGCACAGAGTCGGCAGAAGAGTACGCCGACAGGAGACAATCAGACTTGGAGTTTCAAGTGGGGGATTATGTTTTGCTGAAGGTTTCGCCCTGGAAAGGGGTGATTCGGTTTCGTAAACGGGGATAGCTGGGACCCCGTTACATTGGACCTTACAAGGTCATTGCGCGAGTGGGAAAGGTAGCTTACCGTTTAGAGTTACCGGACGAGCTGAGTTTGATCCACAACACTTTCCACGTGTCTCAGTTGCGGAAGTGTGTAGTGGATGAGTCTGCGGTGATTCCTCTCGAGAATATTCAGATCGATGCTTAATTACGTAGAGAAGCCGATCGCCATTGTTGACAGGAAGACGAGAACCTCGCGTAACAAGGTAATTGGCTTGGTGAAAGTCCAGTGGCAACACCGAAAGGGTTCCGAGTGGACTTGGGAACCCGAGGATGAGATGCGGGAGAACTATCCAGAGCTATTCGCGGACATAGACTTCGAGGACGAAGCCTAATTCAAGCGGGGGAGAGTTGTAAAGCCCGCGTCCCGGTATGGTTTTATTTTTGTATTTAATTATTTAATATCCTTCCCTAGCGAATTGTATTTAACGGGATTTGTTGGGGAAGACTTTAAATGTTAAGATATTGTCATAAAGGGGCTAAGTGGTAAAATCCTAAATTTAGTTGGTATAAAAATGAAATTACTTAAATGCTTAGGGACTAAAAATGTAAATTTAATCTATTTTGTGCATGGGATCGGCCCATATAGGAACCGATCCCCTCCTTAGTCTCGTTTCTTTCCTGCGTCGCACACAAACATCAAGCACAAACCCTAGCACCTCCCTCCTTTCCTTGGCTGCCATCGCTGATCACCCCAAACAGCAGCCGCCGCGGTGTGTTTTCTGCCGACGAGAGCGAGAGAGAGAAAGAGAAGGAGAGCCGGCGACCGGGACGTGTCGGGAGTCGGTTTCTTGCGGTGGTTGCTGCTGCGATTGGCATCGAGAGGTAAGTTTCTCCTCTTCTATTCTTGTTTTCTTTCGTCGTCATCGGAACACCACAAAACCACCGCCGCCGCCGCAGGCTTGGCTGCCGGCGGTGTGCGTGGCCGTCGTGCACCACCAGTCGGTGGCTGTGATGGTGGGTTGCGGCTGTTAGGATATGCTAGTATGTGCGTGCGTGGCGGAGATAGGGTAGTCGGGTTATCCGATTGGCCTCGCCGGATTTTAGCAAAACCACCACCACCGCCGACGGCGGCTGCCGCCGCCGCCGACCACCACTGCCGGAGGTGGCAGTGGGTAGTGCCTGTTAGCAACCTTGACACGTAACACCCTAAGCCAAAGCTTGAATTCCAGGTCTGAATGCATTAAGTCATGGCTTAATGGGTTGAGAAATAAAGATAAGCCATGTTATCATTTTATGTGAATTTGTCCAATCTGTCCCTGTTTTGTAAAATTCGTAGTTTATTCTAGGAAGCTCGGATTGAGGTGAAACTAGTGCCAAAATCTCACAAATTGTGTTGAGTAGGTTTAATATGTTTTGCAGAAAAATAAATTAAGCCTCTAGCTAGGGTTAAATTAGCAATTTGTACAGACTGGTCCGAAACTCACAGTTTGGATAGTCTGTCTTAGGAAATTCATATAAAATAGTAGGGACCTCGTATGAACGCGTGCGATATGTCCCTGGAAACCTAAGACATAGAACCTTCAGACCATGGAATTATATTTCTGGTTTGATGGGTTTAAGGGGGATCAAACAGGTCACGAACAGACCTGCAAATCTGGACCAAAAGCTGGAAAATGCACGTTTAGGCTTGTAGTTGTATTTTCGGGTTGGGACTTCACTTTGACACTTTATAACACTTCTTTAGGCGGAAAGAAGTAAGTTGGAGTTGGCGGATTCTTGTTGCCGTTCGCGGAATTCTGCACTGCTTTTCGAGGTGAGTTCTCTCACTGTGTAGGATAGAGGTTGTATGCGCGCTACTATAGTTCGTGTGTGTTAACTGTTTTGTTTGTGTGTTGAACTAGGCCGAGTTAGTGTCTAGTATGAGATCTTGGGTGTCGTATAAATCTCGGGGAGACCGAGGACTTGGGGAGACCGAGGAATACGTACTCAAGTGTGGTATGAACTCGGGGAGACCGAGGGATGTTTACACGAGTGTGGTGTGAGTTCGGGGAGACCGAATGATGTATGCATAGGGATTAATGCATGAGTTTGCTCGTATTACTAAACTGCGTGTATTGGTTGTTATATCTATCTGCTGGTAGGGGTGGTGTCGATATAATTGACATCCTATGCATGTGTTTGAATTCACTAAGGGGCTGTTTACTTGCTCTTTCCGGGTAAGTGCTGTCCGGGTAAGAGTGCTATCTCGGGTAAGTGTTGTCCCCGGTAAGTACTGTCTGGATAAAAGTGTTTACCAAGTGGTTTTTGGTAAGTGCTTACCGACAAAAAAATGACCATTTTAACCCTTATGTATTTATATGCTAAATTAAATGTAATTATTTCTATTATAAATCATTTAATGGAAGAAAAAAAACAAACTTCATACTTTAAATAATTGTTTACCAACAATATACTCTCATTTAGATATCAGGATCAATTGTTGAATCATCATCTTTATTATTCTGAAAACAAGCTTCACCTTCTTCAATCTCACTCTCTAATTCCAGCTTTCCACCTCCAACACCAACACCAACACCAACACCAACACCAACACCAACACCAACACCATACCTCAAACTCAACTCCTCCTTCTCATCTCTACTCCCAACAGAAATCATCCAAAAAAACCCACCAATCCAACACCCTTTTCCTCTAATAAAACTCTTTTCTTTTTTCTTTTTCAAGAAAATATATCTCAAAACAACAAAACCTTGCTTCACCAAACAACCACAAAACTTCAAAATCTCATCTACCCAATTCAGATAATCAAAAACCCATCAAAACCCACATAAAGTTTTTCAAAAAAATCAAGATCGGGAATATAAAAATTAATTTTCACCAAACAAGATTAATTACCCACAAAGAAAATATTGATCTTGTCGGTTCTTTAGCTGATCTCGGATCAAATTGGGTAAAAATCGCTGAAATTAGAGCTAACTTTTTACGATCTTCATTTAGACGAAATCAATGATCGAGGCTGACGATTGTGATGGGAGCGAGTGAAGCTCTGATGATGATGACGATGGAGGAGTAGAAATGACGGCCAAGAGAAAACCCTAAACGTAAAAAAGGGGTAACAGTGGAATAATAAAATCTGACCCGGGTAAGCAACATTTTCGTGCTGGCTCAGAAAGATCTCGGTCAGATCGCGGTCAGATCACAGTCAGATCTCGGTCAGATTTACAGTTTGGTAAACAATCTGACTGCTGACCGAGTCAGCATTGCTGACCGGTCAGCGCCTAGTAAACAGCCCCTAAGCTTCGTGCTTACCCTTTCCCCGCAAATTTACTGTTTCAGGTACGAGTGGTAGCAAGGCTTGACGGTACACACTGGCGCGTCGTGGGGTCTTTTATCAGTTTACCTTGAGACATTAAGTTTATGCTATTTACATTTTCCGCTTTGTTAATTGATTCGGTTATTTAACTTAATGAGATTTGGATAAACGTTTGATTGGATTTAAATACTTATGGTTTATTTTAAATAAAATGTTATTTTTAAAAGTTTAAATTTATTGTAATTTTTGGGACGTTACATCCACTCACAAATGTTTCCAAACAAGAGAGGTAGGTATGGCTACTGCAAGTTATCTGTCCAAGCGTATCACAGAGCAGTTGAAGCTAGATCCAAATATGCCTTTAAAATCAATTCAATCCCATTTGTCTGAAAAGTTTGAAATTATGGTATCACCAGCCAAAGCAACGAGGGTAAAACAATTAGCCAACAAGAGGATTTGGGGGGACTATAAATTACAGTATAGTCAGTTTGAGGGATTACCTATCTGAGGTGAAAAGGTGCTTAATTGTTGTCTTAATTTGCATATAGGGCATTCTTCCAGCAATTCAAAGGTTGTTTCCTTCTGCTGAACATAGATACTGTCTTAGGCACATACAGGAGAATATGAAGCTTCATTGGAAAGGTAAGGCATACAAGGATCATCTGTGGCAGTGTGCAACAGCTCCTACTGTTCCGCAATTCAGAACAGCAATGGAGAACTTGAAAACATTCAATAAGGATTGTTATGATTGGTTGAATAAGATCCCCCCAACATTGGAGCAGATCACACTTTACAGGTAAATAACTCTTAAATGGTTGAATTGTTGAATGATTGAATAAGATCCCCCCCCCCCCCATATTGATGTGTTTTTTGATGCATACAGGTAGATGTCACTCTGATGTGCTTCTAAATAACATGTGTGAGGTATTCAATAGGCAAATCATTGCTGCTAGGGACAAACCAATTCATTCTTGCTTGGAGTACATTAGAGTGTATTTTATAAAGAGAATTGTAAATGTTTTAAAAGTCATTGATGGTTGTGATGGACCATTGACCCCAACTGCAAACAAGATAATGGACAGTGTGAAGAAGGAAGCAAGCAAATACCAGGTTGTGTACAATGGAGGAGATAGATACCAGGTATGTTACAAACACATGCCCTATACTTGTCTCATGGTTGTAGCATGCACATGAACATGCTTTTGATACTGTTGTTATGACAAGTATCTGGACCTTGGAATGATCAGTGCATAGTTGATGTTAGAGCAAGGACATGCTCTTGTAGAAGGTGGGAATTAACAGGAATTCCTTGCAAGCATGCAGTGGCAACTAACTGGAATATGGCACATAATGGAATCAATGAAGACCGTGAATCATGGGTGCGCTAATCATACATGCTTAGCACATGGAGGTACATGTACAGCTTTAAGATTGAGCCAATCAATGGATGCATGCTTTAGGACAAATCAAACTGCATGACAACTTTGGTTCCACCAGATCATCACACACAAGTGGTCAGGCCAAAGAAAAAGAGGAGGAAGACAACCGAAGAGATGTCTCAAAGTCAGAGCCAGAGAAGGACTGGCAAGCTATCAAGGAAATAGATCAAAGTCACTTGTGATAAGTGTAAACAATTGGGGCACAATTCAAGGACATGTAAAGGGAAGGAAGGAGCTTCATAGCCTCCTGTATGAACAATGCAAGTAGTTTAGGTGGTTGTTTGGTGGTTGATAAACAATGTGTTTGGTGGTTGATGTTTGATAAACAATGTGTTTTGGGTACTTGTTGGTGGTAGTTTTTGATGGTTGATATACAATATATGTGTATGTATGGTATGCAAGGCTGTTAGCCTGTTTAATGTATTTTGGTAGTTATGTTTAGCCTCTTGAATGTCTTTTGGTAGTTATGTCTTGGTATTGTCAAGGTCTTGGTACTTATGTGTTGGTAGTTATGTCTTGGTATTGTTTATGTGTTGCTATTGTAACTGTGTTGGTAAGGATGGTTGTAATGTACCATTTTGTGCACTTTCCAAATAGAAACCATTTCAAAACAAGGGCTATTGTGTCAAACAGAAAGCATTTCATTGATGCTAATGAAAACTTAACATTACATCATAAACAAAGCAGTGGCTACATTGATCTTTAACCAAAATCCCAAAACTAGCTTAACATCTACTCACTGCTTTACATTCATCTTAAACCAACACTAACTTCACTGCAATTACTTCATACAACTATACATGCAAATCCCAAAAAAAAAAACTAAGAACCAAAAGCAGCTGCAATTTCCAAATCTCACTTTCTCTTGAGTTGATAGTTTCTTCAAGTTTGTGCTTTGACCTCAGTAACCCAGGGACAACATCTATAGCTCTGGCAATGATTGGTGGATCAAACCATCCAAAGAAGGAACACCTTTTACCCTGTAGAAGTGAAATTAGGGAGAATTTTGGAGTTTGGTGGTAACAAACAAGAAAATCCATGAATTGTCAAGAAATTGGAGGAAACAAGGGGCTTACCATACTTCCACAAGAATAGAACCTGCGTCCAGGGTTTGCATGTGTCCAAGATGTTTTTAAACTTGCTTCACAACCACATTAGCATATCACCATTTTTGGAAGAAATGAAGAAACCAGAGTGTGAGATGTGGAAGAAGGAAGAAAACAGGTATCTCGCTTCTTAAAGTCGAGAGTGGGTTGAAGGGTTGTTTAATTTGAGAGGGAATAGATAGATGGACGAAACTACCCCTGGCACTAACGGACCAAATAGACGGGGTTAGTGACCAGGGACTACATTTGGAGCAAAATCGTATAACTCAGGGACCACTATTTGAGATATTGATGTTTAGGTACTCCTTTCAAAGAAATCGCATAACCACAGAGACCAAAAATGCAATTTACTCTAAAGTTATTCTTTTCTTTATATCACTTTCTATTTTATAGGACATTTATGGTCCTAACAATCTCCCCCTAAAGTTATATAAAGAAAAATAGGATCTTGGAATCTTTAGGTCTTGATCTTCTCTCCCTCTTGAATCTTTGAAACACTTTAGTGATGCTTGTCTTCATGTCTTTCATGCTCCCCCTTGCAATATGCTCTTAGTCTTCATAGTATCACGAGTTGAACCACGAGTTGAATTGGCTTTGAAAAACTTCAGAACTTGTTGAACCAATATGCTCGAAGGAGGAATCAACTTGTTGCGAACATTTCTGAATAAAGGATGAGAAGAACCATGCACTTGTAATCTGTTCTGCACAGATCATAACAGTTACTCCCCCTCAACTTTTGCTTACTCCCCATCAACTTGATAATCTGGGTCTTTGAACTTTTATAATGTTTATCCCCCCTCATGATGATGATCTGTGTCTTTGAATCTGTATCATTTCTCCCCCTCATGATGATTAGGACCATATTGAGCATCATGTAACTTCAAAGACAACACTGATGAGTAGCAAAATACCAGATAAAACACTAAGTAACCAGAATGGGGTAATCAACTAACACAGAAACATAATAGTAACTGTTATCACAACAATTAAGAAAATTGTGTGGCCTATGTTCAGAGTTGGCATCGGGGTATCTCTGAAAGGACTTCCAGTTATCACTGAAGTAAAATTTTAAAAATTACTTCTCAAACTATTCCAGCAATATCACAAAGATATGCCATGGGAATCACAACGACTCGTGCTTGTGTGAAAGAAATAATTCATATCGATTTTGCTCAAAAAATTGATTTAACCTGGGATGCAAGTTAAAAATCAATAGACACAGTGATTAGAATATGAAGTTCCAAGACCGGAGCTGATGTCTTCCTTTTTCAATATCTAAGACCTCCGAGTGAGGAATAGATAGATTATGTGCTAAATCTCCGTGAATATATGAAACAAGCATCTTTTGTGAGATACTTGAGTGGATGGGTGGGGTGACATGATTTATCGTCACTGTATCCATGTCTGTTTCAATATTCATCTCCAAAGAACGAGAATGAATAGATTGTGTGGTTACCCGGATAACTGACTCGGTTTGTTAAGGACCAATTTATTCTTTTAAGTCCTGTCACATCCTCACTCAATTCTTTTCACTCCAAACTCATCTATCAAGCTAGACCCCTCACTGTTGTCTATAAAAGGATGTATTTCTTGGGTAGGTCCTTCCGGTTCTGGATAGACCATAGAAACAATGTAAATCCTATCACTCATTTAATGAACCAAATAAAACATTGAAGTACACATTGAAGTACGAGTTCTAAACTGAAGTGTTTAGAAGTCAAACTTTAAAGAATGAGTTCTGAACTGAATTATTCAGAAGTCATAAAAATTAAGTCCGAGTTCTGATATGAGGTAATCAGAAGTCATTAAAATTATTTGAAATGGAGAATTTCAATGAACAAGATCAAGCACTAAACAGAATGGCTCATTGATCACATTATGGACAAAAATCAAACAATCAAGAGAAATTTTAATTGTGAAGAACAAGTCACAATTAATATGTCAGAAAAGAATTGAATAATTAACAAGAAAGGACGAACTTTGAAAATAAATAGGAATTCAAGCGAGTGTATTTCCATCGAAAAATCAACAAGTATACAAGACATGGAAATAACTAAGTCAAGAAAATATAACATGTGGCATTCATGGAGTTTAAAATTGGAGAATAACAAACACAAGTAAGTTATCTAGAATGAATTACCACGATTCTTTGAATTCACTAAAAAATGCATGTATGTGTCAAATACCTGATGCTCTCCCTCAAAATTGGCGTAACCTTTTATTGTTGTCATGTGAAAGGAATATTCTGAATTGTGTTACACATGGCATTCCTGCAAAACATATTAGAAAGATTTTGGTATCCATGCTTTGATGGATCCTTGATGGTTAGATGCCTTATTAGAGCGAGGACCGAGGATACTATAAGAACCATACCAATACTTTGCATGGTTTTTATTCACAAAGTCACTTGTTTCACAGTAAGAACAACACAACTTCTGTGTAGATAAACTGATTAGCTGATTAACAGAGTAAACAAGATCAGGTTTCACAAAGGGTTTAGCATGGAAAGCTTTGTTGTTCTTGTCACTCTTAACAGAGACAAATGACTTTGGAGCTGGAGCATATCCTTTAACTCTCCAAGCCATCTTTACTTTCTTGAAAGATGGATTATCTGAATTATCAAGAAGAGGATCATAAAACAGATTAGAAGTACGTATCTGATCTTTTGAAGAGCTATTTGATCTGATGCAGGTCTTTGAAGAAACATTTTTTGTGGATAGAACTTGGAGTAGTCTTAGAAAAGCAAACTGAATTAGCAGAATCATCATAAAGAGACTGATCAATAGTATCTGGACTAATAAGATTGGGTGATTCAACATCAGAGATTTTGGCTTCAAGTTCCTTGTCATTGTTAAACAAACCATTTTTCTTCTCAAACATTAGATATAGCTTCTTTTGGAGATCAGATTTGAGCCTCTTGTCTATCATAATATCAGGTGACATAACAGATAATTTCTTTGTAAGCTTAGAAATCTCAGTCTGAAAGATCTTTCTTTCGTTTGCAAAATCATCTTTCAAACATTTTGCTCTAAAACCTTCAATCTTCTTCTTCTCAAACTCTTTGCTTACTATGTCTAATTCTTTCCAAATCAGTTATTTTCAAAGAAAACTTTCTCAAAGTCAGAGATCTGTTTTGAAAGTTTTAAACATATAAGCTCAAGACTCTTCTTTTTTTCAAGAGATTTCTTTGAAAAATCAGATTACTTTTGTATAAACAATTGACTTTCCTTTGCAAAACCCTCTTTCTCTTTTTCAAATACCTTTTCAAAAGCAGTTAGTTTATTTTTAAGTTCAAGGTTTTCATAGTTCAAGAGTTTACCTTTCTCTTCAAGTGCCAAATTCTTGTCTTTGAGATCAGAAATGTCTTGTTGAGAAATAGGGATGCTCTTCTTCATATCCTCCCGCTCTCTCTTCAGAGTAGCATTTTTATGGATATATTCAGTATACAGACGTGCATAGTAAATTGCATCTGGATCAGTAAGCACCTTTGGTTCTGACATATTGTTACTTGAAAGAATATGATCATGAGACAATTCAAGATATCGATCCAAAAGAAATCAGACAGTGTATCAAAGAATACGCAAATGTCCCCCTTCGGTGACTTAGCACGGGGGTCCTGGGGTTCGTCTCCCGGGGTTGCGGCACCCGGGATCGTACGATACTCGGGATTCGCCATCGCCTGGGTCCTGGGGTTCGTCTCCCGGGTTACGTATGTGTTTCCCGATCTTCATTATTTCTCGACGTATTGTCCGGGTTCACTCCTTGTACGGATTGAATCCCGGTATATTACCCGGTCCCGGGTTGGTACCGGATCCTATGACCTCCCGGCTTCATATCCCGGGTATGGCCATTCCCGGTTCCGAATCCGGGTCCGGGTTAGGCTCGTCCCAGGACTCGTTCCTGTTTCATTTTTTTATGTTGTCCCTGTATGCCTTATGTTCCAGTCCCGGATCACTATGACTCCCGGGTAAGTGTGTGTTCCGGATCCATTTTGCTTCCCGGTTTCAATCAAATCCGGAAACCTAAATCCCAGAACACCTCCACCATAGTTTTGCATTGCCAACTATTCTCACATGTCATCTTTCCAGGTACTTCGATGGCTAAACAAAACCAACCCGATCTCAATGTCGATGCCGCACTCCTTCCGGGCGGACCGAATCTGCCGATTCTACCAAACAACTATCACCTGGACACATCAACAATAATTTGCCAGTGCCCGGTCATCATAGAGATTCTGAAAGGCCACTCACTACACTATGCTTTGACAGCAAATGCCGAAGTCCCAAAGGTGTACGTGCAACAACTCTGGAGGTCTCTCACCTCAGTTGCACGTGGGCCTGAAACCGTTCTAGAAGGCCGGATTGACAATACATCGGTAGTCATCACTAGAGACCTATTTCGCCAGGTCCTCCAGCTACCGGACGCAACTTCCATCCCTGGCAGGATCAGCTTCGACAACCCAGTTTCAGATGCCCTGCTCTGCCAGGAACTGCACGCTCTTAGATACGCTAGGGAGATCAACCATCCATCACACTTCACCAGAGCTCACCTGGCGCCGATCTGGTATACTCTTTTCACCGCTCTGATACCAATTGTGGATCCCAATATCAAGTGCAATTGTATGAATCAACACAATAGTAATCAAACAATCAATCGTAGAAGATGTATTGAATGCATAAATCAATGAAACAAATGTTGCCGTACAAAGGTTATTATCAGAAGCTAAAAAGTGATTGTTATCTGAAAAAGAATTGATCGTTAACAGATACTTCGATTAGAAGTAGATTTGTGCAGCTCAACAATGTTGAGAAATCAGAGAAATATAATTGCGGAAGAAAATCAAAATTAAATCTAAAAAACAAACCTGAAAATTAAATTCGTTTTCAAAATTTAAAATCTGATTCTTGGAATCTTGATCGACAAAATCAAAGCTCGAGGATAAATGCTGCAAAACAAATAAACACGAATAGATCACCGACGAGAATATAAGTCGCATAAATTGATAAACGTCGTATATAAGCTCAAATCGTCGCTAAAGATCTCAAACCGTCACTAAAACTTTTAAATTATTCTACCATGCAATTTCATGTAAACCTTCGCCAAATATTCTCAAAATTGTCACAAAAACTCGCAAACCGTCACGAAAAATTCTCAAAACGTCACAAAAAAATCGCAAATCGATCGTTAAAACCTCGCAACTTTTTCTTTTCAATGGCATTCTATAAACACACCTCTTAGTGTTAAAATTGAACCAAATATGATTATCAATGATTTGCGATAAGCTCAAATTTTTGAGTTATGGTACTTTCGAAAACTTATCGTATGATATCGAAAACTTTTCGTATGATCTCGAAAACTTGTTGTAACGATGAGCGATAACAAGTTTCTGAACTTCTCTTGTCGTGTGATAGAATTTACTCTTAAGAAATTATACCGTAAACTATCACAATTCTCAAACTCAATCAAGTATGAAAGGTGGGGGCTTTCTTTGCAATCAACTAACAATATGCAAGAATGAATGTATGCAACGAAGGTCAAAGAAAGATCAAATAGGCATGCATGTATAAGTAACCTATGTGAAGAAAAAGAAATATGCAGCGACGTGTGAATTGCATGAGAAGGCAACTGAATACATGTATGATCAAATAGGCATGCTGTGTGTGACATATGTATGCATGTGACGTGTGAATTACATGAGAAAACCAAGGTGATGGGTTAAGAGCATGCAGGTGTGAGATGGTATGGTCAAACAAACAAAAGAAAGTCAACGATGGATGGCAACACCCGGGAGTGAGTGTCCAGGAAACAAAATGTCGAGAAAAAAATGACCGGATATCACTCCTTTTTTTCTTTTCCGGGAAAGTGAGTTGTGCGAGAGATTATGCAACCGGGAGAGGATGGTTTCCCGGGAGATTAGCTTATCCGGGGAAATTGATGGTATCGGGAAAAAATTTATCCAGGAAAGAGTTTATCCGAGAAACTTTATCCGGGAAAGGACTGCACCGGGAAAACTTTATCCGGGAACGAGATATTATCGGGAATGAAATACTTACCGGGAATGAATACACTCGGGAATAATGATCTGGACCTTCGACCTGTTCGGTTTTCTTGGATCTAAACCTCAACCCAAATAATTTCCAGTGCTTCCTGTATATCAAAATCAGTATAGAAACACCAAAGACAACAAACCCAAATTGAATTATACCAAAGATTCACTTTAATTTCATGAATCACCAACAAATTGAAGAACACGGTTCACAAACTCATAAATCGAATTCTCAAGAATTAAGCTTTAAAAACTTCGATTTTGAATCTGAAACTTTTCCAAAAGATATTATTTAGCCTAGTGAACAGGTTTGAATTACTTTAAGTCACCAATTTCAACACGAATTGAAAATATAAAATAAGAACTTACACAGTCGTTTCTTAGAAATCGCAAATATGAAAAGATGAAACCTGGAAATTTTCTGCACAAATCTGATCTGCTAAGCTCTTATACCACTTGTAGATCCCAGTTTGATCAAGTAACAATGATTCGAATGCTTAACTTTCAATCGAATGATTAAAGAGAGTAACAAGATTGGAATTATAAACAAACTCTTTCACTCTATGATTATGCATAATCAACATTCTGACCTAAACCTCACTAAAACAAACTTTAAATACGAAGGCCCTAAGGTCAAAGCCCATGGCCCATTAACACACTAAAGCCCATATTATCTATTATGAGGCTTTTACAAACAATTATAAAGCCATTCTTTTCTTTATATCACTTTATATTTTTATAGGACATTTATGGTTCTAACAAGTTTTATCACAGACCTCAAAACAACCAGCACGCGAATTCTCAAAATAATCAACATGCTTTTCAACAAAAGTCAAACCACCATGCCGAATCATCTACTTCTTTGGAAGCGATAACGAAGGGATTCATATCCCAAACTCAAACATCAACTAAAAATCTAGGGACCCAAGTGGGTCAAATGGCTTTGGAAATAAGAAAACGTCCTTCCGGTTCTCTACCAAGTGATACAGAGATACCCCCGAGGATTGGGAAAGAGCATGTAAAAGCTGTAACTTTGGGGAGTGGTAGGGATTTATCAGAAAACATACAAAAAGATTTAATAAAGCCAACCAAAGTAGAACCCGAAAAGAAAAACACAGTTTTAGACTCTGCTCGGTCGAGTGGAATTGTTGGGCCAAAAAAAATCGTCGGACCCAATAACACCACTACCATTCCAACCATCCCACTGTTAATCCCTGAAAAACCCAAGAAAGATCAATAGACCACAGACAAGACTGTTGTGGATGTGTCACAAGTTGGTGACAGTCCCAAAGTTCCTGGTGATACTAAGTTAGACAGGACCTCACCACCAATTCCAACACCTACTCTTCAAAAGACTACACCTCCTCCTACTACAGTTCCTCTCTATATTCCTTATCCCAAGAGATTAAGGAATCAGAAGGATGAACTGCAATTCAAAAAGTTTTTAGATGTTTTTATATAGTTGCATATCAACATACCTTTGGTAGAAGCCATTGAACAAATGCCAAGTTATGCAAAGTTTTTGAAAGACATTTTAAGCAAAAATAAAAAGTTGAATATGAGACTGTAGCTCTGAGTAAAGGTTGTAGTGCCATGCTGTCTAATAAAATCTCTCCAAAGATGAAAGATCCAGGGAGTTTTACAATCCCATGCTCCATAGGAGGAAAAGAAGTAGGACAAGCCTTATGTGACTTAGGTGCCAGTGCAAACCTCATGCCTTTATTTGTTTTTAACACTTTAGGCATAAGTTTCACTTTTATTAGCAAACAAGTCCATAGCTTGGCCTAAAGGAATGATTTAGGATGTCCTAGTCCAAGTTGATAAGTTTATTTTCCCTATTGATTTTATCATCTTAAACTTTAAAGATGACAAAGACATTCCTATCATTTTAGGAAGACCTTTCCTAGCCACAGGAAGAACTCTGATAGATGTCCAAAAGGGTGAACTCACCATGAGAGTTCAAGACCACCAAGTAACTTTTAATGTGTTGGATTCCCTTAAATATCGTGAAGAGAGAGAGAGAGAGAGGAATGTTCTACCTTAAGTTTGATTGAATCTTGGTGTCAAGACCAAAATTTTGGGGAGGTCATGGAATAGGAGAATCTGACCGTGAAGAATATATAGCAGAGAATCATGACTTAGAAGATATATAGGTCACCTCTGCTGTTAAAATTTTAGAAAACAAGGATAGGAAAACACTTATTCCTTCTTTAGAATGTGGTCAAAACTTAGAGTTGAAATAACTTCCCTCACATCTGAAATATGCCTATTTAGGATAAGATTATTTTGGAGAACAAAGATTTCACCTCAGTTGAGCCTCAAATAAGACTCAATCCAATGATGAAAGAGGTTGTAAAAAAGGTAATTTTGAAATGGTTGGATGCTGGCATAATCTATCCTATTGCCAGTAGTACATGTGTCAGCACTGTGCTATGTGTATCCAAAAAAGGTGAAGTCACTGTAGTAACCAATGAGAAAAATGAACTTATACCTATAAGAATAGTGTCAGGTTGGAGGATATGTATGGACTATAGGAAGCTTAACCAAGCGACCCGGAAAGACCATTTTCCATTACCCTTTATAGACCAGATGCTAGACAGACTCGCAGGAAAAGAGTTTTATTGTTTCTTAGATGGTTACTCTGGTTACAATCAATATGCCATTTCACCGGAAGACCAGGAGAAAACCACTTTTACCTGTCCTTATGGCACTTTTTCCTTTAGAAGAATGCCTTTTGGACTTTGTAATGCACCAGCCACTTTCCAAAGATGTATGATGTCTATTTTTTCAGATATGCTTGAACAATCTATGGAAATTCTCATGAATGATTTTTCTGTTTATGGGACATCATATGATCTGTGTTTACCAAACCTTGAAAAAAGTCTTAAAAGATGTGAAGAAACATACTTGATTTTAAATTGGGAAAAATATCATTTATGGTTAAAGAGGGCATTGTGTTAGGGCATCTCATTTCCAATAGTGGTATTGAGGTTGATAAGGCAAAGTTGGAAGTAATTGCAAAATTGCCTGAACCAACCATTGTCAAAGGAATCAAAAGTTTTTTGGGACATGCAGGTTTTTACCGGAGGTTTATTAAAGATTTTTCTAAAATATCCAAACCCCGTGTTCACTATTACAACATGACCATGCTTTTAATTTTGATGAAAACTGTAAAAAGGCTTTTAAAATTTTGAAAGAAGCATTGGTCACTGCTTCTATAATAGTGACTCCTGATTGGTCCTTCCTTACCTTTTGAAATATTGAGTGACGCTAGTGATTGGGCTGTAGGAGTTGTTCTAGGTCAAAGAAAGAACAAGTATTCCACTCTATTTACTATCCCAGTAAAACTCTCAATGAAGCTCAATTCAATTACACAACCACTGAAAATAAATTATTAGCTTTGGTTTTTGCTTTTAAAAAATTCAGGTCATACTTAGTGGGTGCCAAGGTAATTGTTCATACTGATCATGTTGCCATCAAGTACCTTATTTCTATAAAAGATGAAAAACCTAGGCTAATAAGATGGGTCTTGTTATTGCAAGAATTTAATTTGGAAATCATTGATAGAAAGGGTGTGAATAATCAAGTGGCTGACCACTTGTCAAGACCGGAAAAACAGAACAATACTGAACACACTAGTGATATCTGTGAAGCTTTTCCAGATGAAAGGATTTTAGCTATACAACATACTGCAACACCTTGGTTTGTAGATATTGTTAATTATTTCGCTTGTGGGATCATTCCCAAGGAACTTAATAAACATCAAAGATAGACACTCATTTTTTATTGCAAGAAGTTTTTGTGGGATGATCCATTCTTGTTTAAGATTTGTGCAGATCAGGTGATAAGAAGGTGCATCCCAAAAGAAGAAGTGACATATGTTTTACATCACTGCCATACAGGTCCATGTGGTGGGCACTTTAGAGGAAATAGGACAACTGCAAAAGTGTTACAATCAGGTTTGTATTGGCCTACGTTAAACAGTGATGCTCGTAACTTTGAAAAACGTTTCAATGAGTGTCAAAGGAGTGGAAATATCTCTCAGAGGAATGAAATGCCTTTAAATGAAATTTTAGAAGCAGATTTATTTGATGTTTGGGGCATTGACTTTATAGGACCTTTTCCACTTTCAAACAACTGTGCCTACATATTGGTAGTTATAGACTGTGTGTCCAAATGGGTGGAGGCTATGGCATGCCACTCTAATGATGCAAAAACAGTTGTCAAGTTTCTTCGAAAACACATCTTCACTAGATTTAGTACACCCCATGCCTTAATTAGTGATGAAAGTACTCATTTCATAAACAACTTATTAGAAGAAGTCCTAGACAAATACAATATTTAGCACATGGTGGCCACTGCTTACCACCCTTAAACTAATGGTTTGGATGAGTTGTCCAATAGTGAGATCAAAGGAATCTTAGATAAGGTAGTCAAGCCACATCGAAAAGATTGGGCCTCCAAATTGGATGATGCCTTGTGGGCCTATCGGACCGCTTACAAAACCCCTATTGGCATGTCCCCGTATAAGTTGGTCTTTGGGAAAGCCTGTCACTTACCTGTAGAGTTAAAGCACGAGACCTATTGGGCCATAAAGGAACTTAACATGTGTTTGGATGAGGCTGGCAAGAGAAGAACTCTGCAATTATGTGAGATGGAAGAACATAGGAATTTCTCGTATGAAAATGTGAAGTTGTACAAAGAAAGTACAAAAAATGGCATGATAAGAAAATTCTTCCTAAAGAGTTCATCGAGGGACATCAAGTTCTACTATTTAATTCTAGACTTATGTTATTTCCCGGAAAACTAAACTCTAGATGGACAGGGCCGTATCAGATTGCGAAAGTGTACCGCTACGGTGTGATTGAATTAATTGATCCGGAAAAAGGGACTACTTTCAAGGTTAACGGACAAAGGGTAAAACCTTTTCTCGAACCCTCAACCCTGATACAGCAACCTATTGAGGTTATCTGCCTTTTGGAGTAACAAAAGAGCTTCACGGATTCTTGGGTTTTTGACCCAAGAAGGGTGTAAATAAAATATAGAGTGAATTACACTGGTGGTCCCTGTGGTTTGCCTAGATTTTGGATTTGGTCCCTAAAGTAACCTATCTACGGTAGTGGTCCCTAACTTTTTAATTAACTTTCACTCAAAGTCCCTCTTAATTAAACGGCGTTAAAAAACAGTTGTACCATCCAGCTCCTTGTTTAAATCAAGGGACAATACAGTCATTTAATTAAAAAAAGACATTTTCCTCCAAACAAAATCACGTTCAAGATCTTTCGACTCAATTTCATCTCCTTACGGTAATCTTTACTAATAACAAGGCTCCTGTTGCAACCAAGAACTTGGCAAAATGGTGATGGAGAACCTGTAATTCCTAACAAAAAAACACCCTGCAATTGTGACGACAGAAGAGAGAGAGCAGTCCGTGAATTTGAAGCCCTTGGTGCAGGATCCATGGTAATGAAGTCGCCTAAAAGACGAATAATAAGTACAATTTTGCTTGCTAAATGAAAGGAGATTAAGCACGAATTCATCCTCATTTGTTGGATTTTTGTCAAAAATGGGAAAGAAAAAAAAATTTCTTTGAAATTCTCGTGAATCCGGGTCTCAGTGAACCAAACGAATTTCTTGGCTTCCCGGGTTTGGAATCTTTCGCCAATTGCTCCAATTCCTTAAACCAGAATCAGGACTAGAACTTACGGTTGACTTCCTGCTAGTGGATCAAGACTTGCGCTTTTGACTCGATACCTTTTTATCGCTTCTAGTCTTCTTGGTGTTCGTTATGACCTGGCTCGAAGGCGTTTTCTGTGATTTAGGGACCCTTATATGGATTTTGGGAGATGCTTCACCCAATGATTTGTACACATGATCGACTTTTTCGTGCTCCACCCCTGGGTGCGATAGATTTGTAAACTTGATGGCGAGACTGGAGCCCAAGTTCAATGTCTGCGTCAGATGGACTGTTGTTGAGCTTTTGTACGATATTTTAGGCGGGTTTTAGTTTCTCGGTTTCGGGATCATCACCGGTGTCATGTTTTTCAGGTACGAGAAGATCGGAGGAGGTCTTGTTGATACTCAGAAAGCGTGTTCTTCGTTAAGTCAAGTTCGGACTCATCCGTATTCGTATCACCGATGGTTTTATCTAAAACTTTAGATTCCTCCTCGGATTTCTTGTTTCCAAGTTCGGACTCATCCGGTAAGTCAAGTGTGGACGTGATGGATAACTCCGTGACCGTCCCACATTCCGAGCCACCGTTAAGAACCACCCTCGAACTATGGAAACCAAATGTTCTTCCGGTTCAACATGTGTCATTACGGTTGCATTTTCAGGAGCGGGAGAATTAGTATATGCAGACAAACCTGGCATATTATCTTGATTAAAAGAATCGACTGATTTCATCGGGTTGCTCTTTGATGTCAGCTACTCAAACCTCAACTGTTGTCCAAATAGAATGATATTGCTGTTTGGAATTTTTTTTTTGAGTATTGGATCAGGAATCATTTATTCTATCTGGGTACTTTGATCAGATTTTTGCACAGACCGTGGTGGTTTTAGATTTGGTTTATTCTGCAACATTTGTTCTTCAGCATCAAATTTTAACAGTAGCCTATGATCCAATTTGTTTTCTTTGGTTTTCTGATGATCAAGTGTGGGATCAGTTTTTTGTAGATGAATTTTTATGGCAGTAGGTACCTAAACAGAATTCTGAGAAGAATAGTTAGAATTTGGATTTTGTATGGATTGATTGGAACCGTAATCGATTTCAATTCGGTTTTGGAAGGAGATACAATGAAAATTTTGGAACCACCATGTGTGTTAACACTTAACATTCGTTCCCTATGGAGGGACGAGAGATGCAAATCACGTTTTGCTATGGAGGGATGATTTAGAAGAATGACGATCTTTGCAACTAATGTTTAGGAGTCAATATTGATTTCCTGCATATCACTCTTAATGAGTTTCAGATCACGTTGAATTATTTTAAATAGGGAAAAGTTTTTTATTATTAAATGACTGATTTGCCCCTTGATTTAAAAAAGGGGTTGGATGATATTAACGCCGTTAACTATAGAAGGACCATGAGTGAAAGTTAATTAAAAAGTTAGGAATCACCACCGTAGATAGGTTACTTTAGGGACCAAATCCAAAATTTGGGCAAACCACAGGGACCATCGGTGTAATTCACTCTAAAATATATGTATATATATATATATAGATATATAGAGGAGGGATCATTTGAAAACCACACTTAAATTGCAAACACTACAAACCATTGTCAACCAATCAAATATTTTTTTTCTTTTTTATTTTAATTAATTATTAAGGACAATGTTGTCTTTTTGTTATACTGTGATTAATTATGGCAATTATATATAATTTTAATTAAGTTTTTAATTAAAACCGGATTTGATAAAAATCCCTATAATTTTGGAAACTAAGATTATCATAATATTCTTTTCTATTACGATTTTATTTTCTATTTTTTTCTAATTACCATTTTATTTTCTAACTATTTCTAAACAATTTGTTTTCTTTTTAATTATGTTTTTTCTCTTAATTATGGTTTCACTTTAGTTTCAATAAAGTTTCATTATGTTTTACAATAGTTTCAATAAGATTTCATTATGGTTGAAATAAGGTTTCATCTAGATGATGAAATATTTTTTAGAGTTTTGTATGGAGGTGAAACTATTTCACTATATTTCATTATGGTTTTAATAAGGTTTCACTATAATTTCAACAAAGTTTCACTACGATTTTACTATGGTTTCTTTACTGTTTTACCGTGTCAATGATGAAATAAAATTTCATTATGTTTCATTATAACTTTAATAAGATTTCATTATGTTTCACTATTGTTTCAATATATAATAATATATTAATGAGTTATAATATATTAAAAAAATCTTGCTAAAAAATATATATTAAAGAAATCATCTCATTGTCATCACAAAAATTTCACTACCTTGATCACGTCCTAAAATGGCGTGATTTGATACACTTTCTAATATTAATCTTGTGATCAATTTGACGATTTTATCCTTTCAATACAATTTTATGAATTTAATAAAATATTATTTAATTTTTATTACCTAAAATAACACAATTTAGATCTTAACCATTGATTGATATAATCTATGGTAGGTAAGTGGGTTGCAAAGTTTGTAAAACATACATGGTTTGCAAATGAGACCACCTCTAGATATATATATATATATATATATATATATATATATATATATATATATAGATAGATAGATATATAGATATATAATAAAATAAAATAAGTTCGTTTTTTTTAAGTATTTAAAAAAAAAAAAGAGTTGTTTCAAAAGTGGGAAAGTTTGGGAAAATGAGAAGTTTGGTGTTAACTATCGAAACCGAGAGCAAGAGCAAGATTTTTTTTTCCGGCCTTTGGGCCAAATTTTTATAAAAAATTAGACCTCAACTTGCCATGGAACAAAAAACTCTTAAATTCGGCCCAAGATCCATCTGTTAAAAAAGATTTTGGGTTCAATTTCAAATTGGGCTTTTTCATATTCCTTATGAAGGTCCAACAGATTAACTAATTTTGATCCAACTGATTTTATTATTCGGGCCAGGAGTTTACTCGTCCCAAGTCGTTTTTGATACATATCTTGGGCCCGGTTTACATAAGTTAACTAAATAAGTTTAGTTTAGTTAAAATCCTAACTAAATTAATAAGATGGCGTTAGATTTAAAAAATCTGATTTTTATCTGATTTGTACTAACTAAACTAGTACACGTGGCTATAGGCATTTAATGCTTGTACTTGATGAGAATAGGCATGCAACAACCTTAACAAAACAAATCCACACTACTCTCTGCCTCATCTCTCGATGGCCGGAAAAAAACCATCGTCGCCGACGGCTTGGTTGTCACTTCCATTGCAGACCCGGTTCTCTCTCGAGTACGAACCCGTGACTCTTCACCTCCCTCTTATAAAAAAACCATCTCTTTTCATCTTCCTATGGCAAGAACCCGAAGCACAACCCACCCACCAAAAATCCCCTTTCGGCGATTAACTAGAAGCAAAACCCGATCAAAACCCTTGTTTATGAGCTCCGATAAGAAGAAGGCTACGGTCGCACCTCACCTCGACGCTCCAACCACCCACTCAAACACCAGGAGTTTCACATAAACCACCCTTCATACGCTCGCTGAAGCCACCGAACGACTAGGGGTGTGTGCCCGAAATTCCTCGTCGTCCCCCTCACCTCCATCGAAACTCATCGCCGACCTCTCATCCTCTGTCGAAATGAAGCACAACCTGAGAACCCCCGATTTAAACTCTTTGGTACCCGATATGTCGGATTTTTTGTCCAACAACCCCGTCGGAGTGTTTGACCGAACATTTATCGCCACTAATCGGTTTCTCCACAGGTTTGATTCTCATCCCATGCTTTTTCGACCCACTATAAGACCACCACCAGGATACTCTCATCCCCACTTTTCGCCAAGAATGTCGCGATCCCAACCCCCTCGATCGACATTCCCATTCGCCGTTGTGCTAAATTCTCATAGAGAACGCATATCAAGTAGGCTGTCGGCCTTTCTACCATTTCAACCCAACCGACCCACTGCCATTCCTAACCCACGATAACCACCGATTGCATCCACTTCAGTCCCTATCGATCATCGTCAAAACCCACCTACGGCTACCACTGTTTCACCCACTCCTACCATCCCCACCACCGACCTGAAACCTATTCCACCCTCTACCACGCAACAGTATACCCGTAGGTATAAAACTCTAGCAGTAAGAAAATTGCAACCCATCAAAAAGAGGAGAATTATTGTTGAAGATGGTGATGAAACAGTGAACCTTTCGGATGAGGATGACCATACTCCCATCCCATGGAGAACGTGGAAGAGACCAAACAACCCCCTTTGGATCTGCTTCTGATAAGGGTAAACAAAACGTGGGTAACTTCTCAAACTCTACTTTATCGCTTTATAAATTGTTTTCATGTCATGAGGCCTTGGTTAAACATCAACCGTTTGCACGTAAAAATAGGACATCCACCACGTGGTTTTCATGTTAATGCACTATTAGCTCACACACATATAGGTTATGTTATTCAAACTTTAGGATGGGAAACGCTTTGTAATCCCCCGGATCAATATAACATGGAATGGGTGCGGGATTTTTACACCGAGTTATCCGTAACCGACGGTGTAGAAATCATAGTTCGACAAACCTCTGTTAATGTTTCGGCCACGACCATAAATGCACTTTTGGGGATCGAACCACCTAAATATTCGGAATTACAATGTTTAGTTAGTTGTGCCACGGGCGAGGACCTTCAAACCATTTTGAGCACTATAACGGGTCCGAATGGGAATTCAAAGGAAACTCCCGTATTTTACGTACGCATTCTCTTAAACCCGAGGCTAATGTTTGGTTCTTTTTTCTTAGACACACGTTGTATCCAACCACTCATGATACAAGTCTTTGCATGGTTAGGATCTTTATTCTATATTGCATCCTAAAGGGATATAGGTTTGATGTCGGGCGTCTCATTTCCAATAATATTCACGGATGTGTTGAACGGTCCAATGCTAGAATGTCACACCCCACTATTATCCATGCACTAATGAAAAAGTCCAATGTTTCCATTATACCCACGGATCAATTTTCAAAAGAAAAGTTGGTCATAGAAAAAATGAACGTGGATAGATTGATGCGTAATAACATGCACCTTCACCCGGAGTCTGACAGTGACGGATTTGCTTCTTTGGAAGCAAGTATCTGGTCATTAAAGGGTGAGATCAAGGCAACACTAAAAGAACAATGAGTGTTGATTACAAAGCAAATCCGACGATAAGCTGATGATGTGAGTGATCAGACTGGTGACTTTAGAAACATGCTGAAGAAGATGGACGATAAAGTTGTGAGTTGGTTGAAGTACGAAAAGTCCCGTAATGATGTGATGCGGGCAATCTGGATGAAAGAACACCCCGAGCTGATGAAGAATCTTCCACCATTCCCGATACACCTTCTTTGGGAATCAGCGGAGCGCACACCCACTCATCGCGAGTAAGGAAGGTTCCATTTCCTATCACCACCCCTTTTACTTTTCATGCACTTTAAATTAATTGCAATTTAAATTTCATGTCATTGTGTCTGGGATTGTTTCTTTGTGAAAATATCATAATTTGTTCCATATATGTCATCATGCACATATTTTACAACTTATTGATATTGGCCTCACTTGTTTGTTTGATAGCCACAATAAAACGATTTTCACTTATTTGGATCTTTTATATCACTAGAACTAGCCTCATGATTTTATGCTTCCACCAATTTTTGTTAGAACCAATCTCTGCAACACCATACACCTTCACCACCTTCCTTGAAATTTCCGCCTTGCTCAATTTTTGTCCAATGAGGACATTGAACCCTTCAAAAATTTAGGGAGGGAAAATGATATGGCAACTCATGCATATTCATACCCATATCATTTTAAACACATATCTCTTTGCAAAAGTGCACCGTACCCACCAAAAATCCAAAAAAATCCAAAAATTTGCACAAAACATGAAAACAATCATGCATAAAGGAGCAAAGCTCGATATTTGTTTTCAGTGCATCAAAAAGTGTCAAAGACACCAAAGAGACCAAAGTGTATTTTCAATTCCTCAAAAGAGGAAAGGACAGAAAAATTGTGTAAAAAGTGAAAAATATATAAAGATTGGTAAAAGGCACCGCATTAACCAAAGAAAAAGCCAAATGCCTACCCTAATTAAGAAAACATTATTTGGCTAGGCTATGGATTGATATTTTTTGTGATCAAGTTGAGACAAATAGAATTATGAAGGGCTATCGGCACATACTATGGGAGCCAACTGAATTAAATTGTGTTTGTGTACATGATGATTGGCATGGGAGATTTGTGATGAATGATCAACAATAATTTAGCTCATCCATAGTTCCATTATCATCGTAACTCTTGCACTCTCATTATGGTTCGGTTGGTATGTGAAATCCGATTGCCAACCGAGTCCAAGATCACAATCTCGTGAGCTTTGATCTCACGGTTTGTGTGTCATTTGTTTTAGTTAAGCTACCTTTAATATTAATCTCATCTTTATGTTAAAAAGTCTTCATAATAATTGTGCTATTGTTAATTGTTACTAACAAATTGCTATTATCTCAGTTACGGTTTCTATTCTCTACCCATTCTCGACTTATAATCGAATTTGGATCTCCTTTGATTTCGTTTACAATATAAATCGGAAGTCCGAATTAATCATTTCGGATCCCCAATCTTCTTTGGTTCACGGTTTGGTAAACGTAATTATTTGAGTGTACAAGATTTTCTCGTCACTAATTTTCTCAATAATTCTATTTTATAATTGTCAAGTTAACAAACGAACCATGCAATCATCAAGAACTCTTTGTCTTAATTTCACATTTGAAACAAGATTTTCCTCGTAAGTTAATAAATCCGTCGTTAAATTCAAGTTTTATAATTCATGCTTAATTCCACTCTTAGATATAATTGTGATTAAATTTATGTATTTTATTTGCTGCCATCTAAATGTTATTGTTTTGATGTCATCTTAGTGTTTCTCTCGGAGTTGGTTACTTGTGTAACAAGTTACGATTTTTCATAACAGAATTATTGTTTTTGTTTTATGCATTGTCCATCTCCATTATTTGCTTTTCAAATTCGTACATCCTTTATAATTAGAAACCGAACGATGATCGGGTAAGCGCCTTAGTTCGGGGTATAAAGTGAAGTTGGGACCGAGACCGATAAAAAAATAAAGAGGTGTATAGTATGGCATGAATGTCCAACGTTATTTAAATCAAGGTTATATTTTGTGGTGGATCACAATTAATCAATTGCCAACTGGTTTGTTGTATCATAAAATATCGGACTCTTGAGATAACGAAGGAATGCCGTCTCATCTGTTTATCTAATTATTTGTTTCACCCCAACGGATCTTTATACCTTGTGCTTCTCTTTATAATTGTTTTTTCATTAATTGTTAACCAAAATCCCCCAACAAAAGATTATCTTCGAATTCGCCATATGAAACTCGGTTTTACAAACTCGACTTTTAAAGAAGAACTTTTCCAAGCTTCCCCGTGGAATCGATATTCGGTACTTTGTATCATTATTACTTGCGTCGAGGTTTATTTATAAACTGTTGGTCCCGAAGGGCTATACAAGTTTGTAGAAGGGGGGGGGGGGTTGAATACAAACACACAGATTTTACTTTTCTAAATTGTTTATTGATAAATCATTAACAATTTACAGCTTGTTGCGGAACAAGATTAAGGATAAACCTAAATCTAAACAAGTTGGAACACTAAGTTTCTTGCACTAAGAAGGAGAAGGAAATTACTAATAATAACCTATCTCAAGATAAGAAGGATGAACTTGTCCAGAGTTAGCAAGTTACTTCAAAATGAAGTGAGTTCTTCTTCTTATATACTGCATGCATTTAATGCATGGCAGTTTACACTTTACACGTGGCAGCAGCTGATTGGTTGCATGTCATTGACCTTTGTTGACAACCTTAGTAGCCGCATGTTTGAACAGTGTAGTATCAGAGTGGTTGTACGATTTCAGACAATAAGGAGGTTCTTTTTCTGACATATCGTACGGAGACGTGCAAGGGTGGTTAAGACAAAAGTACATTGTACGGAGGACTTCATGATCAGCTTTTCGTTGATTCAACGGTTTATCATTCTATATCAGCGAATGATAAAGTTCAACGATAGCTGAAGTCTTGTAATTGATACTTCACGTTGAGTGGACAAATCTGAGTCTTCGCTGATCCGCATCAGTTCATTAGGAGACTTGTCGCTGGTTCTTGAGCTTGATCTTCGACTTCAACGTAGAACCTATGTTGACGTGAAACTTTTCTTCAGGGATCATAAGTAAAAAACTAACTTATCAGCGATCACCATAAGTACTGAACAGACTCAGAGCATTATGGCGAACAGTGTTCGCTGAATGTTTAATCTAAAGAGCGAGAGTTCCTATCAACGCTACTGTAAGATCTTAGTACTTATCAGCGATAGTGAAACTCTGATACATATTGTTTACTTACAATTTTCACTAAGTATATAAGAGAGGGTCATTATCAAATCACCGAGGGTTTGGATCAACAATCTTCCCCTATTTGATTATGACATAGCAACAGAGAAAATTGCTATATAATGAAAACATAAGGATAAAAAGAACTCATAAAATATTTGTCCCTTTTACTGTTTTCTGGGATCTTTTCTGTACTGATGGAGTAAAGTACGTTCGCTGAAATTTTTCTTTAAACTTTGTAAAGATTACAGAGGGAAGTGGAAAAATTACAAGTACAGCGAATACAATTACAAGTACAAAAGAATAACTGATACAATAGAAGAATAAGGTGATCCTATCAGTTTATAAAGGTTCTTCCTTAATGAGAAGTTCATCAAGGGTCTTTGATGTGGGGATCATCCAGTCAGGGACATTTACTCCTTGATTCCTTTTGTTCAGCGCTTCTTCAAAAATCAAGGGTTTGAGATGCCGTGCCTGAATGTCGTTTTTGAAATCACACCAGTAGATGAGATCTTTCAGCTATTCGATGGGAGTGATGGGAAGTTCAGAGATACGTTAAAAACGCTTTCGTCCATCCCAGTCAATAAAGAATATCCCGTAGGGTTTGCTTAAGACTTTCCCAGGGATGAAAGTTTCATCAGGAGGAATAGACGTGTCAAGTGCAGAAAGGTCAGGTTCTGGACCAAGGACTTCAGCTAGAGAAAAACCAATACCTGTTTCGTTTCGAATCTGAGGACCATCTTCTGAAGATTTAGACTTTTTCTTTGCAGAGGCCCTTCTTTTCTGATTTTCGAGAGGAGGAGGAGGAGGAATATCCACACAAGAATAGATTAAGTCGATCTGTTTGTTTATCAGCTTTTCAACATGATCCTTGTACTTAGACTGAGACTTTTGGATGGCTAATCTGATCTCCAACCATTCAGAGAGTCCGTACTTCGTGATGTCTTCAGCATAGAATTTTTCGTACTGTCCATTCTCTCTGAATATCTCGATTTCAGCGATAGAAACTTTGAGGGTTGATCTTCCAGCGATGAGTACCTTGATTATTCTGGAAGGTCGATGTCTGAAGTGTACCTTTTCTTTGCACCAGGCTAAAGTAGATTGAGACACAGTCCTCTTTTCTTCAACGATGTTATTGGCATCTTCCCAAAGCTGACGTTGAACTTCAATTGGAATTCTTTTCAGCTTAGGGTCTTTCACCGATTGTTGAGAGATCTTGATGGCGAGTTCTTTGTCTTTCTCTTCAGCTTCCCTTCTTTCAGCGATTAGACGTCAACTCTGAGGTGATCCTTGTATTCCTTTTGAGAAATTCTGAACTTTGGAGGAACGGAAGGAAGTTGATCACGCTTCAGAATGATTCGCTGCTCCTCGAACTTCTTTATTATCTCATCTCTTCTTTTCTGCTCCTCTTCACTTGGTTTTTGAGGAACCAAGGATGGTCTGTTTGTATGAGAGAGCATCTGTTCTTCAGGTTCATCAGTCTCAGAGATTAAATCCAAGACCGGGATTATTTCTTCAGTAGGGTTGAGAAGAGTTAAAAGTGTAGAGAGACGTGCCTCGTTTTCCACAGGTTTAAAGTCGAGAACCTTAGGGCCAACCTGAGAGAGTTTCAGGTCACCCTCTTTTGGGTAGCTGTCCTTCAGGCCTGTTTGGAAGACGGCGCTGATGAATCTTGGATACGGAACCCATGGAGATCGGTCAGCGGCGGAGTCTACTCTGAGTACCAGATCATCGTAGATAATCGATGCCCAGTCTATATGTAGACCTTTCAGCAAAGCATATCCCATTGCTTGCTGAGGTTGAGCGGCTTGATCAGAGGAGCCGGTCTTTGCAGTCATGCAGCTGATTAGGTGAGCGAAGATGAAATTCATCTCGCTGGGCATTTTGGATTTCTTGATGAGGGTTAGCTTCTTCTCAGGCTTCTTGTCCCTCCCAGTTTCCTATATATAGCCCATTGCATCGAAGAATGCAGTGATGGCTTCCCTATTTGAGTGTTTCTTGTGGTCAGGGAGAGGAACAATAGGTTTTTCTTTTGAGGCTGTGGGAAGGTTCAGGGCTTTGCGGATAATGGTTGGGGTAATCTTCATAGTGCCAAATTCCGTATCACAGAGGATGCAGTCAATTGTTTTTGAGGAGTCTTTGGTTGATGGTAGCTGAGAGTGTCTGGCAGAGTACCAGAACTGGGATAGCAGTAGCTGATGTGCAGGAGGTGTTATGGTCAGGGTTGTGGATAGACAACAGTTTTTCAGGAAGTTCACAGCATCATTAAGATGTGTGACTTGCTTTCGAGGAGGAAACTCGAGAAGCGCATAGAGGTTATTTGACTTAGTCCAATCAAGTTCTTCTAGAGTGAACTTGACCTGAGGAGCCTTGATGATTTCCAATTCCTCAGTAGTATCAGCAGCAGTGTTCTCAGCGGTTGTGTTCATAAAACCATGAAAGAAATGATTTCATTTTAAAAAAGTTCTTTTGTTTGATCTTGTAAAAACAATGAGAAGATCATTAACAAGTTTAAGAAACAGGTAAATAACAGAAATATTAACCTGGTTCGTTTGAAGAAGAAGAAGTTCTTGAAAAACTTGAGAGCACAAATGCAACAGTAAAATTTCTTTGCTTGGAGGAGAAGTTTTTCGCGTAAAAGAGAAATATAAACCCACAAAGTGTTTATATAGTGAGATTAGAGAGAGAAAAACTTGAGCGGGAAAGTTTTTCATCATGACACGGACACGTGTTTGCATTTGATTGGAAGGTAAACAAAACGTGCAAACGTGTGTCAGAAAAAGAACGTGCCGGGGCTTATCCATTGCAATGACGTCACAACTGTCCTTTCATATTCTAGGATGTCTCTGAGGTTTTGAAAAACTCAGGGACACATTTGAAAACATGAAGCACTGAATAGAAATATCAGTGTTGGTTTTAGAAATTTCAAAGTATCGCTGATTAAGGAAGAGATATTCAGCGATGCAATTTGTTTTGAAATCTTGCATTTACATGCGATTGTCAGAGAGAGAAAAACATACCTTGATATCAGCGAATCAAGTTTATTCAGAGAGGAAATGATAGAATGGGTTATACAAGTTGATTTTATCCTATCGCTGATCAAATGTGAACCGCTGAAGATTTTACTCTTCAAAGTTCAACATTCCAAGCTCGCTGATGAGAAAGTTGAATCTTGTCATCAAGAGGTTTGGTGAACAGATAAGCTAACTGATAATCAGTTGGGATAAAGTGAAGTTGTATATCACCATTCATCACATGATCTCTGATAAAATGATACCTGATTTCGATGTGTTTTGTCTTTGAGTGTAGCACTGGATTGTTGGCTATAGCGATGGCACTTGTGCTATCGCAATAGATTGGAATATTTGAGAGCTGTAGGTCATAGTCCAGTAGTTGATTTCTCATCCACATGACCTGAGAACAACAGCTTCCAGCGGCTACATACTCAGCTTCAGCTGTGGAGGTGGACACTGAGTTTTGCTTTTTACTTGTCCAACTCACCAGCTTTCCACCCAGGAGCTGACAGCCTCATGTGGTGCTTTTCCTATCCAATTTGCAACCTGCAAAATCACTATCTGAATAGGCGATTAGATCGAATCCTGAGTCTTTGGGATACCAAAGACCTAGATTCGCAGTACCCTTAAGATATCGAAAAATTCGCTTTACAGCGGTCATATGAGATATCTTAGGTTCAGCTTGATATCGTACACACAAACAGGTTGCGTACATAATATCGGGTCGGCTAGCTGTAAGATACAAAAGAGAGACGATCATCCCATGGTACAGCGTGACATCAATAGGAATACCATTAGTATCCTTGTCTAGTGTCAGCGGTGGTGCCCTAGGGGTTTTCATAGCTGAACTTTGAGTTAAGTCGAATTTCTTCAGCATATCTTTAACATACTTTCCCTGATTAATGAAAGTTCCTTTTTCATTTTGCTTTATCTGAAGACCAAGGAAATATGTTAGTTCACCCATCATGCTCATTTTATACTCATCTTTCATTCTATCAGCAAAACGAGTACAAAGATCAGGGTTAGTAGAGCCAAATATAATATCATCAACATATATCTGAACAAGAATGATATGACCTTTTACTTTCCTGAAGAAAAGAGTCTTATCAATTTTACCACGCTCAAATTGTTCAATATGGAGATAAGTAGATAGAGTGTCATACCATGCACATGGAGCTTGCTTTAAGCCATAGAGTGCCGTATCTAGTTTATAAACATAACCTGGACGCTTAGGATCTGATAATCTTGGAGGTTGTTCCACATAGACTTCTTCATTCAGCTTTCCATTTAGAAACGCTGACTTAACATCCATCTGATATACTTTGAAGTCTTTGTGTACAGCGTATGCTAAGAATAGACGAATAGATTCTAGTCTTGCTACTGGAGCAAATGTTTCATCGTAATCTATGCCTTCCTCTTGTTTGTATCCCTGAGCAACAAGACGAGCCTTGTTGCGGGTTACAGTTCCATGTTCGTCCAATTTGTTTCGATAGACCCATTTAGTGCCTATCACTGTCTTGTCAGTTGGTCTTCGAACAAGTTTCCAAACTTTGTTTCTTTCGAATTCAGTCAGCTCTTCTTGCATGGCGCTGACCCAGTTTTGATCTTTGAGGGCATCATCTACTTTCTTTGGTTCAGTCAGAGAAATAATGTTAACGAATAAATAAATATTACCTGCACTTCGCCGAGTCTGTACACCAGCGTTTGGATCACCAAGAATTTGATCAATTGGGTGATTTACAGTCCATCACTGAGCCGGAGCGTGAGACGCTGACTCAAACTGAACTGGAGGAGCTGAAGATGAGGCTTCAGCAACTTCTAGAGTGTCAGCAAAGAGAGGAATGAGTGCAGTTGTCATTGTATTCACTGATTGCTGATAAGTAGATGGAATGTCTGAGACATTTGGCTCAGAGGCAGGTATAATGTTTAAAGGAACAGCTGAGACCCATGATGTTTCAGCTTCACTATTCTGCATATTTGGAATGATAGTAGGACTATCATCTTCAACTGTATGAGTACGAAGAGTGGGAATATCTTCTGAATCACCAAGATGAGAAAACATCCATTGATTCAGTTCTTCAGTATCAGCGGACGGTTTAGAGTTCCCTGAACGGGATTCGTCAAACGTGACGTGAATAGTTTCTTCTACAGTTTGTCTTCTTCGATTGAAGACTCTGAAGGCTTTGGAGACTGAGGAGTATCCAAGAAAGATTCCATCATCAGCCTTAGGATCAAACTTTCCAAGGGCATCTCTGTTGTTCAGTATGAAAGACTGACATCCAAAGATGTGAAGAAAGCTGATTGAAGGCTTTCTCCCATGAAAAAGTTCATAGGCTGTTTTATTGAATCTTTTGACTATCAGCGACCTGTTTTGCGTAAAACAAGCAGTGTTTACAGCTTCTGCCCAAAACTGAGTAGGCAGGTGAGAATCGCTGAGCATTGAACGTGCAACTTCAATAATTGTTCTATTTCTTCTTTCAGCGACTCCATTTTGTTGCGGTGTTCTCACTGATGAAAAGTTGTGAGAAATACCCTTACTCTCAAAGAAGGAATCAAGAGAACTGTTTTTGAATTTAGTCCCATGATCATTCCTTATTGAGCGAACGGTCAAGTTGTTCAGGGTTTCCATCTTCCGAACAAAGGTGATGAGTTCTTCAGGGGTGTCACTCTTGGAACGGAGAAACATAACCCATGTATAACGAGAGAATTCATCAACTATGACCAGTGTATATTTCTTTCCAGCGATGGATTGTTTGTTAACAAGGCTAAACAAATCCATATGGAGAAGTTGTAGAGGAGATGACACTGAGGAGACTTGCTTTGACTTAAAGCTTGCTTTGGTCTTCTTCCCTTTCTCACACGCTGAACATAAAGACTCTTTGGCGTATGGGTGCTGAGGTAGACCAGTGACTAACTCTTTTGAAGAAAGAGTGTTCACTGTCTTGAAATTCAGATGAGAGAGCCTCTTATGCCATAGCCAGTTGACATCAGATGAGGCTTTTGAGAAGAAACAGGAGTTCTCAGTGGTTGTTGAGTCCATGTTTATTACATAAACATTTTCCAAACGATAACCGCTGAGAGCTATCTTCTCCTTTTTGTCAGTGACAAAGCAGGATTCCTTGGTAAAGATTACCTTGTTATCCTTGTCGCAAAGCTGATTGATGCTTAAAAGATTATGCTTCAGCCCTTCAACATATGCGACTCTTCTGAAGGTTGTTGTACCATTAGAGAGTACACCAAACCCTCGGGTATGTCCTTTTCCATTTCCACCGAAAGTCACAGAGGGACCCTTCTCTTCCCTGTATTCAGTGAGCAGGCTTTTCTTTCCAGTCATGCGTCTAGAGCATCCGCTATCGAGATACCAGATACCCTTCTTAACCTGCATTACAAAGGAAGATTAGTTTTTCTTGGGTACCCACTTAACCATGTGTACACGTTTGTCAATGGAAGTAGTTGGAATGGAAGGTTCAGTAATCTTCGCAGCATTTGAAGATTCAGCTTTGTCATTCTTCACTTTGGTTAATTTCTTAACCTCTGTGGTCTTCTTTGCCTTGGGGGCAATGATCTTCACCTTAGCTATCTTTTCAGCTTTGGTGGCTGTGGGGCATTTACTAGCAATATGATCAGTAAATCCACAGTGATAACATTTCCTATAACTAAAAGTAGTTCTAGGACCATTTGAATGTTGAGCTTTAGATTTTGAGTTAGAAGTACCAGCACCAAGTAAGCTGATGGCTTTTGAAATGGGAGGAACATTCAGTTCTTCGGATTTCTTACCAGAGACATCCACTCTGATTCTAGGAGTAGATCGCTGAATAGATCCACGCTGAGTAGATCCAGAGATCTGATTCCTTGATCCAGAGGAATGAATCACTAAAGCTTTAGAAGCAATAAGCTTAGGTACTAAGGTACCCTTCTGAGGATTTTGGTTAAAAGCAATTCCTTTACCTTTATCTTTAAAGACAGAGGTAGGTTTTGGATAAACCATTTTCTCTTTACCTTTTGAAGAGGTAGAAATTTCCTCCGGGATAGGCGGTCTGGAAGAGGAACACTGAGAGGATGAAGTATCAGTGACTGAGGATACGAAAGTTCCAAATAAGAGCATGGAACGATCAGTGGTTAGTTCTAGAGTATCATCTTTATAACCAAGACCACGTTTATCACTCAGAGGTATCTGAGACTTAATTATCTCAGTGATCTTTGTTGAGGAATTATACCATCCACCAACAGTAGCTTTTTCAGCTCTTAATGCAGCGATAGCTTCTTCACGCTCGATTTTGACTAGCTGATTTAAATGCACTTGATCTTTAAAATCTTCTTCAATTTTAGAAAGATTTTCTATTTGAAGGTGACAGTTTTTAAGCTGTTCAGCGAGATCAAGGTTTTGATTTTCAACTACAGTTTTGCCATTCATGGCTTCATATAAACTTCTAGTCAAGAGATCGATTTTACGAAGACTATCAGCTTCATCAATATTTGTAAAGAAGGAAGGTGATACCTGAATAGCAGAGGTTGAAGTAGAGGGAATGTCTGAACTTTCTTCCTCATCTTCAATCTTAGCCATAAGACAGAGATTGGCTTCATCATCTTCAGAGTCAGATGATGATTCTTCTTCATCAGAGGCAGCCCAATCATAGTTGGCCATCAGGCCTTTGCCTTTCTTCTTGAAGCTTTTCAGCTTCGCATTCTTTTCTTTCAGCTTGGCATATTTGTCATCTTTATTCCTGGGAATAAAGGATTTCTTGGGAAACGCTGAGTTTCTCGAAACTTTCTTAGACCTGCACTCGTTAGCGAAATGTCCTATCTTTTCGCAGTTAAAACAAGTAGCAGTAGCCTTATCAACAGGAGCTGATGATCTTGGCTTGTCAGTAATGGAAAGAGGTTTATTCTTTCTGAACATTTTGTTTTTGGCGAATCTCCTGAACTTTTTAGTGAGGAGAGCCAAAGATTCATCATCATCTGAAGAGTCAGAATCTGATGACCTTTCAGAGTTACTTTCCAACTCAGTGATAGTGACCGAGGGTCGCTGAGTGGAAGGTTCCTCTGAGATTAAAACAAGAGGGGTGCTTTTGGAATCTTTTACAAGATTCTTCTTAAGATGACTCGAATGCTCATGATTCAGCATCGTTCCATATAAGGTAGCAAGGGTCATTGATCTTAGATCCTTTGACAGCTTGAGACACATAGAATAACTGTCCCAGCTTTCAGGTAAACATTCTAAAAACTTTGTCAGCAGTTCAAAGTTAGAATATTCCTTACCAACAGTTTTTAGATCTATTAATAAACAGTTAAAACGTTGGTGAACTTCAGAGAGAGTTTCATTCTTACCACAAATGAAACTTTCGTACTATCTTACCAGGTTGATCTTTCGAGAGTCCTGGACTTCAGAAGTACCTTCATACTGAACACATATTGTGTCCCACATAGCTTTTGAGGTTTTCAGGTTCATGACGGAATGGTAGACTTCGTCTGGAGGAGCCATGTATAGTATGGATCTGGCTTTTGTGTCGATAGCCACTTTCTTCTTATCTTCGTCAGTCCACATATGAACTTCCTTGGGTATCAGCCTTTCTGGAATAGCAGGTCTATTCTCAGCGGCTGGTACTGCAGCATCAATTCTTATAGGAATATATGGGCCGTTTTCAAGATAGTAAGGCATAGTAGGGTCTACACCTTCTAAGAAGAGAATCATCCTATTTTTCCATAGATTAAAATTATCTTTGGAGAATCTAGGGGGTTTTGCAACAGAACCATTGTCGATATAGTTTGTGTTTGTGTTGGTGGCCATTTTTAGAAATAGCAAGGAAGAGAAATCTTAGTATAGATTAGATCTTGTTTATTAGATTAAACAAATCTGCTCTAATACCACTTGTTGGTCCCGAAGGGCTATACAAGTTTGTAGAAGGGGGGGTTGAATACAAACACACAGATTTTACTTTTCTAAATTGTTTATTGATAAATCATTAACAATTTACAGCTTGTTGCGGAACAAGATTAAGGATAAACCTAAATCTAAACAAGTTGGAACACTAAGTTTCTTGCACTAAGAAGGAGAAGGAAATTACTAATAATAACCTATCTCAAGATAAGAAGGATGAACTTGTCCAGAGTTAGCAAGTTACTTCAAAATGAAGTGAGTTCTTCTTCTTATATACTGCATGCATCTAATGCATGGCAGTTTACACTTTACACGTGGCAGCAGTTGATTGGTTGCATGTCATTGACCTTTGTTGACAACCTTAGTAGCCGCATGTTTGAACAATGTAGTATCAGAGTGGTTGTACGATTTCAGACAATAAGGAGGTTCTTTTTCTGACATATCGTACGGAGACGTGCAAGGGTGGTTAAGACAAAAGTACTTTGTACGGAGGACTTCATGATCAGCTTTTCGTTGATTCAGCGGTTTATCATTCTATATCAGCGAATGATAAAGTTCAGCGATAGCTGAAGTCTTGTACTTGATACTTCACGTTGAGTGGACAAATATGAGTCTTCGCTGATCCGCATCAGTTCATTAGGAGACTTGTCGCTAGTTCTTGAGCTTGATCTTCGACTTCAGCGTAGAACCTATGTTGACGTGAAACTTGTCTTCAGGGATCATAAGTAAACAACTAACTTATCAGCGATCACCATAAGCACTGAACAGACTCAGAGCATTATGGTTAATAGTGTTCACTGAATGTTTAATCTAAAGATCGAGAGTTCCTATCAGCGGTACTGTAAGATCTTAGTACTTATCAGCGATAGTGAAACTCTGATACATATTGTTTACTTACAATTTTCACTAAGTATATACGAGAGGGTCATTATCAAATCACCGAGGGTTTGGATCAACATAAACGTTTTTAAAGGTACACCCAACCTAACAACAATAATTTAACATAATTATATATATGTAAACACACGATTATTATTCTACTAGAATAATAATTATTCCCATTACAACATGTAATTGTATTTGGTTCACGACCATCATTGTTTATCCGAGAACTACGTACTCAATTGCGTGCGACCCTCATAGGTTCATCTGACTTCAGTAGTGTATTCATGGGATGTGGGCATAGAGAAACCTACAGTCTCCCACTTGCACACGACACATAAAATACAGACAGTGGTTATATGTCTAGCAACGTGCCACCGCCCCCAAAGTCAAATGAATGTGTGCTTTCCAAGCTTTTATTGATATAATAAACAACATGATCAGAATATTCCTTATCCCTTTGCTATACGATATCTCATATTGAACTCAAGGCATAGATCATGCTCATCCTTGGTTGTTCAATGATTGTGTTTCTCAATCCCGATATTAGTTGAGTTAAACAAGTACTATTGGTTCAACCAATCCACTTGTGTGTGGCCACACTATTCTCAATTTATATCATCGAGGGACCTAGAGATTTCTCTTTCATCATGAGAGGAGAAAATTCTATATTGCATGCATACGACTCTCACATATCTCACATTTTACGTAACATAGCCCTTATGATCACCCAGTTAAAGGTGACGTTAGGCATATATCAAGGCACAACATTCCATGTGCTTGAGGTCTCAATATGCATCTCAGGTCAAAGGATAAATGAATAACTTATCATTTCAAGACTCACTTTATGACGCCGATCTATGAAGTGATCTTGAACGTGGGTCTATCCAACACTTGAACCCTACAAGTGCAAGTGACTCTTGTTGCATCCCATGCTGGCCTAACTTGACCATGACCAGACTTCACAATGATCTTAGTTTGTTACCAGTCGCCTAGTAACAATCGACCATGGATCATTTTAAATAATATCATATTATTTATAGACTTAAACATGTTAATATAGAACACAATAAAATTAGTGTAATGACTCATACCCTGTATGCATAAAACAGATACAATTTCATTGTTTAATGATCAAATGGCATACTGAAATTACAGATCAATTCAAACATTTAGGAACCTTAAACCTATAGAGCTAGTGTGAATGTCATGCTTGTTCTGACTCATAGGTTTAGTGAAAGGATCTGTTGGATTATCTTCCGATCGAACTTTGCAAACTTTCACATCGTCTCGATTGATCATCTCTCGAATGATATGATATTTTCTCAGAATGTGCTTAGACCGTTGATGAGACCTTGGTTTCTTTGCTTGAGCAATGACACCCTCGTTGTCGCAATAGATCTCGACGTGTCCTTTTATGCTAGGAACCATACCAAGGTCTGTGATGAATTTCTTCATCCACATGACCTCCTTTTCGGTGTCTGAAGCAGACGGGTATTCTGATTCTGTAGTCGAATCTTCAATCGTGCATTGCTTAAGGCTCTTCCAACGTATAGCACCACCATTCAATGTAAACACAAAACCTGATTGTGACCTTATGTCATAACGATCGGTTTGCAAGCTAGCATCTGAGTATCCTCGAATACACAGATCTCCTTTCGTACCGCCGCATAGTAGGAACATATCCTTAGTCCTTCTTAGGTACTTAAGGACATTCTTTACTGCTACCCAGTGAGCTTCACCCGGGTTTGACTGGTATCTACTAGTCATGCTTAAAGCATAAGATACGTCAGGTCAAGTACATATCATGGAATAGGGAACACCCTTCATGCGATCCATATCTTCCTTCGTGGAGGGATATTGAGATTTACTCAATTGTATACCATGTACCATTGGCAAGTTTCCTCTCTTGGAACTCTCCATCTTGAAGCGTTTCAAGACTTTGTCAATGTATGTACTTTAGCTTAATCCAATTAAGCGCTTAGATCTATCCCAATAGATCTTAATTCTGAGGATATAGGCGGCCTCTCCCAAGTCTTTCATCGCGAAACATTTCCCTAGCCACGATTTACTCCTTGTAGCGTTGGGATGTCATTTTCGATGATTAGAATGTCATTGACATACAAAACTAGGAAGACAACAATGCTCCCGCTGGCTTTCTTGTATACACAAGGTTCGTCTTCGTTCTTGATGAAACCAAATTCCTTGATTTTTTCATCAAATCGAAGATTCCAACTACAAGACGCTTGCTTAATTCTAAATAGACTTTAGCAGTTTGCAAACTTTATTAGGATGCTTGGGATGCTCAAAACCTTCTGTTTGTACCATGTACACGTCCTCGCTCAGTATTTCGTTAAGAAACGCGGTTTTGACATCCATCTGCCATATCTCATAGTCGTGATATGCAACAATGGCAAGCAGTATCCTAGTTGATTTAATCATGGCTACTGGAGAGAAGGTTTCATCATAGTCAACACCATGTGTTTAAGTGAAACCTTTTGCTACCAAACTAGCCTTGAATGTGTGTACGATCCCATCCATGTCGGTTTTCTTATTGAATATCCACTTGCTCCCAACGGCTTTGCACTTTGGGTGCATCTACCAGATCCCAGACCTGGTTGTTCGACATGGATTGTAGTTCGGCTTGCATGGCATCATGCCACTTGTCAGATTCTATACTTGACATAGCCTGTCGGTAGTTTAATGGTTCATCATCAACCAAGTCGTCACAGCCAATCAGGAACCCCAGGTACCTATCTGGCTCTTGACGAATCATCCCCGACCTACGGACCGTTTTTCTCTCATTGGTATCCTCAACATCTTGTTGAGGTTCAACATCTTGTTGAGTGCTAGTGTCAACCCCTATATCTTGTGGAACTTCTAGAATTTCTTCAAGTTCCAATTTGTCCCCTTGCTCAGACTTAGTTAGAAAATCATTTTCTAAAAACTCAGCCGTGCGAGCGACAAACACCTTGTTTTCGCTGGGGTTGTAGAAATAATACCCAATTGTTTCTTTAGGATATCCTACAAAGATACACTTTTCAGATCTAGGCTTAAGCTTCCAAGAAGCTTATCGCTTAACATAAGCATCACATCCCCAGACTTTCATATAGGATAGGTTTGGGACCTTCCTGGACCATATCTCATATGGAGTCTTGTCGGCCTTGTTGGTTGGTACATTGTTTAATATTCTGGAGGCAGTTTCCAAGGCATACCCCAGAAGCTTTTAGGCAAGGTACGATTTCTCCTTTCAGAAACACCATTATGTTGCGGTGTTCTTGGAGGAGTGATTTGAGAAATGATCCCACACTCTCTAAGATGATTAGTGAATTCTTGACTTAGATATTCACCACCTCGGTCAGACTGAAGAGCTTTTATCTTCTTGCCATGTTGGTTTTCTACCTCACTCTGAAACTCTTTGACAATCTCAAAGCTTTCAAATTTGTGTTTCATTAGATAAACATATCCGTATCTACTGAAGTGATCAGTAAATGTAATGAAGTAGTAACAACCATTTCTCGTGGCTGGGTTGAAGGGCCCACATACAACAGTATGTATCACTCCCAACAACTCGTTTGCCCTATCGGGCTTTCCTTTAAATGGTGCTTTTGTCATCTTGCCTAATAAACATGATTCGCATTTATTAAACGAATCATCGGTTGATTCCAAGATCCCATCCCCTTGGAGCTTGGCAATGCGTTTCTTATTTATATGGACAAGACGACAATGCCACAAGTATGTTTGACAAATCAGTTTTAAGTCTTTTAGCATTCACATTATACATCAATTCATAATTGAGACATGCGCGAATATCTATTTCAAAATGCCATTAACAGGTTTGGCAATAAAATATAAAACACCATGCAAACATGCCGAAATAGAATTATCGTCTAGGAATGTAAATATAAAACCATCATGTCTCAATCTTGCAACTGAAAATAATGTTTCTAACGATACTAGGAACGTAAACACAATCAATAAGTTTTAAAACCAAGCCATTGGGAAGGATCATATCATAATCATCCTGGGACACAACATCCCCTCTTGTCCCCTTGCCCATCTTGAGCTCCAACTGGCCCGGCCTCAGTTGCCTTTCACTTCTTAGTCCCTGCAAAGAGGAACAAATATGAGTCCCACATCCGGTATCCAATACCCAAGAATCATAATCAGAAGTGAATAGATCGATGGTAAACATACCTGAAGATTCAGCTCCCCAGGCCTCCTCCTTCTTTGCCTTAAGAACTGGATAATGATTCCTTATGATAGAGCAAACATCATCCAGGGGAATCATTCCCTTATTCTTCTTTGCCCTGCTGGAGCTTCCAACATTTGCCTTTCCTCTCGCAGTTACATTAGTTTTCTTGCTTACCCCTCCCATGGCATTGATCCTCCGGACAGACTTGCGTTCCTCTATCTTAGAGGTGATATGTTTCAAAAGATTTGAGCATTGAAGGTATCTAAGAGTAGGATTCCTCCAAGTCATCTCTTTCATATAAGTCCAATAGATAGTAGAGTATAAGATCCATCCCATCATCTTTCAAAGATTAACTTAGGAGTCGTGGAGGTCATCATCAGAAATGAAACGCTCAGAGAGTCTCAATGTAACCCACCATGAGTAGCCCGAACACTCTCAGAACCATTTCCGTCTGATGCGGATGGAGGGGAAGTCTTGAGTTCCCGGAACCTTCTTCATGTCTAACGATTAGTCTTAGGAATTAAAGTCATTCCTGAAACTTCTTACGATTGTGTTTTTCCTTTTCCACAATGGAATTGAGTGTGGACTCTCTCAAGTAATAGTTTTCAATATCTTGATTATTCGACATCTACAGAGATATAAAGTTCATTTCAGTATTAGTTTTTTTTTAAAATTTGAATAACCCTTTAAACTTCAAAATTTGAACTAAGATCCGTATTTCACTATTTCTCACGATTGAGCAATACGCAAATGATGAAAAATAGTTATTTAGGTAGGCAACTTCCAATTGTGATCATCACAACTCTTAGACCTTCGTGAGATTCTTTATAATTAAAGACATGTTTAATCTCATTTCTTCACCTTAAGGCTATTTATTGCACGGGCAATACACAATGCATAAATGTCATAAGTGAGTTTAACCATACTAAAACATCACAACTTCTATTGCGAGTAGCAACTCAGAAGTTGGTCGTCCTGCTCCTTATCTTACACTGCAGTTGTCCCACCCGGATTGGCCAATGCTCATACCAAAGTTGGATAATTGCAAGTTCGATAAGTGTTTTAAATGGGTGGCGAAAAACTCACAATTTTTTAGTCCAAAAGGGCTTTATCGAATTTTCCAAAATTAGCGTTTTAAATTGGTTTAAAACAATTTTCAATTCGGCGTTTGTAAGTTTATACAATTAAAATTATCCCAATTTTAATTATCTGATTAATTGGTTTGAGATTGGTAACATACCAAATTATTGTAAAAAAACATTTACAAATTACCAATTAGAATTTTCAAATTTAAAATTTGAATTTTGGGTCCAAATTTGGTAACATACCAAAACGCTGTAAATCGTTTACAATTACCGATTAAATTGATTGTGATTTGATTTTTCCTCTTATAAAATATTTGCATTAATTATAACAAATAATTATAAAGTAAATAAATAAAACCGGAAAAATAAAACGCAAACACAATCAACCACAAAACAACAAAACGGATTTGGTATGGCCCACTAACGGGGTTTCCGTGAGCCCACACGGAAAACCCCGGTCAAACCCTAAGGACATCGCCAAAGCTCCCATTAACTCCGCCAACCGAGGTGGACTCCGGGACTTTGTCTTCGATTCCTTCGGTCTTCCTAAAAATGTACAAATACAATCTAATGTAATAAAAGGCTAAAACTAACCTAACTATTACATTACATTTGAATAATAATAAAAAAACGATACGCAGATCGCAATTAAAAATGACATACCCCACATAATTATACATTTTAATTTCCGAAATTAAAATAAATTATACAACGACGGGTCAAACGGGCCAAAACCGAATCCGACAACCAAAACTACCAAACAAGCTTGGGTCCAAAAAACATAAAGAAACAAACAAGCCCAAAACCAAATTGGGCCAAAACCCGGTAAAGCCCCAAAACGTTTAGGCAAAAAAACCCTTAAAACCCAAAATTTCAAAATTTAGGGCCGGTTAACCGAAAAAAACGACACTACCCAAAAAGACACCGGGCCGCGCCATGGTATGCCACGCCCGACAACTCGTCACATAACGTCGGCGGCCGGCGACGGCGGCGGTCCGGGTGCCGTTTTTTGAGGTTTTTCGTTTTAACCGATGTTGTCCAATTTTAGGGCTCTATTTTGTTCTTACGAGGCTCTAATACCACTGAAGGGTTTCGACGGGATCGCAGCGAAAAAACAATATACAAACATGCATAAACAATATAAAGGAAAAACCGCGAAACCCCACTAGCCCGGATCCGTAACAAACAAAATAAAGACCAAAAACCAAACCATAGGGTGTTTAGAAAATACCTCAAGTGGTTGAATCGGGATGAAATCAAAGCACTAGAAACCAACGTAGATATCCTCTAGAAGTATCCACACGAGAGTCCAGATTATTGGGAGTCAACTTTTGGAGAATAGTCTAGGGTTCTTCACAATTTCTTTTATGCAATCATATTGTAAGTATATTTGGTTTCAATATTTAGACATGAGTAACTAATTTCTCTCATTCTAGTAGTGAGAAAGTAAACATTTGAATTGGGTGGTGTTGAGACTTGTTAGATTTCAAATACAATGTCATTTAATCTATGCAAATTTCGATTGTAAAGTTGAATCTTAGTCGGGTTTTTGATTTACGTAGGATCCCCTATTTTATAAAATCTGGTTTTGATTTGCTAAACAAAACGGGGAATCCGTAATTGTTTCTCGATTCGTTATGGTAGCAAGTAATGTTTCAATTAACATGTTTGGTTGATTGTTTGACATTATAAGTTTGCATATTCTAGTTTAATATTTGGCGTCTTTATATTAACTAGGAATGGTGTTTGCTAGATCTTAACGCATTTATCATTCGTTAACGAGTTCGTGACCGGTATCGACTAGCTAAATATAGACTAGTTTTCGAGCTACTCGGACTAGTTGAATCTTTACGGCAAACGAAACATTGATGCATGTCAATGTTTAACCCATTTTGAATTGGCATGAAGTTACATTCTATATACAAGTCGATGATATACCGTCCAACAAAAATGTGTTTGTTTACTAGAACTCTTCATTTTATTGTTTAAATTTCCAAATTCTTTTTGCACGTTTAGTTTAATTATTAAGCATCCACTCCCGTCCCCTTTATATAATGTTTTTAATTAAACTGCACGTTGGAGTTGGAGGAGATAAGGAATGACGCCTACGAGAATGCTCGTATGTACAAGGCAAAGGCTAAGGCGTTCCATGACTCGCGCATATCACATAAGTCTTTCACAAAAGGTCAGAAAGTTCTTCTTTATCACTCTAGATTGAAATTATTTCCTGATAAGTTAAGGTCCAGATGGATAGGGCCTTTTGTTGTTCTTAATGTGTTTGATCATGGTGCAGTCGAAATACAAAGTCTATCTACAGGGCAGGTCTTTAAAGTTAATGGCCATAGATTGAAGTCGTTCTATGAGGGCTTTGATGGAGGGAACTTAGAGAGAGTAGCCTTGGACACGCCAAGCTATTGTGAATGAACCGAGTATGGTCTAGGCAAAGACCTAAAAGAAAGGCGCTGCTTGGGAGGCAACCCACAAATTTTCATCTATTTGCTTTTTATTGCTTTCAGTATTTTCTTTGTTTTCGTTAGATTCTCCAATTTCACTTCTAGTTGTATTTGTAGTCTTTTGTTTTCAGGTTCTTCCGACTGGTTCGAAGCTCAAACGGACGTACCCATCTTCACAGATTCTTACATTGGAAGGCCATTCACCAAATTACGGGAGTTTTCTGTTTCCCCTTTCTTTTATTGCTTAGAGTGTCCTATATATATAATGAAGTGATCAGTAAATGTAATGAAGTAGTAACAACCATTTCTTGTGGCTGGATTGAAGGACCCACATACATCAGTATGTATCACTCCCAACAACTCGTTTGCCCTTTCGGGCTTTCCTTTAAAAGGTGCTTTTGTCATCTTGCGTAATGAACATGATTCGCATTTATTAAACGAAGCATCGGTTGATTCCAAGATCCCATCCCCTTGGAGCTTGGCAATGCGTTTCTTATTTATATGGACAATACGACAATGCTACAAGTATGTTTGACTTAAATCAGTTTTAAGTCTTTTAGCATTCACATTATACATCAATTGATAATTGAGACATGCACGAATATCTATTTCATAAATGCCATTAACAGGTTTGGCAATAAAATATAAAACACCATGCAAACATGCCGAAATAGAGTTATCGTCGAGGAATTTAAATATAAAACCATCATGTCTCAATCTTGCAACTGAAATAATGTTTCTAACGATACTAGGAACGTAAAGACAATCAATAAGTTTTAAAACCAAGCCATTGGGAAGGATCATATCATAATCATCTTGGGACACAACATCCACTCTTGTCCCATTGCCCATCTTGAGCTCCAACTGGCCTGGCCTCAGTTGCCTTTCACTTCTTAGTCCCTGCAAAGAGGAACAAATATGAGTCCCACATCCGGTATCCAATACCCAAGAATCAAAATCAGAAGTGAATAGATCGATGGTAAACATACCTGAAGATTCAGCTCCCCGAGCCTCCTTCTTCTTTGCCTTAAGAACTGGATAATGATTCCCTATGATAGAGCAAGCATCATCCAGGGGAATCATTCCCTTATTCTTCTTTGCCCTGCTGGAACTTCCAACATTTGCCTTTCCTCTCCAAGTTACACTCGTTTTCTTGCTTACCCCTCCTATGGCCTTGATCCTCCGGACAGACTTGCTATCCTCTATCTTAGAGGTGATATGTTTCAAAAGATTTGAGCATTGAAGGTATCTAAGAGTGGGGTTCCTCCAAATCATCTTTCAAAGATTAATTTAGGAGTCGTGGAGGCCAGCATCAAAAATGAAACGCTTAGAGAGTCTCGATGTAACCCATCATGAGTAGCCCGAACACCCTCAGAACCATTTCCGTCTGATGCGGATGTAGGGGAAGTCTTGAGTTCTCGGCACCTTCTTCATGCCTAGGGATTAGTCTTAGGAATTGAAGTCATTGAAACTTCTTACGATTGTGTTTTTCCTTTTCCACAATGGAATTGAATGTGGACTCTCTCAGGTAATAGTTTTAAATATCTTGATTATTCGAGATATACAGAGATATAAAGTTCATTTCAGTATTAGTTTTTTTTTAAATTTGAATAACCCTTTAAACTTCAAAATTTGAACTAAGATCCGTATTTCACTATTTCTCACGATTGAGCAATACGCAAATGATGAAAAATAGTTATTTAGGTATGCAACTTCCAATTGTGATCATCACAACTCTTAGACCTCCGTGAGATTCTTTATAATTAAAGACATGTTTAATCTCACTTCTTCACCTTAAGGCTATTTATTACACGTGCAATACACAATACATAAATACCATAAGTGAGTTTAACCATACTAAAACATCACAACTTCTATTGCGAGTAGCAACTCAGAAGCTGGTCGTTCGGATCACGACTATCACAATAGGCGGGCAATACACAACGTACCGTGATCTCGTGATTCGGCTCCTTATCTTACACTGCAGTTGTCCCACCCGGATTGGCCAATGCTCATACCAAAGTTGGACAATTGCAAGTTCGATAAGTGTTTTAAATGGGTGGGGAAAAACTCACAATTTTTAAGTCTAAAAGGGTTTTATCGAATTTTCCAAAATTAGCGTTTTAAATCGGTTTAAAACAATTTTCAATTCGGCGTTTGTAAGTTTATACAATTAAAATTATCCCAATTTTAATTATCTGATTAATTGGTTTGAGATTGGTAACATACCAAATTATTGTAAAAAACATTTACAAATTACCAATTAGAATTTTCAAATTTAAAATTTGAATTTTGGGTCCAAATTTGGTAACATACCAAAACGCTGTAAATCGTTTACAATTATCGATTAAATTGATTGTGATTTGATTTTTCCACTTATAAAATATTTGCATTAACTATAACAAATAATTATAAAGTAAATAAATAAAACCGGAAAAATAAAACGCAAACACAATCAACCACAAAGCAACTAAACGGATTTGGTATGGCCCACTAACAGGGTTTCCGTGAGCCCACACTGAAAACCCCGGTCAAACCCTATGGACATCGCCAAAGCTCCCATTAACTCCGCCAACTGAGGTGGACTCCGGGACTCTGTCTTCGATTCCTTCGGTCTTCCGAAAAATGTACAAATACAATCGAATGTAATAAAAGGCTAAAACTAACCTAACTATTACATTACAATTGAATAATAATAAAAACGATACGCAGATCGCAATTAAATATTACATAACCCACATAAGTATACATTTTAATTTCCGAAATTAAAATAAAATATACAACCACGGGTCAAACGGGCCAAAACCGAATCCGACAACCAAAACTACCAAACAAGCTTGGGTCCAAAAAACATAAAGAAACAAAGAAGCCCAAAACCAAATTGGGCCAAAACCCGGTAAAGCCCCAAAACGTTTAGGCAAAAAAAAACCTTAAAACCCAAAATTTCAAAATTTAGGGCTGGTTAACCGAAAAACCAACACTACCTAAAAGGAAACCTGGCCGCGCCGTGGCATTTCACGCCCGACAACTCGTCGCATAACGTCGACGGCCAGTGGTGGCGGCGGTCCGGGTGCTGTTTTTTGAGGTTTTTCGTTTTAACCGATTTTGTCCAATTTTAAGGCTCTATTTTGTTCTTACGAGGCTCTGATACCACTGAAGGGTTTCGACGGGATCGCAACGAAAAACCAATATACAAACATTCATAAACAATATAATGGAAAAAACCGCAAAACCCCACTAGCCCGGATCCGTAACAAACAAAATAAAGACCAAAAACCAAACCATAGGGTGTTTAGAAAATACCTCAAGTGGTTGAATCGGGATGAAATCAAAGCACTAGAAACCAACGTAGCTATCCTCTAGAAGTATCCACACGAGAGTCCAGATTTTTGGGAGTCAACTTTTGGAGAATAGTTTAGGGTTCTTCACAATTTCTTTTATGCAATCTCATTGTAAGTATATTTGGTTTAATTATTTAGACATGAGTAACTAATTTCTCTCATTCTAGTAATGAGCAAGTAAACATTTGAATTGGGTGGTGTTGAGACTTGTTAGATTTCAATTCAATGTCATTTCATCTATGGAAATTTCGATTGTAAAGTTGAATCTTAGTCGGGTTTTTGATTTACGTAGGATCCCCTATTTTATAAAATCTGGTTTTGATTTGCTAAACAAAACGGGGAATCCGTAATTGTTTCTCGTTTCGTTATGGTAGCAAGTAATGTTTCAATTAACATGTTTGGTTGATTGTTTGACATTATAAGTTTGCGTATTCTAGTTTAATATTTGGCGTCTTTATATTAACTAGTAATGGTGTTTGCTAGATCTTAACGCATTTATCATTCGTTAACGAGTTCGTGACCGGTATCGACTAGCTAAATACGGACTAGTTTTCGAGCTACTCGGACTAGTTGAATCTTTACGGAAAACGAAACATTGATGCGTGTCATTGTTTAACCCATTTTGAATTGATATGAAGTTACATTCTATATACAAGTCGATGGTATACCGTCCAACAAAAAATGTGTTTGTTTACTACTAGAACTCTTCATTTTATTGTTTAAATTTCCGAATTCTTTTTGCACGTTTAGTTTAATTATTAATCATCCACCCCCGCCCCCTTTATATAATGTTTTTAATTAAACTGCACGTTGGAGTTGGAGGAGATAAGGAATGACGCCTACGAGAATGCTCGTGTTTACAAGGCAAAGGCTAAGGCGTTCCATGACTCGCGCATATCACGTAAGTCTTTCACTAAAGGTCAGAAAGTTCATCTTTATCACTCTAGATTGAAATTATTTCCTGGTAAGTTAAGGTCCAGATGGATAGGGCCTTTTGTTGTTCTTAATGTGTTTGATCATGGTGCAATCGAAATTCAAAGTCTATCTACAGGGCATGTCTTTAAAGTTAATGGCCATAGATTGAAGTCGTTCTATGAGGGCTTTGATGGAGGGGACTTAGAGAGAGTAGCCTTGGACACGCCAAGCTATAGTGAATGAACCGAGTATGGTCTAGGAAAAAACCTAAAAGAAAGGCGCTGCGTGGGAGGCAACCCACAAATTTTCATCTATTTGCTTTTTATTGCTTTCAGTATTTTCTTTGTTTTCGTTAGATTCTCTAATTTCACTTCTAGTTGTATTTGTACTCTTTTGTTTTCAGGTTATTCCGACTGCTTCGAAGCTCAAACGGACGTACCCATCTTCACAGATTCTTACATTGGAAGGCCATTCACCAAATCACGGGAGTTTTCTGTTCCCCCTTTCTTTTATTGCTTAGAGTGTCCTATATATATATATATAGAGGGAGCATCAAATGTAATTTTTTTTCGTGTAAACCGTGTCAACTTTCGATTTCATAGGTTTTTTTGATGAATTTTTTTATGGAATTGTTTATTTTGATGAAATTGTTTCTTATCATTCATTTCTTGACGATTTTTTTTTGCGAAATTTGTAGTTTCATAGGTGAAAACGAAAAATGTATGAAACAGTTCATAAAAATGAAAAAAACCTATGAAACTACAAATTTCATAAAAATATTTCGTCAAAAAATGAATGATATGAAACAATTTCATCAAAATAAACAATTCTATAAAAAAATTTCATCAAAAAACCTATGAAACTACAAAGTTTACACGAAAAAAAGTTTACATTTGAAGGAGCCTCTATATATATATGTATATATATAGGGGTCTAATCAAATGAGAAGTAATTAGTTTGTAGTAACCGTGAGATCTAATGTGAACCAATCATTTAATATAGTTAATCCTATTTCTTAAAATAAAATAGAAGGATAATTTGGTAATTTGATAATTTGAATTTTTTTTAAACAAATCAAATCTTTAATTGATTATTAAAATCCTGCAGTTACCTAACAATTAGGGATTTAATCCTCTCTCTCTCTCTCTCTCTCTCTCTCTCTCTCTTATCACTCGATTGAATCTCGCCGGAGATGTGGCACCGGAGATGCAACCCAGATCTCGCCGGTGTAATACGACCTCGTTCTCGCCAGTCTTTTGGTCCCGGCTCTGAGAGAGACAATCGAAGCATGAACTCGTTTCAGAAAACTCGTTACCAACAACATCAAATCCATATTTGAAAGTCAGTCTCGTCAGTTTTAGGGTTCTTCCTCAAGTGAAAGACGAGTTAGAGAGAAAACTCGTTTCAAAAGATTTAATCCCATATACGTCCTCTTTTCATTTCGCAGGTTAGTAATTACGATATCTACTTACAATTTTCAGTTTCTTCAACAGAAACTTAACGATTTTTGCCTTATAAACAACATCGATTCATAGACTGTTTGCTCAACAACATCAAATCCAGATGCAGTCAAATTTCCTAAATTTCAGATTTCATTCAAAGCTTCTTATCTCATAAACTCACGTGGGTTTCCCCATAAAAGGAGTTTTCAGCTTCAAAATACTTAAAACTGGAAAATCTGTCCCGTGATTTCTAGAGTTTGGGTTTACTTCATCAAAGTTGTTTTTAGTAGTCCTGGAGTTTAGGTGTTTCTTTTGCACAACTTATGCAAATCTAAATGTCATAAATGGTGGAAGTGGATGGCAGTAGGTATCACATTGGTATCACAGAAGTTCTTGAGTATTACCAAAGTAATGAATGTGATGATGAATTGGATGGCAGTAGGTATCACAATAGGTATCAAAATGGTATCACAAAAGTTCTTGGGTATCACAATAGTAACGAACGTGATTATGAAATGGATGGTAGTATGCATCACAATGGGTATCACAAAAGTTCTTGGGTATCGCAATAGTAACGAACGTGATTATGAAATGGGTGGAAGTATGCATCACACTGGTATCACAGTCGGTATCTCACTCTCACTGGTATCACGATTGGTATCACAATGTATCTTGTATGTATTTTGGGTATCATATTGAAGATTGTGTATGCTATTTTTACTTAGTGTTCGCCGGAATAAGTTGGTCAGAGACCGGAGAGAGGAGAGAGGACAGAAGATATTTTACAATACCTAAAATGCCCCTTAATTAAAATCTAAAGTCGAAAATACCAAAATTAATAATTTCCTATTTTATGGGTTGATTTGTGGTTGAGATTGGATCTCACGGTTACCACAAACTAACTAGTTCTCCCTTGAATGACCCCCCCTATATATATATATATATATATATATACTAGTTGTGTACCCGCACAATGCGGCGGGATGCAATATTCAAAAAAATGTAAACAAAAAAGGCAAGTATAATCACGTTTTTACAAAATAAAATACACAATCGATTCCATCTTACGTTGACTGTGAAAACGTGTATATTTAAAATCATAGTTGGTGAGATACATGTTTTTTATTTGACCTATATACACCGAGTCATAAAACCTTCTTGCAACCAAAAATAAAAAATAACGTAACTACTAATTAAGAAAATCAAAATATAAGTTTGAACAAAAAAATACTATATTTTATCTCAACGACCAAGAAGTCGATGAAGCATTCAAAGTTGCCAATCTATCGAATTATAAAAGTATTTTTGAACCAAAAACTTTTGCGAAACGCTTCACAACTGCACTCCAAGAAAACGAAGAGGCTCCAACACCATGTATGTAATAAGACCAGACAACATACAAATTTAAGAAAGTTTAGAGATAATAACACCTTCTGTCGAGAGAAATATTGACCCTATATACTTTAAAAAGGACCGTTTGATTTTCTTTAAGAAACTGTACAAATCAATAATAAACATAAATTTACCTTGTAATATATGAACTACAAAACAACAGACCTATGTCATCAACTAACAAAAGCTAAACATTAAACAAAATTTTAGAAGTAATTGTAGACATGCATGACATTGCAAGTTGGAATGGTTAATTACGGTATTTCAAATCAAACAAAACCATTGCAGGTTATGCATTATGGGCCAATGACATATGATGGCAAAACAGGAACCACAAACATGACATAAGCCACCTTTGCAGAATGGTGTTTTAAGTGGTGCATCTTGGTTTGAAAGAATATATAATGCATAAATAAGACATAAATACAACCTTGCTTAGGAAAGTAGAATGTTAATCCTATTGATATATAGTAGTAAATACTGATAGAAAAATTACTCATGATCCAATAAACGCCCTTAACCATTGTCTACTTCTATCCCTATGAGCTGACACCAGAATCATTCAAATTGATAGACCAGACCATGTTTGATTGTAACAATGTTAAATTTTTTAAAAATGCCACCATGATGGCAGTGTTCCAAATAAAAAGAATTGACTGGGTTTGATTTTTGATCCCATGCTAGTCAAGTTTCAACTTGAAGCCAGTCTGGATTCTTTATATAAAAACCTGAGTTTACTAACAAATTCTACAAATGGCAAAATATTTACAACAAATCAATGTCATTATTGAAGTTAGAACTTAGAAAGCGGTCCATTTAATCTGAAAGATCACACTTATTATTCTACGGACTGCAATGAGTAGAATTATTGAGATGGTCTTATCACAAGTAACATAATCATTATAGTGTAATACCTTGACGTTCAGAGAGTATTTCACGATGAACATTCTTTGCTAATGACTGCTTCCAAATCCAGGTCTCATGTTTCGGCTCTTGAGAACAGGCTGAAATCACCTTAAACCATATGGAGACATAATTAGATGGTTCGTCCGTTGGACAGATTGTGAACGTTGATCTTAAACACAGACAGACCACCCTTACCCTCCATAGCTAAAAAATTCTAGAAAATTTATATGGGAAAATAAAGAGCAGACCCATTAACCAGCATAATAATACACAGATTTGAATAAAAAACCAGACCCTTGATCATTAAAGTGGAACATGTCAGATTTAATCTCATCAAACCCAAACCATCCTTATAACTTATTTTCAATGTATCCAAATTTTACCAACATAATGAGAGATACCAGATTTGCAGACCAAAAAGACAAAGGAAGAAGCAACAGTTGGGCCAGGTAATAAGCACCCAACATAAAGACAACCGTATAAGACCTCAAAAGGAAAACATCTGAGTGCACACCAAGATAAAACAGAAAGCTCCATATAGAAAATCAAAATCATGAGATTTGAAACCAATGAATAACAGAAATCTAACAGTGTCCTGAAAAGACCATTATTGAAATGAACTACAAAAATAATAAATATACGACGAAATCAAGGAACATGAACAAAAAAGGGGAAAATAACTCAATAAGTTGAAGATTTACCTCTTGTCTCTTGCCACCGCCAACAACTGTCAAATAAGTTCAAAATTTACATCAGTGCAAATTTACATAAATATACGACGAAATCAAGAACAATAACATAGCAAATCGATGTTCATATTTCCACAAAATTATATATAAAGAAGGGTAGAGGAGAGAGTGACAGACATGCACAATCATAGATATGAAAAGAGATACAAATCAATAAAATTGAAAGAACCCCTAAATCGGGAGCGTGAATGGACATCTTCTTGAATCTTGAGATGGTAGACGAAGAAGAGAAAACAAACCTGGAACTTCAAACCTCGATCACATGGAATGGCCACTGAAATCAAAAAAGGATGCGAGATAGATTTTTTGTTCTAATCCTAAAATGTTTAATCAAATTTCAGAAAAGTAGACGAAGGAAAGAAGACAAACGTATGGAACTTCAAACCTCGATCAGAAGGAATGGCCAAGTCGATTCTACGGCAAATCGCATTGTTTGGTTGCCTCAAAAGTTGAATGTAATATGAAGAAGGGTAGAGGAGAAAGCGAAAGACTTCAAGGACGTACTGGTGACTTCAAGGAGACTACCATGGATGTGAGACTCATCATCGAAGAATAGTGATCAGCTGCAGGTGAAATCGAACGGGTGATTGTACATGGAGAACTCAAATTGAGAGCACAATTTTGATGTGAACATGAGATAGGAAGTAGTAGAAGCCTAGAAGGTATGGTTCTGAGAGTGTAGTATGGGCTATGAGAGGATTGAAGTCAGGAAGCATGGGTTCTGAGAGGGTTAATCAGAAGCATGGGCTCTGAGAGGGTTAAAGTCAGAGAGTATGGGGCTATGGGCTGTAGTGTTACATTTCTTTATTTTTGCAATTTTAAAATCCTTGCATTAACACTTGTACCTAATGCATCAAAATATGTAATTAAGAGTTTTTTAAATTTTGTGTATAAAATGGTTGTACATCATGCTTCAAGACTTGTAATTAAGACTTTAGATGTAAATGCATATATAAGTAGTATAGATATATATATAGGGTTGGGTTCACGTGAGACCAACCTGTTTTCGTGAGACCAAGAAATTAACACTAAACCTTGACAGTGATTCATTGTGAAGGTAAGAAAAATAGCAAACCTTCACAACAAAAACACTGTGAAGGTTTACCATCACAGTACCTTCACAGTCTTTTGCTGTGAAGGTTTAGAGTTAATTCATTGGTCTCATGGTCTCATGGAAATAACATGCTCTTACGTGATCTCAAGTCTGTATATATATATAAGGAGAAAGTGAAACTTTTCAAAGAGTTTAGAATAATGCGTATGCAATTACCATTTAGTCTTAGTGGATCACAAAAAGTGCGAAGAGAGAGAGACCACGCAGCCACGCAGGCAATGGCTTACCAGAATATTCAATTCATATGTCACCAGAATTTAAACCAAAAGTAGGTCGTAAGCAAGATACAAAAGTATTGTTAACTTTTGTAATTATATTATTAGTTCACACAAGAGATCACCCCAATATAATATCGTATTAATTTGCTTTCATGACACATATTTTCCAGAAGCTTCATGCAGTTGAAATCAAATCAAAATGCATGTTGGTGGCCTTTTTAGGTCTTCTATTCCACAATCTATGGCGGCCTTGGTCAAATATATATTTATTCACTCACGTGTTTTAATATTAATACACTTTCTTACTTCTTTGGTAGGTTTGCAATTCGTTACCAGGTTCTTGTGACTTTTGCATGCATAAGTGTTGTATATATATATACCATCACCTTCATGCCAATTCTACAACAGACATTCATTCTCTTCTTTCTCTAAAATCCATAAGCAAACGAAACACTATCTTTATCCTCCGTATCAAATTTCCCACCGGCTGGAACTAGTTATTTGCATTTAAATTAATTTCATTGTCAAACCAAATTTAGTAATGGCCAGAAATAGCTTTGTTTTCACCATATTTCTCCTGATTCTCACCACATTGTGCTCCAATACATTGGGTCGACCAATTATTGTTGCCAAGTCTATTGATGATGCGTTGGACATATTTAGTCTTGCAGCTATTAAACATGGTGGAGGTCCAAGCGCGGGAGGAAAAGGACACGAGTTTCCGACTGCTGATTCTTTTGGGAATATCAAGAATTCAGGGCCAAGTCCAGGTGGAAAGGGACATGGATTTTCTGATGCTGAATCTCTTGGGAACATCAAGAACTCGGGTCCAAGTCCTGGAGGCAAAGGGCATGGCTTTACTAAGGTTGAACTCGATGTTGGGATTAAGAACTCTGGCCCAAATGCTATTAAAGATGGTGGAGGTCCAAGTCCAGGAGGAAACGGACATTAATTAGCTGAGCAACATTGGACCAGTTGCATGTACTTCTATGACATAATAAGGTTTATTAATGTATTTTGTTAGAGCATCCGCAACAAGGATTTTGATTAGGATTTCATTTGGATTGCAAAAGTGCCACGTAGGATTGCTAAATTAGAAATTGTAGTGGTTGTGAGTATGATTGTTAAATTAGAAATTGGCTTTGGTAATTTGCAAATGTCAAATCATGTTTTGTGATGTTTTGTAGAGAGTATTTAATTGTAGTTTTGTAGAGAGTATTTAATTATAGTTATTTAATTAACAAAATATTTCATATTAAATTATAGTAAATAGTATTTTATTGTAGTTTTGTTGTTATTTGATTAAAATATAGATTTTTAAGATGAGGTGTCACTTTAGAAAGTGGTTAAATTTCATTGTTGTGGGGATGATTTCAAAATATTTGCAAAGCTGATGTGGCGCTGATGCGGCTCATTTTCAATTAGAATGAAATTTCATTGTTGTGGATGCTATTAGAGGCAAAGACTATTTGTTTACTGTTGGAAGTAGTAATTCGTTATTGTATTCTTGAGCTTTTTCTCTTAGTTCTTTAATTTAATTATTTCTCCAGTAAGTTCTTTCAAGATACTTTTGCTCTCTGTCGAAAGTTTATGAGCTGCCCAACAAAATTAAGTGAAATGATATTTTTTATTGCAATGAGGACTTATTCTTCTTATTTTTAGCAAAAAACATTTATCTAATTAGTGGCAAATACATTCTTTACATGTCTTATCGATATTAATACGACTCTTGACTGTTCATGTTGTCATTTTTATCGCCATGCACTTTGAATATCGGTGAATGTACAATATTTACATTCCAACAATTAAAGTCGATTTCTATTGTTCTTAAAGGTTTGACTGTTCCTATTTTCGAGGCACGACATTCCAATTATAGCTGATTAACGATTGTGAAGCTAGATTAAAAAATTTGTATATGGAAATCCCAAATGGCCAAATCCCTTGCCCTGCCCTAGCCCCCGCGACGATTGATGGCTCGATGCCCACTACATATATATACCGGGATATACAATTCAACGATTCAGGCAAAGATATATCTCAAATCTCAATTAGGTCAATCTTTTATTTGTTCTCAATCTAATCAATCATTGGTTCTATTTCGATTCCAATTCTATATCTTCAAATCTGGAAGTGGAAGATTGGTTTAGGCTTTGATGAGAGTCATCGATTTCTCACTTAAAATTCTCAATTGAGCCTACTACCTGAGAACTTTATAAAAGTATGAAAACTAACTTTCCCTCTTGATACTTGAAGAAGTGATTTCAATTATATTTATAACTCTGGTTTACAATTTGTATTTGGAAACTAACTCTAGTTAGGATTGTATAACAACTCTAACAACCTTGAGTTGTAGCTAAATAATAAGACCTCTATTTTAACTTAGAGTAGAAGTGCTATTACCCCCCCCCTTCAAACGTGACGTGGGTTCTTGGAACTACGCAAAGCTTGGATCGAAAAAGAAGGAATAGAGGTTTTGGTAAGCTCTTGGTGAAGAGGTCGGCAACGTTTATCTTGCTTGGGACGAACTTTGTTGATATATAGCCTTGTTGTACTAACTCCCCAATGAAGTGGTAGTCGAGCGCAATATGGCGAGCCCTTTAGTGAGCAACCGGATTTTGCCTGATAAATAATGCACTCTTGTTGTCGCAAAATAAATTTGGTGGTTTCGCGAATGGCACTTGTAGCTTGCTAAGAAGATGAGTGAGTCATACGGTATCGGCAACAATGTTTGTGAGTGCTCGGTATTTTGATTCGCAGCTTGATCGAGCAACCGTGCGCTGCTTCTTCGAGCTCCACGTGACTAGGTTCGGGCAAAGGAAGATGGCATACCCGGAGGTAGATCGCCAAGTGTGGAGGCATCCTCCCCAATCAACATCGGAAAAAGCAGAAAGCATGCAAGAAGGGGAGTGATTGAAGGTTAGACCGGACATGATTGTTACTTTAACATAGCGAAGAATTCGTTGTACGGCTTGAACGTGTTCGTCCATTGGTATATGCATGAATTGACTAACTGTGTTAACTGCGTAGGATATGTCGATCCGTGTAATTGTAAGATATTGGAGTGCTCCGACCAAAGATCGATATAAAGTTAGATCTTTGAACAATCTTTCGGTTTGACTGAGATGTTGACTAACGATCATTGGAGTGCTGATCGATTTGCTTTCATGAAGTTGAGCACGAACAAGAACATCATCAGCATAATTTTGTTGCCCGAGAAAGATACAGTTTTGGTGTAGGTGACTTCTAGGCCGAGAAAGAAACCTAGATTTCCCAAGTCTTTGATGGGGAAGACTTTTTGCACATGGTTGATCAGGCTTTGAATAAGCTGATTGTCGTTACCGGTGACGATGATATCTTCAACATATACAAGAACATAAGGAAGGGACTTACCTCGGTTATATATGAAGAGAGAAGTGTTTGTGCGACTGTTGTGGAACCCGATGCCGGTAAGATAATCACTGAAGCGTTTGAACCACGCCCTTGGGGCTTGTTTGAGGCCGTAGATTGCTTTCTTGAGTCGACTACGTCAGAAGGGTGCTGATCGTCGACGTATCCGGGTGGTTGCTCCATACAAACCGTTTCATACAGAAAGCCGTTAAGAAATGCGTTTTCGACGTCAAGTTGACGTAATTTCCATTTTTGCATGACGGTGATGCTTAGGATTAGACGAACGGTGGCGGCTTTGACCATGGGACCAAACGTGTGTGTAAAGTCTAGGTCGGGTACTTCTGTAAAACCTTGTGCTACAAGCCTAGCTTTTAGTCTTTCTATGGATCCGACGACGTTGAATTTGGTTCGAAAGACCCATTTTGAGCCAACGACATTAGTATCCCGAGGTCGTGGGACGAACTCCCATGTATTGTTGGATTTTAAGGCATGTATTTATTCATGAATGGCAATAATCCATGCTGGATTTTTAGCGGCCGATTTGTACCTTTTTGGAACCGAAGTGGCTAAGAGAGCGGGAAGAAGGCCATTTTGTTGTTTGGCGATAAAAGTTGGGTACTTGGGTTTAAAATGCCGAATTTTGCACGTGTTTGCATGGGGTGCGTGGGGGGGGGGGGTACGGTTGGTTGCATGGGGGTGATGGGGTTGTTTGTTAGTGTTGGTCCCAAAGGGGTTATGCAAGTTTGTAGAAGGGGGGGGGGGGGGGGGTTGAATACAAACACACGATTTTTATCTTTCTAAATTGTTTATTGATATGTATCAAACAATTTACAGTTTGTTGCGGAACAAGATTAAGGAATAACCCTATTCTAAACAAACTATGAGAACACTAAGATTTCTTGCACTAGAAATAGAGATTAAGAAAATCAAGAACACTAAGGAGAGTATTATTTCACACAGTAAGTTCAGCGAGAGGAATGGCCGAGCACTTCACAAATGAAGTAGGGTTTCCTTTATACACTGCATGCATTTAATGCACAACAGTACACCTTTACACGTGGCAGCCTCTGGTTGGTTGCAGGGTTTGACTTCAGTAGACAAACTAGTGGCCGCATGATGAACAATGTAAGATCAGAGTTGGTTGTACGATTCTGGACAAAAAGGATGTCCGTTCTGCCAAAATCGTATGGAGGCTTGCAAAGGGATAAGACAAAAGTTGCTTGTAGAAGAGGCTTCATGATCAGCGTTCGCTGAATGATTCTTTATCAGCGAATGATAAAGTTCAGCGTTCGCTGAAGTCTTCTACTTGAAACTTCACGTTGAGTGGACAAGTTTTGGCTTCGCTGATATCCGCATCAGGTCACTAGTAGACTTAGTCGCTGGTTCTTTGACTTGATCTTCGACTTCAGCGTAGAACATGGTTGACGTGAATCTTGTGTTCAGGGATCATAAGTAAACAACTTAAACTATCAGCGATCATCGGTGAGACTGAACAGGCTCAGGGCTCACTGATGAACAATGTTCGCTGAATACATAATTTAAAGCGTATGTTTTCATCAGCGATACTAAACAGACTTAGTATATTTTCTTTGATGACAAAACATTAATACATATTGTCTACTTACTATTTTCACTAAGTGTTTCTCAGAGTCATTATCAAATCACTGAGGGGATCCACAATCTCCCCCTATTTGATGATGACATAGCAATAAAGGAAAATTGCTAAGTAAGAAAACATAAGGATAAAAAGGACTCATAAAATATTTGTCCCATTTACTGTTTTTAGGGATCTTTTTAAGTACTGATGGAGTAAAGTACATTCACTGAAAATTTTCATTAACTTCGTAGAGATTTCAAGGGGAAGTGGAAAAATTACAAGTACAGTGAATTAATATTTACATGTACAAAAAGTTACAAGCTGATAAAAGATAGAAGAATTACAAGGAATCCTATCAGCTAATCAGGTTCACCCTTGGTAAGAAGTTCATCAAGGGTATTTGATTCAGAGACCATCCAGTCAGGGACTTTCACTCCATGTTCCCTTCTTTTCTTGGCTTCTTTGTAGATCAAGGGCTTCATGAAGTGTCCAAGCAGGTCTTCTCTGTATCCACACCAGTAGATGAGATCTCTGAGCTATTCGATAGGAGTTATGGCTAGCTCAGAGATGCGTTGAAAACATTTGCGTCCGGTGTCGTCGATGAAGAAAATGCCATAAGGTTCACTGACAACCTTTCCAGGGATAAAGTGTTCACCAGGGGGTAAGGAGACATCAAGCACTGATAAATCAGGATCAGGGCCAAGGACAACTTCTCGTGTGAACTCGACGCCAGTTTCATTTTGTATAGGAGGACCTAAAGCTGAGGCTTTCTTCTTTTGCTTTGGAGCAGGCCTTCTATATTGTACTGGAGGAGGAGGGATATCAACGGCTGATGTTACCAAGTCGATCTTCTTATTCAGAGCTTTCTCGACAATGGATTTGTAATTTGAACGCGACCGCTGAATGGCTATCCGCATCTCCAACCATTCAGAGAAACCAAGCTGATCAAGCCACGAGGTGTAGATGATTGCCTTGTGATCATTCTCCCTGATAATCTGAATATCAATGACAGGAACGTCACTGTATGTTCTTCCCCTGATGTTGACTGTTTTGATTCTGGAGGCAGGGTGTCGGAAATGACATTTCTCCTTGCACCAAGCTACTGTGGAATCAGAGACTTTGGTCTTGTCTTCTCTGATCTTCTTGGCATCGTTCCAGAGCTTTCACTGAATAGAGACAGGAACATTCTTCAAGGCAGGGTCCTTGACTGAATGTTGAATGAGTTCTAAGGCATATTCTTTGTCTTTTTCTTCAGCCTTCTTTCGTTCAGCCAGGAGTTTTTCAGCTTTGAAAGACTCAGCGATTTCCCTATTTGATAGCATATTCAGTTGTGGAGGGACAATGCGCTGATCTTCTAGCTTTTGAATCATCGCCGTTCTAACTGAAGTTTCATCTTCACTTGACTTTTTAAGAGTCAGTGAAGGTCTGTTTGGATGAGAGAGCGGTTCTTCTTCTTCTTCTTCTTCTTCTTCTTCTTCAAAAGGGTCATCAGTCCCATCGAAGTTCAGGACCGGGATTATTTGTTCTTCAGCTCTTGTGGCTGGGATTATTTCTGGATTGCTGCGGGGAGCTTCATCTTGACCCTCAAGTAGGGGAGAGGACTGACAAATTGGCTTCTTGAGAAGAATTGTCAAATTTTCTTCAGCGAGGCCTTTGTTTTTTCCTTGGTCGGCCGCATTCTCTGGAGGTTTAGTTTTGGTCCTCTCCCGTTGTTCAGTGAAAACGACCCCTTTCAGAGCTGGCGTCCTCTTGGGCTTCGGCTGAAAAACGAAGCCTTCAACATCATCATCATCATCGTCATCATCATCATTTTTGGGTGATGATTAAGGTTCGTCATCCTAGAGATCCATGTCTTCTTCTTCATCAGCCTCATCCTCTTCTTCCTCATTTTCCGAGGATTCAACAAGCATTGGAGAGTCGGCCTATTATTCAAGTTGCTCCCCCTCAGAATGAGAGGGATTATTATTGATTCCCTTAGGGTTTTCAGCAACACCCTCCCCCTCAGAAACATGGGGAAGGCCTTCATCTGTATCCTTCTCCCCCTCTTCCACATGTTGGATGGGGGAGGCACCAACAACAACATTAGCGGTAGCAGCAGCAACTACCTGTTCAGTATTCCTGTCTTCTGGGCTAGGAATGACCGAACGGTTTTCAACCGCTTCTAATCTGTCTTCTAGGCCAGATAAAGCAGGGTTGGTCTTCTTAATGAACTCCACCGCTTCTCCAGGTTTTCCCGATCCACCTGAGTAAAGTGGGATAGAGAGACGGTGGGAGCGTTCAGGCGCTCGAGGATTTGTTGGAGCAGCTCGTTCGAGGAGCCAACCTTCAGAGCGAGGTTGCTCATTTCTACATTCAGAGAAGAGACGTCTCCCTGAAGATTTGTAACTACTGTCTTCAGCGATGTGATTTCATTGGACAGGGTGTTGAAGTTATAGGAGAGATCAGTATTGGTGTTGTTGAGAGTGCTGAGGGTGGAGGAGTTGTTCGTGAGAGCCTCATCAACAGAAGACAAGCTGCCTTCAACTTTGGACATGTCAGCAGTAGAGGCTTTGTCAGCTACAGCCTCAACCAACTTCTTTAAAGTCTCCCCAATGTTTGTAACCGTTGTGGAGTTCGAGGAGATGGTGGTGGTGAGTGTTTCCACCTTAGTAGCATTCTCCGTGAGGGAGTGCCTGATGGTGCCCAAATTAGGACCTGTAACAGAAAATAACTTATGAACAAAGGAAAGCTCAGAAGTTGGGGGTTCGGAGAGAGAAGTGTTTAGGTTACCTGGAGGCGGGTTGGAAAAGGTGTTGAAGTCACGATATCCTGACACGTGTTCCATGTCATCTTCCAGTGTTCGGTGGGAGGAAGCGCCTTCAGGTCCTTTATTTTGGTCCATTAATCGCTGTAGCTCAGCGGCAGAGCTGTCATCCAGATAGAGGACACCTGATGGTGATGCAGAGGGGAAAATGAATCGAGACGATACCAAAGAATGAGTGGGAGAAGCGAAGGTTGTGAAGAGGGTGTGGGTAGCAGATTCAACGTTTGATCCGCTGAAGAATATTTCATTGAGGTACTGGGGAAGGGGGGTCCTGTTCCATGATAACATCAGTGTCTTGAGGCACTGAAGTGGGTATTGAAGAGGTTGGTTCAGCGGATGTGGCGGAGCGTGCCACGAAACTATCCAGCGTCTTCTGTAGAGAGACAGACGCGGAGTCTTCAGCCTTCCCCGGGTTGCTCCTTGGAGATCTTCTTGGTCTTATGGATGCCAAGTGGGGAGTCAGAGGGTTTCCTCTTTTTAGAAGAGGAGGTGGTTGCAGCCTGGGAACCAGCGGTTAGGTCGACCACTGCCGTTGAGGTAGCTGGAGAAAGAGAAGAAGGAGAGCGAAGAAGAGGTAAGAGTTCAGAAAGATGTACCTCATTGGGGATGGGCTTGTAGTCGAGTACCTTAGGGCCAACCTGAGAAAGTCTCAGGTCTCCGCCAGTCGGATACCTTTCTTTCAGCCCATACAAGAATAGGGCACTGAGGAATCGTGGGTATGGAACGTTCGTTGACCTATTAGGGAGTTCAATCTTTTACATAAGATATTTAAAGATGAGGCGAGCCCAGTCGACGTGCAGACCCTTCAGGAGTGCATAACCCATAACAGTTTGGGGTTTGGAGGCCTGATCAGTGGACCCCGTCTTTGCTGGCATACAGCTGATGATGTGAGCAAAGATGAAGTTCATCTCACTGGGCATCTTACTTTTCAGTACGGTGGTTATGTTCTTCTCAGGTTGGTTGTCGTGCCCTGTGTTCTAGTTATACTTCATTGCGTCCAAGAAGGAGATAATGTCAGCCTTTCCTTCGTTGGAGTTAGGGTCAGGGAAAGGGACGAACTTGTTGTCCTTAGAGATTGAAGGGAGGTTCAGGGCGGATCTAATAACTCCAGGGGTGATTTTTGCTTCGCCTAGGTCAGTCTCGAAGGCGATGACATCAATCTTCTTGTTTGGATTTTTGGTGGAGGAGATTTGGGTACGATGAGCCGTGTACCAGAATTGAGCTAAGAGATTTTTGTGATCAGGAGGCCTGATAGTTATAGCGGTCGCCAGAGGACAGGTTTTTAGGAAGTTCACAGCATCGTTCTGATGAGTGACCATTTTCTTCTTAGGGAATTCCAGCAAAGCATAGGGGTTGTTCGAGTGAAACAGGATCTGGTCCAGGGAAAGGCGCATGTTTGGTGCCTTGGTAAGTTCAGCTTTGTCAGAAGTGGTAGGGGATGCAGCGTTGGTATTGTCAGTGGTTGCCATTTCTGTTTCGAACACGCAAAGATGAAGAAGATGAAGAAGATTTCTTAAAATGGAAAAGTTTCCAAACTAAGGGTTTTTAGAAAGAGTTTGCAGTTTCCATTTGGAGAAATAAATGGTAAACTAGGTTTTCTAGTTTCAAAAGAAGTTGTAAAACTAGTGAAAAAAAACTTGTTTTACCAGTTTCCTTTTAAAGAAAGGATTCTGAAAAAAACGTATGAAATGTTGCAAGTTTAAGATTTTGATTATAAACTCGAAGAACAACCTGTAAACAGATTGTGTGCATAAAACCATGAATAAAATGATTTTATTTTGAGAAAGTTCTTTTGTTTGATCCTTTAATAACAAAAATAAGATCAAAAACAAGTTTATTAGATGGAAAAATAAAAGAAATGTAACCTGTTTAGTGAAGTAGAGGAAGATAAACACAGGTTCTTGATAAAGTAATCCGAATGCAAGAGAATGAAGATAGTTCTATTACATTGAAAGAGTATAATCGCGTAAAAGGTAAAAATATAAACTTGAGGGGTTTATATAGTGAGAGTAGAGAGAGAAAAACTAAGAGCGGGAAAAGTTTTTCATGATGGCACATGACATGTCCCTTAAATCTTATTGGATAAGAAAACGAAACGGGCGTGTGTGTCAGACGGAAAGGTGTGTCATGGTTTATCTGTTGTGATGACGTCACAAACGTCCTTTCATATTTTAAGGTGTCTCTGAGGGTTTTGAAAAGGTCAGAGACATTTTAAAGATAAGAAGCACTGATTAGAAATATCAGTGAGTTTTAAGAGTTTCAAAAGAATCACTGAAAGGAAGAGATATTCAGCGATGTAATTTATTTTGAAATCTAGCATGCTAAGGCGAACGTCAACGACTAAGAGAGAGAACATACCTTGATATCAGCGAATCAATTTTGTTCAGAGATTAGGTGACTAATAGGGATACACAAGTTTATTTTATCACTGATCTAATGTTAACCACTGAATATTTTACTCTTCCAGGTTCAGCATTCCAAGCTCGTTGATGAGAAAGTTGAATCTTGTCTCATCAAGAGGTTTGGTGAACAAATCAGCTAACTGCAAGTCAGTTGGGATAAAATGAAGTTCTATATCACCATTCATCACCTGATCTCTGATAAAATGATACCTGATCTCTATGTGTTTACTCTTTGAGTGTAGTACTGGATTGTTTGCTATGGCCATGGCACTAGTGCTGTCGCAATATATTGGAATTTTGGAGAGCTGAAGGTCATAGTCCAATAGTTGACTTTTCATCCATAAGACCTGAGAACAACAGCTTCCAGCAGCTACGTACTCAGATTCAGCAGTTGAGGTGGACACTGAATTTTGCTTTTTACTTGTCCAACTCACCAGCTTTCCACCCAGGAGCTGACAACCTCCTGTGGTGCTTTTCCTATCCAATTTGTATCCTGCAAAATCACTATCTGAATAGGCGATTAGATGAAACCCTGAGTCTTTGGGATACCAAACACCTATGTTAGTAGTACCTTTAAGGTATCTAAAAATACGCTTTACAACGATCAAATGAGATTCCTTAGGTTCAGATTGATATCGTGCACACAAACAAGTTTCATAGATAATATCAGAACGGCTAGCTGTAAGATACAGAAGATAGCCGATCATCCCACGGTACACTGTGACATTAACAGGTTTCCTGAAGGATCCTTGTTTAGTGTCAGCGGCGGTGCCATTGTGGTTTTCATAGCTGAGCTTTGAGTTAAATCAAAGTTTTTCAGCACATCTTTAACATATTTACCTTGATGAATGAAAGTGCCTTTTTCATTCTGCTTGATTTGAAGACCAAGAAAATATGTTAGTTCACCCATCATACTCATTTTATATTCAACTTTCATTCTTTCAGCGAAACAAGTACATAAGTCAGGGTTAGTAGAACCAAATATAATATCATCGACATATATTTGAACAAGAATGATATGACCTTTTACTTTCCTGAAAAATTGAGTTTTATCGATTTTACCTCGCTCAAAATTTTCAATATGGAGATAAGTAGAGAGAGTGTCATACCATGCACGAGGAGCTTGCTTTATGCCATAGAGTGCCTTATCCAGCTTATATACATAACCTGGATGCTTAGGATCAGTGAATCATGGAGGTTGTTCAACATAGACTTCTTCATTCAGCCTTCCGTTAAGGAATGCTGATTTAACATCCATCTGATATACTTTGAAGTCTCTGTGAACATCGTAAGCTAAGAATAGACGAATAGCTTCCAGTCTTGCTACTGGGGCAAAGGTTTCGTCGTAGTCTATGCCTTCCTCTTGTCTGTATCCCTGAGCAACAAGACGAGCCTTGTTGCGGGTTACAGTTCCATGTTCATCCAACTTGTTTCGATAGACCCATTTAGTGCCTATCACTAACTTGTCAGATGGTCTTGGAACGAGTTTCCAAACTTTGTTTCTTTCAAATTCTGTCAGCTCTTCTTGCATAGCGCTGACCCAATTTGGATCTCTGAGGGCATTATCTGTTTTCTTTGGTTCAATCAGAGAAATAAAGTTGACAAATAAACAAATGTTACCTGAACCTCGTCGAGTCTGAACACCAGCGTTTGGATCACCAAGAATCTGATCAATGGGGTGATTGATAGTCCATCGCTGAGCTGGAGCATGATTCGCTGACTCGATTTGAACTTCTGGATTAGCTGAAGAAGAAGCTTCAGCAACTTCAGGCAGGAGAGGAAGGGGTTCAGATGTCATTTCATTCACTGATTGCTGAGAAGTAGATGAGATATCTGAGGTAGATGGTTCAGAAGTAGGCATAGTGTTGAGAGGAACAACTGAAACCCATGACGATTCAGCTTCACTTGTCTGCATGCTTGGGTGAATAGTAGGATCATCATCATCAGCGGTAGGGATGTTGACCTGAGGATTGGGAGTACTTTCCGAGTCCCCAAGATGAGAAAACATCCACTGATTGAGTTCTTCAGTATCAGCAGAAACTGAACGGGATTCGTCAAAAGTGACATGGATTGTTTCTTCTACAATTCGTCTTCTACGATTGAAGACTCTGAAGGCTTTGGAGACTGAATAATATCCAAGAAATATTCCATCATCAGCCTTGGGATCAAACTTTCCAAGGGCATCCTTGTTGTTCAGTATGAAACATTGACATCCAAAGATGTGAAGAAAGCTAATTGAAGACTTTCTCCCATGGAAAAGTTCGTAGGCTGTTTTCTTGAATCTTTTAACAATCAACGACCTGTTTTGAGTAAAACAAGCAGTGTTGACAGCTTCTGCCCAGAACTGAGTAGGTAGGTGAGAATCACTGAGCATTGAACGAGCAGCTTCGATGATCGTTCGATTTCTTCTTTCAGCAACTCCATTTTGTTGCGGTGTTCTCACTAAATAAGAGTTGTGAGAAATACCCGTACTTTCAAAGAAATTTTCAAGGGAACTGTTTTTGAATTCAGTCCCGTGATCACTTTTTATTGAGCGAACAGTGAGGTTATTCAAGACTTCCATTTTCTTGACAAAAGACATCAGTTCTTCTGAGGTGTCACTCTTAGCACGGAGAAACATAACCCCGGTGTAGCGAGAGAATTCGTCTACGATGATTAGGGTATATTTCTTTCCAGCGATGGATTGAACATTGACAGGGCCAAACAAATCCATGTGGAGAAGTTGAAGTGGAGATGACACTGAGGAAACATGCTTTGGCTTGAAGCTAGCTTTGGTTTGTTTCCCTTTCTCACACGCTGAACGTAGAGATTCCTTAGCGTACGAATGTTGAGGAAGACCAGTAACCAACTCTTTTGAAGAAAGAGTATTCAGTGTCTTGAAGTTCAGATGAGAGAGCCTCTTATGCTATAGCCAGTTGACAATGGATGAGGCCTTGGAGAAGAAACAAGAATTCTCAGTGGTTGTCGAGTCCATATTTATAACATAAACATTTTCCAAACGGTATCCGCTGAGGGCGACTTTCTCCTTTTTGTCAGTGACAAAGCAGGATTCCTTAGTGAAGCACACTTTGTAATCCTTGTCACATAGTTGACCGATGCTCAGAAGATTATGCTTAAGTCCTTCAACATATGCGACTCTTCTGAAGGTTGTTGTACCATTAGAGAGTACACCAAACCCTCGGGTATAGCATTTTCCGTTCCCATCAAAGATCACAGAGGGACCTTTCTCTTCCTTATATTCAGTGAGCAGGTTCTTTTTGCCAGTCATGTGTCTAGAGCATCCGCTATCGAGATACCAGATACCCTTTCGGACCTGCAAACAAAGGAAGATTAGTTTGATTTGGGCACCCATTTTACCATGGGCCCACATTTCTCAGTGGTGGTTGTGGAAGTTGAAGGTTCAACAATCTTCGCATCATTTGAAGATTCAGCTTTAGTGACATTCTTCACTTTGGTTAATTTCTTAACCTCAGTGGTAGTTTTCACCTTAGCCTGATTTGCACCAGGATTGGTCTTCTTTGCCTTCGGGGTAGTGATCTTCACCTTAGCTAACTTTGCAGCTTTGGTGGCTGTAGGGCACTTACTGGCAATATGATCGGTAAGTCCACAGTGATAACATTTCCTATAGCTAAAAGTAGCTTTAGGACCATTTGCATGCTTAGCCATAATTTTTAAATAAGCAGGGCCAACACCAAGTATACATTTGGCATTGGAAATTGGAGGAACTATAAGTTCTTCGGATTTCTTACCAATTACATCCACTTTCAGTTTAGGAGTAGATCGCTGAATAAATCCAGGGATCTTGGTCTTAGACGTAGAGGGATGATTCACTGAAGGTTTAGAAACATTCAGCTGAGGTACAAAGGTACCCTTCTGAGGTTTTTGATTAAAAACTTTTTCTTTACCTTTACCTTTAGAGATTATGGTAGGTTTTTCCTCAGGAATGGGAGTATTCGAAGAAGAACACTGAGACGAAGAAGTGTCAGGGATTGAGGACACAAACATTCCAAACATAAGCATGGAACGATCAGTGGTTGGTTCTATAGCATCAGCTTTATAACCAAGACCACTTTTATCACACAGGGAAATCTGAGCATGAATTATCTCAGTGATCGTTGTTGAGGACTTACACCATCCTTCAACAGTATCCTTTTCAGCTTTTAATGCAGCGATAGCTTCTTCTCGCTCAATACTAATGATTTGATTTATTCAGACCCGATCTTTCAAATTTCTTCAATTTTAGAAAGCTTTTCAATTTGCAAATGACAATTTTTAAGCTGTTTAGCGAGATCAATAATTTGCTTTTCAGCTTTGGTCTTGCCATTCATGGCATCATATAAATCAATAGTCAAAATATCGACGGTTCGTCGTCTATCAGTGTCATTATCAGCTGAAGTAGATGTATCAGTGGAAAGATTTGATACCTGAGAGGTGGAGGTAGAAGTAGAGGGAATTTCAGCTGTTTCTTCCTCTTCTTCTATTTTGGCCATGAGGCAGAGATTGGCCTAATCATCATCAGAGTCATATGATTCTTCATCAGAAGCAGCCCAGTCATGATCTTCAGCGATCATGCCTTTGCCTTTCTTTTTGGAGCCTTTCTGCTTTGGATATTTTTCCTTCAGCTTCTGGTATTTGTCATCTCTAGCCCTAGGGTTAGAGGATTTCTTGTAGGAGGAAGATGAGGGTTTGAAGTCTTTCTTTGACCTGTACTCACTAGCAAAGTGACCTATCTTTTCACAGTTATAGCAAGTGGCAGTTGCCTTATCTACAGGGATTGAGTATTTTGGCTTATCAGTGAGGGAAAGAGGTCTATTTCTTCTGAAGTTACTCTTTCTGGCGAATCTCCTGAAAGAATTAGTCAGGAGGGCCAGTGACTCATCTAGTTCTGAAGGATCAGCTTCAGATGATTCATCATTGTTAGATTCCAACTCAGTGATTGTGACAGTAGAACGCTGAGTGGGCACCAACTCTGAAGAGAGTAAAGGAACATGTGTGCTTTTGGAATCTTTTACAAGATTCTTCTTAAGATGACACGACTGCTCATGATTGAGCATAGTGCCATATAAGGTAGAAAGGGTCATTGATGTCAGATCCTTTGAGAGTTTAAGACACATAGAATAACTGTCCCAACTTTCAAGAAGACTTTCCAGAAACTTTGTCAGTATCTCAAAGTTAGAATATTCCTTACCAACAGTTTTTAAGTCAATGATTAAACAGTTAAACCGCTGATGTACTTCAGAAAGAGTTTCATTCTTACCACAAATGAAACGTTCGTACTGTCTTACCAGGTTGATCTTTCTCGAATCTTGGACTTTAGAAGTACCTTCATACTGAACACATACAGTGTCCCACATGGATTTAGAACTCTTCAGGTTCATGACGGAGTGGTAGACTTCATCAGGAAGAGCCATAGAGAGAATGGATCTGGCCTTAGTATCGATGGCCACCTTCTTCTTGTCCTCATCAGTCCAATGAGTGACTTCCCTGGGAAGGATTCGTTCAGGAATAGCAACTCTAGTAGCAGTAGCAAGAACAACAGGGTCAATCATGAAAGGGACATATGGTCCATTTTCGATATAGTGAGGTATAGTGGGATCTACACCTTCTAGGAAGAGCATCATCCTATTTTTCCAGAGATTAAAGATATCTTTGGAGAATCTAGGGGGGTTTTGCAAGAGAACCATTATCGATATAGCTTGTGTTTGTGGGGTTATCCATTTTGAAAAATAGCAAGGAAGAGAAAAGAGATTAGTATAAGCAAAATCTTGTTTATTAGATTAAACAAACTGCTCTGATACCACTTGTTGGTCCCAAAGGGGTTATACAAGTTTGTAGAAGGGGGGGGGGGGGGGGGGTTGAATACAAACACACGATTTTTATCTTTCTAAATTGTTTATTGATATGTATCAAACAAATTACAGTTTGTTGCGGAACAATATTAAGGAATAAACCTAATCTATAAAACTATAAGAACACTAAGATTTCTTGTACTAGAAATAGAGATTAAGAAAATCAAGAACACTAATGAGAGTATTCTTTCACACAATAAGTTCAGCGAGAGGAATGGTCGAGCACTTCACAAATGAAGTAGGGTTTCTTTTATATAGTGCATACATTTAATGCACAACAGTACACCTTTACACGTGGCAGTCTCTGGTTGGTTGCATAGTTTGACTTCAGTAGACAAACTAGTGGCCACATGATGAACAGTGTAAGATCAGAGTTGGTTGTACGATTCTGGACAAAAGGGATGTCCGTTCTGACAAAATCGTACGGAGGCGTGCAAGGGGATAAGACAAAAGTTGCTTGTAGAGGAGGCTTCATGATCAGCGTTCGCTGAATGATTCTTTATTAGCGAATGATAAAGTTCAGCGTTCGCTGAAGTCTTCTACTTGAAACTTCACGTTGAGTGGACAAGTCTTGGCTTCGCTGATATCCGCATCAGGTCACTAGTAGACTTAGTCGTTGGTTCTTTGGCTTGATCTTCGACTTCAGCGTAGAACATGGTTTTCGTGAATCTTGTCTTTAGGGATCATAAGTAAACAACTTAAACTATCAGCGATCATCAGTGAGACTAAACATGCTCAGGGCTTACTGATGAATAGTGTTCGATGAATACATAATTTAAAGCGTATGTTTTCATCAGCGATACTAAACAGACTTAGTATATTTTTTTTGATGACAAAACATTAATACATATTGTCTACTTACAATTTTCACTAAGTATTTCTCAGAGTCATTATCAAATCATTGGGGGTTTGGATCAACAGTTAGGTTGATGGTGGGGTCGTAGGGGTGGTAGAATTTGGAAGGGGGAGGGGGAGGCGTATTTGTGGTTGTGGGTGTGGGATCGATGTGTGTGGGTGAGGAGATTGGTTGTGTGTGGGTGGTGGGTGGTTTAGAGAGACATAGGGTGCATGGGTTGGTGTTGCGGTTAGGATGTGAAGTGGGTGTAGGTGGTGGCGATTCGTTTCGCTCGGTTTGGGGTTCGAGGAAGGTGGAATAGTCTAAGGTGCCAAGGTTGGCGTTTGGGTAAAAAATCACACCCTCGACCGACCTGGGAAACACCCTCGACATAAACCATGGACATTGATTACCCCCGACCGACAAGGATAATACCCGTTATTATCATATCCCCGACATACGCTAATAACCACGATAATTGCTTATTGAAAGACATATGGTGTCAATAGTTACTCAAGACAGTGTCTTTACATCTAACGATCGCACGTCACGTGTCGCACGTCGCACATCGCCAGTCACACGTCACTAGTCTTGTGTCGCCAGTTATGACTCGTCGATCTTACATCGACAGTCTTCTACCATCGGTGTTATATTGCTCCGGCTCTGCGACAACATCGTCCTGACATCCTGGTCTTACGACCTAGTGGACTTACGACCTAGTCTTACGATTATACTATCCGTTAAACATCCGTTTCTTCTGTTTATCAATGCAGGTCTTGACCACGACCAGAAAAGGTAAGACACTTGTTATGAACCATATCTTGTATTAAGATAAGGTCTCGACGAAGACCCAGAAAACCTCCGTCGTCCCTCCTGAAAGGCAAGTCGAGAGTTCCTCGTGACACTCGACACTCGATACTCGACCACGACGTCGCCCGCTCCGTACGATCGTCGCATAGAACCATGCGACCTCGACCAACTAACGTTCACATAATATAACTGTTACGTTTGTTAAGTGGTTAATGCAGGAGTCAAAGTCATTAATGGGCAACGGCTATAACCGACGAAGTCATTAACAAGCATTTAATCCCACATTAAAGACAGCGACCGTTACGAGACCAAGCATCAAAGGAGCATTCAATGCCCGACAGCGGTTATAAAGCGCGCCATAAAGGCACCATTAATAGCCGACGGAGGCTATAAAAAAGCCTATGCTGCAACCAATTGGGGGAGAGAACGTAAAACACTGAAATCAAACACTCAAACTCTGGAAATCACATACAGAAAGTTATCATCTAGCACCGAATTCTAGAATACTACAGCGAGCTCAAGAACAACAGAAGCAAAGAACTTTCTCTTGAAGAAACGCTCTCGACGCACGACAACAGCCTTCGACTAACAGTTGTTTACACTTTGTATTCACACACGACAAACACCTGTTTCTACACTTTAAACACTTGTACTTTACATTTCGAAGCATTTCCTTCATTTGTATTGTAATCATCGTACGACTGACACCAGTACCAAGGACGTCGCCCCTGATTGGCGACCATAGTGCAGCGACGACATCCATTGTCGTCCGCAGGTTTTTTCCTCGATTGAGGTTTTTCCTGCGTCATCAAATCCCTTGTCTCATTTATTTTTACCCTCGTCGCACGTCTCGTCGAAAGATTCTTTCTTTAGTTGTTTAAGTCCACATCGACCTTAAGTTATCCCTTTGGTGCGATTTTTGGCATTAACAGTTTGGCGCCATCCGTGGGACCCCATCTAGAGAAAATCCTCGACGAAACGTGCACCTTACTAATAGTTTCTTGGAGTTTCCTCAACTTTCATCACAGGAAAATGACGGATAAGGGAAACCCAGAACGAACCGCTATCCCGGTGACTGGAGGATTCAAAAATGCTCAAGGCACTCTCGAATCAATCAATGATTATCGCATGGAAGAAGTAATCCCAGATCAAAGCAAACCTGAGCAAAAAGTCCTCATCGGATCATCCCTCGATCTCAACCTCCGAGAAAAGCTGATATCTTTTTTGCAGGAATATGCTGTTCCCGATATCATCTCACACAAGTTCAATGTCGACCCATCATTCAAGCCTGTCAAACAGAAGCGAACAAATCTTCAAGATCCTGTGATTCAACTTCAATCGGAATCAAATGCGGCTCGAAGCCAGATTCAAACCTTAAAAAATGCTCCGTCAAAATATCGCATGGATCGCATCGTCCGAGGGGCTCGGGGGCTCGGAACGCCCGTCACAAAATAGAAAACACCATATTTCAATTTCAAAAGTCCTTGGAGAAAAAGGCGCTTATCGACTCCAAGTTACGGTAAATGTGACATCACGCTTGGATGGAATATGGTATAAACAACTCTATATATATACTCTAAGTATATTCTCTTCGTTCAATTATTATGATCTAACATATGAATGTTGATTTAAGCATCAAAGGATCATTGGTCAAACCAACGACCACCCCCGATTTTACATTGCAGGCTCGCAAGATCATATAAACCGCAGGTCTTACGATTTATATCGTGAGAAACGAAGTCTCTACGACTTACAACTTACAATCGTCAATTAAAGACGACCCACGTTTTTAATCTTATGATCGCCACTCATGGCAAACACAGGTTAAAACTTTCGATCGCCAATAAAAGCGACTCACATGTTGAAATCGTGTGATCGCAAGTCATTACATATGTCGTCAATAAAGACAACTCGTACATTGAAACTCGCAAATCACCATTCATGATTCCAAGGGACCAGAATACTCAAATCGACGCTTTAGCAAACCTTGCGTCTGCTTTGGTCGAACCAATACTCGACAGCATTCCAATCTGGCGACGTCGTTCATCGAAAATAACGATGACATCCAGATGGAAGACCAAGAAGATAATTGGTCGAACGACATCCGAAATTTTCCGCGACAATAGATCCTAGTTCCTAAGCAACAGGACTCGACAGTTCTATGAAGACCGCGACATCAAGCTGACAACCTCGACACCCAGGGGCAAGCGGTCAAGCGACACTTCAGCAAGAACGTCAAAGCTAAAGTCTTTCAAGAAGGCGACTACGTTCCCCGTCGAGTGTTCCAAAACACTCAAGAGCTCAATGCAGGTAAACTTTCCACCAAGTGGGAAGGTCCTTGTCATATCTCAGAAAGTCATGGATAAAGAGGCCTATCGGCTCTCCACCCTCGACAATCAAGATATCCCACGTAGTTGGAATGCAACGCATCTGAAAAGCCAACGACCAACCTCTGACATTGTTTTGCCGCAGGATCGCACGACATTAGTTACTAAGTCTATTACATGACTCTAGTCTCGCAGGATCGAACGATATATAAGTCTATCGTACGCAAGACATAAGTAATCAGGTCTATGACTTGACCATTTCATCACAGGAACACATGATTCAAAGTTCATCGTATGATCAAATCACACGATCATAAGGTCTAGCGACCTCACAATCTAAGTTCTTCAACTTAGAAAAACTTCATGTTCTGAATGAATGCTGTAATCGCATGCGCTTATGTTTACTTATACGATTCAGGAATATAAAAGTCTTACGACTTACGTTCTAGTCGTTGTATTACAATGGATGCCCAAGTCGCACGACTTCTTGTTCATTTTTGTACTTAATGAATTTTTACAGTCGACATTACATCTGTCCATGACATGTATGAATCAAGTTCAATAGAAAGGTAAACTTTTTACCGACTATCGCTAAAGCGAAACTTACAACTAGCTAAAAATGCTAGACACAACGTATCATAGGTCTCTAGCGACCATATCGGCTCGAAATGCCAGATCGAAGGTCTCTCACGACCATATCGGCTGTAAGCGCCAGAACATATCTCTCTAACGACCGTATCGGCTGTGAACGCCAGATCACAGGACCACGTCGACCGAGAACGCCAACCCGGCGACATGGGCCCCTGTCTCCTCGATAGGATAAACGTTCCCTGAAAGACGGGAGCAAATATTTCCTCAGATGAGGAAACAACGTCGTCCCGTCTAGGACACCAACAACGTCGTCCCGTCTAGGACACCATCGGCCGATGACCCGTCCCCCTTGTCAGCAGACGCTGGGGACAACACCTTGGACACTAGCTTCGTCACTATCGCCGGAAGCGCCGAACTTGCTGGTATCGCGCCCATCGCGCCAGAACGGCTGGATGACGCCCCCGCCTCCTTAGGCGTGACAACTCTCGATGAAACGACAACCCTCGAAGACGGTTCCTTCAGGACTACCGTCCTTGTCCTCTTCAAGATTCCCGACCCAGTTGTCGGGGCACTCTTTCTCCTTTCCTGGCCTCGAAGGGCAAGCGCAACTTGCGTCGCCTTCTTTGGTTGACCAAGTCAGTTTTCCGCTGATGATCTTAGCAAAAGTAACACGTCTCCGTAGAGACACATGTTTTAGTACGAGATCTGAAATTCAAATAGCTTTGAAATTCAAATCTCGGGAGGCTAACTGTTTGGGTAAAAAATCACACCCTCGACCGACCTGGAAAACACCCTCGACATAACCCTTGGACATTGATTACCCCCGACCGACAAGGATAATACCCGTTATTATCATATCCCCGACATACGCTAATAACCACGATAATTGCTTATTGAAAGACATCTGGTGTCAATAGTTACTCAAGACAGTGTCTTTACATCTAACGATCGCACGTCACGTGTCGCACGTCGCACATCGCCAGTCACACGTCACTAGTCTTGTGTCGCCAGTTATGACTCGTCGATCTTACGTCGACAGTCTTCTACCATCGGTGTTATATTGCTATGGCTCTGTGACAACATCGTCCTGACATCCTGGTCTTACGACCTAGTGGACTTACGACCTAGTCTTACGATTATACTATCCGTTAAACATCCGTTTCTTCTGTTTATCAATGCAGGTCTTGACCACGACCAGAAAAGGTAAGACACTTGTTATGAACCATATCTTGTATTAAGATAAGGTCCCGACGAAGACCCAGAAAACCTCCGTCGTCCCTCCTGAAAGGCAAGTCGAAAGTTCCTCGTGACACTCGACACTCGACACTCGACCACAACGTTGCCCGCTCCGTACGATCGTCGCATAGAACCATGCGACCTCGACCAACTAACGTTCACATAATATAACTGTTATGTTTGTTAAGTGGTCAATGCAGGAGTCAAAGTCATTAATGGGCAACGGCTATAACCGACGAAGTCATTAACAAGCATTTAATCCCACATTAAAGACAACGACCATTACGAGACCAATCATCAAAGGAGCATTCAATGCCCGGCAGCGGTTATAAAGCGCGCCATAAAGGCACCATTAATAGCCGACAGAGGCTATAAAAAAGCCTATGCTGCAACCAATTGGGGGAGAGAACGTAAAACACTGAAATCAAACACTCAAACTCTGGAAATCACATACAGAAAGCTATCATCTAGCACTGAATTCCAGAATACTACAGCGAGCTCAAGAACAACAGAAGCAAAGAACTTTCTCTTGAAGAAACGCTCTCGACGCACGACAACAGCCTTCGACCAACAGTTGTTTACACTTTGTATTCACACACGACAAACACCTGTTTCTACACTTTAAACACTTGTACTTTACATTTTGAAGCATTTCCTTCATTTGTATTGTAATCATCGTACAACCGACACCAGTACCAAGGACGTCGCCCCTGATTGGCGACCATAGTGCAGCGACGACATCCATTGTCGTCCGCAGGTTTTTTCCTCGATTGAGGTTTTTCCTGCGTCATCAAATCCCTTGTCTCGTTTATTTTTACCCTCGTCGCACGTCTCGTCGAAAGATTCTTTCTTTAGTTGTTTAAGTCCACATCGACCTTAAGTTGTCCCTTTGGTGCGATTTTTGGCATTAACAGTTGGCGTTAATGCTAAAAATCGACCAAAGGAATATTTAAAGTCGGTGTGGAGCTTTAACAACAAAAGAAAGAGATCTCGCGAAAAATCGTACGACAGACAAAAACGGAAAGAGGCAACATAATTTGGTGACGCGGAAAACCCCGTCGAGGGTAAAAACCGCGGTCGACTATAGAAGTCGACGATGCACTATGGTCGTCAAATAAGGACGACGTCCTTTAGTAACAAGTGTCGTGAGTACAATAGATAAAAATGATAGAAGAAATAAAATTAATTATAACAATCTATCGATCATCGAGCGTTTCGACTTGACATCGGAAACTGTATATATAGGGGTCGAAATCTGAGCCTTTCCTTTTTTACGTTTCTGAGCATTCTAGAGAGATATTTCTAGCATTCTTTGTCAAAAAGTAAACCCCTTCACCTTTATGCGTGTTAAATCGATAGCTAGGAGACGAATGAAGAACTGGGACCTTAGAGACCTCTTCCTAGCCTTAGTAAACCCTCCCGACTTCATTATATCTGGCAAACCTCCTAGAACCATCATCATTGACGAACATTTGAGTGCTTTTAGGATCCTAGCCGGGATTTCGGATGTGGTCGAGCTTATTATGCCCGATCACATTCGTCTTGAGGAGTGTCCGAATGGATACTTCATCCTATACGAGTATCTGTTTAAGATCGGGTTTAGATGGCCCTACTCTCCCTGTCCAGGGTTTTCCTAGACGAGTTCGACCTCTCTCCTGGACAGACAATGTCGCAATTTTGGCTTATTGTCCAAGTGATCGAGAAGGTCACTGCCAACTGGGCCGCACCGTTCACCGTGAACGACCTTTTGGCGGCCTACATGGTGAAGGTGGATGGGAACCACTTCTACAACCTCTACCCAAGGTTTCGAGGGGACACCGTGGTCAATGATCGTGGATGGAAGGCTCGACACGTCCTCGGTCGAGTGCAATTTTCTGAAGTAGAGGTTGCGACATACGTGGAACAGGTCGGGGACGAAAAAGACCTCGACCAAGAGGATGAGATCGAAGAAGGCGACCCTGTAGATGTTGAGGCCGGAGGAGGCGACGAGGGAGTCGCCCAGGATCAAGGACCTCCTTCCCAGCCTTAGTTTTTAGCCTTTTAGTTTAACTTGTAATTTTCTTTAGTCGACCGTTGGTGGTCGTACCTTACACTTGTAACCCATTTTGACTATATCAATACAAGTGTCTATTTTTGCCTAATGAAATCTTTGACAATGATTTACTTATCGTCTGAGATAAAATTGCATTTGCCTAGCGATAACTTGCAATAATATGTACGATGGACGTAGAAAACATAACATGCGATTAATGCTTTAACACTCAAGTAATTAAAATATAGAACACGCGACCTAAGCCCTTTTACAAAGATCGTGTGATTTTGGCTTGGGATTTTATCTAAGTCTCAGACTTAGAATCATGAGACATGAGACTTCTCGATCGTCGAGCGGTTTTATTGGAAAGAACTTAGCGTAGCTGCTGACTTGCGTTTATATGATCGTGTGACCCTGCGACGTATAAATCATTAGCGGTTGGGCATTGGCTTAACCAACGACCCTCAGATGCATAAATCAGTAATCGTCATGATGAACAAATCGAAAGGAAAAAATAATTTAAAAGAAATATTTTATCAAGTGTACCGCATTCCAGCTACGTGGGATTTCTTGGTTATCGAGGGTTTGGAGCCTATAGGCACCTTTTCCTACGACTTCGGATATGCGATAGGGTCCCTCCCACTTAATGGATAACTTACCTACGTTCAACTCCTTGGTGTTTTGAAACGACCGTCGAAGGACAAAGTCGCCTTCTTGAAAAATTTTGATCTTGACATTTTTATTGAAAAGTCGTTTGACCACTTGTCTTTGGGATGCCATTTTGATGAGAGCAACTTCTCGTAATTCCTCTAATGCGTCGAGGACATAACTTAGGTCTACCAAGTTATGGTCGACCGAGGTATGTCTTGACGTTGGTAGTTGTGCCTCGACATGCAAGACCACTTCACATTCGTAGACTAGGGAGAACGGGGTTTGACCTGTGGAAGTACGTGTCGTCGTACGATTGGCCCATATGACCGACGGGAGTTCTTCGACCCATCGCCCTTTTGTGGCTTTTTGTAACACCTCGAGATTTCCATATTTTGTACAAAGGAACGTTTATAAATTAGAGGGTGTTATTTGAAAACACCAAGTTATAATTGGTTATTGAAGGGTTGAAAGGGTATTTGATCCAAAGTTAAGACAATTAGGAATTATGAAGTTTGGGGTGGAAACTGTCAATTGTTGATAGTCATATATATATATATATATATATATAATGAGGACGTCGGTTGAAGTTGAGAAAAATATTTCAAATTTCATCAGGAAAGTCGGTCGCTATCTGGAAGAGAGGAGAAAGAAAAATCGATATCAGTTTGATTTGGTAAGAGTTTGATTGATTTCAGTAGGATTAATCTTTCAATTTCATCCCTCTTCTCAAATCTGATTCTGAAATCAAATTAGGTGCAAGGATTTTGAGAATCATTATAGGCGGGGTTCTGTTATGTATATCTTTCCAGGTGAGTTCAACTCATTTTTGATTATTTGATAACAAAATTGATCGATTTCCATGTTGTTAGATTGTTTAAATGTTTTAGAAATGTCGTGGTGATATGTATTTGACTAAGTATTGAACTGTTGAGGAATTTGATGGTAAAAATGGAGAGCAGGTTGAAGTTTCCGGATATAATGGTAATATTCGGTAAAGTCTTAATTGAAAGTGTCCGAAAGAAGAATAGTATCCGGTAAGTCCTCTTTTCCGATAGTATCCGGTAAAGACTTAGTTTCTGAATAGTTTGAATCCCGGATATTACCCGGATTACCTTGGTTTCCGGACGTTATCCGGATTGTTTGTAATTCGGGTATGTAATCCGATAGTATCCGGTAAGTGGGTATTTCGGATATGAGTTCCGGACATCTTGTCCGGATAATTCTGATGTCCGGTAAGTTCTGGTGTTCCGGATACTTTTGAGTTTCCGGTAACTAAAGAGTTCCTGGTAACTTTTGACAGGGAATGTTTTATTAATTGAAATTCAATCCTAGCAGCATGAACATACTTATAAATTGATTTTAGGTAGCATTAATCTTTCAATTTCATCCCTCTTCTCAATTCTGATTCTGAAATCAAATTAGGTGCAAGGATTTTGAGAATCATTAGAGGCGGGGTTCTGCTCTGTATATATTTCCAGGTGAGTTCATCTCACTTTTGATTATTTGATAACAAAATTGATCGATTTCCATGTTGTTAGATTGTTTAAATGTTTTAGAAATGTTGTGGTGATATGTATTTGACTAAGTATTTAACTATTGAGGAATTTGATGGTAAAAACGGAGAGCAGGTCAAAGTTTCGGGATATAATGGTAATATCCGGTAAAGTCTTAATTGAAGGTTTCCGGAAGAAGAATAGTATCCGGTAAGTCCTCTTTTCCGATAGTATCCGGTAAGGACTTAGTTTCCGAATAGTCTGATTACCGGATATTACTTGGATTACCTTGGTTTTCGGACGTTATCCGGATTGTTTGTAATTCGGGTGTGTAATCCGATAGTATCCGGTAAGTGGGTATTCCGGATATTAGTTCCGGACATCTTATCCGGATAGTCTTGGTGTCCGGATAATTCTGATGTCCGGTAAGTTCTGATGTTCTGGATACTTTTGAGTTTTCGGTAACTAAAGAGTTCCTGGTAACTTTTGACAGAGAATGTTTTATTAATTGAAATTCAATCATAGCAGCATGAACATACTTATAAATTGATTTTAGGTATGTTATGATCTGACATATGAGTTGGTTTGATACAATGCACGTATGCTAGGAAGTGTAATGGATCCATAATCACTAGTATTATGTGAACACGTGGAATAGGCGTGGACTAATCGTAATTCCCATGTGTTTGATAAACGTGGAATAGGCGTGGACTAATCGTAATTCCCGTTTGTTTGAAATGAGGAATAGGCGTGGACTAATCGTAATTCCCATTTCGTACTGAGATGCGATATCGTGGGATAGGCGTGGACTAATCGTAATTCCTGATTTCTATAGGAAGAAAAGAGATAGGCATGGCTTAATTGTAATCTCTACTTCCACTCCAAGAAATAGGCATGGACTATTTGTAATTTCTTAGACATGAGCATTGATCTAGAATCCGTGGAGATTCGTAGTGGGCTCTTGAACATGATGCTATGACTTACTCAGTGTCTGTCATACTCATGGAATCGGGTATGATTCCCGTCATCAAAAGATGTTATGTGTACGGTAAGAGATATTGTGAACCGGTTAAATTATATGCTTTGTTTACAAATTGGTTTTCAAAGTTTATAAAGTTTTAATTTGAAAACTGGATGTTCTCACTTGGCGTAAGCCTAATCTTTTCAAAATAAATTTTCTTACCAGGTACTAGCTCGGGAAGGGATAAGCAGGGATGAGTGTCGAGAAGTCCCAGAGTTATGCTTTTGGAGCTATGTTGGAGAAATTAGTAGAACAAGGATTATTTTGGAGATATTATAGACAACCTGTATAATCTGATGTTATTAGTTATGAATTAGATTAGTCGGTTGTTTATAATAGATCAGTTGTAAATACAAACCTTGTCACTAATCTTCTATTTATGTATGACAGTTTTGGAAGAATCTGTTGTGGACTTTGTAAATTAAAGGTTTAAATTTACTGTGGTTTTTTGGATGTTTCAGTTTGGTATCAGAGCCGTAGTTTAAGCGAACTAGGTATGATCGTAAGATACCTAGACTTAAGCTGAGATGATTAAGTTATGATTTGTGAGATTGGGTAGAAATACTAAGATGGGATAGTCTTAGAGTCGACGGAAATACGTGAATTAAGAACTGTGATGATGGTAATGAGGATTGTTATGTATAGTTTGTTCATAGTTTCAATTAGCTACTGTTATTATGAATGTATAGTTACGTAAGCATACTTGTTTTATATTTTATGGTGATTGATAAACGTTAAAGTACGTTTCTTGTGTTGGGATTGCATATAACCATTTCTCATGGTTATCTTTTGTGTTATCCAGAATACGATGGTGAATACACCAACCAGATCTCCTACTTCTTCAGAAGAAGGGGCGGCAAATGAATGGGTGGAGAAGCAACCCGAAAGAGGTGGAACTTATGAGAGTCCACCAAGGCCACCTATCTTGAGAGGAGAAAGTCAAGTGTAACGAACGAATGCCGGTACTTCTAACCCGGTGATGACAGAATCCACACGGAATCTCGCATGATAGAGAACCTGATGCGAGTTATGAATAACGAACTGAATCAACAACAAGAAATGTTTATGAAAATGTTTAATGACCGAAGTTTTGAGTCGCGAAGACCGGAGATGGGTACTGGTACGGTAACTCCACCTGTTAACCCAGTGCAGAATGTGAATAGAAGGATGGAGAAAGTTTGTTCTTATAAAACGTTTTTGAGCTGCAAGCCATTGGAGTTTGCTGGATCAGACAATCCAATTGCTTGTATGAATTGGATAAGAGAGATGGAACAGGTTTTTAGAGCTTATGAGTGTGACGAGGAATCGAAGGTTAGATTTGGATCCCAGATGTTACACGGAAATGCTCTGACCTGGTGGAATATCGTGACATCAACAGTAACGACTCCGGGTTTGGCCGCCATGACGTGGGAGTCGTTTAAACGGAAGATTTTAGAAGAGTACTACAATGAAAATGAAATCGACCGAATCGAAGAAGAGTTTCAAACTCTTAAGAAGGGCACTTCTTCAGTAAGGGAATACACTCGCATATTCATGGAGATATTGAACATGGTGGGGCATGTGGCCCCGACTGAAAAAGAGAAGATAAAGGCATATCTGAAAGGTTTACCGGCCGATATGATGTCAAGAGTTCGGAATTCAAAAGCTTTGACACTGAGGGAAACAATTGAAGAAGCTAAGATTATAGAGGAAGTTTACGCCAGAGACAAAGAGGAAAAGGCACGAGTGGGGGAGAAACGAAAATGGGAAGGTCGATCAGAATCGTCTCAAAGATCTAAGTCGTATGTCAAGAATACTCGTTTTGAGCCTCGACGAGAACCGAACTGGTGCCAAAAATGTAGAAGCAAACATTTTGGTCCGTGTCGAGTGACCATACCGGAATGTTACAAGTGTCGTAAAAGTGGACATTCTTTGAGTAGCTGTCCTATCTAAGGGCCAACATGTTTCGAATGTAAGCAGTCGGGTCATTATAGAAGGGACTGTCCAAAGTTAAAGAAAAGTGGGAATCAAGACAAGAAGTCGAATACTCCAAAGCCTTAGTAGTTGAAATAGCTAACGGGGGTCAAGTCTTAGTTCGTGAGAAACTTGAAGGTTGTACCCTTATGATAGAAGGGAAAGAATTCCTGGTTGATTTGATTTTGATGGAGATTGGGGGGTTTGACATAGTCGTTGGTATGGATTGGTTGACGACTAATCAAGCAGAAATTCTTTATGCCAAGAAAATAATACGGATCCCTATGCCCGGAAATGATGTTGTACTCATTTATGGGGAAAAGAGAAAAGGGGAGGTTCCGTTGATTTCTATTGCCAAAGCGCGTAAATGTCTAGTAAAAGGATGTTCATCTTATCTAGCATATGTTTTGGATGCTATAGTTGAAAAGAAGCGAGCGGAAGATATAAGGATAGTACATGAATTTCTAGATGTGTTCCCTGATGATCTTCCAGGTTTACCGCCAGAACAACAAGTTGAGTTCAGAATTGATCTTGTTCCTGGAGCGGCGCCGATAGCACGAGCACCGTATTGTTTAGCACCGGCTGAAATGAAAGAGACGATGTCCCAACTACAAGAGTTGCTCGAAAAGGGATTTGTCAGGACAAGTTCTTCACCTTGGGGAGTTCCGGTGTTATTTGTCAAGAAAAAGGATGGCACTATGAGAATATGTATTGACTATAGGGAGTTGAATAAGTTGACTTTTAAGAATAAGTATTCGCTTCCAAGGATTGATGACTTATTCGATCAACTCCAAGGTGTGGGATGCTTTTCAAAGATTGATTTAAGGTCGGGCTATCACCAAGTACGAGTAAGGGATGAAGATGTTCCCAAGACGGTGTTTAGAACAAGGTATGGGCATTATGAATTTCTCGTGACGCCTTTTGGGTTGACAAAGGCTCCAGCTGTGTTCATGGATTTAATGAACAGAGTGTGTCGACCATTCCTAGACAAGTCCGTCGTCGTGTTTATTGATGACATACTTGTTTATTCAAAGAATGAAGCCGATCACGAATGTCGCCTTCGTGAAGTTTTAGATGTTTTGAGAAAAGAGAAATTGTACGCAAAATTTTCAAAGTGTGAATTTTGGTTAAAAGAGGTACAATTTTTGGGTCATGTGATTACTTCTGAAGCGGTCAAAGTGGATCCGACAAAGATAGAAGCAATGACGAATTGGGAGACACAAAAGAACGCTTCAGAAATACGAAGTTTCTTGGGTTTGGCCGGCTACTTACGGAGATTTATAAAGGATTTCTCTAAGATCGCCTCTGCCTTGACAATTCTGACACGAAAGAATGTGAAGTTTGTATGGACTGAAAAGCAAGAGTCAGCTTTCAGGACATTACAAAAGAAGTTGTGTGAAGCTTCTATTCTTGCACTACCGAAAGGAACAGAGGATTTGGTCGTTTATAGTGATGCGTCAAAAATGGGTTTGGGGTGTGTATTGATGCAACGTGGCAAAGTAATTGCTTATGCATCAAGACAACTCAAGGAGCATGAAAAGAATTATCCTACCCATTATTTGGAACTGCCAGCAGTTGTGTTTGCTTTGAAATTGTGGCGACATTATTTATATGGAACGAAGTGCACTCTTTTCACTGATCATAAGAGTTTGAAGAATGTCTTTGATTAGAAGGAACTGAACATGAGGCAACGGCGTTGGTTAGAACTACTTAAGGATTATGATTGTGAATTGCATTACCATCCCGGTAAAGCAAATGTTGTGGCTGATGCCTTAAGTAGAAAAGAATACAGTGGATGCTTGAAAATGACTAACACCAGGATTGATGTGATGTCAAGTCTAATTGAAAGGATCAAAGTGGCACAAACAAAATCTTTATTAGAAGAAAATCTGAAAGAGGAAGTCATGGTTAAGCAACATCTTCAACTGACTGAAGATGGTCGCGGAGTCAAACTGTTTCAGGGCCGCATTTGGGTGCCAAAGATAGGAGGAAACCGAGAGTTAATTCTTGAAGACGCCCACAAGTCTAAATATTCTATACATCCTGGAAGCACCAAGATGTATAGAGATTTGAAACTACACTATTGGTGGCCAACTATGAAGCTGGATGTCGCACAATGGGTAGAGAAGTGTGTGACGTGTTCGTTGGTAAAGGCTGAACATCAACGACCTAATGGGAGTCTACAATCTTTGGAAATTCCTGAATGGAAATGGGATAAGATTACCATGTACTTTGTAACTAAGTTACCAAGGACGTTGAAAGGTAACGATACTGTTTGGGTAATCGTGGATCGTTTAACCAAAAGTTCTCATTTCATGTCAATGAAAGAAGCTTCACCGATTGATAAGCTAGCCAAGTTATATATTGATGAAGTGGTGTCAAGACATGGTATACCCGTGTCTATAGTTTCTGATCGGGACATCCGATTTACTTCAAGATTTTGGCAATCACTACAAGAACAATTGGGTACAAGAGTGAATTTAAGCACTTCCTATCATCCTCATACGAACGGGAAAAGCGAAAGAACTATTCAGACTTTGGAAGACATGCTCAGGTCTTGTGTGATTGATTTTGGAGGTAACTGGGATATGCATTTACCCTTAGTGGAGTTTGCGAACAACAATAGTTATCATTCCAGTATTGGAAGAGCACCTTTTGAAGCATTATATGGACGGAAATGTAGAACTCCGGTGTGGTGGTTGGAAGCTGGAGAAAAGCAATTTGCTGGTCCCGAAATTGTGCAACAAACGGCTGACAGAGTAAAGGAAATTCAGAAACATATGAAGGCGGCTCAAGATCGAAAAAAGAGTTACGCCGATCCAAAAAAAAGACCGAAAGAATTCCAAGTTGGGGAGAAGGTGATGCTAAAGGTATCCCGGTGGAAGGGTATTATAAGATTTGGGAAATATGGAAAGTTAAGTCCTCGTTTTTATGGGCCTTTTACTATAATCAAGAGAGTAGGACCTCAAGCGTATCAGTTGGATCTTCCACCTGAATTGGAAGGAATCCATAATACCTTCCATGTCTGTTATCTTCGGAAATGTTTAGCCGAAGAGGAAAATGTTATACCACTTTCTAAAATAAGAGTGGATGAGAAGAGTCGTTGCGTGGAGGAACCAGAAGTACAATGGAAACATCATAGAGTTGCTAACGTGACATGGGATGCTGAAGAAGATATGAAGAATATATATCCTCATTTGTTCGTATTGTTTCTATTGCGAGGACGAAATCATTTTCAAGTTGGGGAGATTTGTAACACCTCGAGATTTCCATATTTTGTACAAAGGAACGTTTATAAATTAGAGAGTGTTATTTGAAAACACTAAGTTATAATTGGTTATTGAAGGGTTGAAAGGGTATGTGATCTAAAGTTAAGACAATTAGGAATTATGAACTTTGGGGTGGAAACTGTCAATTGTTGATAGTCATATATATATATATATATATATATATATATATAGAGAGAGAGAGAGAGAGAGAGAGAGAGAGAGAAAGAGAGAGAGAGGGGAAGGTTCAAACGAGGAGCGCACCAAAACGTGAGAACGTGAGGAGCAATCGACAGTTATGAATCACATGTGATTGGCAGTTGTGGATCACATGTGATTCACAACTGATCTGGAGGAGCAATTGACAGTTATGAATCACATATGATTAACAGTTGTGAATCATTATTGATCCGTGACTTGCCACCTCGCGCCACATCTTGCGCGAATTTTTGATTTGTTCCGATTTTTTAGCAGTTGTTGATCACATGTGATCAGAAGCATGAGAGTGCTCCTCACGTTCTCTTAAATTGATGCGCTCCTCGTTTGAACCCGCCTCTATATATATATATATATATATATATATATATATATATATATATATATATATATAGGCTGGGTATCAAATACAAACCAGATGGATTGTACAAACCCGTACAAACTCAATCTACCTTTATGAATTTGCAATTTTTTTTATTTGGCTTCATGAATATATATTTTGGCTTCATGAATATAAAATTTGGCTTCATGAATATATCATTTTGGCTTCATGAATCTATATTTTTTGGTGGAGCCCTAAAATACCCTTATAAATATAAAAAAAAGAAGTTATGGAGCCAAGTTATATATTCATGAAGCCAAATTTTATATTCATGAAGCCAAAATATAGATTCATGAAGCCAAATTAAAAAAATTGAAAATTCATGAAGATAGATTGAGTTTGTACGGGTTTGTACAAACTATTTGGTTTGTACCCGATACCACCCCTATATATATATATATATAATGAGGACGTCGGTTGAAGTTGAGAAAAATATCTCAAATTTCATCAGGAAAGTCGGTCTCTATCTGGAAGAGAGGAGAAAGGAAAATCGATATCAGTTTGATTTGGTAAGAGTTTGATTGATTTCAGTAGGATTAATCTTTCAATTTCATCCCTCTTCTCAATTCTGATTCTGAAATCAAATTAGGCGCAAGGATTTTGAGAATCATTAGAGGCGGGGTTCTGTTATGTATATCTTTCCAGGTGAGTTCAACTCACTTTCGATTATTTGATAACAAAATTGATCGATTTCCATGTTGTTAGATTGTTTAAATGTTTTAGAAATGTTGTGGTGATATGTATTTGACTAAGTATTAAACTATTGAGGAATTTGATGGTAAAAATGGAGAGCAGGTTGAAGTTTCCGGATATAATGGTAATATCCGATAATGTCTTAATTGAAAGTGTCCGGAAGAAGAATAGTATCCGGTAAGTCCTCTTTTCCAATATTATCCGGTAAGGACTTAGTTTCCGAATAGTTTGATTACCGGATATTATCCGGATTACCTTGGTTTCCGGACGTTATCCGGATTGTTTGTAATTCAGGTATGTAATCCGATAGTATCCGGTAAGTGGGTATTCCGGATATGAGTTCCGGACATCTTGTCCGGATAATTCTGATGTCCGGTAAGTTCTGATGTTCCGGATACTTTTGAGTTTCCGGTAACTAAAGAGTTCCTGGTAACTTTTGACATGGAATCTTTTATTAATTGAAATTCAATCCTAGCAGCATGAACATACTTATAAATTGATTTTAGGTATGTTATGATCTGACATATGAGTTGGTTTGATACAATGCACGTATGCTAGGAAGTGTAATGGATCCATAGGCACTAGTATTATGTGAACACATGGAATAGGCATGGACTAATCGTAATTCCCGTTTGTTTGAAATGAGGAATAGGCGTAGACTAATCGTAATTCACATTTCGTACTGAGATGTGAAATCGTGGGATAGGCGTGGACTAATCGTAATTCCCGATTTCTATTGGAAGAAAAGAGATAGGTATGGCTTAATTGTAATCTCTACTTCCTCTCCAAGAAATAGGCATGGACTAAGTGTAATCTCTTGGACATGAGCAATGATCTAGAATCCGTGGAGATTCGTAGTAGGCTCTTGAACATGATGCTATGACTTACTTAGTGTTTGTCATACTCATGGAATCGGGTATGATTCCCGTCATCGAAAGATGTTATGTGTACGGTAAGAAATATTGTGAACCGGTTAAATTGTATGCCTTGTTTACAAGTTGGTTTTCAAAGCTTATAAAGTTTTAATTTGAAAACTGGATGTTCTCACTAGGCGTAAGCCTAATCTTTTCAAATTAAATTTTCTTACCAGGTACTTGCTCGGGAAGGGATAAGCAGGGATGAGTGTCGAGAAGTCCCAAAGTTATGCTTTTGGAGCTATGTTGGAGAAATTAGTAGAACAAGGATTATTTTGGAGATATTATAGACAACATGTATACGTTGATGTTATTAGTTATGAAGTAGATTAGTCGGTTGTTTATAATAGATAAGTTGTAAATACAAACCTTGTCACTAATCTTCTATGAAAGTTTTAGAAGAATCTGTTGTGGGCTTTGTAAATTGAAGGTTTAAATTTATTGTGGTTTTTAGGGTGTTTCACTTTTAACCTCTTTCTTATCGAGTTGATAATGAATTCGTTACTCGATTCAGCGAGTCCATTCGACTGAGGATATCGTGGTGTCGAAGTCGCGAGTTTGATATTGCGATCCGCACAATATTGTTGAGTGCGATCACTTATGAACTACGAGCCGTTGTCTCATACGATTTCGGATGAAGTTTGAACCTGCAGATAATGTTAGTCTGGATAAAAGAGATGACTTATTTGTCCCGAACCTGGGTGAAAGGCGTTGCTTCTATCCATTTAGAGAAATAATCTGTGATGACTAATACAAATACCTTTTGCCCGGGGCAGGTGGCAACTCACCGACAATATCCATCCCCCATCTCATGAAGGGCCATAGGATCAAGGTCGTGTGCAAGGCTCTGAGGATTGATGAGACGTACCTGATTGCGTCTTGTCGTAGGGTCGGCCAATAGTAGCCTTGTCGTGAGACTCGGTTCACTAGACTACGACTTCCTGAATGATTCCCACATTCTCCGTCGTGTATTTCTTTCAGAATAGTTTGCACTTGATCGTTGCTGAAAATACATCGCAAGTTCAGACCTGTCGACGATCGTCGATAGAGTCTATCTCTGATCATTAAGTATTTGGAAGCTTTGAACCTGATCTTGCGTGCTTCCATTCGGTCGTCCGACAATTGGTCGTGTATAAGGTAATTCTTGATTTCACGCGACCAATTATTTTATTCGTCGAGGACGTGGACGTCCTCATTATTCTTGATAGATGGAGTTGCTAGGTGGATCATGGGGATATTATCGAACGGCGGTTTACCGAGTGCTATCCCAAGATTGGATAATGCATCAGCTTGCGCGTTTTGGTCTCTTGGAATTTTCTCGATTGAGAAGGCTTTGAGTTCTTCTAATTTTAATATGGTTGCTTTAAAGTTGCCGTAATTTTGGAACCCTTTGCTGCGAATTCCCCGTTCATTTGATTCACGATGAGGAGGGAATCGCTTTTCACTTGTAGTCTGGTTGCCCCCAAGTATCGTGTCATGCGAATACCCACGATCAGTGCTTCGTTGTTGGTGGCTTTAAAATTGCATCGTATGAAGTACACCATCTTGCCCCCCTGTGGCGACTTTAAGACGACACCTAGCCCTGCCTCCTGGCGTTAGATGATTCGTTGATGTGGAGTACCTGTATCGTCGAGAGTCGCCACAATATCTGCTTGGACGTCTGCGTCTAGTTCTAGGCTGAAGTCCGTGACAAAATCCACCAGGACTTGCGATTTGATCGCTGTCCTTGGCTTGAAATCGGTGTCGTAACTACTAAGGTAGATGCTTCACTTCACTAGTTGACCTATCAGCTCTGATTTTCTTAAGACAGACTTAAGAGGATAATTAGTAACGACAGTTATGGGATGTGATTCGAAGTAATGTCGAAGTTTTTAGCAGCAGTGATCAATGCTAATAATAGTTTTTCCATGGTCGATTACCTGGTTTCGGGGTCTAGGAAAGACTTACTTATATAGTAAATCGGGAGCTGCGTTTGTCGTCTTCCCGGGTTAAAACAACACTTATCGAGATAGAACTGACCGCCAGGTACAACTGTAGGATCTCATGGTCTTTAGGTTTTGACAATAGGGGTGGCGACGCCATGTATTCCTTTAGCTTCTGCAACACTTGCTCATCGTCGTTCGTCCACTCAAAGCCGTTGTTTTTCCTTAAGACATTGTAAAATAGGTGACATTTATCTGAGGATAAAGAAATAAACATGTTTAACGCGGCTATACGACTAGTAAGTCGTTGGACTTCTTTGAAATTTCTAGGCGACTTGATGTCGATGATCGCCTTTATCTGGTCTGGATTATCCTCGATCCCACGTCTCTTCACCATGTATCCCAGGAATTTTCCGACACTTACGCTGAAGGAACACTTTGTGGGATTTAGTTTCATCTTGTATTCTCTGATCACGTCGAATGATTTCTTCAGATGATCTGATATGATCGTCCACCTGTTTCGACTTGACATGCATGTCGTCGATTTATACTTCCATTGTGTCGCCAAGGTAGTCTTTCAACATTTTGTTAGTGAACCTTTGATACGTCGACCCTGCATTTTCAAACCAAATGGCATAACTTTGTAGCAGTGAATACCTTTGTCCGTTATGAAGGCAGTTTTTTCCTGGTCAGCATTATGCATCAGTATTTGGTTGTATCCAGAATAGGCGTCCATGAATGTTAGAAGCTCATGACCAGCGGTCGCGTCGACCATCGCGCCGATATGTGGTAATGGAAAGGGATCTTTCAGACAGGCCTTGTTCAGGTCTGTGAAGTCGATGCACACCCTCCACTTCCGATTTTTCTTTTGTACGACCACGACGTTAGCCAGCCATTCGGAGTACTTTACTTCTCGGATTTTTCCGGTCTTGAGAAGGTTGTCGACCTCTTCGTTAATTACTTTGTTTCGCTTCGAGGCGAACTTGCGTCGTTTCTACTTTACATGTTTATATGATGGATCAATGTTCAGTTTATGGGAAATGTCGACATCTGGATCGATGCCGACCATATCTTCGTGCGTTCAAGCAAAAGAATCAACATGTTCTTGCAAAAAAGAAATTAGTTTTTCTTTGATGGCGGGATCCAGCGATGATCCAACGTAGATCATCCTGTTAGGCTTGTCCTTGTCGAGGACGACTTCTTCCAAACGATAGTCATCGATAGACTCTGGGACATTTTGGACCTGTAATTGCTAGATGTCTTTATGCGAAGGTTCATTGTCATCTTATAGCATTCACGGTCTATCTTATGCTCGCTCTTGATTTCCTTAACTCCCTATGGCATCGGGAATTTTACTGCCTGATGGTACATCTAGGGTACGGACGTGGATTCATGGTCGAACCAGGATAATATTGTAAGCTGAAGAGCAATCGATCATGTTGAACTTGGTCTGCTTGTTGACTCCTTTGGCGTACACGGGACGAATGATTTTCCTGACAGTGGTTGTTGAGTCTCCGTTGAATCCCACCAAAACTATTGGTCGTTTGGTGATCTCTGACATGTCGATTCCCATTGCCTTGATTGTGCTAAGGAAAATGACATTCGCTGAACTTCCTCTGTCGACCAAAACTCTCTTGGTCGAGCAATTTCCGACCGTCAACTGGATTCTCAGTCCGTCATGGTGTCTTTGCCATGGTTCTTGGAGGTCGCTTTGGTCGAACGTCAGTGGCATAACTTCCAGTTCTAACTCTTGCTTCGACCTTGACGATCGTGAAACAGGATGATCGCCAGGTCCTCGACTGGCATGCCTTTTGGCTGCTGAATAGGTCAATCCACAAACTTTAGATCCTCCAGTTATGCAATTGACGACTTTAGCATGAATTGGGGAAGGAGGTCATGCATTGTGCACTTTTTTCGCATCCTTGTCGATTATCCTTGGAAGATGTCCTTTCGAAACGAGTCATGAATGTTCCTTTCGTAAGGCTAGACAATCCCCCGTCGTGTAACCATGATCGTCGTGGAAATCGCACCACTTGGACTTGTCTTTCTTATCGTCGTCTTTGTCGCTTTTCTTGGGACATCGAACGGTCGACTCTACAGTCTTTAGAGCTTCGACCAAGTCTTTGGCGGTACCTTTGAACCCATAAGACGAGGTCTTTGGGTACTGAGTGAACTTAGAGGCGGGGACATTCTTCTTTTTCTCATATCGAACATTTGAGATCTGACGTGCGGGTTCTGTCTTTGCGACGGCTTTGGTCTTGAAATCGGGTTTCTTTACGCTATATGACTTCTCGTAGCCCGAATGCTTCCTACGAAATGCTGCATCATCTTCGACCCTCATATAGGCCAATGTTCTGTCTCGGACATCTTTAAAGTTCTCTGGTGGATATTTCGTCAGACCGGTATAGAGTTCAGAAGTGTCGTCCAGAAGTGTCGTCCAGACCTCGTTTGTAAGCCTCGATCGTAGTCTTGATGTCACAATTACAGATATTGATCATTTCCGCATTGAAGCGGTTGAAGTAGCTTCAGATGGACTCTCCAGTCTCTTGAGTGACATAATATAAATCACTGGTTTGTTTCTCCATCTTGTGACTACTGGCGAACTTTCGGGAGAATTGATTAACGAGTTCAGCAAAATTGCTGATGGATTTCGGTTTGAGATTGATCAAACACTGGAGGGCAGCCTAGTGAGTGTCGCGCCAAAGCTCTTGCACATGGTTACTTCTTGATATTGGTGAGGTATGGGCACTGTCCACATCATTTGCTTATACTGAGCAATATGTTCCGTTGGGTCGGTGATCCCTGAATATTTTGGCGTGAAAATGGGAATATTGTATTTCTTTGCGACGTGGACTGTAGCTATCTCGTCGATGAAGGGGGACACTTGAAACCCAGAGCACGGTTCGACGTCGATAGGTACAACAGCACCGGGCAATTTAGAAAGTAGCGACAACATCCTTTCGTTGTTTTTCCAGGAGCTTTAGGCGTCGAGAGACAGGGTCGTCTTGATTGGATCCTCCGTTCGTCGCGCGAACAAAACCTGTATCTTGCGTCGTCATGCCCATCATCGCCTAGAAGCCATTTCTATGCGTCGAGTCGGCAGCTTCCCCATACAATGGAAAAGTAAACGACTCAGGCATGGTCAGTAGAGGCATCGTCGGGATGACCATCGTTGGGATCGGGACAAATGGAGTTTGGAACGGAATTGTATGAAATGTGGCAGACGACATGGGCATCGTTTGATTATGAAACAGCGGGGGTTTCGTCTGATTTTGGAATAACAGAGGTGGCCTAAGGTGTTGTGGTAGAAGAGGATTCTGCATAGGTGCTCCAAAGAACGGTCTCGGGCCATTCTGCGGACCAAAGAAATATCCAGCGTTCTGATTCGGACCAAAAAAGTTCCCTGGATTCTGGTTTGTCCCGTTCTGGAAACCAAAGAAGTTTACAGCGTTTTGAGGTGGCACATTATGGTATCCTTGACCCGACACTTTCCTGAAAAATGGAGAAAACTCAAGAAACGATTAGTAAGACGTACGTTCGTCGGAGATTTTCTCAAGATGGGGCCCCACGGTGGGCGCCAAACTGTTAATGCTAAAAATTGACCAAAGGAAGATTTAAAGTCGGGTTTGGAGCTTTAACAACTAAAGAAAGAGATCTCGCGACAAATTGTACGACAGACAAAAATGGAAAGAAAGGCAACAGAATTTGGTGACGCAGAAAACCCCGTCGAGGGTAAAAACCGCGGTCGACTATAGAAGTCGACGGTGCACTATGGTCATCAAACAGCGACGACGTCCTTTAGTAACAAGTGTCGTTATTACAATAGAATACAATGATAGAACAAATAAACTTAATTATAAAAATCTATCGTGCGTCGTGAGTGAAACTGCTTCGTCGTGAGTTTCTTCATGGAAAACGTAAGTAATCGCTTGAGAGTTTCGAGAGTACTTCCTGAAATTCTTGTGTAAAAACTTGTTTTTGAGTGTGGCTTCGAGATTGACTTATATAGGCTTCGATGTCTTTAATGTCTTCATAAATGCAGATAACGGTCTTCGTTATTGAATGCGCTTGATTGTGGTCTTCGGTTATGACTGTTGTCCTTTAATGTGCTTGACCTGCATTAAATAGTCACAAAGGAAACGCTTGTCGATACTTAATTAATTATAGTGGAGAGTAATCTTACGACGGTCGTGTATATTGACAAAGGTCTTGGTCGTAGTCGTGGATATCTTACTACCGATATATTAGGAGACGACTACAGTCATGGTCGTACATAGATTATAGGACCTTACCTTAATAGAAGAATTTTCGTATGAAATAAGTCGTTTGATTTCTTGCGTCGGTCGTGAGGTGTGGTTTTTTACCCAAACAGTTGGCGGGTTTGGTATTTTTGGCGAAAGGAAAATGGTGCTCGTCAAATTTTGGATGGCAGGATATGTAAACTCGGTTTGTCGAGTTATCGAGGCATAAGTAACCTTTATACTTCGAACTATAACCCAAGAAGATGCATGGCCGAGTTCGGGTTCAAATTTATTTTTGGTGTAGCCTCGTAAACATGGGAAGACTTGGCACGTATGGTCGAAAAATTGCATAATTCGGAATGGTTTTAAAAAGCACCTCATAGGGTGACTTGTTTTGTAGCACGGTAGTGGGTATTCTGTTGATGATGTAGGTAGCCGATGCAAAAGCAGTGAACCAATATTTCGGTGGAACTTTGGAGTGGAAAAGCATGGCTAGGCCCGTTTCGGTGATGTGTCGATGTTTACGTTCCGCTCGACCGTTTTGTGGTGGTGTGTAGGGACAATATAGCCGATGGAGTATCCCTTTAGTAGCCAAAAATTGTTGAAATTTATAACTTGTAAATTCTGCACCACCGTCACTATGAAATATTTTTATATTTGTATCAATATGGTTTTTGACCAAGGTAGGAAACTTTTGAAAGATGTCAAAAGTTTGAGACTCGAGTTGCATGGGAAAGAACCACGTAAAACGGGAGTGATCATCGATAAAGATTATATAATATCGATATCCTTCCGTAGAGGTGACGGGGGTCGGTCCCAAAATGTCGCAATGTACGATTTCTAAATGTTTCGTTGCACGTTTGAAATCAACAAGAGAAGGTAATTTGTGACTCTTTGCCAATTGGCATGGTTCACATATGGTGGGATTTGGTAAAAGAGAAGATACGGCTAATCTACCTTGTTTGTTTAAAATTGCGATTACATCATTATTAACGTTTCCCAGGAGTGCCACAAAAGAAAAGATCCTTTAGTCAACGGTTGTTTAGATCGGATAAAAGTGCCGAATCAATTTGATGTAATCGGTATAGACCATCATCATGGTTCCCGGTTGCGATTGGTGTTCTGTCCCTCCGTTTCTGAATAACAAAGGACTTATCAGAAAAGGTGATATTTACCGGAAAATCGTATGTGAGGCGACTGATAGATAGAAGATTCCTAGTTAATTTAGGAACGACTAATATGTCGCCTAAAATAATAGATGATTTTACGTGATGGTGACTGATGTACGTGATCGGTAGTGATTGACCGTTTCCAACTATTACGGTATGATTACCTTGATAGGGTGTTGCGTTGTGGAGGTTTCCGGCAGTGGGTGTCATGTGTGTGGATGCACCGGAATCCCTGTACCAATCCGAAACATCGGGATTTGAGGTGGCGATAAAGGCTTCGGCAAGATTTGCGATACCGTCACCGGTGCGTCGTTGAAGTACGTAATCATGACATTGATTTTCTTTGTGGCGGCTATGTTCACAAAATTGGCACCGTGTTATAAGTGGAACGTCGACCACCTCTACCGCGACGATTTGAGAAAGTATTATCGGATCGAGAATATGATCCGCGATAGGACCTTTGACCTCGGTTAGAAGCCGAAGCCGTAAATGCGGCTTGAGTAGGAGGCGATGGAAGCAAAGATTTATAGAATATTTCATGGGTTTTGGCTCGATGTATGAGGTCCGTGAATAATGGGATCGGGGTTAATGCCATTTGAGACATTGAAAAGTTAGTGAAATCGGCTCCAAGACCTCGTAGAAACCATTACGATTTGAAAGATTCATTGACGGGCTTACCGATAGAAGCGAGTTGATCACAAACGTGTTTGAAATTTCTTGCGTATTCTGGTACCGGATTTTTCCCTTTGGTGAGTTTTTGAAGATCGGCACGGAGGCTAAGTTCTCGGGTTTCGAGGAATTGCTAAAAGTGGCTTCCAGTGCTTTCCATTGCCTCTTCGGAGAGAGACGAATTAAGCAACATACGAAGCTATTGATCAATGGCGGTGGACGGTGGTGTGGTGGGTATTATCCATTGTAGAAACCAGGATTCGATCTTACAATCAATTAATCAATCAAGAACAATTAAACAGTAGAATAATAGAGAATTGGATCCAAAAACTTTGTATTCGATTAAGAACAGATTACAGATCTAGAGAGAGAATCTCTCAAAGATTACAAAGTGAATACAAAGTGATACAAAAGTTAGTTAGCTTACAGTTGCTAACTCCTATATATACTATAAAAAAAGTGAAAGCTACAGTACATATACATGACAAAGCAATTAAACAATTACACGTGTTCTAATTAGTAACAGAATATAACTGAAAATGTCCTAAGATATAAGTTCTGAACAACATGTTCAGAACTTCTGAACATCCTTCTGACTAAGCACTTCAGAACATACAATTGAACACTTGGACATTTTCATCTTCTCATTCAGATGTTCTGAGTCTCCTACTCATAACTCTGAGCCTTCTGTTCAGACTTCATCACTTAGTAATCTTTGCAGTATTCTCTGATCAAAACTTCTGAGTCTCCTACTTAGAACTCTGAGCCTTCAGATCAGATATCAACACTTGGCTTTTTGACAAACTCCAGTACTAACATCCATCAAGAAATTTTAGAAGGTTTTGGGATTGAAGAATGGGTTGGATTTGGTTTTTCCACAGCAGGTAATTGGAAGAAGACAGTTTTATAGTCATCATGTGAAGAAGGGTGGCGAAAGGTAATAAATTAGGGTTGTTGGCGGCGAAGCTGTCATCATCAGCAACAACCATGTTCGTAAGTGATGTTTTGCAGAAAAAGAAAAGAAATAGGTGAAAGAGAGAGAGAAGAGAAGGTTGTCGGTGGTGGTAAGTGGTAACCTGATGAAAAGTAGTGAGGCGGTGGTGCGATTGTGATTTGCGGTGACAAAAATTAAAATCTGACGGCGGTGAGGACCTGATGAAGAAAGGAGTAATTGTGATCAAGGTGGTGGCGGGTTTTAAGCGACGGTGACAGTAATCAGAAAAGGTGAGAGAAAAGATGGTGGAGAGAGGTAGTTGGCGTAAAAGGTGAGAGAATAGGATCTATTTAGGGTAGCTTCCCTATTTGGCTATCTGATACCATGAGAACTTTATAAAAGTATGAAAACTCACTTTTCCTCTTGATACTTGAGGGAGTGATTTCAATTATATTTATAAGTATGGTTTACAATTTGTATTTGGAAACTAACTCTAGTTAGGATTGTATAACAAATCTAACAACCTAGAGTAGTAGCTAAACAATAAGACATCTATTCTAATTTGAGTAGAAGTGCTATTACTACCGAGTTTCAAATATGAAATTGTTTCTAAATGCCAACATTTAGTTTTGTTCAGTATTCATTGTATAATGTGTTCTATATTCATTGTTGATTTGTTGATTGAACTTGATGAGTTGTTGTGTGACAGTGTAAGTAGGTTATATTATGATTTAAGAATATTTATTTTCTTTTTGCAAAATCTAAATTTCTAATTGACAGCAAGTTCTCGTATTTAAGAATATTTATTTTCTTTTTGCAACAACTAAATTTCAAATTGACAGCAAGTTCTCGTATGTGTTACTCATGATTCACTTCGCGAGACTAAGTTATGTTCTTAAAATTGATGAAAATACAAATCTCATTAACAATTGAGAATCCTGCCAGCATCGTTGTCCTGCTAGCGTATCTACTTTCTATCAAATAATGTTCCTTTAAGTATTGTGTTAAGTTCTTTTGGAGAGGTTTTCTTGGTTGTTTGTATAAAGTATCGATCAAAAACTTACTGGTGGAGTTTCAAGCAGAACTTACTTATTAATATACAGGTTTGATCTTTTCTTCATGAATCCAAGCTTTCCTTTCTTTGTATTATCTTTCTTTAAAATAAATGCATTTCTATATATGATCTGTTACTTTTTATATTATTTTAACAGGAAATCAATACGTTTAAATTAATTTAGAGTATAATTAGTTTTACTTGTAAGTTACTACATCGCAACTACATATTTAACAGCATGTTCAAATTCACATGGTATCAATTTATCTATTATGGGGTACAATGATCAATGACTAATAAAAACTGAGAATGATAGAGTATATGTTTGCTTATTTTATATCTATTTTCGCACATCAGCCATTTCACGTTTCCAATGACTAACATAAAGATACATAATTTATGCTTTGAAAGTAGATGCATACTTATGTTCTTACGAGATAAGGAAAAAGGGTCGGATGTTTGGGAGATATTGAAGTTTCGGAGCGTTGTGCGGGAGAAAGGAAAAAGGATCGAATGTTCGGCGTTGGTACGTATGGGCCCCAGCTACGTGGTAAATGGTTCGTTAAGTGGTTTATCCGATAGATCGTATGCCGGTTCCAGTTCAAGCGAGGTTAAGTTCTTTTTTCTTTTTTTCGTATTTAATTAAAACATGTCAATTTACTCGTTATGCGTTTTTTCTGTAGGTGCAAGAATTAAAAGAGAAACTTCAGAAATAGAGGAGGAGCGAGCAGTTGAGAGAGAGGAGAACACTCGGCGTGAGGAGGATAATAGACGGATGTCAAACAGACTAAAAGATATCGAGGCGCGCGATGTTAGCTCGACAATATCCACCACCGCCTGCTGACCCCACTTCTCGTGATCCCCCTTCTTCTGGTAGGATTTGATGATGGCATGATTTGATATATGTATCGATTTGATATATGTATGAATTTGATTCGATATATGTACAAATTTTCAGTAAATTTTGGGTTGAATTTATGCAATATTTATGAATTTTAAATGTAGCATTATTATATATATATATATAGGACGATAATCAAATGAGAACCAAAAATATGTTACAAATCCGTGAGAACCAATATAAAAATATTTGTTTACATGATTTTTTTCATCAAAACCTATGATTTAAGATATTGTTACACATATGTTCGTGTTCACCTTGTGAAAAGATTAAATGTGAAAAACGATTTTTGTTTCACCTAGTGAAATGAAAAATACTCGTAAAAAAATATTCATATGATGAAACAAATCCATGTGAAACTATCATATTATGAAACAAATATATGTGAAGCAAAATATATTAAATCCTATCGTTTGATGAAAAAATATCATGTAAAAAATTATTTTTTATATCGGTTCTCGCGGTTTATAACATATTTGTGGTTCTCATTTGATTTAACCCCTATATATATAGATTAAATTGCAGTAAAAACGGTATTTTAAAATGTTTTTAGAAAAATTCAAAACCGACGGTTTAATTACCGACGGGGCAACCGTTGGTAAATTTAAACATTTTTTTTAAAACCGTCGGAAAGCCTTCGTTAATATCAGCCGTCGGAAAATTGTCGTTTCAGAACAATCGGAAACCCGTCGCTAAAATATACCGTCGGAAGGCCATCGGTAATTGAAACGTCGGAAAGCAGTTGGTAAATGTCGTCGATAAACGGTCACTAACTAATAGCGGCCAACTTTTTATCCACGGTCATTTCTCGTTGGAAAACCGTCGGTAAACACTGTTTACCGATTGTTTCTGTCGTCGGTAATATGACTTATTTTAGTAGTAGATTTATGAATCTTTATTTTCTTTTTGCAAAAACTAAATTTCTAATTGACAGCAAGTTCTCGTATGTGTTACTCACTTATTGAGCAAAGGCCTAAGGGTCTTTTGTCTTTGATAATAACTCTTGTGTTGCATAGCTGCATATTGAAAATTGAAATTCTGCACATTATGGCATCACTTTGGAGCACATTGCACCGACTGACAACATATTGCAATATTACCTTATTGGGAATTTGGTCTCTTGTTATTTGCAATGCATAGTAGCATAGATTATCAATTTACAATTTAGTATTTTACTTAAAGATAAATAAAGTTTTCCTTGTCTTTTAAGTTCCAAATATTGAGTAAATCCTACATTTCATCCTTTCATTTTCTAAAGAATAGGTATAGAGCATTTTCGCACATTGCATCAATATAAGAGAGAGAGAGAGAGAGAGAGAGAGAGAGAGAGAGAGAGAGAGAGAGAGAGAGAGAGAGAGAGAGAAACGGTGACATTGCTACATGTTGGTCCTAAAGGGGTTATACAAGTTTGTAGAAGGGGGCCGCGAGGGGGGGGGGGGTGAATACAAACACATGATTTTTATCTTTCTAAATTGTTTATTGATATAATCAACAATTTACAGTTTGTTGCGGAACAAGATTAATGAATAAACCTAGTCTAAACAAACTACGAGAACACTAAGGATTTCTTGCACTAGAAATAGAGATTAAGAAAATCTAGAATACTAAGGAGAGTATTCTATCACACAGCAGTTCAGCAAGATAAGGAATGGCCGAGTTTTTCATGAAATGAAGTAGGGTTTCCTTTATATATTGCATGCATTTAACGCATGTCAGTATACCTTTGCACGTGGCAACCTCTGTTTGGTTGCATGTTTTGACTTCAGCAGACAACCTAGTGGCCGCATGATGAACAGTGTAAGATCAGAGTTGGTTGTACGATTCTGGACAAAAGGGATGTCCGTTCTGACAAAATCGTACGGGGGCGTGCAAGGGGATAAGACAAAAGTTGCTTGTAGATGAGGCTTCATGATCAGCGTTCGCTGAATGATTCTTTATCAGCGAATGATAAAGTTCAGCGTTCAATGAAGTCTTCTACTTGAAACTTCACGTTGAGTGGACAAGTCCTGGATTCGCTGATATCCATATCAGTTCATTAGTAGACATAGTCGCTGGTTCTTTGGCTTGATCTTCGACTTCAACGTAGAACATAGTTGACGTGAATCTTGTCTTCAGGGATCATAAGTAAACAATAAAACTTATCAGCGATCATCAGTGAGGCTGAACAGACTCATGGCTCACTGATGAACAATGTTCGCTGAATGTATAATTTAAAGCGTATGTTTTCATCAGCGATACTAAATAGACTTAGTATATTTTCATTGATGACAAAACATTAATACATATTGTCTACTTACAGTTTTCACTAAGTGTTTCTCAGGGTCATTATCAAATCACTGAGGGTTTGGATCAACAATCTCCCCCTATTTGATGATGACATAACAATGAAGGAAAATTGCTAAGTAAGAAAACATAAGGATAAAAAGGACTCATAAAATATTTGTCCCATTTACTGTTTTTAGGGATCTTTTTAAGTACTGATGGAGTAAAGTACTTTCACTGAAAATTTTCATTTAACTTCGTATAAATTACAGAGGGAAGTGGAAAAGTTACAAGTACAGCGAATAATAATTACAAATACAAAAAGATACAAGCTGATAAAGATAGAAGAATTACAAAAGATGATCTTATCAGCTACTCAGGTTCTTTCTTGACGAGTTCATCAAGAGTATTAGTCTTTGGAATCATCCAATCAGGGACTGTGACTCCCTGTTCCCATACTTTCTTAGCTTCACGATAGATGTGGGGTTTTAGGAGTGATCCAAGTAGACTGCGTCTGTATTCGCACCAGTAGAGTAAATCTCTGAGTTGTTCGATTGGAGTTTTGTATAACTCAGAGATGCGTTGAAAGCATTCGCGACCAGTGAAGTTATAGAAGAAAATGCCATAAGGATCACTGATAACCTTACCAGGGACAAAGTCTTCAGCGGGAGGTAGAGATATGTCGAGTCCGGAGAGATCAGGGTAGGGGCCAAGAACTGCTTCACGAGAGAAACAAATCATTGTCTCGTTTCTTATTGTCGGGCCTGGAGAGGAAGGAGTCTTCTTCTTCTTTGGAGCAGCTCGTTTCTTCTGAATTGGTGGATGGGGAATATCAACCGCTGAGGTTACCAAGTCGATCAGCCTGTTTATGGCCTTTTCAACTTCGGTCTTGAAAGTAGAGCGGGATCGCTGAATTGTGATTCTCATTTCCAACCATTTAGGGAAACCGAATTTATCCAGGTCTGACATGTATCAAGTTCTGAAGTAGCCGTTTTCTCTTACTACTTGGACACGAACAATCGGTACCTTTTTAGAAAATTTTGTAGCAAATCTCCTTTTTATGTTTACAGCGCTTATCCTTGATCCATGACTTCTGTAGTGGCACATCTTCTTGCACCAGTCCAGTGTGGTGTCACTGACTTTGGTCTTTTCCCGGGTGATCGTTTGTGCGTCCTTTATCAGTTTTCTTTGAACATCAACAGGGAACTTCTTTAGGTCTGGGTCATTTACTGAACGCTGAGCAAGTTCTAAGGCATATTCTTTATCTTTTTCTTCAGCCTTCTTTCGTTCAGCCAGGAGTTTCTCAACTCTCTGAGGGATTCAACGATTTCCCTTTTTGATAGGATACTGAGGTGATGAGGAACAATGCGCTGATCCTCAAGCTTTTGAATCATGGCTGCTCTCATTTTCAGTTCTTCTTCACTTGGCTTTTGAGGAACCAAGGAAGGTCTTTTCTTGTGTGAGAGCAGTTCTTCTTCAGGTTCATCAGTCTCAGCGAAGTCTAAGACCGGGTTTATTTCATCAACACTCGGGGCTGGGATTATTAGTGATGTAGGAGGAGATTCAGCTTGACCCTCAAGCAGGGGAGAGGACTAGCTGAAACAAAACGATCACAGAGGTAAGATCATTTGGGAGAAGAGATAGAGAAAGAATGGGTTAAGTGTTTAGAGGTTTGAGTGAGAGTAGAACTGAGGTTGAGAAGGGATAGAGGAGGGATGCAGTGTGAGGGAAGAGAGTATATGTTACCTGACAAACTGGCTTTCTGAGAAGGATAGTCAGATTGTCTTCAGTGGCGATGCCTTTGTTTTTGCCTTTATCGGCCGCAGTCGTTGGAGGCTTTGTTTTGGTCCCCTCTCCTGATTCTTTGATAACTACCCCTTTTAGAATTGGGGTCTTTTTGGGCTTGGGCTGGAAGAAGAAGCCATCAAGATCATCATCATCATCATCATCGTCATCATCATCATTTTTAGGTGATGATGAGGGTTCGTCATCCAGAAGATCCAGGTCTTCTTCGTCTTCTTCCACAGACTCGGCAAATTCATCCGAGTCAATAAGCACTGGAGAATTTGCATGTTCTTCGACATTCCCCCCCTCAGAATTGCATGGTCGGAGAATTCGGTTCCCTCAGGGATTTCAACCCCCTGAGGTTTATCAGCAATTTCCTCCCCCTCGGAGTCATAGGGAAGGTTTTCTTGAGTCTTCTCCCCCTCTTCCACATTATGGATGGGGGAGGTAACAGCAGCAGCAGAGGTTGTAGTAGCATCAGCGGTCTTAGGTTCCCTGTCTTTGTGGCCAGGGATCCTGATAGAACCAGATCCGTGCAACAAATAAGAAATCAGTAATATGAATCAATAAGAACAATGATTTCCAACTGTCATCCCTTTCATTAACTTTCAGAGAGAATGTTTACAATACGAATAGAAAGCAAAAGAGATGATCAGCTTGTTTTTCCAATCTAATCTTACATTAAATACTATGGGCCCGTGGCTAGCAAGCCCACGACCCGTTCACTAATAAGGCTCAAAATGAATTAATACAAATCAACCCTTGAACTTTAAATCAACTATAAAACCTGCCCTAACAATCTCCCCCTTTGATTTGAAGTTCGAGTTGGCGCTCTAGATCTCTCCAGTTTAAGACATATCTTTTGCGAAGCGCGAAGTGTACCTTGAACCATCTGATTGCACGGCGGTAGTCGATGCGATCTTCAACTATTTCCAAGGCATTCCGAGCAGTTACTTCATTCGGATTCGGAACATACGAACGCTTCGGATTCTCATACTCGTGCTGAATAATCTTTCGAAGAGCATCTCTGACCTTTAGAAGCGTGCCGTCACAAAATCTGTCTACCTGACTGAAACGCAGAAACTTCTTTTCGTTCTGTTCGTTAAGGTAAACAATCCCGAATTCAGGTTCCAGAAGCAAAGCATTCTCAGGATACATATTTAACTCAGGTGCTTTCAGATTCGGCTTGATCATATTTACCTTCTTTGCCCTGTTCTCGACAGCCATTTGAAAGTCCGTTAGATATGACATCATAATGGTACGGACCAGGTATCGACGAACAGCTTCGAGCGCCTTTGTAACTTCAAGCGGTCGGATGGTTCTTTGACGAAGGTCTTTCAGAATAGTCAGGAAGTCGAACAGTCGGAGGTGTTGGAAGTCGGCTTCAGAGAATTTCCATTCATTCCCATCTTCACGACGGACAGTGAATACTGGGTAGACGATCTTCATAATGCGTCTTGAATAGATACTGATTACCTCTGTGATCCGAAGTTTGGTTCTGACTTGGTTGACAGGAAGACACCGTTGCATTGTGCTGATATATCGCCGTTGGTATTCGGGATTGAGGTTATAAATCCCAAGGCAAAGGGTCGGCTCGATCGGGCGAAGCTTGTGGACGAACAGCTTCTTCAAAGATTCCTCCAAATGAGGGATAAGTACCATGATCTTCTCCCAACAGATTTGCTGCTGTTGAGGAGGGGGAGGAAGATCAGAAGCTGTCGTTGGTAGAGGAGTTGTCAGAAGATCGGAAGTAGTAGACTCAGGTCTTGTAGAAGTTCCGGTGGGTTGAGCATAGTGAACGGGGGATGTTCCATACAAATTTTGGAGCAAGAACTGATCATAATCAATGTTGTCGTCCTCATCAGTGGGGAAGACCAAATTTACCTGGAGATTTACGGTACTGGCGGCTTTTTCGTACCATGCATCTTCGGTCTCCGGGTTGGCTTCACAATCTGGATCTATCATGTCCAGAATCGGTCTGTCTGATGAGTCAAGGTCGATCAGTTCCTGTGTTGAACCCCCGGGCTTTTCAACCGTCGGGTCTTCATCATCTGATATATCCATATCAATCACCATTTCTGTTAAAGGTAACTCGGCTTCAGGATTTGTTTCGGTTGTAGTAGCCGTAGTTGAAGGTTCCGGTTGAACCACAGTTGTAGTTTCAGCAGTGCGGATCTGGGCGGTCTCGGTTAGGCGTTGTCGTTTCTCCCCCTCACGGTGATCAGGATCATCCTGGAAATCGTGCTTACGTTTCAGACCGCCTGCTTGATTCTTACAGGTTTCTTCGAGCGAGCGGACCCTCTTAGACAGCGTGGTGAGCTCTTTGTTGTAGTCCTTATGGCGTATAAACGGGTGATAATAGATGATGTAACGTCCCAAAAATTACAAGCAAATTTAAATTTTTAAGTAAACAATTCATTTATAACAACTCATTAATTGATACCAACGTTTCTTTTGCAAACACATAATTAATATCTTTATAAATTAAAACCAGCGGAAAAAATGTTTAATTATTAAAACCATAAATCAACCAGCTCTCCTCGCGCGCCAGTGTGTACTCGTCACGCCTTGGAGCCGCCCGTACCTGAAACCACAAACTATTGGGAAAGGGTAAGCACGAAGCTTAGTGAATTCAAACACCATAAGTAACACAGTTATTTCCACACCACCATAAACATATAATTGCACATAAACAGCATACAAGTCTACGAACAAATCATAAACGTGCACACTCACACCAACCCACCTAATAGGCATACGTCGGTCCCACCGACCACACGACAATTGTGCAAACGCAACCCGGCACCCCCGGGTTCATACGCCACCCGCGTATTAAATCTCCGGCCCCGCCGGATCCTCGGTCCCACCGAGTTAATATTTCGGTCCCACCGAATTACTACGCCACCCGCGTATGTGACCCTCGGCCCCGCCGAACTCCTACGCCACCCGCGTGGTCACAACAATAAGGTCCGACTAGACACCCCACTATTTAACCCCGCATCAAAAGCAAATAGAGCTACCACATACATACACGACGTAATGTAAAAATAAGCGACATTAGTTATAGTGAGAGAACTCACCTCGAATGCGTGCCTAGCTTAACAATACAATTCAAGCTTCACAATTACGGTCACTTCCCAGCACCTAAACGCATGTTAAAACGTGTCAATACGAGACTCGGACCCTATGACACGACACACACTTAAACCGTCACTAAAACTATTTTCCGCTCTCGCCAAACAGGTCTGTTCGGGACCTGTTTCGACCCCTTTAAACCCAGAAAATTCCCAATATTATTTCATGACCAGAAAATACTCTGAGTTAGGGTTCCAAGGACATATTATACGCCTCCTAACGATTTTTCTACAATTTGTTATGAATTAAATACGAACGACCACAAAAACTGTCCGTTTTCGGATCAGCCGCGCAAATAGCCCGAAACAGCCTAGCTACGTGCTTAATCTGACTTTCGGCAAAACACGAAAAACCTCCCCAACTCAAATTGGGAACTTTGGGCACTAATTTCACGTCAAAACGAGTTATGAGTGAAAAGTTAAGGGTTTCGCACAATCAAGGCAGATTCCAGAAATTTTCACATGAAATGACGAATCACCGAACTTGCGACCACTTTTTCGCCCAGCTAGAGACCGAACCAGTTTTCCGCTAAAACACGGAAAACGTGCCCGACCCCGAACTTGAACCGTGGGCGCCAGTTTCGGCTCAAACGGAGTTACGACGGAAAAGTTATGATCAAACGAAAACTGGACAGCACACTTAGAATTTACATAAAATCACGATTTATAGAAACGGTTCAAGGCTTATTCGATTCGGGTTTACGCGACCAGGTCACGGGTTATAGTTCACAAAGGCTGGGCTCAACCGCGCACCACCCACTGCCACCTCCGGCAGTGGTGGTCGCCGGCGGCGACGGCGGCAGTTTACGAAAATCCGACGAGACAAAACGGACCCTTAAACTATCCCGACTTTCCTACACTCTCGCCCACCCTCGCAACTCTGACCACGCACAACCCACCCCTAGATCTGGTGGTTCACGCCGGTGGACACTCCGCCGGCAGCCAAGGCTGTCGGCGGCGGCGGTGGTGGTTTCGATCACGGCTGATTGACGTCGACGCGAAAGAAAGAAACGAAAAGACGATGCTTACCTTTCAACAACGATGACGACTAAACGACCACAGCCCGAACTCCGGCCTCCTATCTCGATGCTCTCTCTCACGCCGGCGACGGCGCTCCGGCGGCGGTGATGTGGTTCTCGGAGGTAGCAGCGGCGGGGGAAAGGAAAGAAGGGAGTAGGGTTTGTTTGCTTGTTGAGCCGTGGAAATAAACGAGAAAGAGAGAGAGGCCAATTGTGTTTTTTTTTTGTTTTCTATTTCCTTGCTTCAAACTCACGGCAACATTACTAACTACAAAAAAAAAGAAATCAATACTAACTAAAAAGAAATGGGTCTCGACAAGTATTGCATGGGCCGAAACCCAATGAGGGTTTTTGGCCCTTAGACACTATTAGCCCCTCAACTTACAATCCTCTCGCAACTAACCATAAATTTCGATACTTTAACGATTTGACCCAACTCGACTAACCCCGTTTACGGAAACCACAATAATCGAACTTGAAAGAAAATAATTAAGACTAATAAATTACATACCGGGATACGGGTTTTACAACTCTCCCTCACTTAGATTAGACTTTGTCCTCGAAGTCTCTGCCTACGAATAGCTCCGGATAGTTCTTCCTCATCCCAACTTCAGGTCCTCAAGTCTCTTCCGGTGTTGCCACTGGACTTTCACTAACTGGAATCTAAATTTATTACACCGTCTAAAAAAATTCCTCGAATACTTTTCTTACCAACAAAACTCCTTCAAGAACACTGAAATTATGATCAGAAGAACACTCCCACAACTGGAATCATTCCTAGTCAAACGACTTTGGTTGTCTCCCAACCTTAGATATTATATACATCCCGATTCAATTTCAAGCTCTAACCCTCCTAAAGTTGCTCACCAATATACCTTACAGGATACTCGAATCCGATCATTCCTACCATTAACCATCGATTAATTTCCACGAATTCTAATAGACTCCAAAGATTTTCAATAACTTATATTAACAAAACATCGACCCCCTGCCGAACATCTGTCCAACCGATTACAATAACAAACATCGGCCACCCGCCGAACATCGGTCCAACCGATTACAATAACAAACATCGGCCACCCGCCGAACATCGGTCCAACCGATTACAATAACAAACATCGGCCACCCGCCGAACATCGGTCCAACCGATTACAATAACAAACATCGGCCACCCGTCGAACATCGGTCCAACCGATTACAATAACTCACATCGGCCACCCGCCGAACATCGGTCCAACCGATTACAATAACTCACATCGGCCACCCGCCGAACATCGGTCCAACCGATTACAATAACTCACATAAGCGTGGTATTATCCTAGACACTAACACAAATAGATATCCCCCACAACCAAATCAACTAACACACACGTAGGTCATTCCACCATAACCATCCATCACAAGTGATCATTTCAGGGTTACTACTACCGTCACCATGATTATCTTAAAATCGGCTACAACTCTCCGATTATACTAAAGGTGTTTGGCCTCAAGCCCAAAAGTCGACACCTAAATATACCACCTACCTCAAAATGGTTGATGCGCATTTATTCTCTTAATAACAAAGGGCATCAATCCCATAACCGATACTATTCGGCCTACATTACTAACGCGCGTGGAATATCTACCTTCCACCGCCGACGTATCATCCACACTTGCTCTACGAAGCCATGTCACACCGTATCGAGGATACACCTTGACGTCTACCTCCCAGGTAACGCCTCAAGACCCAGTACACCGGAACTACCTCCCAGGTGAGTGCCCACAACTATATCCTCCTAGTACCTATTGGAAAGTCTAGGTTAAAACACATGAATACTGGGGTCCCACCCCGAGATACCCAACCGACCATTACCAACGACTGACTAACGTGTCTAAGGATCCAAAGCAAACAGCCTACCAACAACATGCCTATTCCGGATTGACTCACTCACCCAAACATGTAAACACTCAACGTGCAATGAATGCCAAACGGTGCGCCAAAACAATTCATCAACAAGACTCCACCTCGAGTCATTAAAACTAGGCAATTAGCCCATGACTAACTCCAAGTCAAAACCGAGCAAAATGCTCCACGCTTGCTAGACCCATAAGTCGGTCAAAAACGCGTTTAAATAAAGTTTAAGCAAGCAATACTCTTAAATAACATTAGTCCCAAACTCGACACGAGTTAAACAAAAGCGTTTTCCAAAAGGACTCACACCCTTAAAATTCTCAAAATGACACATAACACTTATAAACGCACCTCCCAAATGGTTTACAAAATCATTTACAAAATATTCTCAACGTCAAGATTTTTCATTTCAAAAAGACCGTAAGCAATAAAACTACTATTACCAGGTCGGTAATTACGCAAAAATGGACACGCTCGTCCCACATATGAAAATCATGTTGAAAATCATCTCATTGCAGCTTAATTTACTCACAAAACATAAGCGAAATAAATAATTTCTTTGAAAATGAACCGTCACGGTTCTAGTATGAATTGACTCATGACATGTATTTAAAGTAACCGCTCGACCTTACACCGGGTGCGACAAAAGCGTGTACATAGTTTCAAAATCAGTCCCACGACGTTTGACCCCAAAATTCCTCTTTTTCAACATAAAATGTCGTGGCACAGGGTTCACTAACAAATCTTACGCACGTCGGCTAGTCATACAAAACGATAAAACGGTTTACAAATATATTTTTGTTAAAACACAACTGTCTCGTGTAAGTTTCAAACTTAAGATAAAAACCAATCCGTTTCCACCATTTGAAAATATCGACTAAAACCTCATAAAATCTCAAAAGGTGGGGTTCTTTAATTTGATTTCCAAGATTTCCCCAAATGGTCACATAAACAAATAAGATATGCACCACGTGAAATTAAACCCACACGACTCAACATGCCGTAAAACAGAACTTATCTTAACCAACTCACTCAATTAGCTTTATACAGACATCATGGAATGTAACTTTCCGTCTCAACTCTAACATATGTGGAGGAGTTCCAATGTTAAAGTCACAAGCCGTAGTCACTTGCCCAACATTTTAAACACCACAAAACACGGATATCATCTTACCCGAAAGAACCGTTGGAAAAATAAAGAAATGAGACAAATTCTAACAAAGTTTGCACTCCCGTGATAAAACGATTTCATACACTTTCAAAACCATATTTCAAAATCTTGTGTGTGTGCTAAACACTTCCCAAAATTTCAAAACACCATCCATAAAAATGATTTGAAACACAAGAATTTGTTAATGCAATCTATTTCAAAATCAAACTTTGTGCATGACCCAGTCGGCATTCTACGCCTCGACTCCTACTCCTCCAAATCTCTCCGATCCACTAACGTCATCCGGACATTTAAACCTCTTAGGCAAGTTGGGAAATTACGCCAAATAATCCCTGCGATTTTTCCTCCAATCAAAGTCGGCTCTATAAGCCTATGATTCTAGCACAATCATCCCTCTTGGCCCGAAACAAACATCATCCTTAGCGTCACTCCAAGTGATCAGTACTAGAATCGTCCTTTTATTCCAACAACTACTAATTTTATAACCTCCGACACTACCCCAACGATCATCCCATCAAAGCAAAACAAGTACACACCTGTACTAGTAGGTTTACTATAGTCGTTCCTCCTTGTGATGGCTATTCTGGGTAGACAATACAACGCGTTATTAGCACATAATAACTCATACTAACAACACTCACGCTCAACTCCTTGGATTCCTCGTGACTTCCCCGACTCGAGCATTGATCTTGTGCTTCCGGTAGTAGGAGCTCTACTACTACCATCCACGCCTATCATCGCCCGTTCCGAGTTCCATCCCAAGGGGTCCAAGTAGTTTCTCGCCGAAACTATACACATATGCCCGCACGGGCATATGTACACACTCTTCCTAGCTCCCTAGGAATTCCATCCAAACCACTACCCTTGCTACTGCCAAATCCCTAATAGCAAGCAGCAGACATGCGATACAGTGTAATAAGCACCAAGCAATTTAGCATACATACTCCTATGTTCTAGAAAGCAATCTAGCACACGTACTCATACATAAACACCCTTCCCAGCTCTCTAGGAACTTCCTCTTATCCCACTACCCTTGCTACTACCGAATCCCTACTAATTATAACGGGTGACCTCGCGAATACCCGATTATATGCAGTGCGAAACAAATAGACAGTCGAATACAAGACTCTATCCTAGAACGGTTGGACTCAAACAAGAGCTGCGCAATAGAACTAAATCGAATATTCTAAGGCTATAAATCTCTTACTGCATACAACCTAGAGGGCATCCACTTAGTAACCTATCATAATTAGCATAAATTCCTAATAGCAAGTAGTTCAACATACAGCATAGTGTCCACAACAGGCAATCTAGCATGCATACTCTATGATCTAGAAAGCAATAAAACACTAAGTGCTGTACCTTTTCCCCTGGCTCCGGCTGACTGTACATACTGCGCCATCGATCACCGTTTCTCAAACGGGTTTTCCTTTCTTTTATTTTCCAAAAATTTTAAAGAAAATTTTATAGCCGCAAACTTGAGATCAAACACACCGAGGTGCATTTGATTCACTCAAGCTGTGCTCTGATACCAAGTTGTAACGTCCCAAAAATTACAAGCAAATTTAAATTTTTAAGTAAACAGTTCATTTATAACAACTCATTAATTGATACCAACGTTTCGTTTGCAAACACATAATTAATATCTTTATAAATTAAAACCAGCGGAAAAAATGTTTAATTATTAAAACCATAAATCAACCAGCTCTCCTCGCGCGCCAGTGTGTACTCGTCACGCCTTGGAGCCGCCCGTACCTGAAACCAAAAACTATTGGGAAAGGGTAAGCACGAAGCTTAGTGAATTCAAACACCATAAGTAACACAGTTATTTCCACACCACCATAAACATATAATTGCACATAAACAGCATACAAGTCTACGAACAAATCATAAACGTGCACACTCACACCAACCCACCTAATAGGCATACGTCGGTCCCACCGACCACACGACAATTGTGCAAACGCAACCCGGCACCCCCGGGTTCATACGCCACCCGCGTATTAAATCTTCGGCCCCGCCGGATCCTCGGTCCCACCGAGTTAATATTTCGGTCCCACCGAATTACTACGCCACCCGCGTATGTGACCCTCGGCCCCGCCGAACTCCTACGCCACCCGCGTGGTCACAACAATAAGGTCCGACTAGACACCCCACTATTTAACCCCGCATCAAAAGCAAATAGAGCTACCACATACATACACGACGTAATGTAAAAATAAGCGACATTAGTTATAGTGAGAGAACTCACCTCGAATGCGTGCCTAGCTTAACAATACAATTCAAGATTCACAATTACGGTCACTTCCCAGCACCTAAACGCATGTTAAAACGTGTCAATACGAGACTCGGACCCTATGACACGACACACGCTTAAACCGTCACTAAAACTATTTTCCGCTCTCGCCAAACAGGTCTGTTCGGGACCTGTTTCGACCCCTTTAAACCCAGAAAATTCCCAATATTATTTCATGACCAGAAAGTACTCTGAGTTAGGGTTCCAAGGACATATTATACGCCTCCTAACGATTTTTCTACAATTTGTTATGAATTAAATACGAACGACCACAAAAACTGTCCGTTTTCGGATCAGCCGCGCAAACAGCCCGAAACAGCCTAGCTACGGGCTTAATCAGACTTTCGGCAAAACACGAAAAACCTCCCCAACTCAAATTGGGAACTTTGGGCACCAATTTCACGTCAAAACGAGTTACGAGTGAAAAGTTAAGGCTTTCGCAAGATCAAGGCAGATTCCAGAAATTTTCACATGAAATGACGAATCACCGAACTTGCGACCACTTTTTCGCCCAGCTAGAGACCGAACCAGTTTTCCGCTAAAACACGGAAAACGTGCCCGACCCCGAACTTGAACCGTGGGCGCCAGTTTCGGCACAAACGGAGTTATGACGGAAAAGTTATGATCAAACCAAAACTGGACAGCACACTTAGAATTTACATAAAATCACGATTTATAGAAACGGTTCAGGGCTTATTCGATTCGGGTTTACGCGACCACGTCACGGGTTATAGTTCACAAAGGCTGGGCTCAACCGCGCACCACCCACTGCCACCTCCGGCAGTGGTGGTCGCCGGCGGCGACGGCGGCAGTTTACGAAAATCCGACGAGACAAAACGGACTCTTAAACTATCCCGACTTTCCTACACTCTCGCCCACCCTCGCAACTCTGACCACGCACAACCCACCCCTAGATCTGGTGGTTCACGCCGGTGGCCACTCCGCCGGCAGCCAAGGCTGTCGGCGGCGGCGGTGGTGGTTTCGATCACGGCTGATTGACGTCGACGCGAAAGAAAGAAACGAAAAGACGATGCTTACCTTTCAACAACGATGACGACTAAACGACCACAGCCCGAACTCCGGCCTCCTATCTCGATGCTCTCTCTCATGCCGGCGACGGTGATGTGGTTGTTGGTCCCGAAAGGCCTATACAAGTTTGTAGAAGGGGGGGGGGGGGGGGGGGGTTGAATACAAACACGCTATTTTACTTTTCTAAATTGTTTATTGATAAATCATTAACAATTTACAGCTTGTTGCGGAAACAAGATTAAGGATAAACCTAAATCTACACAAGTTGGAACACTAAGGTTTCTTGCACTAAGAAAGATATGGAGATTACTAATAAAATCCTATCTTGAGAGAGATTTGAACTTGTCCAGAGTTAGCAAGTTACTTCAAATGAAGTGAGTTCATCTCTTTATATACTGCATGCATTTAATGCAATTCAGTATACACTTTACACGTGTCATCAGCGTATTGGTTGCATGTCATTGACCTTTGTTGACAACCTTAGTAGCCGTAAAGATGAACAGTGTAGTATCAGAGTGGTTGTACGATCTCAGATTTTCGGAGGTTCTTTTCTGACATTTCGTACGGTGGCGTGCAAGGGAGGTTAAGACAAAAGTACTTTGTACGGAGGACTTCATGATCAGCTTTCGTTGATTCAGCGATTATCATTTACTATTCAGCGAATGATAAAGTTCAGCGATAGCTGAAGTCTTGTACTTGATACTTCACGTTGAGTGGACAAATCTGAGTCTTCGCTGATCCGCATCAGTTCATTAGTAGACTTGTCGCTGGTTCTTGAGCTTGATCTTCGACTTCAGCGTAGAACCTTTGTTGACGTGAAACTTGTCTTCATGGATTATAAGTAAACAACTAACTTATCAGCGATCACCATAAGGACTGAACAGACTCAGCGCATTATGGTGAACAGTGTTCGCTGAATGTTTAATTTAAAGAGCGAGAGTTCCTATCAGCGGTACTGTAAGATCTTAGTACTTATCAGCGATAGTGAAACTCTGATACATATTGTTTACATACAATTTTCACTAAGTATTTAAGAGAGGGTCATTATCAAATCACTGAGGGTTTGGATCAACAATCTCCCCCTATTTGATTATGACATAGCAACAAAGAAAATTGCTATTTAATGAAAACATAAGGATAAAAAGAACTCATAAAATATTTGTCCCTTTTACTGTTTTCTGGGATCTTTTCAGTACTGATGGAGTAAAGTACGTTCGCTGAAATCTTTCTTTAAATCTTTGAATCAGGTTACAATGAAGAACAGAAAGATTACAAGTACAAGCGAAATAAATTACAAGTACAGAAGGATAACTGATACAATAGAGAAAAAGGAGATTATATCAGTTTTCAAAAGGTTCTTCCTTAATGAGAAGTTCATCAAGGGTCGTCTTTTCAGTGGGAATCATCCAGTCAGGAACCGTTACACCTTGTTTTCTTTTCTTCAGCGCTTCTTGAAAGATCAAGGGTTTTAGGTGTCGTGCCTGAATGTCCTTTCTGAAGTCACACCAGTAGATAAGATCTATGAGTTGTTCGATTGGAGTGATTGGGAGCTCAGCGATCCGTTGAAAGCATTTTCGTCCGTCGTAGTCAAGAAAGAATATTCCATAAGGATTACTGATGACTTTACCAGGGACGAAAAGTTCACATGGTGGCAAAGAGATGTCAAGGGCAGATAGATCAGGATCAGGACCAAGTACTTCAGCGCGAGAGAAACCAATTCCAGTTTCATTTCGTATGACAGGTCCTGAATTTGAATCTTGACGTTTCTTCCTTGGAGAACCTCTTTTTCTTTTCGGCTTTAGATCAGGAACAGGAGGAATACCTTGTTGATCTTCGCTGGACGATATCTGAAGTGAATTTTCTCTTTACACCAGATCAAGGTGGTCTGAGAAACTTCAGTTTTCTTTTCCACGATCTTCTGGGCTTCTTCCACAGCTTTCGTTGGATTTGAATGGGAACACGCTTCAGCTTGGGGTCTTTGACAGATTCTTGAGTGAGCTTGATGGCGTATTCTCTGTCTTTCTCTTCAGCTTCCTTTCTTTCAGCAATGAGGCGTTCAGCTCTAAGGTGGTCCTGATATTCAGCTTTTGAAAATATGAACTTAGGAGGAACTGAAGGCAGTTGATCAGGCCTTAGAATGATTCGCTGATCCTCGAATCGCTTTATTATTTCTTCTCTTCTCTTTTGATCCTCTTCACTCAGCTTTTGAGGAACTGAGGAAGGTCTCTTATTGCGCGAGAGAGGTTGTTCTTTTGGTTCATCAGTCTCAGAGATCAAGTCCAAGACTGGGATTATTTCATCAGCAGCAGCTGGCTTTATTTGTAAAGTCGCAACAGTAGAACCTTCAGCGACATCCTCAAACAGGGGAGAGGACTAGCTGAAAAGCAGCGATCTTACAGATAAGAATTGGGTAGAAAAGATAGAAAAATAATGTGGATGTGTATATAGGTTTGGAGAACTTAGTGAGCTGTTGAGAAGTTCAGGGAAGGAAAAAGTAAAGTTTTAGTTTACCTGACAAACCGGCTTTTCAAAGAGAATCGCTAGATTTTCATCTTCAGCGAGGCCTTTGTCTTTGCTTTTCTCAGCCCCAGAGGCTGAGGGCTTTGTCTTTGTCTTCTCCCCTGATGGTTCTTTTATTGAGATTCCTTTAAGAGCTTTGATCCTTGGGGCAGGTTTGACGATAAAGAAATCATCGTCATCTTCACCATCATCATCATCCTTTCTTGGAGAGAAGGATGGTTTGTCGTCAGGGATGTCGATGTCTTCATCTTCTTCTGCTTCGGAATTCTCAGCATCTTCTTCGAGTTGCTCCCCCTCGGATACAGAGGCGAGCTTCTCGGTTCCCTCAGGGTTTTCATCTCCCTGAGGTCCAATGATCAGATCTTCATTCCTCTCTCCCCTGATAGATTCATCATGGGAAAGGTCTTCAGCGCTTTTGTTGTTCAGATCTTCAGCGCTTTTCTCCTTGGAATGTTCAGCGCTCTTCTCCCCCTCTTTTTCATGATGACTGGGGGAGGAATGGGCAGACTCAGCATTGGTGTTATCTCTGTCTTCTGGGCCAGAGATTTTCACACAACCTTCAAGCTTTGCTATTCTGTCTTCTAGGCCAGAGATAGCAGGCGTGATTTTCCCCAACTCTGTGCGATCCTCCTCTGTGAAAGATTCCAGAATAGGGACAGGGGCAGGAGCAGGAGCTGGACTATTTGCCTTGTTTACCAGCGTCTCGATCATCGTCTTCATAGAGCTAACGTCGGTCTTTACAGAGCCTAAGTCAGTCTTGACCTCTGACATATCACCCTCGAGTTTTTCAACCGATGTCTTCAGCGTTGTTACTTCGCTGGACATGGTCGAAACTGATGTTTTGAGGCTTGTGTAGTCAGTGTAGATGTCACAGAGCACCTTGGCAAAATCGCTGAGCGTCTTATCAAGACTCTTGATGTCTTCAGTGGAAGCTTTCTTCTCCACCACCGTTGTCAGCTTTGTCAAGTTCTCTCCAGCGTTTGTTACAGCTGTTGAGTTGTTGGAGAGTGTGGTGGTGAGACTGGACAGCTTTGTTTCCACGGACTTCAGCGAGGCGTTGATGTCTCCCAAATTAGGACCTGTAACATATAAGTACTTGTGAACAAAGGAAAGCTCATAAGTTTCAGGTTTAGTTACAGTGTTTAAGGTGGGATTAGTACCTGCAGGAGGATTGATGAACTCGTCGAAGTTGCAAGTTCCTGAATAGTGTTCCATATCCTCTTCGAAAGTACGGTAAGGTATGGTGAACTCTGCAGGTCCTTTCTTCATCATTTGTTGAGAAGCATCAGCGGCGGCTTCTGGAATGATGGCATCGCCAGTGTTTGCTGGAGTGTCCAAGTGAGTGGAGGGAGAAGCGAAGGTTAAGATTGGGGTTCGGGTTCTGAGTTCAGCGTTGGAATCGCTGACAATCACTTCATCAGTCTTTTGAGAGACTGAGGGAGGTTGGGTAGTTTCCAAGTTTCTAACCTCAGCATTTGGAGACGCTGAAGTCTGGATTGGAGGGATGGCTTGCACGGGTGTGGCAGAGCGTACCACGGAACTTTCCTTCAGCTCTTCAGAATGAGCTGAGGAGTCTTCAGCATGGAATTGCTGGGGTTGCTCCTTGGTTTTCTTGATCCTTTTGGAATCAAGTTGGGTGTGTGAGGGTTTCCTTTTCTTATAAGGAGAGGATGTTGTGGCCGGGGTATCAGCGATTGGTATTGTCGCTGAAGGAGCCACAGAAAGCAGAGAATTTAGAAGAGAGAGAAGAGTAGAGAGACGTACCTCAATGGCGACAGGCTTGAAGTCGAGAACCTTAGGGCCAATCTGAGAAAGTTTCAGATCACCCTCTTCAGGATAGCTGTCCTTCAGGCCATATTGAAAGATGGCGTTGATGAATCGTGGGTAAGGAACCCATGCTGGTCTGTCAGCGGCAGAATCGACACGTTGAATCAGGTCTTCATAAATAATGGAGGCCCAGTCAATATTTAGACCTTTCAGCAGTGCGTATCCCATGGACTGCTGAGGTTGGGCGGCTTGATCAGAAGATCCGGATTTCGCTGTCATGCAGCTGATCAGGTGAGCGAAGATGAAATTCATCTCGCTGGGCATTTTGGATTTCTTTATCAGCGTCAGTTTCTTCTCAGGCTTCTTGTCCCTTCCAATATCCCAGATATAACCCATTGCGTCAAGGAAAGCAATGATTGCTTCTCTGTCAGCATGCTTTTTGTGGTCAGGGAATGGAATGAAGGGTTTTTCTTTGGAGGCATTTGGGAAGTTTAGGGCTTTGCGGATAATTGCGGGTGTGATCTTGATGGTGCCATACTCAGTATCACTGAGTATGCAGTCTATGGTTTTGGATGGATATTTGGCAGAGGGTAGCTCAGTGTGTCTGGCAGAGTACCAGAACTGGGATAAGAGCCGCTGACTGGCAGGAGGTGTTATGGTCAGGGATGTGTAGATGGGGCTGTTCTTCAGAAAACTTACAGCATCGTCCAGATGTGATACTTGCATCCGAGGAGGAAACTCGAGAAGAGCTGAGAGGTTGTTGGCCTTAGTCCAATCGAGTTGATCCAGCTCGAACTTCACCTGGGGGCTTTGAAGATTTCCATTTCCTCAGAGTCAGTGGAGATGGATTCAGCGGTAACATTCAGCTTTGAAGATGCCATATCATTGTATTATCAATTCAACCAAAGATGTTAACAGATAAGAATTATCTTAATGTGGAAAGAAATTTCCGTTAAGATTTTTCGAATCTTGTCCATTTCATTCAGACAAAAAATGTCTTAATGAAGATTAGGGTTTTTCTTGATTTTAAAAGAAAAGTAAAACCCATAAAATCTTGTATTCCAGTTTCTAAAAGAAAAATGGATACGAATGAAGAACAAGTTTTAAGATTTAGATTTAAAACTTGAAGAACAACCATGAAATTGTTGTGTTCATAAAACCATGAAAGAAATGATTTTATTTTAAAAAGTTCTTTTGTTTGATCTTGTTAAAACAAAGAGAAGATCGAAAACAAGTTATACGCATTTGATAAAAAATAAGAACATATTAACCTTGAAGTTGAATACCAAGATGAAGAACAGTTCTTGAGGTTTTTGAGAGCACAAATGCAACAGAGAATTCTTTTCTTGCGGAGAAAGATTGTTCGCGTAAAAGACAAATATAAACCAAGAGTTGTTTATATAGGGATTTTTAGAGAGAGAAAACCTTGAGCGGGAAAAGGTTTTCATCATGACACGGACACGTGTTTGCATTTGATTGGAAGTTTGAACAAAACGTGCAAACGTGTGTCAGAAAGAAATCGTGCCGAGTGTTATCCGTTGCAATGACGTCACAACTGTCCTTTCACATTCTTTTAGGATGTCTCTGAGATTTTGAAAAACTCAGGGACTCTTTTGAAAAACATGAAGCATTGAATAGAAATATCAGTGAAGGTTTAAGGAATTTTCAAAATATCGCTGTTAAGGAAGAGATATTCAGCGATGCAATTTATTTTGAAATCTTGCATTTACATGCGATTGTCAGAGAGAGAAAACACACCTGGATATCAGTTTAACCAAGTTTATTCAGAGAGAAGATGATGAAATGGATTATAAAAGTTGATTTTATCCCGAAGCCTATACAAGAATGTATAAACGTATCGCTGATTAAATGTGAACCGCTGAAGATTTTATCCTTCAAAGTTCAGCATTCCAAGCTCGCTGATGAGAAAGTTGAATCTTGTCTCATCAAGAGGTTTGGTAAACAAATCAGCTAACTGATAATCAGTTGGGATAAAATGAAGTTCTATATCACCATTCATCACATGATCTCTGATAAAATGATATCTGATTTCTATGTGTTTTGTCTTTGAGTGTAGCACTGGATTGTTTGCTATAGCGATGGCACTTGTGCTGTCGCAATAGATTGGAATTTTGGAGAGCTGAAGATCATAGTCTAGTAGCTGATTTCTCATCCACAAGACTTGAGAACAACAACTTCCAGCGGCTACATACTCAGCTTCAGCTGTGGAAGTGGACACTGAGTTTTGCTTCTTACTTGTCCAACTTACCAGCTTTCCACCCAGGAGCTGACATCCTCCTGTGGTGCTTTTCCTATCCATTTTGCAACCTGCAAAATCACTATCTGAATAGGCGGTTAGATCGAATCCTGAGTCTTTGGGATACCAAAGACCTAGATTCGCTGTACCCTTAAGATATCGAAAGATTCGCTTTACAGCTTTCATATGGGATATCTTAGGTTCAGCTTGATATCGTACGCACAGACATGTTGCAAACATAATATCGGGTCGGCTAGCTGTAAGATACAATAGTGAGCCGATCATCCCATGGTACAGCGTGACATTGACAGGAACACCCTTTGTTTCCTTATCAAGTATCAGCGGTGGTGCCATAGGGGTTTTCATAGCTGAACTTTCAGTTAAGTCGAATTTCTTCAGCATATCTTTAACATACTTTCCCTGATTTATAAAAGTTCCTTTTTCAGTTTGCTTAATCTGAAGACCAAGGAAATATGTTAGTTCACCCATCATACTCATTTTATACTCATCTTTCATTCTATCAGCGAAACGAGTACAAAGCTCAGGGTTAGTAGAACCAAATATAATGTCATCAACATATATTTGAACTAAAATGATATGACCTTTCACTTTTCTAAAAAACAAAGTTTTGTCAATCTTACCTCGCTCAAATTTTTCAATATGGAGATAAGTAGAGAGAGTATCATACCATGCACGTGGAGCTTGCTTTAAGCCATAAATTGTCTTGTCCAGTTTATACACATAACCTGGACGCTTAGGATCTGAGAATCCTGGAGGCTGTTCTACATACACTTCTTCATTCAGCTTTCCATTTAGAAATGCTGACTTAACATCCATCTGATGTACAGTGAAGTTTTTGTGTACAGCATATGCTAAGAAAAGACGAATAGATTCAAGTCTTGCTACTGGAGCAAAAGTTTCGTCATAATCTATGCCTTCCTCTTGTCTGTATCCCTGAGCAACAAGACGAGCTTTGTTGCGAGTTACAGTACCATGTTCGTCCAACTTGTTTCGATAGACCCATTTAGTGCCTATCACCGTTTTGTCAGTTGGTCTACGAACAAGTTTCCAAACTTTGTTTCTTTCGAATTCAGTCAGCTCTTCTTGCATAGCGCTGACCCAGTTTGGATCTCTGAGGGCATCATCTATTTTCTTTGGTTCAGTTAGAGAAATAAAGTTAACAAATAAACAAATATTACCTGCACTTCTACGAGTCTGAATACCAGCGTTGGGATCACCAAGAATTTGATCGATTGGGTGATTTACAGTCCATCGCTGAGTCGGAGCATACGTCGCTGACTCAGTCTGAACTGGAGAAACTGAAGATGAGGCTTCAGCTACTTCTGGATTATCAGCTAAGAGAGGAATGTTTGCATTTGCCACTTCATTCACTGATTGCTGAGAAATAGATGGAATTTCTGAGACATTTGGATCAACTGCAGGTATAGTGTTTATAGGAACAGCTGAGACCCAAGATGTTTCAGCTTCACTATTTTGCATATTTGGAATGATAGAAGGACCATCATTTTCTACGGTGTGAGCATGAGGAGTGGGAACATCTTCTGAATCACCAAGATGAGAAAACATCCATTGATTCAGTTCTTCTGTATCAGCGTTTGGTTTAGAGTTCGCTGAACGGGATTCGTCAAACGTGACGTGAATAGTTTCTTCTACATTTTGTCTTCTTCGGTTGAAGACTCTGAAGGCTTTGGAAACTGAGGAGTATCCAAGAAAGATTCCATCATCAGCCTTAGGATCAAACTTTCCAAGGGCATCTCTGTTGTTCAGTATGAAACACTGACATCCAAAGATGTGAAGAAAGCTGATTGAAGGCTTTCTCCCATGAAAGAGTTCATAGGCTGTGTTTTTGAATCTTTTAACTATCAGCGACCTGTTTTGCGTAAAACAAGCAGTGTTGATAGCTTCTGCCCAAAACTGAGTAGGCATGTGAGAATCGCTGAGCATTGAACGTGCAGCTTCAATAATTGTTCTATTTCTTCTTTCAGCGACTCCGTTTTGTTGTGGTGTTCTCTCTGACGAAAAGTTGTGAGAAATACCCTTGCTCTCAAGGAAGGAATCAAGAGAACTATTTTTGAATTCAGTTCCATGATCACTCCTTATTGAGCGAACAGTCATATTGTTCAGAGTTTCCATCTTCCGAACAAAGGTGATGAGTTCTTCAGGGGTGTCACTCTTAGAACGGAGAAACATTACCCATGTGTAACGAGAGAATTCATCAACTATGACCAGCGTATATTTCTTTCCAGCGATGGATTGTTTGTTAACGGGGCCAAACAAATCCATATGGAGTAGTTGTAGAGGAGATGACACTGAGGAAACTTGCTTTGACTTAAAGCTTGCCTTGGTCTGCTTCCCTTTTTCACACGCTGAACATAAGGACTCTTTGGCGTATGAATGTTGAGGTAGACCAGTGACTAACTCTTTGGATGAAAGAGTATTCAGTGTCTTGAAGTTGAGATGTGAGAGCCTTTTGTGCCATAGCCAGTTAACATCAGAAGATGCTCTTGAGAAGAAACAGGAGTTCTCAGTGGTTGTTGAGTCCATGTTTATAACGTAAACATTTTCCAAACGATAACCGCTGAGAGCTATCTTCTCCTTTTTGTCAGAGACAAAGCAGGATTCCTTAGTGAAAATCACTTTGTTATCCATGTCGCAAAGCTGACTGATGCTTAGAAGATTATGCTTCAGCCCTTCAACATATGCGACTCTTCTGAAGGATGTTGTACCATTTGAAAGTACACCATACCCTCGGGTATGTCCTTTTCCATTTCCACCGAAAGTCACAGAGGGACCCTTCTCTTCCTTGTATTCAGCAAGCAGGTTTTTCTTTCCAGTCATGTGTCTAGAGCATCCGCTATCGAGATACCAGATACCCTTCTTAACCCGCAATACAAAGGAAGATTAGTTTTGCTTGGGTACCCACTTCACCATGTATACGCGTTTGTCAGTGGAAGTAGTTGGAATGGGTTCAGCAGTCTTCGCAGCATTTGAAGATTCAGCTTTGTCTTTCTTCACTTTGGTCAATTTCTTGACCTCAGCGGTAGGAGTCACCTTGACCTGAATTGCAACTGGTTTGGTCTTCTTGGGTGCTATCTTCACCTTAGCTATCTTATCAGCTTTGGTGGTTGTGGGGCACTTACTTGCAATATGATCGGTAAGTCCACAGTGATAACATTTCCTATAACTAAAGTTAGTTCTAGGACCACTTGAGTGCTGAGCTTTTAATTTGGAATTAGAAGTGCCAGCACCAAGTACACTATTGGTTTTTGAAATAGGACGAACATTCAGTTCTTCAGATTTCTTACCAAGGATATCTACTCTGAGTCTAGGAGTAGGTCGCTGAACTGATCCAGAGGTCTGATTTCTAGAACCAGATGAATGAATCACTAAGGCTTTGGAAGCATTCAGCTTAGGTACTAAGGTACCCTTCTGAGGATTTTGATAAATAACAATTCCTTTACCTTTGTCTTTAGAGACAGAGGTAGGTTTTGAATAAACCATTTTCTCCTTACCTTTTGAGGAGGTAGGAGTTTCCTCAGGGATTGGTGTAATCGACGAGGAGTACTGAGATGAAGAAGTGTCAGCTACTGAGGATACGAACGTTCCAAATTTAAGCATTGAACGTTCAGTGGTTGGTATTGGAGTATCATATTTATAACCCAGACCACGTTTATCACTCAGAGGAATCTGAGCCTTAATTATCTCAGAGATCTTTGTTGAAGAATTACACCATCCTTCAACAGTAGCTTGTTCAGCTTTTAATGCAGCGATAGCTTCTGCTCGTTCGATTTTGACTAGTTGATTTAAATGGACTTGATCTTTAAAATCTTCTTCAAATTTAGAAAGCTTTTCTATTTGAAGGTGGCAGTTTTTAAGCTTTTCAGCGAGATCAAGATTTTGGTTTTCAACCACAGCTTTGCCGTTCATGGCTTCGTATAAACTTCTAGTCAGCAGTTCGATTTTACGGAGACTATCAGCTTCATCAATATTTGCAATATTGGTAAAGAAGGAAGGTGATACCTGAATGGCAGATGTTGAAGTGGAGGGAATGTCTGAACTTTCTTCCTCTTCTTCAATCTTGGCCATGAGACATTGATTTGCTTCATCATCTTCAGAATCAGATGATGAGGCTTCTTCATCAGAAGCAGCCCAATCATAGTCAGCCATCAGGCCTTTTCCTTTCTTCTTAAAGCTTTTCAGCTTTGCATACTTTTCCTTCAGCTTTGAGTATTTGTCATCTTTATTCCTTGGAACAAAGGATTTCTTTGTAAAAGCTGAAGGTCTCATGATTTTCTTTGCAAGAGAACTATTGTCTATATAATTTGTGTTTGTGTGGGAGGCCATTTTCAGATAATAGCAAGGAAGAGAAATATCTTAGATTAGATCTTGTTTATAAGATTAAACAAATCTGCTCTGATACCAGTTGTTGGTCCCGAAAGGCCTATACAAGTTTGTAGAAGGGGGGGGGGGGGGTTGAATACAAACACGCTATTTTACTTTTCTAAATTGTTTATTGATAAATCATTAACAATTTACAGCTTGTTGCGGAAACAAGATTAAGGATAAACCTAAATCTAAACAAGTTGGAACACTAAGGTTTCTTGCACTAAGAAAGATATGGAGATTACTAATAAAATCCTATCTTGAGAGAGATTTGAACTTGTCCAGAGTTAGCAAGTTACTTCAAATGAAGTGAGTTCATCTCTTTATATACTGCATGCATTTAATGCAATTCAGTATACACTTTACACGTGTCATTAGCGTATTGGTTGCATGTCATTGACCTTTGTTGACAACCTTAGTAGCCGTAAAGATGAACAGTGTAGTATCAGAGTGGTTGTACGATCTCAGATTTTCGGAGGTTCTTTTCTGACATTTCGTACGGTGGCGTGCAAGGGAGGTTAAGACAAAAGTACTTTGTATGGAGGACTTCATGATCAGCTTTCGTTGATTCAGCGATTATCATTTACTATTCAGCGAATGATAAAGTTCAGCGATAGCTGAAGTCTTGTACTTGATACTTCACGTTGAGTGGACAAATCTGAGTCTTCGCTGATCCGCATCAGTTCATTAGTAGACTTGTCGCTGGTTCTTGAGCTTGATCTTCGACTTCAGCGTAGAACCTTTGTTGACGTGAAACTTGTCTTCAGGGATTATAAGTAAACAACTAACTTATCAGCGATCACCATAAGGACTGAACAGACTCAGCGCATTATGGTGAACAGTGTTCGCTGAATGTTTAATTTAAAGAGCGAGAGTTCCTATCAGCGGTACTGTAAGATCTTAGTACTTATCAGCGATAGTGAAACTCTGATACATATTGTTTACATACAATTTTCACTAAGTATTTAAGAGAGGGTCATTATCAAATCACTGAGGGTTTGGATCAACAGTGGTTCTCGGCGGTAGCAGCGGCGGGGGAAAGGAAAGAAGGGAGTAGGGTTTGTTTGCTTGTTGAGCCGTGGAAATAAACGAGAAAGAGAGAGAGGCCAATTGTGTTTTTTTTTGTTTTCTATTTCCTTGCTTCAAACTCACGGCAACATTACTAACTACAAAAAAAAAAGAAATCAATACTAACTAAAAAGAAATGGGTCTCGACAAGTATTGCATGGGCCGAAACCCAATGAGGGTTTTTGGCCCTTTGACACTATAAGCCCCTCAACTTACAATCCTCTCGCAACTAACCATAAATTTCGATACTTTAACGATTTGACCCAACTCGACTAACCCCGTTTACGGAAACCACAATAATCGAACTTGAAAGAAAATAATTAAGACTAATAAATTACATACCGTGATACGGGTTTTACAGATGATGAAGGAGCAGTGACCTGGGATTTCAGAACGGAGATCAGGTCTGCTTCGGTAGAGGCGGCTGTGTCTGATTCCTAGAGCAGTTGGGCCAATAGCATCGTCTTCAGGGTGTCCACCGAATAGATAGGTTGCGGTTGAATCGGTGGAGGTACAGGGGCGGTTTCAATTTCGACGAGGTGGCCCTTACCTTTGATAGCGCGCATCGCTTTGGCAAGTTCAGCGTCTACATGTTGCTGCATCTGTTGCTCCATATCCCGGCGGATAGCTTTAAGGGTGCTGTCCAGGGACCCTGGTGACACGAAGTCGGGTAAAGTAACACCGGGATCACTTAGATTGCCCGTTGAGGCGTCTACCACAGAGGTAGAGCCACCTACGTTCATAGTTGGCGTGATGATAGCCGTTGTAGGATTTCCCGCCGATCCTTGTGTTCCACCTGGAGGTGAAGACACTACGGTGGTTCCGGTCTAGTCACGAAGAGTCTCGAGTTGGTGTTGCTCCGCTTCGAGTGTCCTAGCCGAAGGATGTTCAATAACGAAAGGCGCTAGACTCGATTGTGCACGAAATGAAGGCGAGACCGGGGGTGGCTGGTCTCTTGTTTCAACACTAGAACCCTCCAAATGAGGGACCAGTGGTAGTTGTGCTATATCCCCGTGCAAGACTGAAACATCCGTCTTTTGAGTGACGGATGAGTGGCTGAGGGGGTCGTGCAATTGCTCCGCTGGGTCCACGAAGGCTTCTTCAATACCCCGTCCCAACGTATGAGACGGGATAGCAGATGTGGCTACCCGGATGTCACTCGTTTGGGATCGCTCATGAGCCTCTTTTTCTTTACGGATCGATCTTTCCTGGTTCAATTTCGACCTTAACTCCCTCCTTCTCACATGATTTATGTCCCGGGGAAGGTCCCTCCGGCGCTGGCTGGACCATGGGATTCCCTAACCCTCGTCTATATGCTATCACAGGTAGGGTTTCAGGCATATGCAAAGTACAAATACAATCCTGCTCCCCTTCAAAACATACATGGGGATTGACTTTCTCCCTTAGATTGAGAGTGTTATGTACTTGGGAGACATCAACTAAAAAAAACATTTAGACTTTTAAGAAAAACAGTGTGATGCTCCCCCTCGGATTTTGTTGAGGTTGTTGATCCGCCATGGAATATCTGTAAAAGACTCAAAGTTAGTAAACAAGACGGATAAACAAGTATCAGCGCGTACCTTTGCATTCAATGGTTCAATCTGAGACAGATTGAGGACTGTCAGTGACAAACTAGGTATTGAACTGTCAAAACAGGGGTGTCCGGACATAATGAGGTAACAAACCTTTCCGGACAACCATAAGTATCCGGACAAAGTGTGTTCGGACAACAAAGCTTTCCGGACAAAAGGAGTTTCCGGACAAAATGGGCAAACCGGACAACTATGTTTCCGGTTGACAGAGGATTCTAGACACTTTGACAATAACAAAATTACCTTAGGAATTGGGCAAAATTTTCTCTTGCTCCCCCTCAAGCTGAGCATGGGGATGGCTTTGCTCCCCCTCGAATATTGCAAACATTGTGCAATGGAGAGACCGACACACAGAAAATACTTTTTAACGTTTAAAGAAAAATACTGTGTCGCTCCCCCTCAACTGATGAACATCCAGTTGGATGCTCCCCCTCAGAATGTGCGCGTAGTGTGAAATGCCCACGGGAGTATCCACACACACAAAAAAACTTTTCAGCATTTAAAAAATTATGTGTGACGCTCCCCCTCAATAGTAGAGTATACTTACCTGATGGCTGATCATGCTCCCCCTAAACACATGAGCATTCGTGAAATTACAGGTATAGACAAATCTCACGTCTTCTTAATGTGTTTCCTTGTAGATCGTGAGCAGCTCCCTCCTTCCGGTCATGTGTGTGGAGCATCCAGTGTCTAAGAGTCACACATGACCGTCCTGCAAAACAAGTTTAGCGGACCTTCGGTACCCAGATTTGCCTGGGTCCGGGAGGGTTAGGTTTGGCACCTGTTTGAGGAACTTGCTTTGACACAGCTTTCCCCTTAGGTGTACTTTTTACACCGTTTGTGGGAGCTGGTTTAAGAACAGGTTGCCTCCTAGGTGTACATTTTACACCCTTTGGAAGAACAGGTTTGGCAGCAGGTTTCCTCTTTGGTGTCGGTTTAACCTCAGTAGGAGCAACCCATCTAAGAGCAGGTTTGGTCTCCCGCTGTGGTTTAACCGCTGATTGGTAACCCCGTTTTTGATAGTGTCTTTGCTGGTTATTACGGGGTTTGCGTTTGGGAAATAAATTACACATGTGATACGACCCAAACCAATCATTATTCTGAATATCATCAAAATCATTCCAACCACAATTAGAACAACATAAACAATCACGCGATAACTGAATCAATTGATTAAGAGAATTAAGTTTAATTGGAAAAGAAACTTCAAAATGATTCCAATGATTCCAAGCATAATTGTCTTTGTTTATCCTAGAATTAAAGACAGGAGGGAAAGACTTTGATGCAGCATCCTTGACAGGTTCCTTCTTTAGCCACTTTGGTTTTTCTTGTTTAGCGCGACCGGTTTTATCCGAAACAACAGGGACAGAATGGTCAGTGACTTTTGAAGAAACAGGAATCTTAGTGGTCGGTCGTTCGGTCTTTTGCTTCGGCTGTGATTGTTTTTGATAATTTGAAGAATTTTTAAGAATCTTGATCACAACCGGAGTCTTGGATTGAGAACAGTCGCCCTTTTGAAAATTGACCGGACGATTAACCATTGGAGACAAAATGTCAGAATGACTTGGAAGAGGTTTGTCGAAAGGGAACGACTCAAACTCTCTATCAGAATTACCTTCGGAGTTCATGTATTCTGAAAAATCTATCTCCGGAATTTCAGGACTTGGATCAGGTGAGGAAGGCGAGGAACACGCTGTGCTTTCGGTTGTGTGCTTTGGGGAATTCGGTGCGGAAGCGTTTGAAAAATCAGAGTTTAAATTCCTTTTAACACACTCGTCTTGAGAGACGTTACTTTCTTGAGAAGAGATATTTCCAATGAAGGCTTTGCACGAGGATGTGTCAGATGAGTTGGAAGAAAGATCAGGTGAATTCTGCTTTTGAGCTTGGAGAAGGTCAATCTGTTCTTGGAGTTGACCATTTCTCAGGTGCTCTTTCATCGTTTCTCTTGTCATTTCAGACAGTTTTGATGAGAGCGTATTGATTTCCCACTGAAATTTTTCCTTTTCCTCACTTGACACACCGTCGGTTTTCTCAGATTTGAGTTTCTCAATCTCAGAGATGAGCACTTTCTTTTCGTTTTGAAAAATAGACCTTTCTTTCTCAAACGACTCCTCCAACTCGACAATCTTTTCTTCCAAGATGAGAGGGGGAACATAGAGTTTAAACTCGTCCGTCTCAGTCTTGGTTGCTGGTGCTTGGTCCTCATCCTTTTTGGAGGAATCCTTGGGTGTAGCTACCTTGTAGGGGTCGAAGTAGTCATTGGAGAGGTGCTTTTTGTTCTTTTTATACGAGTAGTTTAAAGGTTCATAACAAAATGGAAGTTGAATTCCTCGTTTGTGTGTGCGCTTATATTCCTCGGTTTCCTCCTCTTTTTCGGGTTCAAGAGGACCAGTCCATTGAATTGCGTACTCAGGATACTTTTTATCTAACCCATAACACGCAAAATCATACAGAGTGGGAACTTGATATCTTCCCTTTTTCAGATAGTGTGGGTTATCATATTCGATTCCCCATTCTTTGTTAAAGTACGTGAACTCTTTGGGTTTATTCAGAAAGATAGTTTGATCAGTTTGACCCCTTTTGTGGAGTTTTGTTTCAAGATCAGTGATTTTATTTACAAACTACTTGTGCTGAATTTGAAGAGCAGAGCATTGATAAACGATTTATGCCTTTTCATTCAAGCACTGATCAAACTGTGACTGAAGTTCAGATAATTTGGCCCGTAAGTCCTTAGGTGCTAGCGTAAGATTTTTGCATTTTTCTTTTAAGATAGCATTTTCGGACTTATATTTCTCAGTTATACGCGTTTGAACATCTAGCTTTTCAGATAGAGATCTGATTTCAAGCAGTTGTTCGTAAGTAGTGGCCTTATGGGAACCTAACCGATCAGTAAGAGATTGTATTTGATCCAAGAGTTCTTGAGCAGTAGATTCACTTACCTGACTTGTTGTTGCCTTTTCTCCATCGGCAGGAGACATCTTCAGTTGCACTTGAGTGATCTTCAGTTGCACTGGAGTGATCGTCAGACGGATTGATCGAGTCAGAGTGTAAACCTAACGCAAGGTACTAAGAGTGATGTCCTAACGCAGGTTCTACGAGTGATTGGACTAAACTGAACTTACTAGATAGGAATCCAAATAAGTGATCTGATCTGGAAGTGTCCGGATCAGATTTGATGCAAGTAGATCAATAAAAACAAAAATGTCCGGATAAGATGAAGAGTCTGGATAACTTGAGTTGTCCGGATAACCTAGGTTACCGGATGGCTTAAGTTACCGAATAGAAAACTGAAACAAGATATTTCTGGATACAATGAAGTTTCCAGGTACAATGGATTGTCCGGATAAGATATGTCCGGAAACACTGGGTTTCCGGGGATAAATGTTACCCGGATTGTATAGGGAATAGAGACTTACCCGGATGCAGTACTTACCCGGAAGGTTAAGACGTGTCCGGAAGAATTGGAATTACCCGGATGGAAATCACACAAACGTCCGGACACTTTGAAGTTATCCGGAAATGTCGGCTGGTTTATCCGGAAAAGTCGACTGTTTGCTCAAATCGATCGAATTTTCGATTAGGGTTGCCCAAAATCGATCCTGCAATATTAGTAACAATGCAAAACATAAAAGCAACACTAATCTAATCGATTTCAATGCAAAAACAACAAGTTTTGATGGTTAAAAATCCGATTTTTTAACAAGAACACTACCAAAACTTTTGATCTTAAATTGCTTAATAAACCACTCAAACGATCGAATAAAGATGTAAAAATTTGTAGAATCACTATTAGTAATGATGCTAACAATACCCAATGAGCAAAATCGATCAATTTAATCAGAATCAAGATTTCGAAAATTCAAGATGAACACATACGTGAAAAGTCAAAATCTTACCAGAAATCACTAGAGAGGCTTTGAATCGAATCCGTCCGTCTGCTCTGATACCAATTGATAGAACCAGATCCGTGCAACAAATAAGAAATCAGTAATATGAATCAATAAGAACAATGATTTCCAACTGTCATCCCTTTCATTAACTTTCAGAGAGAATGTTTACAATACGAATAGAAAGCTAAAGAGATGATCAGCTTGTTTTTCCAAGCTAATCTTACATTAAATACTATGGGCCCGTGGCTGGCAATCCCACGGCCCGTTCACTAATAAGGCTCAAAATGAATTAATACAAATCAACCCTTGAACTTTAAATCAACTATAAAACCTGCCCTAATAGGTCCCAATCAGAGTTTCCACTTCTACCATTCTGGCTTCCAGGCCAGAAATAGCAGGAGTGCTTTGGACGATAAAATCCACTGCCATCTCCACCTTTTCCCGGTCAGCATGAGAAAAGTGAGATAGAGGCACAGTGGGAGCGTTGATTCGTTCCAGAAGCTGTTGCAGCAGTTCGTTGGAGGAGCCAACCTTATGATCGATAGCGTCCATGGCAGTCTTCAAAGAGCCCATCTCTCCCTGAGGTTTGTAACCATTGTCTTAAGCGATGTGACTTCGCTGGACAGGGTGTTGAAGTGGTTGGAGAGATCGGTGGTTGTGTTGTTGAGAGCGCTGAGTGTGGAGGAGTTGGTAGATAGAGCCTCAGCAACAGACGACAAGCTGCGTTTTACATTTGACATTGCAACATTGGAGGCTTTATCAGAAACAGTCTCAACCAACTTCTTTAAGGTCTCCCCAGCGTTTGTAACCGCTGTGGAGTTCGAGGAGAGGGTGTTGGTGAGAGTTTCCACCTTATCGGCAATTTCCTTCAGGGAGTGGCTGATGGTGCCAAAATTAGGACTTGTAACAGAGAAAAACTTGTGAATAAAGGAAAGCTCAGAAGTTGGGGGTTCAGAGAGAGGAGTGTTTAGTATACCTGGGGGCGGGTTGGAGAAGGTGTGGAAATCACGATGACCAGAAAAATTCTCTATATCGTCTTCCATGGTTGGTTGACGCTGACAGCCACCAGATCCTTGATTTTTATCCATCATATGCTGAAGATCAGCAGCTGCTGTGTCACTCACGTGAATGACGCCTGATGTTGAAAGTGGGGGAATGAAGTTTGGAGTGACCAAAGAAGATGAGGGAGGAACAAAGGTTGAGAAGAGGGTGTGGGTAGCAGATTCAGCATTGGATCCGCTGAGGAAAATTTCTTCAGTACTTAGAGGTACTGAGAGTGGGGGGTCCTGATCCATGAAGGCTTCAGCGAATGGATTCACTGAAATGGGTATGGAATTGGATGGTTTAGCGGATATGGCGGAGTGTACCACAAAACTTTCCAGCATCGTCTTCGGCCTTGGAAGGCTTGGGGGTTGCTCCTTTGAGGTCTTCTTGGAATTATGGATGCCAAGTGGGGATTCAGATTGTTTTCTCTTTCGAGATGGAATGGTGGTTGCGACCTGGGTACCAGCGATTGGGACGACCGCTGCCGAGGAGGTAGCCACAGAAGTAGAAGAAGTAGGGGGGCGGAGAAGAGGTAAGAGAGTAGAGAGACGTACCTCATTGGCGATTGGTTTGAAGTCGAGCACCTTATGGCCAACCTAAGAAAGTCTCAGGTCTCCCCCGGTTGGATACTGTTCTTTCAGCCCATGCAAGAATATGGCGCTGAGAAATCGCGGGTATGGAACGTTCGCTGACCGAGTAGGGGCTTCGACGCGTTCCATAAGGTCTTCAAAGATTGGACGAGCCCAGTCCACGTGCAGGCCTTTCATTAATGCACAACCCATGGCGGATTGGGTCTTCGAGGCTTGATCAGTGGACCCGACTTTTGCTGTCATGCAGCTGATGAGATGAGCAAAGATGAAGTTCATCTCGCTGGGCATTTTGCTTTTCAGCACAGTGGTTATCTTCTTCTTAGGGAGTTCATCTCTCCCTATGTTCCATTTGTAGTTCATCGCGTCCAAGAATGCGATAATTTCATCCTTTCCTTCTTTGGAGTTTGGGTCAAGGAGAGAAACGAATTTGTTGTCCTTTGAGCTTGAAGGAAGGTTCAGGGCGTGTCGGATAACGACAGGGGTGATTTTTGCTCCGCCGAAGTCAGTCTCGAAGGCGATGGCATCGATCTTCTTCATGGGATCTTTGGTAGAAGAGACTTGGGTACGATGAGCCGTGTACCAGAACTGAGCTAAAAGGTTTTTATAAGCAGGGGGCTTGATAGTGAGCGTTGTCGCCAGAGGACAGGTTTTGATGAAGTTCACTGCATCATTCATATGAGTGACCATTTTCTTTGGAGGAAAATCCAGTAAAACATAGGGGTTGTTACCATGGAACGTAATCTGGTCCATTAAGAGTTTCATCATTGGAGCCTTGGTAAGTTCATCCTTGTCAGAAGTTGTAGGAGATGCAGTGCTTGTACTATCAGTGGTTGCCATTTCTGTTCATAATACATACAGATGAAGAAGATGAAGAAAACTTCTTAACATGGAAAAGTTTCCAAAATAAGGGTTTTTAGGGTTTTCCAGTTTTGAGAAGAAGTACAAAACCAGTGAAAGTTCTTGCTTTCCAGTTTCCTTTTATGGAAAGGATTCTTGAAAAACATATGAAAGTGTCAAGTTTAAGATTTTGATTATAAACTCGAAGAACAACCTGTAAACAGATTGTGGGCATACAACCATGAATAAAATGATTTTATTTTGAGAAAGTTCTTTTGTTTGATCTGTTAGTAACAATAATAAGATCAAAAACAAGTTTATTAGATGGAAAATAAAAGAAATGTTAACCTTTTTCGTGATGTAGAAGATGATAAACAGGTTCTTGAGAAAATAATCCGAATGCAACAGTGAGTTCTTGTTTTAGAGAGTAAGTTCGCGTAAAAGGTAAAAATATAAACTCGATGGGTTTATATAGTGAGAGAAGAGAGAGAAAAACTAAGAGCGGGAAAAGTTTTTCATGATGGCACGTGACAAGTCCCATAAATCTTATTGGACAAGAAAACGAAATGGGCGAGTGTGTCAGACGAAAAGGCGTGCCATGGTTTATCCAAAAGATGACGTCACAAACGTCCTTTCATATTTTAAGGTGTCTCTGAGGGTTTTGAAAAGCTCAGGGACATTTTAAAAATAAGAAACACTTATTAGAAATATCAGTGAGATTTAAGAGTTTCAAAAATAATCACTGAAAGGAAAAGATATTCAGCGATGTAATTTATTTTGAAATCTTGCATGCTGAGGCGAACGTCAACGATTAAGAAAGAGAACATACCTTGATATCAGCGAGTCATTTTTGTTCAGAGATTTGATGATTAATAGGGGTATACAAGTTCATTTTATCACTGATCAAATGCTAACCGCTGAAGATTTTATTCTTCTAGGTTCAGCATTCCAAGCTCGCTAATGAGAAAGTTAAATCTTGTCTCATCAAGAGGTTTGGTGAAAAGATCAGCTAACTGAAAGTCAGTGGGAATAAAATGAAGTTCTATATCACCATTCATCACACGATCTCTGATAAAATGATATCTGATCTCGATGTGTTTGGTCTTTGAGTGTAGCACTGGATTGTTTGCTATGGCGATGGCACTAGTGCTGTCGCAATAGATTGGAATTTTAGAGAGCTGAAGATCATAGTCCAATAGTTGATTTCTCATCCATAAGACTTGAGAACAACAGCTTCCAGCGGCTACGTACTCAGCTTCAACGGTTGAAGAGGACACTGAATTTTGCTTTTTACTTGTCCAACTCACCAGCTTTCCACCCAGAAGCTGACAGCCTCCTGTGGTGCTTTTCCTATCCAATTTGCATCCTGCAAAATCACTATCTGAATAGGCGATTAGATCAAACCCTGAGTCTTTGGGATACCAAAGACCTAGGTTAGGAGTACCCTTAAGGTATCGAAAAATACGCTTTACAACGATCAAATGAGATTCCTTAGGTTCAGATTGATATTGTGCACATAAACAATTTGCATACATAATATCAGGACAGCTAGTTGTAAGATACAGAAGAGAGCCGATCATCCCACGGTACGCTGTGACATTAACAGGTTTCCCTGAAGGATCTTTGTTAAGTGTCAGCGGCGGTGCCATTGGGGTTTTCATAGCTAAGCTTTGATTTAAATCAAACTTTTTCAGCATATCTTTAACATACTTACCTTGGTGAATGAAAGTGCCTTTTTCATTCTTCTTGATTTGAAGACCAAGAAAATATGTCAGTTCACCCATCATATTCAATTTATATTCAGCTTTCATTCTTTCAGCGAAACGAGTACATAAGTCAGGGTTAGTAGAACCAAATATAATATCATCGACATATATTTGAACAAGAATGATATGACCTTTTACTTTCCTGAAAAATAGAGTTTTATCGATTTTACCACGCTCAAATTTTTCAATATGGAGATAAGTAGAGAGAGTGTCATACCATGCACGAGAAGCTTGCTTTAAGCCATAGAGTGCCTTATCCAGTTTATATACATAACCTGGATGCTTAGGATCAGTGAATCCTGGAGGTTGTTCAACATAGACTTCTTCATTCAGCCTTCCGTTGAGAAATGCTAATTTTACATCCATTTGATAAACCTTGAAGTCTTTGTAAACAGCGTAAGCTAAGAATAGACGAATAGCTTCGAGTCTTGCCACTAGGGAAAATGTTTCGTCGTAGTCTATGCCTTCCTCTTGCTTGTATCCCTGAGCAACAAGACGAGCATTGTTGCGGGTTACAGTTCCATGTTCATCCAACTTATTTCGATAGACCCATTTAGTGCCTATCACTGTGATATGCATTATTTATTTAATGCATATTGTGTCTTTTTCTTATCTTTTTAGTTAGAATATTTTATTTATCCCAACATTTGAGTCATTTTTGTTTACTTATTTTTACCTTTTGTTTCATGGAGCTAAATTTTTGATTTACCTGTCTTTTACTTAAATAGGAAGGTTAAATGTGAATTTAATTATAGTGTAGCCTCTGCCCAATGCTACAGCATTGAGGATCAACATTGTGGAATGAAGAAGTGATCTGGAGGAGACTTTTGGGATGCTGACTTTTCTGCATCCAGCTATCTACCAGAGGGTTTGAACTCAATGTTGTGTTTATTTTGAACAATTAGATAACTTGTGTTAGTGTTCATATAAGGCATGGGGATGCCATCATGTTGTTTACTTTATGAATAGTGTAGTTGGTATGGTATTTTTCATGCTTGCCTCTCCTCTTAGTAGTATATATAGGAAGGTTGAGATTTGTATTTGAGTAGACAATTTTGTGGATCAGTTCTCACAACTGGTTTGCAGGTCTCAAGTTTAATTGTATGCATTTCTACTTTATGTTCTTCATCTTGTTCATGTTCTTATTATCAGCTATGAGTTGCCGCAGCATTTGTACAGCATTGTTGCACTAACTTATAGTCTTTTAATTCTTACATTTTACTTTCTTGTCATTTACATTTCTGTCTTTAATTTATGTTTTTCATTTATGTAATTTATATTTCTTGTCATTTACATTCAAATATGAGAATCTAGTTTAATAGCTTGGGTGTTAGATTAAAGGGTGAAGTTTTAAACATAATGAAAAGTGGGCATCATTTCTCAATAATGATGTTCACCATTTCATGTTAAGTTTTATAAAAGATGAAGTTACTTCAGGACGGTTGATCACTTTGAAAGTGTTAAAGTGCCATGGTGTCAGGAATGAACCATTGATATGCAAGTCAAACCGGATGACAAAAGAAGTAGGCTTGGAAGAGCTACTGATAAAGGAATTTATCATCTCTGTCTTCTCTGGGTTGATTTTTCCCGATAAGTTGGTCATCTCTCTTGATGGTAACAGTGTAGAGTGTGTGCCAGAATGGACCACTTAGAACACGTCAACTTAACTGATATGGGAATCAGCTTGGAAGAGTGATTTTAACAAAGGAATTTGTTTATCCATATACTTGGAAGGCATCATTTTGCTATTGATAGTTCTGACACAACGCCAGGAATGGGTTGATTGACATCTAGACCAGTACTGAATTGTTGATAACCCGAGAGGACATCCTGAAAAGTAGATGGTGAACTTAAGTGTTAAGAGACAAATGTTGTAGCAATGCTACAGCATTTGTCTGCTGGAATTTATGTTTAGACTTCACCGCAACATCTTACACCCTTGCTTCCCTTTATTATTTGTTCTCTCTAATATGTGATAACTCCAAACACAAATATAATCTTCGAATTGATCCTTGGAAATCATTTCTTTTACTAGACTTTTATTACACTTTTACTCCAATCTCTGTCGAACGATACATGGTTCTTACCATATTATTACTTGAAAGACGACATTAGATCTCGATGTATACTTGCATTGAGGTTTAATTAGCACTCGTCTATCGGTGTATTCAAAGCACTGTCAAGTTTTTGGCGCCGTTGTCGGGGATTGGCACGCTAAAAGTCTATAAAAGTATTTTAAAAGATTTGATTTTTCTACCACGTTTGTTGCTTGTCATACGTCTCCATGTGTGCACAAGTAATAAATCTTTGAGTTTATCTTTCTGTGAATATGGATTCAATGGGATATTCGCTTGGGCCATATGAAACTGTTTTCTGTGACTTCTGTGGCGGAAATCATTTCACATATTATTGCCCTTCGAACACTGATTCCAATTATTTCATGAGAGATAGTAATTGGGATACCTCACACTTCAATGGTTATACTCAATCATAGGAGGATCATCCTAATTTGTTTTTAAATAATCAAAATCATGGCACTTTCACATCACCAATAACTCCCTACCAAGATTGGAGTAACACTTGCGCAAATACTTTTGACCAATCTTGGGAGGAACAAGTTGATTTTTCTAAGAGTTTTCAAGGGGATGACTTTAACAACTCATTTTTACCCACTACAACCTCTTTAGAACAAGTTGAAAACTTCGAATCTCTTAAAACAATGATGAATGATCTCACACAAGGTCTGAATGAATACACACAACGTATGAATGAGTACACACAACGTATGATAACATCTGTTACCAACATGACAACTTATGTTGAAGAGATCAATAGACAAAGCCAAATTCCTATACCAAGTGAGATTTGAAAATTTTGAATGTATTGGTAAGTATGAGGATGAGGTCAATACTTTGGAAAATAGTCAAGAGATGTGTGAGTTCCAGTTTGATTAGGTAACAACTATTCAATGAGAAATAACAAGAACACTTAATGATTTCAACTTGTCATCTCTCTCATATTCATTCAAAGTATTAATCGTTCAACAATATTACAATGGAAGTAAGTAACGACTTAATCTCTCTAAGCTCTAATGAATGATGAATCGCTTATAAAAAACTCTAACCTAATTCTAAGGTAAACATCACCTTATATACTTAGGCCTTAAGCACCACGGCCCATGGCCCATTAACCTAAACTAAGCCATTTTATGATTAAAGGCTTTTACAAAAAGATTAATTAATCTAATTAAACTCTATAATAATTATTTATATATCTTTCTAATATGTAGGACATTTATGGCCCTAAAAATCTTCCCCTAAAGATATATAAATAAAAATCGTTCTTGAAATCTTCAGGTCTTGATCTTCTCTTCTTCTTGAATCTTTGAATCACTTCGGTGTTGCTTGTGTTCATGTCTTTTTAGTGCTCCCCCTTGAATAAAGCTCTTATCTTCATACCTTCAACGAATCTTTCTTTGAACCGCGAGTTGAATTTGCTTTCACCTTCAGCTTTAAGAACTTGTAGAACCAATATGCTCGATGGAGGAAATAATTTGAAGCAAACACCACTTGATAAGGAACGAGAAGAGTTGATCACTTGTATGCACTTTGAACTCTTTTTGCTTTGAGCTCTTTTTGCTTTGAGCTCTTTTCGGAACTATTACTCCCCCTTGGCTGATGAATCAACAGTTACTCCCCTTCGGCTTTTGCATGGGGACTTCGTTACTCCCCCCCGGCTGCTAACTCCCCCTCAACTTGATAATCCGTGTCTTTGAACCTGTACCCTTTCTCCCCCTCATCATGAATAGGAGCATCCGGAGCATCATGCACGTTCAAAGATAATAGTAACGAATAGCAAACGAACCAGATCAAAACATTAAGTAACCAGAAGAGGGTAATCAACTAACACAGAAACACAAAAGTAACTGTTATCACAACAATTAAAATAATTGTGTGGCCTATGTTCAGAGTTGGCAATGGGGTATCTCTGATAGGATTTCTAGTTATCACTGAAGTAAAATTTTAAAAATTAACCTCTCAAACTGTTCCGACAATATCACGAAGATATGCAAATGGAATCACAAAGACTCGTGCATGTATGAAAGAAATGAATTATATCAGTTAGGCTCAAATATTGATTTAACCTGGGACGCAAGTTAAAAATCAATAGACACAGTGAATAGAATATGAAGTTCGGAGACCGGAGCTGATGTCTTCTTGTTTCAATATCTAAGACTTCCGAGTGAGGAATAGATAGATTATGTGCTAAATCTCCGTGAATATATGAAACAAGCATCTGTTGGAAGATAGTTGAGTGGCTGGGTGGGGTGACACAAGTTATCGACACTGGGTCCATGTCTGTTTCAATATTCATTTCCAAAGAACGAGAATGAATAGATTGTGTGGTTACCCGGATAACTGACTCGGTTTGGTAAGGACCCATAATTCTTTTAAGTCCTGTCACATCCTCACCATATTCTTTTTCTCTCCGAACTCATCTATCAATCTAGACCCGTCACTGTAGTCTAAAAGGGATGTGTTTCTTGGGTAGGTCCTTCCGGTTCTGGATAGACCATAGAAACGATGGATTTCCTAACACTCCTTTCATGCAATAAATAGAACAGTTTCGAAAACAGTGAAATACGAGTTCTAAACTGAAGAGTTTTAGAAGTCAAAGCATTTAAGAACGAGTCCTGATCTGAGTTGATCAGAAGTCATAAAATGAAGTCCGAGTTCTGATCTGAGGTAATCAGAAGTCAATGTTTGAAATAACAGAATTTCAATGAGACAAAATCAAGCGCAAAACGGAATGACTCAGTACCCAGTAATTTGGTTTCGGATATCAATCGTTGAACTTTGCCCACATAATTTGGTTGGTGGTATTTTTTCACTTGGAATTTCGTCGGTGATCGTAACCATCGGAATTCTGTCGACATTGGTTACCTTTGGAATTCCTTCAATGATGATTTCTTTAGGAAATCCTTTGACGATGTTTTGCCATCACTAATCCTTCAACGAATAAGTTATCGGAAATCCATTTGTGAAGTGGTCCGCCGTAATTTCTTCGACGATGTCCTTTGGAGAGCCGTCAGAAAAATATTTACCCAAGTTGACTAACAGACTTTCATCGATGGATCAATGAGAGCTATGACCTTCACTGACGACATGTCGAAGGATGTGCCGGATAGTGAAAGTACTCTGAATACTAGTGTGAGGTTTTAACATATATTAAAGAAAAAGTGTCCTCATATAAGTAGATATATATGAGACCGAACAATATTTAATGTATTAATACATCGTTATATTGAAGTGTAGGAATTCAGACGATGATAATTTATTAATTCTTCAAATATTCACCATAGCAAAAAAAAATATAGGATGCTTTTTAGGACGCCTTTCAAAAAGCATTTTATTGAAGACATAAAATGACACTCTAGTTGATGTGTCCTGATTGATATAAGAAGAGATATGATACTTAATTTGTAGGTCATATTAACATATTAATTTGTCATACTATTAGGAAGGTTAATAGGACATTTTTTGAAAAGTGTCTTATATATAAGAGTTAACAGGACATTTAATTCGTAGGACTTATATTATTCTAATATGTGATCCTTTGAAACCACTTATTAAGATGTCGATATGTGTTACTTAATGTAACAATAGGTAAACATATTTAATGACCACATAAAAAGTGTCCTATATAATATACTTTATTAGACCATTTTTGATGTTACATAAACATTTTATAAGACACTTGAATTTGTTTATTAGTTAAAATTTAATTAGGTTACCCAATTTTGTCTTAACAAATTATTGTAACGTTTTTAAAATACACCCATGTTTTGATTCTATAAATTTACGAGTCCTATTAAAAAGATTTTTAGGATGTTAATAGACGACCTCAGAGGAGTATTGGTACGTTGTTATAGTGATTATGTTGGATCAAAGAATACACCACATAAACTATTACTTTTATTGAGATTTAGTAACCTTTACATTTGATTCATACATACATATATAAATACAATGAAGAGTTGTAACTCTACATCAAACGACACATCTATTGATTGTTGACAGTTTATTAAATGTCAACCATATTAACTGTCACTGCATGAACCGTCCATATATATATATATATTTATAACCAACTTAACTACCACTTACTAGCTTATACTTTAACACACCCCCTTCAGCTAGTAAGGGTAAAACTCCCAATCTTCCTTGCATAATCTTGAAAGCCCCAACCTGCAGAGCCTTTATCAAACAATCTTCCAACTGATCTTTAGTACCACATAACTCAATCTTTACCTCTTCATTTGCAACCAACTCCCTAATGAAATGAAACTTGATCCTTATATGCTTGCTTTTCCCATGAAATACAGGATATTTAGTGAGAGCTATGGCTGATTTGTTGTCACAATAGATAGTAGTAGGATGACTTTATGCATGTTCCAATTCAACCAAAATTGATCTTAACCATAGGGCATGACAACCTGCAATAGATAAGGACATGTATTGTGCCTCAGTAGAGGATAAGGCCTCCACACTTTGTTTCTTAGATTGCCAAGAAACAACTCCTGATCCCATATTAAAAATATAACCATGTTGTACTTCTTCCATCATCCATATTGCCCCCAAAGTCACTATCACTATCTCCAGTAAGTTTGAACTCTTTGCATTTAGTATAGACTATTCCATCATCTAGAGTACCTTTCACATATTTGAGAATCCTCTTCCATGCCTCCCAGTGACTTGTTTTGGGTGAGTCCATGAACATGCTAACAATACTGACAGAGAAAGCCATGTCTGGCCTGGTTGCAGTCAAGTACATAAGACTGCCAACCATACTTTTATATAGGCTAGGATCTACATCTCTTTCTTTGGTTTCTTTTGACAATTTCAATCCAAACTCCAAGGGAGTGCTTATTGGATTAGATTGGATTGAATTTATCTAATAGAGTTTGAGCATACCTCTGTTGTGAGATCTTGATATGCTCATTCTCTTGCTTCACTTCAATCCCCAAAAAGTAGTGAAGCATTCCCATGTCAGTCATGCCAAACTCCTTTTTCACAAAATCTTTAAATGCATCTATCATCTTCTGTGGATTACCTGTGAATACAAGATCATCCACATAAATACAAACTATGAGCATCATACCTGCAACTTTCTAAGTGAATAGAGTATGTTCTTGAGGGCATTTCTACCATTTGATAGAAAGTATGCTGCTGTACCAAGCCCTTGGGGCTTGTTTCCATCTAAGGCCTTCTTTAGATGACAAACCTTGTGCTCCTCTCCCCTCTTTGCATATCCTTCAGGTTGTTCAATATAGACATCTTCCTCAAGGCTTCCATTTAAGAAAGCTGATTTTATGTCCATTTGGTGCACCTTCCATTTGTGTTGTGCAGCAATTGCAAGTACTAATCTAATTGTTTCTAGCCTGATAACAGGAACAAAGACCTCTTGATAATCAATCCCATACTTTTGTTTGTACCCCTTTACTAGCAATCTTGCCTTGTATCTATCAACCTCTCCTCTTTTATTTAATTTAGTTTATATATATCCATTTAACTTCGATGGCTTTATGATTCATTGGGAGATTAACCAATTCCCAAGTATTGTTTTTCATGATTTCTTCTATTTCCTTGTCCATTGTAATTCTCCATTTTTCATCTTGACTTGCTTCTTCATAATTGATTGGATCTGCATCAGAAAAGAGTGCAAAATCTGCCACTTCATCCAAATCAATTCTTCTTGTATTATCATAAATACTACTCAAACTTCTATAACCCCTCTTTGGTGGACTTTCTGAATTCGTTGATGATGGTGTTGACTCTTGATCAATGTGCCTAACACTTTGACTTACAGGAGTATTATTGTTTAGTGGAGTCAAAGTATGATCTTCTTGATCAATTTCTGATTCCTTCATTGGTTCTATATCACTTGTGACTTGAGGAACATTACCATCATCCTGTAATTATGATGTGTCATTCCAGGCTTTATTTTCTTCAAAGACTACATCCCTGATAATGATAGTCCTTTTGGTAACTGGATTGTACAACTTATATGCCTTTGATATTTCACTGAATCCCACAAAGATAGTCTTCTCAAACTTGTTTTCCAATTTGCTCCTCTTTTGTTCTGGTGTAAGTGAATAAGATGTACACCCAAATGTCCTTAGATGAGCCACAGTAGGTTTGTAGCCACTCCATGCCTCTTGAGGTGTCATGTTAGATAGGCTCTTAGTAGAAGTCATATTCATTAAATAACAAACACAAGCAACAGCTTCTGCCCAGAAACAATTATATAAGTTTTTTCTCTTCATCATACTTCTTGCCTTTTAAATGATGGTCATGTATTGGTTCTTTCTGCTACCCCATTCTGTTGGGGAGTGTACCTAGTGGTCAGTTGATGGTGTATACCATTTTCTTTTAAGAAATCTGAGAAGTAAGAAGAGTTATACTCCCCATCCAATCAGATCTGAGGGTTTTAATTTGGTGACCACTTTGTTTCTCAACCAGTAATTGGAACATTTTGAAAGTGTTAAACACCTCTGATTTTTCCTTTAAGAAGTATATTCATAATTTCCTACTATAATCATCAGTAAAGGTTAGCAAATATCTGTTTCCTGCTATGGATGGAGTGTTCATGGGTCCACACACATCTGTGGATAAGTTCAAGTAGCTTTGTATGTAACAACTCATCCCAAACATACATCATATAACATAATTTACATCTCATCATTTGATAACAAAGATACATATTGGATCACATAAGGTCTCTTAGTCTCAAAACTGTACAATACATAATTTAGTACAAACTTTTTGCTAATAATTTACATCCCAACTAACAAGTTTATTGATACAAAACACTTTATAATCATACAGCTTCCAAAAGCAAATCACAGTTTATCTTTTCCTTTGCTCTTACTTGCTCCACGACCTGGAACACATATTTTTGAAAAGAAAATGAGGGTTAGACCAATTGGTCTAAGTGAGAAAATCCCTGTCAGTTTAGTAATCATTTTGTAAAAACACAGATATACAACAAGTATATGAATACCAAACATGACCCGTATGCACTGTGTACAACTCTTTCACATGGCCATATTAGTTGGTTGCGCTAAACGAACTAATCAATTTACTCCGCTGCACTAAAATACAGTCAACTCCGATGTCCGTCCGTACAACCAATACTCCACCGGCCCTAAGTCCAGCTAACGTGCACTCGCGTAGTGTAATGCTTATATAAAGACAACATATATCTCAATATATCATATTTCAATCTTAAGCACATCATCACACTACCTACCACATAATTATCCAGTATATATGTATTCCAGTTTGAAAAATGGTTAAAGTAAAACTCACCTGAAAGCAAATAACACAACTATCACTTTCTCTTGAAACTTGCAAGAATTACATTTTTCGACCAACTCCACCAAATCTGAGTTACATAAATTACAAATAACTTTTTACCACGTAAAACTCAATGACAGGCTAAGAATCCTAAATAAGCCTATCATACCCTTATCCACAAATGTCCCTCTTCGGTGACTTAGCACGGGGGTCCCGCTAAAAATCCTAAATAAGCCTATCAGACAGCTTCCGGATGTATAATCCAGGAACTTATCCGGATAACTCTCCCGGAAAACCTAAATCCGGAACTCAAATCCGGAACCAAAATCCAGGAAATCCAAATCCAGGAAACCCAATCCCGGGAAACGAGTCCGGGAAACCACTACCGGGAAACGAGTCCGGGAAACCACTACCGGGAAACTCAATCCCGGAAACCAATACCGGGAAAGCCGATTCAGGGAAATTCAAAGAATCCGGGCTACATCGACTCACCCAGAATCGATCGAACATAAAACCAGAATCAAAATTGGATATTCTACACCGATAGAAACTTAATACTAACGATAAAAAACACAAAATGAGAAGAGATACACCTGGAAATCTAATACACGAACTCAAATCAGTCGAATCTTCTCTCTGCTTTCTCTCGGCTCAAACATACGCACAGACAGAATTTGGAACCGACTCTATAAATATCTAAGAAGGTGAGTGATATATATATATATATATATATATATATATATATATATATATATATATATATATAACTCTAAAATTACGATTGAGGGTTTGAACTTTACAAAATTGACGGATACACCCTTAAACTTATAAATCGACACAACTCACCCTAAACTAATAAAATAAGTCTAAATAAATAAATCTAAATCTTAACTTAAAATAAAACGAAAAACATAAAATAAATAACGAACTTACCCGAGGTATTACATTGTAGCCCTCCAAGCTTTCTCCACAGGAAATGACTCTCTTGCCTGTTTGCCCAACATACAACCTTCACAGATTTCTTCCATTGTATTGTTGATGTTAGGAATTCCTCTTACAAGATTATGCCTATACATGTAATTTGAGTATCCCAAATTTGCATGTCCAAACCTGTTGTGTCATAGTATTGATTTTGCGTAGCAGATGTATGAAATGAAAAGAGAGTGTTCTCTTTGAAGTTAAGTGGAAACATCTTGTTTCCTGTCATACCTATTCTGCCAAGTATGCTCCCATGTGGATCTTTTATTTCACATGCACCATCCTTAAAATGAAGATCATATCTCTTCTGAAGTAATTATTCCACACTAAGCAGAATATGCTTCAAGCCAGGGTAAAAAAAAAACATTGGATATCTTCTTTTGTCCCATCTTATTGTTGACCAAATTTTCTCCTAGACCTTGCACCATTAGCCTTTTGTCATCTCCAGTTTTTACCTCTTTCTTCTGTGATTCATCAACTTGAATGAACATACTCATATTTCCTCGTGTCATGTGGTTACTATACCCACTGTCTATATACCATGTGCCACTAAACAAAACTTCTTGAGTACTTAGAATCATGAACATAGTATCACTATAAAATTCATCTTCCATGTTAATGATGGTTGATCCTCTTTCTTCTGCAATCCTTTTCCTACAGTATTTGGCATTATGGCCAAACTTTTGACAGTGATAACACCGTAAAGGAGAAGAGGTGTTCCTTCCTCTGAATTTACCTTTGTATTCCTTCTGTTGATCCAGGCCTCTATTCCTTCTTGTGTAGTGGAGGATTGTGTTTGAAAGGCTTGTTCAAAGGGTGAGGAATCAAATTGCCTCATCCTTAACTTATGTGATTGTAAAGTTCCAAGTAATCCTTCAAGGGAAAGCATTGATAGATCCTTTGATTCTTCAATTGCAACCACCATATACTCAAACTTTCTTGTCAAACTTCTAAGGATCTTCTCAACGACCCTTTTCTCATCTATTGTCTCTCCATTTAATCTCAATTGATTGAGTACCAATATTACACGATTGTAGAATTCCTCTATAGTTTCCGAGTCCTTCATTTTAAGTGCATCAAATTCACATCTTAAAGTCTGTAATTTCACCACCTTGACTCTGTCTTCTCCACGATATGTTCTATATAACATATCCCATGCTTCCTTGGAAGAACATGTGGAGGAAATACGTTCAAAGATAATTTCATCAACAGCCCGGTAAAGTGTGTAGAGTGCCTTCTTGTCCTTCTTCCTTAGATCTCTCAATTCATCCTCTTGTTCTTGTGTCAATTTGTCAATCTCAATGGGTTCATCAAAACCTTGTTCGATAATATCCCATAATTCTAGATTCAAACAGTACCTTCATCTGAATGCTCCAGTGATAGTAATTCCTCCCATTCAATTTTGGGAGTTGTGTGCGCAACAGGTTGTTTGATGTGGAAGCCATGTTTGATCGTGGCTCGGATACCACAATGTTGGATCAAATAATACACCACATAAAGTATCACTTTTATTGAGATTCAGTAACCTTTACATTTGCTTCATACATACATATATAAATACAATGAAGAGTTGTAACTCTACATCAAACGACACATCTATTGATTGTTGACAGTTTATTAACTCTCAACCATATTAACTGTCACTGCATGAACCGTCCATTTATATATATATATATATATATATATCTATACATATAATAAATAAGTAACTAGCATGCCACGTGTCGTCTTCTGGTGAGCCGACTTCAGTATTTTCCCGCCTAAACATGTATCTGGACGCAGTTTACATTATAAGTTCAATTAGCACAAACACATTCACTCCTCCTTAAATCTCTCCTTAATTCAATTTTTTAATTTATACGTTACATTTACCACCCTTATAATTAAGTATGTAGTTTACTTTTAATCCTTTACTTTTTTATTTTTCATTTTAGACTCTTATCATATAAACATAAATAATGTATATGAACTAAAATGCATTAAAAAAACATTTCTATTTTTTATAAATTATATCATTGCATCGCTTCGTCAATACCTTCGAAATGAGCTCAATATTGAATATTTTTGGATTTAATTATATTATTAAATATCATAAATATATATGAATTAATGTGTCGTAATTAGTATGAGATTTGTTGAAATTAGTATGGGATTTGATACAAATAATCACTAAATTGTCGTGATTTTCTTTTTGAAATTTCATATCAATTTTTACTTCAAAGTTGAATTCTTTCGACGAATTGCAATTCTATCAAATTACATTATGTCAACGAAACACCCTTAGGCCGTGCGTACCGCCATCGGGTACCACGGCCGGGTTCACATCGGGTTGGGGCGGGTAGCCCGGGTAGGCGGTAAGGGTACTGCGGGTTCGGTGGGTGCGGGTAAGAGTGGGTTCGGGAACCCGGTCCTAATTTTTTTTTTTAAAAAGACGCTAAACTATTCAAGGGTAAGGCGGGTAAGAGTGGGTTCGGTGGGTGCGGATAGGAAGCAGTACTCAACTTTAGGGTAAGGAGGGTAGGAAAGAGAAAAGTTGATGTGGCGCTGAGGTGGCATCAGGGTTCAGAGGGTATGATAGGAAGCGGTACTCATGGTCTAAGAATTATCATAAGAGATTTAATTAATTGGAAAAAAAAGATATCACTTATCAACTGACTTTTAAAGTATGAGTTCGAACTTTTTTCAAAAATATAAATATGCAAATATTTTAGTATAGTATATTTAATTATTTATACTTTTTTAATCATGGTTATATTATTTCCTCTAATTTTAATTGAACTACATAATATCAGTTATCAACAGATGGTTAGTTAATGATATTTTCAAAGTCAAATTGTTATGCTTCCCATCAATTCACTTTAAATTAATCTTTCATAATAGTTGATAAGTTTTCTGGCATGATTTAGTTTTTTTTTTAAATTACTCCGTGTAGTACACGGTTCGAACCTAGTATATATATATATATATATATATATATATATATATATATAGGGGTGGGTTCAAATAAAAACCAAATTTCAGTTGTAAACGTGAGAACAAACCACAGCCCTTGATTAAAAAATCGGAGATCAGATCAATGAATAAAAAACACGGTGGCAATTTTGTAAATAACTTGAAAACTATGTCCATGGCTTAGTGAATTTTTAGCGCGCATGGGTAAAATTGGAATCAGCCCTCTTTTGTTGACTTTTTATTTTCTTTTTTAATTAAAAAACTTTTACCTCCTTAAATTTTAAAATAAATTATCTCAAAAACTACTAACATTTTAATCAAACAAATTACATCCAAAAAACGAGAATTTCGTGCTCTTCGATATGACATCCATCATGATATAGTTTTTTTTCGATTTAACCGTTTTTTAAGTGAAATCACGTATATATGTTATATTCAGACTGAATATAACACATATTCAGACTGAATATAACACATATTCAGACTGAATATAGCACATATTCAGTCTGAATATGTGTATTTAATGTAAGTAGTTTTATATTCAGACTAAATATAACACATATTCAGACTGAATATGTGTTATATTCAGAGTGAATATAACACATATTCAGACTGAATATAACACATATTCAGTCTGAATATGTGTTAGATCATCGTCCCAAAATTAAAAAGAGCACGTACGAAAAAACAAAATCAAATCAATCCAAACAACCGAACCCTAAATTGACGAGTAAAAGAACGAGGAATTAAATAAAATCAAACCAAACTGAAGATGATGATCACAACAGCAACATATCAGTTTATGCTTGAAGATTTACCTTCAACACCAAATTTATTAATTGAAAAATCATAAATCATAAATTTTAAAAACCAAAATTGAAAGCAATCAAGCAACTGAACCATTAAATAACCAGCAAAATCAGATGCAATGATAAAAGGTATCGAGAATCAAAAACTGAAGAAGATGAACACAACAGGAACATATCAGTTTATGCTTGAGGATCAACCTTCAAGAACAAATTGAAAAATTGAAAAATCATAAATCGTAAATTTTAAAAACGAAAAGTGAAATCAATCAAGCAGTTGAACCATTAATTAACCAGTAAAATCAGATCTAAGGATAAAAGGTATCGAGAATCAAAAACTGAATATGTGTTATATTCAGTCTGAATATGTGTTATATTCAGACTGAATATGTGTTATATTCAGTCTGAATATGTGTTATATTCAGACTGAATAAATGTAGATATTCAAAACGAATAAATGTTTAAATTTTGTACCTTTATTCAGTCTGAATAACTCTATATATTCAGACTGAATAAAGGTAAATATTCAAAACTGAATAAATGTACCTTTATTCACTCTGAATATAACACATATACACGATTTCACGTAAAACGGTTAAAACGAGAAAAAAAACTATATCATGATGGATGTCATATCGAAGAGCACGAAATTCTCGTTTTTTTGATGTAATTTGTTTGATTAAAATGTTAGTAATTTTTGAGATAATTTATTTTAAAATTTAAGGGGTAAAAGTTTTTTAATTAAAAAATAAAATAAAAAGTCAATAAAGGATGTGCTCATTCTAATTTGACGAAAATACCCCTAAAGCTGAATTTTAGGAATGACTTAAATATGGCTGCGATCAATGGACGAGATTTGTCCTCATGTTTACAATTGAATTTGAGTTTTCATTTGAACTTTCCTCTATATATATATATATATATATATATATGGGGGTGGGTTCAAATAAAAACCAAATTTCAGTTGTAAACGTGAGGACAAACCACAGCCCTTGATTAAAAAATCGGAGATCAGATCAATGAATAAAAAACACGGTGGCAATTTTGTAAATAACTTGAAAACTATGTCCATGGCTTAGTGAATTTTTAGCGCGCAGGGGTAAAATTGGAATCAGCCCTCTTTTGTTGACTTTTTATTTTCTTTTTTAATTAAAAAACTTTTACCCCCTTAAATTTTAAAATAAATTATCTCAAAAACTACTAACATTTTAATCAAACAAATTACATCAAAAAACGAGAATTGCGTGCTCTTCGATATGACATCCATCATGATATAGTTTTTTTTCGATTTAACCGTTTTTTAAGTGAAATCGTGTATATATGTTATATTCAGACTGAATATAACACATATTCAAACTGATGTATTTATATCAAACTGAATATGTCTCACATTATTATCACCTGCTAATTCCTACATTAATAGTAATATCTCAAATGGTATAATCGATCAACAAAATCAAAACATGATGATGAGAAATGATCAAGAAACTTGTTCATCATCTCACAACCATCAAAATCCTAAACTAGGATCGATTAATAGACAAACAAGATATTCAGGCTGCTGTTGATCATCAAGCATCAACCCCAACATCTTGCAACAACAACGCCGACTCAGGTGATCATGAAGATAAGATCAGTGGTGAAGAAAATGAGAATAAGAGTAATAATAATGTTGAAATTGTTCCATTACTAGAATCTGATGAGTTTTGGAACATGCTGGATGACATAGAATTAGATGATCAGTCCCAACCATTAATGATCACCGATGATGATGATGAAAATGGATCACAGATGGAAGTTGACAAGTTGAGAGAGAGAGAGGGGGGGGGTTCAAAGAAAAACCTCAAAAAACGAAAAACTGAAGAACACATATAAATACATCAGTCTGAATATGTGTTATATTCAGTCTGAATATGTGTTATATTCAGACTGAATATGTGTTATATTCAGACTGAATATGTGTTATATTCAGTCTGAATAAAGGTAGATATTCAAAACGAATAAATGTTTAAATTTTGTACATTTATTCAGTCTGAATAACTCTATATATTCAGACTGAATAAAGGTAAATATTCAAAACTGAATAAATGTACCTTTATTCACTCTGAATATAACACATATACACGATTTCACGTAAAACGGTTAAAACGAAAAAAAAACTATATCATGATGGATGTCATATCGAAGAGCACGAAATTCTCGTTTTTTTGATGTAATTTGTTTGATTAAAATGTTAGTAATTTTTGAGATAATTTATTTTAAAATTTAAGGGGGTAAAAGTTTTTTAATTAAAAAAGAAAATAAAAAGTCTATAAAGGATGCGCTCATTCTAATTTGACGAAAATACCCCTAAAGCTGAATTTTAGGAATGACTTAAATATGGCTGCGATCAATGGACGAGATTTGTCCTCATGTTTACAATTGAATTTGAGTTTTCATTTGAACTTTCCTCTATTATATATATATATATAACCAACTTAACTACCACTTACTAATTAACTTATACTTTAACAGATTGCAGGATAATAATAAAATTTGATTCCGAAAATTGAACGAATAATGCCACCCAGTAAATATTACTTGACATTAATTGATAACGTTCATGGAAAGAATAAGGACATGGTGAAAATTTTCAAAGAGTTTAGAATATTGCGTATGCAACTGCGATTTGATTTAGTCATAGTGGACAGAAAAAGAGCTAAAAGAAACCACGCAAGCAATGGCTTGCCAGATTCAATTCATCGTCACCAGAATTTAAACCAAAAGTAGCATGTAAACAAGATACAAAAATATTGTTAGCTTTTGTAATTATATAATTAGTTCAAATAAATGTTCAAGTTGGACTGTTGGAGGAGGCCTTTTTAGGTCTTCTATTCCACAAATAATGGCGGCTTTGGTCAAACTTTTATTCATTCACGTGTTTTAATATTAATATACTTTCTTCAGTCTTTGGATGCATGCAAATTCTACAACATACATTAATTCTCTTCTTTCTCTAAAATTCCAAAAGAAAACGAAACAGTATCTTTATCCTCCAAACAAAAGCTTCTATATTTGCATCTCAATTAATTTCATTGTCAAACCAAATTTAGTAATGGCCAGAACTATCTTTCTTTTCACCATATTTCTCCTCCTTCTCACCTCATTGTGCTCCAATACACTGGCTCGACCAATTATTGTTGCCAAGTCTATTGATGATGCATTGGACATATTTAGCCTTGCAGCTATTAAACACGGTGGAGGTCCAAGCGCAGGAGGAAAGGACATGGGTTTCCCACTGCTGATTCTTTTAGGAATATCAAGAATTCAGGGCCAAGTCCAGGTGGAAAGGGACATGGATTTTCTGATGCTGAATCTCTTGGGAACATCAAGAACTCGGGTCCAAGTTCGGGAGGCAAAGGGCATGGCTTTGCTAAGGTTAAATTCCATGCTGAGATTAAGAACTCTGGCCCAAGTGCTTGAGAAAAGGAACTTGATACTCATCATGGCAATATCAAGAACTATGGTCCAAGTTCAGGAGGCAAAAGATACAGTGTTCCAGAGTCAGAAAATTTGTGGAACTTGAAGAACTCTGGTCCAAGTGCAGGAGGAAAGGGACATTAATTAGCTGAGCATATTGGTCCAAGTCTAGGAGGAAAGGGACATTATTGGGTCTCACTATTGGAGAGATCTAGCATGCCATAGCTTAAATCTTTTGTTAGAGTCAAAGACTATTTGTTTACTGTAGGAAGTGGGTAGTAATTCGTTATTGTATTCTTGAGTTTTTTCTATTAGTTTTTTTAATTTAATTATTTCTTCAAGAAGTCATGTTGTTCAACTTATTAGACGTTTTTATTACAAATTCTAATTGATATCTATACTATTATATTAAAATAATAAAACAGTTATTTTTATGATTCATGATTATATTTAGCATCATTATAACTAATTATTTAATTTATTTTTAATCTTTTAATTTTTTTATAAATTATTCTATTGTAATCGTCTTGTCAGTACCTTTGAAATTAGTCCTGGAGGCAAAGGGCATGGCTTTACTAACGCTGAACTCGATGTTGGGATTCACTACAACAAATGTAGTCTATTGCGACGACTTATGTCGTTGCTAAAGATCACTAGTGATCTTTCACAACGACTTTTGTCGTCGCAATAGACTACAGGTTGTAGTGATTAAGAACTCTGGCCCTAATGCTAGTAAACATGGTGGAGGTCCAAGTCCAGGAGGAAAGGGACATTAATTAGCTGAGCAACATTGGACCGGTTGTACTTCTATGGCAGAATAAGGTTTATCAATGTATTCGGTCTCATTGTTGGAGAATCTAGACTGCCATAGCTAAGAATTTTTGTTAGAAGCAAAGACTATTTGTTTAGGAAGTAGTAATTCGTTATTGTATCCTTTGGCTAAGACCATCCCCATTAACAAACCAAACCAAACTCTTTTTTAATAAGACAAAAACTTTCCATTTAAAAGAAAAGAAAAATGAAATTGAATGCAAACTTTTCGTGCAAACCGTTTGCTGGTGCAAACCAAGTTTGAAGAATATTTTATTAATAAAACAAGATTTTTTACATAAATTATATAAGTAGGTTGCAAAATCTAATTGGTTGGTTTAGTTTTTATTAGGATAAAACTTATCTGATTAAAAAGATAACTTTAATAAAAAAATAAAAAATATACCAAAATTCATATTTTTCAATTCCCTGCAAATAGAGACCAACCTTGACATATTTTCAACACACTAATCTTTCTCTTCATTTCAATACTCTCATCCTCTTGAAAATTTCAAAGATCTTGATTTTTTTTCAAGTTTTCCTCTATGGATCCAAACCAGCAAATTTTTTGGATTAACTCTCAACATCCTGATAAATCTCAATATATCCCTGAAAATGTTCAAACCTCACAAAAAACCTCAAGAGCCGACCATCCATGGGACACTAAAGAAGATATGGCTTTAATGTCAGCATGGGTTTTTGTTAGCGAAGATGCTACTTGTGGCAAAAACCAAAAGAAAGTAGCGCTTTTTTCACGAGTGAAAAAATACTATGATACAACTCGAGAAGAAAATCCAGAAGGAATGCGCGAAAGGAACGAAAATCAAATGAAAGGTCGTTGGACTCGACTTAACGAAAATACAAACAAATGGATTGCTGCTTACAAATAAGCATATCGTCAAAAAAGAAGTGGAATGAGTATGGCAGATGTTGAGAAAGGAGCTCATGCAATTTATGAGGCGGGTGGGAAAAAGTTTTCGGACTTGCTTGTATTTAACCAAGTTATGTGTAAACATCCCAAGTGGGAATTAAAGTTAGATCGTGACACAACACGTTCTCGTTCGGAATACGAAGTGGGTTGTGAAGATAGTGGTGGAAGCACGAAAAGGTCTAAAACTACGGAAGAAGAAGACACCGACCAAGAATCTCCAATTGTTGGTGGTTCAACAATTCAGCGTCCTACGGGTAGAGATGCGGCAAAAAAGAGGAAAAGGTAAGGCATCACAATCTTCTTCATTTTCTAATGACTTTTCTGCAGAACTTCATGCAATGACGATTACAAGAAACAATGAAGTTGAACTCATGACAAAAAAACTGAACTTTGACAAAGAAAAATTTGAAGTCGAACAACACCACAAAAATCTACGTATACTGATGGCGAACGAACATCTGTCACCGGGAGAGGAGGCGTTGAAAGAACGTCTTTTGACAATGTTGTATGGATAGTGATATTATGTATTAGTAATTTATTATTCCGTGTATTTTTTTAATTTACGTATTATGTATTAGTAATTTAGTATTCCATGTATTTTTTTGCAGTTTCCGTATTATGTATTTGTAATTTTAATTAAAATGAATGGTTATGGTTGCTTTGGAAGTTAGCTGAAGTTCACATGTTATTGTCTCTTTATAATGTGTTGTCTCTTTCAACTGAAGTTCACATGTTATTGTCCCCCACTGATGATTCAATCTTTCCTTATATATTTGTTGTCTTTCACCATATACTAATTCATACAACCTTCCTCAAACACCCTCAAACACCCTCAAACATCCTCAAACTTTCCTCAAAAATCTTACTAAAATGTCTCTTAATGAAAACTATTCATCAGAGTCAGTTGACGAATTTGATGAATGGCAATCACGAGTTGTTGAACAAAACCAACAACTTGATCGCATGGTCGAGGATATGGTTATAAACTCATACAATATGTTCATAGGAGATCAACCTCCAAGAGCAAGAAGAATATATCGTGACAGGCAACGTGAGATGGGTGAAACGCGTTTGATGGAAGACTATTTTGTCGATAATCCAACGTATGATGATGTTATCTTCCGGAGAAGATTTCGAATGAGAAGACCTTTATTTCATCGTATAGTGGATGCTGTTACTACTAATGACGTATATTTTCAACGAAGACCTGATGCCACGGGTAGACAAAGTCTTTCACCATTGCAAAAATGTACTGGAGCCATGAGGGTGTTGGCTTATGGGACATCAGTTGATGCAGTTGACGAATATTTGAGAATGAGTGGATCCACAACAAGGGAAGCTCTTATCAACTTCGTAAATGGAGTCATCTCATGTTTTGGTGACGAGTACCTCAAAAAGCCTACCAAAGATGATTTGGCAAGACTACTCTATGTTGGGGATCAACGTGGATTCCCGGGTATGATAGGTAGTATTGACTGCATGCATTGGCAATGGAAAAATTATCCCAGCGCATGGGCAGGACAATATGCTGGAAGAAGTGGAAAACCAACAATCATTTTGGAAGCCGTCGCATCATTTGATTTATGGATATGGCACGGTTTCTTTGGAACACCAGGTTCGTTAAATGATATTAATGTACTTCACCGATCTCCTATTTTTGATGATATATTAGCAGGTCGAGCACCAAAAGTTACATATGTCGTGAATGGTCGTGAAAATGATAGGGCATATTATCTCACTGATGGGATATATCCTGCATGGGCTGCATTTGTCAAGTCAATTACGTCTCCCCAAATCCAAAAGCACAAGTTATTTGCCGAACATCAAGAGGGTGTCAGGAAAGATGTTGAGCGAGCATTTGGAGTTCTACAAGCTCGTTTTGCATTTCTTCGGCATCCATGTCTTGTTTGGGACAAAGATAATATGGGACAAATTATGATTGCTTGTATCATCTTGCACAATATGATAGTTGAAGACGAACGAGATACATACCTACATTATTATGATCCTACTGAATTTCTTAACGACATGCCCACAAATCGACAACAAGAAAGCTCCGTAGAAGATGATAGTCAGCTGCCTGGATTCTTCGTTGAACGAATTGCAAGCCTATCAAGGTATACGGCTAATAGGGAACAACTTCGCAATAGGAAAACTCATAACGCTCTAAAAAATGATTTGATTGAGCATATATGGCAAAAATTCGGCCCTAATAATTAACTATGTTATTTCCTTCTTTTAAATATGTAATTTCGTACTTCTTTCTGTATTTTCTTTTATTTATTTTCAATTGTAAGTTTTTTATATTTATAATTATGTTTTAAAATATGAAATTATTTTTATTTATTTTTTATTTAAAGTTAAAAGATATATATATATATATATATATATATTCTAAAATATTAAATATATAATTTTTATAATATAATTTTTAAGATTGATTTGGATTGTGAATAAAGTATAAAAAAAGTTAGACTGGATTGGAATTGAAGATTGGATAGGTGGAAGAGAGAGAAATTAGTTTTTTAATAAAGATTGGTTTGGTTTGGTTTGTGAATAAACATGGTCTAAGGCTATGTTTGGCAAACTAGCTGATAAGGTAGTCGTTGACTGATAAGCTAGCTGATAAAGAAGTTACGTTTGGCAAAAACTATGTCATAAACATGTAAAATGACCAAAAATGGCATCTTCAAAAAATATCAATTACAATATTTAATTATATAATTAAAACAAATCTATAGAAAAATATAATATGTTAATTAATACAACTAATGTAGTAAAAAAATTAAATAAGAAAACATGTTAATTAAAAGAATTTAAAATTTATTATTACATATATATACTATAAATTTTGAATTTGTTAAAACAAGTTTTAGAGAAAATTTATATTAATTTATGATTTTAAATAACCATTTACATGCATACAATATGATAAAAAATAATTAAATACTAACTGAAAAGATAAATAGTAATTGATAATTAAAATATATTGAATAATTTTAAAAATAAATAAAAATAGTTTATATGATTAACAATAACTCTAAATAATTCAAAATTAATATCAATATATAATTAAAATTTAATTTAATAATTTTCAGTTAATATTAATTAATATTTATTAATTAATAATAATTAAATTAAAAACAAATATTTATTTAGAATAATAGTTATTAAATATCAAAGAGCATGTAGCCCAGTGGCAAGGTAACATCCTGGGGGGTACGGTGTGAAAGCCGTACTACCCGGGTTCGAGCCCCGTGGTGAACGCTCTGCGATATCCAGACTTTAAGACGGCCTTTGGGCCGGGTCTTGGGCCAGCCGAAAGGCTGGTTGGGCCAGCCTATGGCTGGGCCGAGTCGACGGGGATTAGTGGGTTGCCCAATTGGAGGCCCGACACCCCGGGAACGTGTGTGTGTTAAACTGCCGTTCGAAAAAAATTAATACTTATTAGATAATAAATAATATTAATAAAGACAATATTGGAATATTCACAAAAAACTACTAAAAATCTACTCCAAGTAACGTTTCAAAAAGCTAACTTATAAGTTAGGTTTTGATCATCCAAACATGTACCAAAAAAAAAACTAGCTTATAAGGTACGTTTTTTTTTTCTTTCCAAACAGTGCCTAATTCATATGTTAGCCTTAACCCTAGGTTCATCTAAGCAAATGAATGTCTAAAAAATAATAGATGACTATTTAAAAGCTACATTGATTAAGAGAAGAGAACACTTTCATAGTTTATATCGTTATTGTGTTCTTCAACTTTTTCTATTAGTTCTTTTATTTAATTATTTCTCCAAAAAGTTACGTTGTTTAGTTAATATTATTGTATTTCTTATATCTTGTAATAATAATGAAACATAAGAAGAAAGTTGTAAACCGTAGTTAATTTTGATTTTCTAACAATTGATTATGAAGAAATAAATAAATGGGGTTGATGTCTTTAAATAAGTTTTAATATAAAATTATTGTTTTAATTATCGGGTTGTATGTTATCTTTAATTTAAACATTAAAACAAATTAAAGTACATTATTTAGAAATAAAAAATAATAATTTATGACCTAAAAATACTATTAACATACTTTGTCGAAAGTTTATGAGCTGCCCAACAAAACGCTACAAGGAAAATGGGTTTTAGAGAAGTATTTAAAAGTGTATCTAAATGTCATTTTTAGAGAAGGAAGTACACGACAAAAGGGAAAAAAGTAACAAAAGATAAGATGATTTTTAAACTAAAAAAATACTCTATAGAAATCGTTCCAAAAGCTTTTTTTTTGAAGGAAAATGATTGCGTCACGAAACGAGCAGCGGACTAACCGTCACCCGAACGGAACAAACCTATCATTAAAGTAAGGAACGTTACATAACAAGGAAATACACCATAAATGAAAGGACTTAAAAACAACATAAAGTTAAAGACAAGATAAAAACGGAAGTGACTCAGATAAGCCGCTTCGTAAGCTCGTCTTTTCGCCGCAAGGATAAGTCCCCAACCGTTCCAACTGAAGGCAATCAAAACTGATTCCTTGACATTCTTGCATAAGCAACCCTGAAGTTAAGAGAAAAAGTGGGAAGGTGCCACTTTGAAGGTTTTCTCCTTGACGAAAGTGGGTATGATCCACTCTACTTGGTTGTGTTTTCCTAAATGTTGCTCATGCCTGGAAACAAAGACTAAAAAGCCACAAGGGGGTTAGAGCCACACTGGGATTTAGAGCCACAAAGGGGAATCGAGCCACAAAGGGAACGAAGCACCAGCGGCGGCGAGGCAGCGGCGGCGAGGCAGCGGCGGCGAGGCAGCGGCGGCGAGGCAACGGCGGTGTCGTATCAGCGGGCGGTGGCCGTCGGAGTAGCAGCGGCGCTCTCTCTCTCTTTCTCGGTCACCCACTAGGCCTGGTGGTGGTGGAGGTGGCGAGATGGCGAGGTGGTGGTGGTGAGATGGAGGTGGTGGTGGCGGCTAGGTTTAGAGAAGAGAGAGAGAGAGATCCGATGGAGAAGTCTGCAAGGGAGAGAGCTGCAAGGGAGAGAGCGGCTAGGGTTTCGTTCCAAAAGCTTTTAGATACACTTTTTATGTAAAATGTCACTAAAAATCGAATGACAAGTTTTAGTGACGCTTTCTAAAACGTCTCTAAAGGTTAAGTATATTTATTTTTATTTTAAAATTAAATAAAAGGTTTTAGAGAAGTTTTTACAATTTGGACGTTGGGATACTACATGTGCTGTTCGTTCTATATTTTTTCAAATGTGCATTATTTTGCGATCTATTCTCTCATTATTTGTTTGATATGGTTTGAAACTGATCCATTATTGCTGTGTGCTAGCTATCATTGATTTGATTTGGTAAATTGCTCTTGTCTATGTAATGGAAGTGTGGCATTTGGAACAAATTTGGAAGAGTGATTTTGTTTCTGTTTTCGAGTTTTTTCTATGGATATCCTTTGATAACAAAGTTCACTATTTCTAACATTGATCGAATTCACCATAGAAGGAACATGATTATGACTTTGTATTTGAATCTACAAACTTTTGAGGTTTTACATTTAACCATCGATATTTAAGCCGTGGAAGAGGCATACGGTGTTATGATGTCGAATTGTTATCCCCAAAACCTTTGAAGTTGTAACTCTAGCTGACCATGGATTTCCAAACCAAATGGGACACTCAAATGTGCAGAAGGATTACAACATATACCATTTGAGTGTAATATCTATCCAACATATATCATTTTTATTTCAGCTTTTCCAACATCTTGTAATAAGTAATACAAATGTGTTCCATTTGAATTAGAGATGCATTTACTGTGAGTATAGTCTTGCTTTGTTGTTGTACTTTTGTTTCTACCCACCTTAATGTTTGCTACAATATTGTTTAGTTATGTCCAATTCGTCATGCTTTGATTCATAGACGTAATAAGTTAAGGCACTGCTATCTAGTTAACTTCTATAGCATCTTTGGCAGGCTCATATTTGTTGTCATAATTGTTGAAAGTATATTAATAATGGTGCAATCTTGACTTTGGTTTAGTTTTGTAATATTTCAGAAGTGGAAAGGAATAAAAGGCTTGGATCTGAAGTTCAAGGGCTAAAAGAGTACAACTCTAGAAGTTGTGGGTGACACCTCAAGTCTGGAGAAAGAGCAAGGGTAGCGCAGCTTTTGTGTGGAACTTCAGGGGCTGGAAGTGTAAATGTGCTGATATATTTAAAGGAGAGTCTTCTCACTAGATGACTCATTAATATCAGATTCATTTGTTCATTTTTTCTTCTCTTGAAAGCTACATATTCTCTCTTTTAAGTTTTAGGGTTCTTATTTCTATCTAGTATTTTCTCTAATATCTTGTACTAGATTAGGGTTTATGTTGTTGTAATAATGAGAAGCATTTGAGTATGATTTTAAGATGGTATCAGAGCGTCAAGGATAGATCCTTGTTCTCCATACTCAAGAAATCAAATCTCTCATTGAAGGTATCTTCTTCCTTCTCTTCTCTCATTTTTTTCTCTCTTAATCGAACAAAGGAGCGATGATGTGTCCATAAAAAAACTGACAAATCGTTTGGTTTCGTTGTGAAAAATCACTGGAACGAGGTTCTGAAATTGTTCGACTCTTGTTTGTTCATCTTCATTAAATCTGATCTGATCCTCTCAACTGCTCTATAGTTGTACGAGTTCAAATCGTTTCTTGTAGCCTCATCAAAACAGATCTGATCCTCTCGATTGCTTCTATAGTTGTGTGAGTTCAAATCGGTTTTTTGTCCTTTTTTTCGTTAAAAACATATCTGCTTCTCGTCTTAGATAAATAGATCTGTGTGATTGTGACTGTTAGTGGTATCGCATCTCCCTCGATCGGCCAAATCTGATCGGATAGTGTTAAACTTGGAGAGCACCACAACAATCTGTTTTCTTCTCATCAGATCTGATCTAGGTCGTCGTTTTTTCATAGATCTGGTTTCTTTTTCTTGCCGATGATACTCCAGATCTAAACTCAGATCTGAATGTTAGGCGCTATTCTTCATATCTGATCTCTTTTTTTGGTTAAAACTGCTTGTGCATTGTTTTAAATATCATCGTATAAGGCTTTCATAGATTTTCGTGTGTTCGAATCTGTGTTGTCCTTCCTCTTCTCTTTTCACAGATCTATGTGGCTTGTTTGAGATAAGGATTTTGGTTTCAAAACCACCTGATTTTGGTTTCAAAATCGGTTGGAGCCCTCTTTCACGACTATTGATCGTGGATGTGGCAAGGATCGCCGTTGCTCAGATGTTTCTGTTAGTTGTTTGTAACTTGTTACAATTTTTTTCCTTTTTCGTGGCTCTCTTTCAGTTCTTCAATCTGTTACGGCTAAGACTTGATTGTGTTCTTCTTTCTTATTACTGATTGGAATACGGGATCGATGATGCCTACATCGATGATCTGATGAACCTGAAAAGGTTCACGCGACACAGATTGCTGCTAGATTCCTCCTTCCTTGAAAGAGAAGTTTATTGTAGCTAGTTCCTGTTATTACCTTCTATAGATCTGTTATTGGTTATCTCATATCTGGTCCAAATTCTCAGATCCGGTCCCGTTTGTTTTACCTTTTCTCACAGACCTGGTCCACATTCACAGATCTGGTCCTGTTTTTTTTGTCTTTGTTATTATCACAGAACTGGTCCAATTTCTCTGGTCCAGGCTTCATATTTTTTTTGTTATTCTCACAGATCTAGTCCAATTTCTCAGACCTGGTCCCTAATTTCTTTACTGCTCTAGCTGCATATGTTTTGGTGAGGATTTCTATTTTGTTGATCTATTACATCTATCTAGAGTATGTTTTCTTGTTTGTTCAGGTGTCTAAGCCGATCATTACTGTGATCTAGTCTTAGACGGTTAGTGGACCTTTACTTCAAGAAGCTCTGTAAGTCTTATTTCTCTGTTATCTTTTCCGCTGTGCCCTTTTTCTCTGATTGGTTTGGCAAGGAGCGCTTTGTAATTCTTCTTCTTTCCACTCCTATATTCTCTTTGTGTTTGTGTGTAACATCCCAAATTTTCAGTTATATTATTTTGTGAATTACAAATTAATTTGGGGTTAAGTTTGTAATTGTTTAAAAGTGTTGTTGAAATGGATTTTCATGTTGAGGGTTTGTTGTGCAATTCTTTGAAAGTTGGAGGTTTATTTGGTAATATGGTTAAATGACTCATGTGTTTTTAGTGAGGTGTCATTAAATTAGCCATGTTAGCTAAAAGGTGTGTGTTATGTGCATGGTGTGTGTGTTCGGTTTTGAGAAGAGAAACCGAGAGAGAGAATTGAGATAGAGATATCGAGAGAAAAAGAGAAAGGACGAAGGAAGGAAAAGAAAGAAAGAAGAAATCAGTGGTGAAATTAGAGATTGTTGATAAGCTGCCATTAAGCTGTTCGTTAAGCTCTTACGTGAATCAGTGTATAAATCGACTTTTGAGGTGAGTTTAATTGATTCTTGCTTAAAACTTAACAGGTAAACAATTGTGTATGTGTTTATTGAGCTTAAATATCATTTTATGTGCTTAATGCTTAATCTGGTAAGAAACAGCTTAATGAGAGGTAGATGATGATGAGCAGTGAACGAATCTCGCAGCCTTGGCTTGCGAGAATCAGATGAAACTCGCAACCATAGCCTGCGAACTTCTGAAATTCGCAGCTTTGGCTTGCGAATTTCATGAAACCCGCAATCAGTAGTTGCGAACTTTGATGCTTTTTGAAATAAAAAAATGCATGATGATTTTATGTGATGTTTCATGTTATTATTTATATGCTCTTGACATGATTTAATGATGAAGAATATGCATGAGATATTATCATATGAAGAGTTTATATCAGTTATTAAATATAGAGATTTATCTGATATTATTGGCACTATGGATGTGATAGAAAGAGTGATGATACATATTTATTGTGTTGCGATGGCTAAAATTTACATTGGGTCTAGTGGGCAACTTAGTACGGTTTAATGGGAACCGCATACTAGCTGGGACCTATAATGTAGTTCTAGTGGTGGAGTGAATTCTGAATCATCTGTGAGGGTTCCCGGTTGTTGTGATCATCGATGAATAAAATCCCATTGGAACCAGTGATTCAGGATGGTGAGGTATTGAAATGTGAGAGAATTACATTGAGGTGTAATTCGCATTTCAGGCGATAGGAAGTGTGAGAGAATTACATTAAGGTGTAATTCGCATTTCCGGTGTTTATTAAATAATGAAGTGTGAGAAAATTACATCGAGTTGTAATTTGCATTTCATGGGTTGTTGAGTTTAATTTCTTATAAATCTGGTGGGATTATAAGTAGTTGATGTTGTTATTCTATTTAATGACTAGGTGAAATAGTCATAGTGGTTGGAATTTGATTTGGTAAGATGAAAGATGCAGGTTTGAGACACCTGATGTTTTAGTTGTTGAGATTTAAATTTGAATTGATTAACCTCACTAGGCTAAAGCCTAATGTTTTAAGTTGAATTGTCTTACCAGGTTCAGGTTCGGGAAAGAAGTTTGGGGAGTGAATTTCATATCAAACTTTGAGGTGTTGAAGGATACAGCAATTCTTTTGGAGATTTTGGGACGAAGCTTAGATAATCTAGTTAATCTATTTATGTTGTAAGAATAGATTAATAAGATTATTTAGGACAAGTTTAAATGTTGTATATAAAATGATGCTGTAGATCCTTGTTGTTATAAAAGTTTGGTATCTTTAATGACCATAGCATTTATTTTGGGGTTTAAATTTACCCGGTTTTTAGGGTGTTTCAATATGGTATCAGAGCTTTAGTTTAAGTGAACTAGGTATGAATTTGAGATACCTAGACTTAAGCTGAGATGAGTTAAGTTATGATCAGAGAGTTCTGGGTAGGAGTACTAAGATTGGGTAGTTTCAGAGTCGACAGAAATACGTGAAGTTGGTACTGTAACAATAGTAATGAGAATTCTCATGTATGATATGTTCGCAATTTCAATTAGCTACTGTTATTATGAATATATTATTGCACAAGCATACTTGTTTCTAATTGTTACAGTGACTGATTAGCGGTAAAGTATGTATTGTATGTTTAGTTGTATAAACCATTATCTGATGAGTATTCTTTTATGCTCCATCAGAACGATGGTGATTACGCCCCCGAGGTCTCCAAATTCTTCGATGAATAGGAATTGGTTAGACGATGCTGGAGAGAGACAAACTGGATTGGGCGGAGTTCCTAATACGCCTTCAGATTTTCTTTCCTTGGGAGGAATGCGAAGTCGAGTACATCCAGGAGGTACTAGTAATGTTGATCAAACGTCGTCAGATTCAGGTATGGAGGGGCGAATAATGGATAATGTGACTCGGCTGATGAATGCTTCAATGGAGAGGCAAGCAGACATGATGAATACTGTAATGGGGAGACAGGCAGAGATGTTTACGAAATTGATTAATGATCGAAACGTGGAACCAAGACGAACAGTGGCCGACACTAATGTGATAAATCCGACTGTAAATCCAGGAGTGGAGACAGTTAGAAGGGTTGACAGAAACTGTTCCTACAAGACGTTTCTAAGTTGTAAACCACCAGAATTCAAGGGAGATGATAATCCAGTGGTTTGTATGAACTGGATAAGAGAAATCGAGCAGGCTTTTCGCGCCTGTGAATGTACAGATGAGAGATCTAAGGTGAGATTTGGGTCGCAAATGTTACGTGGAAAAGCGTTGCAGTGGTGGAATGTGTTGTCATCAACTGTGACGGAAGCAGCTTTGAATTCTGTAACTTGGAGTCAGTTTAAAGCAAAGATTTTAGAAGAATATTGTAACGAGCACGAGATGGACCGAATTGAAGAGGAGTTTCGGAATATTAAGAAGGGTAATATGTCGGTGAGAAATTATACCGAGGTCTTTATGGAGAAGCTAAATCTTGTGGGGCACGTGGCTTCAACAGAGAAAGAAAAGATTAAGTATTACTTGAAAGGTCTACCAGCAGATATGATGACAAGAGTTCGTAGTTCAAAATCTGCTACTTTGAGGGAGACGATTGAGGAAACTAAGGTTATAGAAGAGATGTATGTGAAGGATAAGGAGGAGAAAGCGCAGGTTGGAGAAAAGAGAAAATGGGAGGGTCGTTCAGAACCTCCTCAGAAATTAAGATTATTCGGAAAGAACATTCGTAATGATTCTCGTAGGGAACCGAGTTGGTGTGCAAAGTGCAGAAGTAAACATTTTGGCCAATGCCGTGTGGTTGGAAATCAATGTTTCAAGTGTGGGAAGATGGGACATATGGCGTCAAATTGTACAGTGCCTGGGTCGGTTTGTTTTGAATGTCAGCAACCGGGTCATTTTCGAAAAGATTGTCCGAAGTTGAAAAGAGGAGGAGATCAGGGGAGAAAGCTGGATATTCCCAAACCAACCGGTCGTGCATTCCAAATGACTGCTGATGAAGCGAAGGGGTCAAAGGACGTGGTCTCGGGTATTTTTTTTATAAACTCTATTCCTGCACGTGTGTTGTTTGATAGTGGCGCAAATTTCTCTTTTGTATCCAAGATGTTTCAACATAAACTAGCTATGCCTGTTGCTACTCTAGGAGATGCCTTAGTAGTCGAAATAGCTAATGGGGTTCAGACTTTGGTTAAGGAGAGCCTGGCCGATTGTAAGATTATGATAGAGGGAACAAAATTTCCGATTAACTTGTTGTTAATGGAAATTGGGAGTTTTGATATTGTGGTAGGGATGGACTGGTTGAGCAACAACCAGGCAGAAATTATGTGCGCAAAGAAGCTGATTCGAATTCCAATGGGCGAGAAAGATAGTGTATGCGTGTACGGAGAAAAACAGGAAGGAGAAATTCCGTTGATTTCAGTGATGAAGGCACGGAAATGTTTATCGAAAGGGTGTTGGTCTTATCTAGCCTATGTTATTGATACAAAGTTAGAAAAGAAAAATATTCAAGATATCAACGTGGTGCGTGAGTTTCCGGATGTGTTCCCGGATGACCTTCCAGGTTTGCCAGTTGAAAGACAGGTGGAGTTTCGTATTGATATTATTCCTGGATCGGCACCGATTGCACGAGCACCTTATCGTTTAGCACCCGCTGAGATGAAAGAGATGATGACTCAGCTTCAGGAGTTATTGGATAAGGGTTTCGTGAGACCAAGTTCTTCACCTTGGGGAGCTCCAGTTTTATTTGTTAAGAAGAAAGATGGTACCATGAGAATGTGTATTGATTACCGAGAGTTGAATAAGGTAACTATTAAGAACAAGTATCCGCTTCCGAGGATTGATGATCTATTCGATCAACTCCAAGGTGCAGGATGCTTTTCAAAAATAGACTTAAGATCTGGATACCATCAAGTGCGAGTAAGAGATGAAGACGTTTCAAAAACAACGTTTAGAACAAGATATGGGCATTATGAGTTCCTTGTGATGCCATTTGGGTTGACAAATGCTCCTGCAGTATTTATGGATTTGATGAACATAGTGTGTCGACCATTTTTAGATAAGTTTGTCATTGTGTTTATTGATGACATACTTATTTATTCAAAGACTGAGGAAGATCATGAGCAACATCTTCGTGATGTCTTAGAAGTTTTAAGAAGAGAGAAGTTATACGCCAAGTTTTCAAAGTGTGAATTTTGGTTGAAGGAAGTGCAGTTTCTAGGTCATGTAATTACTTCTGAAGGAGTTAAAGTAGATCCTTCAAAGATTGAAGCGATGACGAATTGGGAGACACCTAGAAGTGCATCTGAGATAAGAAGCTTTCTGGGATTAGCAGGTTATTATAGAAGATTCATAAAAGATTTTTCTAAGATTGCATCTGCTTTGACGTTGTTAACCAGAAAGAATGAGAAGTTTGTTTGGACGGAGAAACAGGAAACAACTTTCAGAATTTTACGTCAAAAACTGTGTGAAGCACCTATTCTTGCCCTGCCAGAAGGGACAGAAGATTTTGTTGTATATAGTGATGCTTCAAAGATGGGTTTAGGATGTGTGCTAATGCAAAGGGGCAAAGTGATTGCCTATGCCTCAAGACAGCTTAAAGAGCATGAAAAGAATTATCCTACCCATGATTTAGAGTTAGCAGCAGTGGTGTTCGCTTTGAAGTTGTGGCGACACTATTTGTATGGAACGAAGTGTACTCTTTATACTGATCACAAGAGTTTGCAACATGTTTTTGATCAGAAAGAATTAAACATGAGGCAGCGAAGATGGTTAGAATTGCTTAAGGATTATGATTGTGAATTGCATTACCATCCTGGTAAAGCAAATGTCGTAGCTGATGCCTTAAGTAGAAAAGAGTATGGTGGGTGTTTGAAATCGGTAAACGCTAGAATTGATGTAACGTCAAGTTTGATGGAAAGGATCAAAGAAGCACAAGTGGTTGCCTTGCGAGAGGAAAATCTGAAAGAGGAAGTAATGGGTAAGCAACATCTTCAGTTCACCGAAGATGGTCGTGGGATTAAATTATTTCAAGGAAGAGTTTGGGTGCCTAAAATGGGAGGAAATCGAGAGTTGATTCTCGAAGAAGCTCATAGATCTAACTATTCCATTCACCCTGGGAGTACGAAGATGTATCGAGATTTGAAATTGCATTATTGGTGGCCAGCTATGAAAGTAGATGTGGCTCGAAAGGTAGAAATGTGTACAACATGTTCGTTGGTGAAAGCTGAACATCAGAAACCTTACGGAAGTTTTCAATCCTTAGAAATTCCGGAGTGGAAGTGGGAAAAGATTACCATGGACTTTGTGACGAAGTTACCAAAGACGCAAAAAGGTAATGACACAATATGGGTAATCGTGGATAGATTAACTAAGAGTGCTCATTTTCTAGCAATGAAAGAGGCATCACCAATTGAGAAATTAGCAAAGTTGTATATTGATGAAGTGGTGTCAAGGCATGGTATACCAGTGTCGATAGTGTCAGATCGTGATAGTCGGTTTACCTCGAGATTTTGGCGATCATTGCAAGAAGAATTGGGTACTAAAGTTAATTTGAGTACTGCTTTTCATCCACAGACCGATGGACAGAGTGAGCGGACTATTCAAACTTTGGAGGATATGCTCAGGTGTTGTGTTTTAGATTTTGGTGGTAACTGGGATACACATCTACCGTTAGTAGAATTTGCGTATAACAATAGTTATCATTCGAGCATCGGGAGAGCACCCTTCGAAGCGTTGTATGGTCGTAAGTGAAGAACTCCGGTGTGTTGGCTAGAAGCCGGGGAGAAACAGTTTGCTGGTCCAGAGTTAGTACAGCAAACAGCGGATAAAGTAAAAGAGATTCGACAGCATATGAAAGCAGCCCAAGATAGATAGAAAAGTTATGCTGACCCGAAGCGGAGACCAAAGGAATTTCAAGTTGGGGAGCGTGTGATGCTCAAGGTATCCCCATGGAAAGGTGTGATAAGGTTTGGAAAACGTGGGAAGTTGAGTCCTCGTTTTCTAGGACCTTTCACCATTGTTGAGAGAATTGGGTTACAAGCTTACAAGTTAGATCTTCCACCAGAGTTGGAAGGGGTTCATAATACTTTTCATGTATGTTATCTTCGGAAGTGTTTAGCCGAAGAGGAGGATGTGATTCCACTCACAGATGTGAGGATAGATGAAAAGAGTCATTGTGTAGAGGAACCAGAGGCAATTTTAGAAAGATCGGTTAGAAAACTACGTAGTGGTAAAGAGGTAGCTATGTTGAAAGTACAGTGGAAACACCATAGAGGTACTAATGTAACTTTAGAGTCAGAGGAGAGTATGAGGAATAGGTATCCTCATTTGTTTACCTAGCTTTGATTTCGGGGACGAAATCATTTTCAAGTTGGGGAGTATTGTAACATCCCAAATTTTCAGTTATATTATTTTGTGAATTACAAATTAATTTGGGGTTAAGTTTGTAACTGTTTAAAAGTGTTGTTGAAATGGATTTTCATGTTGAGGGTTTGTTGTGCAATTCTTTGAAAGTTGGAGGTGTATTTGGTAATATGGTTAAATGACTCATGTGTTTTTAGTGAGGTGTCATTAAATTAGCCATGTTAGCTAAAAGGTGTGTGTTATGTGCATGGTGTGTGTGTTCGGTTTTGAGAAGAGAAACCGAGAGAGAGAATTGAGATAGAGATATCGAGAGAAAAAGAGAAAGGACGAAGGAAGGAAAAGAAAGAAAGAAGAAATCAGTGGTGAAATTAGAGATTGTTGATAAGCTGCCATTAAGCTGTTCGTTAAGCTCTTACGTGAATCAGTGTATAAATCGACTTTTGAGGTGAGTTTAATTGATTCTTGCTTAAAACTTAACAGGTAAACAATTGTGTATGTGTTTATTGAGCTTAAATATCATTTTATGTGCTTAATGCTTAATCTGGTAAGAAACAGCTTAATGAGAGGTAGATGATGATGAGCAGTGAACGAATCTCGCAGCCTTGGCTTGCGAGAATCAGATGAAACTCGCAACCATAGCCTGCGAACTTCTGAAACTCGCAACCATAGCCTGCGAACTTCTGAAATTCGCAGCTTTGGCTTGCGAATTTCATGAAACCCGCAATCAGTAGTTGCGAACTTTGATGATTTTTGAAATAAAAAAATGCATGATGATTTTATGTGATGTTTCATGTTATTATATATATGCTCTTGACATGATTTAATGATGAAGAATATGCATGAGATATTATCATATGAAGAGTTTATATCAGTTATTAAATATAGAGATTTATCTGATATTATTGGCACTATGGATGTGATAGAAAGAGTGATGATACATATTTATTGTGTTGCGATGGCTAAAATTTACATTGGGTCTAGTGGGCAACTTAGTACGGTTTAATGGGAACCGCATACTAGCTGGGACCTATAATGTAGTTCTAGTGGTGGAGTGAATTCTGAATCATCTGTGAGGGTTCCCGGTTGTTGTGATCATCGATGAATAAAATCCCATTGGAACCAGTGATTCAGGATGGTGAGGTATTGAAATGTGAGAGAATTACATTGAGGTGTAATTCGCATTTCAGGCGATAGGAAGTGTGAGAGAATTACATTAAGGTGTAATTCGCATTTCCGGTGTTTATTAAATAATGAAGTGTGAGAAAATTACATCGAGTTGTAATTGCATTTCAGGCGATAGGAAGTGTGAGAGAATTACATTAAGGTGTAATTCGTATTTCCGGTGTTTATTAAATAATGAAGTGTGAGAAAATTACATCGAGTTGTAATTTGCATTTCAGGCGATAGGAAGTGTGAGAGAATTACATTAAGGTGTAATTCGCATTTCCGGTGTTTATTAAATAATGAAGTGTGAGAAAATTACATCGAGTTGTAATTTGCATTTCATGGGTTGTTGAGTTTAATTTCTTATAAATCTGGTGGGATTATAAGTAGTTGATGTTGTTATTCTATTTAATGACTAGGTGAAATAGTCATAGTGGTTGGAATTTGATTTGGTAAGATGAAAGATGCAGGTTTGAGACACCTGATGTTTTAGTTGTTGAGTTTTAAATTTGAATTGATTAACCTCACAAGGCTAAAGCCTAATGTTTTAAGTTGAATTGTCTTACCATGTTCAGGTTCGGGAAAGAAGTTTGGGGAGTGAATTTCATATCAAACTTTGAGGTGTTGAAGGATACAGCAATTCTTTTGGAGATTTTGGGACGAAGCTTAGATAATCTAGTTAATCTATTTATGTTGTAAGAATAGATTAATAAGATTATTTAGGACAAGTTTAAATGTTGTATATAAAATGATGCTGTAGATCCTTGTTGTTATAAAAGTTTGGTATCTTTAATGACCATAGCATTTATTTTGGGGTTTAAATTTACCCGGTTTTTAGGGTGTTTCATTGTGTTTGTGTTTGCTCGTGTGTTCTCTTTGCTCGTGTTACTTGTTCCTTATATTTGGCTCGTTGTGTGCCCGCTTTCTTTTGTATCTAAATAGTGGGCTTGACCTAGCACCATTGAGTGTTTTAGGAATCATGTCGTGATCTATTCAGATTTTACCTTGTGTGCACTTTCTCTCTTCTGTTAATCATGGCTGGCCCCACTGATGATCCTTAGAGTTCAGGTACAAAGGAGTCCAAAGTTGCAAAATTAGACTTTGGGGATCCCTTGTACCTTCACCCAAGTGACACCAGTGGAGCTCCATTATTGAACTTCAAACTAAGTGGCACTGATAACTATAGAGTATAGGCGTGTGCTATGACATTAGCTTTGGAAACAAAAAATAAGACGGGCTTTATTGATGGGTCATGTCCTCGTCCCATAGATGACTCTGTCCTTGAGAAACAATGGGACAGATGTAACTCCGTTGTTCTCTCCTGGATATTGGGGTCCATGACTGAGGATCTCTTTTTAGGACAAGTGTTCTCGAAAGAGTCTTCCAAAGTCTGGGAAGAATTAAAGGAAACATATGATAAGGTTGATGGCTCTGTCACATTTAACCTTCATCAACAAATAAACTCCCTAACACAAAATGGCACCACTGTTTTTGAATATTACCACAAACTTAACGCCTTATGGAAACAATTTGATGCTCTTGTGAAACTTTCGTCATGTACTTGCAATGTCTCTAAGGACTTTCATGAACACAGTCAACTGATTAAACTGATGCAGTTTCTGATGGGCCTTTGTAACGTCCCAAAAATTACAAGGAATTTAACTTTAAAAAAAGGCATTTTAATAAATAAAACCTTATTAAATATCCAACACCGTTTCGTTTGCAAATTCAATAATAAATAATCTCAGTAATAATAAACAGCGGAAATTAAATTGTTTAATAATAACTCTAATCTCATGATTATAAAAACTCTTACGCGCGCCAGTGTGTACCCGTCACGCCTTGGAGCCACAAGCATCTGAAACCACATTAAAATAGGAAAAGGTAAGCACAAGGCTTAGTGAATTCAAACCATATATAGGATCGCAATTATATCAGCATCACCCTTAAACAACTAGTTATCACAACCAACTCATACTATGCAATCACGTCTTGCACCCAAATTTATATATACCAAGTATACCAGCACATATATTTCTTGGAATATCCATCAAGAAAATATATCACAAATAATAATAAGCCTTATACTTCTTGGAACGACCATCAAGAAAATATAATCGCAACTCATTATACAAACACATATACTTCTTGGAACATCCATCAAGAAGATATGTCACAATTAATAATAAGCCTTATACTCCTTGGAAAGATCATCAAGGAAATATAATCGCAACTCATTATAAGCCATATACTTCTTGGAACACCCATCAAGAAGTACATCAATCACAGTTCAATATATATACACAATTATATATATACCCCATAACACAATAATATCAACAAACAATCATAACTATCACACCCGAGCTATAGTAACACAAATATAATTTCCATCCTATATAGTGAGAGAACTCACCTTAAAGCAACGCAAGTATCCGCAACCGCACACAAGCCGGCCAACTTCACTCACTTTTTCCCACCTAAATACGTGTTAACAAATGTCAACGTGAAGCCCAACCCAAAACCACGACTACTAAAATATAAATTACATAATCCAGCTTTTACTCTAAAAACACAGGTCTGTTCGGGACCCGTTTAACCCCTTATAAACTGATAAATCTAGAAATATTATTCTATAATCACAAAGTCCCATGTCTTAGGGTTCCATGGACATATCGCACGCGCTCTAACGATTTTCCTACAATTTACTATGAATTTTCTAAAAACAGGACACGAAGCTGTCAAGTGCAGACCTGCTGTGAAAACAGCCAATTTACGCCTAGTTAGAGGCCGAACCAGACTTCCGCTAAAACACGAAAAGTATGCCCGGCACAGAATGTGAACCGTGGGCACCAGATTCGCCTCAATCCGAGCTACGACCGAAACGTTATGGCCATCGCAAAACAGGGGCAGAAAAACGTTTTCACATAAAATGACGATTTTCGAAACGATTAATGTTTTCGCGATCGGGTCACGGTTTAGATAATGAGGTTCGGGTTTAGGTAGCCACTAGGGCTGGAAAGTCCATGCTCCACCCACTGCCACTTCCGGCGGTGGGGGTTTGCGATTGAAAACGACGTAAGAAAAGAAAACGTAAAGGAAACGGAACGGAACCTTACCACTCAGCAGAAAACCACGAGAGATCCCGACCTTCACGTCCCGGCTGCCGCTAACGACTCTCTCTCTCCCGCCGCTGCTCTCTCTCTCCCTCTCCCGCCGCTGCTCTCTCTCTCCCGCCCCTGCTCTCTCTCTCTCCCGCCGCTGCTCTCTCTCTCTCGCCGGCGGACAACAGCGCCGGTGGTGCCGCCGGTTTGGTGATGACGCAGAAAAACGAGAGGGGAGGGGGGGGGGGGTTGCAGCCGTGAGTACCAAGAAAAGAGGGTAGGGTTATCTTTTCTTTCTTCCTCTCGATTTCACACTACGAAACCCAAACAAAACCAAAAACAAATGGGGGCTCGGTTTTGAATTTGCATGGGCCGACCCCCTATGCACTACTTTACCCAATTAACAACTTTAGCCCTTGCACTACTAAGCCCTTGCAAACAAATTACGGTTTTGCGATAAATTACATTTAAGGTCATTCTCGTTAACTCCCGTTAAAACATTCGTTACGAGAAAAATTATTGAACAATAAATAAACCAAAGAAAAATTCCATAACGAGACACGAGCTTTACAGCCTTGATGATATCTATCAACCTATTAGAAGCAATATTCTCACCCGTGACCCCCTCCCGTCTGTCAAAACCGCTTTCTCTCTTGTTTCTAGAGAGGAGTCCCATAGGAGAAGTCACACCTCTGTCTCTCGCACTAAGTTTCAACACTCGGCTTTTCTTAGCAAAGCCACTGATAATAAAAAGAAAGTTGTTAAGACATCGAACCTAATGTGCAAACATTGTGGTATTGCCGAACACACCATGGAAAGATGCTATAAACTTGTAGGCTTTCCAAAAGACTTTCAATTTAGGCCCAAACCACAAAATCAAAATTTCAAACCTGTTGCTAGCAATGCTTGTGCGTCTGAGTCTCATTCCATTGAACAGTCCACCACTACTTCATCTTTTCCATTCTCTGAGGAACAGGTGGAAAACATTCTTTGTCTTATTGGTCAGAAACACATCCAAGATGGGGCATCTGCCAATATGGCAGGTATCACATCTTTACCTCGACCTGGTTGGATCATTGATTCAGGTGCTAACCAACACATGACTTCAAATATTTCACATCTCGAAAATATAGTGGATATTTCTGATTTAAACCTTACGGTAAATCAACCCAATGGGGATGAAGCCAAAATAAACAAAATTGGAAATCTTAAACTTTCTAATAATGTAACCCTTTATGATGTGTTGGTAATACGTGACTCTCATGTCAACCTTCTTGATGTTCACAAATTAGCTAGGGATAGCAAACTTTTTATAGGCTTTGATGAATTTCGTTGCTATGTTCTTAACCTTCAGGATTCTCTTCGAAAGAGTGTTGTGGGGACGGGTAGTGAGGCAGGTGGGTTGTATTTTTTTGATCAAAAATTTAACAACATGTCTTCTTCTAGTAGTAACATGGATGTGTCATTTTATGTGTCCACTCACTTATGGCACAGTCGTCTTGGTCACCCAGCTGACCCTGTTTTAAAAGTGTTAAAGAATCAACTCAATCATGGAAATGACTTAAGTGTTCCCTGTGAAATTTGCCATAAGGCAAAGCAAACTAGAGATAAATTCAACTTAAGTGATCGTAAATCCAAATGCTTAGGTGAACTTGTCCATTTAGATGTTTGGGGACCCTATCATGTTCAAAGTAGGGAAGGATACAAATATTTTCTTACTATTGTTGATGATTTTACCCGTGTTGTGTGGGTTTATTAGTTAAAAGGGAACCATGAAGTTGGTGATTACATAGTTGAGTTTGTGAACCTCATTGCTACTCAATTTGAAAAATCTATCAAAAAATTTAGAAGTGACAATTGGACTAAGTTTACCAATTCCAAACTTAACTTGTATTTTAAAAATAAATGCATCATTCATCAAACCTCTTGTGTCTACACCCCACAACAAAATGGGGTGGTGGAACGCAAGCATCGTCACTTACTTAATGTAACTAGGGCTCTTATGTTTCAGGGGGGTGTTCCTCTTAACATGTGGAGCGAGTGTGTCCTTACGGCTACTTATTTGATAAATAGGACCCCTGCATCTATTTTAAATGGTAAGTGTCCGTATGAGCTTGTCCATGGTTTTAAACCTGTCCTTACTCATCTTAGGAACTTTGGGTGTTTGTGCTTTGCTGTTATACCAAATTTGACTGATAAGTTTTCATCTAGATCTGAAAAGTGTATCCTTTTGGGATATGCAAATTCTCAAAAGGGATATAGACTTTTTAGTTTGGACTCAAAGAAAATTATAATTTCCCGTGACGTGAAATTTAATGAAAACGTTTTTCCATATAAGACGAGTTCGGATAAGATGTTCAACCAAAATAATGGACAGTTAAATACCTTGAATTTCTTTTTTCTTTCTGAATCTACTGATGATTGTAATGATTCACCTCCCAATGATGAAAATGGGAACCCCATAATCGATGAAACCTTTAGTGACAATAGTCAGCTTGGTAGCCCTAGTAGAGCAGACAGTAGGCAGCCTCCTTGTAGGTCAAATGACTGCATTAATCAAGGCACTTCCATTCCATCTAGAAATGACCTTGATCATGATATAGGATGGCAGCCACTGCGTGGCACCGGTGTGGCTGCCAGTCGACCATGTGATGCTAATGTTGAACTTGCTAATGATCAAAATTTGGGCTCCAATTCTGAGGGTAATCTGTCCCGACCTTCTTCTTCTTCTCAATCTTCTAGAAAATCTACAAGGATATCAAATCTTCCAAGGAAGTTTGATGACTTTGTGGTAGAAGGAAAGATTAAATATGGGATAGAAAAAGTTGTGAATTATTCCTGTCTTAGCAATGAGAATTTTTGTTTTGTATCTAGCCTTAATAAATCTGTTGAACCCAAAACATTTAAAGAAGCATGTAATAATACTAATTGGATTAGTACTATGAATGAAGAAATGAAAGCCCTTCATACAAATGGTACATGGATAGTTTGTGATTTACCTCCTAATAGGAAACCTATAGGTTGTAAATGGATCTATAAAATATAATACAAATCTAAGGGTGAGATTGAGCGATATAAGGCTAGACTCGTTGCTAAGGGTTATAGTCAAAGAGAGGGTATTGATTATGATGAGACCTTTTCTCCCGTGGTCAAAATGGTAACGGTAAGATGTATTATTGCTTTAGCTGTACAGTTCAAATGGAATCTTTATCAATTAGATGTTAATAATGCCTTCTTGTATGGGTATTTGTCCGAAGATGTTTATATGACGTTACCTGAAGGTTATTATAATTCTGATGATCATAAAGTGTGTAAACTTGTTAAATCTCTCTATGGGTTGAAACAAGCTCCTCGCCAATGGTATGCTAAGCTGTCTTCTTGTCTTATTGATTATGGTTTTGTTCAAAGTGAAAGTGATTACTCTCTTTTTACAAAATTTTATGGTTCTGTTTTCCTTGCATTATTAGTCTATGTGGATGACATTGTATTGACTGGTAATAGCATAGATGAAATAAATAAAGTCAAAGAACAATTGAAAAGTCAATTTCTTATAAAACACTTAGGAAAATTGAAATTCTTTTTGAGAATTGAAATTCTGGATTGCATTGATGGTGTTTGTATGTCACAAAGGAAATATTGTTTAGAATTGCTTAATGATTTTGGTTATCTTGGGTGTAAACCATGTAGTACACCTATCGATATGAATCTAGTGGTTACCGATTCTAGCAATTCTAGCGATCCTCCTTTGTCTGATTTTTCTGGTTATCAACGTTTAATTGGTAGGTTAATTTATTTATTAGCTACCCGGCCTGACATCGCGTTTGCAGTACATTGTCTTAGCCAATTTATGCATGCTCCTAGACAATCACACTTGAAACTTGCACTTAGAGTACTTAGATACTTGAAGCTTTCTCCGGGAAAAGGTGTTAGCTTTACCAGGTCAGATAATTTTTGTTTACAAGGCTTTGTAGATGCTGATTGGGGTAAGTGTCTTTCTACTCGAAGGTCTGTTACGAGTTATTGTTTGTTTCTTGGAAATTGTATGGTTTCGTGGAGAAGCAAGAAACAAAATACTGTTTTTTGTTCCTCCGCCGAGTCTGAATATCGTGCTATGGTTGCCACGGGTCGTGAAATTATTTGGGTCTTGAAAATTTTAGATGATTTACATAAAAAAAGATTTACTACCTGTAAATCTGTTTTGCGATAATAAATCAGCAATTCAATATAATCCTGTTTTTCATTAACGCACTAAACACATCGAAATTGATGTTCATCAAGTTCGACGTTTAATTAGTGTGGGTGTGTTAAAAGTCTCTAAAATTCCTTCGGCTGAAAATACTTCTGATATCTTTACAAAATCTCTTGGAATAAATCAACACAATTTTTTATGTTCTAAAATGAGAATGCTTGATTTATTCAAAGGTCAAGATTGAGGGCGGATGTTGAAAGTATATTAATAATGGTGCAATCTTGACTTTGGTTTAGTTTTGTAATATTTCAGAAGTGGAAAGGAATAAAAGGCTTGGATCTGAAGTTCAAGGGATAAAAGAGTACAACTCTGGAAGTTGTGGGTGACACCTCAAGTCTGGAGAAAGAGCAAGGGTAGCGCAGCATTTAGGTGGAACTTCAGGGGCTGGAAGTGTAAATGTGCTGATATATTTAAAGGAGAGTCTACAAGAAGACTCATCAGATTCATTTGTTCATTTTTTCTTCTCTTGAAAGCTACATATTCTCTCTTTTAAGTTTTAGGGTTCTTATTTCTATCTAGTATTTTCTCTAATATCTTGTACTAGATTAGGGTTTATGTTGTTGTAATAATGAGAAGCATTTGAGTATGAATTTAAGAATAATGGACCTTGGGATTTGCCATAACTTTCTAATATAGGCTTTTATTGAATAGTTTTCCCAAAAATCCACAGTTTAATGGAACATGATGACAAAACCCTTTCCTATCAACATTCGTCTTCTTAGTGCTCTTGCTGAAATGGTTTCATGGCTAAATTTACTATTAACATACTTTTGTTTTCTCTCGAACGTTTATGAGCTGCCCAACAAAAATGAAATAATGTTTGTATTGTAATGATGACTTATTCTTCTGATATATTTAAAGGAGAGTCTACAAGAAGACTCATCAGATTCATTTGTTCATTTTTTCTTCTCTTGAAAGCTACATATTCTCTCTTTTAAGTTTTAGGGTTCTTATTTCTATCTAGTATTTTCTCTAATATCTTGTACTAGATTAGGGTTTATGTTGTTGTAATAATGAGAAGCATTTGAGTATGAATTTAAGAATAATGGACCTTGGGATTTGCCATAACTTTCTAATATAGGCTTTTATTGAATAGTTTTCCCAAAAATCCACAGTTTAATGGAACATGATGACAAAACCCTTTCCTATCAACATTCGTCTTCTTAGTGCTCTTGCTGAAATGGTTTCATGGCTAAATTTACTATTAACATACTTTTGTTTTCTCTCGAACGTTTATGAGCTGCCCAACAAAAATGAAATAATGTTTGTATTGTAATGATGACTTATTCTTCTGATTATTAGCAAAAAAACATTTATCTAATTAGTGTCAAATACATTTACATATGTATTATCGACATTAATACGACTCATTGGGATGTTTCTATTTTCATTTTTATCGCCATATACTTGAATCGGTGAATGTCCAATATTTACATTCGAACAATTAAAGCCGATTTCTATTGTTCTTAAAAGTTTTGAATGTTTCTATTCCGAGGCACGTCGTTCCATTTATAGCCGATTAACGGTTGTGAAGCTAGATTATAAAAACTGGAAATGGAAATCCCATGTAGCCAAATCGCTTGCGTTGCCCTAGCTAGCCCCCGTGACGGTTGATGGATCGATGCCCACTACATATACTTGGATATATAATTCCACGATTCTGGCAAAGACAACTCTAAAATCTCAATTAGCTCAATCTTTTGTTCTCACTCTAATCAATCGTTGGTTCTATTTCAATTCCAATTGTATAACTTCTAATATGGAAGTGGAAGATTGGTTTATGGTTTGGTCAGAGTCATCGATTTCTCACTTAAAATTCTCAATTCAGCCGACAACTAAATGTCTTAAAATTCTCATTTCTCGCAACCAACAGTAGCGAGATTCTCATTTCTCGCAATAGTGGCTTGCGATATACTCACTTTGCGCCACAGTGGCTTGCGCAAAGTGAACATTTTGCGAGCACTGTTCATCGTCTTCATCATTAAGCCAGTTCACAAAAACTTCTAAATAAGTCAACTACTCATCAATTAAGTTCTACTAACATGTTAAGACACACATATTACACATCTATTTCAACATTAATTGCTGAATTTTAAAGAGAGTTGAATAAACTCACCTGATAGCTTCTGAACACAGTGTTCTTCACCAATTCACTTTATCAGCTTAAACAAAATCTGAACAGATGCATTGTAAGCTTCAATTTTACTACTTAACTGAAGAAATTAGTAATAGAAATCAGATTCCTACCACAAATTCGAAATGCTAACCTTTCTCCATCTCTTCTTCTCGATTTCTCTATCTTTCACTCTCGATCTCTCTCTCTTTCTGCTTACTGAGTGTCCACACACACAATTAGTCACTTAAGACTAATTGTGTGACACCTCCTACTTAAAACACCGCTAAGTCATAACTCATTTTACCAACTACACCGCTAACTTTAAAGAAATGACATAATAAACCCTCAAGTTGAGATTCCACTTCAAACCTTAACTTTAAACAAATACAAACTTAACCCCAAAGTTAATACTTATAATTTACAAAAATACAATGGAAATTCGAGATGTTACACAAAGATATGCAATGAGAATCACAAAGACTCGTGCATGTGTGAAAGAAAATAAATTCTATCTGTTAGGCTCAAAAATTGATTTAACTTGGGACTCAGGTTAAAAAATCAATTGACACAGTGATTAGAATATGAAGTTCGGAGACCGGAGCTGATGTCTTCCTGTTTCAATATCTAAGACCTCCGAGTGAGGAATAAATAGATTATGTGCTAAACCTCCGTGAATATGTGAAACAAGCATCTGTGGTTGGGAGGGGTGACACGAGTTATCGACACTGGGTCCATGTTTGTTTCAATATTCATCTCCAAAGAACGAGAATGAATAGATTGTGTGGTTACCCGGATAACTGACTCGGTTTGGTAAGGACCAATAATTCTTTTAAGTCCTGTCACAACCTCACCATATTCTTTTCTCTCCGAACTCATCTATCAATCTAGACCCCTCACTGTTGTCTATAAGGGATGTGTTTCTTGGGTAGGTCCTTCCGGTTCTGGATAGACCATAGAAACGATGTAAGTCCTAACACTCCTTTCATGCATCGAGTAGAACAGTTTAGTAAAACAGTGAAGAACGAGTTCCAAACTGAAATGTTTAGAAGTCATACTTTTTAGAACGAGTCCTGATATGAGGTAATCATAATTCATAAAATGAAGTCCGAGTTCTGATCTGAGGTAATCAGAAGTCATTAAAATCATTTGAAATAGAGAATTTCAAGAAACAAAATCAAGCGCTAAACAGATTGACTCAGTAAGTACAGGGTGTTCAAAAATGAAACAATGATTATAAAGTTTAATTGTGAAGAACAAGTCACAAATATTATATCAGATAAGAATAGAATCATTTGCAAGAAATAGCGAACTTGGAAAACAACTAGGAATTCAAACGAGTGTATTTCCATCGAAAAATCAACGAATATGTGAGACATGGAAATAACTAAGTCAAAAAGTGACACGTGGCAATCATGGAATTTAAAAATGGAGAATAACAAACATAAGTAAGTTATCCAGAATGAATTACCACAGTCTTTGAATTCAGTTGAAGTTGACTTACCTTTCATAGAATAGTACCCCCCCTCAAAACTGGCATAACCTTTGAATGTTCGTCATGTGAAAAGAATCTTCTAATTTAAATGCACATGACATTCCTGCAAAACAGATTAGTAGGATTTTGGTATCCATCTTTTGATGGATCCTTGTTGGATAGATGCCCTATGAGGACCAGGAATACTATAAGTACCATACCAATACTTAGCACGGTCTTTACTCACAAACTCACTTGTTCCACAATAAGAGCAACACAGCTTTTGTGTAGATAAGCTGACCAGTTTATTAACAGAGTAAACTCGATCAGTTTTCACAAAAGGTTTAGCGTGGAAAGCTGTGTTGTTCTTGTCACTCTTAACAGAGACGAATGACTTTGGAGCAGGAGCGGATCCTTTAACTCTCCAAACCATGTTTATTTTCTTGAAGGATGGATTATCTTTATTATCAACACGAGAATTATAGAAAAAATTGGAAGGTCGAATCTGATCTTTTGAAAAATCATTTGATTTGACAAAATTCTTTGAAGAACGATTTGTAGAAAATGAACTTGATGCGGAAGAAGGTTGTACACCTTTGAACTTGCTTTCTTCAAGTTTCTTGACCTTAATGGATAAAGCATTTCGTTCTTTGAGAATTAAATCAAATTTCTTTTGTAAATTAGATTTAACCATTTGTTCCTTCAAAATCTCGGTTGCTAATCCAGATAATCTCTGAGTAAGTTTAGAAATCTCAGTCTGAAAAATCTTTCTTTCGAATGCAAAATCATCTTTCAAGCTTTTGGCTCTAAAACCTTCAACTTTCTTCTTTTCAGACTCTTTGATTAGAACGTCTAATTCATTCTCCAAATCGGATATTTTCAAAAAAAGTTCTCCATTCCTTTTAGTAAAAGATTTGCGTTCAGTTTCAAACTTCTCTCTTTCTAAAATCAAAACTTTTTCAAAGTCGGAGATCTGTTTTGAATGTTTTAGACACATAAGCTCAAGACTCTTCTTCTCTTCAAGAGATTTGGTTGAAAAACCAGATTGCTTTTGTATAAGAAATTGTTTTTCTTTTTCAAAACTTTCTTTTTCCTTTTCAAAAACCTTTTCAAAAATAGTTGGTTTATTTTTAAGCTCAAGGGTTTCACAGTTCAGGAGTTTACCTTTCTCTTCAAGTGCCTTTATCTCTTCTTGTGATGGCAAATCAGAAATCTTTCTTTTCAGCTCAGTGTTCTCAGTTTCTAAGATCGCTGCCTTTTCTTCAGATTTAGCCAGCTTCTCAGAACTATTCCAGATTTGAGATTTCAGTTCCTTCAGTTCTTTGACGTACTTGTTGATCAAATCATCTTTCTATTTGATACTCTTTTCATATAGTCTTGTTTGCTCTTTCTCAGTCTTCTCCTTCTTATCAGGCAGCTTGTGCTCATCTATCTTCTTCTTGCCTTCGTATTTATCCGGATAATCATGGCACTTGTTGGAGGAAGTGGAGTAGCGCTGATTATTGGATGTGAGCATATGCTGCTGGAAGGATCTGGAGAGCTGAACCATTGCTTTCTTAATGGCTGTGTATTCAGAATCAGAATCACTGGCTTCTTTTCCCTCAGGTTTGGACTCAGATTCACTTGGCTTTTGTGCACGTTTGGAATGACTGCCAGAAGATTTGCCTCGCTTTGAAGACATGAGAGCTAGTGGATCAGCAGGTCGCTTGGATGCAGACTTCTTTTCGCTCAGAATCTCCATCACCTCATCTCCGTCCTGATAAGTTGCTTCAGACTGAGATGAATAAGACATTGTTACCTGAAAAATTTGATCGTTGATCGGTGTTATTTTGAAGAAAAATTTGAGGAAGAAAAAATCAAAAGTTAAATCAGAAACACAAATCTATAAAATAGAATTTGTTTTCACAATTTAAAATTTGATTATTATCGAAATCAAACTTCGAGAATGAAACCTGCAAGAAAAACAAACTAGGTTAGATCGAACACGTCAATCTAAAATCACATAAAATGATAATGGTCGCAAATAATTGCAAATCGTCGCAAATAATCTCAAACGTCACAAAAAAATTGCAAATCGATCGTTAAGAAAAATCGCAACTTTCGTTAAAACTTTTAATCACGAGACGTGCGGTAACTCGGGTACCGTCGAGAACTTACCAATCAAAAATTTACTAAACACAACTAACCGGATGAAGGAGGAACTTACCGAATGTGAAGAGATCCGGATGAATTGAGATTCCGGATGGAAATTGCACTTACCGGTTGATGTTGGTTTACCGGATGCGATGAGAACTTACCGATGTGATGAGAACTTACCGGACAAAAAAAATTGTGACTTACCGGATAAAAAAGAACTTACCGGCTGATGATGTTCTCGCAAAGATTAGCACTTACCGGATGACGATGGTTTACCGGAAAGTGATAAAGTTACCGGATAAGAGATAAACAAATACTTACCGGGTACTGAGATACCGGATGGAGCCCGGGTAAAATGGCTCACCGGGTGATATATGGATTAGTAGGAAGAAAAAGCAAATCACACCAAAAGCTATAACAAATCACGTATGCATATAAAACGATATGTATACAAGCTATAATGCAATATAACAAATCACATGCAGCAAATATAAAACGATATATGTATGTATGCTATAGACGAATCACGTAAGAAAGATAGTCAACCTTGGAAATGAATGGTCAAACATGACGGCTGCAAAAGATTAACAAATACCCAATTCGATTGTATATGTGATGTGTGGGAGGTTACCGGAAAGAAACAAATCACCCGGTAACTTAGATCACCAGGTAAGGTAAGTGCAGGTAACTTTGAGTCACCAGGTAAGTGTGAGTACCCGGTAACTTGGATCACCAGGTAGGTAAGTGCAGGTAACTTTGAGTCACCAGGTAAGTGTGAGTACCCGGTAACTTGGATCACCAGCTAAGTGCAGGTAACTTTGAGTTACCAGGTAAGTTACCAGGTAACCTTGAGTTTTACCAGGTAACCTTGAGTTACCCGGAAAGTTGAGAGATTGAAATACTTACCCGGTAAACTTGATGATGATCTGGTAACCACGGCTGTGGTTGCAATTCGGATCTGGGATCGATAGGGTTGCTTGATTTCACTCCTGTAGGGTTAGATTTTGACCAAAAACACAAAAACAAACACACCCAAATCGATTTCTAAGCAAAGTATGTCCTATTTCTCAATAATCACAAAAAAAATTACGAACACCAAAAACTCAAGAATTGATTTTTAAATCACAAAATTGATACCTTTGAGAATTGATGTAGATGCAGATAAACACCAGATTAAGAACGATAAACAATCGAGTTTAAACAAAATAATTATTGAATCGACGAAAAGCTTTGCAAACCCGATTGATGAACGATTTTCTTCAAGAAAAAAACTGCAGTCTGTCTAAAATAATCTGGGGGCCTTCTGGACCTCAAACGATTAATCCCACCGTTCAGAATGTAAAACAGAATGTCGTGGAGCTGTTGTCCAAATATCGCGATGATCCAACGGTTCAAACTCCGGGAATAGGAAAAACGGCTCGCTGCGTTTTCCAGAAAATTCAATGCGAATTTCTTGCCTTTTCTTGCTTTCGTTCGATTTCTTTTCTCTCTTCAAATCACCGATTCGGCTCTGATACCAATTGTGAATCCCAGTTTGACAGGTAACAACGAAATCAATAAGAAATAACAAGAACAATTGATGATTTCAACTTGTCATCCCTCTCGTATTCATTCAAAGTATCGTTCAGAGAATATTACAATCAAAGTAACGGAACGATTATTTCTTTCTAAGCTCTAATGAATTTCCCTCTAATTGCTAACCTAAAACTAAAGGTTAACTAAACCTTATATACTAAGGCTTTAAACAAACAAGGCCTAAGCCCATTAAGCAAATAAGCCCAAATAACATAATTAAGGCTTTTACAATAATTAATTAATCTAATTAAGCTCTATATAATTACTTATATATCTTTCTAATATGTAGGACATTTATGGTCCTAACAAATATTGAAATTCTGGAGCACATGGACACATCCATCACTTTGGAGCACATTGCACCATCTGACAACATACTGCGATATTACTTTATTGGGCATTTGGTCTCTTGTACTTTGCAACGCATAGTAGTATAGATTATGAATTTTACAATTTACTATTTTACTTAAAGCTAATTATATCTTTCCTTGTCTTTTAATTAAGTTCCAAATATTGAAGTAGATCCTAAATTTCATCGTTTTACTTTCTAAAGAATATGTATAGAGCATTTTCGCACAAGGGATCAAAAACCCTAGGATCGGCCCTAAATAAGAGAGAGAGAGGGAAAGAAAGAGAGAGAGAGAGAGAGAGAGGAGGAGGAGGAGGAGGAGGAGGACGACATTGCTACATCTTAACACGAAGATTTTAATGATATTAAATCCGAAACACTTAAATGGTTTTGAGTGGTATGTGATTTATATAATAATGAAAATTTACTTTTTATGATGTGTTTTGGTGATGTCTTTGAATAAAATTGTTTATGTTGTATGATATAAATGATTTTGAACACATGAAACATAGGTTTGTTGATATTTAAGTTAATTCACACGCAAAAACAGTATTTGTTGTGGGATATCCAAAAGAGACTATTGATAATATTTCAACAAACCCACCGAGAATAAATATTTTGTTGCACGTTGCGGTTAGTTCTTAGAAAATAATTTCCTAACAAAAACCACATCATGGGACAGAGTAGATCTTGAAGAAATTCAATATGAAGATAAGACAATGTTTGACACTTGCAATCACATGATGTTGAACTTCAACCGATTGTTGATAGTGTTGGTCCCGAAGGGTTATACAAGTTTGTAGAAGGGGGGGGGGGGTGAATACAAACATACAGATTTTACTTTTCTAAATTGTTTATTGATAAATCATTAACAATTTACATCTTGTTGCGGAAACAAGATTAAGGATAAATCCTAAATCTAAGCAAGTTGGAACACTAAGTTTCTTGCACTAAGAAGGAGAAGGAAATTACTAATAATAACCTATCTCAAGATAAGAAGGATGAACTTGTCTAGAGTTAGCAAGTTACTTCAAAATGAAGTGAGTTCTTCTTCTTATATACTACATGCATTTAATGCATTGCAGTTTACACTTTACACGTGGCAGCAGCTGATTGGTTGCATGTCATTGACCTTTGTTGACAACCTTAGTAGCCGCATGTTGAACAGTGTAGTATCAGAGTGGTTGTACGATTTCAGACAATAAGGAGGTTCTATTCTGACATATCGTACGGAGTCGTGCAAGGGTGGATGAGACAAAAAGTACTTTGTACGGAAGACTTCATGACCAGCTTTTCGATGATTCAGCAATCTATCATTCTTCATCAGCGAATGATAGAGTTCAGCGATAGCTGAAATCTTGTACTTGATACTTCACGTTGAGTGGACAAATCTGAGTCTTCGCTGATCCGCATCAGTTCATTAGGAGACTTGTCGCTGGTTCTTGAGCTTGATCTTCGACTTCAGCGTAGAACCTATGTTGACGTGAAACTTGTCATCAGGGATCATAAGTAAACAACTAACTTATCAGCGATCACCATAAGTACTGAACAGACTCAGACTATTATGGTGAACAGTTTCGCTGAATGTCTAATCTAAAGAGCGAGAGTTCCTATCAGCGGTACTGGAAGATCTTAGTACTTATCAGCGATAGTGAAACTCTGATATATATTGTTTACTTACAATTTTCACTAAGTATATAAGAGAGGGTCATTATCAAATCACTGAGGGTTTGGATCAACAATCTCCCCCTATTTGATTATGACATAGCAACAGAGACAATTGCTATATAATGAAAACATAAGGATAAAAAGAACTCATAAAATATTTGTCTCTTTTACTGTTTTCTGGGATCTTTTCTGTACTGATGGAGTAAAGTACGTTCGCTGAAATTTTTCTTTAAACTTTGTAAAGATTACAGAGGGAAGTGGAAAAATTACAAGTACAGCGAATAAAATTACAAGTACAGAAGATGTAGACAAATAAGGATAAAAAGAATTTCAAGGCGATCCTATCCGTCAAAAGGTTCTTCCTTAATGAGTTGTTCATCAAGGGTCATTGATGTGGCAATCATCCAATCAGGGACATCTGCTCCTTGATTCTTTTTCTTCAGAGCTTCTTAAAAAATCAAGGGCTTCAGGTGTCTAGCTTTGATGTTGCGTCTGACTTCACACCAGTATAAGAGATCTCTGAGTTGTTTGATGGGAGCGAGGTGGAGCTCAGAGATGCGTTGAAAGTGATGGTTTCCATCGTAGTCTAGAAAGAATATACCATATGGATCACTTAGAACTGTGCCAGGAATGAAAGTTTCTCCAGGTGGTAGGGAGGTGTCAAGCGCTGAGAGATCAGCATCAGGGCCAAGAACTTCATGACGAGAGAAACCAATACATGTTTCATTCCGTATAGGAGGACCTGAATCAGAGACTTTCTTTTTCTTAGCAGAGACTTTTCTTTGTTGAGGAAGAGGAGGAATATCCACAGCAGAAGAAAGCAGGTCGATCTGTTTGTTTAAGATATTCTCGACATGGCTTTTGTACTTTGAGCGCGATCCATGAATGGCTAATTTTGTTTCTAACCATTCAGAGAGACCAAACTTTTCTAAGGTAGCAGCATAGAAAGTTTGCTTGGTTTTGTCATCTCTGTAGACATCCACTTCAACAACAGGAACGTCGGCGTACAGTTTTCCTCTGATGTTTGCTTTGAGGATTTTGGATGGTCTAGATCGATAGGTCAGCATTTGTTTAGCCCATTCCAAGGTCGTGTCAGAGACCTTAGTCTTTTCTCTAACGATCTTTTGAGCATCATCCCATAACTGACGTTGAACATCAATGGGAACTCTTTTCAGCTTGGGGTCTTTTATTGATCGTTGAGTAAGCTTGATGGCATATTCTCTATCTTTTTCTTCAGCTTCCTTTCTTTCAGCGATTAAGCGTTCAGCTCTGAGGTGTTCCTTGTATTCCTTTTGGGAAACTCTGAACTTTGGAGGAACGGAAGGAAGTTGATTACGCTTCAGAATGATTCGTTGATCTTCGAGTCTCTTGATCATTTCATCTCTCTTTTCTTGATCCTCTTCACTTAGATTTTGAGGAGCCAAGGAAGGTCTGTTTTTGTGAGAGAGAGTCTGTTCTTCAGGTTCATCAGTCTCAGAGATCAAGTCCAAGACTGGGATTATTTCTTCAGCGTTGAGAGGTGGGATTGTTGTTGAAGTCGCAACTGTAGGAACTTCAGCGATATCCTCAAACAGGAGAGAGGAATAGCTGACAAACCGGCTTGTTAAGCAAGATCATCATATTTTCATCTTCAGCGACACCTTTTCCTTTGCCTTTGTCAGCTTCAGATGCTGATGGCCTTGTCTTTGTCCGCTCCCCTGAAGGTTCATTTATCAGAATCCCTTTAAGAGCTTTAGTTCTCTGAGCAGGCTTGACGATAAAAGAATCATCATCATCGTCATCTTCGTCATCATCATTCTTTGGAGAAGAGGATGGTTCAGCATCAGACAAATCGATGGCTTCTTCATCTTCAGCTTCAAACTCAGTTTCTTCAGCTTCTTCTTCGAGTTGCTCCCCCTCAGATACAGAGGCGAGCTTCTCGGTTCCCTCAGGGTTTTCATCTCCCTGAGGTCCAGCGGCTGCTTCAGCTTCAATTGTCTTCTCACCCTCTTCAGTGAAGGTGAGGTCTTCAGTCTTCTCTCCCCTGATAGATTCATCATGGGAAAGGTCTTCAGCGCTTTTGGAGAGGTCTTCAGCGCTCTTCTCCCCCTCTTTATCATGATGAATGGGGGAGGAATGAGAAGATTCAGCAGCTCGGGTGGTTTCCCTGTCTTCTTGGCCAGGGATCCCTATAAACATTTCAATCGCTGATAATCTGTTTTCCATGTCAGAAATACCAGGATTGATCTTTACAAGTTCAGCACGATCCGCCGTAGTAAAAGATGGAGGTGTAGGGGCAGGTGCAGGGGCGGTCGTGTTGGTCAGAATCTGCTTCAACAAGTTCTGAATTGAAGAGATGTCATTCTTCATCGTGTTGACATCAGTCTTCACAGAACTCATATCAGTTTTTACTGAACTGACAACAGTCTTTACAACAGACATATCACCTTCGAGTGTGCCAACCGATGTCTTCAGTGTTGTGACTTCCCTGGACATGGTGTCTACAGATTTCTTGATGTCGAGGTAGTCTGTGTAGATGTCAGCGAGAACTTTGGCAAAGTTGCTCAGATATTGATCAACCTTCTCCATGTCAGCTTTGGAGGCATTCTTTCCGACTTCGGTTGTAAGTTTTAAGAGATTTTCTCCAGCGGTTGTTACAGCTGAAGAGTTGCCGGAAAGAGTAGACGTGAGACAGTCAGCGTTGTCTCTACTGTCTTTAGAGACGTGTTGATGTCTCTCAAATTAGGACCTGTAACATATAAAAACTTGTGAACAGAGGAAAGCTCAGAAGTTTGGGGTTTAGTAACAGTGTATAGGGATTGGTGAGTACCTGCAGGAGGATTGGTGAATTCATCAAAATCACGGGTTCCTGAGTAAAGTTCCATATCGTCAGCGAGAGTACATGAACGTATGGACAGCTCTGCAGGTCCTACTTCCGTCGTTCCTTTAGCTCCTGGAGGAATGACAGCTGCAGCTGTGATAACTGGAGTGGGGTCTAAATGAGTTGAGGGGGAAGCGAAGGGTAAGAAAGGAGGTTGGTTACCGAGTTCAGCGTTGGAATCGCTGAGAATCACTTCATCAGTCTTTTGAGAGACTGAGGGAGGTTGGGTAGTTTCCAAGTTTGTAACCTCAACGTTTGGAGATGCTGAGGTCGGGATTAAAGGGATGGCTTGTTCAGGTGTGGCAGAGCGTACCACTGAACTTTCCTTCAGCTCAACAGGAGGAGCTGAGGAGTTTTTAGCAGGAGATTGCTTGGGTTGCTCCTTGGTCTTCTTAGTTCTTTTGGAACCAAGGTGGGTGTCAGAATGTTTCCTTTTAAGAGGAATGGAGGTAGCAGCTGGGGTATCAGCGGTGGGTTTATCCGCTGAAGGAGCTGCAGAAGTAGTAGGGTTAAGAAGAGTCAAGAGTGTAGAAAGACGTACCTCATTCGCCACTGGTTTGAAGTCGAGTATTTTAGGGCCGACCTGAGAGAGTTTCAGGTCACCCGCTTCTGGGTAGCTGTCTTTCAGGCCTTTTTGGAAAATAGCGCTGATGAACCGAGGATATGGAACCCATGGAGGTCTGTCAGCGACGGTGTCTACTCTGAGAACCAGGTCATCATAGATAATCGATGCCCAATCTATGTTGAGACCTTTCAGCAAAGCATATCCCATTGCTTGCTGAGGCTTAGCAGCTTGGTCAGAGGAGCCGCTCTTTGCAGTCATGCAGCTGATCAAATGGGCGAAGATGAAATTCATCTCGCTGGGCATTTTCGATTTCTTGATAATCACCAACTTCTTCTCGGGCTTCATGTCTCTGCCGATTTCCCATACATAGCCCATTGCATCGAAAAATGCAATGATGGCTTCCCTGTCTGAGTTTTTCTTGGGGTCAGGGAGGGGAACAAAGGGTTTTTCCTTGGTGGCGATGGGAAGGCTGAGAGCTTTGCGAATTATGGCAGGGGTAATCTTCATGGTGCCATATTCGATATCGCAGAGGATGCAATCAATTGTTTTGGAGGGGTCTTTGGCTGAGGGTAGCTGAGAGTGTCTGGCTGAGTACCAGAATTGTGAGAGCAAAAGCTGATGTGCAGGAGGTGTTATGGTCAGGGCTGTGGAGATGCAACAATTCTTTAGGAAGTTCACATCATCAGCTAGATGTGTGACTTGCTTTCGAGGAGGAAACTCGAGAAGCGCATAGAGGTTGTTCACCTTAGTCCAATCCAGTTTTTCAAGGGCAAATTTGACTTGAGGGGCCTTGAAGATGTCCATTTCCTCAGCAGTGTCATCAGCAGAAGTGTTTTCAGCGTTGGTGTTCTTGGGAATGTCAGAAAATGCCATTTTCTGTATTATCAGTTCAACCAAAGGATTAACAAATAAGAATAATCTTAATGTGGAAACATTTTCCAATAAGATGGTTCGAATTTTGTCCATTTCATTCAGACAAAATGTCTTAATGAAGATTAGGGTTTTTTTTTGTTTTAAAAAAAAACGAAATTTCAAACCCAATAAAAATCTTGTTTTCCAGTTTCCTTTGAAGATAGGGATTCTAGAAAAAACGAATGTATGAAGAACAAGTTTAAGATTTTTGCATTTAAACTTGAAGAACAACCATGAAATGGTTGTGTTCATAAAACCATGAAAGAAAATGATTTTATTTTTAAGAAGTTCTTTTGTTTGATCTTGTTAAAACAATGAGAAGATCAGAAACAAGTTATTTGCATTTGGTAAATAATAAGAACATATTAACCTTTGATGTTTGAAGAAGATGAACAGTTGTTCTTGAAAAATCGAGAGCCAAATGCAACAGTGAATTCTTTCTTTGTTTGGAGGAGAAGTTCGCGTAATAGAAAAATATAAACGTAGAATTTGTTTATATAGAGAGATTTTAGAAAGAGAAAATCTTGAGCGGGAAAAGATTTTCATCATGACACGGACACGTGTTTGCATTTGATTGGCAAGTAAACGAAACGTGCAAACGTGTGTCAGAAAGAAGAACGTGTCTGGGTTTATCCGTTGTAATGACGTCACAACTGTCCTTTCATATTCTTGGTTGTCTCTGAGGTTTTGAAAAACTCAGGGACACTTTTGAAAATATGAAGCACTGAATAGAAATATCAGTTGGTTTTAAGAAATTTCAAAGTATCGCTGATAAGGAAGAGATATTCAACGATGAGATTTGTTTTGAAATCTTGCATTTACATGCGATTTGTCAGAGAGAAAAACATACCTTAATATCAGTGAATCAGGATAGAGAGAAGGATAGAATGGGTTATACAAGTTGATTTTATCCTATCACTGATCAAATGTGAACTGCTGAAGATTTTATCCTTCAAAGTTCAGCTGTAACATCCCTTATCTTTAAAACACTCATTTAACGGAAAGTAACCTTAAAATACAGCGGAAGATTTGTAATTAAAACATTTAGATAAAATCCCATAATCTTATAGAAAAGAGTACAAGTTTGCAACTTAAAACCAATAAGTTTGAGAAAAACAATATTCAACTGAAAAGCTTAGAGAATCCAAATCTATCATTCATCAAAAGAAAATATAAGCTGCTGAGCTGCCGCAAATCCAAAAGCTTCAAGCTGGAGCTTTTCCTTTATTCTTTGAAGATGTACCTGCCACTAAAAGATGAATAACAACGGGGTAAGCTTTCGCTTAGTGAGCACGCACCTATACCACATATCATCATGCATACATACTTGCATAAACATAGCAATCACATACATGTAACATCCTTCCATTCCTTAAGGCACAAAGCCAATAAGGAAGGTCATAACTAGACACTGGTACCAGGCCTCTTCATACCTAACATATTCCCTAGGGGTATTACTACCACCATAGGTACTCTTTCCTTTGGCAAAGCCAACATACACATAATCACACATGCAATCCAACTACATACACATAACTTATATAATATAGGTAGAGTACTCACCTGTCAAGATGTCAATTACCAAGTACTTCACAGTGTATAATAATCACCTCGTACCACCTATAACATTCATACATACACATATCATAACAAGCCCAAAAATGGAACTCTAATTCTATCCCAACTCTCATCCCGAAATGACATAGCTAGGATAGTCCAAATACCATAAAACTTTGCCAAACATCCTATTTCATACACCCCATTTCTATTGATTTCTAAACATAATACACATACCTTGCAATTCTAGACCGCGAACAACAATTCTCTTAGAACCTTTCACAACTTGAATCTTCCAAAATCACCAAATCTTTCGCCTGGAAAATACAGCAACTTCGGACACTTGGTTCTCTCTACTGGGAACTCCGATGCCAAATCCCTCCGGTCAGAATGTATATTAGAGGGTCGTGAAGTCGCTGTCTAAATTTCACGACGATCCAACGGTTAACGAAGGAGAATCGGTCGATCTTTCACAACAGCTCACAAGAACTCTAATTCTATCCCAACTCTCATCCCGAAATGACATAGCTAGGATAGTCCAAATACCATAAAACTTTGCCAAACATCCTATTTCATACACCCCATTTCTATTGATTTCTAAACATAATACACATACCTTGCAATTCTAGACCGCGAACAACAATTCTCTTAGAACCTTTCACAACTTGAATCTTCCAAAATCACCAAATCTTTCGCCTGGAAAATACAGCAACTTCGGACACTTGGTTCTCTCTACTGGGAACTCCGATGCCAAATCCCTCCGGTCAGAATGTATATTAGAGGGTCGTGAAGTCGCTGTCTAAATTTCACGACGATCCAACGGTTAACGAAGGAGAATCGGTCGATCTTTCACAACAGCTCACAAGAACTCTAATTCTATCCCAACTCTCATCCCGAAATGACATAGCTAGGATAGTCCAAATACCATAAAACTTTGCCAAACATCCTATTTCATACACCCCATTTCTATTGATTTCTAAACATAATACACATACCTTGCAATTCTAGACCGCGAACAACAATTCTCTTAGAACCTTTCACAACTTGAATCTTCCAAAATCACCAAATCTTTCGCCTGGAAAATACAGCAACTTCGGACACTTGGTTCTCTCTACTGGGAACTCCGATGCCAAATCCCTCCGGTCAGAATGTATATTAGAGGGTCGTGAAGTCGCTGTCTAAATTTCACGACGATCCAACGGTTAACGAAGGAGAATCGGTCGATCTTTCACAACAGCTCACAAGAACTCCGCCTGGAAAATACCGCAACTTCGGACACTTGGTTCTCTCTACTGGGAACTCCGATGCGAAATCTCTCCGGTCAGAATGTATATTAGAGGGTCGTGAAGTCGCTATCCAAATTTCACGACGATCCAACGGTTAACGAAGGAGAATAGGTCGATCTTTCACAGCAGCTCACAAGAACTCCGAAAATCCCTTTCTCTTTTCTCTCTTCTTTGCTAAAGAAACAAATGGGTGCAAATGAGGGTGTTTAGGGTTTCCATCCCTTTACATACATGCCAAAACACACCCTCATCTTACAAAATTGATAAACTGGCCCCTAGACTCCTGAACACGTACATAACGACCCAAAAATTAACTCAACCCCAAAAGAGACAGTTAAATCACGTAAATTGGGAAACGGGGTGTTACAACTCTCCCCCACTTACCAGGATTTCGTCCTCGAAATCGATCAGACTTGGAAGAGTTCCGGATAATTCGATCTCATCTCAGCTTCCGGTTCCCATGTCCATTCTGATCCTTTTCGGTGTTCCCACTGAACTTTCACTAAGCTGATCTCCTTGTTTCGCAAGGATTTGGTCTTCCCTTCCAAGATTGCTATCGGTCTCTCAATATAATTCAACCGTTCGTCGACCTATATGTCATCTATAGGGACATGCGCCGACTCGTCAGCTAAACACTTCCTCAACTGAGACACGTGGAAGGTGTTGTGTATCAGACTGAGTTCCGGCGGAAGCTCCAGCCGGTACGCAACCTTCCCAACCCGTGCTATCACCTTGAAAGGTCCGATAAACCTAGGGCCTAGCTTGCCCCTCTTCCGGAATCGGATCACCCCTTTCCAAGGTGACACCTTCAACAAAACATTATCTCCCACGTTGAACTCCAAATCCGACCTTCGCTTGTCGGCGTAACTCTTTTGACGACTCTGTGCGGTTCGTAGTCTATCCCGGATCATCTCAATACTTTCTGTCGTTTTCTGAACCACTTTTGTGCTGCTTAACTCCCGCTGGCCTACCTCTCCCCAACAGATAGGAGTCCTACACCTTCTCCCGTACAACATCTCATACGGAGGCATGCCAATACTGGCATGGAAACTGTTGTTGTATGAGAACTCAGCCAACGGTAAATACGTATCCCAGCTGCCCCCAAAATCCAAAACACAGGCTCTCAACATATCCTCAAGAGTCTGAATTGTTCTCTCGCTTTGCCCGTCCGTCTGTGGGTGAAAGGCTGTACTGAACTGAAGTCTCGTACCCAAATCTTCATGGAACTTCCCCCAAAACCGCGACGTAAACCGAACATCCCTGTCTGATATCACTGTTACCGGTACCCCATGCCTTGCTACAATTTCACTGACATAGATGTCAGCTAACTTTTCTGCAGATGAACTTTCACGGATCGCGATAAAATGGGCACTCTTTGTCAGCCTATCTACAACCACCCAAATGGCATCATGATTCCTAGGTGTTCGAGGCAACTTGGTAATCAGATCCATTGTTATATGCTCCCACTTCCACTCTGGTATCTCTAATGGCTGTAACTTCCCGTGCGGTCTCTGATGCTCTGCTTTGACCCTTAAACAAGTCAAACATTTCTCCACGTACTTAGCCACGTCCCTCTTCATCCCCGGCCACCAGTAGTCAGTCTTCAGATCTCTATACATCTTAGTAGCACCGGGATGGATAGAGAACCTTGACTTATGCGCCTCGTCCAGAAGTGTCTGCCTTGCCTCACACGATACTGGAACCCATACCCGACCGTACCGAGTCAATAGACCTCGACTGTCGGGCACTAACTGATCCACATGTCCCTTTATCCGTTCCTTCTTCTGGTTCTCACCCTTGATCGCTTCCTCTTGAGACCTTCTTACCAAGTCGTGAAGCGACGTTGATACTGTTAGTCTCATCAACGGTACCCGAAGTAGAACACTACTCGCTCTTCTACTCAAGGCATCCGCTACGACATTTGCCTTCCCCGGGTGATAAAGAATCTCGCAATCATAATCCTTCACCACATCCAACCACCTCCGCTGTCTCATGTTCAAATTCTGTTGATCCATGAAATAACGAAGACTCTTGTGGTCCGTATAGATAGTACACTTCACCCCATACAGGTAGTGCCGCCATAACTTGAGAGCGAACACCACTGCCGCAAGCTCCAAATCGTGAGTCGGGTAATTCACCTCATGCTTCTTCAGTTGACGAGACGCATAGGCAATCACCCTTCCCCTCTGCATAAGAACGCAGCCTAGCCCGTGATAAGACGCATCATAGTAGACTGTCATGTCTTCAACTCCCTCCGGTAGTGTCAACACCGGAGCCTCGCATAACTTTCTCCTTAAGGTTTCGAACGCTGTTTTCTGTTCCTCTTCCCAAACGAAACGTTCGTTCTTCCTCGTCAGCTTCGTCAACGGAACTGCTATCTTGGAGAAATCCTGGATGAACCGGCGGTAGTACCCGGCTAATCCAAGGAAACTCCTAATCTCAGTGGGAGTCTTCGGGGTTTCCCACTTCATCACTGCCTCCACCTTCGCTGGGTCTACCTTGATACCCTCTCGGTTCACAAGATGTCCAAGAAATTGAACCTCTTGTAACCAGAAATCACACTTGGAGAACTTTGCATATAACTGCTCCTTACGCAAAATCTCCAAAACCTCTCGTAGATGCTCCATATGATCCTCCTTCGACTTGGAGTAGATCAGTATATCGTCTATAAACACGATGACTGACCTATCCAACATCGGTCTGCAAACTCTATTCATAAGATCCATGAATGCCGCCGGTGCGTTCGTCAGTCCAAATGGCATCACGATGAACTCGAAATGCCCGTACCTGGTTCTGAACGCTGTCTTGTGAACATCCTCTTCCCTGACCTTCAACTGGTGGTACCCTGAGCGAAGATCTATCTTAGAGAACCAAACGGCTCCCTGAAGTTGATCGAAGAGATCGTCGATCCTCGGCAACGGGTATCTGTTCTTCACCGTAAGCTTGTTAATCTCTCTATAGTCGATGCACATCCGCATCGACCCGTCCTTCTTTTTCACGAAAAGGATAGGGGCTCCCCAAGGTGAACTACTGGGGCGGATGAAACCCTTATCCAACAGTTCCTCCAGCTGCTTAGACAGTTCATGCATCTCCGGAGGTGCCAAACGGTAAGGAGCCTTTGCTACCGGTGCCGCCCCCGGAATCAAGTCTATTCGGAACTCCACTTGCCTCTCGGGAGGAATGCCAGGCAAGTCATCCGGGAAAACATCTGGAAACTCGCTGACCACTGGTACATCTGCCACTGTTCTCTTCTTTTTCTCCTCCCGTTCATCAACAATATACGCCAAGTAACTGCTACCACCATGGTGCACATATCTTCTAGCTTTGGCCAAAGTGCACACCTTTGGTACCCCTTTTCTTCCTTCACTCCAGATAGTTAATTCTCCCCCACTTGGGGTTCGAATCACTACCTGCTGTTTTTCACAATCAATGCGCGCTCCATTCCGACTAAGCCAATCTATCCCAACTACTACATTTATTTCCCTCATCGCAATAGGAATAAGATCTATACTAAACTTCACTCCGGCTATCTCTATTACATTACCTTTATACACATCACTCACAAAACGAAACTCCTCGTCCGCTATTTCTACTTCTAGCGGACTCTCTAACTTGTCCTTTACAATAGCAAAGTCTTTACAAAACGATAAAGAAACAAAAGATTTAGTAGCTCCCGAGTCAAATAAGACAAGGGCAGGTGATGCATTAACAGGAAAAATACTTGTCACGACATCTGGCTCCTCCTTTGCTTCATCTACGGTCATCTGGAACACTCGCCCCCGAGTCCTGGGTGCGTCGTTCTTCTTTCCCAATCCACCCTCTAGCATCTTCACCGGTGCGGTTCCCGAGTTCTGGACCGACCCGGTATTCATTGGGCACTCGTCAGCAAGGTGGCCCGGCTTGTAGCACTTAAAACATATCTTTGCGGTCGCCTTGCAGTCTCGACTGATATGACCCGGTTGCCCGCATTTGTAACAGGTTCCGGAGCCCATACGGCATTCTCCCGGATGCTGTCGTCCACACTTCCCACAGCGGGGATGCTCTCTCTTGAACTCTTTCTTTACCTCCGGTTTATGACTCCCAGTTTTGAACCTCTTAGTCTGCTGAGGTTGAGTCTGAACCGTTTCTGCCCTTCTTGTCTTTCTTTGGCTCTCTAATTCGAGCTCTCTAGCCCGAGCCGCCTCGTGCATCTGCTGAAAATCAGTGCACCTTACCATAACAACAAATTCTCTAATCTCCTGTTTCAAAACTCTCCCATATCTGTACATTTTGGCCTTTTCATTCCTGACATACTCAGGACAGAAAAGGGACCGCTCCAAAAACTTGTCAGTGATCTCGTTCACCGACTCCGTAGTTTGCTCCATAGAGAGAAACTCATTTGTGAGTCTCTCTACCTCAATTTGGGGCACATACTGTTCCATGAACAGTTCCTTGAACTGTTCTCAAGTCATGCTATCCACTTGTTCTGGCGTCCGAGCACGAACAATAAGGTTCCACCAGTCTTTCGCTGCCTTCCTCAGAAGGTTCGATGCGTAGCGAACCTTGACTTCCTCGGTACAAAAACTGGTGCGGAAAGCACCCTCCACCTCAGCTATCCAACGAGTGCTGGTTACGGGGTCCTTCTGCCCCTCAAACTGTGGCGGCTGACAGGCCGGGAAATCTCTGTAGCTTGTCCCCCGTGGTTGTACGCCTGACAAGCCCCCTGATCCACTGGCCCTGCTGGCCACAGCTGCCTCTACCTGACTACGAATTTCATTAGCCAGTTCCTGCTTTACCTGCTCAAAGAGACTTGGGAGTAACTCGTGAAGAACCTCCCCGACCTTAGCAGCGATCACACCTCTCAGATCAGGAATTTCCTGATCCTCTTCAATAATCGGTCTCTTGCCTTGCCTTCTAGTGTTCACCATTCTGATACATAAACATGATACTTTAGAATAATTCATCTACATCCCCCCCCTGAGCAAACTCCTAGCATAGTCCAGAGGTCCTAGCTTAGTTGTCTTTCTTTCTAACATGCTCCTTAGAAACCCTCTGCTTATACTCTCTTAACAAAATCCCTTTCTAGCATGTTACTACCCAACCCTCAACCTTGTCTGGTTCATAGAATTCTTTTGCAACTATATCAAGTCCCGGCATGTACAATGTAATTGCAATGGTATGGGCCCTTATACCATTATAATTACACCCTCCATGTTTAGACTCAACACCGTCACTAAGGTTCCAATTCCCAGCTTAGTTGGTACCTTTAACATATATATCACAACATTTTCCATATCTACCACTTATCATATAAACATTATAATCATATTCTAATTCACATTATGCATCAAACAAAACATACTTGAAACCATAACCTTGTCACATTGACCATATCTAGCATACATAAACATAATTACTCATCCAATACAGTTATAAAACTGGTCTTTCACAAAAACTGAACATGCTTTATCATAAATCCTAATATGGAATAGTGTGCTCACCCCCGTCTTGATGCTCTGGACCGCAGCTCAGCCGTGGAAACTTTTTCTTTTAAAACACCCTTTCCTTATAAACCATTTTCTTACACGAAACAACTTTTTTAAAGGTTACTTATTTGAAAACTTGAGCACTTGGGTTTAAGTTCAAACACTCACCACTTGTGAATGCCCGAATCCCTTAAACCAAGGCTCTGATACCAACTGTAACATCCCTTATCTTTAAAACACTCATTTAACGGAAAGTAACCTTAAAATACAGCGGAAGATTTGTAATTAAAACATTTAGATAAAATCCCATAATCTTATAGAAAAGAGTACAAGTTTGCAACTTAAAACCAATAAGTTTGAGAAAAACAATATTCAACTGAAAAGCTTAGAGAATCCAAATCTATCATTCATCAAAAGAAAATATAAGCTGCTGAGCTGCCGCAAATCCAAAAGCTTCAAGCTGGAGCTTTTCCTTTATTCTTTGAAGATGTACCTGCCACTAAAAGATGAATAACAACGGGGTAAGCTTTCGCTTAGTGAGCACGCACCTATACCACATATCATCATGCATACATACTTGCATAAACATAGCAATCACATACATGTAACATCCTTCCATTCCTTAAGGCACAAAGCCAATAAGGAAGGTCATAACTAGACACTGGTATCAGGCCTCTTCATACCTAACATATTCCCTAGGGGTATTACTACCACCATAGGTACTCTTTCCTTTGGCAAAGCCAACATACACATAATCACACATGCAATCCAACTACATACACATAACTTATATAATATAGGTAGAGTACTCACCTGTCAAGATATCAATTACCAAGTACTTCACAGTGTATAATAATCACCTCGTACCACCTATAACATTCATACATACACATATCATAACAAGCCCAAAAATGGAACTCTAATTCTATCCCAACTCTCATCCCGAAATGACATAGCTAGGATAGTCCAAATACCATAAAACTTTGCCAAACATCCTATTTCATACACCCCATTTCTATTGATTTCTAAACATAATACACATACCTTGCAATTCTAGACCGCGAACAACAATCCTCCTAGAACCTTTCACAACTTGAATCTTCCAAAATCACCAAATCTTTCGCCTGGAAAATACAGCAACTTCGGACACTTGGTTCTCTCTACTGGGAACTCCGATGCCAAATCCCTCCGGGCAGAATGTATATTAGAGGGTCGTGAAGTCGCTGTCTAAATTTCACGACGATCCAACGGTTAACGAAGGAGAATCGGTCGATCTTTCACAACAGCTCACAAGAACTCCGCCTGGAAAATACAGCAACTTCGGACACTTGGTTCTCTCTACTGGGAACTCCGATGCGAAATCTCTCCGGTCAGAATGTATATTAGAGGGTCGTGAAGTCGCTATCCAAATTTCACGACGATCCAACGGTTAACGAAGGAGAATAGGTCGATCTTTCACAGCAGCTCACAAGAACTCCGAAAATCCCTTTCTCTTTTCTCTCTTCTTTGCTAAAGAAACAAATGGGTGCAAATGAGGGTGTTTAGGGTTTCCATCCCTTTACATACATGCCAAAACACACCCTCATCTTACAAAATTGATAAACTGGCCCCTAGATTCCTGAACACGTACATAACGACCCAAAAATTAACTCAACCCCAAAAGAGACAGTTAAATCACGTAAATTGGGAAACGGGGTGTTACATCAGCATTCCAAGCTCGCTGATGAGAAAGTTGAATCTTGTCTCATCAAGAGGTTTGGTGAACAGATCAGCTAACTGATAATCAGTTGGGATAAAGTGAAGTTCTATATCACCATTCATCACATGATCTCTGATAAAGTGATACCTGATTTCGATGTGTTTTGTCTTTGAGTGTAGCACTGGATTATTAGCTATAGCGATGGCACTTGTGCTGTCGCAATAGATTGGAATATTTGAGAGTTGAAGGTCATAGTCCAGTAGTTGATTTCTCATCCACAAGACTTGAGAACAACAGCTTCCAGCGGTACATACTCAGCTTCAGCTGTGGAAGTGGACACTGAGTTTTTCTTTTTACTTGTCCAACTTACCAGCTTTCCACCCAGGAGCTGACATCCTCCTGTGGTGCTTTTCCTATCCATTCCGCAACCTGCCAAATCACTATCTGAATAGGCGATAAAATCGAATCCTGAGTCTTTGGGATAACAAAGACCTAGATTCGATGTACCCTTAAGATATCGAAAAATACGCTTTACAGCTTTCATATGAGATATCTTAGGTTCAGCTTGATATCGTGCACACAAGTATGTTGCAAACATAATATCGGGTCGGCTAGCTGTAAGATACAATAGTGAGCCGATCATCCCATGGTACAGCGTGACATTGACAGGAACACCCTTAGTGTCCTTATCAAGTGTCAGCGGTAGTGCCATAGGGGTTTTCATAGCTGAACTTTCAGTTAAGTCGAATTTCTTCAGCATATCTTTAACATACTTTCCCTGATTAATGAAAGTTCCCTTTTCATTTTGTTTTATCTGTAGACCAAGGAAATATGTTAGTTCACCCATCATGCTCAATTTATACTCATCTTTCATTCTATCAGCGAAACGAGTACAGAGATCAGGGTTAGTCGAGCCAAATATAATATCATCAACATATATTTGAACAAGAATGATATGACCTTTTACTTTCCTGAAAAATAGAGTTTTGTCTATTTTACCTCGCTCAAAATTTTCAATATGGAGATAAGTAGAAAGAGTGTCATACCATGCACGTGGAGCTTGCTTTAAGCCATAAAGTGCCTTATCCAGTTTATAAACATAACCTGGATGCTTAGGATCTGAGAATCCTGGAGGTTGTTCCACATAGACTTCTTCATTCAGCTTTCCATTTAGAAACGCTGACTTAACATCCATTTGATATACTTTGAAGTCTTTGTGTACAGCGTATGCTAAGAATAGACGAATAGATTCTAATCTTGCTACTGGAGCAAATGTTTCGTCATAATCTATGCCTTCCTCTTTTCTGTATCCCTGAGCAACAAGACGAGCCTTGTTGCGGGTTACAGTTCCATGTTCGTCCAACTTGTTTCGATAGACCCATTTAGTGCCTATCACTGTTTTGTCAGTTGGTCTTCGAACAAGTTTACAAACTTTGTTTCTTTCGAATTATGTCAGCTCTTCTTGCATGGCGCTGACCCAGTTTGGATCTTTGAGGGCATCATCTACTTTCTTTGGTTCAGTTAGTGAAATAAAATTTACAAATAAACAAATATTACCTGCACTTCGTCGAGTCTGAATACCAGCGTTTGGATCATCAAGAATTTGATCAATTGGGTGATTTATAGTCCATCGCTGAGCCAGAGCGTGAGACGCTGACTCAACCTGAACTGGAGGAGCTGAAGATGAAGCTTCAGCGACGTCTGGAGTATCAGCCAAGAGAGGAATGGATGCAGTTGTTATTATATTCACTGATTGCTGAGAAGTGGATGGAATATCTGAGATATTGGTTTCAGAAGCAGGTATAGTGTTTATAGGAACAGCTGAGACCCATGATGTTTCAGCTTCACTATTCTGCATATTTGGAATGATAGTTGGACCATCATCTTCAACTGTGTGAGCACGAGGAGTGGGAATATCTTCTGAATCACCAAGATGAGAAAACATCCATTGATTCAGTTCTTCAGTATCAGCGGATGGTATAGAGTTCGCTGAACGGGACTCGTCAAACGTGACGTGAATTGTTTCTTCAACAGTTTGTCTTCTTCAATTAAAGACTCTGAAGGCTTTGGAAACTGAGGAGTATCCAAGAAAGATTCCATCATCAGCCTTAGGATCAAACTTTCCAAGGGCATCTCTGTTGTTCAGTATAAACACTGACATCCAAAGATATGAAGAAAGCTGATTGAAGGCTTTCTCCCATGAAATAGTTCATAGGCCGTTTTATTGAATCTTTTGACTATCAGTGACCTGTTTTGCGTAAAACAAGCAGTGTTGACAGCTTCTGCCCAAAACTGAGTAGGCAGGTGAGAATCGCTGAGCATTGAACGTGCAGCTTCAATAATTGTTCTATTTCTTCTTTCAGCGACTCCATTTTGTTGTGGTGTTCTCACTGAAGAAAAGTTGTGAGAAATACCCTTGCTCTCAAAGAAGGAATCAAGAGAACTTTTTTTGAATTCAGTCCATTGATCACTCCTTATTGAGCGAACGGTCAAATTGTTCAGGGTTTCCATCTTCCGAACAAAGGTGATTTGTTCTTCAGGGGTGTCACTCTTGGAACGGAGAAACATAACCCATGTATAACGAGAGAATTCATCAACTATGACCAGTGTATATTTCTTTCCAGCGATGGATTGTTTGTTAACAGGGCCAAACAAATCCATATGGAGTAGTTGTAGAGGAGATGACACTGAGGAGACTTGATTTGATTTAAAGCTTCCTTTGGTCTGCTTCCCTTTCTCACATGCTGAACATAAAGACTCTTTGGCATATGAGTGTTGAGGTAGACCAGTAACTAACTCTTTTGAAGAAAGAGAGTTCAGTGTCTTGAAATTCAGATGAGAGAGCCTCTTATGCCATAGCCAGTTGACATCAGATGAGGCTTTTGAGAAGAAACAGGAGTTCTCAGTGGTTGTTGAGTCCATGTTTATTACATAAACATTTTCCAAACGATAACCGCTGAGAGCTATCTTCTCCTTTTTGTCAGTGACAAAGCAGGATTCTTTGGTAAAGATTACCTTGTTATCCTTGTCGCAAAGCTGACTGATGCTTAACAAATTATGCTTCAGCCCTTCAACATATGCGACTCTTCTGAAGGTGGTTGTACCATTAGAGAGTACACCAAACCCTCGGGTATGTCCTTTTCCATTTCCACCGAAAGTCACAAAGGGACCCTTCTCTTCCTTGTATTCAGCGAGCAGGCTTTTATTTCCAGTCATGTGTCTAGAGCATCCGCTATCGAGATACCAAATACCCTTCTGAACCTGCATCACAAAGGAAGATTAGTTTTTCTTGGGTACCCACTTAACCATGTGTACACGTTTGTCAGTGGAAGTAGTTGGAATGGAAGATTCAGCAATCTTCGCAGCATTTGAAGATTCAGCTTTGTCAGTCTTCACTTTGGTTAATTTCTTAACCTCAGTGGTCTTCTTTGCCTTGGGGGCAATCTTCACCTTAGCTATCTTATCAGCTTTGGTGGCTGTGGGGCACTTACTAGCAATATGATCAGTGAGTCCACAGTGATAACATTTCCTATAACTAAAAATAGTTCTAGGACTATTTGAATGCTGAGTTTTAGATTTTGAATTAGAAGGACCAGCACCAAATAAGCTTTTGGCTTTAGAAATGGGAGGAACACTTGGTTCTTCAGATTTCTTACCAAGGATATCCACTCTGAGTCTAGGAGTAGATCGCTGAGTAGACCCACACTGAGTAGATCCAGAGATCTGATTTCTTGATCCAGAGGAATAAATCACTAAAGCTTTAGAAGCATTCAGCTTTGGTGCTAAAGTACCCTTCTGAGGATTTTGGTTCAACACAATTCCTTTACCTTTATCTTTAAAGACAGAGGTAGGTTTTGGATAAACCATTTTCTCTTTACCTTTTGAAGAGGCAGAGATGTCCTCAGGGATAGGCGGTCTGGAGGACGAACACTGAGAGGATGAAATGTCAGCGACTGAGGATACGAAAGTTCCAAATAAGAGCATGGAACGATCAGTGGTTGGTTCTTGAGTTTCATATTTGTAACCAAGACCACGTTTATCACTCAGGGGTATCTGAGACTTAATTATCTCAGTGATCTTTGTTGAAGAGTTACACCATCCTTCAACAGTAGCCTTTTCAGCTTTCAAAGCAGCGATAGCTTCTGCTCGTTCGATTTTGACTAGCTGATTTAAATGCACTTGATCTTTAAAATCTTCTTCAATTTTAGAAAGCTTTTCTATTTGAAGGTGACAGTTTTTAAGTTGTTCAGCGAGATCAAGGTTTTGGTTTTCAACTATAGTTTTGCCATTCATGGCTTCATATAAGCTTCTAGTCAAGAGATCGATTTTGCGGAGACTATGAGCTTCATCAATATTTGCAATATTTGTAAAGAAGGAAGGTGATACCTGAACAGCAGATGTTGAAGTAGAGGGAATGTCTGAACTTTCTTCATCATCCTCAATCTTTGCCATAAGACAGAGATTGGCTTCATCATCTTCAGAGTCAGATGATGATTCTTCTTCTTCTGAAGCAGCCCAATCATAAACCATCAGGCCTTTGCCTTTCTTCTTGAAGGTTTTCAGCTTTGCATATTTTTCTTTCAGCTTAGAATATTTGTCATCTTTATTCCTGGGAATAAAAGATTTCTTGGGAAACACTGAGTTTCTCGATACTTTCTTAGACCTGTACTCGTTAGCGAAATGTCCAATCTTTTCGCAGTTAAAACAAGTAGCAGTAGCTTATCAACAGTAGCTGATGATCTTGGCTTATCAGTTATAGAAAGAGGTTTGTTCTTTCTGAACATTTTCTTTTTGGCGAATCTCCTAAACTTTTTAGTTAGGAGAGCCAAAGATTAATCATCATCTGAAGAGTCAGAATTTGATGATCTTTCAGAGTTACTCTCTAACTAAGTGATAGTGACCGAGGGTCGCTGACTAGAAGGTTCCTCTGAGATTAAAGCAACATGGGTGCTTTTGCAATCTTTTACAAGATTCTTCTTAATATGGCTTGATTGCTCATGATTCAGCATTGTGCCATATAAGGTAGCAAGAGTCATTGATCTTAGATCTTTTGACAGCTTGAGACACATAGAATAACTGTCCCAGCTTTCAGGTAAACATTCTAGAAACTTTGTCAGCACTTCAAAGTTAGAATATTCCTTACCAACAGTTTTCAGATCTATTATTAAGCAATTAAAACGTTGGTGAACTTCAGAGAGAGTCTCATTCTTACCACAAATGAAACTTTCATACTGTCTTACCAGGTTGATCTTTCGAGAGTCCTGGACTTCAGTAGTACCTTCATACTGAACACATATTGTGTCCCACATGGCTTTTGAGGATTTCAGGTTCATGACGGAATGGTAGACTTCGTCAGGAAGAGCCATGGATAGTATGGATCTGGCTTTTGTGTCGATAGCCATTTTCTTCTTATCTTCGTCAGTCCACGTATGAACATCTTTGGGTACCAGCCTTTCTGGAATAGCAGGTCTATTCTCAGCGGCAGGTACTGCGACATCAATTCTTACAGGAATAAATGGGCCGTTTTCAAGATAATAAGGCATAGTAGGGTCTACACCTTCTAGGAAGAGAGTCATCCTATTTTTCCATAGATTAAAATTATCTCTGGAGAATCTAGGGGGTTTTGCAAGTGAACCATTGTCTATATAGTTTGTGTTTGTGTTGGTGGCCATTTTCAGAAATAGCAAGGAAGAGAAATCTTAGTATAGATTAGATCTTGTTTATGAGTTTAAACAAATCCGCTCTGATACCACTTGTTGGTCCCGAAGGGTTATACAAGTTTGTAGAAGGGGGGGGGGGTTGAATACAAACACACAGATTTTACTTTTCTAAATTGTTTATTGATAAATCATTAACAATTTACAGCTTGTTGCGGAAACAAGATTAAGGATAAATCCTAAATCAAAACAAGTTGGAACACTAAGTTTCTTGCACTAAGAATGAGAAGGAAATTACTAATAATAACCTATCTCAAGATAAGAAGGATGAACTTGTCTAGAGTTAGCAAGTTACTTCAAAATGAAGTGAGTTCTTCTTCTTATATACTGCATGCATTTAATGCATTGCAGTTTACACTTTACACGTGGCAGCAGCTGATTGGTTGCATGTCATTGACCTTTGTTGACAACCTTAGTAGCCGCATGTTGAACAGTGTAGTATCAGAGTGGTTGTACGATTTCAGACAATAAGGAGGTTCTATTCTGACATATCGTACGGAGTCGTGCAAGGGTGGATGAGACAAAAAGTACTTTGTACGGAAGACTTCATGATCAGCTTTTCGATGATTCAGCGATCTATCATTCTTCATCAGCGAATAGTAGAGTTCAGCGATAGCTGAAGTCTTGTACTTGATACTTCACGTTGAGTGGACAAATCTGAGTCTTCGCTGATCCGTATCAGTTCATTAGGAGACTTGTCGCTGGTTCTTGAGCTTGATCTTCGACTTCAGCGTAGAACCTATGTTGACGTGAAACTTGTCTTCATGGATCATAAGTAAACAACTAACTTATCAGTGATCACCATAAGTACTGCACAGACTCAGAGTATTATGGTGAACAGTTTCGCTGAATGTCTAATCTAAAGAGCGAGAGTTCCTATCAGCGGTACTGGAAGATCTTAGTACTTATCAGCGATAGTGAAACTCTGATATATATTGTTTACTTACAATTTTCACTAAGTATATAAGAGAGGGTCATTATCAAATCACTGACGGTTTGGATCAACAGATAGAACTGATGAGATATAAATAATATGTAGTTCGTGTACGATTCGTGAGGACCTGAGAGATATGGTTATCTTATAGGTGATGACTATACGGTTCATGATGAACTTGTGACTTGTGACTTACCAGGAGGCCGTATCATGTTGGAATCAAATTAAATGGTATGATGCCATAAAGGCAGAAGTACAATACATTTCAGATAAACAAGTTTAAAACTTGGTAGATGCACATGTTGGCTACAAAATCGTTGGGTGCAAATGGGTGTTCAGGAAGAAAACTAACATGGATGAGATTGTGCATACTTATAAGGCTAGGTTGGTAACAAGTGCTTTCACTCAAACCAAGATTCTTCTTGCCATAGTTGTGGATCATGATTATGAGATATGACAGATAAATGTTAAAATTGCATTCCTTAACCGAACTTTAAGGGAAAACGTGTATATGGTACATCCAAAGTATCATGATAAATTATGCAAATTGTAGAGGTCTATTTATGGACAAAGACAAGAAATCTTCGTTTTGATGAGAAAATCAAGGAATTTGATTTTGTAAAGAACGACGATGAACCTTGTGTACACAAGAAATATAATTGACGCACATTAGTAGTCCTAATATTGTATGTTAATGACATATTGAATATCGAAAACAACATCCCAAAGCTCGAACGTGTAGAAACGTGACTCAGAAAGTGTTTTACGGTAAATTGTTAGTGCTAATATGTCTTCAAGGTTTAATGTAGAAAGTCAAATGTCAAAGTCAATGTTATTGTGTTGTTACTGTGTGGTTTATACCTTGTGTTAGCTTCAATCTTCCTAATCATAGAAGTATTAAGAAGTAGTGAAAAATAGGCTAAGTGAAGAAAGCCTCTTACAGAGGCTCTGCCGAACTTACCGAGAGATCAAGGTCAAGAAGCTACAGAAGCTAAAGAGGCGCCCTACAGAAGCTCTGTCATACGCGCAAAGAAGACCAAAGACTCGGAATCCGGTGAAGACTGCTCTTCTAAGGACCAAACCGCAGAACCTCTGTGGTACTTCACAGAACCTCTGCGGTCTTCAACAAAGACTTAAGATATTTATAATATCTTGCTACTGTTACAGGACCTGTTCATCAACTTGCATGGTAGCATGCCCTGTCCAACTGTAACGTGTCAAACTCTGGTTGGATTCAATAGGGCTTAGTACATAATAGACGTCTGCTGCATTAAATGAAATACAGCACGTCCAACTGTTCATGCCATCCGTCCAACTATTCATACCGTCCTTTGTGAATAGTAGGATATGCTTTATGGTCCCCTTAGAGTAGTATATAAGGAAGACTCATGTTGAGTTCTTCCTATCTATCGATCGATCAATCGAACAATCGAAACAAGAATTCAAGAGAGAAAAACATCACAAGCTTTAAACACTTTGAGAGTCATATCTGTTTTAAAAGCTTTGCTTAACTCACTGTTCTTGAATCTGTTCTTAATATATATATTCAGTAAACTTTGAGATATTATTTCCTGTTCACTGTTTATTTATATTATGTTCTAAATCTATCAAACATATCTGTTAGTTCTTCAAATACGCTTCCGCATCAAACTCAAACTTGAACTAATAGATCTGATAATCTTGTTTAAACATAAGAGGGAACCAACAATTGGTATCAGAGCAAAGCTTGATTTTCAATATCAAGTGATCCTCGTTTTTACAAGATTAGTGATAGAAATCATTTTTTTCTTATTCCTCATCTCTAGGTTAAAACTCCATTAAAGTGTACTCTGGGAACTGTTCAAACCCAGAAAACTTTCCAGATCTTCAGACTCATACTCTTTAAATCATACTATCTTTTCAGAACCTTAAAAGTGACAAATACAAATAACTTCTTTACTGCTGGTTCACTCACCAAGCCTCATACTCTCCTACGAGATGAGTATCCTCAATGGAAGATAAGAATGGTTCATTTCTTTGAGGGTACTGAAAAAAATCTAGTACAATATCTTTACAACCTTCCTCCTGTTCCCATGATAGCAGTACCACGAGTACCAGCTACTGCTGAATCTCCAGAAATCCCTGAACATCAAAAACCAAAACCAAAAGAAGAATGGTCAAATGAAGATAAGGCAGAAGATGAAGTTGCACAGAAAACAAAAAGAATCCTGATAATGGCTATCCCCAACGAACTTTTTCAATCCTTAGATGCATGCGAAACTGCGCACGATCTTTGGAAAGAATTAGAAAGACAGTTGGAAGGGGGTGCTAAAACACAGAAGAACCGAAGGGCACAGTACATAAATGAATATCATGCATTCAGAGCCTCTGCAACAGAATCTCTGCAAACAACGTACGACAGGTTCAACTCTCTCATAAACAAATGTAGAAATTCTGGCATTCACAGAACCTCGGAAGAAAATAACGTCATGTTTCTAAAGAGTCTGAATGATGAGTGGCTTCAACTGTCTATGTATTTACAAACAAACCAAGATCTAGACTCATGGACACTCTCTGATCTCTATGGAACACTAGCTGCACAAGAGCCTCAAATAGCACAGGCTAAAACAATAGCCATTGCACCATACACATTGGTTAGTAAAACAACAGAGGCTACAGAGAGACCAAGAAATGAGAGAGCAACAGATGAAAAGAAGAAGGAGAAAAAGAAGATAGTGATGGTTGATAGCGAAGAAGACGAGGTGATAGAGGAAGAAATAACTCTTGCGTCATTAGCTATATCATTGGCTCTATTGACAAGAGAGTTCAGAGGTAATCAAAGAAATTTTGGAAATGACAGATATAGCAGAGACAACCAGAGAGATAGAAGAGATGATGAAAGAAGAGAAGAATCAAGTGACCGACAGAGGTCAGACTACAGAAGTGACCGACAGAGGTCGAGCGACAGAAACTACAGAGGAAATGACCGACAGAGGTCAGATGACAAGGTAGGCCACACACAAGAATGCTACAAATGTGGTAAGCCTGGTCATTATGCAAACGAATGCCGAACAGAGAAAGGTGGAGACCAACAGAAGTCCGACGATCGAACTGGAAACACCTCCCAAGGTTGCTTCAACTGCGGCAAGCCAGGCCATTTCGCAAAAGATTGCAGAAGTAGACAAAATCGCCCATAGAAGGACTCAGCTTTTTACAAAAAGAAGGCTGAATATTATGCACAAAAATCCCTAATGGCGAACAAAGGGCATTCTGAAGCAAATAAAGAGGACTTCGAGTCAGACTCTACATCTGATGATGAATTCACCACCAATGCCCTGTTCTGTGGCATGGCAGAAGTCGACTCGGGCACTGACAATGAGGTATCCATTTCAAACTCTACCTCTTGTATTAAATATGTAGAAAATGATTCAGTTAGACTTAACATTGAATTGATTGAACTCAAAGAGATAAATGAAAGTATTCAGAAAAGACTCACCATTAATGAGAGAGAAGTAAGGCTTCTCACTCAAGAAAAAGCCAAAATTTTTGAAGAAAAGGAAAGAGTAGAAAATATTGGAGAAAAAATGTAGATCCTTTAAAAAGGCAAATTTCTGAATTAACCTCTGCTTTAAAAGTCAAAACTAAAGAGCTTTCAGTTTCTAGGAGTGAAACAACTGACATAAGAGCTCTCAAAGAATACTTTCAAAAAGAGAGAGAGGTACTTTGGCAAGATCTACTCAGAAGAGAGGTTTTACTTAAAAACTATAAAGATGCACATAAGGTGTATGAGAAAGTAAACTCACAAATAGGAAGACGAGGTATAGGGTACGATGATATTACTCTAGGTGTTGAAGGCAAAAGACTTAAACCTCTGTCTTCTCTGTTTGTGGTAGGAAAAACAAATAAACCAATTTTTCCAAACTTACTCTCTGTAAGTAAGAGGGTTAAAATATCTGAAGAACCTCACTTAAGGAAACATACGAAGATGATCAATGTGTGGTTTGAAAACACAGATTCATCATCTTCAACCTCTGTCAACAGAGGAATCAAACCAAAGAAATATCTGAAAACACAAGATCAGATTGGTATCTTTAAGTTTGGTAAACCAGAGACTCAAACACATGTCGCTTTTGTCTGTATGATAGATGTCAAAAAGAAATTATCTGCAAAAGCTCCTGAGTTTAAACCCATCTTTTCAGAAGAAAATCTTAAAAGATCAATTGAAAAAGAAATTTTGGAAGTTTTGAAATCAAATGTTTTAGAAAATATCTATACATCTTCTATAGATCAAATTCTCGCTGAAGAGATCTCATCTGAAACCTCTGCCATCTATGAAAGTTTTTCTACAGAGGAAGAAAACTCGTACGATACATGCTCAGAAAATCCAACCTCTGTCGAAAGAAATGACTCAACCTCTGTGTATGAGGACGATTCATCCTCTGACGACTCAGAGACTAATTCTAAATCAGGGATAATTCACTGTGACACAGAGGATGTTAAATTCTCCTCTAAGGTTCTTAACAGAACAATTTCTCCAAAAGAGAAAATCACAGAGATACCTATCTGTCCAGATTTTCTAAAAATGTGTATACAAGTCAAAACCTCTACAGAGCTTGATAATTTGAAAAAGGCCTCTGAAAATCCTAAAAGCTTAAAATTTTCAAAACCTTTAAGGCCTGAAGCTAACAAATATCTTTCCTCTGTGACAGTGAAGACAGACGTTCACCACAGAAGAGACTCACAGAAGGCAGGACCTAAACAAGATTTTTGCAAAAAACATTCTAGTATTCATAGATCTTCTTGTAATAGGAAATCAAATGTTAAGAACGAATGTAATGCCTCTGTGACTCAGTTCAATGAATTCAATGAAAAGTTCAAACAAATCACGTCTCATATTAAATACTGTCATTGTTTTGATCTTATGTTCAGATTAAAAAATCACTTTTCAAGTCCAGATTGCTTACTCTCCACTAAAACTCAAACTCTAAAGTCAAAACCTAGAGAGATACAATCTGATCTTTCTACAAAAAATAAAATGTATTTCAAGAATGCTAAGGCAAACTTGAAAAATTCTAACAATATTGGACCCATATGGATATGGGTACCTAAGTCTCTGTGATTGTCTTACAGAAGCGGTATGTGCCAATTTGGTATCTTGACTCCGGATGCTCAAGGCACATGACTGGCGACAGAAGTTTACTATCCACATACAAAGAAACACACGATGGTGGATCTGTAACTTTTGGAGACAACAAGAAGGGACACATCAAAGGCTATGGAGTCATACAGAAGGAAAACGCCTCTGTATACAAAGTTGCATATGTGAATGGCCTTAAACACAACCTACTCAGTGTAAGTCAACTCTGTGATACAGGATTTGATGTCTTGTTCAAAAGGACTTTCTTCTCTCTGCAAAGTGAAGACACAGGAATGGAACTTCTGCGAGCCGAAAGAAAAGGTGATCTGTATCTGATGAACTTTTGTTCAACAACCAAGGACAAAGTTTGCCTTGTAGCTTGCGAAAGTAAAGAAGCCTGGTTATGGCATAACAGGTTCTGTCACTTGAACTTTCACACCTTGGATAAACTGGTCAAACTTGATCTAGTTAAAGGTTTGTCTAATGTTAAATTTAATAAGGATCACTTGTGTTCTGCCTGTGAAATGGGAAAACTCAGAAGAGCTTCCCACAGAGGCAAAACAGATGTGTCTTGCACTAGGCCTCTGTACATGCTTCATGTCGACCTCTGCGGTCCCATTGCCATACAGAGCCTAGGTGGCAAGAAATATATACTTATCTTAATTGATGAGTATTCGCGCTTTACATGGGTTGAATTTGTTTGAAAGAAATCAGATGTTCCAATCATCTTGATTAATCTAATGAAAAGAATCCAAGTTCTTTATGAATGCAGAATACAGAAGTTAAGAAGTGACAATGGCACAAAATTTAAAAACTCTGTCATTGAAGCCTATCTTTCTACAGAAGGAATATCACATAACTTCTCTGCCGCACGCACTCCACAGCAGAATGGCGTAGTCGAAAGGAAGAATCGAACGCTCGTGGAGGCCGCAAGAACTATGCTATCAGCATACGGATTACCGATGAACTTTTGGGCAGAAGCAATTTCTACCGCTTGTTACACACAGAATCGGTCAACCATTGTGAAAAGACACATCAAGACTCCTTACGAACTGATCAACAAAAGGCGGCCAAACATCAAGTTTTTCCATGTGTTTGGATGTAAATGCTTTGTTTTAAACGACAGAGATTCAAGAGGAAAGTTTGAAGTAAAAGCTGACGAAGGAAAATTCATTGGATACTCTGCCACTTCCAAAGCCTACAGAGTATACCTTACAAGATCTCGCAAAATCATAGAAAGTATCAATGTTTCTTTTGATGATTCTTTCCAAATGACTTCTGAGCAAATCCGTTCAGAACTCGAACTTAAAAGAGAAACCTCTGGCATCTCGCAAACGAAAGAAGACTTGAATCTTCTATTTTTTAGAGATGTTCTACGATGACATTGATCCTTCTGTTGGAACCATCAGAGTTTCTGAAGAACCATCTTCTGTTGGACAAAATCCTACAGGTATGACTCTAACTGGTCCAAATAATGCTTCATCTTCTTCTATAAATACTACAGATGCAAATGCCGAAGAAGAAAATGCAGAAGATGAAACATCAAGAAAAACGACCACAGAAGCTGTAGAAAAACAAACTCCACAGTCCACAGAAGAACCAATTACAGAGGTAATTGAGGACCAAGACTATACGTCCTTAGAGGAACAAACTCCACCACCACTCATACCAATCATTCCACAAATGGTAGAATCTTCTACCAAGGTAAGAAGAACGACAGAGGCTATACAAGAAGAAGATCCACAAGAAGCTTCTGAAGAAAGGTTCGATGACATTGATGACCATCTTCCTCGCACCACTCAGTGGACAAAAAGCCATCCTCCAAGCCAAATAATCGGAGAACCTTCTGACTCAGTAAAAACCAGGTCTGACACTGCTAATTTTTGTTTCTTTACAAATTTTATTAGTGTGATAGAACCAAAGAAGATTTCTGAAGCACTAGATGACCCAAACTGGGTACACGCCATGCAAGAAGAACTTCTGCAGTTTGAGCGTAACAGAGTATGGACTTTAGTACCTCTGCCACGAGGGAAACAGGCCATTGGGACTAAGTGGGTCTATAGAAATAAGAAGGATGAAGATGGAGTGGTCATCAGAAACATAGCACGATTGGTGGCCAAGGGGTATAGACAAGAAGAAGGCATAGACTACGATGAGACTTTTGCCCCTGTCGCACGGCTCGAAGCAATAAGAATATTCTTAGCCTTCGCAGCCCACAGAGGATTTAAAGTTTATCAGATGGACGTAAAATCAACTTTTCTCAACGGTGAAATCCAAGAAGAGGTTTACGTAAATCAGCCACCAGGGTTTGAAAGCTCAAAGTTCCCAAGGCATGTATACTACCTTGAAAAGGCTCTGTACGGACTGAAACAGGCTCCAAGAGCATGGTACGAACGACTTTCTACCTTTCTTCTAGTAAATGGCTACAACAGAGGTACAACAGATACTACCTTATTCTATAAACGTAAAAACAGTGAAATAATGCTTGTACAAATCTATGTGGACGACATAATTTTTGGGTCTTCTAACACAGAAGAGTGCAAAAGTTTTGAAAAACTCATGCAGAGTGAGTTTAAAATGAGTATGATGAGAGAACTAACATTCTTCCTCGGATTCCAAGTCAAACAAACATCAGAGGGAATTTTTATAAATCAGGCCAAATATGTCTCTGACATTCTTTTCAAGTATAGCCTCTCTGATACCTCTGCAATGAAAACTCCAATGGCCACTGGAAATAAGTTATCCTTAGATCCAGATGGCATCTCTGTAGAATGCACTCTCTACAGAGGCATGATTGGATCTCTGTTATACTTAACTGCAAGCAGACCTGACATTATGCATGCCACATGTCTTTGTGCACGTTATCAAGCTAATCCAAAGAAATCACACTATGATGCTGTGAAAAGAATCTTTAGATATCTAAAGGGGACCAAAAATCTCGGTCTCTGGTATCCACAGAACTCTGGTTTTAGTCTTAAAGCTTATACAGATTCAAACTATGGAGGATTCATGCTCGACAGAAAGAGTACCTCTGGGAGTTGTCAATTCCTAGGTGGTAAACTAGTCAGTTGGACCTCCAAAAAGCAAAATTGTGTCTCAACATCCACTGCAGAAGCTGAATACGTTGCTGCTGCTAGCTGTTGTTCTCAGGTTCTATAGATGAAGACTCAACTAAAAGACTACGGCCACATCCTATTCAAAATACCTATCTTCTGTGATTCCAAGAGTGCCATTGCTATCTCTGCCAATCCTGTGCAACACTCAAAAACCAAGCATATCGATATAAGGTACCATTTCTTGAAACATCATGTTGAATACGGTACAATCGAGATGCATTTCGTGCCCATAGAATACCAACTCGCGGACTTATTCACCAAAGCTTTAGACGAGAAAAGATTCAATTTCTTGGTGGGTAAGTTAGGAATGATCAATATGACGTAAAAATCCTCTGTAAGTATAGCTTTATCTTCTGTAAATATATATATATATATTTCTAATTATTTTTGCTTTAATTAATTTATTTCTGTATGTAAATTCTCAATCTTAAATAGTTCTTAAAATCACAGAGCTTTTGTAAGTCTACTCAGAACCTCTGACAACCCCTACAGAACCTCTGGAAAATATGACCTATGTTCTATGCAAAACTTATCATTCTTTGATCCAAGCATAGGTCAAGGGGGAGCAAAAGGAAAATTCTTGATCTACAGAGGTGATTAGATCAAGAGGGAGCAAAAAGGGATCCTGAAATGATCTACAGAGGTAAAACTTTCAAGGGAAAGCCAGAGAAGAATGTCAATGAATCTATATCGACAGAAGTCAGACATCACTGCCGAGAAAAGAAGAACCAAAAGGTATGTCTCTCGCACAAAAGGTTTTTGAAAACAGTTTTCTAGGATACAAATTGTCAAATATGTCCTAAAAATACTGTAGATAACATTTCAAACATCAAAAGATCGAAAAGTTTCATAAAATTTGAGTTATGAGAAATTTAAGGTCATAGAGCTTCTGCTGAGCTCAACAGAAGCTCTGCCAAAAAATGCTCTGAGATCTCAACTTTAACCTCTATCGATCTTTTGGAATGTTATCTCGGAAACCAAACAGACTCACCATGACCTTCTCGAACAAAACGTTTTCCATAACAATTTTTTTCGGACACCAACTTTCAAATATGTACGAAAAACATCTCTTAAAACAGATCAAAAATTGGATGATCAGAAAAGTTAATAGAATTTTCGTTATGAGATTTTTTCCCTCACAGAGCTTCTGCTGGCCCTCCCAGAGCTTCTGCAAGTTCCAATAGAGCCACAAAACCTCTGCGAGTAAAAACTCTTAACTAAAAATCCTATTTGATCCTCTCCAATGCCTTTACAAAACGTTTTTGGTTAAAAAGGAACCCCACAGAAGTCATGATAACAATGAGATATATGAGAAAGGGATACACATCAAAGATTTTCAAAATCACAGAACCTCTGTAAACTACAGAAGTTCTGTCAATCTGTTACTTGTGCATTTCTGTAGTAACAACGGTTACTTTTACTGAGAGTGAACTACATGTGGCTAAGAATAACCCCACGCGCCTAGCATTAATGGGCCGCGCACGACGTCCTGTCATCCTCTGACATGGCCTACGTGTCCCATTTTCATTGGGCGTACATGGAACGTTTTATGTGGAAAGTTGAACCCGCCGTTCTAACTTGAGTTCGGATTCCAAATTTTAATCCATTGCCATATATTTTACTCTTTCGAATTCTACCGTTTTACCCTCCTATAAAAACCAAGCTTACCCTCTCATAAACTTTTTACAAACTCTCATTCTTCTCCGGCGAAACCTGCAAATTTCTTATTCTCAGTACCAAATGGCTTCATCTTCTCAAGCTATCTCCCGTGCACACTCTCCGGCGACCTCACCAGAACATTCACCTGCTCATTCTGAACATTCAGAAAACCCTAACCCTGCCCAAAACATTGAACTAGAAGATTCCGGCGATTCAGCAGACTTTGCTCCAACCACACATCTTCAAAACTTCATAGCAAAGGATCATTTCGAAATAGTACTACCAATCAAATCCAACAATTGCTATTTAGTCCCCTCACCCACTGCTTTCGGCGAAGCCCATGCCATTCTTCTAAACATAATGGAAAATCATATCCTCTTCCCTTTACTCTCAAGAACCCCAAAGAAAATTCCAGTAAGATATCTGAACCAGTTTTGGCAAAGTTGCCGATTTGATAAAGATGATTCTCTTATCAAAGGATACATTTCAAAACCCGACAAATCTAAGCATCTGGAAATCAAGTTCAATAGAACAATGTTCTCACTTGAATTCAACCTACCAACAAGGGGTCTTCTTGGATTAAAGAAGTACGCAGAGCAACCAACAGACGACGAGATCTGTCGTTTCCTAGAAATGCTTGGGTACAACACACCACTGAGGAAGAGAAATGACTTCCGCAGAGGCAGATTACCACCTCTGTGGAACACCTTGTTCTCAATTCATAACAGATACCTGACAGGGAAGATAGGCAGTATTGACCAGAGCTCACATCAGATATTGACCATCATGTATGGGGTTTACTATGATCTCCCACTGGATTACGCGACCATAATGATGCAAGAGATCATTAACACCATCGACAGAAAGAACAACATAAGAAGGGTCAAAGAGAACGATCCTAAGTTTCTACCACCTCTGCTCTGCACAAAATGGACAATCTGTCCACAGAGGTGAAAACAGCCATCACAGAGATGAAATCTTCTGCGCAAACAACTGCAACAACTACAGCCACTTCTGCTGCTAAAGATTTTGGAATTACCGCAACTTCTGCATTCAAGGAATCAGTAAAACATTTCCTTGAACAAATGAACAAGCAATCCAAAAAATCACAGAGCATCACACCCGCAGATCTACAGAAGGCTCTGCAAAACGTTCAAGCAGAAGCAATGCGCAACACAATACTGATGCAGCCTAAAGATTACATCACCAGAGCACAGCTAACAGAGCTCGGCCAAAATGTCATAAACCAGGTCACTGAAGTCATTGTCTCCTTCACTACTGCAAATGCCAACTACTTCAAAGAGTTCAGAAAAAGTGTCGGAAGAATGCGCTTCAACACAGAAGCAGAGCTTGCAACTCTTTTCGGCCTCTGTGATGATGTATGTGCGAAATTGATGGCCGCAGGAGCAGAACTACCAAAGAAACCCAAAGCTTCCTGCAGAGCAGAGGGTACTTCTGATAAAAGTCAGGATGATTCTGATGATGACCATCCTGGTCCATCAGATAATCCTGAGGGGGAGAATATAAGAGAGAAAGCTACGACCAGAGGAATACAAGCTCCACCAATCGCAGCAGAACCAATCAGTCAAGCCCCTCCAGAACAAACCCAAGATCAACAACAAAATCAATAGACCACAAAGACAACACCCATCTCTGTGGAATCAAGTCCTGAAGAAACCAATATTCCAGAAGCTGATCAGCATACCACAGAGGCAACAACCACCCCTGTAGTAATCAACTTGGAAAAGAGTCCTTCAACAAAATCAACAGAAAAACTCCAAACCATACCAAGAAGAAAGTCGATTGCCACCAAACCAATAAGAGCAACGACCTCTGCGACCTCTGCTTCTGATATTCTGAGAAATATGCACAATACAATGACTGATCGAATGTCGCAGAGAGAAGAAGAAAGGCACAAGTTCACATTAGCTTTCAAAATGGCAAGAAGATTCGATGTCCAATCTTCACCAACAGAAATAGAACTCACAGAAGAAGTCACCAAAGAACCTCCAAAGAGGTTACAGAGCAACTCAAGCCAACAGAGGCAAAACCTACAGAGGCAACCATCAAGCCAACAGAAGCACCAACCTCCAAACCTACAGAAGAAACAGGTTCTCCACCTCCAAAAGCCAAAGACAAGGGCAAAGCAATACTGACAGAAGAGCCCAAGAAAAAGAAATCATTGCCCAAGCCTACAGAGAAATTGATGAAGAGCGCCTTTGATGCCTTCCAAACTCCAAAGCCTGAAGAAGTTGACTGGGCATATGGATTGAAGCCTCTGTCAGACATTCCATTAACATGTAGAGCTGCAGAAGTTGTTCAACAGATGGAGAGTCTCAGAAGACAAGTACCACAACCTGGTCCAACACATGAAGAGATGGAAGAAGTGGTATACAAATACCTCTATAAACAAACCTTTCAGACCAATCATCCAACAGATCATGTGACAGATTCAAGGATCAGAGAAGAATTTGAGAACATCTTCACAAGGATAAAGCCAAGAACCAAAGCAGATGTCTTCTCAATCCACAAGATCAAAAAGGTAATCTTCTGCAAGTTCTCCTTTACAAGAACCTATCCAAGGGTCAGGTACAACCTTTACAAAGTCAGAAAAGAAGACAATTCAGAAACCACCTTCGCTGATGCTGACCTAAGAAATATCAATCCTTATGATCTACCTGACCTTCTGCAATGGACAAAGGACAATTATAACATAGAGGTAAACACCATAGCCAATCAAGTATTAAGAAAAGCAATGAGGGAAAAGATTCTGATCTTCAGTATGATAGATTTTCAACTGGGAAAGGATCTTGGTCTCAAACATCTAAATTTACGACCACCAGAAGATCGCTGCCCACCCGACGACGTGCCCAACTCTATCATTACAGAACCAAGATTCGGGTTAGTATTTCAAAACCCACAAGGCGAAATCAAACTATTTGTGTGCATGGATTGTCAGAAGTACGCAACTAGTACTCTGAACAAATTCAGAGCAAGCCTTGTAAAATACAGAGGTATAGAGAAAATGGATAGAGATGCTGCAGATACTTTCATCAGAGAGATTGATGCCACAATTCGCCTAAGAGAACTCTGCATCAGTGTCTACAAAGAGATCAGAAGAATCGGAAGAGACAACATAAGCTACAACGATTTCAAAGATGCCAAAATCTGATTCTCAAACCTCAAATCTCTGCAAACCAAGTCAAAAATTTATCTTTCATTGTACTCAAATGTAAAATGCCTCTGGCATATTTCTGAATGAAAGAACTTTCGAGGTATTGTTTAACCTCTGTCTTATCTAACTTAGCCTAACTAAACTCAAGTTAAATTTTTTTATTTTTCACTACTTAGGGGGAGATTGTTAGCTTCAATCTTCCTAATCATAGAAGTATTTAGAAGTATTTAGAAGTAGTGAAAAATAGGCTAAGTGAAGAAAGCCTTTTATAGAGGCTCTGCCGAACTTACCGAGAGATCAAGGTCAAGAAGCTACAGAAGCTAAAGAGGCGCCCTACAGAAGCTCTGTCATACGCGCAAAGAAGACCAAAGACTCGGAATCTGGTGAAGACTGCTCTTCTAAGGACCAAACCGCAGAACCTCTGTGGTACTTCACAGAACCTCTGCGGTCTTCAACAAAGACTTAAGATATTTATAATATCTTGCTACTGTTACAGGACCTGTTCATCAACTTGCATGGTAGCATGCCCTGTCCAACTGTAACGTGTCAAACTCTGGTTGGATTCAATAGGGCTTAGTACATAATAGACGTCTGCTGCATTAAATGCAATACAGCACGTCCAACTATTCATGCCATCCGTCCAACTATTCATACCGTCCTTTGTGAATAGTAGGATATGCTTTATGGTCCCCTTAGAGTAGTATATAAGGAAGACTCATGTTGAGTTCTTCCTATCTATCGATCGATCAATCGAACAATCGAAACAAGAATTCAAGAGAGAAAAACATCACAAGCTTTAAACACTTTGAGAGTCATATCTGTTTTAAAAGCTTTGCTTAACTCACTGTTCTTGAATCTGTTCTTAATATATATATTCAGTAAACTTTGAGATATTATTTCCTGTTCACTGTTTATTTATATTATGTTCTAAATCTATCAAACATATCTGTTAGTTCTTCAAATACGCTTCCGCATCAAACTCAAACTTGAACTAATAGATCTGATAATCTTGTTTAAACAAAAGAGGGAACCAACACCTTGTGTGTCTAGGTATAAATAGGCTTGTTTAGTGTTTGTTATAGTAACACTTACACTATCTGTTAAGAGAGAACCTTTAGAGAGAACAGTGCTGAACTCATATCTTGTAACATGTTCTTGATGTAATTGGATGACAAATTCTCTATCTTCTCTATCTTGATTAGATATTGGTTTAACATAAAGGATTTAGGAGAGGCAGTAAAAAATATCCTAAAGCATCTGAGAGGAACTAAGGATATGTTCTTATTATACGACGACCAAGAAAGAGTTATGTGCATCCAAGGATATGCAATTGCTAGTTTCTAAAGCGACCATGACGACTTTAAATCACAGTTGGGATATGTGTTGTGTTGAATGGTGGTGTTGTGAGCTGGAAGAGCTACAAGCTATACCATAGTAGATTCGACTACAAAGTGAGAGTATATTGAATCATCAGACGTTGCAAAGGAAGTTGTTTGAATGAATAAATTCATCACAGACCTAGGAATGGTTCGTAACATATATGACATTGTCGAGATTTATTTCGCACATGAGGGTGACATAGCACAAGCTAAAGAACCATGGTCACATCAATGTAACAACCCGTCCCAAACATGTGCCACATAATACAATTTACAATCCAAATATATACGTATACAAAAGATACATATTATAACACGTAAGGTCTGAAAGTCTTAAAACTGTACATTACATATTCAGTACAAACGTTTCGCTAATAATTACATGACATCTAACAAAACTATTACTACATAACACTTCATGAGACTACCAAAAATACACGGCTTCCAAAAGCAAATCATAGTTTATCTTTTCCCACATGAAATGAAAATTGCACAAGTAAATAACCCAAAGTCAAATTCTAAGAGAAATTAGCCACACATGGCTAATTTGGAACCAAAACTAAGAAATGAGGAAGAAAGTAAACCTAATTTGCGAAATTGATGAACTTGGAATGATGAAATCTCCCAAAATCACTTCTTGTTGCTCCCTTCTCTTCAAAATCGATTTCTCCCCTTGATTTCTCCCCCCAATTGTAGTTTTTCACAAGCCTTTAATCCCCAATCGAATGGAAACCGCCAAAATACACACACACACTGATTTCTGAAATGCGCGGTTTAGGGGGCGGTTTGAGGCCGCGTGGGAGGTCGCGGGACCGTCTGAAGCCTCGAATCAAACAGAGAGTTCGGCGGGATGAGGCGCGACATGAGACTGCGGGAGAGGTCGTGCATGTCTCTGCCCGATTTTGATGTCGTTGCTGCTCGTCGTCGAAGAGGAAAGGGATGCCCACTGTGTTCTTTTCATGTTTTTGGACTGCACGCATCAGTTTGGGTCGTGGGCCTCATTTCTCTTTTCTTTTTGCTGCTGTGGACTAAACAAAACACATGGACCAAAATTTAAAAACCTTTTTTTTTGTTTCTGCTGGACCACGTGACCACAAGGACCAAGATTAAACTCCTTTTTTTTCTTTTTAATTATAATGCACACACAATTTAATAATATAAGTTACTATATCTATATATACATATTATTTATTTATTTTTTAATTTTCTTTTCACTTTTTATTTACACATAACTAAATAATAAAACATAAGTTAATAGGGGTATTTTAGTATCTCATTGACGCTAATTTTAGGGGATATTTGACGTAAAAATATATAAAGAAAACGCGTTTATCACTTTACTATAACCCGCTCCATGACCTGGAATACATATTTTTGAAAACAAAATGAGGGTTAGAACAATTGGTCTAAGTGAGAAATCCCTGTCAGTTTAATAATCATTTTGTAAAGCACAGATATACAACAACTATACAAATACCAAACATGATTCGTATGCACTGTGTACAACTCCTTCATATGGCCATATTAGTTGGTTGCGCTAAACCAACTAATCAGTTTACTCCGCTGCACTAAAATACAGCCAACTCCGCTTACAACCAAACTCCACCGGCCCTAAGTCCAGCCAACATGCAATTGTATAGTGTAATGCTTATATAAATACAACATATATCTCAATATATCATATTTCAATCATAAGCACATTATCACACTACCTACCACATAATTATCCAGTATATATGTATTCTAGTTTGAAAACATTTTAAAGTAAAACTCATCTGAAAGCAAAAAAACGCAACTAACACTTTCTCTTGAAAACTCGCGAGAATCTTACTTTTCCACTGACTTCCCAAAATATGAATTACACAAAATACATACAACTATTTACCACATAAAACTCAAGGACATGCTAAGAATTCTAGATAAACCTATCATACCCTTACCCAGAAATGTCCCCCTTCAAAAACTAAGTCCGGAACTATACCCGAAAAATCATATCCGGAAAAGCCAAGTCTGGAACCCAGATCCGGAAAACACATCCGGAACCCGGAATATCCAGATTTGGAATACTATCGTGAAAACTTATCTGAATTCCAAATCCGGAAACCCCAATTCCGGTAAACCAATTTCCGGATCCTACTCCGGGAAACCAATTCCGGAAATCAATTCCGGAAACTCAAAGAATCCGGACGACTTCGACTCAACCCAGAATCGATTGAAACTACTAAAATTATGAAATTAACAAATCTACACCGATAGAAATCTTCTACTACTTGCTACAAATACAAATTGAAAAGAGATTTTACCTCAAAACTTCTCAATCGAACGAAATCCTTGGCCCTAATCGTACTGAACTTCGCCCTTCTTCATTCGGCTCAAAACACATACGCACAATCTCTTAAGAAAACCGACTTAATGAATTAAAGAGAAGGTGATGGCTTATATAATAAACCAAAATTGCGAATAGGGACTCGAACTATACTTAAACTACAAATACACCCTTAAACTTAGAAACTCACAAAACTCACCCTAAACTACTAAGTAAAATAAATAAATAAAAACGGAATCGAAATTAAAATTACGAACTTACTCGGGTTATTACATTTTGAGATACATTTTGAGACAGTATACGCTGATTCCAGAGATCGTTGATAGAGGTGATGTGACGATATGCAAAGTTTGATCAGAAGAGAATCAATATCCTTTTACCAAGCTTTTAAATCAAAGAAAACATGATGCTCATACTAGTACTATGGTCATAAGGTTTTGGATAGTGTTGATTGCTCTGTAAATTCAGTATACCTTAAATTTATTTGGAATATTAAACAACTATGTTTTATTTATTATGGCACAAGGGTATGACAACATGAGTATTTACATTAAACGTTATTATATTCTATATTAACATGTTTTGTTATACATAAATAATATGATGATTTCGTAATTTCAAATTTTCATTAGTCAATGATGATTTCTTTTGGAAATCCTTTGGCGATGTTTTTGCCATCCCTGATCCTTCAATGAGTATAAGTTATCGGAAATCCATCTGTGAAGTGGTCCATTGAAATTCCTTCCACGATGTCCTTCGGAGAGTTGTTGGGAAAGTCTTTACCCAAAAAAGGTTGGCTGACAGACTTTTATCAATGGAGAAATGAGGGCTATAACCTTCACTGACAACATGTCGAAGGATGTGTCCGATAGGGAAAGTCATGCGTATAGTAATGTAGGGTTTCAACATATATTAAAGAAAAAGTGTCCTAATATATATATATATATATATATATATATATATATATATATATATATATATATATATATATGGGAGCCTAACAATATTTAATGTATTCATACTCGTTATATTGAAGTGTAGGAATTCACAAATGATAAATTTATTAATAATCAAATATTCACTACAATAGAAAAAAGAAGCTTATAGGATGTTTTTAAGGACGCCTTTCAAAAACATTTAATAAAAGACATAAAACTGCACTCTATTTGATATGTCCTATTGATATAATAAGATATAGCAAAAAAGGACCCCATTTAAAATTGGGTCAAGTTCTATTGTTCAAGTTGACTATGTGGTAATACGATCAACTAAGCCTTATTTGGCTAGTCCATGAGCAACTGTCCATGGACATTATGGGGAAATCATTTACGAAGGACATACATTAGTTACATTTATATATGAAAAATCAAGATCTGGTGATACAACGCAAGGTCTTCCAAAAGTGGAACACGTGTTAGAAGTGTGTTCGATTGATTCAATATCGATGAATCTCGAAAAGAGGATTGAGGGTTGGAACAAATGTATTGCAAGAATTCTTGGAATTCCTTGGGCATTCATGATTGGTGCTGAGTTAACTATATGAAACTTAACTTACAGATCATATTAACCTAATATTGTGTCGTACTAGTAAAAAGGTTAATAGGACATTTTTCGAAATGTGTCTTACATATAAGAGTTAATATACTACAAGACACACAGGCACTTCCGACGGACAAATCCACCGGAAATCCGTCGGAAATAGCTATTAGCGGTGGATTTCTGGCGGATTTGCATGTCTCAAGATCCCTTGCCGCAAAATGCATTTTCCGGCAGATTTCCGACGGATTCAACATTTTCGGCGGAAATCCACCGTTTTCCCATTTTTCAAAAACATGGAGTTAATCTAGTTTACTTAGCTTTTTGATTAAATCTGATTAAATTTCTGATGGATAATCCGTCGACAACTTTATTTTATATTTATAAAATTAACAAATTAGATTTTTGATTCGATCAATAAAAGTTTTAATAAAAAACTCCGCCGGATATTCCACCGGAAATCTGCTGATCCGGAAATCTACTGAAATTAACCTGTATATTTAAAAAATTGACTTTTAAAAATTGATTTAAGATTTTAAAATCCTGTAAATGTTAAAAGCCTGCTAAGAAATCTATCGTCATACATCAACTAAAGTTCAATAACAATTATTCGGGCGGAATAATTGTTTGATAAACTGTTGTCCCGAAGGGTTATACAAGTTTGTAGAAGGAGGGGGGGTTGAATACAAACACAATATTTTATCTTTAAAATTGTTTATTGAAATACTCAAACAATTTACAATTTGTTGCGGAATAAGATTAAGTGTAAAACCTAACCTAAACAAACTAAGAGAATCACACAGATTTCTTGCACTAGAAAAGATAGAAAGAAGTTAAGAAAACTACCAGCAATTTTCTTAAGGCATTAAGAGTTCAGAGATAAGGGAACGAGCTAGCACTTCAGAAATGAAGTAGGGTTTCCAATTTATACTGCATGAATTAAATGCAAGTCAGTACAACTTTACACGTGGCATCACATGGTTGGTTGCATGAATTTGACTTTAGCAAACATGCTCTTGGCCGCATAATGAACAGTGTAGTTGGTAGAGTGGTTTGTACGATCCTAGACAAAGGTATGTCCTTCTGACAGATCGTACAAAGGCGGGCAAGGAGATAAGACAAAAGTTGCTTGTAGATCAGCGATCGCTAAGTTGATCTTTATCAGAGGATGATAAAGTTCATCTCTCCCTGATGTTTTCTACTTGAAACTTCGCGTGAAATGGACAAGTCTTGGCTTCGCTGATATCCACATTAGGTCACTAGTAGACTTAGTCACTCGTTTGTCAGCTTGGTCTTCGAATTCAGCTTTGAACTCTGTTGTCTCGAATCTTGTCTTCAGGGATCATAAGCAAACAATTACATGATGAATATTCAACGATCATCAGCGAGACTGAACAGGCTCAGGTCTCACAGATGTACATACATCACTGAAGTGAAACAAGTTGTAGAAGGGGGGGTTGAATACAAACACACAGATTTTACTTTTCTAAATTGTTTATTGATAAATCATTAACAATTTACAGCTTGTTGCAGAAACAAGATTAAGGATAAACCTAAATCTAAACAAGTTGGAACACTAAGGTTTCTTGCACTAAGAGAGATAAGGAAATTACTAATAATAACCTATCTTGAGATAAGAGATTGAACTTGTCCAGAGTTTGCAAGTTACTTCAAATGAAGTGGGTTCATCTCTTTATATACTGCATGCATTTAATGCAAGTCAGTATACAATTTACACGTGTCATCAGCTGGTTGGTTGCATGTCATTGACCTTTGTTGACAACCTTAGTAGCCGCATGGATGAACAATGTAGTATCAGAGTGGTTGTACGATTTCAGACAGTCAGAGGTTCTTTTCTGACATTTCGTACGGAGTCGTGCAAGGGTGGTTAAGACAAAAGTACTTTGTACGGAGGACTTCATGATCAGCTTTCGTTGATTCAGAGCATTATCATTATCTATTCAGCGAATGATAAAGTTCAGCGATAGCTGAAGTCTTGTACTTGATACTTCACGTTGAGTGGACAAATCTGAGTCTTCGCTGATCCGCATCAGTTCATTAGGAGACTTGTCGCTGGTTCTTGAGCTTGATCTTCGACTTCAGCGTAGAACCTTTGTTGACGTGAAACTTGTCTTCAGGGATCATAAGTAAACAACTAACTTATCAGCGATCATCATAATGACTGAACAGACTCAGAGCATTAATGGTGAACAGTGTTCGCTGAATGTTTAATTTAAAGAGCGAGAGTTCCTATCAGCGGTACTGTAAGATCTTAGTACTTATCAGCGATAGTGAAACTCTGATACATATTGTTTACTTACAATTTTCACTAAGTATATAAGAGAGGGTCATTATCAAATCCCTGAGGGTTTGGATCAACAATCTCCCCCTATTTGATTATGACATAGCAACAAAGAAAATTGCTATTTAATGAAAACATAAGGATAAAAAGAACTCATAAAATATTTGTCCCTTTTACTGTTTTCTAGGTTCTTTTCAGTACTGATGGAGTAAAGTACATTCGCTGAAATTTTTCTTTAAAACTTTGAACCAGGTTACAAAGAGAAATGGAAAGATTACAAGTACAAGCGAAATAAACTACAAGTACAAAAGAATAACTGATACAATAGAGAAATAGGCGATCATATCAGTTTGTAAAGGGTTCTTCCTTAATGAGAAGTTCATCTAGGGTCATTGATGTGGTGGGAATCATCCAGTCAGGAACGGTTACACCTTTTTTTCTTTTGATCAGCGCTTCTTCAAAAATCAAGGGTTTCAGATGTCGTGCCTGAGGGTCATTCCTGAAGTCACACCAGTAGATGAGATCTATCAGCTGTTCGATGGGAGTGATGTGAAGTTCAGAGATGCGTTGAAAATGCTTTCCACCATCGTAGTCATGGAAAAATATCTCGTAGGGTTCGCTTATGACTTTGCCAGGGATGAAAGTCTCACCAGGAGGAAGAGATGTGTCAAGCATGGAAAGATCAGGATCAGGACCAAGGACTTCAGCACGTGAAAAACCAATACATGTTTCATTTCGTATGACAGGGCCATCAATTGAAGATTTAGATTTCTTCTTCTTCGCTGAGGCCTTTCTTTTCTGACTTTCGAGAGGAGGAGGAGGAGGAATATCCACACAGGAGTAGACTAAGTCAATTTGTTTGTTGATCAGCTTTTCAACATGTTCCTTGTACTTCGACTGAGACTTCTGGATGGCTAACCTGATCTCCAACCATTCAGAGAGATCGTACTTCGTTATGGCTTCAGCATAGAATTTTTCGTACTTCTTATCTTCTCTGAATATCTCGACTTCAGCGATTGAAACAAGGGTTGTTCTTCCAGAGATGAATACCTTGTTGATTTTGGCAGGAGAGAGTCTGTAGTTGACCTTTTCTTTGCACCAGGCTAAAGTGGACTGAGACACAGTTCTCTTTTCTTCAGTTATCTTCTTGGCGTCTTCCCAGAGCTGACGTTGAACTTCAATAGGAACTCTTTTTAGCTTGGGGTCTTTCACTGATCGTTTAGAAAGCTGGATGGCGTATTCTCTGTCCTTTTCTTCAGCTTCCTTTCTTTCAGCGATTAATCTTTCAGCTCTGAGGTGATCCTTGTATTCCTTTTGGGAAATTCTGAACTTTGGAGGAACTGAAGGAAGTTGATCACGCCTCAGAATGATTCGCTGATCCTCGAATTGCTTTATTATCTCTTCTCTTCTTTTCTGATCCTCTTCACTTAGCTTTTGAGGAGCTAAGGAAGGTCTGCGTCTGTGCGAGAGTAGCTGTTCTTCAGGTTAATCAGTCTCAGAGATTAAATCTAAGACTGGGATTATTTCTTCAGCAGCAGCTGGTATTATTGGTGAAGTCGCAGTTGGGGAACCTTCATCGATATCCTCAAACAGGGGAGAGGACTAGCTGAAACAAAGCGATCTTACAAGTAAGAACTTGGGTAGAATCAGAGAGAGAAAATTTGTTCAAGTGTATAGGCTTGGATAGTAGAACTGATAGTGTATGATAGAGGAGGGATGGAGTGAGAGATTTTTAGTGTACCTGACAAACCGGCTTTTCAAGTAAGATCGTCAGATTGTCATCTTCAGCGACGCTTTTGCCTTTGCCTTTCTCAGCTCCAGAGGCTGAGGGCTTTGTCTTTGTCCACTCCCCTGAAGGTTCATTTATCGAGATTCCCTTAAGAACTTTGATCCTCATAGCAGGTTTGACGATAAAGAAGTCATCGTCATCTTCGTCATCTTCATCATCATTCTTTGGAGAAGAGGATGGTTCGTCATCAGGGATGTCGACGGCTTCATCATCTTCTGCTTCGGATTCGGTTTTATCAGCTTCTTCTTCGAGTTGCTCCCCCTCAGATACAGAGGCGAGCTTCTCGGTTTCCTCAGGGTTTTCATCTCCCTGAGGTCCAGCGGTGGTTTCTTCAGCATCCTTCTTCTCTCCCATGATAGATTCATCATGGGAAAGGTCTTCAGCGCTCTTGGAGAGATCTTTAGCGCTCTTCTCCCCCTCTTTCTCATGATGAGTGGGGGAGGAATGGGTTGACTCAGCAGCGTTGGCAGGTTCACTGTCTTCTTGGCCAGAGATACCTATACAACCTTCAATCTTTGCTATTCTGTCTCGAAGGCCATAATCAGCAGGATTGATCTTCTCCAGCTCAGTGCGATCCGCCGCTGTGAAATTGTCAGATGTAGGGACATGGGCAGGGGCAGGAGTATTCGCTTTATGTAGTAGCTGCTCGATCATCGTTTTCATCGAACTAACATCGGTCTTTACAGAGCCTAAGTCAGTCTTTACAGTAGACATATCTCCCTCTAGTTGTCCAACCGATGTATTCAGCGTTGTGACCTCGCTGGACATGGATGAAACTGAATTTTTGAGAGAGGTGTAGTCTATGTAGATGTCAGCGAGCACCTTGGCGAAGTCGCTGAGAGTTTTATCAACCTGCTTCATGTCATCTGTGGAAGCCTTCTTCTCCACCACCGTTGTCAGCTTTGTAAGATTTTCTCCAGCGTTTGTTACAGCTGTAGAGTTATTTGAAAGAGTAGTGGTGAGACCTGTCAGCTTTGTCTCCACGGACTTCAGAGAGACGTTGATGTTTACCAAATTAGGACTTGTAACATATAAGAACTTGTGAACTTAGGAAAGCTCAGAAGTTTGGGGTTTAGTGACAGTGTTTATGGGTTGGTGTGTACCTGCAGGAGGATTGATGAACTCGTCAAAATTACGGGTTCCTGAAAAATGTTCCATGTCATCTTCAAAAGTGCCCATGGATTGTCCTGCAGGTCCTGTCTTCATCATTCCTGGAGTATCAACTTTAGTTTCCGTAGAAATGATGGCAACTCCAGCGAAAACTGGAGGAGAGACCAAATGAGTAGAAGGAGGAGCGAAGGATAAGAATGGAGGTTGGGTTCTGAGTTCAGCGTTGGATTCGCTGAAAATCACTTCAGCAGTCTTTTGAGAGACTGAAGGAGGTTGGGTAGGTTCCAATTTTGTAACCTCAGCGTTTAGAGACGCTGAAGTTGGGATGGAATGGATGGGTTGTTCAGGTGTGGCAGAGCGTACCACTTAACGTTCCTTCAGCTCTGCAGAAAGAGCTGAGGAGTCTTCAACATGAGATTGCTAGGGTTGCTCCTTTGTTTTCTTGATCCTTTTAGAACCAAGTGGGGTAGATGATTGTTTTCTTTTCTTAGAAGGAGAGGATTTTGTGGCCAGGGTATCAGCGATGGGTATTGTCGCTGAAGGAGCCACAGAAGTAGAAGAAGAAGGGTTGAGAAGAGTTAAAAGGGTAGAAAGACGTACCTCATTTTCAACTGGTTTGAAGTCAAGTACCTTAGGGCCAACCTGAGAGAGTTTCAGGTCACCCACTTGCGGGTAGCTGTCCTTCAGGCCATATTGGAAGATGGCGCTGATGAATCGGGGGTAAGGAACCCATGGAGGTCTGTCAGCGGCAGAGTCTACTCTTTGCCCCAAGTCATCATAGATAAGAGATGCCCAGTCAATGTGTAGACCTTTCAGCAGAGCGTATCCCATTGCTTGCTGAGGTTGAGCGGCTTGGTCAGAGGAGCCGGTCTTGGCAGTCATGCATCCGATTAAGTGAGCGAAGATGAAGTTCATCTCGCTGGGAATTTTCGACTTCTTTAGCAGGGTCAGCTTCTTCTCGGGCTTCTTGTCTCTGCCAATTTCCCATACATAGCCCATTGCATCAAAAAATGCAATAAGAGCTTCTTTGTCAGCGAGTTTCTTATGGTCAGGGAAAGGAACAAAAGGCTTTTCTTTTGTAGCGTTTGGAAAGTTCAGAGCTTTGCGAATGATGGCAGGTGTGATCTTTATCGTGCCATACTCAGTATCGCTGAGGATACAATCAATTGTTTTGGAGGGATCTTTGGCGGATGGTAACTGAGAGTGTCTGGCAGAGTACCAGAACTGGGATAGTAGTAGCTGACTTGCAGGAGGTGAGATGGTCAGAGCTGTTGAAATGCAGCAATTATTTAGGAAATTCACAGCATCTTTCAGATGTGTGACTTGCTTTCGAGGAGGAAACTCGAGAAACGCAGAAAGGTTGTTCGTTTTGGTCCAATCTAGTTGTTCCAGAGTGAACTTAACCTGAGGAGCCTTGATAACTTCCACTTCCTCAGAATCAACGGAGATGTTCTCAGCGGTAGCAGGAATGTTAGACGATGCCATTTCTCTGTATTATCAGTTCAACCAAAGATGTTAACAAATAAGAATAATCTTAATGTGGAAAGATTTTCCATTAAGATGGTTCAAATTTTATCTATTTCATTCAGACACAAATGTCTTAATGAAGATTAGGGTTTTTCTTGATTTTAAGAAACGAAATGTAAAACCCATTTATTCTTGTTATCCAGTTTTCTATGAAGAAATAGATTCTGGAAACGAATGAAGAACAAGTTTAAGATTTATGCATTTAAACTTGAAGAACAACCATGAAATGGTTGTGTTCATAAAACCATGAAAAAAAATGATTTCATTTTTAAGAAGTTCTTTTGGTTGATCTTGTTAAAACAAGGAAAAGATCGGAAACAAGTTATACGCATTCGGTAATAAATAAGAACATATTAACCTTGATGTTTGATGAAGAAGATGATGAACAGTTCTTTGAAGTTTTAGAAAGCACAAATGCAACAGTTAATTCTTTCATGCAGAGGAAGATTGCTCGCGTAAAAGAAAAATATAAACCACGAGTTTGTTTATATAGAGAGATTTAGAGAGAGAAAATCTTGAGCGGGAAAAGATTTTCATCATGACACGGACACGTGTTTGCATTTGATTGGAAGTTTGAACGAGACGTGCAAACGTATGTCAGAAAGAGAAACGTGCCGGGGTTTATCCGTTGCAATGAATTCACAACTGTCCTTTCATATTCTTTTAGGATGTCTCTGACTCAGGGACTCTTTTACAAACATGAAGCACTGAATGAAAATATCAGTGATGGTTTTAAGAATTTTCAAAATATCACTGTTACGGAAGAGATATTCAGCGATGCATTTTGTTTTGAAATCTTGCATTTTCATGCGATTGTCAGAGAGAGAAAACATACCTTGATATCAGCTTAACCAAGTTTTATTCAGAGAGAAGATGATTGAATAGGTTATACGAGTTGATTTTATCCTATCGCTGATCAATGTGAACCGTTGAGGATTTTACCCTTCAATGTTCAGCATTCCAAGCTCGCTGATGAGAAAGTTGAATCTTGTCTCATCAAGAGGTTTGGTAAATAAATCAGCTAACTGATAATCAGTTGGGATAAAATGAAGTTCTATATCACCATTCATCACATGATATCTGATAAAATGATATCTGATTTCTATGTGTTTGGTCTTTGAATGTAGTACTGGATTGTTTGCTATGGCGATGGCACTTGTGCTGTCGCAATAGATTTGAATTTTGGAGAGCTGAAGATCATAGTCTAGTAGCTGATTTCTCATCCACAAGACTTGAGAACAACAGCTTCCAGCAGCTACATATTCAGCTTCAGCTGTGGAAGTGGACACTGAATTTTGATTTTTACTAGTCCAACTTACCAGCTTTCCACCCAGGAGCTGACATCCTCCTGTGGTGCTTTTCCTATCCATTTTGCAACCTTCAAAATCACTATCTGAATAGTCGGTTAGATCGAATCCTGAATGTTTGGGATACCAAAGACCTAGGTTCGTTGTACCCTTAAGGTATCGAAAGATTCGCTTTACAGCTTTCATATGAGATAGCATAGGTTCAGCTTGATATCGTGCACACAAACATGTTGCATACATAATATCGGGTCGGCTAGCTGTAAGATACAAGAGAGAGCCGATCATTCCATGGTACAGCGTGACATTAACAGGTATTCCCTTTGAATCCTTGTCAAGTGTCAGCGGTGGTGCCATAGGGGTTTTCATAGCTGAATTATGAGTTAAATCAAATTTCTTCAGCATATCTTTAACATACTTTCCCTGATTAATAAAAGTTCCTTTTTCAGTTTGCTTAATCTGAAGACCAAGGAAATATGTTAGTTCACCCATCATGCTCATTTTATACTCATCTTTCATTCTATCAGCGAAACGAGTACAAAGCTCAGGGTTAGTAAAACCAAATATAATGTCATCAACATATATTTGAACTAGAATGATATGACCTTTCACTTTTCTAAAAAATAGAGTTTTGTCAATCTTACCTCGCTCAAATTTTTCAATATGGAGATAAGTAGAAAGAGTGTCATACCATGCACGATGAGCTTGCTTCAAGCCATAAAGTGCCTTATCCAATTTATAAACATAACCTGGACGCTTAGAATCTGAGAATCCTGGAGGTTGTTCCACATACACTTCTTCATTCAGCTTTCCATTCAGAAACGTTGACTTAACATCCATCTGATGTACTTTGAAGTTTTTGTGTACAGTATATGCTAATAATAGACGGATAGATTCAAGTCTTGCTACTGGAGCAAATGTTTTGTCATAATCTATACCTTCCTCTTGTCTGTATCCCTGAGCAACAAGACGAGCTTTGTTGCGGGTTACAGTACCATGTTCGTCCAACTTGTTTCGATAGACCCATTTAGTGCCTATTACTGTTTTATCAGTTGGTCTCCGAACAAGTTTCCAAACTTTGTTTCTTTCGAATTCAGTCAGCTCTTCTTGCATTGCGCTGACCCAGTTTGGATCTTTGAGGGCATCATCTATTTTCTTTGGTTCAGTTAGAGAAATAAAGTTAAAAAATAAACAAATATTACCTGCACTTCGTAGAGTCTGAACACCAGCGTTTGGATCACTAAGAATTTGATCAATTGGATGATTTACGGTCCATCGCTGAGCCGGAGCATAAGTCGCTGACTCATCTTGAACTGGAGGAGCTGAAGATGAGGCTTCAGTTACTTCTGGAGTTTCAGCTAAGAGAGGAATACTTGCATTTGTCATTTCATATACTGATTGCTAAGAGATAGATGGAATGTATGAGGCATTTGGTTAAGCGGTAGGTATAGTGTTTATAGGAACAACTGAGACCCATGATGTTTCAGCTTCACTATTCTGCATGTTTGGAATGATAGGAGGACTATCATCTTCTACTTGATGAGCATGAGGAGTGGGAATATCTTCTGAATCACCAAGATGAGAAAACATCCATTGATTTAGTTCTTCAGTATCAGCGGACGGTTTAGAGTTCGCTGAACGGGATTCGTCAAACGTCACGTGAATAGTTTCTTCTACAGTTTGTCTTCTACGATTGAAGACTCTGAAGGCTTTGGAAACTGAGGAGTATCCAAGAAAACTTTCCAAGAGCATCTCTGTTGTTCAGTATGAAACACTGACATCCAAAGATGTGAAGAAAGCTGATTGAAGGCTTTCTCCCATGAAAGAGTTCATAGGCTGTGTTTTTAAATCTTTTAACTATCAGCGACCTGTTTTGCGTAAAACAAGCAGTGTTGACAGCTTCTGCCCAAAACTGAGTAGGCAGGTGAGAATCGCTGAGCATTGAACGTGCAGCTTCAATAATTGTTCTATTTCTTCTTTCAGCGACTCCATTTTGTTGCGGTGTTCTCACTGAAGAGAAGTTGTGAGAAATACCCTTACTCTCAAGGAAGGAATCAAGAGAACTGTTTTTGAATTCAGTCCCATGATCACTCCTTATTGAGCGAACGGTCAGATTGTTCAGGGTTTCCATCTTCCGAACAAAGGTGATGAGTTCTTCAGGGGTGTCACTCTTAGAACGGAGAAACATTACCCAAGTGAAGCGAGAGAATTCATCAACTATGACCAACGTATATTTCTTTCCAGCGATGGATTGTTTGTTTACAGGGCCAAACAAATCCATATGGAGTAGTTGTAGAGGAGATGACACTGATGAAACTTGCTTAGATTTAAAGCTTGCTTTGGTCTGCTTCCCTTTTTCACACGCTGAACAGAAAGACTCTTTGGCGTATGAATGCTGAGGTAGACCAGTGACTAACTCTTTTGAAGAAAAAGTGTTCAGTGTCTTGAAATTTAGATGAGATAGCCTCTTATGCCATAGCCAGTTGACATCAGATGAGGCCTTTGAGAAGAAACAGGAGTTCTCAGTGGTTGTTGAGTCCATGTTTATTACATAAAGATTTTCCAAACGATAACCGCTGAGAGCTATCTTCTCCTTTTTGTCAGTGACAAAGCAGGATTCCTTAGTAAAGATTACTTTGTTATCCATGTCGCAAAGCTGACTGATGCTTAGAAGATTATGCTTCAGCCCTTCAACATATGCGACTCTTTTGAAGGAGGTTGTACCATTTGAAAGTACACCATACCCTCGGGTATGTCCTTTTCCATTTCCACCGAAAGTTACAGAGGGACCCTTCTCTTCTTTGTATTCAGCGAGCAGGCTTTTCTTTCCAGTCATGTGTCTAGAGCATCCGCTATCGAGATACCAGATACCCTTCTTAACCTGCAATACAAAGGAAGATTAGGTTTTCTTGGGTACCCACTTGACCATGTATACACATTTGTCAGTGGAAGTAGTTGGAATCGAAGATTCAGCAGTCTTCGCAGCATTTGAAGATTCAGCTTTGTCTTTCTTCACTTTGGTTAATTTCTCAACTTCAGTGGTAGGATTCACCTTGACCTGATTTGCACCAGGGTTGGTCTTCTTTGCCTTGGGGGCAATCTTCACCTTAGCTATCTTTTCAGCTTTGGTGGCTGTGGGGCACTTACTAGCAATATGATCGGTAAGTCCACAGTGATAACATTTCCTATAACTAAAAATAGTTCTAGGACCATTTGAATGCTGAGCTTTTGATTTCGAATTAGAAGTGCCAGCACCAAGTAAACTATTGGCTTTAGAAATGGGATGAACATTCAGTTCTTCAGATTTCTTACCAAGGACATCCACTCTGAGTTTAGGAGTAGATCGCTGAATAGATCCAGATATCTGCTTCCTTGATCCAGAGGGATGAGCCACTGAAGCTTTAGAAGCATTCAGCTTTGGTACTAAGGTACCCTTCTGAGGATTCTGGTAAATAACAATTCCTTTACCTTTGTCTTTAGAGACAGAGGTAGGTTTTGAATAAACCATTTTCTCCTTGCCTTTTGAGGAGGTAGGAGTTTCCTCAGGGATTGGTGTATTGGACGAGGAGCACTGAGAAGATGAAGTATCAGCGACTGAGGATACGGACGTTCCAAATTTAAGCATTGAACGCTCAGTGGTTGGTTTTGGAGTATCATATTTGTAACCCAAACCACGTTTATCACTTAGGGGAATCTGAGACTTTATTATCTCAGTGATCTTTGTTGAAGAATTACACCATCCTTCAACAATAGCTTTTTCAGCTTTTAATGCAGCGATAGCTTCTGCTCGTTCGATTTTGACTAGCTGATTTAAATATACTTGATCTTTAAAATCTTCTTCAAATTTAGAAAGCTTTTCTATTTGAAGGTGGCAGTTTTTAAGCTTTTCAGCGAGATCAAGGTTTTGGTTTTCAACCACAGTTTTGCCGTTCATGGCTTCGTATAAACTTCTAGTCAAGAGATCGATCTTACGGAGACTATCAGCTTCATCAATATTTGCAATATTGGTAAAGAAGGAAGGTGATACCTGAATAGTAGAGGTTGAAGTGGAGGGAATGTCTGAACTTTCTTCCTCTTCTTCAATCTTGGCCATAAGACATAGATTTGCTTCATCATCTTCAGAGTCAGATGATGATGCTTCTTCATCAGAAGCAGCCCAATCATAGTTAGCCATCAGGCCTTTACTCTTCTTCTTAAAGCTTTTCAGCTTAGCATATTTTTCTTTCATCTTTGAATATTTGTCATCTTTATTCCTTGGAACAAAGGATTTCTTTGTAAAAGCTGAGGGTCTAGAAACTTTCTTAGACCTGCACTCATTAGCGAAATGTCCTGTCTTTTCGCAGTTAAAACAAGTAGCAGTTGCCTTATCAACAAAAGCTGATGATCTAGGCTTGTTAGTTATGGAAAGAGGTTTGTTCTATCTAAACATTTTATTTTTGGCAAATCTCCTGAACTTTTTAGTTAGGAGAGCCAAAGATTCATCATCATCTGAAGAATCAGAATCTGATGACCTTTCAGAGTTACTTTCTAACTCAGTGATAGTGACCGAGGGTCGCTGAGTAGAAGGTTCCTCTGAGATTAAAGCAACATGGGTGCTTTTGGAATCTTTTACAAGATTCTTCTTAAGATGGCTCGATTGCTCATGATTCAGCAACGTGCCATATAAGGTTGAAAGGGTCATTGATTTTAGATCCTTTGACAGCTTGAGACACATAGAATAATTGTCCCAGCTTTCAGGTAAACATTCTAGAAACTTTGTCAGAACTTCAAAGTTAGAATATTCCTTACCAACAGTTTTCAGATCTATAATTAAACAATTAAAACGTTGGTGAACTTCAGAGAGAGATTCATTCTTACCAGAAATGAAGCTTTCGTATTGTCTTACCAGGTTGATCTTTCTTGAGTCCTGGACTTCAGACGTTCCTTCATACTGAACACATATTGTGTCCCACATGGCTTTTGTTTTCAGATTCATGACGGAATGGTAGACTTCGTCAGGAAGAGCCATGTATAGTATGGATCTGGATTTTGTATCTATAGCCACTTTCTTCTTATCTTCGTCGGACCATTGAAAGATTTCCTTAGGGACTAGCCTTTCTGGAATAGCAGGTCTATTCTCAGCGGCTGGAACTGCAGCATCAATTCTTACAGGGATGAATGGACCATTCTCGAGATAGTAAGGCATAGTAGGGTCTACACCTTCTAGGAAGAGTGTCATCCTATTTTTCCATAAGTTGAAGTTATCTCTGGAAAATCTAGGGGGTTTAGCAAGAGAACCATTGTCTATATAATTTGTGTTGGTGTTGGTGGCCATTTTCAGATAATAGCAAGGAAGAGAAATATCTTAGATTAGATCTTGTTTATGAGATTAAACAAATCCGCTCTGATACCACTTGTTGGTCCCGAAGGCCTATACAAGTTTGTAGAAGGGGGGGGGGGGGGGGGGTTGAATACAAGCACACAGATTTTACTTTTCTAAATTGTTTATTGATAAATCATTAACAATTTACAGCTTGTTGCGGAAACAAGATTAAGGATAAACCTAAATCTAAACAAGTTGGAACACTAAGGTTTCTTGCACTAAGAGAGATAAGGAAATTACTAATAATAACCTATCTTGAGATAAGAGATTGAACTTGTCCAGAGTTAGCAAGTTACTTCAAATGAAGTGGGTTCATCTCTTTATATACTGCATGCATTTAATGCAAGTCAGTATACACTTTACACGTGTCATCAACTGGTTGGTTGCATGTCATTGACCTTTGTTGACAACCTTAGTAGCCGCATGGATGAACAGTGTAGTATCAGAGTGGTTATACGATTTCAGACAGTCGGAGGTTCTTTTCTGACATTTCGTACGGAGTCGTGCAAGGGTGGTTAAGACAAAAGTACTTTGTACGGAGGACTTCATGATCAGCTTTCGTTGATTCAGAGCATTATCATTATCTATTCAGCGAATGATAAAGTTCAGCGATAGCTGAAGTCTTGTACTTGATACTTCACGTTGAGTGGACAAATCTGAGTCTTCGCTAATCCGCATCAGTTCATTAGGAGACTTGTCGCTGGTTCTTGAGCTTGATCTTCGACTTCAGCGTAGAACCTTTGTTGACGTGAAACTTGTCTTCAGGGATCATAAGTAAACAACTAACTTATCAGCGATCATCATAATGACTAAACAGACTAAGAGCATTAATGGTGAACAGTGTTCGCTGAATGTTTAATTTAAAGAGCGAGAGTTCCTATCAGCGGTACTGTAAGATCTTAGTACTTATCAGCGATAGTGAAACTCTGATACATATTGTTTACTTACAATTTTCACCAAGTATATAAGAGAGGGTCATTATCAAATCACTGAGGGTTTGGATCAACACATATTGTTTACTTTCAATTTTCACTAAGTGATTCTAAGGGTCATCATCAAATCACTGAAGGGTTTGGATCAACATAAACATTTTTTCCGACGGGAATAACTATACATATTCTTCTTTGTCTTTCCTTGCTTTGATGTTGTCCATTGATTTTGGTGTGTCCATTATTGTGTGAAACATATTATCAAACACAATTTTCTCATTGTCGTATCAACAATGTATGCCAATACAAAAGCTCCCAAAAAATGTCTCGCTTTATCCAATTTTGTATTACCCTAAAACCCACAGGTTGTCTATAGTGCCTTCACCCGTGTGAGACACCATCATAACCGTAAGAAGACTCATACCTGATTCCATATTTGGTCCTTGGTTGGGACTAGGGGTGGATCAACATTTTTTGGTATGTCCCTTACGAAATCGTATCCTGTCACACCGTCACACCTAAATGTGTGTCTCATTGGTAGAAACTTGCGGTTAAAGTCAAACAAACATGACTTCCCTCCGTTTCGTAAATAGAACACACATGCATTGCCTATGCAATATGGACAAGCTAACTCGCCATGCATGCTCTAACCATAAAGCATATGGGAAGTCAGTAACCGTGCACAACAGTATGTCCCTCATTGTGAAATTCGTGTTACATAGGTATAGATACCCTTGAAGAATAACGTCTTCAACTTGTCGATTAAGGGTCGAAGAAATACATCCAAATTTTGTCCGGGGCTCATCTTTCCGGGAATAAGCAAAGCCAGGTGGACGTAGCACTCTTTCATGCAAATCCACAGCGGTAGATTTTAGTTTGTATGAAAGACGAGACTTAGTGAATACAAATTTAAGTTCGAGTTATTGAGGAGAAGCCATCTGTACATAAGCTATGACGGACATTCCCGATCTCTTGAGCAAAATCGGGATGTATCCTGTCAAAATGTTTCCAAGCCTCCCCATCATTCGGATGTATCATCTTTCTCAACTGAGTCTGATGATCATGGTGCCAAGTCATCTCATTTGCTGTTTTCTTAGACATGTACAACCGTTGTAATCTTGGTGCAATCGGAAAATACGTCATCACCAGATTAGGCACTTTAGTGTTCCGACCAGTTTTCGTGTAACGAGACTCCCAACATAATCGACAAGTATTATCATTAGCATAATCCTTATAAAATTGCATGCATTGGTTTTTGCATGCATGGATATTTTATTTCGGAAAACCATGTTGCTTCAACATCTTCTTTGTCGTGTAAAATCTACCAACCAGTTGTTCACCGTCGGGTGGCGTTTCTTTAACCATCGAAATGTTATGATTATTGGTTGACTCTGGTACATTGCAATCTGCTTTCCAATTCAAAAACCATACATTGCAATCTGCTTTCCAATTCAAAAACCATACATTGCAATCTGCTTTCCAATTCAAAAACCATGTGACTGCCTTTAACTTTGAAAATCTCTAACTTCCCTCCCACAATGGTTGGTCCGCAACTTCTAACATATTATAGAAGTTTTGTGCATGTGGATTTGGATCTTGCTCGTCCCATAAACTTTATGTACCAGTAACATTATGTGCTTGTGTACACGTATCAACTACATAGATGCATGTGTTGTGTATTGGGGTCAATTAGACAACTAAGAACCATTATACCCCGATGTGAACCACTAAACCACCATTGTAGATCAATACGACATTTTATGACTTATTAAGCCCCAATAACACCGGTGGTGACTTATTATGTTCTTGTGTACACGTATAGACTCCATAGATGCATTTGTTGTATATTTGGGTCAATTAGATAACTAAGAACCATTATACCCCTATATAAACCACTAAACCACCATTATAGTCCAGCATGACATTTTATGACTTCTTAAGCCCCATTAACACCGCTGGTGACTTATTATGTGCTTGTGTACACGTATCGACTGTATAGATGCATGTGTTATGTACTAGGGTCGAAAAGACAACTAAGAACCATCATATCCCGACATGAATCACTAAACCACCATTATAGCCTAATATGACATTTTATGACTTATTATGCCCAATAATATCGATGGTGACTTATTACGTGCTTGTGTGCACGTATCTACTACATAGATGCATGTGTTGTCTATTAAAGTCGATAAGACAACTAAAAACCGTTATACCATAATATCAACCACTAAACCACCGTTATAGCCCAATATGACCATTTATAACTTATTAAGGCCCAATACAACACCATATGTGACTTATTACTTGTCTGTGTGCCAATATGTACTACATATATGCATACGATGTGTAGTCGATTCTATAAGACAATTTGTAACACCGTAGATTTGAATAAGGAAAGTTCACCTTTAATCAAAAGGAAACGTTTCACCTATAGTTGTTAAGTAAAATCGAGAGCGTTCTGATTGGGAAAGGTCAACATTTTTTGAGTTAGGGGTGTGGGGCGACATTGTCCTGCGACTGTGACAGTGTCACTATCGCTTGGGCTAAGTCGCAGGTGAGAAATGACTTACGGTACATCTTGGCTGACAATGTCATGCGACATTGCCAAGGTCATTGCCGCGGTGTCATTGTCGTCGAGCTTCAACAGAAGGTGGTACATAGCGGGCGACTATGCCCCGCGAATTGGAAAAGGGCATAGTCGTTGTGTCATAGTCGCGGTCAACCGTCAGGGTATAAATATATTTCTAAGTCATTTTTGCGCAGAAAATCAGAATTGCAGAAGTATTTTGGACGATTTTCTCTGCATTTATATATTAGGTGAGTCTTCCATCCCTACATCTCATTTCATTAAACGCATGTTGAAGATCCTCAAGAACATTTATTGTTCTTTCTCTGCAGGTTGTTGAACATTAAGTGTGTAGGACCACAAGCTTTGACGAAGCTCCAAGAGTTATCACCTCTTCTAGGGTTTCTTTGGTTTTAGATTTTGAACTAATAACCAAGAAAGACGAGTTAATCCTTCTATTTTAAACTTTATACATGTCAAAACTTTGTATTTTGAACTCCTAATCTTTTCCTAGTTACATTTTGTTGTTTGACGAATTTTGACCTAACTTGAGTATTTAGGAGATTTTAGGGTTTTTACCATTTTTATGTAAAATGAAGGGCATATTATAAGTCTTATAAAATGTAGCTATATATTTATATTCATGGTTGAGCACTTGGAAAACCCACTTTGAACATATTTTATGAATTTATAATATTGGATGCACTTTTGGTAAAATTAGGTTTTGAGATGAAATGAATGGATTATTCGATGGCAACTAAGGTTCTTTTAGACCTTATAAATCTTTGGAAACCCACTTTGGGAAACACTTTATCTTGGAATGAAAATAGTTATTTGTAACACCCTAAAATCAGGGCTAATTTGAACCTCAAATTTAACAAGGTATATCAAAATCATCCAAACTTTTCTATATATATACGCGGAAAATCAATCATGAAGGTTCCTTTATACACAAATCGAATTCTCTAAATAACCTATTAATCTAATCATGTTAACTATAATTAGATTAAATGGGTCATCTAAGCAATCCATCCAAAGCCTCCTCGCATCGTCTAAGTTCTCCGCTTATCATCAGAAGTTGAATACCAAAAGCACTCGTCCCACATCCCATACTCCTCTGAACTCGTAACTGGTAAGAACAATGAATTTGAACAATTAGGCTTACGCCTAGTGAGAACATCCAATTCAAATTAAACATTAACAACTTGAAAGCTCAGATGTTCAAGCATATAAACAAACCTGTTCACCACCATTCTTACTGTACTCATACTCGTCTCGTAATGACGGGAACATACCCGATCCCATGAATATGACTAATAGTCAGAAGGTCATAATATTATGTTCCAAGGCCTAATATGAATCATTACCTATTCTAAATCATCACTCAAGCCTAAGGACTTACAATCGATCGTCGTACCTTTTCTTGGAATGGAAGCAGAAATAGCATTTATATATTGCCCGTCTCTAATTCACTGAAAGTAAGTGAAAACAACACTTACACTTCATCTAATTCACGATTCCACATCTCAATCACGAATAACAACTATATTTTGCCTATTCACTATTTCAATATGAATAGCAGTTTTACCTTGCCTATTCAATCATTTCTTATAGCCTCCCGAAATGGGATTACAATCCACATTATAGGCTATCGCCTCCCGAAATGGGATTACAATCCACATTATAGGCGAACATTAATTACCATTACGAGCCTGATCTATTCCACGTTTCTCATCACCATAGAATCAATGGCCCCAATGGGATCAATAAATCGCGATTCATAAACGGGCCCCCCGATGATTCAAGGTACACTCATTCACTAGAAATTACACCATGTGGCCAATGGCTAGTATTCGGCTCCCATAAGACCGTACCAAGTTGCCCCCGATGACCCGATGCCTATTTCTAGCTATAACATGAGAATAACCGTCCCATTAAAGACAATTAAGATTGACTTGCATGCCTTATGGATCCATTACAATTTTAATGTATATGTATCAAACATATCACGCTATAACCCACAACATATTCTTAACTTAAGAATATTAATTAATTCATCAATATCCCCTTCTCCATTATTTCTCTTTCAATTATTATAATCATAAGTATCCCGAGCTCAGTTAATAAAATTATCATAATAAGAATTCTAATTTAAATTAAAATCCTTGCTGACTTTACCCGAAATCGGATCCTATTTAATTTTCCTAATACCTGCCCAAGGAATAATTAAATCTCAGCCCAAATCAAATAATTAAATCTCAACCTAATCAAATAATTAAATCTTAGTCCAAGTCAAATAATTAAATCTTGGCCCAAGTTCAATACTTAATCTCGGCCCAATGTTCAATTCCGGAAATCAAGATAATTCCGGTTCCCCACATTAAATGCCCAATTTCGGAACTTTGTAATAGTTTCGGATCCAAATAGCAAAACCGATTTCCGGTATTTATTTTACCAATTCCAGAACCCGAATTCCTAAACCCAATTCCGGTAGTTACTATTCCGGAACCCACAAACCAAAGCCCAATTCTGGATTAAACCAATTCCGGATCCTCGAGTCCAGTTCCGGAAATCCAACCAGTTCCGGAAATCACCCAGTTCCGGAAATCAAACTAGTTCCATAAATCAAACTAGTTCCATAAATCAAACTAGTTCCAATTTTACCCTGTTCCGGAATTTAAACAATTTCTGAGACCTCGATACTGGTTATCGATCTACATCAAACTTTTACTCAATAATCTCACCTTAATACGACCTACTGATCAATTTCACTTCCATACAGATTCACCAAATTATACAGACAATCATATACTATATCTGATCCAATTTCAACTGTAAAATCTTTAAAATGAAAAGAACGAACTCACATGTATAGAAGTTTAAACCCAACAGTTCAATCTTTTCTCTTTCTGCTTCACAACCTGTACAGAGGTTAGACCAAGGTTCTAAAAAAACGCGTTATGGCGGCGTTATGGCGCACCATAACGTCGAGGCGTGGCCTTGCCACCACGTTAAAAAGCTCGTGGTGCGACTCTGAGGCGTAACTTGCAGTTTGGCGCGCTATGGCGCGTTATGGCGTGTTTGAGGCGGGTTACGACGTGTTATGGCGCGTTACGGCGGGCTATAAGGCGTGTTTGAGGCGTGAATTTTTTGTTTTTTTGTTTTACTTATATATAATTTATGGCTTATTAAGTTAAATATGAATGATTATAATTATTCACTAAAAGCAGGAATTCATTAACCACAAGTTGAAGGTGAGGAAGATTTGTGTATGATATTAGAATTTTAGATTAGAGATGTATGAGTTATGAAACCATTAGTAAAACATTCTTTTTGTTATGATTTATTGATATCATTTTTGTAAGCTTTGTATATACGATATTAAATTATCAATGTATGGTTCTTCCTTTATAGTTTGCTTATAGTTTTATATGAATTTATTTTCGTTAATCATTGTTGTTCATGACATTGACACAAACATATATATATATATATATATATATATATATATATATATATATATATATATATATATATATATATATATAGATTTGTCTCCTTAAGCCACGCCTTGAAAAACGTTATGGCCTCGCCGTAACTCGTAAGGCTTGAGGCTTGACCTCGCCGCCATGTCACGCCTCACGCCATTTAGAACCTTGGGTTAGACCCATCAATCCAAATCTTCTTCTTCTCTGCTTCACAACCATGAGAATCACAGTTCCTAATTTTCTTCCTCTCGCTTTCTTCTTTCTTTCTTCTCTTTTTCTCTGAGTTTCTCTCCACCGCCTCACAAAACACTTTCTGAGATATATCTCAAAAGATATGGATTACTCTCCCTTAAGGTAAATCTCAACTATCAAAGAATGACAAAATAGTCCCTCCAATTAATTTCAATATTAACTACAAACTTTGGTCAAAATATAATTTCAACCCTAGAGGTTATAATTACAATTTAGTCCGCAACTCAGACTAAATTATAATTCAACCCCATACATATAATGGAAATTCGGGGTGTTACATTATTTTATTTGGATACTTTATGGAGTTAATATTGACATGGTGTTATTCATGGATAGAAATGTAACACCCTCCAATTTGAAAGAACAACTAATTAAAAAATTTCAACAATACATCGAATAAAGGATATACTGTCATTCTACAAAATAATACGAAATTAAATTATAACTTTAACCTCAACAACTATTAACCTAAGTCTTATACGAAAACTAAATAAATGACGGGTGTTACTAAACCCATACAAGTTGCTATCTCTAATGTGCGGAAGGCTTCTTCGAATAGTTACACTCTTTTCGTGCATCTAACTAATACTCAACTCTTCATGGAACCGCTAGTACCATTCCCCAACAAGAACCTGATGCACATGCCGATAAATAAAAAGATGAGACTAACTTCTAGTTAGTTCAAGAGTTTTCATCTTATTTATATAAATTGTTAAACTGAAAGAATGCAATTTACCTCACAATTTCAAAAATGATATACATTGAATATGAAAGCATCTCATTTTCCAAAACACGCAATTTTTGTGGTGAAAACCCCAATATGAAACATTTCTTCAAAATGTAAACTCAAATCCAAAACTCACCCAAAACGTGAATAATAAATTAAATCCCAAATAATGAAAACGTGGATAAAATTTTATTATCCAAAATATCTGGAACAAGGACAAGATATAATACTAAAACCACAACTCATGGATAACAATCAATACACAAAACGTCATCGAAAACATCGATAATACTCAATACCCAAAACAACACCTTTCAATAACGGGGGAGACCCGTTTCCATCGAACGTGACGGTGACACAAAGTTAAGGCACATATCAACGTTCTCGAGATTCATTTCGGGCCATGGATCCCCGTATACGGCTCCTTTTAGAAGTACCGCAACATCCACGAATGACCCTAGTGTCTACTCGACGTTTAGACGAGTCTCACCACAAAAGTCACCAGTTTCCATATACGGCTCCCATGAGCAACACCGCAAGGTCTAATCCTGTATACGGCTCCCATGAGCACCATCAAATAATATTAGCTCCGTATATGATCCACCAGGATACCAGCGCAAGCTCATCATCCATGACTTAGGACCACTCACTAGACTTAAGTGTGGACATCAAAACTCCATGCTTAACAACAAGACAGACTCATATACATATGGATCCAATGCATGGCTCAAATGAATGACTAACACACTTGTAATTTCCATCAAAATGAAATTAAGTGAATCATACTTCCAAAGCTCGTCATTGGGCTAATAAACTTGGCCAAATAGGCCAAGACTCATCTGAGTCGTAACTGAGCCAAAAACTCCACAAATCAACTAACCATTTGTTAAAATTCATAAAATGCAATAAAACGTAATTAACCCAAATTTATACAAACACATGCTCCAAAGACATGAATAACACTATACACAAATTTTGATTGGGACAAACCATTTTTTGAGAGGAACTTACACACTTTACACTTTCAAAACGTCCCATAACATAATTTATGCATTTCCCCAAAACATACGCTAAAAAGGCATTTTTACCCAATGACCTCCATTTATAAGATAAATCATCAAGACATATACATATACATTTATGATTTATTTATCAAAGTACATAAAATCCCGAATATGGGTGTTTCACAAGCTTTATAAAATCAAATACTTCAAATAAGCAAAACTCATCAATGTATATGTGATTATAGTCGCGTGGCATTGTCGTCGGACATGTATCGGGTGATAGTGACTCGACTTTTTTCACACGAAATACCCTTGATTCTTTTAAGACTAAAAAAATAAATTCCTAACGCAAAACCACATATTAGAAACCACGAAAACACACAGAGTGACTTTTATTTAACAAAAATTACGGGTGTTACAAGGAAAACCTTTTTTGACAAGAAAGGGTTATGTGAACTATATGTGTGATTACAGTTTTGTGACAATGTGAATAAAACTAATGGATCCATAGGTATAACAGTCATCTTATTGTTTGTGACAATTCTCGTTTGTAACTAGTTGAGACACATTGGATCATCGGGGGTAACTTGGTACGGTTATGTGGAGTCGGATACTAGTCATTGACCGTAAATATAATCATGGTGAATGAGTATGACTAGGATCATCGGGGACCCATATCCACATCTAAAGTACGAGTCAGAGAAATCGTGGCCATTGATCGTAGTTTGAGCTCAATAACTTGGAACGTGACTTACTTTTGTGTTCTGCTACAATCCTTGGAAAATCGGGTCTCCCACGTCATCGCAAGTTGATGTTTTGGACTGTTTAGTTCCTAAGTGGTATATGTGCAAATATAACATGGAAAACTCTTATTTTTTACTTACACTTTATTTAATTATAAATGTTTTTTCTCACTAAGCGTAAAGCCTAATACTTTTTCTTAAATGAGATGTATATTCGGTTCTCTTAGCGGTGAGGCTTCGAAGTCTTGAGCAGGGAGTTGGTTATCGTAGAGACACTTTTTGGGATAGACAGCTTTTGGCTGGATTGATGTACACACTTTTGGATAGATTCTTTTGGAAGATGATAGTGATGCCCATTTATAATCTAAGCTTAATGTAGTTTAGATTAGTACGTTGTTATATATCATTTTCATTTTTTTGAGATGTAAACGCTATTAGTATTCTCCTTTTTGGGTGATTACTGTTATAAAAATGTCATGCTTACACCACTATTCACGTTTACATTTATCTCTATTTTTAGGGATGTTACACAATTAAGACCCACTATAGCCTGATACGAACCACTAAGTCACCATAAATGATAAAACACACTAAAGCCCAATTTGACATGAATATGTATTCTCTGATAGGAAATGTGAAAAAAATACACAAAACATAATTTCATAAAAAGAATAAAAATAATCAAAAAACATATATTTTAAGGTATTTTTCGCGCATTTCCAGCGGACACCCTCATCTGTAGGAAAATAGAAGAACATTAATTTTTAAATTTTGATAATATGTGTATATTCTGACGGATGGGATAGTCCGCCCGAAATACCTTTAAAAAGTTTCTTTATTTTTTATATCTAAACCATGAAATACAAAATATTAATTTTATTTTAATTTATTATTTCTGAAGGAAATTGATTAATTAAATTTCGACATAATCCGTCGGAAATAGTAATTAATTTGTTTAATTAATTCCTAATTAGTTTAATTAAGTAATTTAATTTAAAACTTTAAAACATTTGTGGCGGATTTGTGGCGGATAAGAATTCCATCACAAATCTGTTATACAAATATTCACGAGGATATATATATATATATATATATATATATATATATATATTCCTTTAAAAAACGGATTTGTGACAGATTTTTGACGGATTTATGGGGGTATTTACTTTTGTTCATTCCACCAGTATTATTTTCGCCGGAATATCCATCGAAAACGCCCGTCAATATCGCTGCTTTGTTTAGTAGTGATAGGACACTTAATTTGTAGGACGTATTAGTCTAATACGAGGTCCTATGAAACCACCTATTAAGATGCCGATATATAACACCCCAAAAAATGGGACAAACAAAAACTTCCATAAAAACGAAAATCGTGGTATATATATGTCAAAGCACTAGCCTCCCAAAAATGGGGAAATAATAATCACATGTTAATTACAAGTTTGTAATTCAAAGTATTGGAAATAACAACATAATAATCTAATTTCATTAAGAAACAAGATTACAATTCGGATGTCATCCAATCTTTCCAAAAGTAAGGATCTTCTATATAATGGTATCCCAAAAATAGTACCCCAAGCTCACACTATCTTCGGCTAAACCTTCTTAAAGACGACACCACTAGAACCTGAGATAAACATTGACACCAAACAAGTGTTAGGCCAAAAAGCCAAGTGAGTTTGAACAATTAATAATAAACAATTAATAATGCATAATAAACACTTACACCATTAAGCAAACCAATACTTGGAGTCAATGTGGGAGACCCATAGCACCAATCAAGTTTCACCTAAATAACCGATATACCTTAGCGTCAACTATGATGAGTGCACCTAAGAAGCCTTGGCACATCCGAGGACTACAACCACAACATTACCCCGAATGGTGGAGATCTAGGTACATACTCACAGGGTGGCACATAAAACTATATCCTCCTAGTGTCTACTTGACGATGCGTCCAAAATTCCAAATAGGTCCTTAGCACTTTACTCCATGTGAAATGTACACAATACCATTATATGAAACTTGTGGTTTAATCACCACATACATCATAAATAAGATTTCACATAATATTCCAAGGTTCCTAATTTGGCCAAATTTAGCGAATATCTTCACATAAAAGATTTCCATGCTATAATGCTATATTTTATGTATTTAGGAACCCAATAACATGAACCAAAGTCATCTAAGAACAAATATACCTTTCATGAAAATCAAATCTCAAGTTAGGTCCAAACCCTAAAATATGGATATTTTCATAAAAGGGTCAAATACCATTATTTGTCTTGCAAACAAGATACTTATGATCTTCAAGGTACCAAATAACACATTTCTCATCCAAAACCCCAAAAGTTCTCAAAACTAAAGAGATAAGAACATTTTATCATTTATGAGAGATTTTCACCAAAGAGATGTAAGATAGTGATGGGAGAACATATATTGACATGTATCTAGTTTTAACCAAACCTTTTAGAACTCACCACTTAGGTTTTTAGAAACGAAACCTATAAACTTGTAAACCCAAGATTTGAAGGAGATGAAAAGCTTGAGGTTGGAAGGCTTGAATCTCCACACTGAATGGCTTTAATGAAGTCTTGAATGCTCCACCAATGATCCACCAACTTCTAGGGTTGAAATAAATGAGGTTAGGGTTTTGGAGAGTGAAAATCATCCTAAAAGCTCTTAATTTCGCGTCTAAGACTGAATAAGAAGAGAACGGGGTGAAAACCAGCTTAAGTGGGTTTTTATACCCCAGACATCATCGGGCGATTCTGTGCTCAATGGCACTCTCATCAGCACTCTCGCCGTCCTTGTACCCCTCTCGGTAAGCGATTGTGACACGCGGTAGTGCCCCATGGCACTATCGCTATCACTCTCGCCTAAATCATACAGAGGTCCTCTCCGACCCATAATTGTGACAGGCAACAATGCCCCATGTCACTCTTGTTGTCACTCTCGCTGGGAGTGTACCGAGGCCCGATTCCAATTTTGTTCAATCCTTCAGTCCAAAACTTAAATCACACCATTCTTATTATCACTTAAAATCACACTACTAGAAAAAGAGGTATAGTGATGAAAATCGTTGGCGGAAAAATCCGTCTCTAGTTAGTGATGGATTAGTGACGGATCAGCGACGGAACGACCAATACACAATCTGTCACTAATCCGTGACGGATTAGCGACGAACAGTAATCCGTCACCAAGTAATCCCGTCACCAATTAGTGACGGAGTATATTTAAAAATTAATTAAAAAAGAGAATAAACGTGTTCCTCGCTAATCTGTCACAAACCAGTGACGCATTAGCGATGGACACGTGGAGTTTCACAAAAAAAAAACTAAATTCCCCATGTCTGACGCTAATCCGTCATTGATTAGTGACGAACACGTGGAATCCGTCGTTAATCCGTTGCCAATCAATGACAGATTAGTGACGATTTTTTTTATTTCTCTTGTTTTGTCACATTTATGTGTTATATGTACACATGTGTAAGTGTTATATGTATCCGTGGGTCTGTATACACACACACACACACACACACACACATATATATATATATATATATATATATATATATATAGGTATGTGTACATGTGTTGGTATTTGAAAATCCCATATGATGTATATATGTGTTATATATGTATACATGCATGTGTATATATGATTGTATAAATAGCATATAATATGTGTGTTGTTTGGTAACCATGTACATATAGTTTGGTAATAAGTCACATTGGTGTTAGTAGGTCTTAATAAGACATAAAGTATCTTATTCTGTTATAATAGATCTCAATGGGTCTTATTGACCTACAGTGAGTCTTAGTGGTCTTATCAACCCCACTTGAGACCACATACATCTATATAGTACACACTTTGCATACAAACATGTAATGGAAATACAGGGTTTAAATAGGTTTTAATCAATTGTATTGGGCTTTAAGCGGTTCAATTGGACTTTAAAGCATCTATTGGGCTTTAATCGGTTCTATTGACTTTTAATGGGTTTCATCGGGCCTTAATGGATCTATCGGGTTTAAAGGGTTTCATTGGGTTTTAAAGGGTTTAATTGGACCTTAATTGATTTATCAGGCTTTAAAGGGGTCTATTGGGCTTTAAAGGCCCTATTAGTTCATTAAGAGCCACTTTAGCCCATAAAAGCCCAATACCTTTCATTATGAGGGGCCTTCAAGAGTGGCTGACAATCATGAAGGCCCAATGCATTTTTTAAGTGACACTTAAGCCCAAGAAGGCCCAATAGTTCATAAAGGCCTAATACAATTCATTTAGAATTCCAAGTATTAATATATTAACACCATTTATTAAAATTAGTAATAATATTTAATTAAAAAGTAATAACAATATTTAATTAAAAATTACTAATTATATTTAATTAAAATTTAAAAAAAAATAACAATAACATTCAATAATTACTAATAACATTTAATTAAAAAACAAAAAAAAATTCGTCGGAAATCCGTCGCAAATCAGCGACGGAAATTTACCGTTAGTAGTTGGCGACGGAATTTCTGTCAAAAATCCGTCGCCGTTCAATATTAAAAAATCGGGACATATTAGTTATTTCTTATTAGCTAGGTCTTAGCAAAAACAACAGCCTCATACGACTTCGTCCTTCCCCCTTCTGACCAAAACTAGAGTTGTTGCCGCCGTCCATCGCTCCTCCAACGGCTGTCGCCACCTCCATTGTAATGACCTGGGTGAGTTAGTTGTTTATTTGTTTAATTATTTATTTTATATTTGTTAGTTTAGGGTAAGGTTGTGTTGGTTTGTAAGTTCAAGGGTGTATTCATAGTTCGAACCCTCAATCACAATTTGGTGTCCATATAAATAGAACCGCCTCTTCTTTATTTCATTCAAGTCGGTTCCCTAGCTTTGTATGTGTGTGTGTATTTGAGTCGAGAGAAGCAGTGAGGTGGTCGATCGATTAGGGCCAAGCAGGGATTTCAATTGATGCGATTTGAGGTATTATTCCTTTGCATTTTGTGTTTGTAGTCGATAGTATTAGATTTCTATTGGTTTAGAATTGTTAGTTTTGATTCTTATTTGGGTTCGATCGATTCTGGGTGAGATGGATCGAGTTACCCAGATTCTTCAAATTCCATGGATTTATTTTCGGGGAATTGGATTTCCTGGGGTGCAGGTGCAGGGAATTGGGTTTCCTGGGGGTGCAGGGAATTGGATTTACTGGGGTGCAGGTGTAGGGATATGGGTTTCCTGGTGCATGGAATTAGGTTTCGTGTGGTACCAGAATTTGGGTTTTTAGGGTACCATGTAATGGCTCACGTAAGTTCGTAGTTATTTATTTATTTTACGTTTATTAGATTAGGGTTAGTTGTGTCGGTTTGCATGTTTAAAGGGGGGCCAATGTCTTTTTGTTAAGTTAAAACCTTAATTGCAATTTTGGTCCTTATATATGTTGAGCACCTCCTTGAATCCTCATTAAGTCGGTTTCTATATTATTTTGTGTGTTTTGAGTCGAGAGAGAAACAAGGGGAATTAGTGGATCGATTAGGGCTCAAGGAAATCTCGTGTATTCAATTCTGAGGTAATTGTCTTTTCAAATTATGTTTGTATCTTGTAGTAATGAATTTCTATCGGTTTAGAATTTGTGGATTTTGATTCCTAGATGGTTTCGATCGAGTCTGGGGTTGAACTATCCGGATTGCTATTTATCCAGATGAGATTGGATCCGGATTCTTTTGTATATCCAGATATAATAATTGCCCGGATTCTAGAGTTTTCCGGGTAGGGTATATTCCGGTTAAAGGTTTTCCGAATGGTTTTTCCGGGTATAATTATATTCGGATTCCAAGTAAGTTCCGGATGGGTTTTCCGGGTGGCTTATCCGGATGGTAATTTTACTCGGATTGTGGGACCATTTCTGGGTGTGAATTATTATGAGCTTTGGTAAGTCCTGAATAGGTTTATTTGGTAAATGGTTATCTGTATTTGCTTTATTCAGAATCTGTAAAGGCCGTTGAAAAGTAAAGTTCCTGTTATTTTCAAGAGAAAGTGCTAGTTGCATTATTTCTTTCAGGTGAGTTTTACTTTAACCATTCTCAAACTGGAATACTTATATTCTTAAACTGGGCAGTTTGTATTTAGTTTATAATATAGTAAGTTAACGAAAAGTTTGTTTTGAATCTTATAATGTGTATTTTGGAAAATGAAGACCGTATGTGATATAACATGTATCTTTTGTTGTATATGTTTGCCGTGTAATTTGTGTTATATGGTGCATGTTTGGGGTGGGTCGTTACATATGGTATCAGAGCTATAGTTTAAGGGATTTATGTGATCGGATCTATACCTAGACTTAAACAGCATTTGAAGTAGGATGTCCTTGATATGTGTAGAACCTTGGGATATTAAATATAATTGGGTTGAAAGAACGACATGTAAGGTAAATTCAAAATACATCTGGCCAATGTAATTCTGAGCTTACAAATGCATGTTTGAACTGGAATACCTTATTATACTGGGTATGTGTTAAATGAATATCTATATATGAATTGTGAATTGATAGGATGGCTAGCAGTTCTCGCCGGGTTGAGAGGGATGAACCGAATAATCAAGATGGGACAAATGATAGAACTGGTAATATTAATGAAATCAATCAGGAAGCACAGTGGGAACACGAACGTACAGTTCAAGAAGGATTAATTAGGGGCAGAACTAGAGGTTAAGGTCAAGTCAGACATGGGGGTCGAGCACCGGATTCTGAATATATTACACGAGCAGATCTGGCCACAGAACTTAGTAAATTTCAAGAAAATATGCAGTTCTTGTTTGGCAAATGAAGCTAAAAGACCAAATGAACCTGAACCTACTACTGAAACTGAGGTAATTACTCCAACTATCATTGCTGCAAAAAAGGTGTGATTATAAGATGTTTTTAGCATGTAAACCTCCAACATATTCCGGGTTAAAGGAAGTTGAATCGATTTTCAAAACCGGTAAATGTGCAAATGAAGATAAAGTCTTATTTGGCTCAGCTATTTTAAGATCAAATGTTTTCTACTGGTGGGAAGTTTTGGCATCTTCCAAAGGGCCAAACGTTTATGAAATCGTGACATGGGAAGATTTTTCAAAAGCATTCAAAGATCAGTTTTGTCCATCCGCTGCAGTAAAGAATTAGAACATAGTTTCTCAACTTAGAACATGGTAATATGACAGTTCAGGATTACACTGCAAAGTTCCAAGAGAAATCCCGATTTGCTGACTACTATGTAGCTTCAGATGATCTTAAAGTAGAAAGATACATTTTTGGGTTAGAATCATCCACTAGGAAATATGTAATTGCTATGGATCCAAAGACCTTTACATCTGCAGTAGACGCAACATAAACCACTGAAAAGGATCAAGGACGAGAACTCACTGAAGAAAGATGAGAAAAAAGAAAGTGGGACCAATCATCTTCGGAATCGGAGGAATCGAAGTTTAATCAGCTAAGTGATCGTCAGATTTGGCAAGACAATGAAGACTTTTGTCAAAGGTGTAATCGGGTACACTGGGGTGAATGTAGTATGGAAGTCCGTTGTTGTTATAGATGTGGGAAACCGGGACATATTGCTAGAAATTGTCGGAATATCAGGTTTTGATACTATTGTCATCTTCCAAATTATCTTAAAAAAGAATGTCCTCAAAGAAATGTTCAGGGAAAACAGAAAGTTCAGAATAACTAGTAGTTCCCATTAATTTAAAAGAAACGAAACAGATAATGTTGAAGGAACAACTTCTTCAGCGGGTAAAGTTCACAAGGTGACATTAAATGATCGTGAAAGAAATAGGAATGAAAAAAAGGATCTAGGCAACAAATACAATTGGAGAAAGGATGTTTAAACCAAGAAAGCTTGAGTCATTGTCAAAGTAGAGTCCAGGATAGAGCTGGAGCTGGAGTCGAGCATAAACAAATGATGGGGTCACAGGGATGGATTTAATTACCGAATCGGAAGTAGAAATGGAGATAGAGTATCGTTCAGAATCCTTGTTCCAAAAGAATAGAATATTAGTGCAGCTTGTATTGCCGATGGAAGTTGGCATACTATCACGGTGACCATTGATGATGATATAGGGGAGTCAACTTGCTATTTAGATGGCGGTTTTGATGGGTTTTTTAACGGGATTACCATTGCGTTTGGGAAACGACATTTGGGAGTAGGGAATGAAAGTGTGGGTTAGTGTTAGACCACTAGCGGATGGAGATTTGGATGGTAAGTATTCTAGCGGCAGGAAAATAAGATCGAAACGCGAAGGAGTGGTTGTGAATATGGATTTTTTTTTGCAAGAAGATTAAGAAAACAAAGAATGGAATCCCACAAATGTAACACCCGTGATTTTCGGATAAGAACAATTTCGAGTAGGTGTGGAATCAATCTTTTAAGATAAACATAAAAATAGGATTTTGGATTGAATCCTAGATTTATGGTTTAGTTGGATAGAGAATCCAATTACGAATCCAACAGCCCTTTCCGAAGCGAAAACGGAGCTAAAACGAAGAAGTTAAGACCAAAACAGTGATCGGGCAACAAATCAGGAAACCAGGGTCAAGTGGACGTCTTCATGGTGCAAGTGGATGTCCGCATTAAGTGGACGTCTGCATAGTGCAAGTGAACGTCCGCATTAGTGGAAGTCCGCTTGTGCTTCCGCGGAAGCAGCAGCAAGTTGGCCCGGGTGCAAGTGGACGTCGGCATAGGACTCCAAGCGGACGTCCGCATTGTGTCAGATGGGATTTTTCACCTTTTTCACCCTCAACCTTCCCTCCTCTCTCTCCTACCTTTTATAAACTATACTAGATCTGATCCCTCTCCTCTCCCACTCGATTTTCCCTCCCCAAAACCCTAACTCATCCATTTTTTTCTTTTCCATCTCCCTTTTCTTCAAGAACACCAAAGTGGGTTTGATGATTCAAGCTTCTAAGGTTTCAAGGCTTCAAGATCTTCATCTTCTTCATCATTTTCCACCATTGTTGAGCTAACTTGGGGTTTTCTTCAAATACCCATTTGTGAGCTCACCTTCATTTCCCAAACCTTTATTTTGGTAACCTCGGAGTTGTTTTAGTTGGTGGATTCAAGTTATAGTTAAGGTAATCTTCTCTTCTTTTCATCTATGGAAATTATGGTTTTGGTATAAGTTGAGATCTTGATGTAAAATGTTTGGGGAATGATTCCTTATGGTTGGATGTGAATATTTATGGTTGGAAACTTATGGATCTAGGTTTTTGGAAGATTTAGCTTGAGGATTCAAGTTTCTTCAAAGGAGTTTACGTTTGGGGCAATCTAGATTTAGCCTAAATCTAGCAAGGTGAGTTCAAGTTGATTTGTGAAAACGTTGTACATGCCAAAAATGTTATTTTCCAAGTACTTAGGTGTTTTACATGAAAATTATCAATTGTTGAGTTATTTGGTGACTTTTTGAAGTATTTTACTTTGTATTTTTGGTAACACCCATATCTGGATTTTGGGAAATTTGATACATAAATCATTAATGAAAATGTTTTGATGATTTATTTTATAAATTGAGTCTAGTTGGTACGAAAATGCATTTTAGTGTATATTTTGGACATATGCATATAGTACGTTATCGGACGATTTGAAAATGTAACGGGTGAGTTCCTTGGAAAAGAGGGTTACACTAACCCAATGTCTTGTCTCGGGTTTTTCATGGATTCGAAATATTTATTGACAAAAGTGTGTGTTGCTACGTTTAATTTTATTTTGTGACTTTTCACGATTGATCGTTTGAGTTAGTTGAGTTTATGGCTCGGTAATGGATTTTGTTAAGTCTTGAGGACATTGGTCCGGTTTTGATAGCTTAAAGTCGAATTTTGTTAAGTCAAATTACATGTTTTGAATGCATTTATTCATTCGTTTGGAGTCATGTAATGTTTTAGACCTTACTTGCTATGGATCCATAGGCACTTGAGTTTTTACGTTCAATGGTAAGACGCTAGTTTCTCCCATTGTTGCATGGAATAGGCATCGATGGTAAGGTGTAAGACCAATGTTCTAATATATTGATTCAGGTATTATGCCAATGATGGGACGCTAGTTTTCCATATTGAGGCACAGTTAGGCATCGACGGTATGTATAAGTCCTGCGTGCTATTACGTTATTGGATGTCGGCATTTCATGGGTGTGTGTTTTAAGTAGCCACATTCGGCATCCAATACTTGAATCTCAATAACATCGATAAGTGACCTAACTTTGTGTGCCCGTCACATTCGATGGAACCGGGTCTCCCCCGTCACCGTAAGGTGTTGTTTTGGGTATTTGTCTTTATCCATGTTTTTGGTAACCCTTTATATTTATATGGATTGTTTTCCACAATATATGAGTTATGGGTTATGCTTCATCCGAGTTCGGGATGTTTTGAATAATACCAATTTATTCATGATTTCTATCATTTTGGAAATCAAATACTATTGCACTTTTCAAGTAAGTTTTGAGATGAGTCCATTATGAGAATCGTTTTATATTAGAGCTTTCATCACGGGATATGTGTGCGTTGGTAAATGGGTGGTTTGCATCTAAAGTAAACTCTTTTGAACTCATGGTTTAAATTGCATCTCTCTCATTTTATGAATTATATAATAATGATAAAACTCTTGAACTCACTAGGCGTTAGCCTAACCTTTTTATTTGTCGGCATGTGCAATAGGTTCCGGTTGAGAAGTAGTTCTAGTGAGTCGATGAAGATACGAGTGCTTGTAGTGTGCTCGAGGAATGAATTAGTAAAGTCTTCCGCACTTATTTTGGGATTAGCAACATGTACTTGTGTTAAGTAACACCCGACTTTATGTGGCCACATAGTATGACTTGAGTTATTAATAGTGGGAGTTGTTATGTTTTATCTTGAGGTTATCCAAGAATGGTTTGTAGAAGGAATTGTATTCCTTAAGTGGTTATTTTATCGAAATTTTATTTAGTTGCTCTTTCCAATTTTGAGGGTGTTACAAGTTGGTATCAGAGCATAAGTTTGAGAGATTTAGGTGTTGATTTTTAGATACCTAGACTCAAGCTAGCGATCTTTTAAGTGATTGAGAGTAAAAATTTCACCAATACGCACTTTAAGATTGGATATTTTGAATTGATGGAGTCACTAGAAATGAGAAATTATGTTTAGTTTAACAAGGATGATCATGTATGGTACATTCATAATTGCACCTGGCCAGTGTTATGGTGAACCTACACATTACATGTGTTTACTTGGACTACCTTGGTGTGATGATCGTTGGGGTAGTAAAGGAGTTTCTAAACGGGTAGCCGTTAAAAGATATTGGTGATTTTAACATTCGTCACTTGGGGTGACAGTAAGTATGATGGTTACATTAAGTGAATCGTTGCGGATCGAAATTGTTGGTTGGATTAGAACCATAGGCTTATGCAATCAACGTTCTTTGAGAAGATATTATAAGGTGAACCGATGTAATTTCGAGTGTTGCCTTAAGATGTTTGAGTATCCGGAAGATTATAGTGTGGTCGGATGAACTTGGGGAGTGTGGGCTTGAGACGTTGAGTGCCGTCTAAATTCATGCACAAAAATTTATTTTTAAAATAAATTGCATCAGTTGTTTCTTGTGTTTCAAATCGTCATGTGGGTTGTGTTACGAAATCTCGGAAAAACGTTTAGCACACACAAGATTTTAAATCATGGTTTCTAAACATGCATGAAATTATTTTATTGCGGGGAATTGCAAACTTTGCCGGAATTTGCTTTACTTTTGTGGTTGTCCAACGTTACTTTTGGATACAGTGATATCCATATTTTAATGTTGTTTAAGATGTTGGACGAATAACTACGGCTTATAACTTTAACATTGGATCTCTTCCACATATGTTAAGGTTTGGACGAAGAGTTATCTTCCCTTATGTTTATGTCAAACTTTATTGGAAAATTTATTTAATGCGAGTTTTGATGAAAAGTTTTGTTTATATTGTATTACAACAAAAAGGGAATTTTTGGAATATTGACATTTTAGTCATGATTTTTCTTTATGCAATTTGATTTTTGGAAGCGAAAGGTTTGGCACCATTTGGATGATTTGAGGCCATAGAGCCCATAGAGTTTTGCAGAGTTTTGTTTTACGACGTTTTGTGTCGCGTAAGTGCAATTTTGTAATGTGCATACTTTAGTTATTATGTGGGTTGATTTTGGATTATATTGGGCGTTTTGTCTCATGCGGATTTTGTTGAGAAATGTTATTTTATGCCGCAAGACGATCAAAAGGATTGGTTTTTGGAACTTTAGTGTCGCATCATTTCTCTTTTGAAGATTTGTGTTAGCACATTTTGTTGCAACTTGTTCAGTATACGAGTTGATTTATACGTGGCGTGAGTACTGCTTGAAAGAACATCCTGCTAGTTATTCTCAACGATTTGCTTTATGCGCTTTCGATTAATTGATTCTTTTATTATCATTTCATGAAAATGCATTATATTGATCTTGGGGTATGCATGTTTTGGTAGCCACTAATTCTTGATACTTTGATGAATAAATCGTGATTGAAAGTATTTTATTGATTTATTGTATAAATTGAGGTCATTTGGTCAAAATATGTTTTAGTATTGTGGGGATTATGCATGGTTTACGATACGATACATTTCGAAAATACGAATGTGTGAGTCGTTGGACTTTGGTCAATTTTTGCTTGATGAACATTTTGGGGATTGTAGACCTTTTTGGTTTTCGAGAAAAGATGTATTTTGAGTGTTTTGATGAGTAATTTTAAGCATTGATATTTTAACGATTTATATTACGAGTGTAAAACTTATAGTATAAATGCACCGTGATGGGAATTTTGGAAAACTATTTGTCTTAACCTAGAGTTGTGTGGAGTTATTTATGTTATTGGATCATTAACGCGCATTGTCCGTATGATTCGAAATTTGCAGTCGAATTAAATTCTTTTAGGTGTCAACCAATTACAAGCACTTACTATTTTCCTAAGTTTTGAGAAAACACATTAATGTGTGTGAGTATTGTCAAAGAGGTTTTACTCCTATGTCATTATATGACTAAATGAGAAAATTTTGAAACTTGATTTAATGAAATTTTCTACTTTGAAAATTTAGTATGGACCACCTATTGCATGTATATTTATTTTCGAAAAACCACTAGGAAATTGTTACAAGTTTGCATGCATATTCTAATTTGAGATTTTTCACGATATTTTAGTCGATACCTTTGAATGGTGAAAACGTATTGATTTTTGCCTTTAAACTTGGAACCGATGCAAATCATTTTATATTTTAACCAAAGTGTATTTATGGATCGTTTCACCGTTTTTGTGAAATAAACTGACGCGTGCGAATTTCGTTGGTGAATTTCGTTCCATGTCATTTTATGGTTAAAAGGGAAACTTTTGGAGTTGAACGTCATTTAAACTTTTGAGGTACGTACAAACCTTTTGTTGCACACTATTTAAGTAGGAAATTACTTTACGTGCATGACATAAATCAATCCATGCTAGGACCGTAGAGGTTCATTTCAAAAAGTTGCTGAGCATGCTTTTGCGTTTTGTTAGTAACTTGGATTGTGATGAAATGGTTTTCAAGATGATTTTCATATGTGGGACGAGTGTGTCAATTTTTGCACACTGCCGAGTAGATAGTAGTAGATTTTATGCGTGCGATTAAATTGATGTGAACACCTTCGTGTTGAAAAATTTCTATGACAGTTTTGATTGGCATATTTGTTAAGTATTTCACTTGAAAAACCTTGAACTCATTAGAACCTTGGAAAGGTTAAGTAACCCCGGTTAAGAGTAAGTGTGTGTAGAACTTCGACAATGGAAGGTTGGGTATTCCGACGCGTGATGGTACTGTAGGGCGAATGGTATCGGTTGTAGAGTCGATGTAGTTTTTGTAACTGAAGGGTTAGATTCGCGGTATCTTCTATTAATGTTGGTCGTAACCGTTCTTGTCGGCAACTTTGTTTTGGGTCTTGGTCAATTTTCGCATAAAGGACGTGTAGGACCCTATAGACACCATGTGGTTAACATGATAACCTTGGTGTTGTCGGGATGCTCGGTGAATGAAACTCGTGTATGGAGTTCTGCTTTGGGTCGAATTTAGGTGAAATGACTAGGTGTCGACTTTCAGATTTCGAGGCCAAGAACCGTTAGTGTATTTGGAGGGTTGTAATCCAATTTTAAAGGATAGCGGTATCGGTTGTAGTAGTCTTAAGAAGTTCAATTGTTGATAAGTAGATTTAGTGGGACGACCTCCCTTGAACGGTAACAAAATGTGTCGATTGGATGATTAGTGGTTAGACGTATTCTTGGAGTTTTATAATTGATGGGTCAGTGACGACCGTATGTTTTGGAGTCTATTAGGGATCATTATAATTAAGTGACAGTCAGCAGTGGGAGCAATTGGGTTTGGAGAGAAAGTTTAAGAACATGTGGACATGGATTGATTGGGAGTTGGGATCTGTCGTTGGGGAAATTTGGAACACCTAAGGATGGGAGGCAACCGAAGCCAGGCGGTTAGAAACTACTATAGCAAGTTGAACATTCATTCGGATGTAAGGGTAACGTATTTGGGTGGACATTGTAGGAGCACTAGATTTCGAGGACAAAATCTCTTTAATGTTGGGAGGATTGTAACACCCGTGATTTTCGGATAACAACAATTTCGAGTAGGTTTGGAATCAATCTTTTAATATAAACATGAAAAATAGGATTTTGGATTGACTCCTAGATTTTATGGTCTAGTTGGATAGAGAATCCAAATACGAATCCAACGGGCATTTTCAGAGCAAAAACGGAGCTAAATCGAAGAAGTTATGACCAAAACAGTGATCGGGCAACAAATCGGGAGACCAGGGTCAAGTGGACGTCTGCATGGTGCAAGTGGACGTCCGAATTAAGTGGACGTCTGCATGGTGGAAGTGGACGTCCGTATTAGTGGAAGCAGAAGAAAGTTGGCCCGGGTGCAAGTGGACGTCCGCATAGGACTCCAAGCGGACGTCCGCATTGTGTCAGATGGGATTTTCACCTTTTTCACCCTCAACCTTCCCTCCTCTCTCTCCTACCTTTTATGAACTATACTAGATCTGATCCCCCTCCTCTCCCACTCGATTTTCCCTCCGCAAAACCCTAACTCATCTATTTTCTCTCTTCCATCTCCCTTTTCTTCAAGAACACCAAAGTGGGTTTGATGGATCAAGCTTCTAAGGTTTCAAGGCTTCAAGATCTTCATCTTCTTCATCATTTTCCACCATTGTTGAGCTAACTTGGGGTTTTCTTCAAATACCCATTTGCGAGCTCACCTTCGCTTCCCAAACCTTTATTTTGGTAACCTCGGAGATGTTTTGGTTGGTGGATTCAAGTTATGGTTAAGTTAATCTTCTCTTCTTTTTCATCTATGGAAATTAGGGTTTTGGTATAAGTTGAGATCTTGATGTAAAATGTTTGGGGAATGATTCTTAATGGTTGGATGTGAATATTTATGGTTGGAAACTTATGAATCTAGGTTTTTGGAAGATTTAGATTGAGGATTCAAGTTTCTTCAAAGGAGTTTACGTTTGGGGAAATCTAGATTTAGCCTAAATCTAGCAAGGTGAGTTCAAGTTGATTTGTGAAAACATTGTACATGCCAAAAATGTTATTTTCCAAGTACTTAGGTGTTTTACATGAAAATTATCAATTGTTGAGTTATTTGGTAGATTTTGACTTTTTGAAGTATTTAACTTTGTAGATTTTGTAAAACACCCATATTTGGATTTTTGGGAAATTTCATAGATAAATCATTAATGAAAATGTTTTGATGATTTATTTTATAAATTGAGTCTAGTTGGTACGAAAATGTATTTTAGTGTATATTTTGGACATATGTATATAGTATGTTATGGGATGATTTGAAAATGTAACGAGTGAGTTCCTTGGAAAAGAGGGTTGTCCTAACCCAATGTCTTGTCTCGGGTTTTTCATGGATTCGAAATATTTATTGATAAAAGTGTGTGTTGCTACGTTTAATTTTATTTTGTGACTTTTCACGATTGATCGTTTGAGTTAGTCGAGTTTATGGCTCTGTAATGGATTTTGTTAAGTCTTGAGGACATTGGTCCAATTTATATAGCCTAAAGTCGAGTTTTGGTTATGATTTATGTTTATTGGAGAATTACATGTTTTGAATGCATTTGTTCATTCGTTTGGAGTCATGTAATGTTTTAGACCTTACTTTCTATGGATCCATAGGCACTTGGGTTTTTACGTTCAATGGTGAGACGCTAGTTTCTCCCATTGTAGCACGGAATAGGCATCGATGGTAAGGTGTAAGACCTATGTGCTAATATATTGATTCGGGTATTATGCCAATGATGGGACGCTAGTTTTCCACATTGAGGCACAGTTAGGCATCGACGGTATGGTATAAGTCCTGTGTGCTATTACGTTCTTGGATGTCGGCATTTCATGGGTGTGTGTTTTAAGTAGCCACATTCGGAATCCAATACTTGAATCTCAATAACATCGATAAGTGACCTAACTTTGTGTGCCCGTCACATTCGATGGAACCGGGTCTCCCCCGTCACCGAAAGGTGTTGTTTTGGGTATTTGTCTTTATCCATGTTTTCGGTGACGTTTTATATTTGTATGGATTGTTTTCCACAATATATGAGTTATGGGTTATGCTTCATCCGAGTTCAGGATGTTTTGAATAATAGCGATTTATTCATGATTTCAATCATATTGGAAATCAAATGCTATTGCACTTTTCAAGTAAGTTTTGAGATGAATCCATTATGAGAATCGTTTTATATTAGAGCTTTCATCACGGGATTTTTTTGCGTTGGTAAATGGGTGGTTTGCATCTAAAGTAAACTCTTTTGAACTCATGATTAAAATTGCATCTCTCTCATTTTATGAATTATATAATCCTGATTAAACTCTTGAAATCACTAGGCGTTAGTCTAACCTTTTTACTTGTCGGCATGTGCAACAGGTTCCAGTTGGGAAGTAGTTCTAGTGACTCGGTGAAGAGACGAGTGCTTGTAGTGTGCTCGAGGAATGAATTAGTGAAGTCTTCCGCACTTATTTTGGGATTAGCAACTTGTAGTTGTGTTAAGTAACAACCGACTTTATGTGGTCACATAGTATGAATTGAGTCATTAATTGTGGGAGTTGTTATGTTTTATCTTGAGGTTATCCAAGAATGGTTTGTAGAAGGAATTTTATTCCTAAAGTGGTTATTTTATCGAAATTTTATTTAGTTGCTCTTTCCAATTTTGAGGGTGTTACAACAAAGAAATCGTTCAACGAATGCTATCGGTTGAATTGGTCGTGAAGAAAACCTCTTGGCTAAGGGAGAAGCACACTTTACTATACAAGGTAATAAGGAAGATATTCAAAAGACTGATCAGTCTAAAGCAAAAGGGTGTGTTGGTCCCGAAGGGGTTATATAAGTACAATAGGTTGTAGAGGGGGGGGGGGGGTTTAGTTTTTAATTTGTTTATTGATAAATCAAACACAATTTACAGTTTGTTGCGGAATAACATTAAGCAAAACCTAATCTAAACAAACTTGAGAATCACTAAGTATTCTTGCACTAAGAATAGAGAGAAAAGGGGATATAGAAAAACAAATGTTTTCTATGCACTAAGTAGTTCAGTGGAGATCCTTCAAAATGAAAGGGTATTGCTCCTATTTATACCCCATGCATTAAATGCATGACATGAGCACTTTACATGTGTCAGCATCTGGTTGGGTGCATGCTTATGACTTTTAGCAAGACATGCTTTGGGTCGTATGGTGAACAGTATACTGGCAGAGTGGTTGTACGATCTTGGACAAAAATATATATCTTCTGACAATCCGTACTATGTGTGCAAAAGGATAAGACAAACAAATCTTGAAGTAGAAGCTTCATGCTCAGTGATCGCTAAGTAGGTCTTCCATCAGGGAGTGCTGATGTAAGTCAGCTATCGCTGAAACTTTCTTCTTGATTTGTCGTGCATGTGGACTTGTCTTGTTTTCACTGATATCAACATCAGATCAAAAGTAGACTTGTCACTTGTTCATCAGATTTTTTTCGATGTCAGCGATGAACTCCTTTGTCGCGAGGCTTGTCTTCGGGGATTACAATCAACACTGTTACATTTGAAATCATCAGCGATTATCAGCGATAATGAACAAACTCAATTTATCGCAGATGGCAAAACATTAATACATACAGATGCTAATTGCAATTTTCACTAAGTTATTCTAAGGGTCGTCATCAAATCACTAAGAGTTTGATGATGACAAAGCAACATAAGAAAATTGCTAAGTGTAAAAACATAAGGATAAAGAGGACTCATAGTTGCGTGTCCCATTTACTGTTTTCAGGGATCTTTTCTAGTACTGATGAAAATAAGTACTTTCACTGAAAAAATTTCATTAACTCATAATAAGTTTACAAAGGGAAGTTGAAAGTTACAGGTATAAGTGAAACAAAAATTACAAGTACTAAAAGAAATACTGATAAATTAGAAAAGTTACAAGATGGGAATCTATCAGCTATTCTGGTTCATCCTTGAAAATCATTTCGTCGTATGAATCTCCTTTACTGATCATCCATTCAGGTACTTTCTCCCCCCTGTTGTTTTCTAAGTTTTGCTTCGTTGAGAACATGGGCTTTGAGAAAGATACCTAGTGTTGTTTGGTTGCACTAGTGGACTAGATCTCTGAGCTGTTCAATTAGGCAAATAGGGATCTCTGAAATTCATTGAAAGCGCAGAATACCATTCCAATCAGGGAAGATGATTCCGTAGGGTTCACCTATTACATGACCAGGTTTGAAAGGACCTCCTGGAGGCAGTGATAAGTCGAGAGCTGATAAGTCTGATGGTGGTCCAAGTACTGCTTCTCTTGAGAATTCAATACTTGTTTCATTTCTGATGGCAGGTCCTTCAGAGTTCAAAGCTCTCTTTTGGTGTCTCTTCACTGGCCTTTGGTTCTGAAGAAGAACTGGAGGAGGACGTAAATCCATTCTCGTTGAGACCTTGTTGATCTGCAAATTCAAGAACTTCTCCACATAGGATTTGTACTTGGATTTGGACTTATGTATAGCATTTCTGATCTCTAGCCATTCATCAATGTAACAACCCTTCCCAAACATACACAATATAACACTCATTACATACCAAACAGATACAACAAAATATACATACTATATCACATAAGGTCCGAATGTCTCAAAACTGTACATTACATAATGCAGTACAAACGTTTCGCTAACAATTTACATTACAATTCATAAAAATTATCCATACAAAACAATCTTTAGAAATAGTCATAGATACGCAGACATCGTAAGCATATTACACCTTATCCTTATCCTTGCCTTTAAAAGTTCATTGACCTGGAATACATATTTTTGACAACAAAATGAGGGTTAGACCAATTGGTCTAAGTGAGAAAATCCGTGTCTGTTTAGTAATCATTTTGTAAAACACAGATATACAACAAGTATTAGAATACCAAGCATGACTCGTATGCACTGTGTACAATTCTTTCACATGGCCATATTAGTTGGTTGCGCTAAACCAACTATTCAATTTACTCTGCCGCACCAAAATACAGCCAACTCCGTTGTCCCTCCATACAGCCAATACTCCACCGGCCCTAAGTCCGGCCAAGGTGCAATCCTGTAGTGTAATGCTTATATAAATACAACATACATCTCAATATATCATATTTCAATCATAAGCACATCATCACACTACCTACCACATATTTATCCACATATATATGTATTCCAGTTTGAAAATGATTAAAGTAAAACTCACCTGAAAGAAATAACGCAACTATCACCTTCTCTTCAAAAATCACGTAGATTTACTTTTCAACAAACTCCACTGAATCTGAATTACATAAAATACATATAACTATTTACACAAATACCCGAAAACCGAGTCGGAATCCGGATATATTACATCCGGAAACAATCCGGAAAATCCAAAGAATCCGTATACTGAAATCCGGTAACCAAATCCGGTAAACATGGTCCAGACAACCTATCCGGGAAACTTATTCGAGAACCGAATCCGGACAATTCCCATCCGGAAATCTTATCCTGATAACTCTATCCGGAAACTGATCCGGACAACTACTAACATCCAAAAAAGTTAAGAAATTCGGGTTGAGAAGCATCCGGAAACAAGTAGAATCCGGACGACCTAATGAAACCTAAATTCGACAGTGGCTAATCCATAATAACAAATCAGAAATTCTAAACCTATAGAAGTTCAACACTACTTTATACAAACGAATTTTGAAAAGAAATATACCTAACATTGAAACGCACAACTCTTCTTCAGCCCTAGACGATTTACCACTTCCTCTGCTATCTCTCGACTCCAAAAACACACACATAGAAACCGACTTCTGATATCATAAGGAGGTGGAATCCTTAAATACTAAACCAAAACTGCAAATAAGGGCTCGACTTATTTTAAAATGACAGTAACACCTTAAGATTGCAAATCCAACCCAACCTTACCCTAAACTAATAAACATAAGAATACATAAATAACTTACTTACCTGGGTCATTACAATCAAAACCGATGTGTGTCAACTTGGACATATACATTGTTTGCGATAAGTTGTTTTCTTTGAAGATTTGGAGTGTCACCAGCACTGTTTTCTTTTTGCTTGAACCCGTTAAAGTCACATCAGTGATTCTGCTTTGATGGAATCTGTGGTCGATCTTTTCTCTACACCAATCTAACTGGGTGTCATGGTCAGCTTTTCCTTTTCGGGCTTCCTTCTCAACCTCTTTCAGCAGTTGTCCTTGACCTCTGATCGGATTTTTCTTTAGCTTCTTATCAGAGTCTGAGTTCTGCGCTACCTTAAGGTCAAATTTGGCATCCTTTCGGCACGCATCATATAATTCCTCAGCTCTGATAGACTCTTCGCATTCTTCCGGAGTTAGGAATTCGAGGCCTAGTTGAGAATGGACCTTGAGTCGTTTGCTTTCTAGCAGTTGAATCATCGCTGATCTTCTTCTTTGAATTTCATCCTCAGACCTTTGAATTGGTCGTGAGGGTCTTTTTGGGTGACTCAGCAATTCTTCTTTTTGTTCTTGTTCATCAGTCTCTATAGCAGAGACTGGGATTATTAGTAGTTCTTCAGCAGTGATTGCTGGTATTATTTGATGTGGATGATCGTCAGCTCGTCCCTTAAGCACGGGAGAGAACTAGCTGATGAAAATGAGAAAATTTAGGTTGGGATGAAAAGATAGAAAAAGTGGTTAAGTGTATAGAAGGGGTCCAAGATGTGTATGGGTAGAAGCAGAGTATGGAATTATGGAGAGGCATACCTGAGAAGGTTGTTCCCCCTCAGATGTGAAGCATATCTTCAAATTTTGTTTGGCAACAATCCCCTTTTGCTTGCCTTAGGAAGATTTCTTCCGGGTCTTCCAAGTCCCCCCTGCTTCATTGATGGAAATTCCTTTAACGCTGATGGTAGCAGGTTTGAACTAGAGAACTGATTTATCATATTCATCATCGTCATCATCAGCGCCTCCATCCTTCTTGGAGTCATCAATCTCCAAGTCTTCGTCATCCACCTCTTCTTCTTCCTCTTCATCCTCTTCTTCAGAGGGAATGTTTATAGTTTCAGTGTTGGTGGAAGAAGAAGGAGGAGTTTGAGTTTCCTTACCCTCCCCCTCAGCTTGAGGGAGGTCTTCATTATTTTCTTCTTATCCATTCTCCCCCTCTTTGTCATCATCATTTTTATGTGGGGGAGGGTCAAGAGGAGTAGCATCAGTGTTCACCCTAGCTTCTTGGCCAAGGATCGCTGAAGTGGAGGCAAGAGTAGCCTCGAGTTTGTCCACCTTGGCTTCTAGGTCAGGGATCGCTTCAGTGGCATTTATTACAAAGTCGGTGATCATCTCCATTTTGGAGCGATCATCATCAGTAAATGATGGGGTGGGAGCATCCACTGGTTCCTCAACTTGCTCAAAAGGTCAGCAAGTAGGGTATTGTTTTTGTCGACCTTAGAGCTTAGGTAGTTGACAAAATTCAGAAGTGAGCCGACTACAGTTCTAAGTGATTGCAGCGAAGAAGTGTTTGCTGCAACATCCATCTTCAATGATGAAATCTCCTCCTTTTGCGCTGATAGCTAAGAATTCTTAGCTTTGGAGAAGAGAGAGGTGGAGAGCCCTTTCAGTGATTCACCGGTAGTGTTCACGACAACTGTATTATTAGAGGGGTTGGTGGAGAGAGATTCCACGCGATCACTGACCTCTTTGATGGAGGTACTGATAGTCTCCAAATTAGGACCTGTAAGAGAAAAGGAACATTGAGCAAAGGGATGCTCAGACTGAGTTATTTTAGAAGAAAGGGGTAGGGATTGTGGAGTACCTAATGGTGCGGAGAAGACGTCAAAATGACTATTTCCCCCATAACATTCCATGTCCCGCTCTAGAGTAGTCTGGTACGTGGGTATTTGTTGAGAGCCCCCGAGAGGGAGACCATCAGGTCTTATAATGTTGGCGCGCATGAGTTCTTGGAACAAAGTTTCCTGTGTGTCCGCGAGAGTACTCGCTGCTGCAGATGTGGAGACAAAAGAAATGGTGGGAGAAGCCAAGTTGGAGAAGATGGCAGTGATTAGTGGCGGTGTAGCACTGGTGGTGCCAAAAACTACCTCATCAGTGCTTTGAGGCACTGAGAGTGGTTGGGAAGTTACCAACGTAGAATCAGCGATGCAAGGGATCGCTGAAGCAATAGTCTCGGTAGCAGAAATGGTGGAGCATACCATGAAAGTTCATAGGGTCGCCTGTGAAGAAGTGATCCCTGATGAAGTTGTTATCGGTTGCTGCAGGGTTTTCTCCTTAGAAATCCTCTTGGTCTTTTTGGATTTACCAAGAAGGGCGTCAGTGGGTTTCCTCTTTGAAGATGAGGATAGTTTGGCAGCTTGGGAAGCCACGGGGGGTTCAGTCGTGGGCATCGCTGCGGAAAGCGAAGAAGTAGTAGAAGAGAGGAGTTATTTAAGTGCAGAAAGACTTACCTCGTTATCAACCTGGTTCACATCGAGGATTCGGACCCCAATTTTTGGGAGTTGATAATCACCCTCGGTCGGGTAGAGCTCCTTGAGGAAGAACTGTAGGAGAGCTGAGACAAAATGGACGTAGGGAACTTTGACTTCCCTGTCTGGTTTCTCGACCTTTGTCATCAGGTCGTCAAAAATCATCGTGGCATAGTCGATGTTCTTGCCAGTGATGACGTTGTAGCCCATCTGAAGTTGGGAGGGGTTGGCCTGGTCCAGCGATCCAGTTTTTCCACTCATGGATTGGATAATGTGGGTGAAGAAGAAGTTGAGTTCTGATGGAATTTTGGCATTCAGGATTTTGTTCAACTTTTTGTCCAGGATATGAGATCTAGGCTTTGTCTCCCACTCATATTCCATGAGGTCAAGGAAGGAGATCAGTTCTGCGTCGGTGGAGGGTTCAACGAATGGTCGGGTAGTAGGCAAGCGAAGAGCTGAGCGTATGCCATTGGGTGTATTGCTTCATTTTCCATACTGGGTCTGGAATGAAATCACAGTTACACTATTTCCAGGTTGAAGGGTTTTCTCAGCACGTTCTGCAGAGTTCCTTAGCAGGGTAACAACGTTGGCCAGGTGCAAATATGGTTTCTTCTCAAGGAATGTGAGTAGGGCTAAGTGATTGTTGCCAACAAACTGCACAACTGAAAGGTCGAATTTCACGTTCTTCAATTTGACAAAGGCTGTCGCTTGGGAGGCCATTTCTGCAAAGATTAGAAGAATCAAAAGAAAAAGAAGAAGTAAATTTTTTTAGTATGGAATGATTTTAGGGGAGTGCCAGAAGTAAGAAAAATAGGGTTTTTACCAGTTTCCTTTTAAGGAAAAAACATGGAAAATGGGGTTTTCAGTTTTAGGTATAATGAGAATTGTAGAAAAGTATGTTTTACTAGTTTCCTTTTATGGAAAGAATCTGGGAAACACACATGTAAGATGAAAGAGAAAGTTTAAAAACAGTTTTAAACCATAAAAAGTTTTTAGGGTTTTTGAAAGAAAATCATGAAAGAAGATGATTTTTTATAGGCTATCGCCTCCCGAAATGGGATTACAATCCACATTATAGGCTATCGCCTCCCGAAATGGGATTACAATCCACATTATAGGCGAACATTAATTACCATTACGAGCCTGATCTATTCCACGTTTCTCATCACCATAGAATCAATGGCCCCAATGGGATCAATAAATCGCGATTCATAAACGGGCCCCCCGATGATTCAAGGTACACTCATTCACTAGAAATTACACCATGTGGCCAATGGCTAGTATTCGGCTCCCATAAGACCGTACCAAGTTGCCCCCGATGACCCGATGCCTATTTCTAGCTATAACATGAGAATAACCGTCCCATTAAAGACAATTAAGATTGACTTGCATGCCTTATGGATCCATTACAATTTTAATGTATATGTATCAAACATATCACGCTATAACCCACAACATATTCTTAACTTAAGAATATTAATTAATTCATCAATATCCCCTTCTCCATTATTTCTCTTTCAATTATTATAATCATAAGTATCCCGAGCTCAGTTAATAAAATTATCATAATAAGAATTCTAATTTAAATTAAAATCCTTGCTGACTTTACCCGAAATCGGATCCTATTTAATTTTCCTAATACCTGCCCAAGGAATAATTAAATCTCAGCCCAAATCAAATAATTAAATCTCAACCTAATCAAATAATTAAATCTTAGTCCAAGTCAAATAATTAAATCTTGGCCCAAGTTCAATACTTAATCTCGGCCCAATGTTCAATTCCGGAAATCAAGATAATTCCGGTTCCCCACATTAAATGCCCAATTTCGGAACTTTGTAATAGTTTCGGATCCAAATAGCAAAACCGATTTCCGGTATTTATTTTACCAATTCCAGAACCCGAATTCCTAAACCCAATTCCGGTAGTTACTATTCCGGAACCCACAAACCAAAGCCCAATTCTGGATTAAACCAATTCCGGATCCTCGAGTCCAGTTCCGGAAATCCAACCAGTTCCGGAAATCACCCAGTTCCGGAAATCAAACTAGTTCCATAAATCAAACTAGTTCCATAAATCAAACTAGTTCCAATTTTACCCTGTTCCGGAATTTAAACAATTTCTGAGACCTCGATACTGGTTATCGATCTACATCAAACTTTTACTCAATAATCTCACCTTAATACGACCTACTGATCAATTTCACTTCCATACAGATTCACCAAATTATACAGACAATCATATACTATATCTGATCCAATTTCAACTGTAAAATCTTTAAAATGAAAAGAACGAACTCACATGTATAGAAGTTTAAACCCAACAGTTCAATCTTTTCTCTTTCTGCTTCACAACATGTACAGAGGTTAGACCAAGGTTCTAAAAAAACGCGTTATGGCGGCGTTATGGCGCACCATAACGTCGAGGCGTGGCCTTGCCACCACGTTAAAAAGCTCGTGGTGCGACTCTGAGGCGTAACTTGCAGTTTGGCGCGCTATGGCGCGTTATGGCGTGTTTGAGGCGGGTTACGACGTGTTATGGCGCGTTACGGCGGGCTATAAGGCGTGTTTGAGGCGTGAATTTTTTGTTTTTTTGTTTTACTTATATATAATTTATGGCTTATTAAGTTAAATATGAATGATTATAATTATTCACTAAAAGCAGGAATTCATTAACCACAAGTTGAAGGTGAGGAAGATTTGTGTATGATATTAGAATTTTAGATTAGAGATGTATGAGTTATGAAACCATTAGTAAAACATTCTTTTTGTTATGATTTATTGATATCATTTTTGTAAGCTTTGTATATACGATATTAAATTATCAATGTATGGTTCTTCCTTTATAGTTTGCTTATAGTTTTATATGAATTTATTTTCGTTAATCATTGTTGTTCATGACATTGACACAAACATATATATATATATATATATATATATATATATATATATATATATATATATATATATATATAGATTTGTCTCCTTAAGCCACGCCTTGAAAAACGTTATGGCCTCGCCGTAACTCGTAAGGCTTGAGGCTTGACCTCGCCGCCATGTCACGCCTCACGCCATTTAGAACCTTGGGTTAGACCCATCAATCCAAATCTTCTTCTTCTCTGCTTCACAACCATGAGAATCACAGTTCCTAATTTTCTTCCTCTCGCTTTCTTCTTTCTTTCTTCTCTTTTTCTCTGAGTTTCTCTCCACCGCCTCACAAAACACTTTCTGAGATATATCTCAAAAGATATGGATTACTCTCCCTTAAGGTAAATCTCAACTATCAAAGAATGACAAAATAGTCCCTCCAATTAATTTCAATATTAACTACAAACTTTGGTCAAAATATAATTTCAACCCTAGAGGTTATAATTACAATTTAGTCCGCAACTCAGACTAAATTATAATTCAACCCCATACATATAATGGAAATTCGGGGTGTTACATTATTTTATTTGGATACTTTATGGAGTTAATATTGACATGGTGTTATTCATGGATAGAAATGTAACACCCTCCAATTTGAAAGAACAACTAATTAAAAAATTTCAACAATACATCGAATAAAGGATATACTGTCATTCTACAAAATAATACGAAATTAAATTATAACTTTAACCTCAACAACTATTAACCTAAGTCTTATACGAAAACTAAATAAATGACGGGTGTTACTAAACCCATACAAGTTGCTATCTCTAATGTGCGGAAGGCTTCTTCGAATAGTTACACTCTTTTCGTGCATCTAACTAATACTCAACTCTTCATGGAACCGCTAGTACCATTCCCCAACAAGAACCTGATGCACATGCCGATAAATAAAAAGATGAGACTAACTTCTAGTTAGTTCAAGAGTTTTCATCTTATTTATATAAATTGTTAAACTGAAAGAATGCAATTTACCTCACAATTTCAAAAATGATATACATTGAATATGAAAGCATCTCATTTTCCAAAACACGCAATTTTTGTGGTGAAAACCCCAATATGAAACATTTCTTCAAAATGTAAACTCAAATCCAAAACTCACCCAAAACGTGAATAATAAATTAAATCCCAAATAATGAAAACGTGGATAAAATTTTATTATCCAAAATATCTGGAACAAGGACAAGATATAATACTAAAACCACAACTCATGGATAACAATCAATACACAAAACGTCATCGAAAACATCGATAATACTCAATACCCAAAACAACACCTTTCAATAACGGGGGAGACCCGTTTCCATCGAACGTGACGGTGACACAAAGTTAAGGCACATATCAACGTTCTCGAGATTCATTTCGGGCCATGGATCCCCGTATACGGCTCCTTTTAGAAGTACCGCAACATCCACGAATGACCCTAGTGTCTACTCGACGTTTAGACGAGTCTCACCACAAAAGTCACCAGTTTCCATATACGGCTCCCATGAGCAACACCGCAAGGTCTAATCCTGTATACGGCTCCCATGAGCACCATCAAATAATATTAGCTCCGTATATGATCCACCAGGATACCAGCGCAAGCTCATCATCCATGACTTAGGACCACTCACTAGACTTAAGTGTGGACATCAAAACTCCATGCTTAACAACAAGACAGACTCATATACATATGGATCCAATGCATGGCTCAAATGAATGACTAACACACTTGTAATTTCCATCAAAATGAAATTAAGTGAATCATACTTCCAAAGCTCGTCATTGGGCTAATAAACTTGGCCAAATAGGCCAAGACTCATCTGAGTCGTAACTGAGCCAAAAACTCCACAAATCAACTAACCATTTGTTAAAATTCATAAAATGCAATAAAACGTAATTAACCCAAATTTATACAAACACATGCTCCAAAGACATGAATAACACTATACACAAATTTTGATTGGGACAAACCATTTTTTGAGAGGAACTTACACACTTTACACTTTCAAAACGTCCCATAACATAATTTATGCATTTCCCCAAAACATACGCTAAAAAGGCATTTTTACCCAATGACCTCCATTTATAAGATAAATCATCAAGACATATACATATACATTTATGATTTATTTATCAAAGTACATAAAATCCCGAATATGGGTGTTTCACAAGCTTTATAAAATCAAATACTTCAAATAAGCAAAACTCATCAATGTATATGTGATTATAGTCGCGTGGCATTGTCGTCGGACATGTATCGGGTGATAGTGACTCGACTTTTTTCACACGAAATACCCTTGATTCTTTTAAGACTAAAAAAATAAATTCCTAACGCAAAACCACATATTAGAAACCACGAAAACACACAGAGTGACTTTTATTTAACAAAAATTACGGGTGTTACAAGGAAAACCTTTTTTGACAAGAAAGGGTTATGTGAACTATATGTGTGATTACAGTTTTGTGACAATGTGAATAAAACTAATGGATCCATAGGTATAACAGTCATCTTATTGTTTGTGACAATTCTCGTTTGTAACTAGTTGAGACACATTGGATCATCGGGGGTAACTTGGTACGGTTATGTGGAGTCGGATACTAGTCATTGACCGTAAATATAATCATGGTGAATGAGTATGACTAGGATCATCGGGGACCCATATCCACATCTAAAGTACGAGTCAGAGAAATCGTGGCCATTGATCGTAGTTTGAGCTCAATAACTTGGAACGTGACTTACTTTTGTGTTCTGCTACAATCCTTGGAAAATCGGGTCTCCCACGTCATCGCAAGTTGATGTTTTGGACTGTTTAGTTCCTAAGTGGTATATGTGCAAATATAACATGGAAAACTCTTATTTTTTACTTACACTTTATTTAATTATAAATGTTTTTTCTCACTAAGCGTAAAGCCTAATACTTTTTCTTAAATGAGATGTATATTCGGTTCTCTTAGCGGTGAGGCTTCGAAGTCTTGAGCAGGGAGTTGGTTATCGTAGAGACACTTTTTGGGATAGACAGCTTTTGGCTGGATTGATGTACACACTTTTGGATAGATTCTTTTGGAAGATGATAGTGATGCCCATTTATAATCTAAGCTTAATGTAGTTTAGATTAGTACGTTGTTATATATCATTTTCATTTTTTTGAGATGTAAACGCTATTAGTATTCTCCTTTTTGGGTGATTACTGTTATAAAAATGTCATGCTTACACCACTATTCACGTTTACATTTATCTCTATTTTTAGGGATGTTACACAATTAAGACCCACTATAGCCTGATACGAACCACTAAGTCACCATAAATGATAAAACACACTAAAGCCCAATTTGACATGAATATGTATTCTCTGATAGGAAATGTGAAAAAAATACACAAAACATAATTTCATAAAAAGAATAAAAATAATCAAAAAACATATATTTTAAGGTATTTTTCGCGCATTTCCAGCGGACACCCTCATCTGTAGGAAAATAGAAGAACATTAATTTTTAAATTTTGATAATATGTGTATATTCTGACGGATGGGATAGTCCGCCCGAAATACCTTTAAAAAGTTTCTTTATTTTTTATATCTAAACCATGAAATACAAAATATTAATTTTATTTTAATTTATTATTTCTGAAGGAAATTGATTAATTAAATTTCGACATAATCCGTCGGAAATAGTAATTAATTTGTTTAATTAATTCCTAATTAGTTTAATTAAGTAATTTAATTTAAAACTTTAAAACATTTGTGGCGGATTTGTGGCGGATAAGAATTCCATCACAAATCTGTTATACAAATATTCACGAGGATATATATATATATATATATATATATATATATATATATTCCTTTAAAAAACGGATTTGTGACAGATTTTTGACGGATTTATGGGGGTATTTACTTTTGTTCATTCCACCAGTATTATTTTCGCCGGAATATCCATCGAAAACGCCCGTCAATATCGCTGCTTTGTTTAGTAGTGATAGGACACTTAATTTGTAGGACGTATTAGTCTAATACGAGGTCCTATGAAACCACCTATTAAGATGCCGATATATAACACCCCAAAAAATGGGACAAACAAAAACTTCCATAAAAACGAAAATCGTGGTATATATATGTCAAAGCACTAGCCTCCCAAAAATGGGGAAATAATAATCACATGTTAATTACAAGTTTGTAATTCAAAGTATTGGAAATAACAACATAATAATCTAATTTCATTAAGAAACAAGATTACAATTCGGATGTCATCCAATCTTTCCAAAAGTAAGGATCTTCTATATAATGGTATCCCAAAAATAGTACCCCAAGCTCACACTATCTTCGGCTAAACCTTCTTAAAGACGACACCACTAGAACCTGAGATAAACATTGACACCAAACAAGTGTTAGGCCAAAAAGCCAAGTGAGTTTGAACAATTAATAATAAACAATTAATAATGCATAATAAACACTTACACCATTAAGCAAACCAATACTTGGAGTCAATGTGGGAGACCCATAGCACCAATCAAGTTTCACCTAAATAACCGATATACCTTAGCGTCAACTATGATGAGTGCACCTAAGAAGCCTTGGCACATCCGAGGACTACAACCACAACATTACCCCGAATGGTGGAGATCTAGGTACATACTCACAGGGTGGCACATAAAACTATATCCTCCTAGTGTCTACTTGACGATGCGTCCAAAATTCCAAATAGGTCCTTAGCACTTTACTCCATGTGAAATGTACACAATACCATTATATGAAACTTGTGGTTTAATCACCACATACATCATAAATAAGATTTCACATAATATTCCAAGGTTCCTAATTTGGCCAAATTTAGCGAATATCTTCACATAAAAGATTTCCATGCTATAATGCTATATTTTATGTATTTAGGAACCCAATAACATGAACCAAAGTCATCTAAGAACAAATATACCTTTCATGAAAATCAAATCTCAAGTTAGGTCCAAACCCTAAAATATGGATATTTTCATAAAAGGGTCAAATACCATTATTTGTCTTGCAAACAAGATACTTATGATCTTCAAGGTACCAAATAACACATTTCTCATCCAAAACCCCAAAAGTTCTCAAAACTAAAGAGATAAGAACATTTTATCATTTATGAGAGATTTTCACCAAAGAGATGTAAGATAGTGATGGGAGAACATATATTGACATGTATCTAGTTTTAACCAAACCTTTTAGAACTCACCACTTAGGTTTTTAGAAACGAAACCTATAAACTTGTAAACCCAAGATTTGAAGGAGATGAAAAGCTTGAGGTTGGAAGGCTTGAATCTCCACACTGAATGGCTTTAATGAAGTCTTGAATGCTCCACCAATGATCCACCAACTTCTAGGGTTGAAATAAATGAGGTTAGGGTTTTGGAGAGTGAAAATCATCCTAAAAGCTCTTAATTTCGCGTCTAAGACTGAATAAGAAGAGAACGGGGTGAAAACCAGCTTAAGTGGGTTTTTATACCCCAGACATCATCGGGCGATTCTGTGCTCAATGGCACTCTCATCAGCACTCTCGCCGTCCTTGTACCCCTCTCGGTAAGCGATTGTGACACGCGGTAGTGCCCCATGGCACTATCGCTATCACTCTCGCCTAAATCATACAGAGGTCCTCTCCGACCCATAATTGTGACAGGCAACAATGCCCCATGTCACTCTTGTTGTCACTCTCGCTGGGAGTGTACCGAGGCCCGATTCCAATTTTGTTCAATCCTTCAGTCCAAAACTTAAATCACACCATTCTTATTATCACTTAAAATCACACTACTAGAAAAAGAGGTATAGTGATGAAAATCGTTGGCGGAAAAATCCGTCTCTAGTTAGTGATGGATTAGTGACGGATCAGCGACGGAACGACCAATACACAATCTGTCACTAATCCGTGACGGATTAGCGACGAACAGTAATCCGTCACCAAGTAATCCCGTCACCAATTAGTGACGGAGTATATTTAAAAATTAATTAAAAAAGAGAATAAACGTGTTCCTCGCTAATCTGTCACAAACCAGTGACGCATTAGCGATGGACACGTGGAGTTTCACAAAAAAAAAACTAAATTCCCCATGTCTGACGCTAATCCGTCATTGATTAGTGACGAACACGTGGAATCCGTCGTTAATCCGTTGCCAATCAATGACAGATTAGTGACGATTTTTTTTATTTCTCTTGTTTTGTCACATTTATGTGTTATATGTACACATGTGTAAGTGTTATATGTATCCGTGGGTCTGTATACACACACACACACACACACACACACATATATATATATATATATATATATATATATATATAGGTATGTGTACATGTGTTGGTATTTGAAAATCCCATATGATGTATATATGTGTTATATATGTATACATGCATGTGTATATATGATTGTATAAATAGCATATAATATGTGTGTTGTTTGGTAACCATGTACATATAGTTTGGTAATAAGTCACATTGGTGTTAGTAGGTCTTAATAAGACATAAAGTATCTTATTCTGTTATAATAGATCTCAATGGGTCTTATTGACCTACAGTGAGTCTTAGTGGTCTTATCAACCCCACTTGAGACCACATACATCTATATAGTACACACTTTGCATACAAACATGTAATGGAAATACAGGGTTTAAATAGGTTTTAATCAATTGTATTGGGCTTTAAGCGGTTCAATTGGACTTTAAAGCATCTATTGGGCTTTAATCGGTTCTATTGACTTTTAATGGGTTTCATCGGGCCTTAATGGATCTATCGGGTTTAAAGGGTTTCATTGGGTTTTAAAGGGTTTAATTGGACCTTAATTGATTTATCAGGCTTTAAAGGGGTCTATTGGGCTTTAAAGGCCCTATTAGTTCATTAAGAGCCACTTTAGCCCATAAAAGCCCAATACCTTTCATTATGAGGGGCCTTCAAGAGTGGCTGACAATCATGAAGGCCCAATGCATTTTTTAAGTGACACTTAAGCCCAAGAAGGCCCAATAGTTCATAAAGGCCTAATACAATTCATTTAGAATTCCAAGTATTAATATATTAACACCATTTATTAAAATTAGTAATAATATTTAATTAAAAAGTAATAACAATATTTAATTAAAAATTACTAATTATATTTAATTAAAATTTAAAAAAAAATAACAATAACATTCAATAATTACTAATAACATTTAATTAAAAAACAAAAAAAAATTCGTCGGAAATCCGTCGCAAATCAGCGACGGAAATTTACCGTTAGTAGTTGGCGACGGAATTTCTGTCAAAAATCCGTCGCCGTTCAATATTAAAAAATCGGGACATATTAGTTATTTCTTATTAGCTAGGTCTTAGCAAAAACAACAGCCTCATACGACTTCGTCCTTCCCCCTTCTGACCAAAACTAGAGTTGTTGCCGCCGTCCATCGCTCCTCCAACGGCTGTCGCCACCTCCATTGTAATGACCTGGGTGAGTTAGTTGTTTATTTGTTTAATTATTTATTTTATATTTGTTAGTTTAGGGTAAGGTTGTGTTGGTTTGTAAGTTCAAGGGTGTATTCATAGTTCGAACCCTCAATCACAATTTGGTGTCCATATAAATAGAACCGCCTCTTCTTTATTTCATTCAAGTCGGTTCCCTAGCTTTGTATGTGTGTGTGTATTTGAGTCGAGAGAAGCAGTGAGGTGGTCGATCGATTAGGGCCAAGCAGGGATTTCAATTGATGCGATTTGAGGTATTATTCCTTTGCATTTTGTGTTTGTAGTCGATAGTATTAGATTTCTATTGGTTTAGAATTGTTAGTTTTGATTCTTATTTGGGTTCGATCGATTCTGGGTGAGATGGATCGAGTTACCCAGATTCTTCAAATTCCATGGATTTATTTTCGGGGAATTGGATTTCCTGGGGTGCAGGTGCAGGGAATTGGGTTTCCTGGGGGTGCAGGGAATTGGATTTACTGGGGTGCAGGTGTAGGGATATGGGTTTCCTGGTGCATGGAATTAGGTTTCGTGTGGTACCAGAATTTGGGTTTTTAGGGTACCATGTAATGGCTCACGTAAGTTCGTAGTTATTTATTTATTTTACGTTTATTAGATTAGGGTTAGTTGTGTCGGTTTGCATGTTTAAAGGGGGGCCAATGTCTTTTTGTTAAGTTAAAACCTTAATTGCAATTTTGGTCCTTATATATGTTGAGCACCTCCTTGAATCCTCATTAAGTCGGTTTCTATATTATTTTGTGTGTTTTGAGTCGAGAGAGAAACAAGGGGAATTAGTGGATCGATTAGGGCTCAAGGAAATCTCGTGTATTCAATTCTGAGGTAATTGTCTTTTCAAATTATGTTTGTATCTTGTAGTAATGAATTTCTATCGGTTTAGAATTTGTGGATTTTGATTCCTAGATGGTTTCGATCGAGTCTGGGGTTGAACTATCCGGATTGCTATTTATCCAGATGAGATTGGATCCGGATTCTTTTGTATATCCAGATATAATAATTGCCCGGATTCTAGAGTTTTCCGGGTAGGGTATATTCCGGTTAAAGGTTTTCCGAATGGTTTTTCCGGGTATAATTATATTCGGATTCCAAGTAAGTTCCGGATGGGTTTTCCGGGTGGCTTATCCGGATGGTAATTTTACTCGGATTGTGGGACCATTTCTGGGTGTGAATTATTATGAGCTTTGGTAAGTCCTGAATAGGTTTATTTGGTAAATGGTTATCTGTATTTGCTTTATTCAGAATCTGTAAAGGCCGTTGAAAAGTAAAGTTCCTGTTATTTTCAAGAGAAAGTGCTAGTTGCATTATTTCTTTCAGGTGAGTTTTACTTTAACCATTCTCAAACTGGAATACTTATATTCTTAAACTGGGCAGTTTGTATTTAGTTTATAATATAGTAAGTTAACGAAAAGTTTGTTTTGAATCTTATAATGTGTATTTTGGAAAATGAAGACCGTATGTGATATAACATGTATCTTTTGTTGTATATGTTTGCCGTGTAATTTGTGTTATATGGTGCATGTTTGGGGTGGGTCGTTACATATGGTATCAGAGCTATAGTTTAAGGGATTTATGTGATCGGATCTATACCTAGACTTAAACAGCATTTGAAGTAGGATGTCCTTGATATGTGTAGAACCTTGGGATATTAAATATAATTGGGTTGAAAGAACGACATGTAAGGTAAATTCAAAATACATCTGGCCAATGTAATTCTGAGCTTACAAATGCATGTTTGAACTGGAATACCTTATTATACTGGGTATGTGTTAAATGAATATCTATATATGAATTGTGAATTGATAGGATGGCTAGCAGTTCTCGCCGGGTTGAGAGGGATGAACCGAATAATCAAGATGGGACAAATGATAGAACTGGTAATATTAATGAAATCAATCAGGAAGCACAGTGGGAACACGAACGTACAGTTCAAGAAGGATTAATTAGGGGCAGAACTAGAGGTTAAGGTCAAGTCAGACATGGGGGTCGAGCACCGGATTCTGAATATATTACACGAGCAGATCTGGCCACAGAACTTAGTAAATTTCAAGAAAATATGCAGTTCTTGTTTGGCAAATGAAGCTAAAAGACCAAATGAACCTGAACCTACTACTGAAACTGAGGTAATTACTCCAACTATCATTGCTGCAAAAAAGGTGTGATTATAAGATGTTTTTAGCATGTAAACCTCCAACATATTCCGGGTTAAAGGAAGTTGAATCGATTTTCAAAACCGGTAAATGTGCAAATGAAGATAAAGTCTTATTTGGCTCAGCTATTTTAAGATCAAATGTTTTCTACTGGTGGGAAGTTTTGGCATCTTCCAAAGGGCCAAACGTTTATGAAATCGTGACATGGGAAGATTTTTCAAAAGCATTCAAAGATCAGTTTTGTCCATCCGCTGCAGTAAAGAATTAGAACATAGTTTCTCAACTTAGAACATGGTAATATGACAGTTCAGGATTACACTGCAAAGTTCCAAGAGAAATCCCGATTTGCTGACTACTATGTAGCTTCAGATGATCTTAAAGTAGAAAGATACATTTTTGGGTTAGAATCATCCACTAGGAAATATGTAATTGCTATGGATCCAAAGACCTTTACATCTGCAGTAGACGCAACATAAACCACTGAAAAGGATCAAGGACGAGAACTCACTGAAGAAAGATGAGAAAAAAGAAAGTGGGACCAATCATCTTCGGAATCGGAGGAATCGAAGTTTAATCAGCTAAGTGATCGTCAGATTTGGCAAGACAATGAAGACTTTTGTCAAAGGTGTAATCGGGTACACTGGGGTGAATGTAGTATGGAAGTCCGTTGTTGTTATAGATGTGGGAAACCGGGACATATTGCTAGAAATTGTCGGAATATCAGGTTTTGATACTATTGTCATCTTCCAAATTATCTTAAAAAAGAATGTCCTCAAAGAAATGTTCAGGGAAAACAGAAAGTTCAGAATAACTAGTAGTTCCCATTAATTTAAAAGAAACGAAACAGATAATGTTGAAGGAACAACTTCTTCAGCGGGTAAAGTTCACAAGGTGACATTAAATGATCGTGAAAGAAATAGGAATGAAAAAAAGGATCTAGGCAACAAATACAATTGGAGAAAGGATGTTTAAACCAAGAAAGCTTGAGTCATTGTCAAAGTAGAGTCCAGGATAGAGCTGGAGCTGGAGTCGAGCATAAACAAATGATGGGGTCACAGGGATGGATTTAATTACCGAATCGGAAGTAGAAATGGAGATAGAGTATCGTTCAGAATCCTTGTTCCAAAAGAATAGAATATTAGTGCAGCTTGTATTGCCGATGGAAGTTGGCATACTATCACGGTGACCATTGATGATGATATAGGGGAGTCAACTTGCTATTTAGATGGCGGTTTTGATGGGTTTTTTAACGGGATTACCATTGCGTTTGGGAAACGACATTTGGGAGTAGGGAATGAAAGTGTGGGTTAGTGTTAGACCACTAGCGGATGGAGATTTGGATGGTAAGTATTCTAGCGGCAGGAAAATAAGATCGAAACGCGAAGGAGTGGTTGTGAATATGGATTTTTTTTTGCAAGAAGATTAAGAAAACAAAGAATGGAATCCCACAAATGTAACACCCGTGATTTTCGGATAAGAACAATTTCGAGTAGGTGTGGAATCAATCTTTTAAGATAAACATAAAAATAGGATTTTGGATTGAATCCTAGATTTATGGTTTAGTTGGATAGAGAATCCAATTACGAATCCAACAGCCCTTTCCGAAGCGAAAACGGAGCTAAAACGAAGAAGTTAAGACCAAAACAGTGATCGGGCAACAAATCAGGAAACCAGGGTCAAGTGGACGTCTTCATGGTGCAAGTGGATGTCCGCATTAAGTGGACGTCTGCATAGTGCAAGTGAACGTCCGCATTAGTGGAAGTCCGCTTGTGCTTCCGCGGAAGCAGCAGCAAGTTGGCCCGGGTGCAAGTGGACGTCGGCATAGGACTCCAAGCGGACGTCCGCATTGTGTCAGATGGGATTTTTCACCTTTTTCACCCTCAACCTTCCCTCCTCTCTCTCCTACCTTTTATAAACTATACTAGATCTGATCCCTCTCCTCTCCCACTCGATTTTCCCTCCCCAAAACCCTAACTCATCCATTTTTTTCTTTTCCATCTCCCTTTTCTTCAAGAACACCAAAGTGGGTTTGATGATTCAAGCTTCTAAGGTTTCAAGGCTTCAAGATCTTCATCTTCTTCATCATTTTCCACCATTGTTGAGCTAACTTGGGGTTTTCTTCAAATACCCATTTGTGAGCTCACCTTCATTTCCCAAACCTTTATTTTGGTAACCTCGGAGTTGTTTTAGTTGGTGGATTCAAGTTATAGTTAAGGTAATCTTCTCTTCTTTTCATCTATGGAAATTATGGTTTTGGTATAAGTTGAGATCTTGATGTAAAATGTTTGGGGAATGATTCCTTATGGTTGGATGTGAATATTTATGGTTGGAAACTTATGGATCTAGGTTTTTGGAAGATTTAGCTTGAGGATTCAAGTTTCTTCAAAGGAGTTTACGTTTGGGGCAATCTAGATTTAGCCTAAATCTAGCAAGGTGAGTTCAAGTTGATTTGTGAAAACGTTGTACATGCCAAAAATGTTATTTTCCAAGTACTTAGGTGTTTTACATGAAAATTATCAATTGTTGAGTTATTTGGTGACTTTTTGAAGTATTTTACTTTGTATTTTTGGTAACACCCATATCTGGATTTTGGGAAATTTGATACATAAATCATTAATGAAAATGTTTTGATGATTTATTTTATAAATTGAGTCTAGTTGGTACGAAAATGCATTTTAGTGTATATTTTGGACATATGCATATAGTACGTTATCGGACGATTTGAAAATGTAACGGGTGAGTTCCTTGGAAAAGAGGGTTACACTAACCCAATGTCTTGTCTCGGGTTTTTCATGGATTCGAAATATTTATTGACAAAAGTGTGTGTTGCTACGTTTAATTTTATTTTGTGACTTTTCACGATTGATCGTTTGAGTTAGTTGAGTTTATGGCTCGGTAATGGATTTTGTTAAGTCTTGAGGACATTGGTCCGGTTTTGATAGCTTAAAGTCGAATTTTGTTAAGTCAAATTACATGTTTTGAATGCATTTATTCATTCGTTTGGAGTCATGTAATGTTTTAGACCTTACTTGCTATGGATCCATAGGCACTTGAGTTTTTACGTTCAATGGTAAGACGCTAGTTTCTCCCATTGTTGCATGGAATAGGCATCGATGGTAAGGTGTAAGACCAATGTTCTAATATATTGATTCAGGTATTATGCCAATGATGGGACGCTAGTTTTCCATATTGAGGCACAGTTAGGCATCGACGGTATGTATAAGTCCTGCGTGCTATTACGTTATTGGATGTCGGCATTTCATGGGTGTGTGTTTTAAGTAGCCACATTCGGCATCCAATACTTGAATCTCAATAACATCGATAAGTGACCTAACTTTGTGTGCCCGTCACATTCGATGGAACCGGGTCTCCCCCGTCACCGTAAGGTGTTGTTTTGGGTATTTGTCTTTATCCATGTTTTTGGTAACCCTTTATATTTATATGGATTGTTTTCCACAATATATGAGTTATGGGTTATGCTTCATCCGAGTTCGGGATGTTTTGAATAATACCAATTTATTCATGATTTCTATCATTTTGGAAATCAAATACTATTGCACTTTTCAAGTAAGTTTTGAGATGAGTCCATTATGAGAATCGTTTTATATTAGAGCTTTCATCACGGGATATGTGTGCGTTGGTAAATGGGTGGTTTGCATCTAAAGTAAACTCTTTTGAACTCATGGTTTAAATTGCATCTCTCTCATTTTATGAATTATATAATAATGATAAAACTCTTGAACTCACTAGGCGTTAGCCTAACCTTTTTATTTGTCGGCATGTGCAATAGGTTCCGGTTGAGAAGTAGTTCTAGTGAGTCGATGAAGATACGAGTGCTTGTAGTGTGCTCGAGGAATGAATTAGTAAAGTCTTCCGCACTTATTTTGGGATTAGCAACATGTACTTGTGTTAAGTAACACCCGACTTTATGTGGCCACATAGTATGACTTGAGTTATTAATAGTGGGAGTTGTTATGTTTTATCTTGAGGTTATCCAAGAATGGTTTGTAGAAGGAATTGTATTCCTTAAGTGGTTATTTTATCGAAATTTTATTTAGTTGCTCTTTCCAATTTTGAGGGTGTTACAAGTTGGTATCAGAGCATAAGTTTGAGAGATTTAGGTGTTGATTTTTAGATACCTAGACTCAAGCTAGCGATCTTTTAAGTGATTGAGAGTAAAAATTTCACCAATACGCACTTTAAGATTGGATATTTTGAATTGATGGAGTCACTAGAAATGAGAAATTATGTTTAGTTTAACAAGGATGATCATGTATGGTACATTCATAATTGCACCTGGCCAGTGTTATGGTGAACCTACACATTACATGTGTTTACTTGGACTACCTTGGTGTGATGATCGTTGGGGTAGTAAAGGAGTTTCTAAACGGGTAGCCGTTAAAAGATATTGGTGATTTTAACATTCGTCACTTGGGGTGACAGTAAGTATGATGGTTACATTAAGTGAATCGTTGCGGATCGAAATTGTTGGTTGGATTAGAACCATAGGCTTATGCAATCAACGTTCTTTGAGAAGATATTATAAGGTGAACCGATGTAATTTCGAGTGTTGCCTTAAGATGTTTGAGTATCCGGAAGATTATAGTGTGGTCGGATGAACTTGGGGAGTGTGGGCTTGAGACGTTGAGTGCCGTCTAAATTCATGCACAAAAATTTATTTTTAAAATAAATTGCATCAGTTGTTTCTTGTGTTTCAAATCGTCATGTGGGTTGTGTTACGAAATCTCGGAAAAACGTTTAGCACACACAAGATTTTAAATCATGGTTTCTAAACATGCATGAAATTATTTTATTGCGGGGAATTGCAAACTTTGCCGGAATTTGCTTTACTTTTGTGGTTGTCCAACGTTACTTTTGGATACAGTGATATCCATATTTTAATGTTGTTTAAGATGTTGGACGAATAACTACGGCTTATAACTTTAACATTGGATCTCTTCCACATATGTTAAGGTTTGGACGAAGAGTTATCTTCCCTTATGTTTATGTCAAACTTTATTGGAAAATTTATTTAATGCGAGTTTTGATGAAAAGTTTTGTTTATATTGTATTACAACAAAAAGGGAATTTTTGGAATATTGACATTTTAGTCATGATTTTTCTTTATGCAATTTGATTTTTGGAAGCGAAAGGTTTGGCACCATTTGGATGATTTGAGGCCATAGAGCCCATAGAGTTTTGCAGAGTTTTGTTTTACGACGTTTTGTGTCGCGTAAGTGCAATTTTGTAATGTGCATACTTTAGTTATTATGTGGGTTGATTTTGGATTATATTGGGCGTTTTGTCTCATGCGGATTTTGTTGAGAAATGTTATTTTATGCCGCAAGACGATCAAAAGGATTGGTTTTTGGAACTTTAGTGTCGCATCATTTCTCTTTTGAAGATTTGTGTTAGCACATTTTGTTGCAACTTGTTCAGTATACGAGTTGATTTATACGTGGCGTGAGTACTGCTTGAAAGAACATCCTGCTAGTTATTCTCAACGATTTGCTTTATGCGCTTTCGATTAATTGATTCTTTTATTATCATTTCATGAAAATGCATTATATTGATCTTGGGGTATGCATGTTTTGGTAGCCACTAATTCTTGATACTTTGATGAATAAATCGTGATTGAAAGTATTTTATTGATTTATTGTATAAATTGAGGTCATTTGGTCAAAATATGTTTTAGTATTGTGGGGATTATGCATGGTTTACGATACGATACATTTCGAAAATACGAATGTGTGAGTCGTTGGACTTTGGTCAATTTTTGCTTGATGAACATTTTGGGGATTGTAGACCTTTTTGGTTTTCGAGAAAAGATGTATTTTGAGTGTTTTGATGAGTAATTTTAAGCATTGATATTTTAACGATTTATATTACGAGTGTAAAACTTATAGTATAAATGCACCGTGATGGGAATTTTGGAAAACTATTTGTCTTAACCTAGAGTTGTGTGGAGTTATTTATGTTATTGGATCATTAACGCGCATTGTCCGTATGATTCGAAATTTGCAGTCGAATTAAATTCTTTTAGGTGTCAACCAATTACAAGCACTTACTATTTTCCTAAGTTTTGAGAAAACACATTAATGTGTGTGAGTATTGTCAAAGAGGTTTTACTCCTATGTCATTATATGACTAAATGAGAAAATTTTGAAACTTGATTTAATGAAATTTTCTACTTTGAAAATTTAGTATGGACCACCTATTGCATGTATATTTATTTTCGAAAAACCACTAGGAAATTGTTACAAGTTTGCATGCATATTCTAATTTGAGATTTTTCACGATATTTTAGTCGATACCTTTGAATGGTGAAAACGTATTGATTTTTGCCTTTAAACTTGGAACCGATGCAAATCATTTTATATTTTAACCAAAGTGTATTTATGGATCGTTTCACCGTTTTTGTGAAATAAACTGACGCGTGCGAATTTCGTTGGTGAATTTCGTTCCATGTCATTTTATGGTTAAAAGGGAAACTTTTGGAGTTGAACGTCATTTAAACTTTTGAGGTACGTACAAACCTTTTGTTGCACACTATTTAAGTAGGAAATTACTTTACGTGCATGACATAAATCAATCCATGCTAGGACCGTAGAGGTTCATTTCAAAAAGTTGCTGAGCATGCTTTTGCGTTTTGTTAGTAACTTGGATTGTGATGAAATGGTTTTCAAGATGATTTTCATATGTGGGACGAGTGTGTCAATTTTTGCACACTGCCGAGTAGATAGTAGTAGATTTTATGCGTGCGATTAAATTGATGTGAACACCTTCGTGTTGAAAAATTTCTATGACAGTTTTGATTGGCATATTTGTTAAGTATTTCACTTGAAAAACCTTGAACTCATTAGAACCTTGGAAAGGTTAAGTAACCCCGGTTAAGAGTAAGTGTGTGTAGAACTTCGACAATGGAAGGTTGGGTATTCCGACGCGTGATGGTACTGTAGGGCGAATGGTATCGGTTGTAGAGTCGATGTAGTTTTTGTAACTGAAGGGTTAGATTCGCGGTATCTTCTATTAATGTTGGTCGTAACCGTTCTTGTCGGCAACTTTGTTTTGGGTCTTGGTCAATTTTCGCATAAAGGACGTGTAGGACCCTATAGACACCATGTGGTTAACATGATAACCTTGGTGTTGTCGGGATGCTCGGTGAATGAAACTCGTGTATGGAGTTCTGCTTTGGGTCGAATTTAGGTGAAATGACTAGGTGTCGACTTTCAGATTTCGAGGCCAAGAACCGTTAGTGTATTTGGAGGGTTGTAATCCAATTTTAAAGGATAGCGGTATCGGTTGTAGTAGTCTTAAGAAGTTCAATTGTTGATAAGTAGATTTAGTGGGACGACCTCCCTTGAACGGTAACAAAATGTGTCGATTGGATGATTAGTGGTTAGACGTATTCTTGGAGTTTTATAATTGATGGGTCAGTGACGACCGTATGTTTTGGAGTCTATTAGGGATCATTATAATTAAGTGACAGTCAGCAGTGGGAGCAATTGGGTTTGGAGAGAAAGTTTAAGAACATGTGGACATGGATTGATTGGGAGTTGGGATCTGTCGTTGGGGAAATTTGGAACACCTAAGGATGGGAGGCAACCGAAGCCAGGCGGTTAGAAACTACTATAGCAAGTTGAACATTCATTCGGATGTAAGGGTAACGTATTTGGGTGGACATTGTAGGAGCACTAGATTTCGAGGACAAAATCTCTTTAATGTTGGGAGGATTGTAACACCCGTGATTTTCGGATAACAACAATTTCGAGTAGGTTTGGAATCAATCTTTTAATATAAACATGAAAAATAGGATTTTGGATTGACTCCTAGATTTTATGGTCTAGTTGGATAGAGAATCCAAATACGAATCCAACGGGCATTTTCAGAGCAAAAACGGAGCTAAATCGAAGAAGTTATGACCAAAACAGTGATCGGGCAACAAATCGGGAGACCAGGGTCAAGTGGACGTCTGCATGGTGCAAGTGGACGTCCGAATTAAGTGGACGTCTGCATGGTGGAAGTGGACGTCCGTATTAGTGGAAGCAGAAGAAAGTTGGCCCGGGTGCAAGTGGACGTCCGCATAGGACTCCAAGCGGACGTCCGCATTGTGTCAGATGGGATTTTCACCTTTTTCACCCTCAACCTTCCCTCCTCTCTCTCCTACCTTTTATGAACTATACTAGATCTGATCCCCCTCCTCTCCCACTCGATTTTCCCTCCGCAAAACCCTAACTCATCTATTTTCTCTCTTCCATCTCCCTTTTCTTCAAGAACACCAAAGTGGGTTTGATGGATCAAGCTTCTAAGGTTTCAAGGCTTCAAGATCTTCATCTTCTTCATCATTTTCCACCATTGTTGAGCTAACTTGGGGTTTTCTTCAAATACCCATTTGCGAGCTCACCTTCGCTTCCCAAACCTTTATTTTGGTAACCTCGGAGATGTTTTGGTTGGTGGATTCAAGTTATGGTTAAGTTAATCTTCTCTTCTTTTTCATCTATGGAAATTAGGGTTTTGGTATAAGTTGAGATCTTGATGTAAAATGTTTGGGGAATGATTCTTAATGGTTGGATGTGAATATTTATGGTTGGAAACTTATGAATCTAGGTTTTTGGAAGATTTAGATTGAGGATTCAAGTTTCTTCAAAGGAGTTTACGTTTGGGGAAATCTAGATTTAGCCTAAATCTAGCAAGGTGAGTTCAAGTTGATTTGTGAAAACATTGTACATGCCAAAAATGTTATTTTCCAAGTACTTAGGTGTTTTACATGAAAATTATCAATTGTTGAGTTATTTGGTAGATTTTGACTTTTTGAAGTATTTAACTTTGTAGATTTTGTAAAACACCCATATTTGGATTTTTGGGAAATTTCATAGATAAATCATTAATGAAAATGTTTTGATGATTTATTTTATAAATTGAGTCTAGTTGGTACGAAAATGTATTTTAGTGTATATTTTGGACATATGTATATAGTATGTTATGGGATGATTTGAAAATGTAACGAGTGAGTTCCTTGGAAAAGAGGGTTGTCCTAACCCAATGTCTTGTCTCGGGTTTTTCATGGATTCGAAATATTTATTGATAAAAGTGTGTGTTGCTACGTTTAATTTTATTTTGTGACTTTTCACGATTGATCGTTTGAGTTAGTCGAGTTTATGGCTCTGTAATGGATTTTGTTAAGTCTTGAGGACATTGGTCCAATTTATATAGCCTAAAGTCGAGTTTTGGTTATGATTTATGTTTATTGGAGAATTACATGTTTTGAATGCATTTGTTCATTCGTTTGGAGTCATGTAATGTTTTAGACCTTACTTTCTATGGATCCATAGGCACTTGGGTTTTTACGTTCAATGGTGAGACGCTAGTTTCTCCCATTGTAGCACGGAATAGGCATCGATGGTAAGGTGTAAGACCTATGTGCTAATATATTGATTCGGGTATTATGCCAATGATGGGACGCTAGTTTTCCACATTGAGGCACAGTTAGGCATCGACGGTATGGTATAAGTCCTGTGTGCTATTACGTTCTTGGATGTCGGCATTTCATGGGTGTGTGTTTTAAGTAGCCACATTCGGAATCCAATACTTGAATCTCAATAACATCGATAAGTGACCTAACTTTGTGTGCCCGTCACATTCGATGGAACCGGGTCTCCCCCGTCACCGAAAGGTGTTGTTTTGGGTATTTGTCTTTATCCATGTTTTCGGTGACGTTTTATATTTGTATGGATTGTTTTCCACAATATATGAGTTATGGGTTATGCTTCATCCGAGTTCAGGATGTTTTGAATAATAGCGATTTATTCATGATTTCAATCATATTGGAAATCAAATGCTATTGCACTTTTCAAGTAAGTTTTGAGATGAATCCATTATGAGAATCGTTTTATATTAGAGCTTTCATCACGGGATTTTTTTGCGTTGGTAAATGGGTGGTTTGCATCTAAAGTAAACTCTTTTGAACTCATGATTAAAATTGCATCTCTCTCATTTTATGAATTATATAATCCTGATTAAACTCTTGAAATCACTAGGCGTTAGTCTAACCTTTTTACTTGTCGGCATGTGCAACAGGTTCCAGTTGGGAAGTAGTTCTAGTGACTCGGTGAAGAGACGAGTGCTTGTAGTGTGCTCGAGGAATGAATTAGTGAAGTCTTCCGCACTTATTTTGGGATTAGCAACTTGTAGTTGTGTTAAGTAACAACCGACTTTATGTGGTCACATAGTATGAATTGAGTCATTAATTGTGGGAGTTGTTATGTTTTATCTTGAGGTTATCCAAGAATGGTTTGTAGAAGGAATTTTATTCCTAAAGTGGTTATTTTATCGAAATTTTATTTAGTTGCTCTTTCCAATTTTGAGGGTGTTACAACAAAGAAATCGTTCAACGAATGCTATCGGTTGAATTGGTCGTGAAGAAAACCTCTTGGCTAAGGGAGAAGCACACTTTACTATACAAGGTAATAAGGAAGATATTCAAAAGACTGATCAGTCTAAAGCAAAAGGGTGTGTTGGTCCCGAAGGGGTTATATAAGTACAATAGGTTGTAGAGGGGGGGGGGGGTTTAGTTTTTAATTTGTTTATTGATAAATCAAACACAATTTACAGTTTGTTGCGGAATAACATTAAGCAAAACCTAATCTAAACAAACTTGAGAATCACTAAGTATTCTTGCACTAAGAATAGAGAGAAAAGGGGATATAGAAAAACAAATGTTTTCTATGCACTAAGTAGTTCAGTGGAGATCCTTCAAAATGAAAGGGTATTGCTCCTATTTATACCCCATGCATTAAATGCATGACATGAGCACTTTACATGTGTCAGCATCTGGTTGGGTGCATGCTTATGACTTTTAGCAAGACATGCTTTGGGTCGTATGGTGAACAGTATACTGGCAGAGTGGTTGTACGATCTTGGACAAAAATATATATCTTCTGACAATCCGTACTATGTGTGCAAAAGGATAAGACAAACAAATCTTGAAGTAGAAGCTTCATGCTCAGTGATCGCTAAGTAGGTCTTCCATCAGGGAGTGCTGATGTAAGTCAGCTATCGCTGAAACTTTCTTCTTGATTTGTCGTGCATGTGGACTTGTCTTGTTTTCACTGATATCAACATCAGATCAAAAGTAGACTTGTCACTTGTTCATCAGATTTTTTTCGATGTCAGCGATGAACTCCTTTGTCGCGAGGCTTGTCTTCGGGGATTACAATCAACACTGTTACATTTGAAATCATCAGCGATTATCAGCGATAATGAACAAACTCAATTTATCGCAGATGGCAAAACATTAATACATACAGATGCTAATTGCAATTTTCACTAAGTTATTCTAAGGGTCGTCATCAAATCACTAAGAGTTTGATGATGACAAAGCAACATAAGAAAATTGCTAAGTGTAAAAACATAAGGATAAAGAGGACTCATAGTTGCGTGTCCCATTTACTGTTTTCAGGGATCTTTTCTAGTACTGATGAAAATAAGTACTTTCACTGAAAAAATTTCATTAACTCATAATAAGTTTACAAAGGGAAGTTGAAAGTTACAGGTATAAGTGAAACAAAAATTACAAGTACTAAAAGAAATACTGATAAATTAGAAAAGTTACAAGATGGGAATCTATCAGCTATTCTGGTTCATCCTTGAAAATCATTTCGTCGTATGAATCTCCTTTACTGATCATCCATTCAGGTACTTTCTCCCCCCTGTTGTTTTCTAAGTTTTGCTTCGTTGAGAACATGGGCTTTGAGAAAGATACCTAGTGTTGTTTGGTTGCACTAGTGGACTAGATCTCTGAGCTGTTCAATTAGGCAAATAGGGATCTCTGAAATTCATTGAAAGCGCAGAATACCATTCCAATCAGGGAAGATGATTCCGTAGGGTTCACCTATTACATGACCAGGTTTGAAAGGACCTCCTGGAGGCAGTGATAAGTCGAGAGCTGATAAGTCTGATGGTGGTCCAAGTACTGCTTCTCTTGAGAATTCAATACTTGTTTCATTTCTGATGGCAGGTCCTTCAGAGTTCAAAGCTCTCTTTTGGTGTCTCTTCACTGGCCTTTGGTTCTGAAGAAGAACTGGAGGAGGACGTAAATCCATTCTCGTTGAGACCTTGTTGATCTGCAAATTCAAGAACTTCTCCACATAGGATTTGTACTTGGATTTGGACTTATGTATAGCATTTCTGATCTCTAGCCATTCATCAATGTAACAACCCTTCCCAAACATACACAATATAACACTCATTACATACCAAACAGATACAACAAAATATACATACTATATCACATAAGGTCCGAATGTCTCAAAACTGTACATTACATAATGCAGTACAAACGTTTCGCTAACAATTTACATTACAATTCATAAAAATTATCCATACAAAACAATCTTTAGAAATAGTCATAGATACGCAGACATCGTAAGCATATTACACCTTATCCTTATCCTTGCCTTTAAAAGTTCATTGACCTGGAATACATATTTTTGACAACAAAATGAGGGTTAGACCAATTGGTCTAAGTGAGAAAATCCGTGTCTGTTTAGTAATCATTTTGTAAAACACAGATATACAACAAGTATTAGAATACCAAGCATGACTCGTATGCACTGTGTACAATTCTTTCACATGGCCATATTAGTTGGTTGCGCTAAACCAACTATTCAATTTACTCTGCCGCACCAAAATACAGCCAACTCCGTTGTCCCTCCATACAGCCAATACTCCACCGGCCCTAAGTCCGGCCAAGGTGCAATCCTGTAGTGTAATGCTTATATAAATACAACATACATCTCAATATATCATATTTCAATCATAAGCACATCATCACACTACCTACCACATATTTATCCACATATATATGTATTCCAGTTTGAAAATGATTAAAGTAAAACTCACCTGAAAGAAATAACGCAACTATCACCTTCTCTTCAAAAATCACGTAGATTTACTTTTCAACAAACTCCACTGAATCTGAATTACATAAAATACATATAACTATTTACACAAATACCCGAAAACCGAGTCGGAATCCGGATATATTACATCCGGAAACAATCCGGAAAATCCAAAGAATCCGTATACTGAAATCCGGTAACCAAATCCGGTAAACATGGTCCAGACAACCTATCCGGGAAACTTATTCGAGAACCGAATCCGGACAATTCCCATCCGGAAATCTTATCCTGATAACTCTATCCGGAAACTGATCCGGACAACTACTAACATCCAAAAAAGTTAAGAAATTCGGGTTGAGAAGCATCCGGAAACAAGTAGAATCCGGACGACCTAATGAAACCTAAATTCGACAGTGGCTAATCCATAATAACAAATCAGAAATTCTAAACCTATAGAAGTTCAACACTACTTTATACAAACGAATTTTGAAAAGAAATATACCTAACATTGAAACGCACAACTCTTCTTCAGCCCTAGACGATTTACCACTTCCTCTGCTATCTCTCGACTCCAAAAACACACACATAGAAACCGACTTCTGATATCATAAGGAGGTGGAATCCTTAAATACTAAACCAAAACTGCAAATAAGGGCTCGACTTATTTTAAAATGACAGTAACACCTTAAGATTGCAAATCCAACCCAACCTTACCCTAAACTAATAAACATAAGAATACATAAATAACTTACTTACCTGGGTCATTACAATCAAAACCGATGTGTGTCAACTTGGACATATACATTGTTTGCGATAAGTTGTTTTCTTTGAAGATTTGGAGTGTCACCAGCACTGTTTTCTTTTTGCTTGAACCCGTTAAAGTCACATCAGTGATTCTGCTTTGATGGAATCTGTGGTCGATCTTTTCTCTACACCAATCTAACTGGGTGTCATGGTCAGCTTTTCCTTTTCGGGCTTCCTTCTCAACCTCTTTCAGCAGTTGTCCTTGACCTCTGATCGGATTTTTCTTTAGCTTCTTATCAGAGTCTGAGTTCTGCGCTACCTTAAGGTCAAATTTGGCATCCTTTCGGCACGCATCATATAATTCCTCAGCTCTGATAGACTCTTCGCATTCTTCCGGAGTTAGGAATTCGAGGCCTAGTTGAGAATGGACCTTGAGTCGTTTGCTTTCTAGCAGTTGAATCATCGCTGATCTTCTTCTTTGAATTTCATCCTCAGACCTTTGAATTGGTCGTGAGGGTCTTTTTGGGTGACTCAGCAATTCTTCTTTTTGTTCTTGTTCATCAGTCTCTATAGCAGAGACTGGGATTATTAGTAGTTCTTCAGCAGTGATTGCTGGTATTATTTGATGTGGATGATCGTCAGCTCGTCCCTTAAGCACGGGAGAGAACTAGCTGATGAAAATGAGAAAATTTAGGTTGGGATGAAAAGATAGAAAAAGTGGTTAAGTGTATAGAAGGGGTCCAAGATGTGTATGGGTAGAAGCAGAGTATGGAATTATGGAGAGGCATACCTGAGAAGGTTGTTCCCCCTCAGATGTGAAGCATATCTTCAAATTTTGTTTGGCAACAATCCCCTTTTGCTTGCCTTAGGAAGATTTCTTCCGGGTCTTCCAAGTCCCCCCTGCTTCATTGATGGAAATTCCTTTAACGCTGATGGTAGCAGGTTTGAACTAGAGAACTGATTTATCATATTCATCATCGTCATCATCAGCGCCTCCATCCTTCTTGGAGTCATCAATCTCCAAGTCTTCGTCATCCACCTCTTCTTCTTCCTCTTCATCCTCTTCTTCAGAGGGAATGTTTATAGTTTCAGTGTTGGTGGAAGAAGAAGGAGGAGTTTGAGTTTCCTTACCCTCCCCCTCAGCTTGAGGGAGGTCTTCATTATTTTCTTCTTATCCATTCTCCCCCTCTTTGTCATCATCATTTTTATGTGGGGGAGGGTCAAGAGGAGTAGCATCAGTGTTCACCCTAGCTTCTTGGCCAAGGATCGCTGAAGTGGAGGCAAGAGTAGCCTCGAGTTTGTCCACCTTGGCTTCTAGGTCAGGGATCGCTTCAGTGGCATTTATTACAAAGTCGGTGATCATCTCCATTTTGGAGCGATCATCATCAGTAAATGATGGGGTGGGAGCATCCACTGGTTCCTCAACTTGCTCAAAAGGTCAGCAAGTAGGGTATTGTTTTTGTCGACCTTAGAGCTTAGGTAGTTGACAAAATTCAGAAGTGAGCCGACTACAGTTCTAAGTGATTGCAGCGAAGAAGTGTTTGCTGCAACATCCATCTTCAATGATGAAATCTCCTCCTTTTGCGCTGATAGCTAAGAATTCTTAGCTTTGGAGAAGAGAGAGGTGGAGAGCCCTTTCAGTGATTCACCGGTAGTGTTCACGACAACTGTATTATTAGAGGGGTTGGTGGAGAGAGATTCCACGCGATCACTGACCTCTTTGATGGAGGTACTGATAGTCTCCAAATTAGGACCTGTAAGAGAAAAGGAACATTGAGCAAAGGGATGCTCAGACTGAGTTATTTTAGAAGAAAGGGGTAGGGATTGTGGAGTACCTAATGGTGCGGAGAAGACGTCAAAATGACTATTTCCCCCATAACATTCCATGTCCCGCTCTAGAGTAGTCTGGTACGTGGGTATTTGTTGAGAGCCCCCGAGAGGGAGACCATCAGGTCTTATAATGTTGGCGCGCATGAGTTCTTGGAACAAAGTTTCCTGTGTGTCCGCGAGAGTACTCGCTGCTGCAGATGTGGAGACAAAAGAAATGGTGGGAGAAGCCAAGTTGGAGAAGATGGCAGTGATTAGTGGCGGTGTAGCACTGGTGGTGCCAAAAACTACCTCATCAGTGCTTTGAGGCACTGAGAGTGGTTGGGAAGTTACCAACGTAGAATCAGCGATGCAAGGGATCGCTGAAGCAATAGTCTCGGTAGCAGAAATGGTGGAGCATACCATGAAAGTTCATAGGGTCGCCTGTGAAGAAGTGATCCCTGATGAAGTTGTTATCGGTTGCTGCAGGGTTTTCTCCTTAGAAATCCTCTTGGTCTTTTTGGATTTACCAAGAAGGGCGTCAGTGGGTTTCCTCTTTGAAGATGAGGATAGTTTGGCAGCTTGGGAAGCCACGGGGGGTTCAGTCGTGGGCATCGCTGCGGAAAGCGAAGAAGTAGTAGAAGAGAGGAGTTATTTAAGTGCAGAAAGACTTACCTCGTTATCAACCTGGTTCACATCGAGGATTCGGACCCCAATTTTTGGGAGTTGATAATCACCCTCGGTCGGGTAGAGCTCCTTGAGGAAGAACTGTAGGAGAGCTGAGACAAAATGGACGTAGGGAACTTTGACTTCCCTGTCTGGTTTCTCGACCTTTGTCATCAGGTCGTCAAAAATCATCGTGGCATAGTCGATGTTCTTGCCAGTGATGACGTTGTAGCCCATCTGAAGTTGGGAGGGGTTGGCCTGGTCCAGCGATCCAGTTTTTCCACTCATGGATTGGATAATGTGGGTGAAGAAGAAGTTGAGTTCTGATGGAATTTTGGCATTCAGGATTTTGTTCAACTTTTTGTCCAGGATATGAGATCTAGGCTTTGTCTCCCACTCATATTCCATGAGGTCAAGGAAGGAGATCAGTTCTGCGTCGGTGGAGGGTTCAACGAATGGTCGGGTAGTAGGCAAGCGAAGAGCTGAGCGTATGCCATTGGGTGTATTGCTTCATTTTCCATACTGGGTCTGGAATGAAATCACAGTTACACTATTTCCAGGTTGAAGGGTTTTCTCAGCACGTTCTGCAGAGTTCCTTAGCAGGGTAACAACGTTGGCCAGGTGCAAATATGGTTTCTTCTCAAGGAATGTGAGTAGGGCTAAGTGATTGTTGCCAACAAACTGCACAACTGAAAGGTCGAATTTCACGTTCTTCAATTTGACAAAGGCTGTCGCTTGGGAGGCCATTTCTGCAAAGATTAGAAGAATCAAAAGAAAAAGAAGAAGTAAATTTTTTTAGTATGGAATGATTTTAGGGGAGTGCCAGAAGTAAGAAAAATAGGGTTTTTACCAGTTTCCTTTTAAGGAAAAAACATGGAAAATGGGGTTTTCAGTTTTAGGTATAATGAGAATTGTAGAAAAGTATGTTTTACTAGTTTCCTTTTATGGAAAGAATCTGGGAAACACACATGTAAGATGAAAGAGAAAGTTTAAAAACAGTTTTAAACCATAAAAAGTTTTTAGGGTTTTTGAAAGAAAATCATGAAAGAAGATGATTTTTTATAGAAAGAAAACATGTTTTTGACCTTTGTTGGCAAATATTTAAGATCAAAGAAAGTTTTTGTCCACTATGTGCATTAGATTAATAAATAAGAACCTGTAGTCTTGAAGGTTTGAGTTCGAGTTCTTATGTTCATAAATCGGTTTGAATGCCTTGAATGTTCTTTCCTTTTGAGAGAATGTGTGTGCGTAAAGAGCAAATATATAAACATGGGTTGTTTATATAGGAAGGAGAGGAGAGAAAATTGACGAGCGAGAAAAATACTCATCATGATGCGGACACGTCCCACGAAGATGATTGGTCAAGAAGTGTAACGGACGAACGTGTCAGACAAAAATGCGTGCCAAGGGTTATCATCTAGGATGATGTCACACAAAAAGTGTCTTTTCGTTTTTCAAACGGCATTCCTGACAATAAAAATTATCAGGAATGGATTTTGTTTTTTGAAGAATCACTTATGAGAAATATCAGTGATGAGTTTTTGAATATAAAAAGGATCACTGATAGAAAAATGTCAGTGATAGATTTTATTTTTGAAAAGCATCTCGCTGAAGAAAACTTCAGTGAGGGAGGATAGAGAACATACCTGAGTATCAAAGAACATTTAGTCAGAGATTAGGAGATGAGTATCAGAGATAGAACCTTATTGTTGACATAATGCTTGATCACTGAAGAGTTATTCTTCAAGGTTCAACATTCTAAGCTCGCTGATGAGAAAGTTGAATCTTGTCTCATCAAGAGGTTTGGTAAAGAGATCAGCTAACTGATAGTCAGTGGGAATAAAATAAAGTTCTATGTCTCCATTCATCACATGATCTCTGATAAAATTATATCTGATTTCAATGTGTTTAGTCTTTGAGTGTAGCACATGATTGTTTGCTATTGCGATGGCACTAGTGCTGTAGCAATAGATTGGAATCTTTGATATCTGAAGGTCATAGTCTATGAGTCGATTTCTCATCCATAAGACCTGAGCACAACAACTACCAACGGCTACATACTCAGCTTCAGTGATTGAGGTGGACACTGAATTTTGCTTTTTACTTGTCCAACTGACCAGCTTTCCACCCAGGAGCTGACAACCTCCTGTGGTACTCTTTCTATCTAGTTTGCAACCTACAAAATCACTATCTGAATAAGAAATTAGATCGAACCTTGAGTCCTTGGGATACCAAAGACCTAGGTTAGGTGTACCCTTCAGATATCTGAAAATTCGCTTTACAGTGATCAGATGCGATTCTTTGGGTTCAGATTGATATCGTGCACAAAGACAAGTAGAATACATGATATCAGGTCGACTCGTTGTAAGATATAGAAGAGAGCTGATCATTCCTCTATAGGCAGTGACATTAACAAGTTTTCCAGAACGATCCTTGTTAAGTGTCGGCGGAGGTGTCATAAGAATTTTCATAGCTGAGCTTTGAGTAAGATCAAACTTTTCCACCATATCTTTAACGTACTTACGTTGGTGGATAAACGTACCTTTATCTCTCTGCTTAATGTGAAGTCCAAGGAAGTTTGTTAGTTCACCCATCATACTCATCTTATATTCTTTCTTCATTCGTTCAGCGAATCGAGTACACAGAGATGGGTTAGTAGAACCAAATATAATGTCATCAACATAAATTTGATCAAGAATAATATGACCTTTAACCTTTCTGAAAAATAAAGTGTTATCAATTTTACCACGTTCAAATTTTTCAGCAACAAGGTAAGAAGATAGAGTGTCATACCATGCACGAGGTGCTTGTTTTAAACATTTGAGGGCCTTACCCAGTTTATAAACATATTCTGGATGGTTAGGATCAGCTAATCCTGGAGGTTGTTCAACATAAACTTCTTCATTCAACTTTCCATTTAGGAATGCTGACTTAACATCCATTTGGTGAGCTTTGAAGTCTTTGTGAACTGCGTAAGATAAGAAAAGTTGAATTGCTTCGAGTCTTGCCACTGGGCAAAGTTTTCATCATATTCTATACCTTCCTCTTGTCTGTATCCCTGAGCAACTAGTCTAGCTTTGTTGCGGGTTACAAATCCAAATTCATCTAACTTATTTCGATACACCCACTTGGTGCCAATTACAATTTTGTCAGATGGTATGGGAACAAGATTCCAAACTTTGTTTCTTTCAAACTCAGTCAGCTCTTCTTGTATAGCGCTGACCCAGTTTGGATCTCCGAGGGCATCATGAGTTCTTTTTGGTTCAATCAGCGAAATTAAATTAACAAAAAGACAAATGTTACCTGAACTTCGCCGTGTATGAATACCTGCATTTGGATTACCTAGAATTTGTTCTGTTGGATGATTCACTCTCCATCTATGAGCTAGAGCTTGAATCTCTGACTCAGTATGGACTTCTGGAGCTGCTGAGGAAGAGGCTTCAACAGCAGTATTGTCAGGTATATCAGGCAGTAGTTGCTGAGGTTCAGATTGTATCTTGTTCACTGATTGTAGAAGAGAAGTGGATGGGTTTTCAGAGTTCAAGGGTTCAGAAGGGGGCAAAGTGTTTAAGGGGATAGCTGACACCCAAGAGGAGGATTCAGCTTCACTTGTTTGCATGCTAGGAATGATGATAGGATCATAATCCGCGATTGGGTTATTTTCTTGTGGAGCAGGGTTGAAGTAAGCTTCTAGTAACCCATAATGAGAAAACATCCACTGATTCAATTCTTCGTTTTCAGCAGTAGGTTTTGAATTTGCTGAACGGGATTCATCAAAGGTGACATGCATGGTTTCTCCAACAGTTTGTCTTCTTTTGTTGAAGACTCTGAAGGCTTTGGATACTGAGGAGTATCCATGAAATATTCCATCGTCAACGTTGGGACCAACCTTTCCAAGATTATCTTGGTTGTTTAGGATGAAGCAATGACAACCAAAGATATGAAGAAAGTTGATAGATGGCTTTATCCCATGGAAATGTTCATAGGTAGTTTTGTAGAATTTTTTGACAATCAGCGACCTATTTTGACTAAAACAGGTAGTGTTGAATAATTCTGCCCAGAATTGAGTAGGAAGATGAGAATCGTTGAGCATAGATCGAGTAGCTTCGATGATTTTTCTGTTTCTTCTTTCAGCAACTCTGTTTTGCTGAGGTGTTCTCACTGCTGAGAAGTTGTGAGATATCCCCTTACTCTCAAAGAAGTTATCAAGTGAACTGTTTTTGAATTTAGTTCCATGATCACTCCTTATTGAGCGAACCATCATATTGTCCAGGACTTCCATTTTTCTAACAAATGTAATGAGTTCATATGGAGTGTCACTCTTAGATTGGAGAAACATTACCCAGGTATAGCGAGCAAATTCATCTACTATGACGAGAGTATATTTCATTCCAGCGATGGATTGAATGTTGACAGGGCCAAATAAATCCATATGGAGGAGTTGAATAGGATTTGTCACTGATGACGCTTGTTTAGACTTGAAACTAGCTTTTGTTTGCTTTCTTTTTCACACGTTGAGCAAAGAGATTCCTTAGTGTATGAGTGCTGAGGCAAGCCAGTGACTAGTTCTTTTGAGGATAGAGTGTTCAGTGTCTTGAAGTTTAGATGAGAGAGTCTTTTATGCCATAGCCAGTTGACATCTGACGAGGCTTTGGATAGAAAACAAATGTTCTCAGTGGTTATTAAGTCCATGTTTATGACATAAACATTTTCCAAATGATAACCGCTAAGAGTAACGTTTTCTTTCTTGTCAGTGACAAAACATGCTTTCTTTGTAAAGCATACTTTGTAGTCTTTATAACATAGCTTATTGATGCTAAGAAGATTGTGCATCAGTCCTTCTACATAAGTGACTCTTCTGTAGGTAAATGTACCATTTGAGAGTACACCAAACCCTCTGGTATAACCTTTTTCATTTCCACCAAAGATTACTAAGGGACCTTTCTCTTCCTTGTATTCAGAGAGGAGGTTCTTTTCTCCAGTCATGTCTCGAGGACATTCACTATCTAGATACCAGATACCCTTCGAGACCTGCAATCATAAGGAAGATTAAATATGAGTTGGTGCCCACTTGACAATCCACATTTGTCAGTGGAAGAGAAGGTGGAAGGATCAACGATCTTCACAGCATCTGCTGATTCAACGTCAGTGGTAACCTTCACTTTGGTTAATTTCTTAACCTTAGTGGTATTCTTCACATTGGCTTGTTTTTCACCAAATGTGATCTTCTTTGCCTTAGAGGCAGCCATCTTCACCTTAGATGATTTCTCAGCTTTGGTGGTTGTGGGGAACTTACTAGAAATATGATCAGTAAGTCCAAAGTGATAGCATTTCCTATTGCTGAAAGTAGCTTTAGTATCATAGGCAAAATTATTTGAAAGTTTTAATTGAGCATGGCCCTTACCAAGAATTCTTTTTGCATCAAATATCGGAGGAACCTTAGGTTCTTCTGATTTCTTAGCCTTTAAATCAACCTTTGTTCTAGGGGTCGATCGCTGAACATGTTCAAGGATCTTAGTTTTTGAAGTAAAAGGTTGATTAGCTGAAGGTTTACATTTAGTCTTCTTCAACTTTGGCACTTCGGTATCCTTCTAAGAATTCTGAAAAATAGATTTTCCTTTATCCTTGAGTTTAGGACTCATAGGAGATTTATCAGTGATAGGAGTAGAAGAAGAGCACTGAGATGATGAGGTGTCAGGGATGGAAGAAACGAACATTCCAAACTTAAGAATGGAACGATCTTTGCCTGGTTCTTCTTTGTCAGCACAAAAACCAAGACCACTTCTGTCATGACAGGGATCTGAGCAACGATTATCTGAGTGATCTTTGATGAGGATTTACACCATCCTTCAACAGTAGCTTTTTCAGCTTTCAGATCAACGATAGCTTGTTCGCGTTCAATGTTGATTAGTTGATTTACATAAACCTGATCTTTTAATCTTTCTTCTATATTAGATAGTTCTTAGACATTTTAATGACATTTCTTAAGATGTTCGATTAAATCTAGATTTTGTTGCTCAGCTTGTGTTTTTCCATTCAGGGCATCATATAAATCAACTGTCAATAAATCGATAGCACGAAGACTATCAGCATCAATGAGAGTTGAGTTATAAGAGGTTGATACCCGAGAAGTGGAAGATGTAGAGGGAACATCAGCAGTTTCTTATTTCACTTTTTAGATTTCGGCCATTAGACAGAGATTGGCCTCATTTTCTTCATCAGAATCTGATTCCTCATCAGATTCAGCCCAATCGTGTTCTTCAGCGATTAGACCTTTACCTTTCTTTTTGAGGTTTTTCAACTTCAAATATTTTTCTTTCAGCGAGGTATTTATCATCTCTGGATTTGGAGGTTGAAGAACTTTTGAATGATGAAGAAGGTTTGAAGACTTTCTTTGACCTGCATTCACTTGTAAAGTGTCCTTTTCTTTCACAGTTATAGCAAGTGGCAGTAGCCTTATCAATGGGAGTTGATTTTGTCTTGTTAGTAATAGTAAGAGGTTTATTCCTTCTGAAGTTACTCTTTCTTGCAAATTTCTTAATGGAGTTTGTCAAAAGTGCCAATGATTCATCAAGTTATAACGGGTCAGTTTCTAATGAATCATTAGAGTTTAATTCTATCTCGGTGATTGTGACAGAGGATCATTGAGTGGGCATCAATTTTGAGGAGAGTAAAGCAACATGTGTGCTTTTTGAATCTTTTACAAGATTCTTCTTAAGCTGACATGATTGCTCATGATTGAGAAAAATGCCATAAAGAGTGCTTAAGGATATATCTTTAACATCCTTTGAGAGTTTAAGACATATGATATAACTGTCCCAACTTTCAGGAAGACATTCCAAGAATTTTGTCATGGTCTCAGAATTAGAATATGTCCTACCAACAGCTCTTAAATCAATTAATAAACAGTTAAACCATTGGTGTACCTAAGATAAAGTTTCATTTTTATATTGTCTTACCAGATTTATCTTTCTGGATTCTTGTAATTCAAATGTACCTTCATATTGAACACAGATTGTGTCCCACATGGCTTTAGAAGTTTTGAGGTTCTTAACAGATTTATAAACCTCATCAGGTAGAGCCATGGATATTATTGATCTAGCTTTTTGTATCAATGGCCACCTTCTTCTTGTCTTCATCAGTCCATCTAGAGACCTCTTTTAAGATCTCTCTTTCAGGTATGGCTGGCGTGGTAGCAATGGCAGGAACAACAGGAGATAGGACATAAAGAAATTTGGGCCCATTTTCTACATAGTAAGGCATAGTGGGATCTACACCTTCTTGAAAAAGTATCATTTGATTCTTCCTAAGATTGAAGTTATCTCTACTGAATCGAGGAGGTTTCGCAAGAGAACCATTGTCAATATAGTTTGAGTTTGTATTTAGTGCCATTTGAAGAATAGCAAGGAAGAAAAAAATACAAGCAAGATCTTGTTTATGAGATTAAACAATTTCCTTTGATACCACTTGTTGGTCCTGATGGGAATAAGATTAAGTAAAAACTAATCTAAAAACTAATTTACAGTTTGTTGTGGAATAAGATTAAGTAAAAACTAATCTAAACAAACTTGAGAATCACTAAGTATTCTTGCACTAAGAATAGAGAGAAAATGAGATATTGAAAAACAAAGGTTTTCTATGCACTATGTAGTTCAGGGGAGATCCTTCAAAATGAAGGGATATTGCTCCTATTTATACCCCATGCATTAAATGCATGGCAGGAGCACTTTACACGTGTCAGCATTTGGTTGGGTACATGCTTCTAACTTTTAGCAAGACATGCTTTGGGTCGTATGGTGAATAGTGTAGTGGCAGAGTGGTTGTACGATCTTGGACAAAAGCATGTATCTTCTGACAATCCTACTATGTGTGCAAAAGGATAAGACAAACAAATCTTGAAGTAGAAGCTTCATGATCAGTGATCGTTGAGTAGGTCTTCCACCAGGGAGTGCTGATGTAAGTCAGCTATCGCTGAAACTTTCTTATTGATTTGTCGCGCATGTGGACTTGTCTTGTTTTCACTGATATCCGCATCAGATGATAAGTAGACCTGTCACTTGTTCATCAGCTTTGTCTTCGATGTCAGTGATGAACTCCTTTGTCACGAGGCTTGTCTTCAGGGATTAAGATCAATATTGTTACATTTGAAATCAGCAGCGATTATCAGCGATAATGAACAGACTCAAATTATCGCTGATAAAACACATGTTATCGCTGATGGCAAAACATTAATACATACAGATGCTAATTGTAATTTTCACAAAGTTATTCTAAGGGTCGTCACCAAATCACTGAGAGAGTTTGGATCAACAGGGTGTAGCTTACAGATTCAACAATTGAAATGGAAGAAACCTTTTATGTGACGACAAGTACATTTCTATAAGCTCTTTATGTGCTAAGTTCTTATTTGATTAGGAAGGGTTAGTATTTAGACTAACCAAATTCCAGGACGGGATTCTTTTAAGGGGGAGATAATGTAATGAAGTGGGTGAGTTAGTTGTTTATTTGTTTAATTATTTATTTTATATTTGTTAGTTTAGGGTAAGGTTGTGTCGGTTTGTAAGTTCAAGGGTGTATTCGTCGTTTTAGTATAGTTCGTATAAATAGAACCGCCTCTTCTTTATTTCATTCAAGTCGGTTCCCTACCGTTGTCTATGTGTGTGTATTTGAGTCGAGAGAAGCAGTTAGGGGGTCAATCGATTAAGGCCAAGGAGGGATTTCAATTGATGCGATTTGAGGTATTATTCCTTTTCATTTTTTGTTTGTAGTCGACTGTATTAGATTTCTATCGGTTTAGAATTGTTAATTTTGATTCTTATTTGGGTTCAATCGATTCTGGGTGCGATAGAGTTACCCGAATTCTTCAAATTCCCCGGATTTATATTTGGGGACTTGGATTTCCTGGGGTGCAGGTGCAGGGAATTGGGTTTCCAGGGAATTGGGTTTCCAGGGAATTGGATTTCCTGGGGTGCAGGTGCAAGGAATTGGGTTTCCTGGGTGTAAGGAAATTGGGTTTCCTGTGGTACCGGGATTTAGGTTTTTGGGGTACCGGGATTTAAGTTTCACGTTGTAAATGGTTATTTGTATTTTGTGTTATTCAGATTCTGTGAAGTTTGTTGGAAAGTAAGATGCGTACGAGTTTCAAAAGAAAGTGTTGGCGCATTATTTCCTTCAGGTGACTTTTACTTTAACCATTTTCAAACTGGAATACATATATATTGGATAAGTATGTGGTACGTAGTGTGATTATGTGAATATGATTGGATATGAAGTATTGTGATGTATACTGTATGTATATAAGCATTGCACTACATGATTTCATGTTGGCCGGACTTAGGGCCGGTGGAGTTTGGCTGTACTGATGGACAACAGAGTTGGCTGTATTTAGTGCAACGGAGTAAGTTAATTAGTTGGTTTAGCACACCCAACTAATATGGCCATGTGAAAGAATTGAACACAGTACATACAAGTCATGATTGGTATTTTGACAATTGTTGTTACAAAAATGTTTACTAAACTAACAGGATTTTCTCACTTAGACCAATTGGTCTAACCGTCATTTTGTTTTCAAAAATCTGTATTCCAGGTCAAGGAGGAAGTAGGAATAAAGGAAAAGATAATATGTAAAGATTCTATGAAGTCTATGTGCTTTTGGAAGCCATGCTGGGCAGTTTGTATTTAGTTTATGATATACTAAGTTAACGAAAAGTTTGTAGTGAAATTTATAATGTGTATTTTGGACTATGAAGACCGTATGTGATATAACATGTATCTTTTGTTGTAAATGGTTGGCGTGTAATTTGTGTTATATGGTGCATGTTTGGGGTGGGTCGTTACAGATGGTATCAGAGCCTAGTTTAAGGGATTTAGGTATTCGGAAGTAGGATTTCACTGTTATGTGTAGAACCTTGGGATATTAAATATAAGTGGGTTGAAAGAATGCCATGTAAGGTAAATTCAAATTACATCTGGCCAATGTAATTCTGAGCTTACAAGTGCATGTTTGAACTGGAATATCTATATATGAATTGTGAATTGACAGGATGGCTAGCAGTTCTCGCCGGGTTGAGAGGCATGAACCGCATAATCAAGATGGGACAAATGTTAGAACTGGTAATATTAATGAAATCAATCAGGAAGCACAGTGGGAACAGGAACGTAAAGTTCAAGAAGGATTAATTAGTGGCAGAACTAGAGGCAAAGGTCAAGTCAGGCATGGGGGTCGAGCACCGGATTCTAAATATATTACACGAGCAGATCTAGCCGCATAACTTAGTAAATTTCAATAAAATATGCAGTTCTTGTGTGGAAGGCGTCCAACAAATGATGCTGAAAGACCAAGTGAACCTGAACCTACTACTTAAGTTGAGATAATTACTCCAACTATCATTGCTGCAAAAAAAGGTGTGATTATAAGATGTTTTTAGCATGTAAAGCTCCAACATATTCCGGGGAACGTGATCCAGTTAAGGCAATGTGGTGGTTAAAGGAAGTTGAATCGATTTTCAAAACCAGTAAATGTGCAATGCGATAGAGTTACCCTCCTTTTGTTCTCAAAAATCTGTATTCCATGTCAAGGAGCAAGTAGGAATAAATAAAAAAGATAAGATGTAAAGATTGTATGAAGTCTATGTGCTTTTGGAAGCCATGTCGGGCAGTTTGTATTTAGTTTATAACTAGTTGAATGCCCGCGCAATGCGGCGGGATGTCAAACTTTATCGAGAAACATAAAACATGGTTAAACATTTTGGTGCATCTCACTTAAAATCAAGGTCTTGATCAAATATACACTAATATGACACTTAACTTCATCGTTGTCATACTTGAAGTTAGCTAAGGAGGGTACATTCATTTTCTAACCAAGAGTGAGAAAAAATATTTCAAATGTAACTATATTTTGAATTGTCAAAACTTGTTTGTATTGTTATGTTGTAGAACTATGTTCTACAAAGAGATGCACACAACTACATATAGTGCCATATATGAGTAGTAACAACTAAGATTCAACATTTGTTGATCAATGTAAAAAAAAGTGAAATTTAACTTACTCTTATGTATGCTATTAGCGTCGCAGTGAAGTTTAATTTACTATTACTCTATTAGGGTAGAAAGTGAAGTTCAATTTACTCTTCTTGTACACCAACTCTGAAAAACGGTTTTACAAGATAAAGAAAGAAATTAACTACACCCAAATATAGTTTTGATGTATTTAGTCTATCAAGACCAACAACAATAATAAATTATAAATCGCTCGATACGTGCTTTTAAAATTACATGTGACGTTAATCCTTATCATTGACAATTAGAAAAAAAAGTACAAAATTAAAGCTAAATGTAAAAGTCATTAAAAACCACAGTTATACCAGCAGATTCATGATCTTGCAAGAAGGAACTATATGAGGATGTAATATTAAATACTCCCACGTGACATATGCAAGAAGATGTTACGGCCTAAACACATCATATAGAATCAACGAGGGGATGCTTCTTTTGCTGATCTGAGGGGATGCTTCTTTGTCTTTATTTTAGCTTTGACATTGTCTATAGTGTCAGAGCTCTCAACCTCTAGAGTGATAGTTTTTCTGGTGAGGGTTTTGACGAAGATTAGCATCCCACCTCTTAATCTGAGAACGAGGTGAAGGTTGGATTCCTTCTGTTCTGGAAATTGTAATCGGCCAATGTACGACCATCTTCAAGTTGTTTTCGGCGAAGATCATCCTTTGCTGGTCTGGGGGTACCTCGTCTTAGATCTTGGCCTTGACGTTGACGTTGTCAATTGTGTCGGAACTCTCTACCTCGAGAGTGATCGTCTTTCCTTTGAGGGTCTTAACAATGATTTGCATCTGTATAATAACAAACAATAGCATCATTAGAAAAGACTCCTAAATTTCCGATCAAGAATTAGCAAAACAATAAATCAAATATTTGTTTCAAGGGCCAGATTAAAGAGAAGAATTCAAAGGTAATCAATTCTAATTGGAAAACCACCGACTCGATCGTCTGAAGAACAACAGCTCGTGTGAACAAAGAGATATCTAGAACAGAATCTATCAAAACAATATAAGAACTCCATTCGGCAAACGATCAACCAAAAATCAAATTCCGAGTAGTGAATTTAAAAGAAATACAATTTTAATATTTTCAAAAGCCGGATAACATAAAACTGCAAACCATTGATTCGATCGTCTGAATCACACAAGAAGATGTGACAAACGAAGAAATACCTAGAATTAAAGGGGTGAAATCTTGAAAAGATGTGTGATACAAGGAGGTATCTGCTTCAAATGTGATTGTAAACCATGCTTAAGTGAGTAAGTCACTATCTGCTTCAATTGTGGTTGCTTCAATAAGTGGAATCAGTTTAAAGATGTAGAACTCAAAAAATTATAAAATAAATAAAAGTCACTAAATAAAACATAACAGAAAAACCAGATCCGCATGATATGCCACAAACCGATCTACAACCATGAAATGGATTTACTTGCGCACAAATATAATTGTTCAATAATACGTCCCAATGGAGAAACCGAGCCACACTATACATTTCTAACATATTTTTGTATACTTGCAGTGTGCATCTCAACAAAACAAAACAAAAAGATGTTGCTTCATAAAGAGCCCACTTCCATACACACACTCATCTACTTAGGTAAGGAGTAACCTACTGAAGTTAAATCCCACCAATTGCAACTTAAAGAAAAATAAAATTTATACTCTAACCAATTGCAAAGTCCTACTTGATTATCACAATGTTTTAACAAATTCAACTTATTATCGGGGGATAAATCAAATGAATCGGGGAAGTATGAAATATCATCTAATAAGCTCGTGTAGTAGCAAAATTTCTTCCTCGTTTGGTCCTCCGAGAATCCGAGTCAGACAAAAGAGTGAACCTGCGGTTAAAGTCCATGAATCAGCAAAGAAAAATCGATTGATATGGTACTGAAAGAATGGATCATAAACTTGAGACAAACATAGAGATGAACTTCACACAGAATGATAAGAATTTAATAATATACAATAATACAACATGAATCACCAAGATATTTCCTGATTTGTTATATAACATAACAAGTCCTGAAAAGAACTTGTCTCCGCCATTCATCATAATATACATCAAATGGCTTCATACAAAATGATAGAAACTTAATATGAAAATGCAACACTATAATATGACCTCCAACCTTTTGCCTGATGCCTCACAATGAATTTTAGAATTATTCGAATTATGTGACCTGCAAGGTTTTCTTTGTTTTCTTATCCCAAGATCAAGTTATAACTTAGAGCCTCCAAATTTTTAGATACAGGGATTTATTCATTTTTATTAGAATTATATGTGCTGGAAAATAGGAGTTGCCCATTTATATTGTAGAAGGGGAGCGTTGGTTTTTGCCACTATAATGAAGCAGCTTATGAGTTAGATAAGGCAGGAAAAAAAGAAAAAAATCTGTCTGGTGGTTTTTAAGATTCTACTATTGAAATTAGGTGAGTTACAGGCCTTCTTTGTTTTTACTATGTGCAGATTTGACTTGCAAAATGCAGACATTAAGCAAGAAATACTAAATATCTAAAATGCATGCAAACAACAGCAGTCAATGTTGAAGCCAAATAACAGGACATTATTTATAGCTTGTAAAGATTCATCCTCTTTCAATACTGTCATTAAGTTTGAATGAACACCATCATAACCAACTATAATTTTTATCAGCAAGTTGAAAAGGACAACCCCATAATTCTTGTAATTTATAAACGAATATTTAGTATTCATCCTAAAGAAGCCTTTTTAGGTATACTTACCATAGACATCGTCATGCCTTCAAGAGCCAGACTGTGCAGAAAAACATCACGGAAATTAACAGGTGATACACCAAGATCTGGGTCATAATATAGGACCTGTTAATAGAGAAAGATAAGTGACGGATAAATAAAAAATTAGATTACATGATGCACTGGTAGAAAAACTCAAAGACAGCAATTGGAAAAAAACTATTAAAATGCAGTCTTCTATGTTCCAGTAAGAATCTAAATACGAAATAACCAAGCTATATACATGTGAAAACAAAGACCGCTTATAAGTTATAACCTCCTTCCAGATCTTGAATAATACAAAGACCTTTCCAAAAGTTTTGACATTGTCAACTGGCTACTGAATCCAGAAAATAGTAGAATGCAACTACTGCTCACATCTTGGTGGCAGCAGATTTAGTAAAAGGTTCTGCACCTGCCATTATTTTTTACAAGGCAGTTCATCTATTATTTAACAGATAGCAACAGTGATAGAAGAGTTAAACTTGTCAGCATAAATGACTATTTAAACAAATACTGAGATGTGAGAAGTAAGCATAGAATAAACAAACAGCTGCAACCACAAGTAATGGAATAACTTAACTGGAGCAACATGAGAATGACAAAACAACAGAAAATAGTGAGTATTTTCTCACTTACAACATCTGATTTTTGAGGGGAACCATTCTTATCACTTGTGTGTGAGGTTTCTCAGAAATTTTCTCATCATTCGCAGTTGAACCTGCATTCAGTATTTCAATTTTTCTTAGTTCTTCTAACCATCTTCTTAGCAACTGAACTCTTTCTTCCCCATTAGAAGAAATAGAAACTTCTTCGAGCTTTCTAACTGCCTCCTTATAGCTTTTCATGTTCTCATCTGCCTGCATTTTTGTAGAATAAAGACAATATGGTACCCTTTCATTGCATATTAAAGCAATGACTACACATAACTTATAAACAATATGACATGATGATGATGATGATGATGATGATGATGATAACATGCAAGGATATGAGCACACGGATAACCCATACATGGGTAGCCAAGACACATTCACATGACACCATATAATATATTGCAAAAACATGAGCTCATATGTGTAGATTTTTAGACATATAACATTGGTGTGACCCCACTGTACAACGTGGAGAAGTTGTGTTTTGACATGCAAATTGAGGATCCAACCATTTATGATGTCTTCTTTCATTTCTAATCTCCATTTTTTCTGGGATTAATATCCCCATTTATCCTAAGATCATGGAAACAGGACCCTCAAAATGAAGAGAATGAACTAAATGAACCACTATTGAGAATCTTTGGATTTAATTTTGGTTTTCATGGATGATATTCAAATACACAACTGATTGCAAGTCACATTATCTTTGGGTGAATCATGATTCACCAGATTTTCTAAACTTAGATGCTAGTTTTAAAAGCAAGAAACCTGGCGAAAAGATGACTTGGCTGGGTTAGGCCCATGTAAATACAAGTATAACTATAAGCATAAATCGGTGCTACCTTTACATTTCACATAAATGTAAAGCAAGATATACCCTGTTTGATAAAACATACACCAACAATTGAACAAAGATTAGTTAAAAAAAGAAAACACCTAAAGACATCATTGTACAACAAGAATCCCCTTGCCCCATATATCATCTCATCTTCATACAAAATCAGCAAATGAACAAAGTCTAAACCATCCTCAAACATTAATCTTGTTTTACAGGAAATCACAACCTTATTGTGGAAACTGAAACTTATTGTAGAAAAGTAGATGGATTGGCAAATTCTTACCATGTCAATCAATGAATTTGATAAGTAGGAACTTTATCATCTGCAGTTTTAATTCTGCCATAGACATCAATGAAGAGTGATCATCAAAAGAAACCGAGGAACAAGTGAAATCGATTATCAAAAAAAAAATTGAAGCAAACGTACGTGATTAGACCATCTCAAATGGGCCGGCAAATCGCCATTTTTGCCGACCTCACTACTCCAACCGACCGCCAAACGCTAAATTTTTTTGCCGGCCGAATGTTTTGAACGGCAAATATGCCGTGTGGGTTTGTTTTTGCCGGCCTCAAAAATTTGTGGAGACCCACCACTATCTAATATTTAATTAATAAAAATTATATTATTTAATTAATAAAAATTGTAAGTTTTAATTAAGAAATATTTATAATATATATATATATATATAATGTAATTGAATTTTAAATACGACAAAAAAATTTAAGATTAATATAAAAGTCATAAAATACAAATTCATAACATAATTAAACATACATAACACTAGATAAGCATAATCTCATAGCAGAAAATTTAAAAACTAAGACATAAATTAAAGCGTCCATTGACCACCATAGTACGGGAAGTTTCGTGTCTCATCGTGAGATCCTCCGGATTGGTTTTGAACTTCTTCTCCAGATCCTTGATATTGAGATGCTCGATACTGAGATCCTTGGTATTCTGCTCCTTGTCCATACGTATCAACTTGAGCTTCTGCTGCTCTCTTTCTCAATATAATGACTTCATGTATCATTATGCATAATATGGTCATTGAAGATCAACGTGATATTAATGCACCAATTGAAGAACGACACGAGGAGCCAATTGTGGGGACAAATGTGAGAGTTGAGATGGTGAACGATAACAATGGTGGACTTGAACAACTTCTTGCTCAACATAAAAAGATCAAAGATAAAACCACTCACTTTGAACTTCGAGATGCATTAATTGTTCATTTGTGGGACGAGTATACTAACTCGGACCATTAGTATTATTTACTTATGCTTTTAATTTGTGTTATTTGTATTGATGTAATTTTATTTAAATGTATTATCAATTAAAAATTTATCGATTTATTTTTATCGGTCTTCATTAAATAAATTAATTACTGATTATTTATTATTATATTTATAAATTATAATTATTGTTATTAAAAATAGTTAATAGTAAATAAAATATGTTATTTTAAGGTGGGGTCCACAAATTTAGTGTTTTTTTTAGAGGATGGTTGGAGTTGAGGTTTTTTTTTGTTGTTAGGGCCCACCAAAATTGGTGTTTTGGTGTTTTTTTGGTGTCAAGGTTGGAGATGCTCTTAGAAAACGAGAAGAAACCCATATAACCAAAATCGATTGAACCAACATCGAATGAACCAATATCGAATAAAATCGAAGCTTCTCTGTTCGATTTGGGTGCATGTTAAATCGATGCAAAGATGCAATTTAAGAATGAGAGTTGGGTATCTTAACACATAACCAAAATCGATTAGACAAAAATAACCAAAATCGTCGATAGAACCAAAATCTATTAGATAAGAATCAACCGAAATCGTCGATAGAACCAAAATCGATTAGACAAAAATCAACCAATGAAATTGTTATTGCTCTGATATCTTATGCTCCATATGAAACGGATACTTTTTGGGTATGCCACATAGATTTTGAATCTGCAAAAAACCAAAAACCAACAAAGTTATTTAAAAGAAAATCCACGGTGGCAATTTTAGGCTACTGGTTGGGATAAATCTTAAAGAATGAAATTTCCAAATAAACCCTAGAGAGCATCAATGAAAAAACAAAGCAAATAAACAGAAGATATGAAGTGTATTCAAAAGGGATTGAAGAACACCGAGAAGAGATGGACAAAATGTGATTACTTTACCTGGTGATGTAAGGAAAATGACATCGCATGTAGTTTGTGTCTAGACGTGTTCTTCTAAAGCAAAAGATCATCGACATTCTTGTCGTTTGTGAAAATTTTGAAATAGGGTTTGTCATAATGGGGAAACGATTAAAGAAGGGGATTTTGAATAGATGTCAAACGATTTCATACCTGCTTTGGATGTTGAATATCTTCAACAGGAAAAAGCTGGAGGGACAATCCATAGTCGCTTGGGGGAACAAGGAAGCGTATTGATGAGTGCTTGGCAAAAGTTTGAATTAAAGCAATATTGGGAACTGGAAACATAAATTGAGAAAGAGAAAGCAAACTCGGGTTGTACATCTTGTTTTGTAACTTGTTTTTAAGAATTTTGTGCTTGAAAGGGTAGTAGTTTAGGTTTTATAATTTTTCTTTAAGATTTTAAGACTTTTATCCAATCTCCTTTATAAAATAGTATAGATATAGTAAGTTAACAAAAAGTTTGTATTGAATTTTATAATGTGTATTTTGGACTATGAAGATCGTATGTGATATAACATGTATCTTTTGTTGTATATGTTTGGCATGTAATTTGTGTTATATGGTGGTTGTTTGGGATGGGTCGTTACAGATGGTATCAGAGCCCAAGTTTAAGAGATTTAGGTATTCGGATTTATACCTAGACTTACTGCATGTGAAGTCGGATGTCCCTGTTATCTGTAGAACCTTGGGATATTAAATATAATTGGGTTGAAAGAACGACATGTAAGGTAAATTCAAATTACATCTGGCCAATGTAATTCGGAGCTTACCAGTGCATGTTTGAACTGGAATACGTTATTATATTCGGTATGTGTTAAATGAATATCTATATATGAATTGTGAATTGACAAAAGGGCTAGCAGTTCTCGCCGGTTGAGAGGGATGAACCGGATTATCAAGATGGGACAAATGTTAGAACAAGTCATATTAATGAAATCAATCAGGAAGCACAGTGGGAAACAGGAACGTACAGTTCAAGAAGGATTCATTAGTGGCAGAACTAGAGGCAAAGGTCAAGTCAGACATGGGGGTCGAGCACCGGATTCTAAATATATTACATGAGCAGATATAGCCGCACAACTTAGTAAATTTCAAGAAAATATGCAGTTCTTGTTTGGAAGGCGTACAACAAATGAAGCTGAAAGACCAAGTGAACCTGAACCTACTACTAAAGATGAGATAATTACTCCAACTATCATTGCTGCAAAAAAGGTGTGATTATAAGATGGTTTTAGCATGTAAACCTCCAACATATTCCGGGGAACGTGATCCAGTTAAGGCAATGCGGTGGTTAAAGGAAGTTGAATCGATTTTCAAAACCAGTAAATGTGCAATGCGATAGAGTTACCCTCCTTTTGTTTTCAAAAATCTGTATTCCAGGTCAAGGAGCAAGTAGGAATAAATAAAAAATATTAGATGTAAAGATTGTATGAAGTCTATGTGCTTTTGGAAGCCATGTCGGGCAGTTTGTATTTAGTTTATAATATAGTAAGTTAACGAAAAGTTTGTATTGAATTTTATAATGTGTATTTTGGACTATGAAGACCGTATGTGATATAACATGTATCTTTTGTTGTATATGTTTGGCATGTAATTCGTGTTATATGGTGGTTGTTTGGGGTGGGTCGTTACAGATGGTATCAGAGCCCAAGTTTAAGAGATTTAGGTATTCGGATTTATACCTAGACTTACTGCATGTGAAGTCGGATGTCCCTGTTATCTATAAAACCTTGGGATATTAAATATAATTGGGTTGAAAGAACGACATGTAAGGTAAATTAAAATTACATCTGGCCAATATAATTCTGAGCTTACCAGTGCGTGTTTGAACTGGAATACGTTATTATATTGGGTATGTGTTAAATGAATATCTATATATGAATTGTGAATTGACAAAAGGGCTAGCAGTTCTCGCCGGTTGAGAGGGATGAACCGGATAATCAAGATGGGACAAATGTTAGAACAAGTAATATTAATGAAATCAATCAGGAAGCACAGTGGGAACAGGAACGTACAGTTCAAGAAGGATTCATTAGTGGTAGAACTTGAGAGTTCCAGATCCGTGCAACGAACAATAATGAAATCAATATATGAATAACAATGGTTATGATTTCAACTGGTCATCCAATTTGCTTTCAATAATCAGAGAGTTTACCATACGAATAGGAAAGCTAAATGAACAACTAGCTTAATTCTAAGCTAATTACAACTTTAAATACGCTGGGCCCGTGGTAACAAGCCCACGACCCGTTCACTAACAAGGCTCAAATTAAACAAATACAAATTAACCCCTGAACTTCTATTCAACATAAATTGACCCTAACAATCTCCCCCTTTGAATTGAAGTTCGAGTTCGCGCCAGTTCGCGACATATCTTTTACGGAGCACAAAGTGTACCTCGAACATTCGGATGGCACGGCGATAGTCGATGTGATCTTCAACCACTTCTAAGGCTTTCCGAGAAGTAGTTTCATTCGGATTGGTAACATACGAGAGCCTTTGATTTTCAAATTCGAAGGAGATGATTTTTCGAAGAGCATCTTGAACTTTGAAGAGCGTGCCGTCGCAGAATCTGTCTACCCGGCTGAAGCAAAATCTCATTTCATTCTGATCGTTGATGTTGACTATCCCAAATTCTGGTTCCAGAAGCAGTGCGTTCTCAGGATACATCTTCAGTTCGGGCGCTTTCAGATTCGGCTTTAACAGGTTTACCTTCTTAGCTCTGTTCTCGATTGCCATTTGGAAGTCTGTGAGATAGGATATCATGATGGTACAGACTAGGAATCGACGAACAACTTCGAGCGCTTTGGTTACTTGAAGCGGTCGGATAGTTCTGGTACGTAGGTCTTTCAGTATAGCATAGAAGTCGAACGGTCGGAGATTCTTGAAGTCAGCTTCGGAAAATATCCATTCATTTTCGTCTTCGCGTCGGACAGTGAAAATGGGAAACATAACCTTCAGAATTCTACCTGATTGGATTTTGAGCACTTCGGTGATCTTGTGCTTTGTTCGGACTTGACTTACTGGCAGACACCGCTTCATTGCGTTTATGTACAGGCTTTGGTATTCCGGGTTAGAACTATAAATACCAATGCAAAAAGTAGGATCGATAGGGCGTAATCTATGGACGAACAACCTTTTCAGAGATTCCTCCAGGTGAGGAATAAATATCGTGATCTTCTCCTATCGGATTTGTTGCTGTTGAGGAGGAGGAAGATCAGAAGCTGTCGGTTGTTGTTGAGGAGATGTCGGAATATCAGCAGTTGTAGATTCGGGTCTTGCAGAAGTTTCGGCGGCTTGAGCAGAGTGAACGGGAGTGCCATACAAATTTTGTAGCAGAGTCGTAGTCAACATTATCGTCTTCATCAGTATGGAAGATCAGGTTTACCTGGAGATTTACAGCACTGACGGCTTTTTCGTACCATGCATTTTCGGTCTCCGGGTCGATCTCGGTGTTTGGATCAATAAGATTGAGTGTAGACCCATCTGATGTATCAAAGTTGACCAATTCATGTGTTGATCCCTTAGGATTTTCAACTATCGGGTCTTTGTCATCGGAGATGTCCATATCCATTACCATCTCGATTAAAGGCAACTCGGCTTCGGGTTCGGTTTCGGTTGCAGTAGCCGCAGTTGAAGGTTTCGGTTGAACCACAGTAGTTTCAGTAAGAATCGGGGCGGTCTCGGATAATCGTAATCTTTTATTCTCCCCCTCACGGTGATCAGGATCATCCTGATCATGGTGTCATCGCTTTAGACCGCCGGCTTGACTTTTGCAGGTGTCTTCGAGTGATCTGACCCTCTCGGACAGCGTTGCGAGCGCTTATTGAACGTCCTTGAGAGTCGTGTCAAGCTGATCCATTCGGGTGGTTATGGACGACGAAGGAGCAGTGACTTGGGATTTCAGAACGGAGATCAGGTCAGCTTCGGTAGAGGCATCGGTGTCTTGGTGTTGGAGCAGCTGAGCAAGGAGCATGGTCTTCAAAGTATCCACCGAATAGATAGGCTGAACGGGAGTCGGTGGTGGTGTCAGTGCAGTTTCAGGTTCGACCATCTTCTCTTTACCTTTGATCAGAGTCTTCAGTTTGTCGAGCTCATTGGTGAATCGTTGCTCCATGGCCTCGCGGACAGCCTTTAGGGCGCTGTCTAGGTATCCCTTTGACACAAAGTCGGGTAAAGTAACTCCGGGATCACTTAGATTACCCGTTGAGGCATCTACCTTAGAGGCAGAGCCACATACATTCACGTTTGGCACAGGGGTAGCCGTGGTAGGATTTCCCTCCGATCCTCGCGTTCCGCTTAAATGCGGAGACACTACGGAGGTTCCGATCGGGTCACGAAGAGCCTCGATATGTGGGATCTCATCTTATGTCCTAGCCGAAGAATGTAATATTTCAAGTGGCTCTAGAATCAATGGTGCACTGAAAGAAGCCGAGACCGGGGGCTGCCGGTCTCTTGTTTCAATACCAGTACTCTCCGATTGAGAGACCAGTAGAAGTTGTGCTTGATCCCCGTGAGAAGTTGAAACACCCGTATTTTGAGAGACGGATGAGTGGCTGAGGAGGTTGTGCAATTGCGCCGCTGGGTCCACGGAGGCTTCTTCAATACCCCGTCCCAACGGATGAGACGGGATAGCAGATGTGGCTACCTGGGTGACACTGGTGTGGGGTAGCTCAGAAGCCTCTTTATCTTTACGGATTAATCTTTCTTGGTTCGCTTTCGACCGTAATTCCCTCCGTCTCACGTGTTCTAATTATTCAACTATTTCTCCCTCAGGTCTCCTTGTAACTCCCGTATCAGGCTGGATAGTGGGGATCAGAGGTGGTGTCGGTGAGTCGGATGGGATGCCTTCGGTGAAGTCTGGGTTTGGTCCGATACGGGTAGGGATAAGTGTTGCCCGTATGGTACGATCCGTATCGGATTCGGTGGAGTCGGATTCCACGTTTTCAACATGTCGGGTAGGCGAAGGAGGATCAGATAAGTAAGGCTCGGAGTCATGGTGAAGCATCGGTTTAGACGATGTACCAGCTTCGGGTGTCGTTCGGGTGATGGGAATGGGTTGTTGGCTTGTTCCGGCTTGGGTAGTACTGGCTCGTGGATCCAATGCACCGCCCGCTCTGGTTCCCCTCCCATGATATCTCAACACACCCCGCCCGGGAGCCCCTGCTGCCCGGGCCCTTCCTCCTTTTGTCCTAGGACCCTCACGTCACTCGGGTCTATCTCCCTGGGGAGGTCCATCCGGCGCTGGCTGGACCATGGGAGCAACTAACTCTCTCCTATATTCTACCACACTCGGTGCATTGGGGTTCGCGTGTGCCAGTAGGGCTTCAGGTATGGGCATGGCTATGGCGTTGGACGGGTTTCGAATCACCATATATTGTAGATGGAAAGGAGGACATACCGGATGGTTAATGCGTCACGGTATCCCTGTATTCGCGTCCATGTGTTGTCTGATCGCCAGTGAGAGGAATCGAGGATAGGGTAGGAATTTCTTTTGCTTCGTGCCTCCGATATGCCGAATAGATGTAACCATCTCTCGCCAAATAATCATTGTGAAGTCGACGTGTCTGTTGTAGAAAACAGCATGGAAGAGACGCAGGAAATCGGCTGTGCACTGGTCTATGCCCCTCCATCTGGATGAGAGACACCTGTTCAGTATGGTGAAGAGTGTGTACCAGATGGGTGCCAGATATTTACGGGTGAAAGCTGAAGGGCGTTCTAGTGCATGGTTGTAGCCGAGCGCGCGTATTTGAGCACACATGGTCGTGTCGTTGACCGCGGGGTCGTAGCGTTGGTAGCCGCCGACGTTGGCTTTGGGTAGCGATAGTAGACGGCGGAGCGTGTCAGGAGTGAGCGTAAAGGGATGGTTGTCAATCCGTGCCGTGATGGTTTGAGAGTTGTCGGCCGTGATGACTTGAGCGGATAGCCAAACCTAGTAGACGTATAGAACGGGGACGTCGGATGTTGCAGTGAGGGCCTCACGGAGAGGGTGACCAAGTAATATGTCCACGACCACACGGTGTTGTGGTTGTGGTCGGAACTCAGCGGCGTCCAAATAATGGTTGTTGGCTTCTATCTCAATGCCATGGTTAGGTTGGACCAACGCATTATCGGCTGCGTCGTCGATAAATTCCTCTGGATGAGGAATTTGTTCTTCGGGTGGTTGTTGTTGTTCTTGATCCGCCATAGAAAATCTGGAAAAAGGACCAAAGTTAGTAAATAAGGCGGATGAACAAGTTCCGGCGCATACCTTTGTAGTGAGTGGCTCAATCTGAGACAGATTGAAGACAGGCATTGATAAAACAGGTACTGGACTGATAAACACAGGGGTATCCGGACATAGGTTTTGAAAACAAAGGTTTCCGGACAAACCATGGTGTCCGGACAAAAGGTATCCGGACATCGAAGGTTTCCGGATAAAACAAGCATTCCGGATACAATATGGGTTTTCGGATGCCTTAGATTACCGGAAACATCAACTTTCCAGATAGTTGAACATACCGGAAACCCTTAGGTCTCCGGACAACTAGGTTTTCCGGACGTTGATGGTTTTCGGACAAAACGTCATAACCATGATAGTTTCCGGATATGAAGAATGTGTCCGGACGACATCCAAAAAGGATCAATCGAACAAATCATAGTCCCAAACAGGTGGTAAAACATTCAAGGAGTATCGATGGAAGCATATGTACACACAAACGCATCTGATTCGATCTGTACTACACCGAGTGAACCCGAAGTCGTAGAGACTCAACGAGGGTTTTCGGATACGTTCAATCAACCAAACATGTGGTCGATTTGAGTGATGTAGAGCACGAGACGTGTGTAAACGATGTCAAGATGGAGAAACGAAACACATACCTGATTTTGGAACGAAAATGAGTGATAATCGTGGATTGCAAGAGAGACCGAACGAGAGAGAGATTTAGGGTTTTTGCGATTGTTTCTGGATAAGTGAGTAAAAGAGTATCCGGATCCCTTATATGCGAAACCAAGAGTCCGGGTGGGTCATCAGGATTCCCATCAGATCCGGATAGGGACCCGGTCCAGAAACCTATCCGGATAGATAGGGTTTCCGGATACATGTCCGGACACTATGGTAGTTTCACAGATACTTCCCTGTTCTTTCAAATTTTATGAAAATTAGTGCTATCAGGATTTTGAAAGAACCTTCTCTCGTTCCCCCTCAAACTGAACATGGGGGTGTCTTAGCTCCCCCTCGGATAGTGCAATTGTGTGCAATGGAGATGCCGACACACAAAAAAAAAATTATACATTTAAAGAAAAAAAATGTTGTGTCGCTCCCCCTCTAATGATACATTCCTTGATATGCTCCCCCTCAGAATGTGCATGTAGTGTGAAATGCACACGGGAATATTCACACCCAAATATAAATTCAACAGGTAAAAAAAATTGTGTGTGACGCTCCCCCTCAACAGTAGAGTAAACTTACCTGATACCGGGTTGTGCTCCCCCTGAACACATGAACACTCGTGAAAGTACAAATATAAGCAAGTGAATTAGACGACAGTATGAAAGAAAGGAACACACGTGGAAAGAAAGGAAACAAAAGAAATCAACCTAATAAATACAGAGACTCGACCTAGCTATGTAACTGAGACAACTAGAATACAAGTGCGAGAAAGTGTATGCTCAATCATCAGGAGTGTAAGAACCGGATGATGAGTAGACAGTTACTCATAGATGTATGGAACTTGTAACGGGCACACAATCTGATCAAGTCTTCAGATTTAGCATACCTAACTTGGACACTAGAGTATTAAAACGTTTTTCGTCCAAGGGTTTTGTAAATAGGTCTGCTAACTGATGCTCAGTATTTATAAAGTAGAGTTCGACCGTACCTCTTTCAACATGATCCTTAATGAAATGGTACCGAACGTCGATGTGCTTGGTTTTAGTGTGTTGGACCGGGTTGCTTGATATGGTAATTGCGTTCTTCGAGTCGCAGTAAATGGGCACCTTTACGTAAGTAAATCCGTAGTCCTTGAGTTGGGTCCGCATCCAAATTACTTGAGAACAGCAGCTCGCGGCGGCCACGTATTCCGCCTCGGCAGTCGACTGCTTCTTGGTTGCCCAACTCACCAAGCTGTCGCCCAAAACCTGCACATGCCCCGATGTGCTCTTCCGGTCCATCATCCTGCCCGCGTAGTCCGCATCAGAATAAGCGGATAGCTCAAAACCTGTCTCTTTCGGGTACCACAAGCCAAGATCAGCAGTACCACGTAAATAACGAAAAATTCGTTTGACGACTATTAAATGAGACTCTTTTGGTTTTGATTGAAATCGGGCGCATAGAAAAGTTGAAAACATGATATCCGGTCTACTTGCAGTTAAATACATCAACGAACTGATCATTCCCCGATACAATTTAGTGTTCACATCCTTTCCGTTAGGATCGACGTGAAGCTTTGTACCGGGTGCCATGGGAGTTTTCATTGGTGAGGACTGTTCCATCTGGAATTTCCTAGGAATATCACGAATGTACTTAGCCTAGTTTATGAATATCATTGATGATCTCGTATGGCATCTTGTTGAACCGCTTGTTGATGATGGAGCGGTTTTGCGTGTAACAAGCAGTAGACACCGCTTCGGCCCAGAGAAATAGCGGCAGTTTGGATTGGGAAAGCATGGTACGAGCTCTTCGACGAGGGTACGGTTGCGTCTTTCCACCACTCCGTTTTGCTGAGGAGTGCGTGTCGCCTGAAGTCAAGTAGTCGTTCACCGTTTGGTTCTTGAATTCCGTCCCATTGTCGGTCCTGATAGTCTGAACTGCACTTTGAAGATTTAGCTGGACGGTCTTCAAATGGTTGATGATTAGCACCGGAGTTTCGTCTTTCGAGCGAAGGAACTTGACCCAAGTATAGCGCGAGAAGTCATCCACCATCACCAGGACGTACTTGCGCTTGTTGATGCTTTGAACACGCATCGGTCCACACAAATCCATATGGATAAATTCGAGGGACCGGGACGTGCCCGGAGCTGCCTTCGATGGATGCATCGCTCGCTTCATCTTTCCCATTTCACATGCCCCGCAGAGACGATCCTTCACGAATTGAAGATCGGGCATGCCTTTCACATGTCCGCCCAACACCAGTTTGTTGATACTCTTGAAGTTCAGGTGCGAAAGTCTTCGATGCCAAATCAAAGCTTGTTCGGAATTATCCTTTGACATGAGGCAGACGGGGTTATCGGGCTTCAGGGCTGCGAGGTCGATGGTGTAGAGGTTGGTCTTGCGCTTTCCAACCAGTAGCTCCACTCCGTCATCATTGAGTATTATACAACTTTTGGCTTTGAACCGGACCTCGAGATCTTTGTCGCAGAATTGGCCGATGCTGAACAGATTGTGTTGGTTCCCGTTTTGCTTATACAAGATTATCATATCTATTAGTTCGAGTTTATGTTTGACGCGGAAGCGTATTGAAGAACTAACAGATATGTTTGTGTAGAAACAATACAGAATATAAAGAAACAGTGATTAGAATATGATATCTCAAAGATTACCGAGTTTCAATATTTAATAAGAACATCAAGAAGAGATTAAGAACTGTTTGGTGAAAGTGTAATGCTTAACAGATTTGACGATATAAAGTTTAAGCATGAAACTTATATTCTTAGATTAGTTCTTAAGATTGTTAAAAAAGATCTCAACAAGAGACTTCCTCTTATACTACTCTAGGGAACCATAAAGCATGACCTGCTGTTAGAACGGATGGCATGAACAGTTGAACGTGCTGTATTTCATTTAATGGCGCAGACGTCTATGTTGTACTAAGCCCTATTGAGTCCACTCAGAGTTTGACACGTGTTGAAGTTGGACAGGGCAAGCTATCATTCAAGTTGATGAACAGGTCAGGAACAGTAGCAAGATATTATAAATATCTTCCAATTCTTTAGTGAGGACCGCAGAGGCTCTGTAAAGTGTTACAGAGGTTCTGCGGTATGGTCATTTGTAGATCAGTCTTCACCGGATTCCGAGTCTTTGGTCTTCTTTGCGCGTATGACAGAGCTTCTGTAGGACGCCTCTGTAGCTTCTGTAGCTTCTTGACCTTGATCTCTTGGTAAGTTCGGCAGAGCCTCTAGAAGAGGCTTTCTTCACTTAGCCTATTTTTCACTACTTGTAACTACTTTCTATGATTAGGAAGATTGAGGCTAACAATCTCCCCCTAAGTAGTGAAAAATAAAAAAATTGAACTTGAGTTTAGTTAGGCTATGTTAGATAAGACAGAGGTTAAACAATTCCTCGAAAGTTCTTTCATTTAGAAATATGCCAGAGGCATTTTACATTTGAGTATAATGAAAGATAAACTTAAAAATGGTTTGCAGAGATTGGTTGTTTGAGAATCAGATTTTGGCGTCTTTGAAATCGTTGTAGCTTCTGTTGTCTCTTCCGACTTCTCTGATCTCTTTGTAGAAACTGATGCAGAGTTCTCTTAAGCGGATTGTAGCATCAATCTCTCTGATGAAGGTATCTGCAGCGTCTCTATCCATTTGCTCGGTATCTCTGTATTTTACAAGGTTTGCTCTGAACATGTTCAGAGTACTAGTGGCGTACTTCTGACAGTCCATGGTCACAAAAAGTCTGACTTCGCCTTGTGGGTTTTGAAATACTAACTCGAACCTTGGTTCTGTAATGATTGAGTTGGGCATTGCGTCAGGTGGGCAGCGATCTTCTGGTTGTCGAAGGTTCAGATGTTTGAGACCAAGATCCTTTCCCAGCTGAAAGTCTGTCAGACTGTAGATCAGAAGCCTTTCCCTCATTGCTTTTCTCAACACTTGATAGGCTCTGGTGTTTGGCTCTGTGTTGTAGTTGTCCTTCGTCCATTGTAGAAGGTCAGGTAGATCATAGGGATTCAGATTCCTTAGGTCAGCATCAGCGAAAGTGGTTTCTGAATTGTTTACCCTTCTGACTCTGTAAAGATTGTACCTGACCCGTGGATAGGTTCTTGTAAAGGAGTACCTACAGAATATTACCTTTTTGATCTTGTGGATTGAGAAGACTTCTGCTTTTGTTCTTGGCTTTGTCCTGGTGAAGACGTTGTCAAATTCTTCTCTGATCTTTGGATCTGTCACATGATCTGTTGGATGATTGGTCTGGAAGGATTGTTTGTAGAGGTATTTGTATACCACTTCTTCCATTTCTTCTTGTTTTGGACCAGGTTGTGGTACTTGTCTTCTGAGACTCTCCATCTTTCGAACAAGTTCTGCAGCTCTACCTGTTAGAGGAATGTTTGACAGAGGCTTCAATCCATATGCCCCGTCCTCTTCTTCAGGCTTTGGAGTTTGGAAGGCATCAAAGGCGCTCTTCATCAATTTCTCTGTAGGCTTGGGCAATGATTTATTTTTCTTGGGATCGTCTGTCAGTATTGCTTTGCCTTTGTCTTTGGCTTTTAGAGGTGTAGAAGCGTTGGTTCTGTTGGTTTGATTGGCTCTGTAACCTCTGTTGGAGGTTCTTTTGTGACTTCTTTTGTGAGCTTGGTTTCTGTGGGTTTAGGAATGTTGAATCTTCTTACCATTCGAAAAGATGTTGTAAACCTCCTTCTTTTTTCTGCTCTTTGTGCCATTCGTTCAGTCATTGTGTTGTGCATATTTCTTAGAATAGAAGAAGCAGAGGTCTTTGCTCTTTTTGGTTCGTGGGCAATAGACTTTCTTCTTGGGATGGATTGGGGTTTTTCTGTTGGTTTTGTAGTTGGGGAGGGAAGATCTTCTTCTGAGGAGGATGACAGATGTTGAACATCTACTCCAAACATTGTAGGGAATTCCACAGAGGTGGGTGTTTCCTCTGTGGTCTTTTGAGCTTCTGTTCCTCCGGGTTGTTGGTTTGAAGGACTTTCTTCCAAGATGATTACCGCAGGGGTGGTTGTTGCCTCTGTGGTTTGTTGAGTAGTTTCTAGTACATGGGTTTCTTCAGCAGTTGATTCCACAGAGATGGGTGTTGGCTCTGTGGTCTGTTGAGTTTGTTGTTGTTGGGTTTGTTTTGGAGGGGCTTGGTTGATGGGTTCTGCGGCTATTGGTGCTTCTGGAAATCCTGTGCTCGCAGCTTTCTCCCTTGTATTCTCCCCCTCAGGATGATCTGATGGACCAGGGTGGTCATCATTAGAGTCATCCTGACCCTTATCAGAAGTACCCTCTGCTCTGCAAGAAGCTTTGGGTTTCTTTGGTAGTTCTGCTCCTGCGGCCATCAACTTTGTGCACACATCATCACAGAGGCCGAATAGATTTTCAAGCTCTGCTTTTGTGTTGAAGCGCATTTTGCCGACACTTTTTCTGAATTCTTTAACGTAGTTGGCATTTGCAGAAGTGAAGGAGACTATGACTTCTGTGACCTGGTTTGTCACATTTTGCCCGAGCTCTGTTAGCTGTGCTCTGGTCATGTAGTCTTTAGGCTGCATCAGCACAATGTTGCGCATTGCTTCTTCTTGTACATGTTTCAGGGCCTTCTGTAGATCTTTAGGTGTAATGCCCTTTGCGTTGTTAGATTTCTTGTTCAGTTGTTCAAGGAAATGTTTGACTGATTCCTTGAACGCAGAAGTTGCGGCTATCCCGAATTCTTTGGCGGCAGAAGTGGTAGTTGTTTCAGCAGAAGACTTCATCTGGGTCATGGCAGATTTCACCTCTGTGGACAGATTGTCCATTTTGGTGTTCAGATTTAGTAAGGTCGTCGATGTTGTCTCTGCAAAAGATGTGAAAGAGCTTTTCAACTCTTTCATGGTTTGGTTCACAGAGGTGACAAGGGTTTGAAACTCATCCCTTGATACTTGTGTTCCTGTGGTAACCTCTGGAGGAACACATTCGTCTCCAGAGTGAGTCCCTGCTCCTGGGACACCTTCGTTCACCCTTGTTTGTACGTTGGGGGTGGAAGGATTTTCATCTGATCTTCGAGAAGAAACAAGAGTTTCAATCTCTACAGAAGTTCTGTGAAGAACAGTGTCCAAATCCACTCCAGAGGTGGGTATCGGAATGTTCTTCTGTTGACTCGGAGACTTGTCTAGAGTCTCTTCGTCTTTGTGCTCACTACTTCTCTCTGAAAGAAGTTTTGGCCCTATATTGTGCGTGGCAGAGAAAACGAATTCCTCTGTAGGATGTTCTGGTATGATCTAGGGCGATAGATCACGAACTGTAGGTGAGTCTCTCTGAGGAGACTCCCTAGGAATGGATTCCCCGGTTTCTGTGGGCGCAGAGGTTGAAAGAATAACCTCTGGCTGGATGGTGTGGGTTTGGATCGAGCTGTGCTGCTCTTTTTCAATAACTCCTTCTGCAGCTAGACCTGCGGCGTTAGATGTGTGGGTTGCACTGGGAGTTGGTTTTGGTTATGTGCCTCTATTAATCCAGGCATCTTTTCTTGTTTCTTCCTCTGTTAGGCATCCAAACACTAGTTCATTATCTATCACTTCAGTCTCTGTCGCTATCCTATGGCTTGGTGCTTCTTCCCTAACTTCTGTTGTAGTTCCTGCCTCTGTGACTAAGAAGTCGTAGATTGGATGAGAGCCGTATAATTGCATGACATGTGGATGATAGAGACCTTTCCTTATTTGGACAGCTTCTTCTTCATCTGAATCTACCTCTGAGACGTCTATCCTTGTTTCCCTCGTGTCAAACCCCTCCTCTGTTGGATTTTCTAACATGGTGTCCATGTTATGGTCTTCTACAACTTCGGTCTCTATTTCTTCTATACCTTCTTCTGAAGCTGGGCTTGGACTCCTTCTGTGAACGTCCAATCCCTGTTGGATGAAGGGGTTCTGTAGAATGTAAGGGGTTTCAGATGGTTGATCTCCGGGGGTTTGATCATCTTCTTGCAGATTGGTGTCAATACCAGAGATAAAGAAGTGTTGTTCTTCTGTGGTGTGGTGGTCAAGTGGTTGTGCCGTCCACCCAGCTGTTTTTAGGGTGTTGGCAATGTCAGGGTTTTGAAGAAAATCGTTTAAGCTACCTTGATGAGCGAATCGATCTGGGGATTGATAAGGTGATTGATATCCCTCTTCTGCAACTTCGACTTCTGCAGTTTCTTCGACCCGGGTTTCTGCGACCTCTTCTTGAACCACCTCTGCAGCTGCCTCTTCTGCGATGGTAACCATTTGATCAAGTGATTTCCCATGCCTCCTTTTGGTCTTCCTCCTCTTGGGTTTTGGTGCCCCTTTTTCTGTGGATTTTGATTTTCTTTTCTTTTGTTTTGAAGAAGAGTGAGGAGCAGAGGAGCCAACTTCTTTGGTACGAGGAGGTGAAGGTTCATCTTCTGCAAAGTTTGTAGAAGTGCCTTCTGCAGTTTTCATCTTCTTTGTTTTTGGGATAGAGGCAGAGGCTTTCGAAGAAGACTTCTTTCCCATGAGTTCGTCACGTTTGGCCATAAAACTAAGTTGGATTGCCAAGTGTTTTGCTAGTTTTTGCTTCTTCGCTTCTGTAGAGAGGGGTTCTACAACCATTGTTCCTAGAGGGACACCTAAATGCGGGGGTGTCACAGGGCTCGGTTTTGGAGTCCTATGATCGCGTATATACTCTAATTTAAGGGTTTTCTTTGTGGCATAGCTCAGAAGCTTCCTTGACAAAGGTCTGCAGTGGGTGTAGCCATCTATATGATCGGTGGGAATATTTTTGTTCATTGGGAACTGTTTGGGAGTTGGCCCTTCCATTGGCCAGTTCTGCATCATCAGCAGAGGTTCGAACAGGACTCCCAATATCCTTTGGTATTGCAGAGGCGGTAGATACTTAGGATCGTTCTCTCTTGCCTTTTTGGTGTTGTTCTTTCTGTCGATCGTATTGATGATCTCCTGCAACATGATGGTCGAGTAATCGAGTGGGAGATCGTAGTAGACCCCGTACATGATGGTTAAGATCTGGTGCGAGCTCTGGTCAATGCTGCCTATCTTCCCTGTAAGGCATCTGTTAAGGATCGAAAACAAGGTGTTCCACAGAGGTGGTAGTCTACCTCTGCGGAAGTCATTTTTCTTCCTAAGGTTGGTGTTGTACCCAAGCATTTCTACAAAGCGACAGAGTTCGTCGTCTGTTGGTTGATCTGCATATTTCTTCAGTCCAAGAAGACCCCTTGTTGGTAGATTGAACTCCAGAGAAAACATTGTTCTATTGAATTTGAGTTCCAAATGTTCAGATTTGTCTGGCTTTGAGATGTACCCTTTGATAAGAGAATCATCTTTATCATATCGGCAACTTTGCCAAAATTGGTTCAAATACCTAACAAGTATTTTCTTTGGGGTTCTTGAGAGTAAAGGAAAGAGAATATGGTTTTCCATGATATGTAGAAGAAGAGCATGGGCTTCGCCGAAAGCAGTTGGTGAGGGGACCAAGTAGCAGTTATTTGACTTTATGGGTAGTACCTTGTCAAAGTGTTCTTGAGCAATGAAGTTCTGGAGATGGGTGGTCGGAGCAAATTCTGCTGAGTCGCCGGAATCTTCTTGTTCGGCGTTTTTGGCGAGATGGGGGTTTTCTGAATGTTCAGAATGAGCAGGGGAGTGTTCTTGAGAGTTCGCCGGAGAGTGTGCAGGGGAGATAGCTTGGGAAGATGAAGCCATTTGTAATGAGAATAAGATACTTGCAGGTTTTTGCAGGGTTTCGCCGGAGAAGAATGAGGGTTCGTAAAGGTTTTATGAGAGGGTAAGCTTGGGTTTTATAGGTTGGTAAAACGGTAGAATTCGAAAGGGTAAAAATATTTGGCAATGGATAAATATTTGGAATCCGTACTTGAGTTAGAACGGCGGGTTCAACTTTCCAAAAGAACGTGCCATGTACGTCCAATGAAAATGAGACACGTAGGTTATGTCAGATGATGACAGGACGTCGTGCGCGGCCCATTAATGCTAGGCGCGTGGGATTGTTCTTAGCCACATGATTTTCACTCTCAGTAAAAGTAACCGTTACTGTTACAGAACCTCTGAGGTTTACAGTAGTTATGTGAATTGTTGAAAAATTTGATGTTTAACCCTTTCTTATATATCTCTTGTTATCATGACTCTGTAGGTTCTTCTTTAACCAAAACATTTGTAAAGGCACTGGAGAGGATCGTTAGGATTTTAGTGAAGAATTTTTACTCAGAGGTTTTGTGGCTCTGTTGGAACTTGCAGAAGCTCAGTCAGGGCCAGCAGAAGCTCTGTCAGGGTCAGCAGAAGCTCTATGAGTGAAAATATCTCATAACTAAAAATCTATTAACAATTTTGATCATCCAAGTTTTGATTTGTATTAAGAAATGGTTTTCGGACATATTTGAAAGTTGGTGTTCGAGAAAACTGTTTTGGAAAAAAATTTGTGCGAGAAGGTTATGGTGTGTGTTTGTGCGTATTCGGTTTCCGAGATGACATTCCAAAAGATCGATAGAGGTTAAATTTGCGATCACATAGCATATTTCTGGCAGAACCTCTGTTGAGCTCAGCAGAGGCTCTATGACCTCAAATTTCTCATAACTCAAATTTTATGAAACTTTTTGATCTTTTGATTTTTGAAATGTTATCTACAGTATCTTTAGGATATATTTGACAATTTGAGTCCTAGAAAACTGTTTTCAAAAACATTTTGTACGAGAGACATACCTTTTGGTTCTTCTTTTCTCGGCGGTGATGTTTGACTTCTGTCGATAGATTCATCGACACTTTTCTTTTGGTTCCCCTTGAAAGATTAACCTTTGTAGATCATTTCAAGGTTTCTTTTGCTCCCCCTTGATCTAACCATTTATGTAGATCAAGTTATTTCCTTCTGCTCCCCCTTGACCTATGCTTGGATCAAAATAGGATAAGTTTTGCATAGTACATATGTCATGTTTACCAGAGGTTCTGTAGGGGTCGTCAGAGGTTCTGAGCAGACCCACAGAAGCTCTGTGATTTCAAGAACTATTTAAGATTGAAAATTTACATACAGAGAAATCAATCAAAGCAATGAGTAAAATAATAGAAATATATACTTATTCACAGAATATAAAGCTATACTTACAGAGGATTTTCACGTCATATTAATCATTCCTAACTTACCCACCAAGAAATTGAATCTTTTCTCGTCTAATGCTTTGGTAAATAAGTCCGCGAGTTGGTATTCTGTGGGCACGAAATGCATCTCGATTGTACCGTATTCAACATGATGTTTCAAGAAGTGGTACCTTATATCAATATGCTTGGTTTTTGAATGTTGCACAGGATTGGCAGAGATGGCAATGGCACTTTTGGAATCACAGAAGATGGGTATCTTGAATAGGATGTGGCCGTAGTCTTTTAGCTGAGTCTTCATCCACAGAACATGAGAACAACAGCTAGCAGCAGCAACGTATTCAACTTCTGCCGTAGATGTTGAGACACAATTCTGCTTCTTGGAGGTCCAACTGACTAGTTTACACCTAGGAATTGACAACTCCCAGAGGTACTCTTTCTGTCGAGCATGCATCCTCCATAGTCTGAATCTGTATAAGCTTTAAGACAAAAACCAGAGTTATGTGGATACCAGAGACCGAGATTTTTGGTCCCCTTTAGGTATCTAAAGATTCTCTTAACAGCATCATAATGTTATTTCTTAGGATTAGCTTGATAACGTGCACAAAGACATGTGGCATGCATAATGTCAGGTCTGCTAGCAGTTAAGTATAACAGATATCCATCATGCCTCTGTAGAGAGTGCATTCTACAGAGATGCCATCTGGATCTAAGAATAACTTATTTCCAGTGGCCATTGGAGTTTTCATGGCAGAGGTATCAAAGAGGCTATACTTGGAAAGAATGCCAGAGACATATTTGGCCTGATTTATAAAAATTCCCTCTGATGATTGTTTGACTTGGAGTCCGAGGAAGAATGTTAATTCTCCCATCGTACGCATTTCAAACTCACTTTTCATGAGTTTTCAAAACTTTTGCACTCTTCTGTATTAGAAGACCCAAAGATTATGTTGTTGGTTCCCGTTTTGCTTATACAAGATTGTCAGATCTATTAGTTCGAATTTATGTTTGATGCGGAAGCGTATTTGAATAACTAACAGATATGATTGATAGATTTAGAACATAATATAAATAAACAGTGAACAGGAAATAATATCTCAAAGTTTACTGAATATATATATTAAGAACATATTCAAGAACAGTGAGTAAGCAAAGCTTTTAAAACAGATATGACTCTCAAAGTGTTTAAAGCTATGTGTTCTTGTGATGTTTTTCTCTCTTGAATTCTTGTTTCGATTGTTCGATTGATCGATCGATGGATAGGAAGAACTCAACATGAGTCTTCCTTATATACTACTATAAGGGGACCATAAAGCATATGCTACTATTCAAAAGGACGGTATGAATAGTTGGACGGATGGCATGAACAGTTGGACGTGCTGTATTGCATTTAATGCAGCAGACGTCTATTATGTACTAAGCCCTATTGAATCCAACCAGAGTTTGACACGTTGCAGTTGGACAGGGCATGCTACCATGCAAGTTGATGAACAGGTCCTGTAACAGTAGCAAGATATTATAAATATCTTTTAAGTCTTTGTTGAAGACCGCAGAGGCTCTGTGAAGTGCCACAGAGGTTCTGCGGTTTGGTCCTTAGAAGAGCAGTCTTCACCGGATTCCGAGTCTTTGGTCTTCTTTGCGCGTATGACAGAGCTTCTGTAGGGCGCCTCTGAAAGAACAGGATCTAATCTCACAATCAATATAGAAAGCAGTAATTGAGAAGTTGTATGATCAAGCCCAATTGTATTCAATGATGAACAGAAATACAGATCTAAGAGAGAGAGAATCTCAAAGATTACAGAGAATGAATACAAAGTTATACGGGAAAAATCAATCAGTTAGCAACATAGAGCTAACTACTATTTATACTGCAACGGACATCTTAAAGCTACAGTACAAATAAGAAAGACTAATAAGAACATAACACGTGTCCTAATTAGTTTATAAAATACTAAGTAAAGTATCTTGTCATAAGTTCTGAACAGGTAGTTCAGAACTTCTGAACATTCTTCTGATAAAGCTTCTCAGATCTTCTGACTCTTTCTCGCATATCTCTGACTTCTCTTCTCAGATCATCTGAGTCTTCTACTCAGACCATCTGACTCTTCTTATCAGACATCTGACTTCTCTTTCCACTGATCAATACTTCTGACTTCACAGTCAGACCTCTGACTTCTCTACTCAGAACATCTGAGTCCTCTTATCAGATCTTCAACACTTGGTTTATTGACAAAACTTCAGATCTAACAATCTCCCCCTTTTTGTCAAATAAACTTAAACTTTGCATCATCCAGTTCTTTCAGAGCAGGAACAATCTTCTGAAGTAGCACATTTCTCAGATTAAGCCTTTTATCAATTTTGTCAATGATTTCTTGAATAATCTCAACTTGCTGATTGATTGCTTCTTGAATCATGTTTGCTTCCTTCACTTTCAGCATCTTTTTCTCCAAATTGTGCTTTATGATTCTTAAAGTTCCAGAACAGTATTTTGCGGTTTCCTTTGCTCTGAAGAAAATCTTTCCACTTTTGTTTTTCAAAAATACTCCCAACTCTGGATATTTGTGAACACTTCCAGTCTTTAACTTCTTTTTCTGTTCATGATCTGTGTTGGGATTTGCCAGATAAACACATGACTTTTGTAGGTACAAAGCTATTTGAAAATCTGTGTAACAGTGCCACCTTAAGATATAGAACATGGCCTCAATTACCACACTTCTGGCCTTCCTTTCATTTATGTCTTTGCTCGACTCTTTGAAGCATAGAAAGCTGTGTAATCTGTAGAAGTCAACTACTGATAGTTTCTCAAAATCTGCATCAGTAAAGTAATAAACCTTGCCATCTTCTCTCAGAACTTCAAAAGATAAGTACTCCATCTTTCTGAATTTCTTAACCCTCAACTCTCTGATTCCAGTGATTAAAAAATCTGAGTAAACAGCTTGCTTTGTTTTGCCAAGACATCTTAATTTTTCAGCCAACCAGATCTGAGTCTCCTTAGGTCTATCATAATACACATCCAAGAATTGTACCTCTTTTGGTTTGAAGAACTCAGGTAAATCAAATTCAAGAAAGTATCCATTTAGATCAATGGATATTTCATCTTCTTTTGGTTCAGACTGTTCAGCTTGATCAAAACTAGTTATCTGCACATTCTGAGATATTGTGTTCTGCATTTCTTCAACTTCATCTGACAAAATTCCATTCACTTCATATTCAGCAGGAAACACAAAATCATTATGTAGAATCTTTTTGGGATTCACCTCAGATAGCAACCATTCACTACTGTTTCTGATTTTTCTTCTAAGATCCAACCTCCTCTTCACACAGTTTATGCATCTCTTCTTTAAACTCTCTTTTTCAGCATCCATACTTACTTCCATTCTAATCAACAACCAATTCAGAGTTGCATCACTGTACTTCACCAACTCTTTTAATCTGAACAATTCAAGCCTTTCGTGAACCATATATGTGAACCCTTCTGTCTCCATTCCTTCATTCACAAATCCCTTCACATGCAAATCAACTTCTGTTTTCTTTGTGGGAGAACTCAGATTACACTTTTCTTTTCTTTCTTCAATAGCCAATTGGAAGTCATACAAGTATATATTTCTGACATAAATACCCAGAAGTCTTCTGCATTCAATTTCTATCAAGGCTTCTTCAGTGCTAGCAAAGAACTTGACTAGAAAGATCTGATCATCAAGAGTCAATCTGTGAAAATCAAATGTAGACATGGAAACCTTTGTATTTCTTTCTTTCAGTACTTCCATTCTAACAAACATTAAACCATTGAATTCATCTTGTTGAAACATCAGAACTTTCTCGATTCTTTTCTGAATATGCAGTTTTGAGTCAGGAACTCTGAACCTGTTAGAAGCTTCTGAGTAGACTATCTGAGCTCTGTCATCCATAAAACCATCAATGTTACTTTCCAAAAGCTCATACTCTCCTTCTGTGTAGTAGAGATTATCATATATTTCCTCAGGAAAAATATCATCATGAAATTGTCTGGCTAATGGCACATCACTTAACTCTAGAATGAAATCACACACAGGTTCTTCTAGTCTTTGCAATTTAATCTTTGGAATCTCAATTGGTTTTCTGAATACATATTCAGAAGGCATAAAGAAGTCTTTCACTTTCACATACTCTTCTTCTGTATTTAACTCATCACAAAAGTTAAACCTAAAATCATCTTTAAAATCCTGAGTATAATTCACAGTTCTGTCTTCTTCTCCCATTAGATCAATGGGTCTTATCACTTTTATCCCTTTATGAATTTTCTGAACACTCAAAGCTCTGACTACTTCATTATGCATTCTTCTGATCAATTCTTCATTCAACCTCCTTTCTTCTGATTCAGACTCCATTGCCCTTTCTCTGTTATAAACCACAATATCTGTACACCTGTTTACCACTGTACTTTCCACTATTTCTTCTATTCTCAAATCAGATTCCTCAATAGCTACAGTTTCATCTGAGTTTCCTTCCATCTCAGTATCCAAGTTCAATTCCTCTGTTTTATCTGATTCATTACTATCAATACTCCCCAACTCCATTTCTTCTGTATCTGAACTATCAAGCTGTACTATCTGAACCATCTCCTTTAAATTTTCCTGTGTCTGATCTTCTGAACTTTTTGTATTGGCTAAGTGCATGTCTGCTATCTCAAAATCTTCTATGCCAATATCATCATCAGAACTTAACCTTTGTCTTTTCTCCCCCTTTTGATGATCATGAGGATCATTATCATCAAACTTCCTTTTCAAGTTCTGATTAAAAGCAACTTCAGGTTCAGCTTCTGCAATAGGAACAGGATCAAGAGGCTTTGAAGTAGAAGCCAAAGATACACTCAGTGCTTTCAATATAGATTCCTGCATACCTTGCATCTGTTTTAACATATCTTTTTGAAAACCAGACATTATATCCACGATCTCCTTTTTGTGAGAATCCAAGGATTTCTTTACATCATCTACCTTGGTTTCAACAGAAATCAACTTTTTCTCCAACACAACTTTCAAATCTGATACTTCATCATTCAAATCCTCCACCCTCTTCTCCAAAGTTTCTACTTTTTCCCCCATCTCCTTGTTTTGTTTCTGAATCTTTTCAAATTCAGAAGTTTCTAACAGTGAACCTGAACCAACAGATGGTCCAGTTTTCATGTGCCCAGAGGGCTCATGGCCTGTAGATAACACACAGTCATCTTGTACAACAGATGCACGTTTGAATGAGGCTTTTGTAATGTTCACCTCACCAGGACTTCCATCCAATCCTCGACACCCAACATTAGGTATGTCTATGAATGTTGTTTCAGGAATACGAAATTCCTGATTTGTGCAAGTGTCGAAAAGAATTTCAGGCTCAATATGAATAGGACTGTGATATTCAGACTCAATGTGTTGAAAAATAAATTGGGATTTATCACCTCCCTCCAAATGAGTTTGGGATGGTTCCCCGGATTTGTGTGAAACAGTAGCATGTTGAAATGCTTCTGAGTGGGTATGGATGGGTTGTTCAAGATCCACCACTAGGTCCATGGTGTTTGTTTCAATATTGGACACCAAGAGATGTGAACCAATAGCATTTGTGGTTACCTAGTCAAGATTAGCTGGTTCAGAGGCATCTCTTTCTGTTTGAACCTCTGTTGACAATCTCTCATCCTCATCACTCTCATTCTGTTTTTCCTCACCAAATCTAACCAAGCTCTCAGAATTTTCCCCCTCAAGTCTCTCAGAATGTTCACCCATCTGAACATCCTCCCCCTCTCTAATTCGACTAGACCCCTCACCTCTCTTCTCAGGTTGGTCTTCTTGGGTAGGGATTTGAGGTAATTCAATTCCCATAGAGGTGCAATAAGCTTTTAAAATCTCACTCTCCCTTGGAATATAGCTCCTAAGTGATTTTGGCAATAGTTTATGATTAGGATAGTTTTCAAGTCTTGTTACTGAGGTCATCTTACCCAAATAAAATGTAGGACCATGCTCTTCATTTGTTCTTCTTGAGATTGTTCTGTTTTCCTGCATGGCATACCAAATAACAATTTGCCAGTACCTTATGTAAGGAATGTATGTCAGTGGAGCATCCTTTGTTTTCTTCTGAATTGCTTTCGGATTCTTCTCAAATGTATTCTTCATATCTTCCCAAAGTATTAAAGTATAGTCATAATGCCTATTCTTCACTAAACCCTGAAATATCTGAAGAATTTGTTTAGAACCTTGATCAGCAGAACTATTCTTCCCTGACAAACATTTATTTACCAAATGAAAGAAGCAAGCCCAAATAGGTGGTAATTTGTTTCTTCTGAACAAACTGAGAGTCCTCAATCCTTCATTGTATCCCAACTTCATAAACTCTGCTATTAATTCCTCTGTTAAGGGTAAATCCTCAAAATCTGTTCTTCTTTGTACATCATCTTTCTCTGGTAGATTCAGCATTTCTCTTAGTGCAGAGATAGATAAGACAAATGTCACTCCTCCAATTTCAGACACAAACTTATTATCTTCTAACCTAAGATGTTTCCACCATTGTTGTATGTACTGAACAGGCACACTTTTACTTCTTGTAAACCATTTTCTGTACGGATGATGTTTGAATAGCTCCATGATAATTCTGTGTTCAGGCTTAAAACGACTTTCCTCAAACAGTATAACACAGTTATTTTCAGATAATTTCAACCATTCACTCTCAGGAACAACTCTTTCCACTAAAATAGATCTATCTGACATAATAGAACCTGCAGCACTCTGTTCATGTTCAATATTAACGTTTACCTCATCCGCATTTCCTTCAGATTCATCCATTTGTTCATCTTCTTCATCATTTCTTATTGCCCCTTCCTCTGCAACTCTATTTTGTACTTCATCATTTTCCGAATCGGATGAATCCATTATCGATTTTGTAGAATGTAGAGAAATTGGACCACTTCTTCGTATTTCAGACATGATTTAAGAAGAAAAACAAATTCAAAGAACTCTGGATTTGATTCGTATCTCACGTTTCGCTCTGGAATTTGAAAGAAATTTGAAATAGGGATTTTAAGACCTATTTAAAATCCGCGAAGTTGAAAGGTTTAACGGAAAAGCGAAATCAATGTTATAACGGAGTCAACACATGTGAAATACCACAAAGGATTTAAATGAAATGCGTGGCATTGTCAAACAAATATGAAGCTGACACGTGTTAGTGGATAGAATTTTGACTCAAGTCAAAGATCTGAATAACACGCACAGATGTTCTGATTCCATGACTCAGAAGAATTTTGCCTTGTAACCAAAATGTCATTTAAAATCAACTTCTGACCAATATAAAACATTTTGATTATTCAGAAGAGGTTTGAACAGATAGAAGCACTTTTTATCATCAAAACTCTGTTCATATTATGATGATGTAAAAAGGATCATTTAAAATCTTATATCTGAATATGAAAAGTTTTTTAATTCAGATATAGTTTGAATAACAAAAAAATTTATCATTAAAAGCTTGTTCTTAGAATGATTAGCGATAAGAAATGAAAACAAATCTTTTAAGCATCACAAAATGATTTCCAAAAGAATTTTGATGCTCCCCCTTGACTTGAGCATGCATTTGACTATTAATGATACATAAGGATGAGATAAAAAGATAATAGAAGCATAATCCATACAGTTGAAGTTATTTGTATTTCTCAAAAATAAATTTTTGAAAGTTAGATTGCTGAAGTATCGACTCAGAATCTCTGACCTTAAGATTCAGAGGTTCTGATCTCAAGACTCAGAAGTTCTGAACTCAAGATTCAGAAGTTCTGAGCTCAAGACTCAGAAGTTCTGAGCTCAAGACTCAGAAGTTCTGAACTCAAGACTCAGAAGTTCTGAACTCAAAACTCAGAAGTTCTGAGCTCAAGACTCAGAAGTTCTGAACTCAAGACTCAGAAGTTCTGAACTCAAGACTCAGAAGTTCTGAATACACTACTCAGACAAGTTTACTTAGAAAAATTTAGCATTTTTAAGAAAAAAATATTTTCAATTAGGCAGATTAAGCATTCCTATTTTACATATGAGAAAAGAAAACCTTTTGTGATCAAGAGGCTTTGTGAACAAGTCAGCTAATTGATACTTTGTATGCACAAAGTGCATCTCTATAGTTCCTTTTTCCACATAGTCCTTTATAAAATGATATCTCACATCTATATGCTTAGTCTTCGAATGTTGAACAGGGTTCTGAGTAATAGCAATTGCACTTTCTGAGTCACAATAGATGGGAATCTTGTTAAGCTGATATCCATAGTCCATGAGTTGTGTTCTCATCCACAATGTTTGAGAGCATGAAGCAGCAGCAGCAACATACTCTGCTTCAGCAGTTGAAGTGGATACACAGTTCTGCTTCTTTGATGCCCAACTCACTATTTTATCTCCCAAAAAGTGACAAGCACCAGATGTACTCTTTCTGTCCAACCTACTTCCTGCATGATCAGCATCAGTGAAAGCAGTCAATTTGAAGTCAGTTTCTTTTGGATACCATAAACCTAGATCAGGTGTTCCTTTGAGATATCTTAAAATCCTTTTGACAGCCAACATATGTGATTCTTTCGGGTTAGATTGAAATCTAGCACAGAAACAGGTAGAAAACATGATATCTGGTCTACTTGCAGTCAAATAAAGTAATGATCCAATCATGCCTCTATAAAGTTTGATATCTGCTGAAACACCTTTGAGATCAGCATCTAACTTTATGTTAGTTGCCATAGGTGTTCTCATAGAAGCACAATCAGACATTTTGAACTTTTTCAGAATATCTCTAACATATTTTCCTTGATTTATAAAAACACCTTTTGGTAATTGTTTGACTTGAAGACCAAGGAAAAAATTCAGTTCACCCATCATGCTCATTTCAAATTCAGATGACATGATTTTTGAAAAATTATCACATAATTCTGGACTGGTAGAACCAAATATTATTTCATCAACATAAATCTGAATCAGAATTAAATCATCACCCTGTTTCTTTAAAAACAAAGTTGTGTCAATCTTACCTTTCTTGAATCCTGAACCTAACAGGTGTTTAGTAAGGGTGTCATACCAGGCTCGTGGTGCTTGTTTTAGACCATATAAAGCTTTGTCTAAAATATAAACATGATCAGGGAATTCTGGATCAACAAAACCTTCAGGTTGATGGACATACACCTCTTCATTAAGTTTGCCATTTAGAAAGGCTGATTTGACATCCATTTGATACACCTTGAAGTTTTTATGTGCAGCATAGGCTAAAAATATTCGGATTTCCTCTATTCTTGCCACTGGTGCAAATGTCTCATCATAATCAATTCCCTCTTGTTGACAGTATCCCTTAGCAACCAATCTTGCCTTGTTTCTGATGACAACACCTGATTCATCCTTTTTGTTTCTGAACACCCATTTAGTTCCAATAATAGATTTACCTTCAGGCTTTGGGATGAGTCTCCAGACTTTATTTCTTTCAAATTGAAGCAATTCCTCTTGCATTGCTGAAATCCAGTCTGGATCCTCTAACGCTTCATTAGCTTTCTTTGGTTCAATTACACTCAAGAAACCAGCAAACATTGCTTCATTTGCTGTAGCTGATCTGGTTTTTACTCCTGCTGAAGGATCACCTATTACTTGATGAATAGGATGATTTTTAGTCCATTTATTTGCACTAGGAAGTACATCAATCTCTGAATAATTGTTGTTTGTATCATTCTCATCAATGATTGCTTGTAATTCTGAACTGTCCCCTTGTTCTGATGTATGAATAGAAGTCATATCCAAGTTTGGGTTCTGATTAATGAAGTCAGAATTCTGAGTGACTTGTTCAGAGTTCTGAGTACAAGAATCAGAATTCTGATTACAAGGTTCAGAATTTTCACCACTTGTATGTATTAGATTTGGACATTCCTCTGATGGACCTTTGTCAGAAATTACAGTTGATTGAACTATTTCTGGAGTCTTATTTTTCATCTCTTTGACCATCTTTGGGTTTTCATATTCTGCATAAGAATCAGAAATTAGTTCACTAAAAGCATCCTTAAACAGTAAATTGAGTTCTGAACAAATAGGATTAGAATCTGTATCAGAAGTCATATTTGTCTTGTTCAGCATGAGTTCTGAACTGTCTTGTTCAGAAGTCCGCATTCTGGCTTCATCAAAAGTTACATTTATGCTCTCCATCATCCTCTTGGTTCTTCCATTGTAGATTCTGAATGCTTTGGAAGTTAAAGAATAACCCACAAAGTATCCTTCATCTGCCTTTTTATCGAATTTGGCAAGATTTTCTCTGTCTCTGAGAACATAGCACCTGCAACCAAAAACATGAAAGAATTTGATTAATGGTTTTCTTTTATTTATCAGTTCATAAGCAGTCTTATTTAATCTCTTATTGATTAAAGTTCTATTTTGTGTAAAACAAGCAGTTGCAATTGCTTCAGCCCATAGGAAAGTAGGAAGATTTGCATAAGCCATCATTGTTCTCGCAGCTTCAACTAGAGTTCTATTCTTCCTTTCAACAACACCATTTTGTTGGGGAGTTCTGACAGCAGAAAAATTGTGAGAAATCCCAGAACTTTCTAAAAAATTCTGAAGAGTCTCATTTCTGAACTCTGTTCCATTATCACTTCTGATTTTCTGAACTGGAAGTTGTAAGAGAACTTGAATCCTTTTGATAAAATTTATCAATGTAGTAGCAGCTTCTGACTTAGCTCTTAGGAACTCAACCCATGTGTATCTGGAGAATTCATCAACAATCACAAGCATATATTTCTTTCCTCCCATAGATTGAACTGAAATTGGGCCACAAAGATCAGTATGAATCATTTCTAATGGTGCTTTGCAAGATGAGTCCATTTTTAATTTGTGAGAACTCTTTTTCATCTTGCCCATTTCACAAGCTGAGCATAATGATTCTTTTTCAAATTTAAGCTTTGGTAAGCCTTTAACCAAATGTTTTGCAACAAGATTATTAAGATCTTTGAAATTCAGATGAGAACATCTTCTGTGCCAAAGCCAGCATTCATTTGCAGTTGATTTTGATAAAAGACAAACTGTATTTAATGTTTTCAATTTTGAAAAATTAACTACAAATAAGTCCATATGTCTTTTGGCCCAGAAGACTTTAACATCATTTTCAGTTCAAATCATGCAACCTGTTATTTGAAACTTAATTTGACAAAGACTGTCTAAAAACTGACTTATGCTGAAAAGATTATGCTGTAATCCTTCAACATAGAAAACCTTTTGGATAGTCAGATCCCCTTTAGTTAAATCCCCATAACCTTTGACTTGTCCTTTGCTGTTATTTCCAAAGTTTACTGCTCCTCCAGCCTTTTCTGTGAAGTTTGATAGAAAAGACTTCTGACCTGTCATGTGTCTTGAAGCTCCTGAATCTAAAAACCACACATGACAGCCCTGCAAAAGGATCAGTTAGGTTTAGGTACCCATTTTGGAATGGGTCCATCTTTGTTAGCTTTGTCATTGGATTTAACATTAGTACCTTTTACTCTCCACTTAAAATCTTTCTTCAAACACCACTTTCCTTGAACTTTTATGAAGTCAGAACATTTTCTGCTTACAAGCTTGTTCAAATTCTTTTTGAGAGTTGTAACTTTTGGTTTTGTTATAATTTCAACTTTCTTTTCTTTTATCTTTTCTTTCTTCTGAGTCTGAGGAACAGAAATTTTCTTCTTTTCTGTATTTTGAGAAACAGAAACTTTCTGAATATCTTTTCTTATGTATGAAACAGAAGTTATTTTGACTTGACATTTATGAGAATATTGGAATGAATCATTTTTACATCTAACACAAACAAGATTTTTCTTTGCAAGTGACAATAAATCTGAAACATAGGTCATTTCATTTTTATTGATACTGTTCAGAGTACAATTGCCCTTATTACAAGAATTTCTAGCTTTGAGTTCAGAAGTAGATTTCATTCTAAGCTTCTCAAGATCCCTTTTCAGATCATTCAACTTAGAAGAATTAGATGATTCACCTTTTTCATATGTACTTGATTCATTAAAGAATTTATCATTTTCTCTTGAAGCATTAATTTTAAAAAGATCATACTCAGTCTTCAATTTTTCAAGCTCTGTTATTTTCTGAATAAAAATATTCTTTTCTTTCAAAGCTTCTTCAAGTTTAATATCCACCTCACAGAAATCATTTTCAAGTTCATCATAAGCTTTCCTTAAGTCCTCAAGTTCTTGACTCACAAGATTAAATCTCTTTTCAAGTTGCAAAAATTCATCTGATTTTGTTTCAGAAAATCCAGTTGAATCAGACTTCTGACTACCTGAGTCAGAGTTCTGATTTACAGACTCAGATGTCTGATCTTTAGACTCAGAGTTCTGACTACAAAGTTCAGAATCCTGACTAGAAGTTTCAGACTTCTGATTGACTGTTTCAGAATTTTTACTTGTGTCAAATATGCTCTCAATGTCATGATATGAAAAACTTGGTTGTTTATTTTTGTAGCTGACATTTAAGGAATCATACTTGAATTTAGTATCATTGTATCTTGGCTTTTCATCTGTTGGTTTAGAAATTTCTTTCTTAACCTTTTCTTCTGAACCAACTGACTTTTCTGTTTTAGACTCAGAAATTTTCTCATCTGACTTTTTAGAGTTTGGTCTTTGCAAATTGTCAGAACTTGTTATAGAACTAGCAGGTCTTATGAAAACTTCAACAATTTCTGGGATTTTTGGCTTAGAAACTTGAAGTTTTTCATACAAGTTAATTGGAGCTCTTTTTAAAGTGACATTTTCTTCCAATCCCAATCCCTTCTTTGGGTTGTAAAATCTTGTATCTTTAACGTTGTTTAATAAAAGATTTAATGTTTGCTGAGTCTGACCCCTTTTCAAATTCAGATCTTCTAATTCTTTAATTTTAGTGTATAAATTCTTTCTTTCTTCAAATAACATATCAAATTTTATTTGTAAATCACCTTTTTCATCCTTTATTTTTGAAAACTCAACTTTTAGTTCAGAAAGCCTTTTCATCAATTCAGAATTTTCATCTTTAACTTTCTGTTTCTCAGCCTCAGATTCTTCATATTGTTCTTTTATTACTTCTTTTTCAATTCTGAATTTGTTAACCAAATTTCTTTCTCCTTTTATCTGTTTTCTTAGATTAGTAAACTCAGTTTTCATTTCACCAATCTGTGTCATTAACTCTAATTCAAGTGAAGAATGTACCTCAGCAGATGACTCAGAATCAGCATCTTCAAAATCAGAATCATCCTCATTCCTCATTTTTGCCATATAGCTCTGCATCTGTGGAAAGTTGATATGATCATCTTCATCAGAAGTATAGTACAACCAATTCTCCTGTTCAGCCAACAAATCAATTTTATCATCTCTCTTCTTTGCAAGCTGAGCCTTCTTGGTGTAGTACTCATAGTCTTTCACAATTTTAACTCTGCAATCCTTAGCATAGTGGCCAGATTTTCCACATTTGAAACACAGATTCTTTTCTTTTCTTTCATCCTTCTCTTCATTGTTTTCTTCACTTCTCTCTACTCTCTTTTCAAACTTATTTTCTTCTCTGTCTTCTTTCTTCTTATAGTCTGAACTCCCAACTCTCTTATAATTTCCTTGAAATCTACCCTTCCCATACCTTTTATTGAAAGTATTTGTCAACAAAGCTAGTTTCTCAGCCATTATCTTGATATCTTCATCATCTTCTGATCCTTCTTCCTTGTCAGATTCTTCCAGATTAGGTATCTCTGATAGATATGCAGTCTTTTTGGGTGCTTTGATTGCTTTGGACTTTGATAAGAACGCTAACTGATCAGCAACATTTTTCTTCTCTTCCACAACTAACTTGACAGAGTCTTCATGTTGATTAAGAACACAGAATAGATCATTTAAGTCTTCTTCACACATATCCTTGTTCATTTGCAGACTTATGGCAAATGATGACCATTCTGAATTTAGACTGTTCAGAAATTTGTAATTTATTTCTGACTTTGTTTTCTTCAGTCCATTTCTTCTCAAGTCATTTAGAATAGTGCAAAATTTACTGTATGTCTGTGTCAAACTTTCTGACTCTTTTGCTTTGAACCTTTCATAAGCATTTATGCTTTGATTTAACTTTGCCTGAATGGATCTCACAGTTCCTAACATTTGCCTTTCCAATTCGTCCCACATTTCTTTAGCTGATGATCCACTGTCAATCCTGTTAAGAACTTCATTTGGGACAGCCAAAGTCATCAAAGTAATTGCTCTTTTGTCAATAGCATGCCTATTCTTCTGTTCAGCTGTGTATTGGGAATAACTCTTTTTCACCCTGGTCGCTGGAATTTCTGGAGTTGTCTCTGTAGCAGGGGTTGCAGCAACATCGATGTATACTTCAATTGGGCCTTCTCGAATAGAAATCATAAGGTTTTCATCAATGTTGTCTAGGAATTGGATCATTCGGATTTTCCATTGCTGATACTCTTCTGGTATAAGAACAGGCGGTTTGGTTTCAGATCTCATGGCTAGATATTCTTTAGAAGACATGATTGTAAGAAAATTCAACAGAAAGACAAATTCGAGTTTCTTGATCGAAATGTAACAGGTAATTCAAGAATTGACAAGAATTCAAGAACTAGCCCTAGCAGCGGAATCGAATTTTGAATGAATCAAGAAATCTTCAAGAAATTTATCAATTGATCTTCGCGATAACAATCTTGAACGAATTTGTTTGTTGATTTGCTCTGATACCAATTGAAAGAACAGGATCTAATCTCACAATCAATATAGAAAGCAGTAATTGAGAAGTTGTATGATCAAGCCCAATTGTATTCAATGATGAACAGAAATACAGATCTAAGAGAGAGAGAATCTCAAAGATTACAGAGAATGAATACAAAGTTATACGGGAAAAATCAATCAGTTAGCAACATAGAGCTAACTACTATTTATACTGCAACGGACATCTTAAAGCTACAGTACAAATAAGAAAGACTAATAAGAACATAACACGTGTCCTAATTAGTTTATAAAATACTAAGTAAAGTATCTTGTCATAAGTTCTGAACAGGTAGTTCAGAACTTCTGAACATTCTTCTGATAAAGCTTCTCAGATCTTCTGACTCTTTCTCTCATATTTGACTTCTCTTCTCAGATCATCTGAGTCTTCTACTCAGACCATCTGACTCTTCTTATCAGACATCTGACTTCTCTTTCCACTGATCAATACTTCTGACTTCACAGTCAGACCTCTGACTTCTCTACTCAGAACATCTGAGTCCTCTTATCAGATCTTCAACACTTGGTTTATTGACAAAACTTCAGATCTAACAGCCTCTTTAGCTTCTGTAGCTTCTTGACCTTGATCTCTCGGTAAGTTCGGCAGAGCCTCTGTAAGAGGCTTTCTTCACTTAGCCTATTTTTCACTACTTCTAAATACTTCTATGATTAGGAAGATTGAAGCTAACATATGTCGTCCACATAAATTTGTACAAGCATTATTTCACTGTTTTTACGTTTATAGAATAAGGTAGTATATGTTGTACCTCTGTCGTAGCCATTGACTAGAAGAAAGGTAGAAAGTCATTCGTATCGTGCTCTTGGAGCCTGTTACAGTCCGTACAGAGCCTTTTCAAGGTAGTACACATGCCTTGGGAACTTTGAGCTTTCAAACCCTGGTGGTTGATTTACGTAAACCTCTTCTTGGATTTCACCGTTGAGAAAAGCTGATTTCACATCCATCTGATAGACTTTGAAACCTCTGTGGGCTGCGAAGGCTAAGAATATTCTTATTGCTTCGAGCCGTGCGAAAGGGGAAAAAGTCTCATCGTAGTCTATGCCTTCTTCTTGTCTATATCCCTTGGCCACTAATCGTGCTTTGTTTCTGATGACCACTCCATCTTCATCCTTTTTATTTCTGTAGACCCACTTAGTCCCAATGGCTTGTTTCCCACGTGGCAGAGGTACTAGAGTCCAGACTTTGTTGCGCTCAAACTGCAGAAGCTCATCTTGCATGGCGTCTACCCAGTTTGGATCGTCAAGGGCTTCAGAAATCTTCTTTGGCTCTATCACACTAATAAAGTTTGTAAAGAAACAAAAATTAGCAGTGGCAGACCTTGTTTTTACCGTGTCAGAGGGTTCACCAATTATTTGGCTTGGAGGATGGCTTTTTGTCCATTGAGTTATGCGTGGAAGATGGTCATCAATGTCATCAAATTGTTCTTCAGAGGCTTCTTGTTGTTCTTCTTCTTCTGGTGTAGCCTCTATCGTAGTGCGTGCCTTTGTAGTTGATCCTACAGTTTGTGGAATGATTGGTATGAGTGGTGGTGGAGTTTGTTCCTCTGAAGACGTATAGACTTGGTCCTCTATATCCTCTGTTATTGGTTCCTCTGTGGATTGTGGAGTTTGTTCTTCAGCAGCATCTGTGGTCGTTTTCCTTTGTGTTTCATCTTCTGTAGACTCTTCCTCAGCATTTGCATCTGTAGCATTTACAGAAGAAGATGAAGCATTATTTGGACCAGTTAGAGTCATACCTGTAGGATTTTAACCGACAGAAGATGGTTCTTCGAAAGCTCTGATGGTTCCAACAGAGGGATCAATGTCGTCATGGAACATCTCTAAAAATAGAAGATTTAAGTCTTCTTTTGTTTGTGAGATGCCAGAGGATTCCCCTTTAAGTCCGAGTTCTGAACTGATTTCTACGATCTTGCGAGACTTTGTAAGGTATATTCGGTAGGCTTTGGAAGTGGCAGAGTATCCAATGAATTTTCCTTCGTCAGCTTTTACCTCAAACTTTCCTCTGGAATCTCTGTCGTTTAAAACAAAGCATTTACATCCAAACACATGGAAAAACTTGATGTTTGGCCGCCTTTTGTTGATCAGTTCGTAAGGAGTCTTGATGTGTCTTTTCACAATGGTTGAACGATTCTGTGTGTAACAAGCGGTAGAAATCGCTTCTGCCCAAAAGTTCATTGGTAATCCGCATGCTGATAGCATAGTTCTTGCGGCCTCCACGAGCGTTCGATTCTTTCTTTCGACTATGCCGTTCTGCTGTGGAGTGCGTGCTGCAGAGAAGTTCTGTGATATTCCTTCTGTAGAAAGATAGGTTTCAATGACAGAGTTTTTAAATTCTGTGCCATTGTCACTTCTTAACTTCTGTATTCTGCATTCATAAAGAACTTGGATTCTTTTCATTAGATTAATCAAGATGATTGGAACATCTGATTTCTTTCGGACAAATTCAACCCATGTGAAACGCGAATACTCATCAATTAAGACAAGTATGTATTTCTTGGCACCTAGGCTCTGTATGGCAATGGGACCGCAGAGGTCGACATGAAGCATGTACAGAGGCCTAGTGCAAGACACATCTGTTTTGCCTCTGTGGGAAGCTCTTCTGAGTTTTCCCATTTCACAGGCAGAACACAAATGATCCTTATTAAATTTAACATTAGGCAAACCTTTAACTAGATCAAGTTTGACCAGTTTATCCAAGGTGTGAAAGTTCAAATGACAGAACCTGTTATGCCATAACCAGTCTTCCTCACTTTTGCAGGCTACAAGGCAAACTTTGTCCTTGTTCTTGGAACTGAAATTCATCAGATATAGATCACCTCTTCTTTCGGCTCGCAGAAGTTCCATTCCCGTGTCTTCACTTTTCAGAGAGCAGAAAGTTCTTTTGAATAACACATCGAACCCTGTATCACAAAGTTGGCTTACACTGAGTAGGTTGTGTTTAAGGCCATCCACATATGCAACTTTTTATACAGAGACGTTTTCTTTCTTTATGACTCCATAGCCTTTGATGTGTCCCTTCTTGTCGTCTCTAAAAGTTACAGAGCCACCAACGAGTGTTTCTTTGTACGTGGATAGTAAACTTCTGTCGCCAGTCATATGCCTTGAGCATCCGGAGTCTATATACCAGGTTGGCACATACCGCTTCTACAAGATAATTATAGAGACTTAGGTACCCATATCCACATGGGTCCTATATTGTTAGAATTTTTCAAGTTTGCCTTAGCATTCTTGAAATACATTTTATCTTTTGTAGAAGAATCAGATTGTTTCTTTGTGGGTTTTGACTTTTGAATTTGAGTAGAGAGTAAACAATCTTGACTGGAGAAGTGATTATTTAGTTTGAACATAAGATCAAAGCAATGACAACATTGAATATGAGACGTGATTTGCTTGAACTTTTCATTGAATTTATTGAACTGAGCCACAGAGGCATTACATTCTTTCTTAACATTAGATTTCCTATTACAAGAAGATCTATGAATACTAGAATGTTGTTTGCAAAAGCTTTGTTTAGTTTTTGCCTTCTGTGAGTCTCTTCTGTGGTGAACATCTTTCTTTACTGTCACAGAGGAAAAAGATTTGTTAACTTTAGGTCACTTTCCCTTTTGTTGCCAAGTGGGATTTTCGTTAATTTGCCTTGAAGGTTTTGAAAATTTAGAACTTTTGGGATCTACAGAGGTCTTCTTTTTAAGATTTAACATATCAAGCTCAGCAGAGGTTTTGACTTGTAAATACAAGTTTAGAAAATCTGGGCAGATAGGTATCTCTATGATTTTCTCTTTTGAAGAAATAGTTTTGCTAAGAACTTCAGAGGAGAATTTAACATCCTCTGTGTCATAGTGAACTATCCCTGATGTAACATCTGTCTCTGAGTCGTCAGAAGATGAATCGTCCTCATATACAGTGGTTGAGTTATCTCTGTCGACAGAGGCTGGATTTTCCGAGCATGTATCGTACGAGCTTTCTTTCTCTGTAGAATAACTTTCATAGACGACAGAGGTTTCTGATAAGATCTTTTCAGCGAGAATTTTATCTACAGAAGATGTACAGAAGTTTTCTAAAACGTTTGTTTTCCATACTTCCAAAATTTCCTTTTCAATTGTTTCTTTAAGTTTTTCTTCTGAAAAGGTGGGTTTAAACTCAGGAGCTTCTGCCGATAGTTTCTTTTCGACATTTATCATACAGACAAAAGCAACCTGCGTTTGAGTCTCTGGTTTACCAAACTTAAAGATACCAATCTGATCTTGTGTTTTCAGATATTTCTTTGGTTTGATTCCTCTATTGCTAGAGGCTGAAGATGATGAATCTGTGTTTTCAAACCACACATTGATCATCTTCGTATGTTTCCTTAAGTGAGGTTCCACAAGGATTTTAGCCCTTTTACTTACAGAGAGTAAGTTTGGAAAATCTGGTTTGTTCGTTTTTCCTAACACAAACAGAGAAGACAGAGGTTTAATTTTTTTGCCTTCAACACCTAGGGTAATATCATCGTACCCTATACCCCGTCTTCCTATTTGTGAGTTTACTTTTTCATACACCTTATGTGCATCTTTATAGTTTTTAAGCAAAACATCTTTTCTGAGTAGATCTTGCCAAAGTACCTCTCTCTCTCTTTGAAAGTATTCTTTGAGAGCTCTTATATCTGTCGTTTCACTCCTAGAAACTGAAAATTCTTTTGTTTTGATTTTTAGAGCAGAGGTTAATTCAGAAATTTTCCTTTTTAAAGGATCTAGATTTTTGTTCCAATTCTTTTCTACTCTTTCCTTTTCTTAAAAAATTCTACCTTTTTCTTGAGTGAGAAGCCTTACTTCTCTCTCATTAAAGGTGAGTCTTTTCTGAATGCTTTCATTTAACTCTTTTAGTTCAATCAGTTCAATGTTAAGTTTAAGTGAATTATCATCTGCAGAATTAGTACAAGAGGTAGAGTTTGAAGTGGATACCTTAGTTTCAGTGCCGGAGTCGACATCTGCCATGCCACAGAATAGGGCATTGGTGGTGTATTCATCGTCAGAGGTAGAGTCTGACTCGAAGTCCTCTTGTTTGCCTCAGAATGCCCTTTGTTCGCCATTAGGGTGTAACGTCCCACTTTCCGTAAAAGTCAAAGTCATGAGATTAACAATATAAATGATATAAATGTGCTTGTCCTTACATCAATGCTAAACATACAAAACAAAACTTTAACGTTAACATTAATCAATCCAAAACTGGGAGCCTCACGAGCACCATTGCTTCCAAGCCGTCTCTAGTTCTACTTAGAAGAACTCGCTACACGCTTACCTGAAAATGGTTTAGTTTTTGAAAAGCGAGGGTTAGACCAAAAGGTCTAGTGAATTCCCTCCGAAAACAACATGAAAAACAGTTGGAAAGCATTTATCAATAAACTATAATGCATCATCATACAAGGTACTGCACTGTGTGTGGATCACATAAACATTTCGCGATCGGGGTTCCATCAGGTTCCCTTCCCACCCTCCTTGGAGCCCACTCGGACTCCCCTCTACCGGATAGGAGGGAAACAGATTCCAACCTACCGGCCTGTCATACATATCCAAGGGATCCTCAGATCCCGAGAACCTCTCTCTGACCCCACAGTGCAGACCGACACCACATAGCATACAAGTACGTTCATGAAAACATGCCAGTTAAAGTATCCGTACGTCATGTCTTTCATTTCTTCATGCTAAACATTTCATTTAATAGAACAGATACGTTCGTGAAAATCATGCAATCAGTTCATAAAATTTCATGCTCGGTAAAACCATAATCAGTTAAAACATATATCACTTTGCGTCGTAAAAAGGATTTAGGGAACTCACCTGATAGAAAATTCTCTTCCTAACCTCTTGCCTCGATCCGACCGCACACCTAGTAATTAAATTTAGAATTTAATTAGATGCACTCAATTTCGATCCTATTCTTTGCTTCTTAACGGGTCTCCTCTAAAACTTGCTAAGTTCAACGTTTACCCATATCTTAGCCCAACAGGGACCCAAAGTCGTTCGGTCCAACTCAAGGTGTCGGCCCACTAAACTATGTGGCCAACCACCGAGTTTAAGCCCGGGACCGCATCTAGTCCCGATAGCCATGACTCCCGGTACCACCGACTCCCGGTACCCCGTGACTCCCGGTACCACCGACTCCCGGTACCATCGACTCCCGGTACCCCGTGACTCCCGGTACCACCGACTCCCGGTACCATCGACTCCCGGTACCCCATGACTCCCGGTACCACCGACTCCCGGTTTGCGACTACGAGCAGAAGACAAACTCCAATGGCTTCCAACACCAATTCTTCCTATTCGGTCCAATATATGAGGTTTTATCTCAACATTCTTACCCAATTTATTCCATAAAGTCCTTAATCAGATAACCTCCTAATCGATTGATTCTTTGGATTATCAACCCATTCATAAAATAATTTCCCTACAGTGCTCTTATACGATAACCCAACTACAAACATGAATTCTCGACTGGAATTTAACTTATCTATCTATTTCATTAAGCAGCAATAAACAAGGAATGAAAGATTGCTCACCAATTAAAGTCTCTTCCCCAAGAATCGCAGTCCAATCCTTCCTTTCGCTATTTCTCTTCTTTCAGTGCTCAGCCGCCAACAATACAAAAATGGTTAACAGCCCTAGGGATCTGGTCATATATAGTTCCCAACATTTACGAAAACAACCCCTCTAATAAAACTTTCATTTCATAAAATTTGACCACTAAACTATACACTTGACAGAAACGGGTTGTTACAACACTCCCCCCTTAAAAGAATTCCGTCCCCAGAATTCCTCATTGGAAAAGATGCGGGTATCTTGCCCACATCAAAACCGACACTTCCCAAAGTAAAGCTATATCTGACTCAGTCAACCACTTCATTAAACTCGAAACATGGAACCTTGGGTGCATTTCCTTCAGTTCTTACGGTACTCTAGCTCGTAGGCTACTGTTCCTACTCGGTCGATCTTGACTACAGAAGATTTACTAAGGCTTCTCATGCATCAACACTTCCTTTAAGGAGGAACTTGGCTAAATCCTCTGCCACAACACGAGATTCATTTACTAAGAGACAGACACACACTTGACCGCTTGAAACAATTCCAAACCTGAACGTCCCGACAACTCACAACCCAGAGTTCCTTCATCGAAATACAAGCAATCCTAGATTACTTCTCCTAATCAACAATCGACTATGCGGATAACACTTCCCTTTCTCGGACCACCTCGACCACAGTTCGTCAACCATTTCTTACATCCTCACCACTTCATCACTCCATCCTTGTACGTACCCCAGGGTAGGAACCTTCAAACCTAACGTTGAAGTGTTCACCTTCTCGAATTAAAGTTATCCTGAAACACATCAAATCCACGCTGGTTACCACGTTCGTTCGGTCAGAAAACATAACTTCGGTTACCCTCACCCAACTGGGAGGAATAACCATGGTCACACCATACTATTCTCACTAGCTTAAACACTGCACGACCAAATCGTTTACACATTTATCACAAAGTCACTAATTTAACTCATTCAGTTGTCTCATCCACTTCTTCCCTGCACAAAAACTTACACAATTTCCTTCCTCAATATTCTTTCCAACGGTTCACACACTAATCAAAGACAATCTACACAATACTGTACCTTTCGGCAATACTGTCAAGTTTACTACTTCCAATTTACTCACCTGTTCCGACATACTATCTACACCTTCCCCACGTTAGCATGGAGCACTGCGCACCAAACATTACTTGCCCCTCTCTCCCGACCTTTCCACATGTTGATATCGCTTTCTCATTACTTACATAACCAAACAGTTGCACCAAGATCTTATCTTAAGGCATTCAACCAAGCCGTCTTGAAACAAGACCAGTGTTCGACGTCACTACACATTCTTTAATCTCCAACTTTTACCTTCTCAGACATTTCTCTCACACATAAGCAACAATTCACATTCTTTAAGGATTTCACCTCAATCCCACCACATTCTGACTAACACAACCCTCATCCTCTTTAAACTTCCAATGACCCCAAAGTGTGTTCCTTAGTAACGTCCCCTATTCACTCTAATAATCCACCCCCTTAGATTCCCTATTACAGACGGATCTATTAATTCAGGAACACCCCGAAACTCGGGTTCCACAATTCTTTCGACTAACCACCATGATCATAAAATTTGACAGATATATATATATACCGTCATCCCGGCTTTCTTACTTAGATTTACCTTAAATAATTCTTTAACAATCAGTGTGTTAATCTCAATAGCACTTCCCCAAAAATGTAACACGTCCTGTAATAACAAATGAACGTCATTACTTAACAAATCTATAAAATTTAAATCAACCAACCAAGGCTTATACCTCTATCATCACATTTCAAATCAACTAACGATCATACTACTACTCCGACCGACAATCATCATCATGTCATTCCTTAAACATAACCAAAATTTCCAACTATTTTCTTCTAGGGTCATTCCCTCACGCATAAGGAACAACTTTCATTCTTTAACGATGTCTCATCTACTATACTACAGCTTGACTAATCTATTCATCATCTTCTTTAAACTTACTCTGCCTTCAAGAATATACTTAACAACATACGTAACCACAAATCTTGGTCTCACAGCTGGGCAACCACCTAAATCTTCCCCGACATTCCATTCCGATAACACTCAAAATACACACCTACTTACAACCCACGTACTTCAATAATTGGGATTGCAAAACGTACACTCTAACCGAAATCCCAAAAGAACTTCCTTCTAATCCTTCATGTTTCTAACATCGCCTTACTACATCACCGGCTGACACAGATATCTTGGCAGTTGACGCTACTATTCATTCGTACATTTACCACCCCTATTAGCACACTACCGACCAAGTCTCTCAAGGTCATTCGTACACAATTCACAGTTTCCTTCATATTCTCCCGTATACTATAATTGAGTCTGTCTCGCTACTTAGTTCTCTCCCAACTTGTTGAACTATGACTCACGAGTTCACACTTAGCTCAAACACGAACATCCTAACTAGCTCTTTTATGACCCGAGTCCTTTCTTAGACACGACACATTTTCTTACGGACTGGTATAGTCTACACTCACTCCGCTTGTGTTACACACCTTGTCCTTCTACGGACCCTCCTCGCCTCGTAAATAGAACGCCTATTCAACAACAACAGTCTCTTACTAATTTAACACCTGTACAAGATATTCTATCAACTTACACTCATCTGGTTTGAGCCTTCGGCCTCGGCCAACATACACCGTCGCCGACTTCAACAACAAAAGACAACTCTTAACTACTTCCTTAATCTATCCTTTAACATGAGTTCCTTACGGGACCTATTCCTCCCTACACATCATAGTTAACTTTATAATCTGTCGCCCCCATTTCGAAACATACTCATGTAACATCAATATTACAAGCTCCTTTCGAATCTCATGCCCCACATCGTGGACCTTTCATTCCTGCCTCACAGCACTACTCATAAAGAGTTGCTAGAACCAATACCTTGATGACTCCTGGTCCTTCCTCCGGGCACCATCGCCCCTCGGCAACTGTGTTCTCAGTCATCGAGCAAAGGTACAGACCCTCATACACCTGACACTAAAATCCATTCCCGACTCTTCCAAGGTTCAACTCTCCTCTTAAACACATATACCAAATCTACATACGTTCTTCCCTGACTTGACCAACGCCTCTCCGCTCTCGGAGTTCTTCCTTAGCTTAAGACGTAATACTCTACGACCTAGTGGGTTCGTAGCCTTCATGCATGACAATACATTAAATAAATCCTTTTACACATTTTATCATTTTAAATAAACAACATTTAGAAACACTCGGGTACCCGTGACCCCATCACTCTTATAACTTCAAAACCCTGCACAACGATTCGAGAATCGTTGGCATGCATCTTCCCGTGAACCTCAATCTTGCTCAGTCCGAACAATGTTATTACGATAGTAATATATTGCATGAAAATCTTTTCGTATGAGACCATTCCGAAAGAATTACCGACACAAAGTAAACCAGTCGGTTCTCACACTTAATTGTATGATATCAAAAGGCCAATAAGCATTTTGGTGTAAGTGAATTGCAGGTAACCATTTTCTTGACCATTTTTGTAACGATTTAACTTATCATTAAAAGTGTGGAATACTTTGCAAATCGTTAAGCCCAAAATTTCAATGTGCGACGTAACCGAAATCGCTTTTTCTTTAAATGTGTACTCGTACAAGCTGACTCATTTTGTTCAAAGTTGACAGCTATGTTTTTATTTTAAATCGTGAAAATTTCATGTTACATAAAAGAACGATATGTATGAGACTCTATTTGCAATAGAAGGCTACTCACTCAACAAGGTCAACCACTTACTCACGCAGCTTATCCTTGATACTCCACTTACGACCAAGGGTCGCCCCCTCGATCAAGCACTAACTTGATGTACATGCGTTCCACATCTCACTTACTCAACCATTTCACACTATTTTCGCTTTGATCGACTATCTCACTTTCTACTTCTACATTCTTTCAATTCACTATAAGTATCTTATTCCATTTACTCTGCCAATGAAAAGCTCGGCTAAAAGTCAGGGCTCCATTGATACTTTCAAGGTTTTGACACTGTTCTATCATACCATCCCAACTGATCTATCCCATAATTTCCATAACTAGGACTCTCCCGAAACTGGAGTCTTACTCAAACTCAAACATTCATCCTCTCCGAATCCACGAAGAGCTACCTCTAGGCGACTCATAACATTCTTCACAACGTTTCTTCTCTATGATGTGTACATACATCACATCATAATGACTCTTATACGACACTTCCCCATACAATGGAGCTCGGTCTATCCCGTAGGGATCTTGCTGACCTATTCGTCAACGTTCTCCCAGCCATAGCGCTAAACTGAAAGAAACCAATAGTTAATCCTTGCTAGACGTGACACAACAAATTTTCTATAAGTAAGGTATTGTAAGCACGCACATGTACCTGTAAGTTCGTAATTACACTGGCCAGGTGTAATCCCAAACTTACCTTACACGTTTGTCCTTGACACCTTATTCCTAAGCGCATTTATAGTGATCGTTCCCAGAGGCAATCCTATGTCTCGGTTGTGTTCCTCATCTTACAGTTTAAGTTTAGGCCCGAATGGTCGCCTAAATCCCTTAAACTAAGGCTCTGATACCATTTGTAACGTCCCACTTTCCGTAAAAGTCAAAGTCATGAGATTAACAATATAAATGATATAAATGTGCTTGTCCTTACATCAATGCTAAACATACAAAACAAAACTTTAACGTTAACATTAATCATAAATAGCGGAAGTCTCTCTAAGCCACAGCCGAGCACTATCTAGACATATCAATCCAAAATTGGGAGCCTCACGAGCACCATTGCTTCCAAACCATCTCTAGTTCTACTTAGAAGAACTCGCTACACGCTTACCTGAAAATGGTTTAGTTTTTGAAAAGCGAGGGTTAGACCAAAAGGTCTAGTGAATTCCCTCCGAAAACAACATGAAAAACAGTTGGAAAGCATTTATCAATAAACTATAATGCATCATCATACAAGGTACTGCACTGTGTGTGGATCACATAAACATTTCGCGATCGGGGTTCCATCAGGTTCCCTTCCCGCCCTCCTTGGAGCCCACTCGGACTCCCTTCTACCGGATAGGAGGGAAACAGATTCCAACCTACCGGCCTGTCATACATATCCAAGGGATCCTCAGATCCCGAGAACCTCTCTCTGACCCCACAGTGCAGACCGACACCACATAGCATACAAGTACGTTCATGAAAACATGCCAGTTAAAGTATCCGTACGTCATGTCTTTCATTTCTTCATGCTAAACATTTCATTTAATAGAACAGATACGTTCGTGAAAATCATGCACTCAGTTCATAACATTTCATGCTCGGTAAAACCATAATCAGTTAAAACATATATCACTTTGCGTCGTAAAAAGGATTTAGGGAACTCACCTGATAGCAAATTCTCTTCCTAACCTCTTGCCTCGATCCGACCGCACACCTAGTAATTAAATTTAGAATTTAATTAGATGCACTCAATTTCGATCCTATTCGTTGCTTCTTAACGGGTCTCCTCTAAAACTTGCTAAGTTCAACGTTTACCCATATTTTAGCCCAACAGGGACCCAAAGTCGTTCGGTCCAACTCAAGGTGTCGGCCCACTAAACTATGTGGCTCACCACCGAGTTTAAGCCCAGGACCGCATCTAGTCCCGATAGCCATGACTCCCGGTACCACCGACTCTCGGTACCCCGTGACTCCCGGTACCACCGACTCCCGGTACCATCGACTCCCGGTACCCCATGACTCCCGGTACCACCGACTCCCGGTACCATCGACTCCCGGTACCCCATGACTCCCGGTACCACCGACTCCCGGTACCATCGACTCCCGGTACCCCATGACTCACGGTACCACCGACTCCCGGTACCACCGACTCCCGGTTTGCGACTACGAGCAGAAGACAAACTCCAATGGCTTCCAACACCAATTCTTCCTATTCGGTCCAATATATGAGGTTTTATCTCAACATTCTTACCCAATTTATTCCATAAATTCCTTAATCAGATAACTTCCTAATCGATTGATTCTTTGGATTATCAACCCATTCGTAAAATAATTTCCTTACAGTGTTCTTATACGATAACCCAACTACAAACATGAATTCTCGACTGGAATTTAAGTTATCTATCTATTTCATTAAGCAGCAATAAACAAGGAATGAAAGATTGCTCACCAATTAAAGTCTCTTCCCCAAGAATCGCAGTCCAATCCTTCCTTTCGCTATTTCTCTTCTTTCAGTGCTCAGCCGCCAATAATACAAAAATGGTTAACAGCCCTAGGGATCTGGTCATATATAGTTCCCAACATTTACGAAAACAGCCCCTCTAAAAAAACTTTCATTTCATAAAATTTGACCACTAAACTATACACTTGACAGAAACGGGCTGTTACATAGGGATTTTTGCGCATAATACTCGGCCTTCTTTTTGTAAAAAGCTGAGTCCTTCTGTGGGCGCATAATCCGCACCCAACCCACGTCAAGCATTGTTTTAAGAAAACTCAGTAATCTGCGCGGTTATCGGCGCGGTTGGAGTTGCACCAAATCGGCGTCGGCCTCTTGTTTTCCTTCTTCCATCATGTCGTTGCTCACTCTATTGTTCACTGCACGTAGTCATGGACAGAATTTCCCAGGGACAAAACCAACAAACAGACAGAAAAATCAAAAATAACAATAAAATTCAAGAAATTAAACTAACCTACGGTGGGTTGCCTCCCACCCAGCGCCGTATTTAATGTTGTGGCTCGACTTGCCGACTTCATCATTTCTTGGGCTCGTTGATATAAATGCTCGATACTCTCGTGGTGTCTCCTCCCATGTATGGTTTCACTCGTTGCTCGTTCACCTTGAACTCTGTTCGTCCGATCCTTCGAGCTCCACCGTCCCGTAGGGAAACATATCTACTACCTTGAATGGGCTCGACTGTAATACCCCAGGTAAGTTCGTTAGTTAAATCCTCTTTTCAGTTAATTTAGTTAACTTTAAAGTTTAAGGTTTAGTGATTAGCTAAAGGTCTAAATGGTAACTATAGTTAGATATTATCTCTTCCAGCTTTAGATATTTCAGTTACAGCAGAAAAATCAGTAGGTGATGTGTGTGTTTTGAGAGAAAGAGACGAAGAAGAAAAAAAAGGAAGGGTTAGGGCTTCATTTGGTGTGCTTGGAGGTTATTACAGGTATGTTCCTTTACAAATTATGTGTATAATTGTTAATAGATAGTTTCTAGTGGAGTAGAATCATCAAAATCATGTCTGAAGTTGATTCAGCCGATTTCTGGGTTAAAATGGGGTAAACTGTCAGTGGTGTCCGGACAAAACGAAGGTGCCCGGGTAGTTTTGTTGGTGGTGTCCGGATGATGTTCTAAAGGTATCCGGATGAGTCTTTTATCCGGGTAAGTCTCTCTTTTCATTAAGTTTCCAGACGATTTTAGATACCGGATGGAGTCCGGATCACTATGGTTTCCGGATGACGTCCGGATTGAACATGCTGTCCGGAAAGTTGGGGTTGTCCGGATTGGTTATGTTGTCCGGAAAGTCCTGTTGTCCGGATACTTTTGTGGTTTCCGGAAACTTTAGTTGTTTGGTCATTTTTGAGAGTTTAGAAGTTTTTGAGTATCCAGTAATCTGTATTTTGTTGACTCATGGTTAGGGAAGGAATGAGGACTGAAAATACTATGGACTTAACTTAAATTCGGGTTTGGGGGAGATATTTGAGGAATTAAGTTATTCTAAGTTCCTAGACTATTAAGTAAGCTTTATATGTTCAATTGGTAAAGGAAAACATGTATTTGATTTGTACAGATTATGTGAATTTGAAGTGAAGCAGAATTGTTTTTGGGAAAAGCTTGGAGAAACGTTTTGATAAGTCAAACAAGTGAGTTTTACTTTAAAACGTTTTGAAACTGGAATACATATATGCGTGGATTGGGAATGTGATAGATGGTATGCTTATGTGTTTATGTATGTAATATAATATATTAAGATATTGTATTTACATGAGTATTCTACTATACGAGAATACGTGGTCAGGCTTAGGACCGGTGTGTTGGCTGTAATATTCGTACAATGTTGTTGGCTGTAATTGTCGTACATCGAAGTTAATTTATTAGTTGGCTTGCAACCAACTAATATGGCCAAGAGAATGAGATGGGAAAATACATGATGATTGAGTCATAACTGGTAATTGTGTTTGTATTATGTGAATGGTGGTGTGCAAAGGATTTTCAAAGAAACAAGGATTTTCTCACTTAGACCATTAGGTCTAACCCTCATTTTGTTTTAAATATGTATTCCAGGGCATGGATCGGATAAGAGCAAGTAAGAGAAATAATCAGTGGATAGCTTTTGTGAAGACTTATGATTTGAAGACTAAGATGTGTTTTGTAGTTATAGTTTCATTACTAAATATTGTGTAAGTAATTAGCGAAAAAGTTGTAACGAAATACCATATTTTGGTTGTAAAGACTAAAGGACCTTATTTGATATATGATGTATCTTGGTTATGTAACGATGTTATGAAATATATGTTATCTATTGTATGTTTGGGATTCGGGTTGTTACAGATGGTATCAGAGCCCTAGTTTAAGGGATTTAGGTATTAGTATCTGTACCTAGACTTAAACTGCATGTGAAGTAGGATGTCCCTATTATTGTAGAACCTTGGGGTGCTAAATATAAAAAGGTAGAAGGAACATCATATAAGGTAATTTCATTTTTACACCTGGCCAGTGTAATTGTGATCTTACAGGTACATGTTTGAACTGGAATACCTTGTTATATGGGGTATGTGCTTCTGTGTATATTAACCTTGTCTGAATCAACAGAATGGCAAGTGGTACTAGAAAAACGAATCGGGAAGGAGGAGGAAATCCAAATAGAACAAACCCAACAGCCGGAGGAAGGGGAAGAGGGGGAGAAAGAGGTGGAGGCAGAACAGGAGGCAGAATTGAAGGCAGAATTGGGGGTAGAACTGGGAGTGGAGCTCCGCCGCGAGGTAATGAATTTGTTACTAGGGACGATTGAACTGCCGAAATGGGAAGACTACAGGCCAGTATACAAGCCATGTTTGATCGAACTCGTCATAATGAAGTTGATACACCAGATCCTGGTCAGGAAGACGAGATGCCTATTACACCTACAATCGCACCAGTACTAAGGAAGTGTGACTATAAAATGTTCTTAAGTTGTAAGCCTCCAACTTACTCAAGAGATCGGGATCTAGTGAAAGCTATGAAGTGGCTGAAGGAAATAGAAGCTATCTTCAAGACTAGTAAATGCGCTGAAGAGGATAGAGTACTCTATGGAACTGCAATGTTGAAAGGCGATGCCCTATACTGGAGGGAAGCTCATATTTCCTCGGGAGGATCTGATATATATTCTACTTACTCTTGGGAAGAATTCGTGATAGCTTTCAGGAAACAATTTTGTCCCCAAGTAGCAGTTAACGAATTAGAAGGAGAGTTTATGAACTTGCAGCAAGGAAACTTATCAGTTCGGGATTATACCGCTCGTTTTCTGGAAAAGTCTCGTTTCGTGGAATACTACGTTTCCACGGAGGCAATGAAGATTGAAAGGTTTATTTTCGGATTGAATGCAGAAGTTAGAAGTTTGGTGATTGCTAAAGTACCATAAACTTTCTCCGCCGCAGTAGACGCCACGGAACCCGTGGAGCAAGATAAAGGGAGAAGTATTAGTGATAAAAGTACGGGGAAAAGAAAGTGGGAAGGACCGCAGTATGATCCGAAGAAGTCCATGTTTCAGCGATTTGATAACCGTCCACCTTTCCGACCAGTGGAAAGACCTTGTCCGAAATGCAATCGTATCCACCAAGGAAATTGTCAAGTTGATTCTCGGGTTTGTTTTAGGTGTGGGAAGACCGGGCATGTTGTTAAAGACTGTCGAGTGACGCGGTTTTGTTTCTCATGTAATTCTCCAGATCACATTCAGTCTGATTGTCCGAGGGGAAGAATACAGCAAGGGGGTACATCAGGGAAACCAGCGGTTGTCAGACCGGTAGTACCAATACTAGAGCCACCAAGAACAAGGGGTCGTGCATTTCAGATGACAGCACAAGAAGCAGAGGAAACTCCGGATGTGGTTACAGGTACATTTTTATCAAACTCTACACGTGCTAAAGTGTTATTTGACTCCAGTGCAAACCGATCGTTCGTGTTTCCTTCATTTGATGCTTATCTGCGTTTAAAGCCTAAAGTGTTAGATCATACTTTAATGGTAGATACTGCAAATGATAAACAAGTGTTGGTTAATGAAGTTTTTGATAGTTGTCAGATAAATATAGAAGGGTGCGGAGTACCGATTCAGTTATTTCCTATAGCTTTGATAGAGCTTCATGTAGTAGTGGGGATGGATTGGTTAGCCGAGAATCGGGCTAACATAGTTTGTGATAAGAAATTAATCAATGTTGTCTTGCCTGAGAGGGGACCGGTAGTGATTTATGGTGATCGTAAAAATAGTCAGTCTTGCCTTATTTCTATGATGAAAGCTTGGAAGAGTGTTAGCAAAGGCTGCCAGCGTTATTTAGCTTATGTGATAGATACTAAGCTAGAAAAGAATAAGTTGGAAGATATTCATATTGTTAGTGAATTTCCAGAAGTATTCCCTGAAGACTTGAATAGTGTTCCGCCCGTTAGATAAGTAGAGTTTGGTATAGATCTGATTCCTGGAGCCTCTCCTATTGCTCGTGCACCGTATCGTTTAGCGCCACCAGAGATGAAAGAAATGATGATGCAACTACAAGATCTTTCCGATAAATGATTCATCAGACCCAGTTCTTCGCCGTGGGGTGCACCGGTCTTGTTTGTGAAAAAGAAGGATGGGTCGATGAAAATGTGTATTGATTATCGGGAACTGAATAAGCACACGATCAAGAACAAATATCCGCTTCCTAGAATTGATGACCTCTTTGATCAATTAGTTGGAGCCTGTTATTTCTCCAGGATTGATCTAAGATCTGGTTATCATCAGCTGAAGGTTAAAGAAGAAGACGTTTTGAAAACTGGTTTTCGCACCAGGTACGGTCACTATGAATTCCTGGTGATGCCATTTGGACTAACGAACGCTCCAGCTGCTTTTATGGATTTAATGAATCGGGTATGTAAGCCGTATCTCGATAAATTTGTTATTGTATTTATTGATGATATACTTATCTATTCCCGGTCCAAAGTGGAGCACGCACAACATCTTCGTTTGATCCTGGAGTTGCTGAGGAAAGAGAAGTTGTATGCTAAATTTTCCAAATGTGAATTCTGGTTACGAGAAGTTCAATTTCTGGGGCACGTAGTTTCCGAGAAGGGTATTCGAGTGGATCCAGCGAAAATAGAGGCAATTGAAAAGTGGGAACCGCCGTGGATGCCAACCGAAGTACGTAGTTTTCTGGGTTTAGCCGGCTACTATCGAAAGTTTATAAAGGACTTCTCTCGTATCGCTACGCCGTTGACCAAGCTGACTCGAAAGAATATAAAGTTTGAATGGAAAGCGGAACAGGATGAAGCATTCAGAATTTTGAAAGAAAGACTTTGTAGCGCACCGATTTTGTCACTACCGGAAGGTTCCGAAGACTTTGTTGTTTATAGTGATGCTTCCAAACTGGGATTAGGATGTGTACTTATGCAGCGTGGAAAGGTTATTGCTTATGCTTCTCGTCAGTTAAAAGATCAAGAATGACAGTATCCTACACACGACATGGAGTCTCCAACATCTTTTTGATCAGAAGGAATTATATATGAGTCAAAGAAGATGGCTAGAATTGGTGAATGATTATGACTGTGAAATCCTTTATCATCCGGGAAAGGCAAATGTGGTAGCTGATGCACTGAGTCGTCAAGAAAGAAGTGGAACAATAAAAGCTATTGCACTACGAACTGAGCTTCTACCTAACATTTTCGACGAACTGAATAAGTGTCAAGTAGAAGCCAATCAGGAAGAATATTTGAAATCAGAACGGTTAGTGGGGTTATCAGCATTGCTAGTGAAAGGTGATCGTGGGTTATTGTGTTTGGGGAACAGAATTTGGGTGCCTCGTTTGGGTTGTTTACGTGATCGTGTACTACAAGAAGCTCATCAATCTCGATTCTCTATTCATCCAGGTACGAATAAGATGTACAAAGACCTATTACAATTCTATTGGTGGCCGGGAATAAAAAGAAGCATTGCTCAACATGTGGAGGGTTGTACTACCTGTAAGAAGGTAAAGATTGAACATCAAAAGCCGTTTGGTCAGTTACAACGATTAGAAATACCGATGTGGAAATGGGATCAGATTACTACAGATTTCATCACAAAGCTACCAAGGACTCCGAAGGGACTTGATTCTACTTGGGTGATAGTCGACAGGTTGACGAAGTCTACACACTTTTTACCGATAAAGGAAACTGATTCATTGGAACGATTAGCTAAATTGTACACTGACGAAATAGTAACTCGACATGGAGTTCCAATCTCGATCATTTCTGATCGTGATAGTCGTTTTACTTCAAGATTCTGGAGAAGTTTTCAAAAGGAAATGGGGACGCAGATAAAGTTAAGCACAACATATCATCCTCAAACTGACGGTTAGAGTGAACGAACGATTCAGACATTAGAAGATATGCTCCGGGCTTGCATTGTTGACTTTGGGGGATCGTGGGATAAGCATTTACCATTGATCGAATTTGCCTACAATAACAGTTATCATTCCAGCATTCAAGCAGCACCGTTGGAAGTTTTGTATGGTAGAAAATGTTGAACTCCTTTGTGTTGGAACGAAGTGGGAGAGAAACAGCTAGCGGGGCCAGATATAGTCCCGTTAACCGCAGATAAAATTACTCAGATTCGAGAAAGATTGAAAGTGGCTCAAGACAGACAGAAAAGCTACGCCGACCGACGCCGGAAACCCGTTAGAGTTCCAAGTTGGAGATTTTGTAATGTTAAAAGTCTCACCTTGGAAAGGAGTTATTCGGTTTGGGAAGCAGGGTAAACTTAGTCCAAGGTACATTGGACCGTTTGCAATTACAGAAAGGATCGGTGAAGTAGCATACAAGTTGGATCTTCCGCCAGGGTTAAGCAGGATTCACAACGCGTTTCATGTATCGAATTTTCGAAAGTGTTTAGTGACGCCAGATCAGGCTGTTTCTTTACCAGATATACGGGTGGATGAAAAACTGAATTATGTGGAGGAACCTGAAGCCATTGTTGACCATAAAGTCAAGGTTTTGCAGAATAAGGATATCAGACAAGTGAAAGGTCAGGGGCGACATCACAGAGGTCAGGATGCTACTTGGGAATCAGAATCCGAAATGAGAACTAAGTACCCGTATCTTTTTGCCTAACCGAATTCCAAGAAGGAATTATTTTAAGGGGGAGATGATGTAATACCCCGGGTAAGTTCGTTAGTTAAATCCTCTTTTCAGTTAATTTAGATAACTTTAAAGTTTAAGGTTTAGGGTAAATTTAGTTAATTTAGAGGTTTAAAGGTGTTTTTGTCATTTGTGTTTAGCTAAAGGTCTAAATGGTAACTATAGTTAGATATTATCTCTTCCAGCTTCAGATATTTCAGTTAAAGCAGAAAAATCAGTAGGTGATGTGTGTGTTTTTAGAGAAAGAGAGGAAGAAGAAAAAAGGAAGGGTTAGGGCTTCATTTGGTGTGCTTGGAGGTTATTACAGGTATGTTCCTTTACAAATTATGTGTATAATTGTTAATAGATAGTTTCTAGCGGAGTAGAATCATCAAAATCAAGTCTGAAGTTGATTCAGCCGATTTCTGGGTTAAAATGGGGTAAACTGTCAGTGGTGTCCGGACAAAACGAAGGTGTCCGGGTAGTTTTGTTGGTGGTGTCCGGATGATGTTCTAAAGGTATCCGGACGAGTCTTTTATCCGGGTAAGTCTCTCTTTTCATTAAGTTTCCGGACGATTTTAGATACCGGATGGAGTCCGGATCACTGTGGTTTCCGGATGACGTCCGGATTGAACATGCTGTCCGGAAAGTTGGGGTTGTCCGGATTGGTTATGTTGTCCGGAAAGTCCTGTTGTCCGGATACTTTTGTGGTTTCCGGAAACTTTAGCTGTTTGGTCATTTTTGAGAGTTTAGAAGTTTTTGAGTATCCAGTAATCTGTATTTTGTTGACTCATGGTTAGGGAAGGAATGAGGACTGAAAATACTATGGACTTAACTTAAATTCGGGTTTAAGGGAGATATTTGAGGAATTAAGTTATTCTAAGTTCCTAGACTATTAAGTAAGCTTTATATGTTCAATTGGTAAAGGAAAACATGTATTTGATTTGTACAGATTATGTGAATTTGAAGTGAAGCATAATTGTTTTTGGGAAAAGCTTGGAGAAACGTTTTGATAAGTCAAACATGTGAGTTTTACTTTAAAACGTTTTGAAACTGGAATACATATATGCGTGGATTGGGAATGTGATAGATGGTATGCTTATGTGTTTATGTATGTAATATAATATATTGAGATATTGTATTTACATGAGTATTATACTATACGAGAATACGTGGCCAGGCTTAGGACCGGTGTGTTGGCTGTAATATTCGTACTACCGTTGTTGTCTGTAATTGTCGTACAGCGAAGTTAATTTATTAGTTGGCTTGCAACCAACTAATATGGCCAAGAGATTGAGATGGGAAAATACATGATGATTGAGTCATAACTGGTAATTGTGTTTGTATTATGTGAATGGTGGTGTGCAAAGGATTTTCAAAGAAACAGGGATTTTCTCACTTAGACCATTGGGTCTAACCCTCATTTTGTTTTAAATATGTATTCCAGGGCATGGATCGGATAAGAGCAAGTAAGAGAAATAATCAGTAGATAGCTTTTGTGAAGACTTATGATTTGAAGACTAAGATGTGTTTTGTAGTTATAGTTTCATTACTAAATATTGTGTAAGTAATTAGTGAAAAGTTGTAACGAAATACCATATTTTGGTTGTAAAGACTAAAGGGCCTTATTTGATATATGATGTATCTTGGTTATGTAACGATGTTATGAAATATTTGTTATCTGTTGTATGTTTGGGATTCGGGTTGTTACATCGACCATTTGGTCTTCAACTTGCCTGGAAACAAACGCAAACAAGAATTAAACAACAATACTTGCATACCTGGGCTAATTACCTTTGTCCGCAATCGTTGATCATGGAATTTCTTGGCCCGCTCCTTGTAGATAGTTGCATTCTCGTATGCATCCAGCTGAATCTCCTCTAACTTGTTGAGTTGCAAGAACCGCTTCTGGCCGGCCTTCTCCAAGTCCATATTCAATCGCTTGACCGCCCAGTACGCCTTGTGTTCTAGTTCGACAGGTAAATGGCAAGATTTACCGAACACCAACCGGTATGGTGTAGTCCCAATAGGAGTCTTGAACGCCGTCCGATATGCCCACAAGGCGTCATCTAGCTTTGACGACCAATCCTTCCTTGAAGTGTTCACAGTCTTCTCTAGGATCTGCTTCAACTCCCGGTTGGATACTTCATCTAATCCGTTTGTTTACGGGTGATATGGATTAGTCACCCGATGGTTGACCCCGTACTTCTTTAGCAATGAATCAAAGTATCGATTGCAATGTGACTGCCTCCATCACTGATCAAAGCCCTCGGGACGCCAAACCTTGTGAACACGTTTTTCTTCAAAAATTGGATGACCACCTTCGAGTCATTTGTTGGAGTCACAACGGCTTCCACCCATTTCGAGACGTAGTCGACGACGGCTAATATGTACTCGTTCCGAAATGACGGTGGAAATGGGCCTATGAAGTCGATGCCCCATACATCGAACAACTCCACCTCCATGAATACTTACATTGGCATCTCGTCTTTCTTGGAGATGTTCCCGACCCGTTGACATCGATCGCACTTGAAGATGAACTGACGCGCATCCTTGAACATCGTCGGCCAGAAAAATCCCGATTGCAACACCTTTGCGACCGTCCGATCCGTGCTGAAGTGGCCTCCACATTCTAAGGCATGACAGAATGTGAGGACTCCTTCGTTCTCATCCGGCACACACCTTCTGATCATCCCATCACCGCATCTTTTGTATAGGAACAGCTCATCCCAGTAATACCTCTTTACGTCCGCTAAACACCACTATTTTACTTGAAGACTTGCGAAACCCACTAGATTTGTGATCCAAAATAACGTCGAAAAACGACATTATCAGTTTCCCCTCTCCCAGCCCTCCCCCTAGTTAGAATATTTTGTAAGACCCTTGAATTTGTTTCATATTTTAAAATTTATTAAGTCGTTTAATTTTGTCTTAATAACTTATTCCCTTGCTCTAGATAACATATCCATGTTTTAATCCAATATTTAAAGGTCCTATTAAATTGGTTTAGGGTGCTAATAGACGTTCTAAAGTGTAAGTACATTTTTGTTGTACTGATTACATAATAACAATAAAATTTGATTCCCAAACTTCAACAAATAAAATTTGGTATTTGGAATTTGGAATTTGGTATTTTGAATTTGTTGGATTGTTGTTTTCGAATTATGGGCATATATTTATATAACAATACAGGGAATACTGTTTTTTATATTTATTTTTTAATTTTTTTTCTACAATCAGCGACGTATTAATGACTGAATTCCGTCGCTAAATCCCTCGCTGATTATTTGGTCGCTTATCTGTCGCTGAATAAATCCGTCGCAGATCCGTCACTTAATAAATCCGTCACTAATCTGTCGCTGAATATATCCTTCACGGAACTCCATCGCTGATCTGTTGCTGGTCCGTCGCTGATAGTATCACCCACCACTTTTTCAACGACAGACTTTCAGTGACGGATTAGTGACGGAAAAAAAATTCAGTGACGGATCAGCGACGGAATTGTCCGTCACTGATACGGTCGATTTTTGTAGTGTCACGTGGCATGCGATAATACTTACACATCAAGGAAAAGCACTCTAAGATAAGAGCGATTCCTTACCTTTGGATTTTCTCGGGTGTTACATGATATGTGTTACTAAATGTAACAATAGGTAAACATATTTAAAGACCACATAAAAAGTGTCATATATAATACTTTATAAGAACATTTTTGGTGTTACTTAAACACGGCCGTCCCTCGAGGAGGGCGGGTTGGGCGCACGTTTAGGGCCCAAAAAAGACAGGTCCAAATTTTTTAGTAGACTATATAATAATAGTTCCAAAAAACTTTAGTATATAATAGGACCCAATTTAAACCAAGTCTATATACATATATATATATATATATATATATATATATATATATATATATATATATATATATATATATATATATATAAAAGGAGAAAGTGAAACTTTTCAAAGAGTTTAGAATAATGCGTATGCAATTACCATTTAGTCTTAGTGGATCACAAAAAGTGCGAAGAGAGAGAGACCACGCAGCCACGCAGGCAATGGCTTACCAGAATATTCAATTCATATGTCACCAGAATTTAAACCAAAAGTAGGTCGTAAGCAAGATACAAAAGTATTGTTAACTTTTGTAATTATATTATTAGTTCACACAAGAGATCACCCCAATATAATATCGTATTAATTTGCTTTCATGACACATATTTTCCAGAAGCTTCATGCAGTTGAAATCAAATCAAAATGCATGTTGGTGGCCTTTTTAGGTCTTCTATTCCACAATCTATGGCGGCCTTGGTCAAATATATATTTATTCACTCACGTGTTTTAATATTAATACACTTTCTTACTTCTTTGGTAGGTTTGCAATTCGTTACCAGGTTCTTGTGACTTTTGCATGCATAAGTGTTGTATATATATATACCATCACCTTCATGCCAATTCTACAACAGACATTCATTCTCTTCTTTCTCTAAAATCCATAAGCAAACGAAACACTATCTTTATCCTCCGTATCAAATTTCCCACCGGCTGGAACTAGTTATTTGCATTTAAATTAATTTCATTGTCAAACCAAATTTAGTAATGGCCAGAAATAGCTTTGTTTTCACCATATTTCTCCTGATTCTCACCACATTGTGCTCCAATACATTGGGTCGACCAATTATTGTTGCCAAGTCTATTGATGATGCGTTGGACATATTTAGTCTTGCAGCTATTAAACATGGTGGAGGTCCAAGCGCGGGAGGAAAAGGACACGAGTTTCCGACTGCTGATTCTTTTGGGAATATCAAGAATTCAGGGCCAAGTCCAGGTGGAAAGGGACATGGATTTTCTGATGCTGAATCTCTTGGGAACATCAAGAACTCGGGTCCAAGTCCTGGAGGCAAAGGGCATGGCTTTACTAAGGTTGAACTCGATGTTGGGATTAAGAACTCTGGCCCAAATGCTATTAAAGATGGTGGAGGTCCAAGTCCAGGAGGAAACGGACATTAATTAGCTGAGCAACATTGGACCAGTTGCATGTACTTCTATGACATAATAAGGTTTATTAATGTATTTTGTTAGAGCATCCGCAACAAGGATTTTGATTAGGATTTCATTTGGATTGCAAAAGTGCCACGTAGGATTGCTAAATTAGAAATTGTAGTGGTTGTGAGTATGATTGTTAAATTAGAAATTGGTTTTGGTAATTTGCAAATGTCAAATCATGTTCCCCCATTTTCAACATTTCATCTTCCATTCCAACATTTTTCTCCATTTCAAAAAAATCGTTTTTCCAAAGAATTTAGACACGATTTTGACGACTTTTGACTTCCAACAAACGTTGTTTTCATCATCAAATGTCATTTAAAGATTATTAGGTAAGTATTATTTTATTTTGACTAATTTATAGTTATTTCACGTTTATATCATTTAAATTTGGAACGTGATTTGGAGCGATTCTTGCTTCCAACAAACGCTTTCATCGTCAAAAGACATTTAGACTTTCTTAGGTAATTATAATTCAATGAAAGTTATCTTAGGCAACATATTTTCTTGTTTCTATGTTGCCTAAGGTAAAAAATTATAAATAAATATAGGTAGTTGAAAATTTAATAAGTTGTGTACGGATGATTGATACCTACTTTTACTTAGGCAACATATAATCTATTGTATGTGTTGCGTAAGAGTTGGCTTAGGCAACATATTTTCTTGTTTCTATGTTGCCTAAGCTAAAAAATTAAATAAATATATAGGTAGTTGAAAACTTAATAACTCATGTACGGATGATTTAAGGTTGGCACATATGTTTACTTAGGCAACATATAATCTATTTTATTTGTTGCGTAAGATCTCACTTAGGCAACATATTTTCAGTTTCTATGTTGCCTAAGATCACAGTTATTAATATATATTGATAGTTCCCCCATTTTCAACATTTCATCTTCCATTCCAACATTTTTCTCCATTTCAAAAAAATCGTTTTTCCAAAGAATTTAGACACGATTTTGACGACTTTTGGCTTCCAACAAACGTTGTTTTAATCATCAAATGTCATTTAAAGATTATTAGGTAAGTATTATTTTATTTTGTCTAATTTATAGTTATTTCACGTTTATATCATTTAAATTTGGAACGTGATTTGGAGCGATTCTTGCTTCCAACAAACGCTTTCATCGTCAAAAGACATTTAGACTTTCTTAGGTAATTATAATTCAATGAAAGTTATCTTAGGCAACATATTTTCTTGTTTCTATGTTGCCTAAGGTAATAAATTATAAATAAATATAGGTAGTTGAAAATTTAATAAGTTGTGTACGGATGATTGATACCTACTTTTACTTAGGCAACATATAATCTATTGTATGTGTTGCGTAAGAGTTGGCTTAGGCAACATATTTTCTTGTTTCTATGTTGCCTAAGCTAAAAAATTAAATAAATATATAGGTAGTTGAAAACTTAATAACTCATGTACGGATGATTTAAGGTTGGCACATATGTTTACTTAGGCAACATATAATCTATTTTATTTGTTGCGTAAGATCTCACTTAGGCAACATATTTTCAGTTTCTATGTTGCCTAAGATCACAGTTATTAATATATATTGATAGTTCCCCCATTTTCAACATTTCATCTTCCATTCCAACATTTTTCTCCATTTCAAAAAAATCGTTTTTCCAAAGAATTTAGACACGATTTTGACGACTTTTGGCTTCCAACAAACGTTGTTTTAATCATCAAATGTCATTTAAAGATTATTAGGTAAGTATTATTTTATTTTGTCTAATTTATAGTTATTTCACGTTTATATCATTTAAATTTGGAACGTGATTTGGAGCGATTCTTGCTTCCAACAAACGCTTTCATCGTCAAAAGACATTTAGACTTTCTTAGGTAATTATAATTCAATGAAAGTTATCTTAGGCAACATATTTTCTTGTTTCTATGTTGCCTAAGGTAATAAATTATAAATAAATATAGGTAGTTGAAAATTTAATAAGTTGTGTACGGATGATTGATACCTACTTTTACTTAGGCAACATATAATCTATTGTATGTGTTGCGTAAGAGTTGGCTTAGGCAACATATTTTCTTGTTTCTATGTTGCCTAAGCTAAAAAATTAAATAAATATATAGGTAGTTGAAAACTTAATAACTCATGTACGGATGATTTAAGGTTGGCACATATGTTTACTTAGGCAACATATAATCTATTTTATTTGTTGCGTAAGATCTCACTTAGGCAACATATTTTCTGTTTCTATGTTGCCTAAGATCACAGTTATTAATATATATTGATAGTTCCCCCATTTTCAACATTTCATCTTCCATTCCAACATTTTTCTCCATTTCAAAAAAATCGTTTTTCCAAAGAATTTAGACACGATTTTGACGACTTTTGGCTTCCAACAAACGTTGTTTTCATCATCAAATGTCATTTAAAGATTATTAGGTAAGTATTATTTTATTTTGTCTAATTTATAGTTATTTCACGTTTATATCATTTAAATTTGGAACGTGATTTGGAGCGATTCTTGCTTCCAACAAACGCTTTCATCGTCAAAAGACATTTAGACTTTCTTAGGTAATTATAATTCAATGAAAGTTATCTTAGGCAACATATTTTCTTGTTTCTATGTTGCCTAAGGTAATAAATTATAAATAAATATAGGTAGTTGAAAATTTAATAAGTTGTGTACGGATGATTGATACCTACTTTTACTTAGGCAACATATAATCTATTGTATGTGTTGCGTAAGAGTTGGCTTAGGCAACATATTTTCTTGTTTCTATGTTGCCTAAGCTAAAAAATTAAATAAATATATAGGTAGTTTAAAACTTAATAACTCGTGTACGGATGATTTAAGGTTGGCACATATGTTTACTTAGGCAACATATAATCTATTTTATTTGTTGCGTAAGATCTCACTTAGGCAACATATTTTCTGTTTCTATGTTGCCTAAGATCACAGTTATTAATATATATTGATAGTTCCCCCATTTTCAACATTTCATCTTCCATTCCAACATGTTTCTCCATTTCAAAAAAATCGTTTTTCCAAAGAATTTAGACACGATTTTGACGACTTTTGGCTTCCAACAAACGTTGTTTTCATCATCAAATGTCATTTAAAGATTATTAGGTAAGTATTATTTTATTTTGTCTAATTTATAGTTATTTCACGTTTATATCATTTAAATTTGGAACGTGATTTGGAGCGATTCTTGCTTCCAACAAACGCTTTCATCGTCAAAAGACATTTAGACTTTCTTAGGTAATTATAATTCAATGAAAGTTATCTTAGGCAACATATTTTCTTGTTTCTATGTTGCCTAAGGTAATAAATTATAAATAAATATAGGTAGTTGAAAATTTAATAAGTTGTGTACGGATGATTGATACCTACTTTTACTTAGGCAACATATAATCTATTGTATGTGTTGCGTAAGAGTTGGCTTAGGCAACATATTTTCTTGTTTCTATGTTGCCTAAGCTAAAAAATTAAATAAATATATAGGTAGTTGAAAACTTAATAACTCATGTACGGATAGACTATGGTGGGCCTTAGTGATCTTATAGAGCCCAATACATACCACTTGCATACAAACACACGTAATAAGCCACCATTGGTATTTTTGGGCCTTAATAAGACAAGGAGTGTCTTATTGGCCTACAATGGTTCTTAATAAGCTTTTGGTGATTCTTAATAGGCTATAGTGGGTCTTAGTGGTCTTATCGAATGCAATATACACCACATGCATATATGAGTACCGACCTGGATACAAACACGTAATAAGCCAACATTAGTACTATTGGGCCTTGATAAGTCATAAAAGGTATTGTTGGCCTTTAATGGTTCTTAATAGGAATTAGTGGTTCTTAATAGACTATGGTGGGCCTTAGTGATCTTATAGAGCCCAATACATACCACTTGCATACAAACACACGTAATAAGCCACCATTGGTATTTTTGGGCCTTAATAAGACAAGGAGTGTCTTATTGGCCTACAATGGTTCTTAATAAGCTTTTGGTGATTCTTAATAGGCTATAGTGGGTCTTATCGAATGCAATATACACCACATGCATATATGAGTACCGACCTGGATACAAACACGTAATAAGCCAACATTAGTACTATTGGGCCTTGATAAGTCATAAAAGGTATTGTTGGCCTTTAATGGTTCTTAATAGGAATTAGTGGTTCTTAATAGACTATGGTGGGCCTTAGTGATCTTATAGAGCCCAATACATACCACTTGCATACAAACACACGTAATAAGCCACCATTGGTATTTTTGGGCCTTAATAAGACAAGGAGTGTCTTATTGGTCTACAATGGTTCTTAATAAGCTTTTGGTGATTATTAATAGGCTATAGTGGGTCTTAGTGGTCTTATCGAATGCAATATACACCACATGCATATATGAGTACCGACCTGGATACAAACACGTAATAAGCCAACATTAGTACTATTGGGCCTTGATAAGTCATAAAAGGTATTGTTGGCCTTTAATGGTTCTTAATAGGAATTAGTGGTTCTTAATAGACTATGGTGGGCCTTAGTGATCTTATAGAGTCCAATACATACTACTTGCATACAAACACACGTAATAAGCCACCATTGGTATTTTTGGGCCTTAATAAGACAAGGAGTGTCTTATTGGCCTACAACGGTTCTTAATAAGCTTTTGGTGATTCTTAATAGGCTATAGTGGGTCTTAGTGGTCTTATCGAATGCAATATACACCACATGCATATATGAGTACCGACCTGGATACAAACGCGTAATAAGCCAACATTAGTACTATTGGGCCTTGATAAGTCATAAAAGGTATTGTTGGCCTTTAATGGTTCTTAATAGGAATTAGTGGTTCTTAATAGACTATGGTGGGCCTTAGTGATCTTATAGAGTCCAATACATACCACTTGCATACAAACACACGTAATAAGCCACCATTGGTATTTTTGGGCCTTAATAAGACAAGGAGTGTCTTATTGGCCTATAATCAACGATGGTACTTATTCAGATAACGATGTTAATGAGTTTCATAATACTAACGATGAATATCGTCATGACCGGATTATTGATTGTGATGCAATGAACTAATTATGTTTAAAAAATTTAACCTTTACGTTAACCGTTTTCATTTTTTTCCATTTAGTTAACAGTCTAATTATTAATTATGTTTTCTACTCTCTTTTTTTTCCTCCAAACTTCTTTATTTTATTATGATAATTCTAAACATTTTATGTAAACTAGTTTTTTGACAGAATGCTCCCTTCATCACAAATAAATTGGAGATTTCACTTTGTGTTGTCCAATTTTTTTTAAGTTTTACTTTTTTTTAGTTTGATAACTATCCAAGTTACCTATTCTTGAAATTGGTATTTCAAATTACTAGTTTTGATTCTAATATATACTTATTTTTTATTAGTTGAGTGAAACTTCATTTGAATGAAAATTAAAGGGTGATAAGAATACTGAGTTCAACAAATGAATTGCTTAACTTTTCATTTCCCACCCAACTTTTCATTTCCCACACAATTTTCACCTCCCAAATGTTTCCCTCCCCTTTCCCCAAATCTGGTTTTATTATTAGGTTAAAAAACAAAACTAAATGAAAATTGAAAACCCCAAATCTCTTTTGCTTCCCACGCCTCCATCGCCACCACCACCACCGGACGCCGCCTCCATCGCCACCACCACCACCGGACGCCACCTCCATCGCCACTAGTACCACCAGTCGCCACCACCACCACCAGACGCCGCCTCCATCGCCACCAGTACCACCAGTCGCCACCAGTACCACCAGTCGCCACCACTACCACCAGTCGCCACCACCACCACCAGGTACGACGCATTATCTCTTCCCAATCAATGTTGAGAGTTAAGTTGGTGTTTATGTGGTTGATTTCATAGTCTTAAACAGTTAATTTGTGGTTGATTTCATAGTCTTAAACAGTTAATTTGTGGTTGATTTCATAGTATTAAACAGTTAAACAGTTAATTTGTGGTTGATTTCATAGTCTTAAACACTGTATGTTGAAAAAATCTTAATATGTAAAAAAGCACATTGTATGTTGAAAAAATCTTAATATATACAAAAATACACTTTTTAATATGTAAAAAAGCACACTGTGTATGTTGAAAAAATCTTAATATGTAAAAAATCTTAATATGTAAAAAATACACTTTTTAATATGTAAAAAAGCACACTGTGTATGTTGAAAAAATCTTAATATGTAAAAAATCTTAATATGTAAAAAATAAATTATCAAACAGTGGGTTTTTCTTTTGGTTCTTGTTGACTTGTGGTTTATTAAGTTCATAGAGTGCTTAATGGGAATTTAAGTTCATAGGACCAACAATTGAACTTCATACACAATGGTGTTATAACAATTTGTTAGGACGCAGATAGACGACCAAATAAATTTTATCAATCAAGTTAGCTGGCAACCCGCTAGTAAATAAGAAATAAGTCATTATATTAGCCTTTTTATAGCACATGTTCGAAAAGTAGCCTACGTAACAACTTCTAAAAAAACTGCTAGTCACAAATTATTTTCAAAAGTGTCATGTAAAAAGATTTATGGATATGACAATTTATTTTTCGAGTCTTGTTGCTTGTTACGTTGTCTAACTTCGCTGATAAAACTTGTTAGATCGTTTAAATTTGTCTTAACAACTTACCGTAACGGGCATTTTGGACAAAAACAACCCAAAGACTTTACGCATCCTAAGTAACACATTTTTAGTGACAAGTAGTGTTTCTATTTAACTAAATTATATGTATGATTTATGAACCTTTGATATTGAATATCGACTTGGCCAAGATCACGAAGATTATCAGCTTGGCCTGGACTTGCCATTGCACCAAAAGCAATTGGTTTTCCAGAAAGTACTCTCCTATTCATTGTTTATGCATAAAAAGGCATCACATTTTCTAATTGAATGTGCTGAATAGGCATTGAATGAATTTGATGCATTTAAGACACATTGGATCACATGAACTGTACTTTTGATATAACTTGATGCATCAACAACACACATTAATTATATTGGTTGTATTGGGTATTATTTGTAAAGGTTGTTGTATTTATATATATAAAAGATATGTATTGTTGATGTTAATTTGTAGATTGATATGCCTCCAAAAAGAAGTAAAGCCTTCAATTTAGCAAAGGCATCGGCCTTGGAGAGGACTACCACACGTTCAGAGGGCGATTCGGTGGATGTCTCGTTAGAGGTGACACCTTTCGTTTCCGTCCAACGCCGATTGTACCCTCCGACTTCGGGGTCACCAACTACACCGGTGTCACCAACTACAGATGTGACACATCCCGACACCGAGGCGAGCACTTCTACTAGCGGGCCTCCGGCTTTAGACATACGTATTAATTGTCGCCGCACCCGCATCCATGTTGAACCGACGGAAGAGTCGGTGACAAAGAAGGCAAGACGGGGGATTATCACGGGAAAGGCGATCAAGAGAGACATCGCAAACAATGAGAATAAACGTCTCCCACTCAAGTGGAGCATGGATAACGAGTTGCCCGACACAAACGGTGTCACTAGGATCGCAAAGCAAATTGGGAGCATTGTTCGGGAACATATTCCGATGTTGACCGAATATTATTTTAATCTCAAGGAAGATGATTTTAAGATTGTAGTTGATCAACTTAGCGTAAGTACATTTTGATTGTTAGTTCTTAATTTTATTCTATGATTTATACCTCTTAATAATAATGATTAACTTTTTATTTCATATTGATTTGTATTTGCTTTTTAGGTTTTTTTTGAGATTGATTTGGATGGACCTCCGGGTGAAGCCTTATTTGAGTGGATCCACGCAACTGCGCGTCACGCATACAATAGGTGGAGAACTGATTGTCACACGTTATACAAGCATCAAGGTCGTTTTCCCATTCCGAAAAACTTTGTACATCGGCCAAATCAGTGGGACTTTTTGTGCACGCTTTTTGAAGAAGAAACATGGAAGGTATTTAACTAGTATATAATTAAATATACAAATTATTGTTGAATTTAGATTGTAAAATAAGTGTTTCTCATGTTGTAGAATAAATCAAAGAGGATGTCGGAAGCAAGATTGTCTAAAAATAGGGTCGAGCATAAATCGGGACCGATTTTGTTCAAGTTTAGGGCTAATAAACTTGAAGCTAACGGACACGTGGCTCCTTATCTCGGTACAATTGCCGAGACCACTAAAAGCGAAGACCGTAAAGTAAGTACTTATAGTATATGATGATTCGTAAAGAACTTTTTATCCATATTTAGGTTGCACACTTGCACTAATTATAATTAAAAGCAATGTCATTTATAGTTTTAAATGCATTAATAATTGTTTGAATCGTATTTATAGAGACTTGTTGAGGAAGCGATTGAGAAGATAAAGAATGGTTCCGGCGACATTTCAGATTCTACCGTTCCTCCAATGCGTTGCCCAATTGAAAAAGAAATATCAATAATTGAGGAAATAGTTGGTCCTTCGGTTGGGACGGTTGTTCGAGGTATGGGTTGCTTGGCGGTTCGAGCTCCGAGGATGAGAGGTCCGACGAAGGGAACCTCTGTGCCCGTTGATGATTTGTGGCGAAAACTTGCCGAACGTGACGAGGAGATTCTCTTACTAAAAGAGGCACAAGAGGTAGCAAAAAAGGAAGCCGCCGAACAAAAAAAAATGATATTATCTTTGATGCAAATTTGCGGTGTTGCTAGCGATGTAAACTCTAACTCAACAACCTCGACAAGCAAGGCTTTAGGTTAATATTTATTTTTATGTTTTCGTACTTGTTGCCGACTTTTAGACTTGTTTAGGAAAAACATTATCGTTCAATTATAGAATTTATTAGTTTTATTTGGTTATTGGAGTTGTTTGTCGATTCACACGAGTTTGTTTGTTTATGGGTGTTTGTAGAAAACATGCGAGTAGAAAATCATCATGGTGCACAAAATGTGCAATTTTTTTGTGATCCCACACTGACAAGTAATAAGAGTAAATACACAAGATATATGAATCAAAGAAGTACACCTCTATATATGAAAGATGAACTTGCAGCTTACAACTTCACAGAAGGTTGAGAGGTTTACAAAGTGGAAGGAGGCTGCGAAGATAGAGGCGTGTGTATTTCGTGTATCTCTGACCTAAAAATACAGATAGTATACTATATATACTATTCAAAGTTTGACAACATGTCACATTAGGTCCCTCAACTATAATACTACATGGTACAAGATAATGTAACATTAACATTTTTTTTTATATAAAACATCTTAGGCAACATATGCAAATAGTATATGTTGTATAAGTTGATATCTTAGGCAACATATGCAAATAGTATATGTTGTCTAAGTTGATATCTTAGTCAACATATGCAAATAGTATATGTTGTCTAAGTTGATATCTTAGGCAACATATGCAAATAGTATATGTTGTCTAAGTTGATATCTTAGGCAACATATGTTTTTATCATAGGCAACATAACCAATTGTGTGTTGCTTAAGGAGTCCGCTTAGGCAACATATGCTGTTTGCTTATGTTGCCTAGGTTCTTATGCAACATTGAGAAGGCAACACTTCTTAGGCAACATAGGCATGTTGCCTAAGCCTTAGGCAACATATAAACCCCTCTTAGGCAACATTTTTCATTTGTTGCCTAAGTGAGATTTGGTGTAGTGCAAGTCCAGGAGGAAACGGACATTAATTAGCTGAGCAACATTGGACCAGTTGCTTGTACTTCTATGACATAATAAGGTTTATTAATGTATTTGGTCTCACTGTTGGAGAATCTAGCCTGCCGTAGCGTAGATCTTTTGTTAGAGGCAAAGACTATTTGTTTACCGTAGGAAGTAGTAATTCGTTATTGTATTCTTGAGCTTTTTTCTATTAGTTCTTTAATTTAACTATTTTTCCAACAAGTTACATTGTTTAATCAGGTTTGATGTCTTACAGTCATAATTTGTCAAAGGATTAGTCTAGGCATAGCCTAAGACACCGTTCAAAGAAAAAGGTTTAGCCAGACTTAAAAGTAGTGATGGCCAAAAAGCGGGTTCGGGTCGGGTCGGGCCGAGACAAATACATTCTTTACATATGTCTTATCGATATTAATACGACTCTTGACTGTTCATGTTGTCATTTTTATCGCCATGCACTTTGAATATCGGTGAATGTACAATATTTACATTCCAACAATTAAAGTCGATTTCTATTGTTCTTAAAGGTTTGACTGTTCCTATTTTCGAGGCACGACATTCCAATTATAGCTGATTAACGATTGTGAAGCTAGATTAAAAAAATTGTAAATGGAAATCCCAAATGGCCAAATCCCTTGCCCTGCCCTAGCCCCCGCGACGATTGATGGCTCGATGCCCACTACATATATATACCGGGATATACAATTCAACGATTCAGGCAAAGACATATCTCAAATCTCAATTAGGTCAATCTTTTATTTGTTCTCAATCTAATCAATCATTGGTTCTATTTCGATTCCAATTCTATATCTTCAAATCTGGAAGTGGAAGATTGGTTTAGGCTTTGATGAGAGTCATCGATTTCTCACTTAAAATTCTCAATTGAGCCTACTACCTGAGAACTTTATAAAAGTATGAAAACTCACTTTCCCTCTTGATACTTGAAGAAGTGATTTCAATTATATTTATAACTATGGTTTACAATTTGTATTTGGAAACTAACTCTAGTTAGGATTGTATAACAACTCTAACAACCTTGAGTTGTAGCTAAATAATAAGACCTCTATTTTAACTTGAGTAGAAGTGGTATTACCCCCCCCCCCCCCCTTCAAGCGTGATGTGGGTTCTTGGAACTACGCAAAGCTTGGATCGAAAAAGAAGGAATAGAGGTTTAACTTGTCCGACGCTCCGATATGATCCTTCAAACATATGCAGCACTCTACCGATTGCGGGGTTAATCTTGTCCGACGCTCCGATATGATCCTGTAAGTAGTACGTTATATTATGATTTATGAATCTTTATTTTCTTTTTGCAAAAACTAATTTTCTAATTGACAGCAAGTTCTCGTATGTGTTACTCATGATTCACTTCGCGAGACTAAGTTTTGTTCTTAAAGTTGATGAAAATACAAATCACATTAACAATTGAGAATCCTGCCAGCATCGTTGTCCTGCTAGCGTATCTACTTTCTGTCAAATAATGATCCTTTAAGTATTGTGTCAAGTTCTTTTAGAGAGGTTTTCTTGGTTGTTTGTATAAAGTACCGATCAAAAACTTCTTTATCAGCCATATGAGCAGAAGGGTTTTTCCTTAAATCATTTGAAGAGGTCCTAAAGAAGGATTAATGCGACCAGGCTGACTGTTCATGATTGATTAAAAAGCTTCAAGGCTGACTGTATGACTTGGATATGTGTCAATATGCATGCAATAATGAAAATGAAAAAGGAGGGGAGAAAAACGAAAAACCAGATCGAAACAAACAGGCTCAAGGGAAAAGAATAAAAACATGATTAAAGAAACTGTTTGAGTAAAATAAAAGATTTGCAGCTCCTTTTTTTTGTTTTTTTGTTATGTTTTTAACATCTTCACAATAGAACGTTGAGGAGCTAACGCTGTTTGAAAGCTGCCTTGGAGCTGCTGGAAATATTTTATGCTGACAAACAATCCTAGGTTTGGATCCCTAAATATTTTTGTCTTAGTTTTTATTCAATATTTTTTTTCTTTACATTTCTCTTTGTTTGCTTAAGGCGAAAATAAACTATTGATGATAATGCTTCTCTCAGGATTAATTATGATCGTTTGTTCTCCGAACAAGTACCAAGTGTCCATTCGAGACTGGTGGAGTTTCAAGGAGAACTTATTAATATACAGGTTTGATCTTGTCTTCATGAATCCAAGCTTTCCTTCCTTTGTATTATCTTTCTTTGAAAATTCAATCACTAGTGTCGAATGGGAACGACATCAATATATTTGACATGCATCACGTATTCTAAGTTTTAATATAAATGCATTTCTATGATATGTTACTTTTTATATTATTTTAACAGGAATCAATATGTTTAAATTTGTTAGGACCATAAATGTCATATACATTAGAAAGTTATATAAAGAATTATATAGACTTTAATTAGTTTAATTAATTGTTTGTAAAATCCTCATATTGATAAATGGGCTTTAGTGCTTAATGGGCTTGAGTTAATTAGGCCTCGGTATAAATACTTGTTTTAGCCTTAGAAATCAGGTAAGCCAGATTAATAGTTTTAATTATTCTTGATCATCTGTAAAGAAACTCTCTGAAAGTTTATCAAAGTTATATGGATGACAAGTTGAAATCATTCTGATTAATTCTATTCAATTGATTTCTATTGTGTATGCACTAATCTGGAACTCTCAATTGGTATCAGAGCATACGGACGTTTCGATTCAAAGTGTTCAAAAGATTTCTGGTAAGATTTATTAAGTTTTAGTCGACTGTGTTCTTGATTCTTAAAATCTCATATTTTGATTCTGACAAAATTGCTTGATTTCGCGTATACTACTCGATTAGCATCATCATTATAAGCGTTTCTACAATTTTTCTAATCCTAATTTGACTGTTTGATTGTGTTTCTGGAAAAATCAAGTTCTTTGGTTTTGGTCTCTGTTCATGCTAAAAATCCAATTTTTTCATCAAAATCTTGTTAGTTTGCTTCAAAATCGATTAGGGTATTGTTAGTTTTGTGTTTTGTTTGGTTTCTAATCTTTCAGGAACTACTTTGGGCAACCCTAATCGCATCCCAGTCGAATTGTTTAGACACAGCCGTCCTTTCCGGATACATCAGCCGCACTTTCCGGAACTTCGCAAACCTTCCCGGGTAAGTTCTCTATTTTTCACTACTTACCGTACAAAATTGATCCGGTAACCAAAAGTTCCCGGTAAATCCAATTTACCCGGATAACCCAAAGTACCCGGTAGTCTCCAGTATCCGGACGCCCCTATCTGGTAAATTTAACTTCCAGTTTCCGGATCTCATTATTTTCCCGGTAAGTTTGGCTATTAGGAACTCAGTCTTCCCGGATCCGATACCCGAACTGCTCACACACCCGGACACTTCCCTACTCGGTAAGTCTGTTGGTCCCGAAGGGTTATACAAGTTTGTAGAAGGGGGGGTTGAATACAAACACACGATTTTTACTTTCTAAATTGTTTATTGATAAATCTTAAAACAATTTACAACTTGTTGCGGAACAAGATTAAGGATAAACCTAATCTAAACAAGTTAAGAACACTAAGTTTCTTGCACTAGAAATAAGATAGAAATGAGATAAGAATATTACGAATAATATTCTAACACTAAGAGAGAAAGAAGAAGATGGCCGAGCACTTCAATTCTGAAGTAGCGTTCTTCTTATATACTGCATGAATTTAATGCATAGCAGTGTTACTTTACACGTGGCAGCAGCTGAGTGGTTGCATGTTTTGACCTTTGTAGACAACCTTAGTAGCCGCATGGTGCACAGTGTAGAATCAGATTTTGTTGTACGATTCTAGACAGAAGGGAGGTCCGTTCTGACATTTCGTACGGAGACGTGCAAGGGGATTGACAAAAGTAACTTGTAGAGTAAACCTCATGATCAGCGTTCGTTGAACAGTTCTTTATCAGCGAATGATAAAGCTCAGCGATTGCTGAAGTCTTCTACTTGATACTTCACGTTGAGTGGACAAGTCTTGCTTCGCTGATATCCGCATCAGTTCATTAGTAGACTTGTCGCTGATTCTTGGGCTTGATCTTCGACTTCAGCGTAGAACCTTTATTGACGTGAAACTTGTCTTCAGGGATCATAAGTAAACAACTAAAACTTATCAGCGATCATCACAGAGACTGAACAGACTCAGAGCTACTGGATGAACAGTGTTCGCTGAATGTCTAATCTAGAGAGTGAGAGTTTCTATCAGCGGTACTGTAAAGTCCTAGTACTTATCAGCGATAGTGAAACTCTAATACATATTGTTTACTTACAATTTTCACTAAGAGTTTAAGAGAGGGTCATTATCAAATCACTGAGGGTTTGGATCAACAATCTCCCCCTATTTGATTATGACATAGCAACAAAGAAAATTGCTAAGTATGAAAACATAAGGATAAAAAGAACTCATAAATATTTGTCCCTTTTACTGTTTTCTTGGATCTTTTAAGTACTGATGGAGTAAAGTACATTCGCTGAAATTTTTCCTTTAACTTCGTATAAGATTACAGAGGGAAGTAGAAAAATTACAAGTACAGCAAATAAACTTACAAGTACAAAAGAGGTAAGCTGATAAAGAAAGAAAGATTACAAGGAAATCCTATCAGCCTTCAAAAGGTTATTCCTTAACGAGAAGTTCATCAAGGGTCTTTGTTGTAGGTATCATCCAGTCAGGGACCGTTACTCCTTGATCTCGTTTACTCTTTGGTTCAGCAAAGATTAAGGGCTTGAGATATCGTGCCTGAAGATCGCGTCTGAATTCACACCAATAGATGAGATCCCTGAGTTGTTCAATGGGAATGATGGGAAGCTTAGAGACACGTTGAAAACGTTGTCCTTCATGATAGTCGTGAAAGAAGATACCATAAGGTTCGATTATGACCTTTCCAGGGATGAATCGTTCACCAGGAGGCAGGGAGGTGTCAAGCGCAGAGAGGTCAGGTTCAGGACCAAGTACTTCTTCGCGTGAGAAACCAATTCCTGTTTTGTTCCGGATACGAGGACCTGAATCTGAAGGTTTTGACTTTTTCTTTGCAGAGGCCCTTCTTTGTTGAGTCGCAAGAGGAGGAGGAGGAGGAGGAATATCCACAGCAGAAGAAACCAAGTCGATATGAGAATTTATGATTTTCTTGTGAGCTAGATCGCTGAATGGCTATTCGCATCTCCAACCATTCAGAGAAACCGTACTTCTTGATCGTAGCAGCGTAGATGTTTTCCTTGGTACCGTTTTCTCTGAATAGATCGACCTTAACAACTGGAACGTCTATGGTCGTTTTTCCTCTGATGATCACCTTGTGAATTCTGGCAGCCCGATATCGATAGTGCAGTCTTTCTTTGCACCATTCCAAGGTAGAATCAGATACCTTGGTCGTTTCTTCAACTATCTTCTGGGCGTCTTCCCATAACTGACGTTGAACTTCGATGGGAGTTCTTTTCAGTTTGGGGTCATTCACCGATTCTTGGGCAAGCTGGATGGCGAGGGCCTTATCTTTTTCTTCAGCTTCCTTCTTTTCGGCGAGTAATCTTTTGGCTCTGAGGTGATCAGCGAACTCTTTCTTTGATAACCTGAACTTTGTAGGAACAGGAGTGACTTTGGAGCGAGGGAAGATGATTCGCTGATCCTCGAACTTCTTGATCATTTCTTCTCTCCTTTTCTGATCCTCTTCACTTAGCTTTTGAGGAGCTAAGGAAGATCTGTTTTTGTGAGAGAGAAGTTGTTCTTCAGGTTCATCGGTCTCAGTGATTAAATCCAAGACCGGGATTATATCTTCAGCTCTTGTGGTTGGGATTATTGTTGGTGCAGCAGTGGGGACTTCAGCTGGATCCTCAAACAGGGGAGAGGACTAGCTGAAACACAGCGATTGTTTAAGTAAGAAGAGTTGGGGAAGAAAGAGATAGAGAAAAGAATATGGTTAAGTGTATAGAGGTTTTATGGAGAGGAGAACTGAGATTGAGAAGGGATAGACAAGGGATGCAGTGTAAGGGAAGAGAATATATTGTACTTGACAAACTGGCTTTATCTGAAGGATGGCCAGATTGCCTTCTGCAGTGAGGCCTTTGTTTTTGCCTTTATCAGCTTCAGATGCTGCAGGTTTTGTCTTAGTCGTCTCCCCTGATGGTTCATTTATCGAAATCCCTTTCACAGGGACCTTTTTGGGCTCAACGAAGAAGAAGTCATCATCATCATCATCGTCATCATCATCATCATTTTTATGACTTGATGATGGTTCGTCGTCAGAGATTTCGACAGCTTCATCGTCTTTAGCTTCTTCTTCAGACTAGTCCTCATCAGCGTAAGGTTCGGTCACATCAGCAACAACTTCCTTATGTTGCTCTTCGAGTTGCTCCCCCTCAGATACAGAGGGAGGTTTCTCGGTTTCCTCAGGGTTTTCAACTCACAGGGGTTGTGCAAAAGAAGTAGCAGCAGTGGTTTCATTTGTCTCCCCCTCAGCATTATGGGGAAGACCTTCATAATTCTTCTCCCCCTCTTCCTCATGATGAGGAGGGGAGGCAAGTGAAATATCAGCAGCAACAGCATCACGAGAGTCACTGTCTTCTAGGCCGGTGATTCAAATGAAGGTTTCAATCACTGCTATTCCGTCTTATATGCCAGAAACAACAGGATGAAGGCTTTGAAGATCCTCTCGATCCGTCTGAGTAAAATGCGATGGAGAGCAAGTTGGAGCATTCAGATGCTCGAGAATTTGCTGCAGTAGATTGGTGGCAACGCTGACATCTGTCCTTAAGAAGGACACTTCTGTCTTCAGTGTTGTGACTTCGCTGGACAGGTTAGTATGGGAGAGGTTCAGATTGTTGATGGCAATAGAGTTTTCAGCAAGAGTAGAGGCAAAAGTTACAATGCCTCCATCCACCTTCTTCGGATCAGCACTGGAGGCTTTCTTATCAACGACCTCGGTCAGCTTTTTGAGGTTCTCTCCGGCGTTTGTAACCGCTGAAGAATTTGCTGAGAGAGTTGTGGTGAGGGATTCCACCTTTGTTTCCAGGGCCTTCAGGGAGGTGTTGATACCCCCCAAATTAGGACCTAAAACAGTTATTAACTTATGAACAGAGGAATGCTCAGAAGTTTGGGGTTTTGAGAGAGGAGTAGGTTGAGTTATGTGTATACCTGCAGGCGGGTTGACGAAGTTGTCGAAACCGTGTAACCCTGAATGGTATTCCATGTCGCTTTCGAGAGTGCCTTGGCGCATGGAGGTGCCTGCAGATCCTAAGTGTGTTTCCATCATCACATGTAGAGTATCAGCAGCTGAATCATGAACGATGACGTTGGTTCCTGAGAACGGTGGGAAAATTGGTGGAGTGTCCAAAGAAAAAGTGGGAAGAGTGAAGGATGAGAAGTTTGGTTGGGTGCGGAGTTCAGCGTTGGATCCGCTGACAATCACTTCAGTCTGTAGAGAGGCTTAAGGAGGCGGGTTCAGTTCCAAGTTTATAACCTCAGTGTTTAGAGACGCTGAGGTTGGGATGGAAGGGGTGGCTTGAGCAGCTGTGGCAGAGCGTACCACGAAACTATCCAGCGACTCTTGTATAAGATGAGTCGTGGAGTCTTCATCCGTTGATGAATGTTTCCTTTTTCGAGAAGGAGTAGAGGGTGCAGCCTGGGTATCAGCGGTGGGGATTTCCGCTGAAGTAGCTGCAGAAGTAGAAGAAGGAGGATTGAGAAGAGGTAAGAGAGTAGAGAGACGTACCTCGTTTGGCAGAGACTTGAAGTCGAGCACCTTAGGGCCAACCTGAGAGAGTCTCAGATCACCCTCTTTTGGGTATTTGTTCCCAAATCCTTGTAGAAAGATGGCGCTGATGAATCTGGGATATGGAACCCATGATGGTCTATCAGCCATGTATACTCTGAACGCAAGATTGTCATAGATGATCGAGGCCCAGTCAACATGGAGACCTTTCAGCAATGCATAGACCATAGCTTGCTGAGGTTGAGCGGCCTGATCAGAGGAGCCGGACTTCGCTGTCATGCAGCTTATCAAGTGGGCAAAGATGAAGTTCATCTCGCTGGGCATCTTAGATTTCTTAATCAGGGTCAGTTTCTTCTCGGGCAATTTATCCCTCCCTGTGTCCCATGTGTAACCCATTGCATCAAAGAAGGCAATGATGGCTTCTCTATCAGCATGGTTTTTGTGGTTTGGCATAGGGACAAAGCGTTTTTCTTTCGTAGCTGTGGGTAGGCTGAGTGCACGCCTGATAATGGCGGAGTTGATTTTGGTGGTGCCAAATTTGGTGTCACAGAGAATGACATTAAGGAGTTTCTTAGGGTCTTTGGATGAAGGAACCAGAGCTCGTCTGGCAGTATACCAGAACTGAGATAGAAGGAATTTACGGGCAGGGGGTTACGGTAGTGAGGGCTGTAGATAAGCAACAGGTTTTGAGAAAGCGCATAGAGATTGTTGTTGTTGAAAGTGACTTTCTCAAGCGTGAACTTGACCTGAGGAGCTTTGATGAGAGTCAGTTTCTCAGCTGCATGAGATTTCTCAGCAGTAGGAGCAGCAGTAGAGGCCATTTATGTTATTCACATATAAACATGAAGAAGAGATAAAGAACAATGTCTTAACGTGGAAAGATTTTCCAAATAAGATGTTGTTGATTTTTGTCCATTTCATTCAGACCAAAGATGTCTTAATGAAGATTAAGGTTTTTCTAGTTTTGACAAAAAGAGACAAATACTAGTGAAGTCTTATTTTCCAGTTTCCTCTTTCTTAAAAGATAAGGATTCTGGAAAAACATATGAGGTTTCAACTTTAAAGATTTTGAGATGTAAACTTGAAGAACAACCATGAAGGTTGTGTTCATAAAATCATGAAAGAAGTGATTTCATTTTTAAAAGTTCTTTTGTTTGATCTTGTAGAAACAATGAGAAGATCAGAAACAAGTTAAAACAGGTAAATAATTAGAATATTAACCTTGTTGTTCGAAGAAGAAGATGAACAGTTTCTGGAAACAAGAGTTCAAGATGCAACAGTAATTTTTTTCTTGTAGGAGAAGTTGTTCGCGTAAAGGAAAAATATAAACTCGAATGGGTTTATATAGTGGGAATAGAGAAAGAAAAACTTGAGCGGGAAAAGTTTTTCATCATGACACGGACACGTGTTTGCATTTGATTGGATGAGAAAACGAAACGTGCAAACGTGTGTCAGAAAAATAACGTGCCAGGGTTTATCCGTTTGATTACGTCACAAACGTCCTTTCACTTTTTAGGATGTCTCTGAGGTTTTGAAAGCTCAGGGACACTTTTAAAAAAATGAAGCACTGAATAGAAATATCAGTGTTTGGTTTTAGAAAATTCAAAGTATTGCTGATAAGGAAGAGATATTCAGCGATACAATTTGTTTTGAAATCTTGCATTCATTTGCGAACGTCAGCGAGTAATGAGAGATCATACCTTAACATCAGCGAATCAAGTTTGTTCAGAGAGAAGATGATATAATGGGTTATACAAGTCGGTTTTATCCTGTCGCTGATCAAATGCGAACCGCTGAAGATTTTATTCTTCAAAGTTCAGCATTCCAAGCTCGCTAATGAGAAAGTTAAATCTTGTCTCATCAAGAGGTTTGGTGAAAAGATCAGCTAACTGAAAATCAGTTGAGATAAAGTGAAGTTCTATATCACCATTCATCACATGATCTCTGATAAAATGATACCTGATTTCGATGTGTTTGGTCTTTCAGTGTAGCACTAGATTGTTGGCTATAGCGATGGCACTTGTACTATCGCAATAGATTGGAATTTTCGAGAGCTGAAGGTCATAGTCCAGTAGTTGATTTCTCATCCACAAGACCTGGGAACAACAGCTTCCAGCATCTACGTACTCAGCTTCAGCGGTGGAGGTGGACACTGAGTTTTTCTTTTTACTTCTCCAACTCACCAACTTTCCACCTAGGAGCTGACATCCTCCTGTGGTGCTTTTCCTATCCATCTTGCAACCTGCAAAATCACTATCTGAATAGGCGATTAGATCAAACCCTGAGTCTTTGGGATACCAAAGACCTAGGTTGGGAGTACCCTTAAGGTAACGAAAGATTCGCTTTACAGCGATCATATGAGATTCCTTAGGTTCTGCTTGATATCGTGCACACAAACAGGTTGCGTACATAATATCAGGTCAGCTAGCTGTAAGATACAGAAGAGGGCCGATCATCCTACGGTACGTCGTGACATTAACAGGTATTCCAGAAGGATCCTTGTTTAGTGTCAGCGGTGGTGCCATAGGGGTTTTCATAGCTGAACTCTGAGTTAAATCAAATTTCTTCAGCATATCTTTAACATACTTCCCTGATTAATGAAAGTTCCTTTTTCATTTTGTTTTATCTGAAGACCAAGGAAATATGTTAGCTCACCCATCATACTCATTTTATACTCTGCTTTCATCCTTTCAGAGAAACGAGTACAAAGGTCAGGGTTAGTAGAACCAAATATAATATCATCGACATATATTTGTACGAGAATAATATGACCTTTTACTTTCCTGAAAAATGGAGTCTTATCGATTTTACCACGCTCAAATTGTTCAGTATGGAGATAAGTAGAGAGAGTGTCATACCATGCACGTGGAGCTTGCTTTAAGCCATAAAGTGCCTTATCCAGTTTATAAACATAACCTGGATGCTTAGGATTTGAGAATCCTGGAGGTTGTTCAACGTAGACTTCTTCATTCAGCTTTCCATTAAGGAACGCTGACTTGACATCCATTTGATAAACTTTGAAGTCTTTGTGTACAGCGTAAGCTAAGAATAGACAAGTGGCTTCTAGTCTTGCCACTGGAGCAAAGGTTTCGTCGTAATCTATACCTTCCTCTTGTCTGTATCCCTGAGCAATAAGTCTACCCTTGTTGCGGGTTACAGTTCCATGTTCATCCAACTTGTTTCGATAGACCCATTTAGTGCCTATCACTGACTTGTCAGATGGACGAGGAACAAGCTTCCAAACTTTATTTCATTCAAATTCAGTGAGCTCTTCTTGCATAGCGCTGACCCAGTTTGGATCTTGGAGGGCATCATCTATTTTCTTTGGTTCAATCAGAGAAATAAAGTTAACAAATAAACAAATATTACCTGCACTTCGTCGAGTCTGAACACCAGCGTTTGGATCACCAAGTATTTGATCAATTGGGTGATTAATAGTCCATCGCTGAGCCGGAGCATGAGTCGCTGACTCAACCTGAACTGGAGGGGCTGAAGATGAGGCTTCAGCAACTTCTGGAATATCTGCCAAGAGAGGAGTAGGTGCATATGTCATTACATTCACTGATTGCTGAGAAGTAGATGGAATGCCTGAGACATTTGGTTCAGAAGCAGGCATAGTGTTTAGAGGAACAGCTGAGACCCATGAAGTTTCAGCTTCACTATTCTGCATGTTTGGGATGATAGTAGGACCATCATCTTCAACGGGATGAGTATGAGGAGTGGGAATGTCTTCTGAGTCACCAAGATGAGAAAACATCCATTGATTCAGTTCTTCAGTATCAGCAGAAGGTCTAGAATTCACTGAACGGGATTCAACAAAGGTGACGTGAATCGTTTCTTCTACAGTCTATCTTCTACGATTGAAGACTCTGCAGGCTTTGGAGATTGAAGAATATCCAAGAAAGATTCCATCATCAGCCTTAGGATCAAACTTTCCAAGGGCATCTCTGTTGTTCAGTATGAAACACTGACATCCAAAGATGTGAAAAAAGCTAATTGATGGCTTTCTCCTATGAAAAAGTTCATAGGCTGTCTTTTTGAATCTTTTAACTATCAGCGACCTGTTTTGCGTAAAACAAGCAGTGTTGACAGCTTCTGCCCAAATCTGAGTAGGCAGGTGAGAATCGATGAGCATTGAATGTGCAACTTCAATGATAGTTCTATTTCTTCTTTCAGCGACTCCATTTTGTTGCGGTGTTCTTACTGAAGAGAAGTTGTGAGAAATACCTTTACTCTCAAAGAAGGAATCAAGAGAACTGTTTTTGAATTCAGTCCCATGATCACTCCTTATTGAGCGAACGGTCATATTGTTCAGGACTTCCATTTTCCTGACAAAGGTGATGAGTTCTTCAGGGGTGTCACTCTTAGAACGGAGAAACATTACCCAGGTATAGCGAGAGAATTCATCAACTATGACCAGTGTATATTTTGTTAGCTTCAATCTTCCTAAACATATAAGTATTTAGAAGTAGTGAAAAATAGGCTAAGTGAAGAAAGCCTCTTACAGAGGCTCTGCCGACATTACCGAGAAATCAAGGTCAAGAAGCTACAGAAGCAGCAGAGGCTTCCTACAGAAGCTCTGTCATACGCACAAAGAAGACCAAAGACTCGGAATCCGGCGAAGACTGCTTCACAGAGGACCAGACCGCAGAACCTCTGTAATTCATTACAGAGCCTCTGTGGTCCTCAATGAAGACTTGGAAGATATTACTGGATACATTCATCAACTTGCATGGAAAAGTACTATCAAAACACGTGTCAAGCTCTGAGTGGACTCAATAGGGCAAGGTACAAAATAGACGTCTGCGCCATTTAATGCATTTACCAAAAGTACATCTGCTCCATTAAATGCGCATGGCTCAAACAGCTGCTCACACCATCCAGTCCACTGTTCACACCATCCAGTTTACTATTCATGCCGTAAAAGGAACAGTGACCTACTTCATAGTCTTCTAAGAGTAGTATAAAAGGAAGTCTCATGTTGAGATCTTCCTAAGGACGAATACACAAGGAATCACTAATACTCTCAAGCTTTATTGTCAAATATCTGAGTGTTATATTCTCACACACACCAACAGTTCTTAATCTGTTCTTCGTGTTGTTATTATATATTGAATAACAGTAACTGTTCAAGAAATCCTTTTCATTCGTTACTGTTTTCTTTATATATGTGCGTTCTAATATCTATCAAACATATCTGTTAGTTTAATACGCTTCCGCATCAAACTCTAAACTCCACTAATAGATTGTTAATCTTGATTAAGTGTATCTGGGATCCAACAATTGGTATCAGAGCCTTCCTTGATTTTCAATATCAAGTGATCCACTTATCAAGATTCGTGATAGATATTATTGAGATTTAAAATTGTGTCTGGAAACTGCTTAAACCCAGAAAATCTTCAAGCTCATCGAAGTAACTCTTTAGTCATACTTTCTTTCTAAAATCTTCAAATGACAAATACAAATAATTTCTTTACTACTGGTTCTCTCACTAAACCTCCTACTCTCCTTCGAGATGAGTATCCTCAGTGGAAAATAAGAATGGTCCATTTTTTCGAGGGCACTGAAAAAAATCAAGTACAATATCTGTACAATCCTCCTCCTATTCCCATGACAGTAGTACCTCGTATACCTACTACTGCTGAATCTGCCGAAATCCCCGAACATCAAAAACCAAAGCCAAAAGGGGAGTGGTCAACCGAAGATAAAGCAGAAGATGAAGTTGCTCAGAAAACCAAGAGGACATTAATTATGGCAATACCCAACGAACTCTTTCAATCATTGGATTCATGTGAAACAGCGCATGATCTGTGGAAAGAACTGGAAAGACAGTTGGAAGGAGGTGCTAAAACACAAAAAAACCGAAGAGCACAGTACATCAATGAATATCATGCATTCAGAGCCTCTGCAACAGAATCTCTGCAAACAACATACGACAGATTCAACTCTCTAATCAACAAGTGCAGAAAATCAGGCATTGACAGAACTTCTGAAGAAAACAATGTCATGTTTTTAAAAAGTCTAAATGAAGAATGGCTCCAGCTGTCTATGTCCCTACAGACAAATCAGGATCTAGACACCTGGACTCTCTCTGATCTTTACGGAACATTAGCCGCACAAGAACCTCAGATAGCACAGGCTAAAACACTAACCATTGCACCGTATGCATTGGTTAGTAAAACTAAAGAGGATGCACAGAGACCAAAAAATGATAAAGCCACAGAGGAGAAGAAGAAGGAGAAGAAGAAGATGGTGATAATTGACAGTGAAGAAGAAGAGCAAGCAGAAAAGGAAATAACTCTTGCGTCACTAGCTAAATCTTTAGCTCTATTGACAAAAGAGTTCAGAGGAAACAGAAGAGGTTCCGGAAATGAAAGATATGATAGAGACAACCAGGATGACAGAAGAGACAACAGAAGAGATGACAGAAGAGGAGAAGAATCAAGTGGCCGACAGAGGTCAAGCGATAGAAATTACAGAGGGAATGACCGACAGAGGTCAGATGACTCGATAAGCCACACGCAGCAAGAATGCTACAAGTGCGGCAAACCTGGTCACTATGCAAATGAATGTAGATCAGAGAAAGGCGGAGACCTACAGAAGTCCAATGATCGAACAGGAAACACTCCTCAAGGGTGTTTTAACTGCGGAAAACCAGGTCATTTTGCGAATGAATGCAGAAGCAGATCAAATCGCCCACAGAGGGACTCTGCTTTCTACAAAAAGAAAGCCGAATATTATGCTCAAAAATCCTTAATGGCAAAAGGACATTCTGAGGAGAACACAGAAGACTTCCAGTCAGACTCTACTTCTGACGATGAACATACCGCCAATGCCCTCTTCTGTGGCATGGCAGAAGTCGACTCCTGCACTAACTCTGAGGTATCTACTTCCAATTCCAACTCTTGTATTACCTCTGTAGATGATAATACACTTAGAATTAACATTGAATTAATTGAACTGAAAGAGATAAATCAAAGTATTCAGAAAAGACTCACTTTCAATGAGAGAGAAGTACGGCTTCTCACTCAAGAAAAAGCAAAGATTTTTGAGGAAAAAAAGAGAATAGAAAAGAATTGGAACAAAACTCTAGATCCTTTAAAAAAACAAATTTCTGAATTAACCAATACTTTAAAAGATAAAACAAAAGAACTTTCAGTTTCAAGGAGCGAAACTACTTGTAACGTCCCAAAAATTACAAGCAAATTTAAATTTTTAAATAAACAATTCATTGATAACAACTCAATAAATGATCCCAACGTTTCGTTTGCAAACACATAATTAATGTCTTTATAAACTAAAACCAGCGGAATAAACGTCTAATTATTGAAATCATAAAGCAACCAGCTCTTCTCGCGCGCCAGTGTGTACTCGTCACGCCTTGGAGTCGCCCGTACCTGAAACCATAGTTTATTGGGAAAGGGTAAGCACGAAGCTTAGTGAATTCCAACACATGCGCAGATAGGAATTATATACACATCACCCCTATCCGCACATAAGCAACAACATCACAGTTACATAAAACGAGTAAACATCTACAAGTAATTTTGTATCCAACCCCTCGGTCCCATCGGACCCTCGGTCCCACCGAATTGTAATGTATCCAACACCTCAGTACCATCGAGGCCTCGGTCCCACCGAATTGTAATGTAACCAACACCTCAGTACCATCGAGGCCTCGGTCCCACCGAATTGTAATGTAACCAACACCTCAGTACCATCGAGGCCTCGGTCCCACCGAATTGTAATGCAACCAACACCTCAGTACCATCGAGGCCTCGGTCCCACCGAATTGTAATGCAACCAACACCTCAGTACCATCGAGGCCTCGGTCCCACCGAATTGTAATGTAACACATTTATACCAAGCATTCAAACCAATCAAATATTACACACCACAAACAACTAGTTCACACCACAAAGACAGTAGTACATACAAACTATTATGACATGCATACAACCCCTAACTACACAGTGAGAGAACTCACCTCGAATGCGCGCCCAGCTTAACAACACAATTCAAGATCCACAATTAAGGTCACTTCCCAGCACCTAAACGCATGTTAAAACGTGACAATACGAGACCCGGACCCTATGGCACGACACACGCTTAAACCGTCACTAAAACTAACTTCCGTTCACCCAAAACAGGTCTGTTCGGGACCTGTTTCGACCCCTTTAAACCCAGAAAATTCCCAATATTATATCATGACCAGAAATTACTCTGAGTTAGGGTTCCAAGGACATATTATACGCCTCCTAACGATTTTTCTACAATTTACTACGGATTTTACAAAAACAGTTTCCGGAACAGCGAAATTCAGCACCTTTCAGTATAAAACGACAAATCGACCCATGCTACGTCCCGAACTGGGTTTTGCACAAAACACAGAAACGTTTCTAGACTCAAAAAGGGAACTTTTGACACCGATTTCACCCCAAACCGAGTTACGAGCAGAAAGTTATGACCATGACAAAACAGTGGCAGATTACAACACTGTCGGTTTACCGACCTGCTGTAAAAACAGAAGTTTTCCGCCTAGCTAGGGGCCGAACCAGCCTTTCGCTAAAACACGAAAAACGTGACCGACACAGAATGTGAACCGAGGACACCAGAATCGCCTCAAACCGAGTTACGACGAGAAAGTTATGGCCGAAATACAAACTGGACAGAAAACTAATTTTCGCATAAAATGACGAAACACCGAACTTGCGACCACTATTTCGCCCAGCTAGAGACCGAACCAGTTTTCCGCTAAAACACGGAAAACGTGCTCGACCCTGAACTTGAACCATGGGCGCCAGTTTCGGCTCAAACGGAGTTACGACGGAAAAGTTATGGTTGCGCGAAAACTGGACAGCACACTAAAATTTTCATAAAAGATAACTTATAAAAACGGTTCAAGGCTTAACGATTCGGGTCTTACGCTACGTGTGACACCCACTGCCACCACCCTCCACCTACAGCCACCGCAGCGGTGGCGGCGTGCGGCGGTGGTGGTCTCGCCGGAAAAACGAAAAGGAAAAGAAAAGAAACGATACGAACGAGAGAACGGCTTACCTCAAGACGACGCCTCACCACCACGACCGACCTCTCACCCTCGACTCCTCCGACGACAGCCGATGGTGGCGGTCTCCGGCGACAGCAACAGCGGCGGCGACGGCTGCCGCTGTGTTCTTCCTTCTCCTCACACTCTTTCTCACGATCTCTCTTTCTCTCTACGCTCTTTCCTCCGGCCGGCGAATCACAAGACCATCAAGGGTGCCGTAGGGTTTTTTTTTGTGGTTTTCTATTCTTTTGTTTGTTGGTCACGGCACCAACACCAACAATAGACAAAATTGGATTATGATTATACACTAGCATGGGCCAAAGTCCACCTTTTGGCCTTTTACCCTTTTAGCCCCTCCACTTACAATCCTCTCGCAACTAGCCAAAAAAAATTCCGATACTTTAACGATTTGACCCAACTCGACTAACCCCGTTAACGGGAACCACAATAAATCAACCTTAAAAGAAAAGGATTAATAAAAGAAATTACATACCGGGATACGGGCTTTACAACTCTCCCCCACTTGGATTAGACTTCGTCCGCAAACAGCTTCTAATACTTCTCTCGCATTTGATGATATCCCAACTCAATCCACTTTCAAGCTCTAACCATTCTAATGCTGCTCACCAGCATACCCTACAGGATACTCGATTACGATCCCTCCTATCATTAATTGACGATTTAACTTCTACGAATTCTAATAGGCTCCAAAGATTTTCAATAACTTATATTAACAAAACATCGACCCCCTGCCGAACATCGGTCCAACCGATTACAATAACAAACATCGGCCACCCGCCGAACATCGGTCCAACCGATTACAATAACAAACATCGGCCACCCGCCGAACATCGGTCCAACCGATTACAATGAATCACATAAGCGCGGTATTATCCTAGACACTAACACAAATAGATATCCCCCACAACCAAAACAACTAACACACACGTAGGTCATTCCACCGTAACCATTCGTCACAAGTGATCATTTCAGGGTTACTACTACCATCACCATGATTATCTTAAAATCGGCTACAACTCTCCGATTATACTAAAGGTGTTTGGCCTCAAGCCCAAAAGTCGACACCTAATAATACCACCTACCTCAAAATGGTTGATGCGCATTTATTCTCCTAATAACAAGGGCATCAATCCCTTAATCGATACTATTCGGCCTACAGTACTAACGCGCGTGGAATACCTACCTTCCACCGTCGACGTATCATCCACACTTGCTCTACGAAGTCACGTCACACCGTATCGAGGATACACCTTGACGTCTACCTCCCAGGTAACGCCTCAAGACCCAGCACACCGGAACTACCTCCCAGGTAAGTGCCCACAACTATATCCTCCTAGTACTTACTGGAAAGTATAGGTTAAAACACATGAATACCGGGGTCCCACCCCGAGACACCCAACCGACCATTACCAACGACTGACTAACGTGTCTAAGGATCCAAAGAAACAGCCTACCAACAACATGCCTATTCCGGATTGACTCACTCACCCCAACATGTAAACACTCAACGTGCAAAGAATGCCAAACGGTGCGACAAAAACAACTCATCAACTAGACTCCACATCGAGCCATTAAAATCGGGCAATTGGCCCATGACTAACTCCAAGTCAAAACCTAGCAAAATGCTCCACGCTTGCTAGACCCATAGGTCGGAAAATGCGTTTAAACAAAGTTTAAGCAAGCAATACTCTGAAATCAACCTTAGTCTCAGACTCAACACGGGTTAAACAAAAGAGTTTTCCAAAAGGACTCACACCCAAAAAAATTCTCGAAATGACACATGACGCTTAAAAGCACATTTCCCCAAATGGTTCACAAAATCCTTTACAAAATATTTTCAGCATTAGGATTTTCATCTCAAAAGATCGTATATAATAAAACTACTATTACCAGATCGATAGTTACGCAAAACTGGACACGCTCGTCCCACATAGGAAAATCATGTTGAAAATCGTCCCATTGCAGTTCAGTTTACTCACACAAACACAAGCGTAATACACAATTTCTTTAAAATGAACCGCCTCGATTCCAGTATGGATTGACTCATGACGTGCACTTAAAGTAACCGCTCGACCTTAAACAGGGTGCGGCAAAGGTGTGCACATAATTCAAAATAAGTTTCACGACATTTGATTCAAAAATTTTTCTTTTTAATCATAAAATGACGTGGCACCGGGTTCGCCACAAATTTTTCGCGCGTCAGCTAGTCACACAAAACGATGACACGGTTTACAAATATATTTTTGTTAAAACACAATTGTCTCGTGTAAGTTGCAAACTTGAAGACAGAAACCAGTCCGCTTCTAATAATTGGAAATATCGACTAAAAACCTCGTAAAATCTCAAACTGGGGGCAGGCATGCAAGCTTGTAACACTTCCTCAAGTTTCGTATTTGGGACATATAACGTCAAAACATTATAGTTTAAAAATGTATTTATCGAAAATGCTCAAAATACTCGTTTCCTCCAAAGCAAAAGTTTTTAATTTCCCAAAAAAAAAACTGATCGGTAATTCTAAATTAATCGAATGTCAAAAATCTACGCATTTATATTTCCAAAATATAACACATTGTAATCGTATGCATGATGTTTACAACATTAAAACACTCCTTGGATCAAATGGTCTTTCATTTCGACAAAAAGGAACTAAAGCATTTTCTTGCACGACTCGTTCATCAAAATGCCGAGAACAAAGGTTACCCCAGTATGCATACCCCTAAGTCGATAAATCGCATTTTCATGAAAATGTCAATAAAACCTTTAGCTGACTAAAAAGCGCACTAAACAACTCCTTATGAAATGTTACCAAAATTCCTCCATGCATCACTTATGTCACGCATGAATCAATCTACACACTGAACTATTTGCAAAATAAACACTTAGTAACACAAACTCTCGAACGAAAAGTTAAGCGACACTAGAATTCCAAACTCATTTTAGACAAATCACTAAAATAGCCTTTAAACAGACATCGTGGAATGTAACTTTTCGTCTCAACTCTAACACATGTGGAGGAGTTCCAATGTTAGAGTCTCAAACCGTAGTCACTTACCCAACATCTTGACCACCACAAAACACGGATAACATCGTACCCGAAAGAACCGTTGGAAAAAAAAATAACGAAAATGAGACAAGTTCTAACAAAGTTTGCACTCCCGAGATAAAACGATTTCATACACTTTCAAAACCATATTTCAAAATCTTGTGTGTGCTGAGCAGTTCCCAAAATTCCAAAACACCGCCCATACAAAGATTTAAAACACAAGAATTTGTTAATGCAATCTTATTTTCAAAATAACTTTGTGCATGACTCATTCGGCATTCAACGTCTCGACTCATGCTCCTCTCTACCTTTCCAATCCACTATCGTCCTCCGGACATTTAAACCTCTTAGGGCAAGATGGAAAATTACGACAAATAATCCCTACGATTTTTTTTCCTCAAATCAAAGTCGGCTCTATAAGCCTATGACTCTAGCACAATCTTCCATCTTGGCCCGAAATGATCTGCTTACAACAAATATCATCCTTATCGTCACTCCAAGTGACTAATACTATAATTGTCTTTCTATTCCAACGACTACTAGTTTAGGACCTTCAACACTACCCCAACGATCATCCATCAAAGCAAGTCAAGTACACACATGTACCAGTGGATCTACTATATTTGTCTCTCCTCGTGACGGCTATTCAGGGTAGATAATACAACGCGTTATTAGCACATAACAACGCACACTAACAACACTCACGCCCAACTCCTTGGATTCCTCGTGACTTCCCCGACTCGAGCATTGATCTTGTGCTTCCGGTAGTAGGAGCTCTACTACTACCTTCCACACCTATCATCGCTCGTTCCGAGTCTCATCCCGAGGGTCCAAGTAGTTTCTCGCCGAAACTATACACATAAAATAATTAATCCACACATGCCAGTTCAAGAACATATCCTAAACAGGCAACTCATACAACTACTGTATATATAAAACCATCGGTCTCCCCGATCAGACAGCCACAAATGTATACTTAATAAACCATCGGTCACCCCGGTCATACAACAACAAATAAATATATAACTAACCATATGCCTGCACCAGCATATATATACATCCACCCTTCCTAGCTCCCTAAGAATTTCCTCTTATCCCACTACCCTTGCTACCACCGAATCCCTACTAATTATGACGAGTGACCTCGCGAATACCCGATTATATGCAGTGCGAAATAAATAGACAGTCGAATACAAGACTCTATCCTAGAACGGTTGGACTCAAACAAGAGCTGCGCAATAGAACTAAATCGAATATTCTAAGGCTATAAATCTCTTACTGCATACAGCCTAGAGGGCATCCACTTAGTAACCTATCATAATTAGCATAAATTCCTAATAGCAAGCAGTTCAACATACAGCATAGTGTCCCAACAGGCAATCTAGCATGCATACTCTATGATCTAGAAAGCAATAAAACACTTTCCCCTTTGGCTCCGGCTGACTGTACACACTGCGCCTCCGATCACCGTTCCTCGAACGGGTCTTTACTTTTTCTTTTGTTTCCAAAAAGATTTAATAAAGAATTTGAAAATTTCCCAGCCGCAACTTGAGACCAAACACACCGAGGTGCGTTTGATTCACTCAAGCTGTGCTCTGATACCAAGTTGTAACGTCCCAAAAATTACAAGAAAATTTAAATTTTTAAATAAACAATTCATTGATAACAACTCAATAAATGATCCCAACGTTTCGTTTGCAAACACATAATTAATGTCTTTATAAACTAAAACCAGCGGAATAAACGTCTAATTATTAAAATCATAAAGCAACCAGCTCTTCTCGCGCGCCAGTGTGTACTCGTCACGCCTTGGAGCCGCCCGTACCTGAAACCACAGTTTATTGGGAAAGGGTAAGCACGAAGCTTAGTGAATTCCAACACATGCGCAGATAGGAATTATATACACATCACCCCTATCCGAACATAAGCAACAACATCACAGTTACATAAAACGAGTAAACATCTACAAGTAATTATGTATCCAACCCCTCGGTCCCATCGGACCCTCGGTCCCACCGAATTGTAATGTATCCAACACCTCAGTACCATCGAGGCCTCGGTCCCACCGAATTGTAATGTAACCAACACCTCAGTACCATCGAGGCCTCGGTCCCACCGAATTGTAATGTAACCAACACCTCAGTACCATCGAGGCCTCGGTCCCACCGAATTGTAATGTAACCAACACCTCAGTACCATCGAGGCCTCGGTCCCACCGAATTGTAATGTAACCAACACCTCAGTACCATCGAGGCCTCGGTCCCACCGAATTGTAATGTAACACATTTATACCAAGCATTCAAACCAATCAAATATTACACACCACAAACAACTAGTTCACACCACAAAGACAGTAGTACATACAAACTATTATGACATGCATACAACCCCTAACTACATAGTGAGAGAACTCACCTCGAATGCGCGCCCAGCTTAACAACACAATTCAAGCTCCACAATTAAGGTCACTTCCCAGCACCTAAACGCATGTTAAAACGTGACAATACGAGACCCGGACCCTATGGCACGACACACGCTTAAACCGTCACTAAAACTAACTTCCGTTCACCCAAAACAGGTCTGTTCGGGACCTGTTTCGACCCCTTTAAACCCAGAAAATTCCCAATATTATATCATGACCAGAAATTACTCTGAGTTAGGGTTCCAAGGACATATTATACGCCTCCTAACGATATTTCTACAATTTACTACGGATTTTACAAAAACAGTTTCCGGAACAGCGAAATTCAACACCTTTCAGTATAAAACGACAAATCGACCCATGCTACGTCCCGAACTGGGTTTTGCACAAAACACAGAAAAGTTTCTAGACTCAAAAAGGGAACTTTTGACACTGATTTCACCCCAAACCGAGTTACGAGCAGAAAGTTATGACCATGACAAAACAGTGGCAGATTACAACACTGTCGGTTTACCGACCTGCTGTAAAAACAGAAGTTTTCCGCCTAGCTAGGGGCCGAACCAGCCTTTCGCTAAAACACGAAAAACGTGACCGACACAGAATGTGAACCGAGGACACCAGAATCGCCTCAAACCGAGTTACGACGAGAAAGTTATGGCCGAAATACAAACTGGACAGAAAACTAATTTTCGCATAAAATGACGAAACACCGAACTTGCGACCACTATTTCGCCCAGCTAGAGACCGAACCAGTTTTCCGCTAAAACACGGAAAACGTGCTCGACCCTGAACTTGAACCGTGGGCGCCAGTTTCGGCTCAAACGGAGTTACGACGGAAAAGTTATGGTTGCGCGAAAACTGGACAGCACACTAAAATTTTCATAAAAGATAACTTATAAAAACGGTTCAAGGCTTAACGATTCGGGTCTTACGCTACGTGTGACACCCACTGCCACCACCCTCCACCTACAGCCACCGCAGCGGCGGCGGCGTGCGGCGGTGGTGGTCTCGCCGGAAAAACGAAAAGGAAAAGAAAAGAAACGATACGAACGAGAGAACGGCTTACCTCAAGACGACGCCTCACCACCACGACCGACCTCTCACCCTCGACTCCTCCGACGACAGCCGATGGTGGCGGTCTCCGGCGACAACAACAGTGGCGGCGACGGCTGCCGCTGTGTTCTTCCTTCTCCTCACACTCTTTCTCGCGATATCTCTTTCTCTCTACGCTCTTTCCTCCGGCCGGCGAATCACAAGACCATCAAGGGTGCCGTAGGGTTTTTTTTTGTGGTTTTCTATTCTTTTGTTTGTTGGTCACGGCACCAACACCAACAATAGACAAAATTGGATTATGATTATACACTAGCATGGGCCAAAGTCCACCTTTTGGCCTTTTACCCTTTTAGCCCCTCCACTTACAATCCTCTCGCAACTAGCCAAAAAAAATTCCGATACTTTAACGATTTGACCCAACTCGACTAACCCCGTTAACGGGAACCACAATAAATCAACCTTAAAAGAAAAGGATTAATAAAAGAAATTACATACCGGGATACGGGCTTTACATGATAGCACATGTATTCTTATGTAAAAAATTTGCACCGCTTCTCTTCTGTTTTTCAGTCATGTGTGGTATACATTTCCAAATCAGCACTACACATGAAGGACCTACAAAACAGATTAAGCAGATTTTGGTACCCAACGGGACTTGGGTCCTAGTGTGTTAGGTGTAGATTTTTTAGAAGGAATACTATAAGTACCGTACCAATAAGAAGTATAATCTTTATGCACAAAATCATTTGAACCACAGTAGGAACAACAAATTTTCTTATGTGCCAACCTAATCAGATGATTTGTAGAATAAACAAGATTAGGTGGAACAGAAGATTTACCTTTCAGAGCATTGTTCCTCTTTGCTTTTGATGTGGATGCAGATGATTTTGACACATCCTTCTTTGGAACTGTTGTGCCTTTAACTCTCCATTCCATCTTCACCTTTTTGAAGACTGGAACTTCTTTAAGATTGGAAGTATTAACTTTAGGCACTTTTGGATCCTTATCCGATTTATCAAGCAAATGATTATAAAAGAGATTTGTTGAACGAATCTGATCTATTGAAAAATCAGTTGATCTATTAATTTGTTTAGAAGAAATGTTTTTAAAACTCGAACTTGAAGCAGTTTTAAAAGAGCATTCAGAATCATTTAAATCAACAAATGGAGTCTGAAAGATAATATCAGGACTAACCTGCTTTGAGACATCAAATTTAAAAATGACGTCTACTATGTATTTATGTGTTAGTTGATTACCCCATTCTGGTTACATAACGTTTTATCTGGTATTTTTGCTACTCATCAGTGTTGTCTTTGAAGATACATGATGCTCAGGATGCTCCTAATCATCATGAGGGGGATAACTGATACAGATTCAAAGACATAAATCATCATCAAGAGGGGGAAGAACGTTCTAAAAGTTCAAAGACCCAGATTATCAAGTTGAGGGGAGTAAGCACAAGTTGAGGGGGAGTAACTGTTATGATCCGTGCATAAAATATTACAACCAATTCAACTCGTGGTTCAACTCGTGATACTATGAAGACCAAGAGCATAATTCAAGGGGGAGTGTGAAAAATATGAAGTCAAGCAACGCCAACATCTGTCAAAGATTCAAGACGAAGATAAAATCAAGTCCTGAACTTTCCAAGAACATATTTTTTATTTATATAACTTTAGGGGGAGATTGTTAGGACTAAGTCCTATAAAATAGAAAGTGATATAAAGGAAAATAATTGTTTTATTTATTTGTTTGTGAAAGCCTTTAAATGATAATATGGGCTTATTGTGTGTTAATGGGCTTGGGCTTTAGGCTTCAAGCCCTTGGTATTTAAAGTTATTTTTCTAATCATTAGGTTAGACTTTGAGAGTTGAGATTAGCCGTGTGATTCATTGTTGAGAGAGAGTGTGTTAATCATTCCAATATTGTAACACTCTCTAATCATTCTATAAGATTTATTGTTTTCAATTCACTGTTACTTGTTAAACTGGGATCTACAGATACTTTGATTTCTCTTTGTTCTCAGAGATTTCTATGATCCTTCAAGCTGTCTTTCTAATTCATCCAAGATTTCCTTAGCTGAATCTCGACTATCTACACGGTTGTAGATATCGTTTGGGATTGCCATTGTTAAGAGAGTTAAGGCATGTTCATCAATTGCTATAAACTCCTTATCTTGTTCATTGAAGTATTGATCAGCCTTGTAGATTTTTCTTGATGGAATGAAAGGAGTTATAGTCGTAGATGGAATTGGATCAATATCAATTGATGGTCTATGAGGTCCATTAATGATTGACTTCTTTAAGTCTCGGTTCTGATTGTAGAAACAGAGTCATCCTCTTCTTCCATTTAGGATACTCATCCATTTGGAGAACTGGAGGCTTAGATTTAGATCCCATACCGAGCAGATCTCTAGACATGATTACAGTCACTAGAAAATGAATCTTTCAGAAAATCAAACAGAGTGTATGAAATACACTTGGAAAACTTGAAAAATTTCTTGTCTTGACACACTTCTCTCAATACACTAAGTTCTAAGAACTTCTCGCAACAACCTTGATGCGAGTTCCACACTTCTCGCAACTAACTGATAAAATTTCTCTACTACTCGCAACAACCTGATGCGAGTTCTGTCCTTCTCGCAACAAACTGAGTACGAGTTCCTCACTTCTCTTATCTAACTGATAAGAGTTCCTCACAACTAGCAATTAACTTGATGCGAGTTCTTTGCTATTCGCAACAAATCAATGCGAACTTTCCAACTTCTCGTATTGGAACAATGCGAGTTCTCCACTCTTCGTATCAAACACAATGCGAGAACAACTTATGGGTCTTGCGAGTTCTATATGAGCAATGCGAGTTTTTCAGAGCTTGCGAGAACTTAACATAAAATCACAATTTTATTTATAAAATCTTCAATTCTTGATCAATTTCAATGAAACTTTGTAGATTGGTTCGTAAACTGATTACGAACACTTTTGTAGTTTGTTCCACATCCTAATTCTTCCAAAATCACAGGATTCGATCTGAAAACAGTTTCTTGAAAAGTTTCGAACAAATCTTTCAAATTCTCATAATCTAGACATATTTAGGTCTGGATTCCTGAATTAACCATGTTCACGATGATGAAATGAATACCGTGGTAATAAATTTCAATCTAATTGATCAAAAAATGAAGAATTTCGAAAAAATGAATGAAACAGTAAGCGAGTTCCAAGAAAAAAATCAAGAAATCTTCAATAATTCTTCATGAATCTGTCTGAATTTTTTGTCTGAGCTCTGATACCAAATGTTAATCCCAAATCTAGGGAAATCAATCAGAGTGAAACATATTCTAGAGAGAGAAAGTAGTTGTCATCCATATATTCTCCAAGTAAAGTACAAATGACAAAGTTACAATACATGAAAGGTTACTGAAACGTTACACTAAACAATAACACTACAAGACTATTTATACTAAAGACTTACAAGGTATAAAGGCTTAAGTAAAGTTGACTTTCTAAGACATTGACTTTACACATAAAATGACATCACATAAAATCTTGAATACAATAATGTCCTAACAAAAACCAAAAAAGTCTCAGTTAATTACGGTAAAACGAATATTTCGTTACTTAAAAGGTACTGCTGATCTTGGCTTGTGGTACCCGAAAGAGACAGGTTTTGAGCTCACGGCTTATTCAGACGCGGGCCACGCGGGAAGCATGCTAGATCGGAAGAGCACATCGGGACACGTGCATTTCCTGGGCGATAGCTTAGTCAGCTGGGCATCCAAGAAGCAGGAGTGTGTCTCCACATCTACTGCTGAGGCGGAGTACGTGGCCGCCGCGAGCTGCTGTTTTCAAGTCATCTGGATGCGCACCCAACTCAAGGATTACCGATTCACCTATTAACAAGTGCCCATTTACTGCGACTCGAAGAGCGTAATTGTCATTTTAAGCAATCCGATCCAGCACACCAAGACGAAGCACATAGACGTTCGGTACCATTTTATCAAGGATCACGTCGAAAGAGGTACAATCAAAGTTTACTTCGTTAATATAGAACATCAGGTAGCTAACCTATTTACAAAACCCTTGGACGAAATAAACTTTAACTATCTTTTGTCCAAGCTAGGTATGCTAAATCTTAAGATTTAAGCTTATCATGCGCTCGCTACAAGGTCTATACACTTACGCGGAACTGCCTATTCATCATCTGGTGTCTAAAATCCAGATGATCGAATACACACTTCCTCGCATCTATATCCTACTTGTATCGTGCACATATCTGATTTAAATCTCTGTAATAATTAGGTAGATTTCGTTTGTTTGCTTTCAATTCGTTTGTGATTTCCTTTCATGTTTCATTACTGTCGTATACATGCTTTTTCAACTCATCTGTGCATTTCACAACTTTGTTCATGTGTTCAGGGGGAGCACATAAGCGTAATTTCATCAAGTAAGTCTGTTCTACGTTTGAGGGGGAGTGTCACACTATTTTTTTTCTAACATCATAAGTTTTTTTTTGTGTGTGACTCAACCCGATTTTTTTTCCTAAAAGCACCACTTGCACAATCCGAGGGGGAGCATTTTCTTTTTGTGCAAAATTTTAGGGGGATCATGTTTTAAAACCATTTAAATGTTCCGGGGAAAGAAAATCAATTTTTGAAAATACCAGGGTTTGTTTTTAAAATATTCCAAAAGTATCCGGAAAGGTAACCGGACAAGTTATCCGGAAACCATCCTATCCGGATAGGTATCCGGACCGGGTAGGTTTCCGAACGACCCACCCGGATACCACTTGCCCTATATATAGACCCGTACCCTTCCCTGTTCATTTTTCCCGGAAACCCTTGTCCTAAAGAACCTCTCGAACTAAAACCCTTGGATCAATCGTTTTTTGCTCAAATCGATCTCGCATTTTATCTTGAATCAAGGTATGTACTCATTTCTCGAATCTATACTTGTTTCGCACGATTTCGCACACTATTCGCACATCAAATCAATCGATTTAGTCATCAATTGGGTCGTTCGGCCTCGAACCGACTGTCGGTTCATATTCCGACCATGTGGGGTTGTTTTATGCTCTATTTTCGCTTGATTATAGTTCCTATACTCGTTTAACACAACATAGGATGCTTAGATTTGGTTTGGTTGTTCGATTTGGCTAGTTTAGATCTAACCGGATGTCGTCCGGATAGTTTCAAACTATCCGGACACATTCAATGTTACCCGGACACCATCAACCCTTAAGATATTTTATCCTGAAAGCATCTCACCCGATAACCAAGGTTGTCCGGAAACCTTCAAGGTTTCCGGTAAGTTCAACTATCCGGGTAAGTTCCTTTGTCCGGTAACCTACATTTTGTCCGGTAAGCTACATGTTGTCCGGTAAGTCTGTGTATCCGGATACCTAATGACCCTGTAACTTATGTTATCCGGTGACCATTTTATCCGGACACCTACTTCATCGGATACTTCTTGTCCGGACACCTTGGCCATTCCAGTACCTTGTTCCACTGCCATTCCTCAATCTGTTCCAGATTGAGCCGATCTTCGCCAAGGTACGCACTGACACTTTTGCAACCGCCTATAGTCTAGTACTGTGTGTGAAACCCAGAATCTAGCAAAGGATTTTCCGGCGAGTAATTTCAGACGACTATATCATCTTCGTTTCTCAACCAAAATGAATAAAAATTGTTCCTTTGTTTTCCTTATTCAATGACAAATCGAATGATACCAAAAATTCTCTATCATGCAACGAAACTGAGCTTCCGGCGATGTCTCCGGCGATCCCGTTTTTCCGGCGAAGCTCCGGCGAAGATGAAAACTGAGGATTTCGTATCTGTAAGGTCCGAAACCAAGGATTTCGAATGCAGTGAAGTCCGAAACTAAGGATTTCAAATGCAGTGAAGTCCGAAACCAAGGATTTCGAATGCAGTGAAGTCCGAAACCAAGGATTTCGAATGCAGTGAAGTCCAAAACCAGATGGGTTTCGTATCAAGTACAGTTCGAAATGAGTGGGTTTCGTATCAAGTGCAGTTCGAAGTCAGTAGGATACGCACCATGTAGGGATCGAATTCAGTTGGGTTTCGTATCATGCAGGGTTCGAAATCTGAAGGTTTCGTATCAAAGAGAGGTGCGAAACCCTGTTCTTTGTGGTGCGAAACCTTGGTTATGAATTCTTACAAAGACACTGACACACACACATTCAACACTGACACCAAATACACTTTTAACACATGCATTACACACACTAACACACGCTCACACACGCATAACACACTCTCTTCACACTTTTAATCACCACATCATCACATGCACACACCTAGCTCAAAAATACTTCACGTGAACACACACTCTCCTTTGCCACGTCACACACTCAAACACACACACATGCACCTTATTTATCACGTAAACAAACACAAACACACTCACACACAGCTCACCAATTCTTCTATTCTGTTGACTTTCTGCAATTCAACAAACTTACAAAAAATGTTAGATTTGGAATTTTAAGATCAAAAATAATCAACAACACATTTTAAAACATCTCAATTTAAAATTCTTGATATGTTTTTGTAAATCTTTTGATGCAAAACTGATTTATATCAATGGAGAAACACTTTTCAATCAAAATCAAAACAAAAAACAAACAAGAAATGCATAACCCATTTGTGTTCTTCAAATCTTCAAATATGGAGATTTTCTTCAAAAATCTTCAAAAAATCTTCAATTCTTCAAGAAATTGGACGAATTTTGCACATAATTCAATCTCCCAAAGCTCTGATACCAAATGTGAAACCCAGAATCTCGCAAAGAAATGTAGAGAGAAAATCTAGAGTGCACAAGTCATCCATGTATTGATCTTTAGAGAGTAAAATGACAAATGCTACAATTGTTACAAGAGTTCTAGATTCATAGATTGTTATCTAACTAAGAACTAGACATGCCTATTTATACCCATAACATACAAGGTATAAAGGCATTACGAACTAATACAGTACATTGACTTTACAGTAAATCTTGAATACAATAATGCTCTAACACTGTGTCTTTCAGGTACACAAATGGCGGATCAACAACAACAAGGCAATCCTCCCTATGAGGAATTCATTGACGAAGAGGCCGACAACGCCTTAGTTCCATCGGACCACATATCTGAAATCGAGGGCAACAATCATCACCTCGATGTTGCTGAGTTCCGAACACAACATCGTGTGGTCGTGGACATTCTACTTGGCCATCCACTTCGTCATGCACTCACGGCGACTACCGACGTCCCGGTACTCTACCTATAGCAAGTCTGGAACAATATCTCAGTAGTCACCGGCGACAACACTCAGACGATCACTGCGATTATCCATTCGAACTCACACCGGAGTCTTTCCGACGATTACTATCTCTACCAGAAGCCACTGCCGGCGGCCGAGCTGCTTACGACCCTGCTATCGATGATGACACCCTTTATGCCGATATTCGGGCACTCGGGTACAACCATACGCTGAGCCGTCCATCAGCCTTCAACCGGAAATATCTCGCTCCGATCTGGTACATGCTGTTTACGATCCTGAATAGGTGTCTTTCTTCGTGATGGAAGGCATTGACCAGTGCACCGACAACTTTCTACGCCTGTTCCACGCTGTCATTTATGACCTCCACGTTGACTTCTCCATGATCATTTGGTGTGAACTCGTTCAGACCATACGCGCCATCGGAGGAACAAAGGAACGCAAGTTCATTCCATTCCTCCGATTCCTTAAGCTTGCTATCCGTCAACACATGGACACGAACCCGGACATCCCATGCCGCATTAATCACCCAGTATGTCCTCAATTTAGCTTACATTACCTTGTCATTCGCAACCCATCCAATGCACAAGCCATGCGTATACCCGAAGCCTTACTAGCATACGCGGATCCGCAAGCACCGAGTGTAATAGAATATAGGCGAGCGTTAGGTGCTCCTATGGTCCAACCAGAGCTAGAGGGACCTACCCGAGGAGCTAGACCCGAGCGACGTGAGGTTCCTAGGACAAGAGGCGGTAGAGTCTGGGTAGTTGGGGCTCCCAGATGGGGCGTACTGAGAGAACACTCTGTGAGGGGAACCGAAGCGGGCGGTGCGGAGGATTCGCATGCCAGTACAAGCCATGCCACCCGACCCTCCACAAGCCAACCTTCCCGACCGTCTACAAGTAGACCACCTACTCCCCGACATAATATCTCAACCACCCGTACAACCGATGACGCCGGACCGTCAACTACTCTACACGAGATATCGGTTGTCACTGCCCCAATGCTTGAACAAGACCCCAAAACCGACACCACTGAACCCACATCGCCATACACTCAAACCGACGTCCTAGATTCCGATACGACCGACTCCGATACGGAACGAGCCATTCATTTATCAATGATACCACCCCGTATCGAACGTCGCCCGCCTATGATTGAAGAAACTCCATCCAACTCACCCACACCCTCCGAAATCCCCACATCCGAGCCTATTACGGGAGACATAAGGAGAGAGGACGGAGATTTAGTTGAAAATTTAGAACAACTGAGACGGAGAGAATGGAGATCGAAAAAGAATCATGAGAGGGAGAGTAACCGTGTCGCCCAGGTAGCCACATCTGTTGCCTCGTCTCATCCGTTGGGACGAGACATTGAAGAAACCGTCGTGGACCTAGCGACACAAATACACAACCTCTCTAGCCACTCAACCAGATCTCAACAGCTAGTTGTTTCAATTTCTCATGGGGACATAGCACAAAGTCTATCGTTCACTCACTCGGAGAGTTTCAATATTGAAACTAGAGAACAGCCTCCCCTGTTCTCGACTTTTTTCATTGCACTATCGAGTCTAGAGCCCCTTGATACAATAATACCTTCTTTGGCTAGGACATGTATCGAGACTGCTAACATCAGTGAATTAAGTGAACCGATCAGAACATCCGTAGTAAGTCTGCCCCTGACCGGATTACGAGGATCGGATGGAAATCCTACCATAGTCAACATCATGCTAGCTATAAACGTAGGTGGTACTTCTGTTGAATCAACAGTTGTAACCTCAACGGGTAATCTAAGTGATCCCGGCGGTGATTTACCTAACTTTGTGTCAAGGAAATATCTGGACGGCGCCTTAAAGGCTGTCCGCGAAGCGATGGAAAAGGAGTTCAGAATAGAGCTTGACAAGATCAAGAGCTTACTTAAAGGGAAGGAGAAAGTGGTAGAACCCAAAACCGCACGAACACCTCCACCGGCTCCTGCTCAACAATCATATTCGGTGGATGACCTAAGGACCATGCTCCTCGCCCAACTGCTCCAACACACCAACATTGACTCCTCAACTGAAGCAGATCTAATTTCAGTACTTCGATCACAAGCATCTGCTCAACCTTCATTCGTCAACACCTGATTGGATCAGCTTGACACGACCCTGAAGGACGTTCATACCGCCCTTACAACTTTGTCCGACAGGGTCGCCTCACTCGAAGATACCTGCATGAGTCAAGCTGGCGAACTCAAACGCTCCTACGATGACCAGGATGATCCTGATCACTGTGAGGGGGAGAAAAAGCGTCAAAGATTATCAGAGTCCGAGCCAATAAACATCGAATCTACTTCAGTGGTTCAACCGGAACCATCAACTGTGGCACCATCAGAAGATCAGCCACAAACACAACTAAGTTTAGCCGAGATGGTCATTGATATGGACATCTCAGATGTAGAAGACCCAATGGTTGAAAAGCCTGAGGGAGAATCCCAACAATTGATCATCTACACCACACCAGAAAGGCTAGAATTTGAAATGATAGATCTTAACTCGGAGATCGACCTGGAAACGGAAAATGCATGGTATGAAAAAACCGCTAGTGCAATAAACTCCGAGGTAAACTTGATCTTCCCTACCGATGCGGACGACGACGTTGAAAAGGTGTCTACCGGTCAGTCAGGTCCGAACCAAGCACAAGATCACCGAAGTTATCAACATCAGGTCCGGCCGCATTCTGAAGAACTGGTACCCAGTCTTTACTGTCAAAAGAGAGAATGGGAAAGAATGGATATTCTTCGAAGCCGACTTCAAGAATCTTCGACTGAACGACTTCCACCCAATCCTCAAAGACCTCCGAACTCGAACGATCTGACCGCTCCACATCACCAAAGCGCTTGAAGCTATAAAGTGATTTATGAAACACAAGGTAACAGTGTCATACATTACTGATTTTCAGATGGGAGTCGAGCATCGAACGAAAAAGATAAACTTGCTAAAACCCGATCAGAAAGCCCCTGAATTGAAGATGTATCATGTCAACAGTCTTCTGCTACAACAAGAATTCGGAATCGTCTATCTCAACGAACAGAACGAAAAGAAGTTTCTCCGCTTCAGTCAAGTAGAAAGATTATGCAATGGAACTCTGTTAAAGGTCAGAGATGCGCTAAAAGACATAATTACCAAGGAAAAAGAACTCCGGATTTCGTTTGCTGCAATTCTAAACGAACCAAACGCCCAGACGCCTTGGAAATTGTTGAAGACCGCATTGAGTTTCGTAAAGCCATCAGAAGCTTCGAGATTCTTTTAGCACTCTGAAAGAGATACGTTTCGAACTCGCGCGAGATTGAACTTCGATTCAAAGGGGGAGATTGTTGGGATTAAAATCTAATTGAATGGAAGTTCAAGGGATTAATATGTAACTATGTATTTAGGCTTTAAGCATGTAATGGGCCATGGGCCTCAATATCTTAGCCTAGATATAAATAGTTTTGTTTACCCTATTGTTTAGGTTAATCGTCATAATCGCAAAACATATTGTAAACACTCTGAAGGTTTATGAATGTTATATGGATGACGACTTGAAATCATTGTTTGAATTGATTATTTGTTATTGATTTCTACTACATTGCACTAATCTGGGACCCACAATTAGATTTAACTAAACAGCTTAAGAAATGTCATCTAAAGATCAAAGAGCTTTCTAATATTGAAGAAAGTTTAAATGATCTGGTCTATGTAAATCAAATAATTAGCATCAAATGTGAATAAGCTATCGCTGAAATGAAAGCTGAAAAAGCTACTGTTGAAGGATGGTGTAAATCCTCAGCAAAAATCACTGAGATAATCGGTGCTCAGATCCCTGTCAATGATAGAAATGGTCTTGGTTTTAATGCTAACACTGAAGAACCAAGCCAAGATCGTTCCATGCTTAAGTTTGGAATGTTCGTCTCTTCCATCCCTGCCACCTCATCATCTCAATGCTCTTTTTCTAATAATCCAATTCCTGAGGAAGAATATTCTTTAAGCCTGTGAGTTCCAGATCAGTGCAACGACCAATAGAAATCAACAAGTATGAAGCAATCAGTATGATTTCAATGTGTCATCCATATAACTTTCAATATGATCAGAGAGAATTACAAAGCTATGAAAGTTCAATATTGACAGCTAGCCTAAAACTAAGGCTAACAAAACAATATATACCATGGGCCCAAAGCTAGAAAGTCCATGGCCCGTTTACACATTTAAGGCTCAAAATAGAAAATAACAGTTTAGCCCTTGAACTTCTATTCAACCTGATTTTGACCCTAACTATCTCCCCCTTTGAATTGAAGTTCGAGTTCACGCCAGTTCTCGACCTATCTCTTTCAGAGCGCAAAGTGGATCTCGAACATTCGGATGGCTCGGCGGTAGTCGATGCGTTCTTTTATCACTTCTAATCCATTTCGAGCGGTTGTCTCATTTGGGTTGGGAACATATGAGGAGTGAGTGATGATGTTTCGAAGAGCATCTTTGACTTTGAGGAGTGTGCCATCGCAGAATATGTGGACCTGGCTGAAGCGAAGAAACCTCTTTTCTTTCTGACATTGAGGTATACTATCCCAAATTCCGGTTCTAGAAGCAGTGTGTTCTCGGGATACATCTTCAGCTCGGGTGCTTTCAGGTTCGATTTCAGCAGGTTTACCTTCTTTGCTCTGTTCTCGATTCCCATTTGGAAGTCTGTGAGGCAGGACATCATGATTGTGCGAATTAGGAATCGACGAACAGCCTCGAGCGCGTTGGTTATACGAAGTGGTCGGATGGTTCTGGTTTGAAGGTATTTTAGTATAGCTTGGAAGTCGAACGGTCTGAGGTTCTTAAAGCCGGCTTCGGAAAATCTCCATTCATTTCCGTCTTCACGTCGGACGGTGAATAGAGGAAACATAACTTTAGGGATTCGGCCAGTTTGGATGTTGAGCACCTCAGAGATTTTGTGCTTAGTTCGGACTTGGCTAACTGGAAGACACCGCTTCATGGCGTTTAAGTACTGGCTTTGGTATTCCGGGTCGGAGTTGGAAATCCCAAGGCAGAATGTTGGCTTGATGGGGCGTAACCTGTGAACATAAAGCTTCTTCAGTGATTCCTCCAGGTGAGGAATAAGGATCATGATCTTCTCCCATCTGATTTGTTGTTGTAGAGGACGAGGATGATCAGAAACTGTTGGTTGTTGAGGAGATGTCAGATTTGCATCAATTGAGGTTTCGGGTATCGTAGAAGTCTCGGAGGCCTGAGTAGTGTGAACGGGTGTACCATACAGGTTTTGTAGTAGAAACTGGTCATAATCAACGTTGTCGTCTTCATCAGTAGGAAAGATCAAGTTTACCTGGAGATTTATTGCACTGGCGGCTTTTTCGTACCATGCATTTTCAGTCTCGGGGTCGATCTCGGAATCTGGATCAATCAGATCAAATGCGGGCCTATCTGATGCATCATACGTGACCAATTCCTGTGTTTCTCCCTCGGGCTTTTCAACCATTGGGTCTTCGTCGTCTGAGATGTCCATGTCTATGACCATCTCTGCTAAGCTCAACTAGGCTTCAGGTTCGTCTTCGGTTGCAGTTGCCACAGTTGACGGTTCCGATTGAACCATGGTTATTTCAGTGATGATTGGATCGGACTCAGACTGTTTCTGTCTCTTGTTCTCCCCCTCACGGTGATCAGGATCATCCTGGTCATCGTGCCGTCTCTTGAGTCCGCCAGCTTGACTCTTGCAGGTGTCTTCGAGTGAACCGACTCTTTCAGACAGCGTTTTGAGCGCTTGTTGAACGTCCTTGAGAGTCATGTCAAGCTGGTCCAATCTGGTGGTTATGGATGACGAAGGAGCAGATACCTGGGAACGTAGAACTGATACCAGGTCCGCTTCAGTAGAGGCATCGGTGTCAGTGTTGATCCAAACCCTCAGTGATTTGATAATGACCCTATCTTAAATACTTAGTGAAAATTGTAAGTAAACAATATGTATCAGAGTTTCACTATCGCTGATAAGTACTAAGATCTTACAGTACTGCTGATAGGAACTCTCGCACTTTTAGATTAAACATTCAGCGAACACTGTTCACCATATCGCTGAGTCTGTTCAGTCCTTATGGTGATCGCTGATAAGTTAGTTGTTTACTTATGATCCCTGAAGACAAGATTCACGTCAACAAAGGTTCTACGCTGAAGTCGAAGATCAAGCTCAAGAACCAGCGACAAGTCTCCTAATGAACTGATGCGGATCAGCGAAGACTCAGATTTGTCCACTCAACGTGAAGTATCAAGTACAAGACTTCAGCTATCGCTGAACTTTATCATCTGCTGAATAGTAAATGATAATCGCTGAATCAACGAAAGCTGATCATGAAGTCCTCCGTACAAAGTACTTTTGTCTTAACCTCCCTTGCACGCCACCGTACGAAATGTCAGAAAAGAACCTCCGAAAATCTGAAATCGTACAACCACTCTGATACTACACTGTTCATTCATGCGGCTACTAAGGTTGTCAACAAAGGTCAATGACATGCAACCAATCCGCTGATGACACGTGTAAAGTGTATACTAAATTGCATTAAATGCATGCAGTATATAAAGAGATGAACTCACTTCATTTGAAGTAACTTGCTAACTCTGGACAAGTTCAAATCTCTCAAGATAGGATTTTATTAGTAATCTCCTTATCTTTCTTAGTGCAAGAAAACCTTAGTGTTCCAACTTGTTTAGATTTAGGTTTATCCTTAATCTTGTTTCCGCAACAAGCTGTAAATTGTTAATGATTTATCAATAAACAATTTAGAAAAGTAAAATAGTGTGTTTGTATTCAACCCCCCCCCCCCCCCTTCTACAAACTTGTTTAAGCCTTTCGGGACCAACAAGTGGTATCAGAGCAGATTTGTTTAATCTCATAAACAAGATCTAATCTAAGATATTTCTCTTCCTTGCTATTTTCTGAAAATGGCCAACTCAAACACAAACACTCACTATATCGACAATGGTTCTCTTGCAAAACCCCCTAGATTTTCCAGAGACAACTTCAACTTATGGAAAAATAGGATGACACTCTTCTTAGAAGGTGTAGACCCTACTATACCTTACTATCTTGAAAACGGTCCACACATCCCTGTAACGATTGATCCTGCCGTTCCAGCCACTGCAACTAGAGCTGCTATTCCAGAAAGGCTGATTCCAAAGGAAATCCATCATTGGACCGATGAAGACAAGAAGAAAGTGGCTATAGATACAAAAGCCAGATCCATACTATCCATGGCCCTTCCTGACGAAGTCTACCATTCCGTCATGAACCTGAAATCCTCAAAAGCCATGTGGGACACAATATGTGTTCAGTATGAAGGAACGTCTGAAGTCCAGGATTCAAGAAAGATCAACCTGGTAAGACAATACGAAAGTTTCATCTCTGGTAAGAATGAAACTCTCTCTGAAGTACATCAACGTTTTAATTGCTTAATTATAGATCTTAAAACGGTTGGTAAGGAATATTATAACTTTGAAGTTCTGACAAAGTTTTTAGAATGTTTACCTGAAAGCTGGGACAATTATTCCATGTGTCTCAAGCTGTCAAAAGATCTAAGATCAATGACACTTGCTACCTTATATGGCACATTGCTGAATCATGAGCAATCTAGCCATCTTAAGAAGAATCTTGTAAAAGATTCCAAAAGCACCCCTGTTGCTTTAGTCTCAGAGGAACCTTCTACTCAGCGACCCGTGGTCACTATCACTGAGTTAGAAAGTAACTCTGAAAGATCATCAGATTCTGATTCTTCAGATGATGAATCCTTGGCTCTCCTAACTAAAAAGTTCAGGAGATTCGCCAAGAAGAAAATGTTTAGAAAGAACAAAACTCTTTCTATAGCTGACAAGCCTAAGTCATCAGCTTTTGTTGATAAGGCTACTGCTACTTGTTTTAACTGCGAAAAGACAGGTCATTTCGCTAACGAGTGCAGGTCAAAGAAAATCATGAGACCTTCAGCCTTTACAAAGAAATCCTTTGTTCCAAGGAATAAAGACGACAAATACTTAAAGCTGAAGGAGAAGTATGCAAAGCTGAAAAGCTTTAAGAAGAAGGGAAAAGGCCTAATGGCTGACTATGATTGGGCTGCTTCTGATGAAGAAGCCTCATCATCTGATTCTGAAGATGATGAAGCAAATCAATGTCTCATGGCCAAGATTGAAGAAGAGGAAGAAAGTTCAAACATCCCCTCCACTTCAACATCTGCCATTCAGGTATCACCCTCCTTCTTTACCAATATTGTAAATATTGATGAAGCTGATAGTCTCCGTAAAATCGAACTACTGACTAGAAGCTTATACGAAGCCATGAACGGCAAAGCTGTGGTTGAAAACCAAAATCTTGATCTCGCTGAAAAGCTTAAAAATTGCCACCTTCAAATAGAAAAGCTTTCTAAATTTGAAGAAGATTTTAAAGATCAAGTCCATTTAAATCAGCTAGTCAAAATTGAACGAGCGGAAGCTATCGCTGCATTAAAAGCTGAACAAGCTACTATTGAAGGATGGTGTAATTCTTCAACAAAGATCACTGAGATAATTAAGGCTCAGATTCCTCTGAGTGATAAACGTGGTTTGGGTTATAAATATGATACTCCAATACCAACCACTGAACGTTCAATGCTTAAATTTGGAACGTTCGTATCCTCAGTAGCTGACACTTCTTCATCTCAGTACTCCTCGTCGATTACACCAATCCCTGAGGAAACTCCTACCTCCTCAAAAGGTAAGGAGAAAATGGTTTATTCAAAACCTACCTCTGTCTCTAAAGATAAAGGTAAAGGAATTGTAATTTATCAAAATCCTCAGAAGGGTACTTTAGTACCTAAGCTGAATGCTTCCAAAGCCTTAGTGATTCACTCGTCTGGTTCTAGAAATCAGACCTCTGGATCAGTTCAGCGACCTACTCCTAGACTCAGAGTAGATATCCTTGGTAAGAAATCTGAAGAACTGAATGTTCGTCCTATTTCAAAAACCAATAGTGTACTTGGTGCTGGCACTTCTAATTCCAAATTAAAAGCTCAGCACACAAGTGGTCCTAGAACTAATTTTAGTTATAGGAAATGTTATCACTGTGGACTTACCGATCATATTGCAAGTAAGTGTCCCACATCCACCAAAGCTGATAAGATAGCTAAGGTGAAGATAGCACCAAAGAAGACCAAACCAGTTGCAAGTCAGGTCAAGGTGACTCCTACCGCTGAGGTCAAGAAATTGACCAAAGTGAAGAAAGACAAAGCTGAATCTTCAAATGCTGCGAAGACTGCTGAACCCATTCCAACCACTTCCACTGACAAACGCGTATACATGGTGAAGTGGGTACCCAAGCAAAACTAATCTTCCTTTGTATTGCAGGTTAAGAAGGGTATCTGGTATCTCGATAGCGGATGCTCTAGACACATGACTGGAAAGAAAAGCCTGCTCGCTGAATACAAGGAAGAGAAGGGTCCCTCTGTGACTTTCGGTGGAAATGGAAAAGGACACACCCGAGGGTATGGTGTACTTTCAAATGGTACAACATCCTTCAGAAGAGTCGCATATGTTGAAGGGCTGAAGCATAATCTTCTGAGCATCAGTCAGCTTTGCGACATGGATAACAAAGTGATTTTCACCAAGGAATCCTGCTTTGTCTCTGACAAAAAGGAGAAGATAGCTCTCAGCGGTTATCGTTTGGAAAATGTTTATGTAATAAACATGGATTCAACAACCACTGAGAACTCCTGTTTCTTCTCAAAGGCATCTTCTGATGTCAACTGGCTATGGCACAAGAGGCTTTCACATCTCAACTTCAAGACACTGAATACTCTTTCATCCAAAGAGTTAGTCACTGGTCTACCTCAACATTCATACGCCAAAGAATCCTTATGTTCAGCGTGTGAAAAAGGGAAGCAGACCAAGGCAAGCTTTAAGTTCAAGCAAGTTTCCTCAGTGTCATCTCCTCTTCAACTACTCCATATGGATTTGTTTGGCCCCGTTAACAAACAATCCATCGCTGGAAAGAAATATACGCTGGTCATAGTTGATGAATTCTCTCGTTTTACATGGGTAATGTTTCTCCGTTCTAAGAGTGACACCCCTGAAGAACTCATCACCTTTGTTCGGAAGATGGAAACTCTGAACAATATGACTGTTCGCTCAATAAGGAGTGATCATGGAACTGAATTCAAAAACAGTTCTCTTGATTCCTTCCTTGAGAGCAAGGGTATTTCTCACAACTTTTCGTCAGTGAGAACACCACAACAAAACGGAGTCGCTGAAAGAAGAAATAGAACAACTATTGAAGCTGCACGTTCAATGCTCAGCGATTCTCACCTGCCTACTCAGTTTTGGGCAGAAGCTGTCAACACGGCTTGTTTTACGCAAAACAGGTCGCTGATAGTCAAAAGATTCAAAAAGACAGCCTATGAACTTTTTCATGGGAGAAAGCCTTCAATCAGCTTTCTTCACATCTTTGGTTGTCAATGTTTCATACTGAACAACAGAGATGCCCTTGGAAAATTTGATCCTAAGGCTGATGATGGAATCTTTCTTGGATACTCCTCAGTTTCCAAAGCCTTCAGAGTCTTCAACCGAAGAAGACAAACTGTAGAAGAAACTATTCACGTCACGTTTGACGAATCCCGTTCAGCGAACTCTAAACCGAACGCTGATACAGAAGAACTGAATCAATGGATGTTTTCTCATCTTGGTGATTCAGAAGATGTTCCCACTACTCATACTCATACAACTGAAAATGATGGTCCTACTATCATTCCCAATATGCAGAACAGTGAAGCTGAAACATCTTGGGTCTCAGCTGTTCCTATAAATACTATACCCGCAGTTGATCCAAATGTCTCAGAAATACCATCTATTTCTCAGCAATCAGTGAATGATGTGACAAATGCAAGCATTCCTCTCTTAGCTGATTATCCAGAAGTAGCTGAAGCCTCATCTTCAGTTTCTCCAGTTCAGACTGAGTCAGCGACGCATGCTCCGGCTCAGCGATGGACTGTAAATCACCCAATCGATCAAATTCTTGGTGATCCCAACGCTGGTATTCAGACTCGTAGAAGTGCAGGTAATATTTGTTTATTTGTTAACTTTATTTCTCTAACTGAACCAAAGAAAATAGATGATGCCCTCAGAGATCCAAACTGGGTCAGCGCTATGCAAGAAGAGCTGACTGAATTCGAAAGAAACAAAGTTTGGAAACTTGTTCGGAGACCAACTGACAAAACAGTGATAGGCACTAAGTGGGTCTATCGAAACAAGTTGGACGAACATGGTACTGTAACTCGCAACAAAGCTCGTCTTGTTGCTCAGGGATACAGACAAGAGGAAGGTATAGATTATGACGAAACCTTTGCTCCTGTAGCAAGACTTGAATCTATTCGTCTTTTCTTAGCATATGCTGTACACAAAAACTTCACTGTACATCAAATGGATGTTAAGTCAGCGTTTCTAAATGGAAAGCTGAATGAAGAAGTTTATGTGGAACAACCTCCAGGATTCTCAGATCCTAAGCGTCCAGGTTATGTTTATAAGCTGGATAAGGCACTTTATGGCTTGAAGCAAGCTCCTCGTGCATGGTATGACACTCTTTCTACTTATCTCCACCTTGAAAATTTTGAGAGAGGTAAGATTGACAAAACTTTGTTTTTTAGAAAAATAAAAGGTCATATCATTTTAGTTCAAATATATGTTGATGACATTATATTTGGTTCTACTAACCCTGAGCTTTGTACTCGTTTCGCTGATAGAATGAAAGATGAGTATAAAATGAGTATGATGGGTGAACTAACATATTTCCTTGGTCTTCAGATTAAGCAAACTGAAAAAGGAACTTTCATAAATCAGGGAAAGTATGTTAAAGATATGCTGAAAAAATTCGACTTAACTGAAAGTTCAGCTATGAAAACCCCTATGGCACCACCGCTGATACTTGATAAGGACACAAAGGGTGTTCCTGTCAATGTCACGCTGTACCGTGGGATGATCGGCTCACTACTGTATCTTACAGCTAGCCGACCCGATATTATGTTTGCAACATGTCTGTGCGCACGATATCAAGCTGAACCTAAGATATCTCATATGAAAGCTGTAAAGCGAATCTTTCGATATCTTAAGGGTACAGCGAATCTAGGTCTTTGGTATCCCAAAGATTCAGGATTCGATCTAACCGCCTATTCGGACAGTGATTTTGCAGGTTGCAAAATGGATAGGAAAAGCACCACAGGAGGATGTTAGCTCTTGGGTGGAAAGCTGGTAAGTTGGACAAGTAAGAAGCAAAACTCGGTGTCCACTTCCACAGCTGAAGCTGAGTATGTAGCCGCTGGAAGCTGCTGTTCCCAAGTCTTGTGGATGAGAAATCAACTACTAGACTATGATCTTCAGCTCTCCAAAATTCCAATCTATTGCGACAGCACAAGTTCCATCGCTATAGCAAACAATCCAGTGCTACACTCAAAGACAAAACACATAGAAATCAGATATCATTTTATCAGAGATCATGTGATGAATGGTGATATAGAACTTCATTTTATCCCAACTGATTATCAGTTAGCTGATTTGTTTACCAAACCTCTTGATGAGACAAGATTCAACTTTCTCATCAGCGAGCTTGGAATGCTGAACTTTAAAGGATAAATCTTCAGCGGTTCACATTTAATCAGCGATACGTTTATACATCCTTGTATAGGCTCTGGATAAAATAAAATTGTACAATCCATTTCATCATCTTCTCTCTGAATAAATTGGGTTAAACTGATACCAAGGTATGTTTTCTCTGACAAAACGCATGAAAATGCAAGATTTCAAATTCTTTCATCGCTGAATAATATTTTGAAATTTCTTAAAACCCTCACTGATATTTCTATTCAGTGCTTCATATTTTCCAAAGAGTCCCTGAGTTTTTCTTTCAAAACCTCAGAGACAACGAAAGAATGTGAAAGGACAGTTGTGACGTCATTGCAACAGATAACACCAGGCACGCTCTTTTTCTGACACACGTTTGCACGTTTCGTTGTCTATCCAATCAAATGCAAACACGTGTCCGTGTCATGATGAAAAACTTTCCCGCTCAAGTTTTTCTCTCTCTACTCTCTTCCTATATAAACACTCTCAAATTTTATATTTGTCTTTTATGCGAATCAATCTTTCTCCGCAAGAAAAGAAAACTGTTGCATTTTGTGCTCTCAATCTTCAAGAACTGTTCATCATCTTCTTCATCAAACTCAAGGTTAATATGTTCTTATCTATTATCAAATGCAAATAACTTGTTTTCGATCTTATCATTGTTTTACACAAGATCAAACAAAAGAACTCAAAATAAAATCATTTTCTTTCATGGTTTTATAAACACAACCATTTCATGGTTGTTCTTCAAGTTTTAAATCTAAAATCTTAAACTTGTTCTTCTTTCGTATCCATTTTTTTTACTGGAATACAAGGCTTATAGGTGTTATATTCGTTTTTTTTTAAAAAACAAGAAAAACCCTAATCTTCATTAAGACTTTTTTGTCTGAATGAAATGGACAAAATTCGAAAAATCTTAATGGAAATTTTCTTTCCACATTAAGATATTTCTTATTTGTTAACATCTTTGGTTGAACTGATAATACAGTGAAATGGCAACTTCAAAGCTGAATGTTACCGCTGAATCCATCTCCACTGATTCTGAGGAACTGGAAATCACCAAAGCTCCTCAGGTTAAGTTTGAGCTGGATCAACTAGACTGGACAAAGGCAAACAACCTTTCAGCGCTTCTCGAGTTTCCTCCTCGGAAGCAGGTATCCCATCTAGACGACGCTGTAAATTTTTTGAAGAATAGCCCCATCTACACAGCACTGACAATCACACCTCCTGCCAGTCAGCGTCTATTATCCCAATTCTGGTACTCTGCCAGACACACCAACCTACCCTCAGCCAAAGATCCATCTAAAACCATCGACTGCATACTCAGCGATACTGAGTATGGCACCATCAAGATAACCCCCGCAATAATCCGCAAAGCTCTGAAATTCCCTAACTCTACCTCAGAAAATCCTTTCATTCCATTTCCTGACCACAAGAAGCACGCTGACAGGGAAGAAATCATTGCTTTCCTTGATGCGATGGGTTACATCTGGGAGACTGGAAGAGACAAGCTACCTGAGAAGAAGCTGACGCTGATAAAGAAATCCAAGATGCCCAGCGAGATGAACTTCATCTTCGCTCACCTGATCAGCTGCATGACAGCGAAATCCGGATCTTCTGATCAAGCCGCTCAACCTCAGCAGGCCATGGGTTACGCACTACTGAAAGGTCTCAACATTGACTGGGCCTCCATCATCTATGAAGACCTCATTCAACGTGTTGATTCTGCCGCTGACCGACCAGCATGGGTTCCTTACCCGCGATTCATCAGCGCCATCTTTCAATATGGCCTGAAGGACAGCTATCCTGAAGAGGGTGATCTGAAACTCTCTCAGATTGGCCCTAAAGTTCTCGACTTCAAGCCTGTCGCCAACGAGGTACGTCTCTCTACCCTTCTCACTCTACTTAATTCTCCGCTTTCTGTGGCTCTTTCAGCGACTACACCCCTCGCTGATTCCCAGGCCACAAAATCCATTCCTTCTAAGAAAAGGAAACAATCTCTTACCCCTCTTGATTCCAAAAGGATCAAGAAAACCAAGGAGCAACCCCAGCAATTGCATGCTGAAGACTCCTCGGCTCATTCTAAAGAGCTGAAGGAAAGTTCCGTGGTACGCTCTGCCACACCAATTCAAGCCATCCCTTCTAAACCTACTTCAGCGTCCTTAAACGCTGAGGTTAGAACTTTGGAATCTACCCAACCTTCGTCAGTCTCTCAAAAGACTGATGAAGTACTTCTCAGCGAATCCAACGCTGAACTTGAAACCCAACCCCAATTCTTATCCTTCGCTCCTCCCTCTACTTCTTTGGACACTCCTCCAGTCAAAACTGGAGATGCCATCATTCAAGAAGCCGTTGAAGCTTCTCAGCGAATGACGAAGAAAGGACCTGCAGAGATCTCCATCCCTCACGGAACTTTTGAGGGTGATATGGAACACTATGGAGGGACTCGAAACTTTGATGAGTTCGTCAACGCTCCTGCAGGTACAGATCCCACCTTAAACACTGTAACTAAACCTGAAACTTCTGAGCTTTCCTTTGTTCACAAGTACTTATATGTTACAGGTCCTTATTTGGGAGACATCAACCAGTCTCTGAAGTCTATGGAGATGAAACTTACGGATCTCACCACCGGTCTATCAAATAACTCTACAGCTGTAACAAACGCTGGAGAGAATCTGACGAAGCTGACTACTGTGGTGACAAGAAGGCATCCTCTGATGACATCAAAGACCTTGATAAAACTCTCGCCGACTTTGCCAAAGTGCTCTCCGACATCTACACTGACTACACCAACCTCAAATCATCAGTTTCCACCATTTCCAGCGAGGTTACAACGCTGAAGAAATCGGTTGGTACACTCGAAGGTGATATGTCAGTGGTCAAGACCGACTTGGGCTCAGTGAAGACCGATCTTAGTTCTGTCAAGACAATGATCGAGACGCTGGTGAACAAGGCAAATAATCCAGCTCCTGCTCCGGCCCCTGCACCTGTTTTGGACTCATTCACCGCAGAGGATCGCCAAGAGCTGAAGAAAATCACGCCTGCTATTTCTGGCCTAGAAGACAGAATAGCTAAGCTTGAAGATTGTGTGAAAGTCTCTGGCCCAGAAGACAGAGACAACACCAATGCTGAATCTACCCATTCCTCCCCCGCCCATCATGAGAAAGAGGGGGAGAAGAGCGCTGAACAGGAGAAAAGCGCTGAAGATCAAAATAAGAGCGCTGAAGACCTTTCCCATGATGAATCTATCAGGGGAGAGGGTAATGAAGATCGGATTACTGGACCTCAGGGAGATGAAAACCCTGAGGGAACCGAGAACCTCGCCTCTGTATCTGAGGGGGAGAAACTCGAAGAAGATGCTGAGGAATCTGAAGCAGAAGAAGACGAAGACTTCGACATCCCTGAAGCTGAACCATCCTCCTCTCCAAGGAACGATGATGATGATGATGAAGATGACGATGATTTCTTTGTTGTCAAACCTGCTCCTCGAACCAAAGCTCTTAAAGGTATTTCAATAAAAGAACCTTCAGGGGAGAAGACAAAGACAAAGCACTCAGCCTCTGGCGCTGAGAAAAGCAAAGACAAAGGCATCGCTGAAGATGATAATCTGGCGATCCTACTTGCAAAGCCGATTTGTCAGGTACACTAAACTTATTTTTTCCTTCCCTGATCATCTCTGAAAAATCAGTTATCCATTCCACAAACACCTACACATCCACATTTTTTTCTATCTTTTCTACCCAAGTTCTTCTACCCAGTTCTTATTTGTAAGATCGCTGCGTTTCAGCTAGTCCTCTCCCCTGTTTGAGGATATCGCTGAAAGATCATCTATTGCGACTTCACCAATAATTCCAGCTACCGCTGAAGACATAATCCCAGTCTTAGATTTAATCTCTGAGACTGATGAATCAGAAGAACAACCTCTCTCGCACAGAAACAGACCCTCCTCAGTTCCTCAAAAGAGGAGAGAAGAAATGATAAAGCGATTCGAGGATCAGCGAATCATCCTAAGGCGCGATCAACTACCTTCAGTTCCTCCTAAGTTCAGAATTTCAAAAGCTGAATACCAAGATCATCTCAGAGCTGAACGCCTCATCGCTGAAAGGAAGGAAGCTGAAGATAAAGACAGAGAATACGCCATCAAGCTCACTCAAGAATCTGTCAAAGACCCCAAGCTAAAGCGTATTCCCATTCAAATCCAACGAAAGCTTTGGGAACAAGCCCAGAAGATCGTGGAAAAGAAAGCTGAAGTTTCTCAGACCACCCTGATCTGGTGTAAAGAGAAAATCCACTTCAGATATCGTCCAGCGAAGATCAACAAGGTATTCATCTCTAGAAGAACCTCCATCGGAGTACCTATTGTTGACATCAAACTGTTCAGAGAAGATGACTCATCTGAAACCTTTCGTGCTGACACTGTAAAAAGGTATGGTCTCTCTGAATGGCTGGAGATGAGGTTAGCTATCCAACCATCAAAATCTAAGTACAAGGATCATTTCGAAAAGCTGATAAACAGACAGATCGATTTGATATCTTCTTGTGTGGATATTCCTCCTGTTCCTGATTTAAAGCCGAAAAGAAAAAAGGGCTCTCCAAGGAAGAAACGTCAAGATTCAAACTCAGGTCCTGTCATACGAAATGAAACTGGAATTGGTTTCTCTCGCGCTAAAGTACTTGGTCCTGATCCTGATCTATCTGGCCTTGACATCTCTTTGCCACCATGTGAACTTTTCGTCCCTGGTAAAGTCATCAGTAATCCCTATGGAATATTCTTTCTTGACTACGACGGACGTAAATGCTTTCAACGGATCGCTGAGCTTCCAATCACTCCAATCGAACAGCTCAAAGATCTCATCTACTGGTGCGACTTCAGAAAAGACATTCAGGCACGACACCTAAAACCCTTGATTTTTGAAGCTGCTCTGAAGCTAAAGAATAAAGGAGAAAAGGTTCCTGACTGGATGATTCCAACTGAAAAGACAACCCTTGATGAACTTCTCATTAAGGAAGAACCCTTTGAAGGCTGACAACAATCACCATTTTTCTCTATTGTATCAGTCATCCTTCAGTACTTGTAATTTATTTCGCTTGTACTTGTAATCTTTCTTATTCATATTGTAACCTGATTCAAAGATTTAAAGAAAGATTTCAGCGAATGTACTTTACTCCATCAGTACTGAAAAGATCCCAGAAAACAGTAAAAGGGACAAATATTTTATGAGTTCTTTTTATCCTTATGTTTTCATTAAATAGCAATTTTCTCTGTTGCTATGTCATAATCAAATAGGGGGAGATTGTTGATCCAAACCCTCAGTGATTTGATAATGACCCTATCTTAAATACTTAGTGAAAATTGTAAGTAAACAATATGTATCAGAGTTTCACTATCGCTGATAAGTACTAAGATCTTACAGTACTGCTGATAGGAACTCTCGCACTTTTAGATTAAACATTCAGCGAACACTGTTCACCATATCGCTGAGTCTGTTCAGTCCTTATGGTGATCGCTGATAAGTTAGTTGTTTACTTATGATCCCTGAAGACAAGATTCACGTCAACAAAGGTTCTACGCTGAAGTCGAAGATCAAGCTCAAGAACCAGCGACAAGTCTCCTAATGAACTGATGCGGATCAGCGAAGACTCAGATTTGTCCACTCAACGTGAAGTATCAAGTACAAGACTTCAGCTATCGCTGAACTTTATCATCTGCTGAATAGTAAATGATAATCGCTGAATCAACGAAAGCTGATCATGAAGTCCTCCGTACAAAGTACTTTTGTCTTAACCTCCCTTGCACGCCACCGTACGAAATGTCAGAAAAGAACCTCCGAAAATCTGAAATCGTACAACCACTCTGATACTACACTGTTCATTCATGCGGCTACTAAGGTTGTCAACAAAGGTCAATGACATGCAACCAATCCGCTGATGACACGTGTAAAGTGTATACTAAATTGCATTAAATGCATGCAGTATATAAAGAGATGAACTCACTTCATTTGAAGTAACTTGCTAACTCTGGACAAGTTCAAATCTCTCAAGATAGGATTTTATTAGTAATCTCCTTATCTTTCTTAGTGCAAGAAAACCTTAGTGTTCCAACTTGTTTAGATTTAGGTTTATCCTTAATCTTGTTTCCGCAACAAGCTGTAAATTGTTAATGATTTATCAATAAACAATTTAGAAAAGTAAAATAGTGTGTTTGTATTCAACCCCCCCCCCCCCCTTCTACAAACTTGTTTAAGCCTTTCGGGACCAACAGTCAGTGTGCTGGAGCAGCTGAGCCAGAAGTATAGTCTTTAAGGTGTCCACCGAATAAATTGGCTGAACGGGAGCTGGTGGAGGTGTTGGTGCGGTTTCAGATTCGACTACCTTCTCTTTACCTTTGATCAAGCTTTTGAGTTTGTCGAGCTCGGTGGTGAGGTGCTACTCCATTGCCTCGCGGACAGCCTTTAGGGCGTTGTCCAGAGACTCCCATGACACGAAGTCGGGTAAGGTAACACCGATATCACTTAGATTACCTGTTGAGGCATCTACCGTAGAGGTAGAGCCACCTACATTCACGGTTGGCAAAGGTGTGGCCGTGGTAGGATTTCCTTCCAATCCTTGCATTCCGCCCTAAAGGTAGAACACTGATTTGTTGAGTCTCTTCATGTGTCCTAGCCGGAGAATGTACATTAGCAAATGGCGCTAGACTCAATAGTGCATCCAAAGAAGTCGAGACCGGGGGAGGTTGGTCTCTTGTTTCAATACCAATACTCTCCGAGTGAGAGACCGGTAGATTTTGTGCTAATTCCCCGTGTTCAAGTGAAACACCCATCTGTTGAGAGATTGTGATACCAATTGTGAGTTCCAAATCAGTCCAACAAACAATAGAAATCAACAAGTATGAAGCAATCAGTATGATTTCAATATGTCATCCATATAACTTTCAATATGATCAGAGAGAATTACAAAGCTATGAAAGTTCAATATTGACAACTAGCCTAAAACTAAGGCTAACAAAACAATATATACCATGGGCCCAAAGCTAGAAAGTCCATGGCCCGTTTACACATTTAAGGCTCAAAATCGAAAATAACAGTTTAGCCCTTGAACTTCTATTCAACCTGATTTTGACACTAACAAAGCCCCAAACTTAAAGATAAAGGAAAAACCGTTTTACAAAATCCTCAGAAGGGTACCAAAGTGCCAAAGCTGAAGAAATCTAAACCTTCAGCTAATCAACCTTCAACCTCTAAAGTTAAGATCCCTCAACATGTTCAGCGATCAACTCCAAGAATAAAGGTTGATGTCATAGGTATTAAATCTGAAGAACCTAAGGTTCCTCCGATATCTGATGCTAAAGGCATTCTTGGTACATGCCCTGCTCCTTTAAAATTATCTAATGCTATCACTGTGGACTTACTGATCATATTGATAGTAAGTGCCCCACAGCCACCAAAGCTGATAAATCAGCTAAGGTGAAGATGACTGCCTCAAAGGCAAAGAAGATCACCCCAAGTGAAAAACAAGCCAAGGTGAAGAATACCACTAAGGTTAAGAATTTAACCAAAATGAAGGTTACCACTGACGCTGATTCATCAGATGCTGTGAAGACCGCCAATCCTTCCACTTCTTCTTCCGCTGACAAATGTGGACCCATTGTAAAGTGGGTACCAATTTCAAATTAATCTTCTTTTTGTTTGCAGGTCTCGAAGGGTATCTGGTATCTTGATAGTGGATTCTCTCGACACATGACTTGAGAAAAGAACCTGCTTACAGAATTCAAGGAAGAGAAAGGTCCCACAGTGACCTTTGGTGGAAATGGAAAAGGCTATACCCGAGGGTTGGTGTACTTTCTAATGGTACAACCACCTTCAGAAGAGTCAACTACGTAGAAGGACTGAAGCACAATCTTCTTAGCATCAGTCAGCTATGTGTTAAAGACTACAAAGTATGCATTACTAAGGAAGCATGTTTTATCTATGATAAGAAAGAAAAGGTTGCTCTCAGCGGTTGTCATTTGGAAAATGTTTACGTAATAAACATGGACTAAACAACCACTGATAACATTTGCTTTCTGTCCAAATCCGCATCAGATGGCAACTGGCTATGGCATAAGAGGATCTCTCATCTCAACTTCAAAACGTTGAATACTCTCTCCTCTAAGGAAATAGTCACTGGATTGCCTCAACATTTATACGCTAAGGAATCTCTCTGCTCAACGTGTGAAAAAAGAAAACAAACTAAAGCTAGTTTCAAGACAAAGAAAATGTCATCGGTGACAAACCCTCTTCCACTCCTCCATATGGATTTATTTGGCCCTGTTAATATACAATCCATTGCTGGAAAGAAATATACTCTAGTCATAGTACATGAATTCTCTCATTATACCTGGATAATGTTTCTCCATGCTAAGTGTGACACCTCAGAAGAACTCATCTCTTTTGTTACGAAAATGGAAGTCCTTCACAATATGACTGTTCGCTCAATAAGGAGTGATCATGGAACTGAATTCAAAAACAGTTTGTTAGAACCAGATCTATTAGGTAATCATCAAATCATCTCATTGATCTTGAACATAATAGAGAATTACATATGATTGATGCACTTTCTCTCTCTAGAATGCTCTCACTTCTCTCTCTCTCTCTAGAATATTACAATATTAGCTCTCTTGTTACAACTAGCTTCTCTTACCTTGCTTAATCTCTAAGCAAGACTATTTATACTATCTCTAATTACAAAGCATTAAACTAATCTAGTTTGACTTTCTACTTAAACTACTTTGACTTTGACTAACTTTGACTTTACAATACTTTGACTATTACAACGACTTTTTTAATAAATCCTGAATACAATATAATGCTCTAACATTCTCCCCCTTTGGATTTAAGATTTGAAAAATATGGCAACAGTCTTCAGCTCTTGATCTTCAAAACATTAACTCTGACTGTTTTAGACTCCGAAGCTCTGACAATTCATCAAACAGCTGTATCTTCACAAGTTCCCGATAAACTAGATGCTTTGGCAGTGTCCTAACTTTCAGCTTTGAAGAAATTTCAGACAAACTTGAAAAATCGTTTCTTTCACATTGTAAAGTCACTCATCTTGAATTGTAATCTTCAACAAATCGTCATCAAGTCTTGAACACAAATTTCAAATCTTTGCAGCTTTGAACTTTGAAGCTTTGAACTCAAACTTTGAATGATTTCCTGAACTTTGTATCTTCATCTCTGTTATCCCAATAACAAGTAATCAATAACAAGATGTGAGCAAATCACTGGTCATCTCTCATTAGATTGAAAAACTCAATACAAAAGTGTAGAGAGAAAATACAGAGAGTTTTCCCAATGTTATCTTTCAAAGTGTTAGAGAAATAAGCAAAGTCTAAGCTATTTATACTTAGACTAACATTTACAAAATGATCCCTCAACTTGAATACAACTTATAAAATTGACACTAACATTCTCCCCCTTTGTATTCAAGAAAGCCAGGTAAGCTTTAACCATGAAGTTCTTCTGGTGGAATGTATCTCTTTCTGATTCCAAAGATAATTTCAAATCTTCTGAGTGAATCCCGATAATCTATTCGGTCTTGTATCGCTTTCAAGGCATTGTTGATCAAGACTATCTCCTTCTCTTTCAGAGGCACCTTTCTTTGTTAATCCAATCTTAATTTTTCATTCAGCCGAATCTTGATCATATTGAGCGTTCCATCAGAATACAGGTTGACTTCAATAAACCTCAAGAACTTCTTCTTCTTTTGCCCGTTATGATAAACAACACCAAACTCTAGTTTTTCTAACACAATATACAGAGGAATACCTTGCATGTCGGGTAAGCCTTTATTTGGCCTTCGTTTGTTGACTCTGATTTGATTACTTTCCAAAGCCATCTGAAAATCGGTTAGGTATGAAAGTTTGATCAGGTTCTTCATGAAACTTTTTAGGGCTTGATAGGCTTCAGAGTAGGTAATGTCTTTGTTCGGCATCCGGGCAAGAATGTCATACATCCTGAAGAAGTCTGCACAGGTTAGGGATTTGAAGTCGGCTTCACAGAAATTCCACTCTTTTCCATCTGATCTGTTGACATAGAATCTCGGATAGAACACATTCAAAATCTTCTCTGATTCTATCTTCACAAGCTTAACAATTTCTTTATCAGTTCTGACTGCACTGAGCTTTTGATCTTTGTCACCCATCATATACAAATATTCAATCTGCTTCTTACGTGGAAGTTTATCAATTGAATAGAGCTTTACCTTGTCAATTGGCTGAATCTTTTTCACAAACAAATCACCCCTTATATCTTATTGGAATGGAGTAATGATTCTTGTTCGGTGAGCACGTCGGACAATCAAAGATTCTATATCAATTAACATTTGTAGATGACGTATTTCTGCCTCGGAGACTGCATCTCTGATTTTGCCTTCAAATAGATCAGGTATTACCGGAATTTGTATCACTAGGTCAGGTTGGTTACTTTCTTTCTCGGAATCAGAATCAGGTTGAACATTACCACCATCAAATACTTCATCCATCTCCTCTTTAATCTTTATCACAGTTTGATCCTCATCCGAATCAATATAAATCAAATCCTGTAAGAAATCATCAGCCATAACTTCCTCATCAGTTCTGTTATCACATCCTTGAGGCTTTTCAACCGTAGGATTGATATCATCCAGAACACCAACATCAGCACTTTGAACCCCTTGTGTACCACCAACATTACCGGTACCCGTTTCCACGTTCGTTTCCACATTCTCAGTAACATGAGTTCCCGAACCACTACCTTGTTCAACCCTTTGCCTAACACTCCTCTCCCCCTCATGGTGATCATGATCGGGATCTTGATCATCATGCCTCTGTTTGGTGGTTTGGGCTTGAATCCCACATTTGTCTTCCACCACTTTAATTCGGTTTGATAGGGATGTGAAGCCAGAAGAAATAGCGTCGGTTAGGTTGGATATGGATTGTTGTAGGGTGTTAAGCGAATTTGGTAAAGTGGCTTGTATTTCGGTTTGGCGTCTAAGTAGACCAATAATATCTACATCTTCTTGAGTATTCTCATCGCCTTGTTCTAGTAAACGGGTAAGTAACTGGGATTTCAATTCGTGTAAAGGTAAAGTATGATGTACCTTTGGGATAGGCTGAGATTCTGGTTGAGTTTCGGATGGTGCAGATGAAGAATCAGCAACAGACTTTCCATTAACAAACTTGTGTACTTCGGTAGATAAATTCTTAACAATATCAGTCAATTCGGACATCTGAGCTTTATGAGTGTTTGAGAGAGACTGGATGGCTAATTCGAGCAACTTCTTTGATGCATAGTTGTGAGGAGGAGGACCGACCAAATATTGAACGACACGAGCTTGTTCCAAGGTAACACCCAGACCACTAAGATTACTGGTTGACATAGTAGTCATAGAGACTGTATGGCCTACGTTCAATGTTGGCATAGTGTTAACGTTGGTAGGACTTCCGCCCGATCCTCATACAGTACCCACAAATGGCGGCTGCACTCGGGGCGTTCTGGTTGGGTCACTAAGAACACCAATGTTTTGTGTCACCATAGATGAAGTGACGAACGGTCTCCGTGTCCTAGGAAAGGAAGTAAAGTCAAATGGTTCTAGACTCAATCTGTGACCAAATGAAGGTGGTGGTCGGGGCAGTTGCCATCCTGTTTCAATATCAGCCGACACCGAGTGTGTCGCCGATAGTGTTTGTGCTAATCCCCTGTGAGAAGATGAAACATCAACTTGTGAAGAAGTTGATGAGTGGATGAGTGGGTTGTGCATTGCATAGCTGGGTGGACTATGGCTTCTTCAATGTCATGTGACGACGAACGCGCACCGACAGTAGATGTGGCTACCCGGCTAGACACGGTTTGGGAAGGATCATCAGTTAAAACTTCTGTTGATCCTGTTTCACACTCACCATCTTTTTTTCTTTCCATCTCACTCAGCCTCACCTCATTTTATGTTTCAACTAATACTCCCTCATTTCCCCTTATCACTCCTCCATCACCACTAGAAGTAGTAGTGACGACCTTTTCAATTACAGTATCAAGATTCTCCATAACTTGATTATTATTGTTATCATCATTGTCATCATCAGAACTATCATCCTCTTTTTCATCATCAGTATTCGCATCATCATCATCTGAACTGGTTTCATATACAAGATTTGTTGGATCATCAATATCAGCATCAATATCATCAGATTCTTCTTCAGTATCCTCAGAACCAAGAATCTCCTCAGCATCGTCCTCAAAGATCTGAATCAACTTTTTAGATTTGGACGACTGACCAAGAGCACCCCCAACTCGTTTTCCCCTTACATCGCTTTTACCGCTCAACACGCCCTGTCCAGGTAGCCAGTATCCTGAACTCTCTTCCTGACTCTTGAACCCTCACCATGCTCACCTAATGGGTTAGCACTGTGGGTAGGCCCTACCGGTCCTGGCCGGGCCATCAGTGCGTTCTCTTCTCTATATTCACTCAAAATCGGTGAATCTTGGTCAGCGTAAGCAAGTAAAGCTTCAGGTAGAACCATAATAGTAGGAAAAAGTAGACCTTTCGGAAGTCGGAGATACTTCATGTATGTTGTTGGACCAAGAACTGCATTCTCATGCCTCAGTATCTGGTTGTTAGATTCCATGATTGAATGAATGATAAGCTGAAGATATCGTTGAAAAGGTACGAACGTTCCGTCTTTTGAAGGTAATAGCTTATCAGTAACCACTTCGACTAGATCATTCCAGATAAGTATAGCAAAGTCAATCTTCAAGTCAAAGACGATAGCATGAAACATTTTGATTACTGAAATACTGGCCGTGTCGACTCCAGTGTGTTTAGAAGTCAAACATCTATTCACAATGCTGAACAGAGTATAATAGATCGGCGGTAGGTAGTTTCGTTTCAGCTTTGACGTACTGGTCAACACTCTATACTCCGGACGTGGATCATTATAACCCATCCGCATAATATCCCGGCACAAGTCAACTTCAGAAACCATGTCATAAAAAATTGGAGAATATGGAAGATCAAGAACTCTCCGCAGTCTTTTCAAGGTGATTTTGGCATCAAAATGATCTACTTTCAGAGTAAAGTAGTTGTTATTTGATACGTATTGGATGTTATGCCAAACTTGTTGAAGATAGATTTCCGGAACTTGTATCGTCTTTTCAAGAGCAGTCCGAAGTGGATGGTTTTTGAGAATCTCCATTATAAGCTGATAATCCATTCTGACGTGGAAATCTAGAGTATAGTTGTTTGACTTTAACGCCTTTTTGTCACTTGGAAGTATTAACTCATCATCTAGATTTCTAGCATTCACCGACGGATGCGATGAACGATGAGATGGGAATACCGTGTTCTCGTCAGAAGAATTACCATCACCAAGCTCTTTCAAATGTGCCATGGTCTATGATTGACAAAAATAGACCATTTGGATATGAGTACTTTTTCGCCAAAAATTTCCAAAAATTCCTAAGTATGGTCTACTGTCGTACAAAACATCAAGTCGCATGACTCTACTAGTCGGACAAAGCTGTACGATTAAACGTTGTCGTACAAGCTGTGTACGACAGTTATGAATATTAGTGGTATGCGACAATTTTGAATGTTGAAGAACACAGTATTGTGCGACAGTTATGAATGTTCGAACAGTGATGAACATTCAAACCCAAAAACCTAAGATTTGTCAATGAAAGCTTATCAAACTAGTGCCCTATGTGCGGTTTTCTACCAGGAACACTATTCTAACATCTTTTCCTAAGAATACTAACACACAGAATGATTTATGAAGGGTTTTCGAAAAACCCATTTCGAATTTTCTACAAATTCACACAGACAATTATAATGATGATGAAATGCGATTTAAATGAGTAAATGATGATACCTGTATCGATATGAATCCACAGAATCAACAAAACAACAACAAGAATTCAAAATTGAAATCTAAGTATGTGAGAGAATCGTGTGATACAGAAGTCGGTAAAGGAAAAGACTTTGAACAATCGCACTATATATAGATCTTAGGTCTGATGACACGTGTCATGAAACGATTGGTCCAAGGTTTGACCGACACACGTGTCAGGTAGTTGTACGAAACAATGCACGAGTACCTCATCTTAGTCGTAGACTGAAGGTGCGACTAAGGAAACAATATGAACAGTAACTGTCGTAGGACACTTGTACGACTAGGAATGCTAGTCGGACAAAGCTTCTACGACTTAACCATATGAACAGTGACTAACGTACACAACATGTACGACTAGGTTTGCTAGTCGGACAAGGCTTGTGCGACTGTCGTGCGGGAACAGTAACTCTCGTACAAGGCGTGTACGACTAGGATAGCCAGTCGTATAATACCTGTGCGACTACTTTCCAGACTTGGAAAAATTTTCAAATTTTGAACAGTGAACTTTTCTAAAATTTGAACTTTTGTTCAGTGTTCATTGAAAACATTTTGCTCCCCCTACAAAGATGCATAGGTCTTGAGAAACTCATTTTCATAAAGTAGGCTTTGCGAAAATCCTTTGAGATAGAACACTTACCTTTGTTGTTATGATCAAATACCTCTTCGTTGTTGAACGCTCTCCCTTGAAACATGATCACAAATATTTATAGCTCCCCCTAAACACATGAACCACACATAAAACTGCACAAATAATATAAATTGAAGTACATACGGCGAAAAAAAAATTGAATTCTACTGAAAGAAATCTAAATTTGAGCAAATCATAATGAATATTCAATATTATGAAAATAAGTATTTTTCACTCAAATTTATCAAAATTTGAATGACTAAGAATTATTTTCAACATGTTGAATAAAAATTATGATTAATCAAACTTTCAAATTCAACATGCCTAGTTTTGAGACAAGAAAGTTGAAACGTTTCTCATCCAAAGCCTTGGTAAACAAGTCGGCGAGTTGAAATTCAGTAGAAACAAAATAGAGTTCAATTGTACCTTTTTCGACGTGATCTTTAATAAAATGATACCGTACGTCGATGTGCTTGGTTTTCGTGTGTTGAACCGGATTCACAGATATTGCTATGGCGGACTTACTATCACAGTAAATTGGAACCTTTTCGTATCGACATGCAAAGTCTATCAATTGGGTTTTCATCCAAATGACTTGTGAGCAACAACTAGCGGCATCGACATATTCTGCCTCCGTCGTAGAAGTCGACACACAGTTCTGTTTCTTTAACGCCCAACTTACCAACTTATCACCCAAAAATTGGATGTGTCCGGGTGTGCTTTTCCGGTCCAATAAGCTACCACCATGATCTGCGTCGGAGTAGGCTGTTAGCTCGAATCCTTTGCCTTTGGGATACCATAGACCAAGGTAGGTAGTTCCTTTGAGATAGTGGAAGATGCACTTGACGGCTCCAACATGAGATTCCTTCGGATTCGCCTGAAATCTCGCACAAAGACAAGTAGCGAACATAATATCCGGGCGACTAGCAGTTAAGTACATTAAAGATTCGATCATACCTCGATATTGTCGTATGTCAGTTTCCTTACCATGAGGATCTGGACCGATCTTTGAATGTGGTGCCATCGGTGTTCCAATGGAAGTACAATTTTCCATTTTGAATTTCTTCAAAATGTCAAATATATACTTTGACTGATTGATGAAAATCCTCGTGGAAAACTGTTTGACTTGCAATCCAAGAAAGAAGTTGATCTCTCCCATCATGCTCATCTGAAATCTAGCAATCATCAGATCAGAAAACCAAGTACGTAAACCAGGGTTAGATGCGCCAAATATTATATCATCTACATATATTTGTACTATAATCATCTCACCGTCTTCACGCTTGACCAACAGAGTTGTATCAATCTTACCTTTTTCAAAGCCCGAGACGAGTAGAAATTGAGATAGAACATCGTAGCATGCTCGTGGGGCTTGTTTCAACCCATATAAGGCTTTATCCAATATGTAAACGTGATTTGGATTCTGCTTGTCTACAAAGCCTTCGGGTTGTGAGACATATACCTCCTCTTTTAGAATTCCATTAAGAAATTCCGTCTTTACGTCCATTTGATAGACCGTAAAGTTCTTATATGTCGCGTACGCCAAGAATATTCGGATTGCTTCAATGCGTGCGACTGGAGCGTAAGTCTCATCGTAATCTATCCCCTCTTGTTGACGATATCCTTTTGCTACAAGTCTCGCTTTCTTACGAACTATGATGTCATCTTCATCTTTCTTATTCTTGAACACCCACTTTGTTCCAATGATGCTCTTATCGGCTGATCGTGGAATTAACCTCCATACCTTTAACGCTTCGAATTGATTTAGCTCTTCTTGCATAGATAGAATCCAATCCGGATCATTTAAAGCTTCTTTGACTGTGAGTGGTTCAATGTTGCTAAAAAACATTGAAAATAAGCACTCATTCACAGTAGCACTCGAGCGAGTCTGAACTAGTGAACTTGGATCACCGATTATTTGGTGAATCGGATGAGCCTCTGTCCACTTGGTTGTATGAGGGTGAGGAGCATAGGATTCTTGATCATTTTCAAGAGTAGCATTTGTCTCTTCTTCGGTTGGAGAAACAATTGGTTCAGCATTTGGAAAATCTGTAGGAATACTAGAAGATTCCAGTTGTGGCTGAGGAATGGTTGGTTCAGTAACCGAAGAACTTGGATTTTGTGTTGATCCTTCCACAGTATTTGTAGTCTCTTGTTGTGGAATAACAACTTCTGGTACTTGAACATTCTGAACAGAAGTGGAAACATCAACCGGTGTTGAAGTAGAAGCACCATTTTGAGTAGTTGTCGCAGCGGAAATTGGTGTAGGTGCTTGTACCACCCTGTTAGAATCAACAGATCTATTGTAAGTACCATAAAATTCATCATAGAATTCATCAAATAGTAAATCAAGATCAGTTAGTTGAGATTTCAAGGTAGAAGGTTGATCCTATTTAGAAGTTGAAGCAGGTTCTGAACTGAGATGTCCAGAAGCTAATATTCCGGTTATAACGGGTCCTGAACTGTTTTGGTCAGAAGCCAATTCGTGATGTTCGTCAAATGTGACATTGACACTCTCCATTATATTTCTAGATTGCTTCAGATATATCCTATATGACGCCGATGAGAAAGAGTATCCAACGAAGACACCATCAATTGCCTTTGGACTGAACTTGTTCCTTTGTTCTTTGTCGTTCAAGACATAACACCTACAACCCAAAACACGAAAATGTTTTATGTTAGGTTTCCGGTTATTCATGATTTCATAAGGAGTTTTATTAAACCGACGGTGTATGACAGAACGATTCTGTGTGTAACATGTGGTTGCCACTGCTTCAGCCCATAAGAAGAGAGGAAGCTTTGAATATGCCAACATTGTTCTCGCAGACTCGACTAACGTTCTGTTTCGTCATTCTACAACACCGTTTTGTTCAGGAGTCCTGGCGGCAGAAAATTGTTGCATAATCCCATTTGATTCATAGAAATCACCTAGGACTCTGTTCTTGAATTCTGTACCATTATCCGAACGCACGATTTTTACTGAGACCTGCATGTTGTTCTGAGCTGCCTTGATAACACCAATGAGAAGTTCTGAAGTTTCAACTTTTGACCTTAGAAACTTAACCCATGTGTATCTTGAGAAATCATCGACTATTACCAAGACATATTTCCTCCCATTTATACTTTCCGTTTTCATTGGATCGCACAAATCCACATGCAACAGCTCAAGTACACACTTCGTTGTAGGTTTCAGTTTAGGATTGTGAGGATCCCTCTTCATCTTTCCTTTCTCACACGCATCACATAGATTTTCAGCATTGAATTTCAAAGTTGGAAACCCCCGAACTGAATCTCCTAAAACCGGCTTTTGAATGTATCGAAAATTTAGATGAGATAATCGTTGGTGCCATAGCCAACTTTGTTCTTCGGAAGCTTTGGATAAAAGACACACTTCATTGGTCGGTTTGATATTTGACAAGTTGATTGGTGAAGTAGCATACAGATTGGATCTTCCGTTGGAGTTGAGCAGGATTCACAACGCGTTTCATGTGTTGAATTTTCGGAAATGTTTAGTCACGCCGGACCAGGCAGTCTCTCTACCGGATATCCAGGTTGATGAAAAGCTGAACTACGTGGAAGAACTGGAAGCTATAGTTGATCACAAGGTTAAAGTATTAAGGAATAAAGAGATCAAGCAAGTAAAGGTCCAGTGGAAACATCATAGGGGTCAGGATGCAACATGGGAATCGGAGGCGGAGATGAGAGCCAAATACCCTCATCTGTTCACTTAATCGAATTCCGGGACGGAATTCTTTTAAGGGGGAGATGTTGTAATAACCAGGTATTTTATCTAATTTTAAATAAGGAATTTATAAGTTTTTATATTAGTATTTTAGGAGTTAAAAACTAAAGGGTAAGTTTTAATTTAATAATGGAAGTTTAGGGGTATGTTTTGTCAAATAAGCTAAACTTGAGGTTTGTTTTGTCTCTTTTCACAAACTCTCTCCCACCACCGCCACTTCCACCTCTAGTAGCGGAGGTGTCCTCTTGTTAGTTACTTAGAAGATATTATTCAAGGTGTATGTGTGTGTAAGTGTATTCGGTTGAGAGAGAGAGAGAGAGAGAGAGAGAGAGAAATCGAGAGAAAGTTTGAAGGGAAGAAGAAGGAAAAGATTAAGAAGTTTGTTGCTGTGATTCAGGGATTAAACTGAAGTGATTCAGGTAAACAATTCATACTTTATATGTGTTTTAATTCTCTAAAGTGTTCTTGAGGTTTATAGTTAAGTTCTTGGTGGGTTTTGTTAAAAAGAGGTGTTTTGGGAAATCTGAGCTTAAGGTTAGGTTATGTTTATAGTCTTAATCATAACTGCATCTTTATTGCAACATGCATAACTTAAAAGTGCAAAAATCTGTGTTTTAGGATGAAACAGTAGACTGAGACATTCATCGAAGTCGCAATAGACGACTGCGACATTCAACGAAGTCGCAACAGTTGGTTGCGACTTGGAATTGAAGTCGCAATGGTCGTTTGCGACTTGGCTTGAAATCGCAGTAGTTGATTGCGATTCGAGTTTGGAATCGCAGTAGTTGGTTGCGATTCCAGGGTGGAATCGCAATAGTAGGTTGCGACTCCAGGGTGGAATCGCAATAAGGGGTTGCGACTTCAGGGGTTGCGACTTCAAAGTGGAGTCGCCATAGGAGATTGCGACTTGGTACTGTTCATTACGATTTCAGTTGGGAATTTTGTATGTTTAAGTATTAAAAGAGATATTTGGTATTTTATCTGATTTCAGATTTGGTGAAAGATCGAAGTACGTGAGTTATCTTGGAAGGGTTTTTGTGATAAAAACAAGGTGAGTTTTTATTTGAAATATTTTTCAAATGGAATACATATATGTGATTTAATGTAATATGGTGCATATAGTGTTTATATGAATATTACATTGTATGAGTAATAGTTGGCCGGGCTTAGGACCGGTGAAAGTTGGCTGTACAAAGGGACAGTGGTGTTGGCTGTATTTAGTACAGCGGTGTAAAGTAATTAATTGGCTTGCTACCAATTAATATGGCCAAGGAAAAGAAAAGAGACAGAGATGGAAAGATACATGATGCATGAGTCATATTTGGTATTCTTACGTGAATTATGTGCAAATGTTTTCTTTAACTAACAGGGGTTTTCTCACTAGACCTCAAGGTCTAACCCTCATTTTTGTTTTAAAATATGTATTCCAGGTCAAGGAGCAAACAAAAGACTATGATAGGATTTCTCATGTTTAGCTTTTGTGGATGTTGAATGATTATGAAGATTTCAGTTATAATTAGTAGTTGTTATGTATTTTACATTATTCGAAAAAGTTTGTACTGAAAGACCAAATTGTAGAATTTAAGGGACCGTATTTGGATTATGATATGTTATTTTGTGGTGAATTATATGAAACTTGTATGCTGGGATTAAGGGATGTTACAAATGGTATCAGAGCCTTAGTTTAAGAGATTTAGGTATTAGTATTTGTACCTAGACTTAAACTGCATGCGAAGTAGGAGGTCCTTGTTATTTTAGAACCTTGGGATGATAAATATAAAAAGGTAGAAGGAACATCATGTAAGGTAATTTCAGATTACACCTGGCCAGTGTAATTATGATCTTACAGGTACATGTTTGAACCAGAATACTTTATTATATAGGGTATGTACTTATGTGTATATTAACCTTGTTTGAATCAACAGAATGGCAAGTGGAACGAGACAAATAGTCGGAGGAAGGGGAAGAGGGGGAGAAAGAGGCAGAGGTAGGACAGGGGGCAGTGTACCGGGGCGAGGCACGGAGTTTGTTACGAGAGACGATCTAGCGGTTGAAATGGGAAGACTTCAGACAAATATTCAAGTCATGTTTAACCAGACTCATCATACGGAAACAACAATACCAGACCCTACCCTTGAAAACGAAGTGCCTATCGCACCTATTGTCACATCAGTACCAAGAAAGTGTGATTATAAAATGTTTTTAAGCTGTAAACCACCCACTTATGGAGGGGACATAGATCCAGTAAAAGCAATGCGATGGCTGAAGGAGGTTGAAACTGTATTTAAGACCAGTAAATGCGCGGAAGAAGATAAAGTGTTATATGGAACAACAATGTTGAAAGCAGACGCCTTGTATTGGTGGGAAGCCCTTATTGACTCTGAGGGACCTGAGGTATATTCAACTTTTACTTGGGGCGAATTCTCGAGAGCATTTAAGGAACAGTTTTGCCCGCAAGCCGCAGTTAGACAGTTGGAAGAGGAATTCCTGAGCCTACAGCAAGGAAATTCATCGGTAAGAGACTACACGGCCCGTTTCTTGGAAAAGTCGCGTTTCGGAGAATATTATGTTGCCACAGAAAAGATGAAGATGGAAAGGTATGTATTCGGATTGAATTCAGAGATTAGGAAGTTAGTGACTGCAGCGAGACCTAATACTTTTTCAGAAGCAGTAAATGCTGCGGAAAATGTGGAGCGAGACAATAAGCGGGATGTTGGGGATAAGAGTGCGGGAAAGAGAAAATGGGAAGGACCACCATACGATGTGAAGAAGTCTGGATTTCAGCGATTTGATAGTCGTCCACCTTTTAGAGCAGCTGAAAGACCTTGCCCAAAGTGCCACCGTTTCCACCAAGGAAGCTGTCAGGTAGATCCTAGAAACTGTTATAAGTGCGGGAAGTTTGGGCACATTGCTAAAGATTGTAGGGTGGTTAGATTTTGTTATTCATGCAATTCGCCAGATCATCTTCAATCAGATTGTCCACTGGGAAGAATACCTTTGGGTGGCACGTCAACAAGAGCATCGGGTGTTAGACCAACAATACCGAGGTCAGAGCCAGCAAGAGCAAGAGGCCGTTCATTTAAGATGACAGCAAAGGAAGCGGAGGAAACTCCGGACGTAGTTACAGGTACAATCTTAATAAATTCCACACGTGCTAAGGTGTTATTTGATTCTGGTGCAAACCGATCGTTTGTGTCTCCTTCATTTGCTGCTTACATGCGTTTAAAGCCGAAAGTGTTAGATCATGCTTTATTGGTAGATACGGCAAATGAAAATCAAGTATCAGTTAAAGAAGTATTTGATAGTTGCGTGATAGATATAGAAGGGTGCGGAGTACCGATCCAGTTATTTCCAATAGCCCTGGTAGAGTTTGATGTAGTAGTGGGAATGGACTGGTTAGCCGAGAACCAAGCTAATATAAATTGTGATAAGAAGTTAATAAACGTTGTATTACCTGAAAAAGGGCCGGTAGTGATTTATGGCGATCGTAGGAATTATCAGTATAATCTTATTTGCATGATAAAAGCCCGTAAGTGTGTTAGTAAAGGTTGTCAGAGTTACTTAGCTTATGTAATAGATACTAAGCTAGAGAAGAGTAAGTTGGAAGACATTCCAATTGTTAGTGATTTTCCAGAAGTATTTCCTGAAGACTTGCACAGTCTTCCGCCCGTTAGACAGGTAGAGTTCGGTATAGATTTAATTCCTGGAGCCACCCCTGTGGCCCGTGCACCGTATCGTTTGGCGCCTCCAGAAATGAAAGAAATGATGGCACAACTGCAAGATCTATCCGATAAGGGTTTCATCAGACCAAGTTCTTCACCGTGGGGAGCACCAGTCTTATTTGTGAAAAAGAAGGATGGTTCGATGAGAATGTGTATCGACTACAGAGAATTGAATAAGCGAACGATCAAAAACAAGTATCCCCTACCTAGAATTGATGACCTCTTCGATCAATTGAGCGGAGCTTGTTGTTTTTCCAAGATTGATTTAAGATCCGGTTATCATCAGTTGAAGGTCAAAGAAGAAGACGTGTTGAAAACTGCTTTTCGCACCAGGTACGGTCACTATGAGTTTCTAGTAATGCCATTTGGATTGACAAACGCTCCAGCCGCCTTTATGGATTTAATGAATCGGGTATGTAAGCAATATCTTGATAAATTCGTCATCGTATTTATCGATGATATACTTATTTATTCCCGATCCAAAGAGGATCATGCACGACATCTTCGTTTGATTTTGGAATTATTGAAGAAAGAAAAGTTGTATGCGAAATTTTCAAAGTGTGAATTCTGGTTGCGGGAAGTTCAGTTTTTGGGGCATATAGTTTCTGAAAAGGGTATACAAGTCGATCTGATGAAAGTGGAAGCAGTTGAAAAATGGGAACCGCCAAAGACAGCAACAGAAGTACGAAGTTTTCTGGGTTTGGCCGGCTACTACCGAAAGTTTATAAAAGATTTCTCTCGTATTGCCACACCGTTGACGAAGCTGACTCGGAAAAATCTGAAGTTCGAATGGAAGGCAGAACAGGACGAGGCATTCAGGATATTAAAGGAGAAACTCTGCAGCGCGCCGATTTTAGCATTGCCAGAAGGTTCAGATGATTTTGTGGTCTACAGTGATGCTTCTAAGTTAGGTTTGGGATGTGTACTCATGCAACGTGGAAAAGTAATTGCCTATGCTTCTCGTCAATTAAAGGATCATGAAAGGCAATATCCTACCCACGATATGGAACTTGCAGCGGTTGTCTTTGCATTGAAGATTTGGAGACATTATCTGTATGGTTCCAAATGTCAAATTTTTACTGATCATAAGAGTCTCCAACATCTTTTTGATCAAAAGGAACTGAATATGAGGCAAAGAAGGTGGCTAGAGTTAGTGAATGATTATGATTGTGAAATCCTTTATCACCCAGGAAAAGCGAATGTGGTGGCAGATGCACTAAGTCGACAAGAAAGAAGTGGAACGATAAAGGCGATATCTTTAAGAGCGGAACTGCTTCCAAACATTTTTGACGAATTACTGAAGTGCCAATTAGATGCTTATCAAGAAGAAAGCTTGAAATCTGAACGGTTGGTTGGGATATCAGCATTGCTTGGGAAAGATAATCGTGGGTTGTTGTGTTTGGGGAATAGGATTTGGGTACCTCGTTTGGGTGGATTACGTGATCGTGTACTACAAGAAGCTCATCAATCTCGATTCTCCATTCATCCAGGTACAAATAAAATGTATAGAGATTTGAAACAATTCTATTGGTGGCCGGGGATGAAAAGAAGTATTGCTAAGCATGTGGAAGACTGCATTACCTGCAAGAAAGTAAAGATTGAGCATCATAAACTATTTGGTCAGTTACAACGCTTAGATATTCCAGTGTGGAAATGGGATCAGATCACAACTGATTTCATTACCAAGTTACCAAGAACTTCAAAGGGATTCGATTCTATTTGGGTGATTGTGGATAGATTGACGAAGTCTGCTCATTTCTTGCCAATAAAAGAAACCGATTCTTTGGAACGTTTGGCCAAACTGTACATTAATGAAATAGTAACTCGACATGGAGTACCAATTTCGATTATTTCTGATCGAGATAGTCGTTTTACTTCTAGATTTTGGAGAAGCTTTCAAAAAGAGATGGGAACACAAATCAAGTTGAGTACAGCATATCATCCACAGACTGATGGACAAAGTGAAAGAACAATTCAGACGTTAGAAGATATGCTTCGGGCTTGTATAGTTGATTTTGGAGGATCATGGGATAAACATTTGCCTTTGATAGAGTTCTCTTACAACAACGGTTATCATTCTAGTATTCAGGCGGCACCGTTTGAAGTATTGTATGGTAGGAAATGCCGAACGCCTTTGTGTTGGAATGAAGTGGGGGAAAAACAGTTAGCAGGGCCAGAAATAGTACAGTTAACAACGGACAAGATTACTCAGATTCGAGAAAGGTTGAAAGTGGCTCAAGATAGACAGAAAAGATATGCCGACCGACGCCGAAAACCGTTAGAGTTCCAAGTAGGAGATTTCGTAATGTTAAAAGTTTCGCCTTGGAAAGGAGTCATTCGATTTGGGAAGCAAGGTAAGCTTAGCCCGAGGTATATTGGACCGTTTGCAATTACCGAAAGAATTGGTGAAGTAGCATACAGATTGGATCTTCCGTTGGAGTTGAGCAGGATTCACAACGCGTTTCATGTGTTGAATTTTCGGAAATGTTTAGTCACGCCGGACCAGGCAGTCTCTCTACCGGATATCCAGGTTGATGAAAAGCTGAACTACGTGGAAGAACCGGAAGCTATAGTTGATCACAAGGTTAAAGTATTAAGGAATAAAGAGATCAAGCAAGTAAAGGTCCAGTGGAAACATCATAGGGGTCAGGATGCAACATGGGAATCGGAGGCGGAGATGAGAGCCAAATACCCTCATCTGTTCACTTAATCGAATTCCGGGACGGAATTCTTTTAAGGGGGAGATGTTGTAATAACCAGGTATTTTATCTAATTTTAAATAAGGAATTTATAAGTTTTTATATTAGTATTTTAGGAGTTAAAAACTAAAGGGTAAGTTTTAATTTAATAATGGAAGTTTAGGGGTATGTTTTGTCAAATAAGCTAAACTTGAGGTTTGTTTTGTCTCTTTTCACAAACTCTCTCCCACCACCGCCACTTCCACCTCTTGTAGAGGAGGTGTCCTCTTGTTAGTTACTTAGAAGATATTATTCAAGGTGTATGTGTGTGTTAGTGTATTCGGTTGAGAGAGAGAGAGAGAGAAATCGAGAGAAAGTTTGAAGGGAAGAAGAAGGAAAAGATTAAGAAGTTTGTTGCTGTGATTCAGGGATTAAACTGAAGTGATTCAGGTAAACAATTCATACCTTATATGTGTTTTAATTCTCTAAAGTGTTCTTGAGGTTTATAGTTAAGTTCTTGGTTGGTTTTGTTAAAAAGAGGTGTTTTGGGAAATCTGAGCTTAAGGTTAGGTTATGTTTATAGTCTTAATCATAATTGCATCTTTATAGCAACATGCATAGCTTAAAACTACAAAAATCTGGGTTTTAGGATGAAACAGTAGACTGAGACATTCATCGAAGTCGCAATAGACGACTGCGACATTCAACGAAGTCGCAACAGTTAGTTGCGACTTGGCATTGAAGTCGCAATGGTCGTTTGCGACTTGGCTTGAAATTGCAGTAGTTGATTGCGATTCGAGTTTGGAATCGCAGTAGTTGGTTGCGATTCCAGGGTGGAATCGCAATAGTAGGTTGCGACTCCAGGGTGGAATCGCAATAAGGGGTTGCGACATCAGGGGTTGCGACTTCAAAGTGGAGTCGCCATAGGAGATTGCGACTTGGTACTGTTCATTACGATTTCAGTTGGGAATTTTGTAAGTTTAAGTATTAAAAGAGATATTTGGTATTTTATCTGATTTCAGATTTGGTGAAAGATCGAAGTACGTGAGTTATCTTGGAAGGGTTTTTGTGATAAAAACAAGGTGAGTTTTTATTTGAAATATTTTTCAAATGGAATACATATATGTGATTTAATGTAATATGGTGCATGTAGTGTTTATATGAATATTACATTGTATGAGTACTAGTTGGCCGGGCTTAGGACCGGTGAAAGTTGGCTGTACAAAGGGACAGTGGTGTTGGCTGTATTTAGTACAACGGTGTAAAGTAATTAATTGGCTTGCTACCAATTAATATGGCCAAGGAAAAGAAAAGAGACAGAGATGGAAAGATATATGATGCATGAGTCATATTTGGTATTCTTACGTGAATTATGTGCAAATGTTTTCTTTAACTAACAGGGGTTTTCTCACTAGACCTCAAGGTCTAACCCTCATTTTTGTTTTAAAATATGTATTCCAGGTCAAGGAGCAAACAAAAGACTATGATAGGATTTCTCATGTTTAGCTTTTGTGGATGTTGAATGATTATGAAGATTTCAGTTATAATTAGTAGTTGTTATGTATTTTACATTATTCGAAAAAGTTTGTACTGAAAGACCAAATTGTAGAATTTAAGGGACCGTATTTGGATTATGATATGTTATTTTGTGGTGAATTATATGAAACTTGTATGCTGGGATTAAGGGATGTTACATCTCCAAAACCTTTGATAGGAGCAACCTGATTGTTTCCAAACCTTACACGACCAAGATCTTTTTCCACAAAATTTGTTAGCAAGTGTCTTTGGCCTGTCATATGCTTCGAACATCCCGAATCTAAATACCATAACTTATTTTTCTGCATCAATCAAATTGAAACATTTTTAGGTACCCATATAGTTTTGGGTCCTTTTTGGTTAGATAGCGAAGATGTATTTTTAGACTTTTGTGTCTTCTCCTTTTTCCTCAAATCTGACTTTCTTTTACCAATTGGAATAAAGTAACAATTATCCCAACAACAAGAACCAGGCATAGCAAACGAACTTTCATATCCACAAACATAACAAAAACATTCACCATTTTTAAAATCCAACAACTGGTCTTTTGAGTAATCTTTGTATGGATTTACAAAAGATTTTTTATTACTCGCACCAACTTGTTTATTCTTTGAAAAGATAATTTTTTGTCATTTTGTTTGGATGAATCAGACGTCGTTTGCTTTACCCGCCATTCTTGTTCTTTCTTTTCGGATTCACAGAATTATCTGAAACAACAGAAGGTTTAGAGTTAGAATCAAATTGGAATAAAGTAACAATTATCCCAACAACAAGAACCAGGCATAGCAAACGAACTTTCATATCCACAAACATAACAAAAACATTCACCATTTTTAAAATCCAACAACTGGTCTTTTGAGTAATCTTTGTATGGATTTACAAAAGATTTTTTATTACTCGCACCAACTTGTTTATTCTTTGAAAAGATAATTTTTTGTCATTTTGTTTGGATGAATCAGACGTCGTTTGCTTTACCCGCCATTCTTGTTCTTTCTTTTCGGATTCACAGAATTATCTGAAACAACAGAAGGTTTAGAGTTAGAATCTTTAGAACTCTGAACTTGAGATTTCTTTGACATTTTACACTTCTTTCTTTTCTCTAAAGGTTGGTTCTTTGTGTTTGAACTCTCACCTTTATAGAAAGTACTCGAAGGTTTGTCTTCAAATATAATAAAATCAGTATGGTCCTGAAGTTTCTTTGAGAAATCAAATAAACAAACTTTTCCTTTATCATTATCTTTTGGTATTGACTTGTTTTCAAAAACTTTCTCATTTGGTTCAAAATCACAATCCGAATCAGAATCGGCGTTGTGAACTTCAAAATCCTTGGTGGACTCAGGTGAATTCCATCCTTTGAAAGCATTTTCTTTTCTTTCTTTTGCTAATTCCTTTTCTAACTCATCCACCTCTTGAGAAAGCTCAATTATTCTCATATCATAAGAATGTTTCTCATTTTCAAAACTTACTTTCTCAAATTCAAACTGTGCTCTTTCAAGATTGAAAGAATATTCAAAATTAGACATTATATTAGGCTTTCCTTCTTTCAAAGATTTTTCTAATGTCATCACTTTTTGAGAAAGCTCACAGTTTTGTTCTTTAAGAAAGTTGCATTCCTCAAGATTGAACTAGTTTTTCAAGACAAATTCTTTTCTTTCATTTTCTAAAACAATCTCTAAATCAGCTTTTGTCTTTAACAGACCAGTCAACTTCATTTCAAATGAACTAATTTGGTTTACAAAGTTGACTTTTTCATTTTCCAAATTAGTATGCTAGGATAGAAGAATATTCTCAAGATCCACCACTTTCTTAGAAAGTTTAATACATTTTTCATCAATCTTTTGTTTGGTATCAAAAATGCTCTTTGTTGATTCAGAAAAACTTTTTGATCAAGCCATGTTCAATCTTAATAGTTTCCTTGTTCACCTCGTCATTGAAACTAGAAGATATTTCCTTAAAAGTAGTTGAAAAATATTTGAAAGGAGACCATTTTCATAATCATATTTGATCCTTTGTTCAGCAAGAGAGATTTCCAATTCAACAATTTTCCCATCAAGAACTAATGTAGGAACATATTTCTTCGTTTCAAAGACTTTGTTTTCGGTGATTGGCTTTGTAGCACAAATGTAAAAATAGTTATCTGAAAGTGGTTTATTTAGATTGTTTAGAATCATCTTCGTCTCACGAGTATAGCAGAATGGAAGTTGTATATGAGTTGTTAATGATCTTTTTCTTTGTTCCTCAAGTTGTGTTTCCTTTTCACCAGTCCAATGGATTTCAAAATCTGACCAATAGCTAGCATACCTTAAACACTCGAATCTATACATTGTCGGTACTTTAATCATAGCTTTTGTCAAATGTTTTGGGTTTTCGTAACCAAGTCCCCAATATTTATTAACATTGCTTACCATTCTTGGCTTGTTGAGAAAAATTGTTTGATCAATTTGATCTCTCAAATACAGCTTCTTTTCCAAACTTTCAATTTTGTTTAAAAATTCTGAATTCTTTTCTGAAAGATTTGTCAAAGAAAGATCACTTTCTTTATTCTTTGATTCTAGATCTTTGATTTGCTTATTCAATTCAGATAATTGAGAATCAAGAATTAAGTTTTCTGATTCAAATTGATCATGTTGAGCTTTGAGATTTTTGATTTCAGAACATTTGTCTTTTATCTCAATTTCAACACCATCAATCTGTTGTTTCAACTCACTATTCTTCTTTCTTTCATTTTGTAGAGTTTGTTTCAATCCTTCAACACATGGTGTGAATTTTTCAAATTTACTAAATAAACTAGCATACTCTTCTGCAGAACATGCTAATTTATTTAGCGTATCATTCAGTTCATTACGCAGATTTATGACTTCTTGATTTACTGATTCAGGTAAAGGAAAAGAATTTACCTGTGAGGAAGTGTCAGACTTCTCCTCATCGTCAGAATCGAATTCTGCTTGGTACATATTTTCATGCTCTTCCTTTTCTCCCTCGTCATAAGAATAATCAAGAAAATACTCTTCCTCCACCATAAGAGCTTTTCCATCTTCCTTTTGTTGTGCAAGAAGCAACTTTTGTTTGTAGTAATCCGTGTTCTTTACTACCTTCTTTCGACAATCTCTTGCATAGTGACCCGGAGTTCCACAGTTGTAGCACTTTTGAATCTCCACAACTTTCTTATCTTCAAACTTTTTCTCCATGTTCTCATACACCTTCTTTCCTTCAGCTTTCTCCGATCTTTGCTCAAATCTTTTATCAGTATTCTCAACTCTTTGCTCTCCAAAAGGTTTCCTTTCATAACTGTTGTTCTCAAACTTTCTCGAACCAGACGTATACCTCAGATTGTTGTTTGATGACGGAGGTTTGTAAAACTTCTTTTGAAAATGCCTTGTGAGAAGAACCAAAGCTTGATGTAGTTCAACACCATCATCGGAAATATTTCCCCTGAAACCTGTATCAAACATTCCAGATTCATCAGATGTAAAGCTGTTCGGTTGTACCTCGGCTTGTAGTGCAATCGGTTCTTGAAAGATATATTTCTTCTTTTTCTTATTCTTCTCCTGTCTTATCTCATGTATTTCTTCCTCATCTTGCAACATCGTCTCATATAATTCATGTAGTGGCATAGTGGAAAGTCTAGGATTCTGTTTCATTTTTCTAGCCACACTCTTCCACTCGGGTTGTAGTGAGGTAAGAAATTTGACATTTAATTCGATCAGATCCTTTTTGATCTTATTTTTACTCAACTCGTTAAGTAAAACCATGAATCTGTGATATGTGTCGTGAAGTGACTCATCTTCCGTACCCTTAAATTCTTCATACTTATTGATGCACATTGTGATTTTCATCCGATTTCCAATCTGAGACCCTTGTAACATCTTTTCCAACTGCATCCACATATTGTGTGCTGTATCTTTGTAGCTATCAATCTTGTTGAACACCTCATTTGGAATCCCCATGATCACATACGATCTTGACTTTTTATCGGCATTATATCTTGCCTTTTCATCATCACTGTGATCGAAAAGAGGAACCAATCTATAATCTGGGTCTGGTGCATCAACGAATCGAACATCCTTAAGGACAGGTTTCATTAAGCCATTATGAAGAGAATCTAGCAAGTGAACACCATTTGATTGTCTTTCAAGGAAATCCTCAAATCTTTCCTTCCATTGCTCATACTCCTTTTCAATCAAGATCGGTGGTCTAGTATCAGTTCCTAAAGAATTCATTATGTCGTTTCTCATCATCTTGAAAAATTATTTGTTTTGATCTTTACACAGAAAAATTAATTTGTGAAAATTGACAAACTGTCGGGCAACAACGTACGATTGTCATACAGGACGTGTGTGACAGTTCAAGTGAACAGTAACTGTCGTACAGAACGTGTACGACTTGGGCTTTGAAACAGTAACTATCATAGAAAAGGTTTGCGACTTGGACCAACTGTCGTATGAAGTGTGTACGACTAAGTCATCTAAACAGTAACTATCGTATAAGTTGTGTACGACTAAGACCCGTGTACAGTAACTCTCGTACAATACTTGTACGACAAGAAATCTAGTCGGTCAGTAATCGTGCGACAGTTACGATGCTATGAATCATGCGACGGTTATGAACACGAAGAACATATAAGCGTACGACAGTTATGAGTTTTAACGCGAAAATTTTCTAAGTGTTCAAAAATTATCAAATCAACTCCAATTGATTTGAAACTTCGTAGGGTTGATAGCGATCACAGTCTGAGCAACTTTTGTTCAGCAGAAACCACCAAGAAACTAACAGAAGTCCATCAATCGATCTGCATAGTGAACTTTTCAAAAAACCCAAAAACAACAAAAATCCTTCGAAACTTGTTTTCTGATCCGGTTAACTTGCACGAATTGATCCAGATGATCAATACGAACAAGTCTGTGCCTAAAGCTCGATCCAAAACAAACTCAAATCACAGAATCCATGAATGTCCGAAAAATTACAAAAAGTGCCCAAAAACTTCAAATTTCTTCACAAATTCGATCTGCTTGGTTTTGATACCACTTGTTATCCCAATAACAAGTAATCAATAACAAGATGTGAGCAAATCACTGGTCATCTCTCATTAGATTGAAAAAATCAATACAAAAGTGTAGAGAGAAAATACAGAGAGTTTTCCCAATGTTATCTTTCAAAGTGTTAGAGAAATAAGCAAAGTCTAAGCTATTTATACTTAGACTAACATTTACAAAATGATCCCTCAACTTGAATACAACTTAAAAAATTGACACTAACAATCTCTTTGACCTTGTAATTGTCTTTGAATAACGAACTCTCTCGAATCATCTCGAAACATCTTCTTGACTTTAATATCATTTCTCCCCCCTTAATCTTTCATTGACATATCTCCCCTTTTATTCAGTATATTATTTCTCCCCCTTTTTGATAATTGTGAGCATCATGATCATCAAAACTATTATCAATTTCATCAAAACTATTATCAATTTCAGCACTATCTTTGTTCACCACAAATAACATTCTTCTCCTTTTTATATGAATAACCGTCAATTCCAAAAATAGATTTATCTGAATCTTTTCAAATTCAGATAGAATGAATGTGGTAACCCTGAAACAACATATGAATCAGTTACAATGCCTGTAAGTAGCATGGAGCTAAAAATTTCCTAAAATTTTTGTGGTGTTCAACAGTTTAGTCTGAACAAATAAATCTCAGCATTTGAATGACATTGTCATCGGAATGTATGCTCCTCGGTATTTGAGCATTTGAACGATGAAGAAAATTCTCAAAACAATGATAATGAATGAATGAAATGAATTTGAAAGACTTGTTTGAGAATCTGACAATGTATCAATCATATCAAATATTTTGATATATATTCATCAACGGTATCAAAGAATTCGAATTTTGTTTATATGAACAAATATAAACAATCTTTGAATGAAATGTTTAATTTGTCACACTGAAAGAATATATGATGCTCAACAAAATTTGAATACAAACGGGAGTATTAGCATCGAAAAATTGTTTCGTTTTGAGACATGGTAATAACGAAGTCAATATGAAGCTGTACCGTTGTATATGAATACTTGAAAGTATAGAAAAGATAATACGCAAGTATTAATCTTTAGAAACACACGGTCAGAAATGATGTTATAATTCGAGATCTCCATGAAAAACATTTAAAATCACACTTATAATATCATAAAATCTGTTTGAGAATAGAGAAGTGGTTTGAACATTTAAAAAAAAACGTTTTTCATGCTTGAAAGTCGCTCTTCTTTCAAACAATTCGAGATTAAGATCAGAAGATACTTACATTCATAAATGTTTAAGCTCCCGCTCAAATCATGATATAATGATTTAAAATCAGTTAAGCTCCCCCTTAACTTGTGCAAAAGATCTTTATCTAAATCTGCACAAATGACAAGACTTGGATTAAAATATCCTTAATAATGAAAACGAGTTTTGAGGATTAAAAGTAAATTCAGAAATCATAGTCGTTGAAGAACGAGTCCTGATCTGATATGATAAGAAGTCAAAATTATTGAAGTACGGGTTCTGAAATGAAGTATTCAGAAGCCAATATCGTAGTAGAACGGGTTCTAAACTGAGATGTTTAGAAGCCAAAATCTCTTTGAAATACTGAATTTTGGGTTTAGTCCTGTTAAATCCAGATCCGTGCAACTAATATGAAATCGAATATGATAAGCAATAAGAATTATGATTTCAACTGGTCATCCCTTTCATTAACTTTCAGAGAGAATTTTACAATACGAAATAGAAAGCTAAAGAGATGATTAGCTTGTTTTTCCAAGCTAATCAACATTAAATACATTGGGCCCGTGGTTAACAAGCCCACGGCCCGTTCACTAATAAGCTCTAATTTAAACAAATACAATTCAACCCTTGAACTTTAAATCAACTATAAAACATGCCCTAACAATCTTCCCCTTTGATTTGAAGTTCGAGTTCGCGCTCTAGCTCTCGCCAGTTGAACACGTATCGTTTGCGCAACGCGAAGTGAACCTCTAATAACCTGATGGCGCGGCGATAGTCGATGCGATCTTCAATCATTTCCAAGGCATTCCAAGCAATAGTTTCATTCTGATTCGGAACATAAGAATACCTTGGATTCTCAGACTCGTGCTGAATAATCTTTCGAAGAGCATCTCTGACCTTTAGAAGTGTGCCGTCGCAGAATCTTGCCACCTGACTGAAGCGCATGAATTTCTTCTCCTTTTGCTCATTGAGGTAAACAATCCCGAATTCTGGTTCCAGAAGCATAGCGTTCTCGGGATACATGTTTAACTCCGGTGCTTTCAGATTCGGCTTGATCAGATTTACCTTTTTCGCCTTGTTCTCGATAGCCATTTGGAAGTCCGTTAGATAAGACATCATGATTGTGCGGACCAGGTATCGACGAATAGCTTCGAGCGCCTTTATAATCTCCAGCGGTCGGATGGTTCTTGTACGTAAGTCTTTCAGAATAACCAGAAAGTCGAGCGGTCGGAGGTTCTTGAAGTCAGCTTCTGAAAATTTCCATTCGTTCCCATCTTCACGTCGAACAATGAAAACTAGGTAGACGATCCTCATAATGCGTCTTGAATAGATACTGATTACCTCTGTGATCTGAAGGTTGGTTCTGACTTGGTAGACTGGAAGACACCGCTGCACTGCTAGTATATACCGGCGTTGAAATTCTGGGCTAAAGTTGTAAATACCTAGACAGAAGGTCGGCTCGATCGGGCGAAGCTTGTGGACGAACAGCTTCTTCAAAGATTCCTCCAAGTGAGGGATAAGTACCATGATCTTCTCCCAACGGATTTGTTGCTGTTGAGGAGGGGGAGGAAGATCAGAAGCTGTCGTGAGAGGAGTAGTTGTCGGAAGATCGGAAGTAGTAGACTCGGGTCTTATTGATGATGTTCCGACGGGTTGAGCATAGTGAACGGGGGATGTTCCATACAAATTTTGGAGCAGGAACTGATCATAATCAATGTTGTCGTCCTCATCAGTGGGGAAGACCAAATTTACTTGGAGATTTACGGCACTGTCGGCTTTTTCGTACCATGCATCTTCGGTCTCCAGGTTGGCTTCACAATCTAGATCTATCATGTCCAGAATCGGTCTGTCTGATGAGTAAAAATCAACCAGTTCTTGTGTTGAACCCTCGGACTTTTCAACCGTCGGGTCTTCTTCATCTGATATCTCCATGTCTATAACCATATCTGCTAATGGCAACTCGGCTTCAAGTGCTTCTGTTGTAGCTGCCGCAGTTAGGGGTTCCTGGTGAACCACTGTTGTAGTTTCAGCAGTCAGGATCTGGGCGGTCTTGGTTTGGCGTTGTCGCTTCTCCCCCTCACGGAGATCAAGATCATCCTGGTCATCGTGCTTTCGTTTCAGACCGCCGGCTTGACTCTTACATGTGTCTTCGAGTGAGCGGACTCTCTCGGACAGCGTTGTGAGCGCTTGGTTGTAGTCCTTGAGAGTCGAGTCAATGGCGTCTAAGCGAGTGGTAATAGATGAAGATGGAGCAGTGACCTGTGATCGGAGAACTGAGATCAGGTTTGCTTTAGTAGAGGCGGTTGTATCTGATTCCTGGAGCCGTTGGGCCAATAGCATCGTCTTTAGGGTGTCCACCGAATAGATAGGTTGCGGTTGAATCGGTGGAGGTACAGGGGCGGTTTCTATTTCGACGAGGTGGGCTTTACCATTGATAGCGCGCATCGCTTTGGCAAGTTCAGCGGCTACATGTTGCTGCACTTGTTGCTCCATATCCTGGTGGACAGCCTTAAGGGTGCTGTCCAGGGACCCTGGGGACACAAAGTTTGGGCGAGTAACTCCGGGATCACTTAGATTGCCCGTTGAGGCGTCTACCACAGGGGTAGAGCCACCTACGTTCACAGTTGGCGTGATGATAGCCGTGGTAGGATTTCCCATCGATCCTTGTGTTCCACCTGGAGGTGAAGACACTACGGTGGTTCCGGTCGAGTCACGAAGAGTCTCGACTTGGTGTTGTTCTGATTCGAGTGTCCTAGCCGAAGGATGTTCAATAACGAAATACACCAGACTCGATTGTGCACGAAATAAAGGCGAGACCGGGGGTGGTTGGTCTCTTGTTTCAACACTAGAACCCTCCAAATGAGGGACCAGTGGAAGTTGTGCTATATCCCCGTGTAAGACTGAAACATCCTGTTAGATCTGAGTTTTGTCAATAAGAAGGCTCAGAAGTTCTGAAGTGAAGAGTCGGAGTTCTGACTAAGAAGACTCAGAAGTATTGCTCTGAAAGTTGACCAAGTATAGAAGTCTGGGAAGAAGATTCAGAAGTTTTGATAAGCCTATTCAGAATAATGTTCAGAAGTTCTGAACAACATGTTCAGAACTTATAACTAGATACTTTACTTTGTATTTAGTTAACTAATTAGGACACGTGTATTGTTCCTATTAGTCTTTCATATTTGTACTGTAGCATTAGTATTTCCGTTACAGTATATATAGTGGTTAGCACTATTACGCTAACTGATTTTTCCCGCATATATTTGTATTCATCTTTTGTAATCTTTGAGATACTCTCTCTCTAAGATCTGTAAATCTGTTCTTCATTGAATACCAGTTGGTTCGATCATATTACTTCTCAATTACTGTTTTATACATTGATATATTGATTGTAAGAGTGGATCCTAAACTTACAATTGGTATCAGAGCCAATCAACAAACAAATTCGTTCAAGATCGTGTTCTCGAGGGTTTCCTGATCGCATTCTTGAAGTTTTCTTGATCAATTCGTCAATTGATTCCGCTGCTATTTGAATTTCTTGAATTCTTAGCAATTCTTGAAATTCTCTCTGTGTTTGTTCATGAAATTGAATTTGTCTCTCTGTTGAAATATCTTACAATCAAGTCTTCAAAAGAGTATCTAGCCATGGGATCTGAAACCAAGCCACCTGTTCTTATACCTGAGGAATACCAGCAATGGAAGATCCGAATGATCCAATTCTTGGATAACATAGATGAAAATCTGATGGTTTCTATCCGAGAAGGTCCAATCGAAGTTTATGTCGATGTTGCTGCAACTCCTGAAACAGAGACAACTCCAGAAATTCCTGCTACAAGGGTGAAAAGAACTTTTCTCAATACACATCAGAACAGAAAAACAGGCATGCTATAGACAAAAGAGCCATTACATTGATGAAATTGGCCGTTCCAAATGAAGTTCTAAACAGAATTGACAGTGGATCATCTGCTAAGGAAATGTGGGATGAACTGGAAAGACAAATGTTAGGAACTGTTAGGTCAATACAAGCAAAGTTAAATCAAAGCATAAATGCTTATGAAAGATTCAAGGCAAAAGAATCATAAATTTGACTCAGGCATATAGTAAACTTTGCACCATACTAAATGATTTGAGAAGAAATGGGTTGAAAAAGACAAAATCAGAGATAAACTACAAGTTTCTGAACAGTCTAAATTCAGAATGGTCATCATTTGCTATCAGTCTGCAAATGAATAAGGATATGTGTGAAGAAGATCTCAATGATCTATTCTGTGTTCTTAATCAGCATGAAGACTCTGTTAAGATTGTTGTTGAAGAAAAGAAAAATGTTGCAGAACAGTTAGCTTTTCTGTCAAAGTCTAAAATAGTCAAAGCACCCAAGAAGACTGTGTATCTATCTGAGATACCAAAGCTGGAGGAATCTGATAAGGAAGAGGGATCAGAAGAAGATGAAGATATCAAAATAATTGCTGAAAAGTTGGCTTTGTTGACTAACACCTTCAACAAGAGGTATGGAAAAGGTAAATTTCAGGGAAATTACAAGAGAGAACAGGGAAATTCAGATTTCAAGAAAAGAGAAGAAAGAGGAGAAAGTAAATATGAGAAGAATGTAGAGAGAAGAGATGAAAAGAGAGAAGAGAAGGAAGAGAGAAAAGAAAAGGATCTGTGCTTCAAATGTGGAAAATCTGGCCATTTTGCAAAGGATTGTAAAGTGAAGATTGTGAAGGATTATGATTACTACACCAAGAAAGCTCAGCTAGCCAAGAAAAGAGATGATGAAGTAGTAATGTTAGCTGAACAGGAAAATTGGTTGTACTACACTTCACATGAAGATGACTGCATTCACTTTTCTCAGATGCGGAGTTACATGGCCAAGATGAAGAATGAGGATGATTCTGACTTTGAAGATGCTGACTCTGAGTCATCCACTGAGGTACATTCTGCACTTGAAATTGATTTAATGGCACAGATTGGTAACATGAAAGTTGAATTTGATAAACTTAGAAAACAGATAAAAGGTGAAAAAAGCCAGGTAAACAAATTCTGAATTGAAAAGGAAGTAATAAAAGAAAAGTATGCGGAATCTGAGGTTGAGAAACAGAAAGTTAAAACTGAAAATTCTGAATTATTGAAAAAGCTTTCTGAATTAAAAAATGAGTTTTCAAAAATTAAAGATGAAAAGGGTGATTTACAAATAAAGTTTGATATGCTATTTGAGGAAAGGAAGAATTTGTACACCAAAATCAAAGAATTAGAAGATCTTAATTTGAAAAGAGGTCAGACTCAACAAACATTAAATCTTCTAACAAGCAATGTTAAAGATACAAGATTTTACAATCCAAAGAAAGGATTAGGATTGGAAGAAAATGTTGTTTTCAAAAGAGCTCCAGTCAACTTGTATGATTTTGAAAAGCTTCAAGTTCCTAAACCAAAAATTCCAGAAATTGTTGAAATTTTCATCAGACATGCAAGTTCTATAACAAGTTCTGATAGTTTGCTGAAATCAAATTCTAAAAAGACAAAGGAAACAGTTTCTGAATCAAAAACAGAAAAATCAGATGTTTCAGAAGATAAGGGTAAGAAAGAAATTTCTAAACCAACAGAAGAGAAACCCAGATATAATGACACTAAATTCAAATATGACTCTCTAAATGTCAATTACAAAAATAAACAACAAAGTTTTTCACATTCTGACATAGAAAGTATATTTGATACTAGTAAGGTTTCTGAAACAGTTAGTCAGAAATCTGAATCTTCTAATCAAAATTCTCATTGCTTAAGTCAGATCTCTGATTCTGAAGGTCAGAAGTCTGAGTCTGTTAATCAGAATTCTGATTCAAAGAGTCAGAATTCTGAGTCAACTGAATATTCTGAAACAAAGTCAGAAGACTTTTTAGAACATGAAAAGAGATTTAATCTTGTAAGTCAAGAACTTGAGGACTTAAGGAAATCTTTTGATGAACTGGAAAATGATTACTGTGAAGTGGATTTTAGACATGAAGAAGATGTAAAAGAAAAGAGTGTCTTTATTCAGAAAATTTCAGAGCTTGAGAAACTGAAAGTTGAATATGATCTTTTCAAGATTAATGCTCTAAAAGATAATGATAAATTCTTTAATGAATCAAGTACATATGAAAAAGATGAATCATCTACTTCATCCTCTAACACAAACAGGTTGAATTTTTCAGAAAAAGAGGAAAGCAAAAGGAAAGATGATCTGAATAGAGTTTCTGAGAAGATTGGATTGAATTCTACTTCTGTACCAAAAGCACATAGTTTTTGTAATAAATGCTCATGTACTTTGAAAAATAGCAATAACAGTGAAAAGACTTATGGTACAAATCTGTTGTTACTTGCAAAGAAAAATCTCATTTGTGTTCAATGTGGTATTGACTCTTTTCAATATTCTCAGAAATGTCCAATCACAATAACATCAGTTTCTTTTATAAAAAAAAAGATATTCAGAATACAGAAAAGAAGAATGTTTCTGTTCCTCAAACTCAGAGAAAAGAAAAGATAAAAGAAGTGAAGCCTCAAACTAAAATCAAAGGAAAGAATGAGAAAGAGCTTAATGTGAAAGAAAAGAAAGTTGAAAACACTTCAACATCCAAATTTAAAACTTTCAAGAAGAAATTGAATAAGTTTGTGAACAGAAAATGTTCTGACTTCATAAAAGTTCAAGGAAAATGGTGTTTAAAGAAAGATTTTGAATGGAAAGTAAAAGGCACTTTTGTTAAATCAGATAACAAAGCTAACAAAGAAGGACCCATTCCAAAATGGGTACCTAAAACTAACTGATTGTTTTTGCAGGGCTGTCATGTGTGGTTTTTAGATTCAGGAGCTTCAAGACACATGACAGGTCAGAAGTCTTTTCTATCAAATTTCACAGAAAAGGCTGGAGGAGCAGTAAACTTTGGCAATAACAGCAAAGGTCAAGTTAAAGGTTATGGGGATTTAACAAAAGGAGATATGACAATTCAAAAAGTTTTCTATGTTGAAGGATTACAACATAATCTTTTAAGCATAAGTCAGTTTTTAGACAGTCTTTGTCAAATCAAGTTCAAAATAACAGGTTGCATGATTTTAACTGAGAATGACATTAAAGTCTTTTGGGCCAAAAGACATATGGACATATTTGTGGTTAACTTTTCAAAATTACAACCATTAAATCATGTTTGTCTTTTATCAAATTTAACTGCAAATGAATGATGGCTGTGGCACAAAAGATGTTCTAATTTAAACTTCAAAGATCTGAATAATCTTGTTGCAAAACATCTGGTTAAAGGTTTACCAAAGATTAAATTTGAAAAAGAATCATTATGCTCAGCTTGTGAAATGGGCAAGATGAAAAAGAGTTCTCACAAATTAAAAATGGACTCATCTTGCAAAGCACCATTGGAAATGATTCATACTGATATTTGTGGTCCTATTTCAGTTCAGTCTATGGGAGGAAAGAAGTATATGCTTGTAATTGTTGATGAATATTCCAGATACACATGGGTTGAATTCTTAAGAGCTAAGTCAGAAGCTGCTACTATCTTGATAAACTTTATCAAAAGGATTCAAGTTTTCTTACAACTTCCAGTTCAGAAAATCAGAAGTGATAATGGAACAGAGTTCAGAAATGAAACTCTTCAGAATTTTTTAGAAAATTCTGGGATTTCTCACAACTTCTCTGCTGTCAAAACTCCTCAACAAAATGGTGTTGTTGAAAGGAAAAACAGGACTCTAGTTGAAGCTGCAAGAACCATGTTGGCTTATTCAAATCTTCCAACCTTCTTATGGGCTGAAGCAATTGCAACTGCTTGCTTTACACATAACAGAACTTTAATCAATAAAAGATTAAATAAGACTGCTTATGAGCTGATAAATAAAAGAAAACCATTAATAAAATTCTTTCATGTTTTTGGTTGCAGATGCTATGTTCTTAAAGGCAGAGAAAATCTTGGTAAATTTGATAAAAAGGCAGATGAAGGATACTTTGTTGGTTATTCATTAACTTCCAAAGCATTCAGAATCTATAACAGAAGAACCAAGAGGATGATGGAAAGCATAAATGTAACATTTGATGAAGCCAGGATGAAGACTTCTGAACAAGACAGTTCAGAACTCATGCAGAACAAGACAAAAATGACTTCTAATACAAATTCTAATCCTATTTGTTCAGAACTCAATTTACTGTTTAAGGATGCTTTTCTAGAACTAATTTCTGATTCATATGCAGAGTTTGAAAACCTAAAGATGGTCAAAGAGATGAAAAGAAGAACCCCAGAAGTAGCTCAATCAACTGTAATTTTTGATAAAGGTCCATCTGAGGAATGTCCAAATTTGATAAATACAAGTGATGAACATTTTAAGCCTTGTACTCAGAATTCTGAACCTTATATTCAGAACCCTGAACAAGTCAATCAGAATTCTGACTTCATCACTCAGAATCCAAACTTGGATGCGACACCTACACATATATCAGAACAAGGGGACAGTTCAGAATTGCAATCCATCATTGATGAGAATGATACAAACAACAATTTTTCAGAGATTGATGTGCTTCCTAGTTCACACAAGTGGAGTAAAGATCATCCTATTCATCAAGTGATAGGTGATCCATCAGCAGGAGTAAAAACCAGATCAACAACAGCAAATGAAGCAATGTTTGCTGGTTTCTTAAGTGTGATTGAACCTAAGAAAGCTAATGAAGCCCTAGAGGATCCAGATTGGATTTCAGCAATGCAAGAGGAATTGCTCCAATTTGAAACAAACAAAGTCTGGAGACTCATTTCAAGGCCTGAAGGTAAATCTATCATTGGAACTAAATGGGTATTCAGAAACAAAAAGGATGAGTCAGGTGTTGTTATCAGAAACAAGGCAAGATTGGTTGCTAAGGGATACTGTCAACAAGAAGGAATTGATTATGATGAGACATTTGCACCAGTGGCAAGAATAGACGCAATCAGAATATTTTTGGCATATGATGCACACAAAAATTTCAAAGTATATCAAATGGATGTCAAATTAGCCTTTCTGAATGGTATACTTAATGAAGAGGTGTATGTTCATCAACCTGAAGGTTTTGTTGATCCAGAATTTCCTGACCATGTTTATGTTTTAGATAAAGCTTTATATGGTCTAAAACAAGCACCAAGAGTCTGGTATGACACTCTTACCCAACATTTGTTAGTTTCAGGGTTCAAGAAAGGTAAGATTGACTCAACTTTGTTTTTAAAGAAACAGGGTGAGCATTTAATTCTTATTCAGATTTATGTTGATGACATAATATTTGGCTCTACTAGTGCAAAATTATGTGATGATTTTTCTAAAGTCATGAAATCTGAATTTGAAATGAGCATGATGGGTGAACTGAATTTTTTCCTTGGGCTTCAAGTCAAACAATTACCAAATGGTATTTTTATAAATCAAGGAAAATATGATAGAGACATTCTGAAAAAGTTCAAGATGTCTGATTGTGCTTCTATGAGAACACCTATGGCAACTAACATAAAGTTAGATGCTGATCTCAAAGGAGTTTCAGTAGATAACAAACTCTATAGAGGCATGATTGGATATCTACATTATCTGACTGCAAGTAGGCCAGATATCATGTTTTCTACTTGTTTCTGTGCTAGATTTCAGTCTAACCCAAAAGAATCACATATGTTGGCTGTCAAAAGGATTATAAGATTTCTAAAAGGGTCACCTGATCTAGGTTTATGGTATCCAAAAGAAACTGACTTTAAATTGACTGCTTTCACTGATGTTGATCATGCAGGAAGTAGGTTGGACAGAAAAAGTACTTCTGGTGCTTGTCACTTTTTGGGGGATAAGATAGTGAGTTGGGCATCAAAGAAGCAGAATTGTGTGTCCACATCAACTGCTGAGGCAGAGTATGTTGCTGCTGCTGCTTCATGCTCTCAAACTTTGTGGATGAGAACACAACTCATGGATTATGGGTATCAGCTCAACAAAATCCCTATCTACTGTGATTCAGAAAGTGCAATTGCCATTACTCAGAATCCTGTTCAACATTCAAAGACTAAACACATAGATGTGAGGTATCATTTTATAAAGGACTATGTGGAAAAGGGAACTATAGAAATGCACTTTGTGCATACAAAGTATCAATTGGCTGACTTGTTCACAAAGCCTCTTGATCACAAAAGGTTCTATTTTCTCATATGTAAAATAGGAATGCTTAATCTAACTAATTGATTATATTTGTTTTTCCTTGAAATGATAAAATTTTCTAAGTAAGATTTTCTGAGTAGTATACATAGAACTCTGACTCTTGTATTCAGAATTCTGACTCTTGAGTTTAGAACTTCTGGGTCTTGAGTTCAGATATTCTGAGTCAATACTTTAGAAATATAACTTTCAAGAATTCATTTATGAGAAATACAAGTACTTCAATTTTGTGGATTATTTTCTTTCTATTATTTTTCTATCTCATCTTTATGTCTCATATATATTTGAGTACATGCTAAAGTCAAGGGGAGCATTAATATCTTTTGGAAATCATGTCATGATGCTTAAAAGGTTTGTTTCCATTTCTTATCTCTGATCATTCTAAGAAGAACAAACTTTTAATGATAAAAGATTTTGATTACTTGTTCAAACTATGTCTGAATTTCAAATTTTTCTTATTCAGATATAAGATTTTAAATGATTTTTTTAAATATCTCAAATCATCATTATTTGAACAAAATTCTGATGATAAAATGTTTTTCAATCTGTTCAAACCTCTTCTGAATAATAATAAAATTTTACATTAATCAGAAGTTGATTTTAAATAAATTTGGTTATAAGGCAAAATTCTTCTAACTCAAGGACTCAGAACTCTGAGTAGAATAATCAGATCTCTGATAAAGAAAAGTCATTCTTCTAAGCGTGTTATTCAGATCTTTGACTTGTGGCAATATTCTATCCAATAACACGTGTCAGCTTCATATTTGGTTGATTATGCCACACATTTCATTTAAATCCTCTGTGGCATTTCAAATGTGTTGACTCCGTTATAACTTTGACCTCGCTTTTCCGTCAAATCTTTCAACTTCGCGGATTTTAAATAGGTCTTAAAATCCCTCTTTCAAATTCTTTCAAATTTCAGAGCGAAAAGTGTGATACGAAACAATCCAGAGTTCTTTGAGTTTGTTTTCTTCTTAATCATGTCTGGTGTTCGAAGAAGTAGTCAAATATCTCTGTATTCTGCTAAGTCTTTAATGGATTCATCCGATTATGATAATGATGAAGTACAAAATAGAGTTGTTGAAGAAGTACAAATAAGAAATGATGAAATAAATGCAGAAGATGAACAGATGGCTGAATCAGAAGGAAATGCAGATGAGGGAAACATAAATGTTGAACATGAGCAGAGTGCTGCAGGGTCGATTATATCAAATAGACCAATCTTAGTGGAAAGGGTTGTACCTGAAGGCGAATGGTTGAAATTGTCAGAGAATAATTGTGTCTTATTATTTGAGGAGAGTAGATTTAAGCCTGAACACAGAATCTTAATGGAGATATTCAAATATCATCCTTACAGGAAATGGTTTACAAGGTGCAAAACAGTCCATGTTCAATATATTCAACAATGGTGGAGATATCTTAGGTTAGAAGGAAACAAGTTTATATCTGAAATTGGAGGAGTAACTTTTGCTTTATCAATCCCTGCACTGAAAGAAATGCTAAATCTTCCAGAGAAAGATGATGTGCAAAGAAGGTCAGATTTTGAAGACTCACCTTTAACAGAAGAATTAATTGCAGAGTTTATGAAGTTAGGATACAATGAAGGATTAAGGACTCTTAGTTTGTTCAGAAGGAACAAATTGCCACCAATTTGGGCATGTTTCTTTCATGTGGTGAATAAGTGTTTGTCAGGGAAGAATAGTTCTGCAGATCAAGCTTCAAAACAGATTCTTCAAATCTTTCAGGGTTTAGTGAGGAATAGGTATTATGACTACACTGCTATAATTTCGGAAGACATGAAGAACACTTTTGAGAAAAATCAGAAGGCTATTCAAAAGAAAACAAAGGATACACCTCTGGCATACATACCTTACATAAGGTATTGGCAAATTGTGATTTGGTATGCAATGAAAGAAAACAGAACCATATCTAGAAGATCAAATGAACAGCATGGTCCTATTTTCTACTTGGGTAAGATGTCTTCAGTTACTAAAATCCAGCATTATCCTAATCATAAAATTTTGCCAAGATCACTTAGGAATTACATACCAAGGGAGAGTGAGATTTTAAAAGCATATTGCACCTCTATGGGAATTGAAGAACCTCAAATCCCTACCCAAGAGGACCAACCTGAGAAGAGAGGTGAGGGGTCTAGTCAAGTTAGAGAGGGGGAGGATGTTCAAGTGGGTGAACATTATGAGAGAAATGAGGGGCAAAATTCTGAGAGCTCGGTTAGAATAAGTGAGGAAAAACAGAATGAGGGTGGTGAGGATGAGAGATTGTCACCAGATGTTCATACAGAAAGAGATGCCTCTGCACTAGCCAATCTTAACCAGGTAACCACATCTGCTATTGGTTCACAATTCTTGGTGTCCAATATTGAAACAAACATCATGGACCTAGTGATGGATCTTGAACAACCCATCCATACCCACTCAGAAGCATTTCAACATGCTACTATTTCACATAAATCAGGGGAACCATCCCAAACTCATTTGGAGGGAGGTGATAAATCCCAACCTGTTATTCATCACATTGAGTCTAGATCTCACAGTCCTATCTAATTTGAGCCTGAAATTCCTTCTAACACTTGCACAAATCAGGAATTTCGTATTCCTAACAAAACATTCATAGACATACCTAATTTTGGATGTCAAGGATTGGATGGAAGACCTGGTTAGGTGAACATTTCAAAAGCCTCATTAAAATGTGCATCTGTTGTATAAGATGACTTAGTGTTATCTACATGCCATGAGCCCTCTGGGCACATGAAAACAGGACCATCTGTTGGTTCAGGTTCACTGTTAGACTCTTCTGAATTTGTAAAGATTCAGAATCAAAATAAGGTGATGGGGGATAAAGTTGAAAAATTGGAGGGAAAGGTGGATAAACTGAATGATGAGGTGAAGGACTTGAAAAATATGTTGGAAGGAAGGATAACATCTGTTGAGACTAAAATGAATGATGTGAAGCTATCTTTGGAATCTCATAAAAAGGAGATCAAGGATATTGTGTCTGAATTTCAGAAGGATTTGGTTAAACAAATGCAGAATATGCAAGAGTATGTACTTAAAGCACTGAGTACTTCCTTGGCTTCAACTTCAAAGCCACTTGAAATTGTTCCACCATCAGAAGCTGAACCTGAAGGTGTTCCTGCTCAGAACTCCAAAAGGAAGTTTGATGATAATGAGATTCATGATCATCAAAAGGGGGAGAAAAAGCAAAGGTTGAGTTCTGATGATGACATTGGTATAGAAGATTTTTAAATAGCATATATGCAATTGGTCAATACAAAGTGCACAGAAGTTCAGACAGATAAAACTGCTCAGATAGTGGATAATCAGATAGTTCAGATTGAAAGTTCAGATACAGAGGAAATGGAAGTTGAATGTACAGATGGTGGTGATTCTGATAAAACAGAAGAATTGAACTTAGATGCAGGGATGGAAATAAATTCTGATGAAACTGAAGCCATTGAGGAACCTGTTTTGAGGGCAGAGGAAACAATTGAGAGTTCAGTTGTTGAAAACATTTGTACAGACATTGTTCCCTATAAGAACTCTGAGTTAGAAGAAGGGATACTGAATGATGTATTGATCAGAAGGATGCACAGTGAATTAGTCAAAGCTCTAAATGTTTAGAAAATTCAAAAAGTTGTGAGAATGGTAAGGCCTATTGATCTGATGGGAGAAAAAGACAGTACTGTTGACTATTCTCAGAAATTTCAAGAGGAGTTTCAGTTTAACTATATTGATGATCTTGGTGACAAATCATAAGAATATGATAGAGTTGAAGAACATGTTATGCCTTCAGAATACCAATTCAGAAAGCTGACTTACCAATTTTAGAGGAGCCTTTATTTGATTTTATTCTGGAAATGAGTGATGTACCACTTGCTAGACAATTTCATGATGATATTTTACAAGAGGAAACATATGAGGATCTCTATCACACAGAAGGAGATTATGAGGTTTTGGAGAGTAATATTGATAGTTTCGTGGATGGGAAATCTCAGATGTCTTATGTTAACTTCAATCTTCCTAATCATAAGATGTATTTAGAAGTAGTGAAAAATAGGCTAAGTGAAGAAAAGCCTCTTACAGAGGCTCTGCCGGACTTACCGAGAGATCAAGGTCAAAAAGCTACAGAAGCTAAAGAGGCGCCCTACAGAAGCTCTGTCATACGTGCAAAGAAGACCAATGACTCGGAATCCGGAGAAGACTGCTCTACGAAAGACCAAACCGCAGAGCCTCTGTGAAACTTCACAGAGCCTCTGTGAAACTTCACAGAGCCTCTGTGGTCTTCAACAAAGACTTCAAAGATATTAATAATATCTTGCTACTATTCCAGAACCCATTCGTCAACTTGCATGGCAACATACCCTGTCCAACGTCGACGTGTCAAACTCTGATTGGATTCAATAGGGCTTAGTACAAAATATACGTCTGCTGCATTAAATACAATACAGCACGTCTGACTGTTCATGCCATTCTTGCAACTGTTCACGACATCCGTTCAACTATTCATACGTACCTTTTGAATAGTAGCATATGCTTTATGGTCCCCCTTAGAGTAGTATATAAGGAAGACTCATGTTGAGTTCTTCCTTATCACTTAAAAAATCTGAACATCATAAGAACACAAAAGCTTATTCACCTTAAAAGTCATATCTGTTTTAAAGCTTTTCTTACTCACGGTTCTTAAACCTGTTCTTGATATATATATTCAGTAAACTTTGAGATATAATATTCCGTGCACTGTTTATTTATATTCTGTTCTGAATCTATCAAACTTATCTATTAGTTCTTCAAATACGCTTCCGCATCAAACATTAACTTGAACTAATAGATCTGATAATCTTGTTTAAAGCAAAACGGGAACCAACAATTGGTATCAGAGCAAAGCTTGATTTTCAATATCAAGTGATCCTCGTTTTACAACTTTTATTTGATAGATTTTTCTTCTCTTCATCACCATATTTCTGGATATTAGTTGTACCCAGAAAACCTTCCAGATCTTCATACTCAGATTATCCTTTCCTCAAAATGACAAATACAAATAACTTTTTCACTGCTGGCTCATTAACCAAACCTCCTACTCTTCTTAGAGATGAGTATCCTCAAAGGAAAATAAGAATGGTTCATTTCTTTGAGGGTACTGAAAAAACTCTCAAACAATATCTATACAATCTTCCTCCGGTTCCTATGATAACTATGCCACGTGTACCAGCTACTGCTGAATCTCCTGAAATCCCTGAACATAAAAAACCTAAGCCAAAAGAAGAATGGTCAAATGAAGATAAGGCAGAAGATGAAGTTGCACAGAAAACTAAAAGAATATTGATCATGGCTATCCCCAACGAAATTTTTCAATCCCTAGATGCATGCGAAACAGCGCACGATCTCTGGAAAGAATTAGAAAGACAGTTGGAAGGGGGTGCTAAAACACAGAAGAACCGAAGGGCACAATACATAAACGAATATCATGCCTTCAAAGCCTCTGCAACAGAATCTCTGCAAACAACATACGATCGATTCAACTCTCTCATAAACAAATGCAGAAAGTCTGGTATTCACAGAACCACGGAAGAAAATAACGTCATGTTTCTAAAGAGCCTGATCGATGAGTGGCTTCAGTTGTCTATGTCTTTACAAACAAATCAAGATCTAGACTCCTGGACACTCTCTGATCTCTATGGAACACTAGCCGCACAAGAACCTCAAATAGCTCAAGCTAAAACACTAACCATTGTACCATACGCATTGGTTAGTAAATCTACAGAGGCTACGGACAGACCAAGAAATAAGAGATCTACAGAGGAGAAAAAGAAGGAGAAAAAGAAGATGATAATGGTTGATAGCGAAGAAGACGAGCTGATAGAAGAAGAAATAACTCTTGCATCATTAGCTAAATCAATGGGTCTATTGACAAGAGAGTTTAGAAATAACCAAAGGAATTCTGGTAGAAGAGATGATGGAAGAAGAGAAGAATCAAGTGACCGACAGAGGTCAGACTACAGAAATGATGACCAACAGAGGTCGAGCGACAGAAGCTACAGAGGAAATGACCGACAGAGATCAGATGACAAGGTAGGCCACACACAAGAATGCTACAAATGTGGTAAGCCTGGTCATTACGCAAACGAATGCTGAACAGATAAAAGTGGAGACCAACAGAAGTCCGAAGATCGAACTTGAAACACCTCCCAAGGTTGTTTCAACTGCGGCAAGCCAGGTCATTTCGCACAAGAATGCAGAAGTAGACAAAATCGCCCACAGAAGGACTCAGCTTTTTACAAAAAGAAGGCTGAGTATTATGCGCAAAAATCCTTAATGGCGAACAAAGGACATTCTGAGGCAAACAAGGAGGACTTCGAGTCAGACTCTACCTCTGACGATGAATTCCCCACCAATGCCCTGTTCTGTAGCATGGCAGAAGTTGACTTCGGCACTGACACTGAGGTATCCATTTCAAACTCTACCTCAAGTACTAATTCTGTAGATGATGATTTATTTAAACTTAACATTGAACTGAAAGAAGTAAATGAAAGCATTCAGAAAAAGTTGACCTTTAATGAGAGAGAAGTAAGGCTTCTCACTCAAGAAAAAGCCAAAATATTTGAAGAAAAAGAAAAAGTCGAAAAATATTGGAACAAAAATATAGATCCATTAAAAAGGCAAATTTCTGACTTAACCTATGCTTTAAAAATCAAAACAAAAGAACTTTCAGTTTCAAGAAGTGAAACAACAGACACAAGAGCTCTAAAAGAATACTTTCAAAAAGAAAGAGAGGTACTTTGGCAAGATCTTTTAAGAAGAGAAGTTTTACTTAAAAACTATAAAGATGCACAGAAGGTGTATGAAAAGGTAAACTCTCAAATAGCAAGACGAGGTATAGGGTACAGTGATATTACCTTAGGAGTTGAAAATAAACGACTAAAACCTCTGTCTTCTCTATTTGTTTTGGGAAAAACTAACAAACCAAACTTTCCAAACTTACTCTCTGTAAGTAAAAGGGTTAAAACCTCTGCAGAACCTCACTTGAGGAAACATACAAAGATGATCAATGTGTGGTTTGAAAACATAGATTCATCATCTTCAACCTCTGTCAATAGAGGAATCAAACCAAAGAAATATCTGAAAACACAAGATCAGATTGGTATTTTTAAGTTTGGTAAACCAGAGACTCAAACACATGTCGCTTTTGTCTGTATGATAAATGTCGAAAAGAAATTACCTGCAAAAGCTCCTGAGTTTAAATCCATCTTTTCAGAAGAAAAACTTCAAAGATCAATTGAAAAGGAAATTTTGAAAGTTTTGAAATCAAATGTTTTAGAAAAATTTTGTACATCTTCTATAGATCAAAAACTCGCTGAAGAGATCTCATCAGAAACCTCTGCCATCTATGAAAGTTTTTCTACAGAGGAAGAAAGCTCGTACGATACATGCTCAGAAAATCCAGTCTCTGTCGAAAGAAATGACGCAACCTCTGTATATGAGGACGATTCATCCTCTGACAACTCAGAGACTGATTTTAAATCAGGGATAATTCACTAACACACAGAGGATGTTAATTCACTAAAAGCCTCAAATTTTCAAAACCTTTAAGGAAAGTTAAAGAGAATCCCACTTGGCAACAAAAGGGAAAATGGCCTGAAGCTAACAAATCTTTTTCCTCTGTGACAATGAAGAAAGATGTTCACCACAGAAGAGAGTCACAAAAGGCAGGAACTAAACAAGACTTTTGCAAACAACATTCTAGTATTCATAGATCTTCTTGTAATAGGAAATCTAATGTTAAGAAAGAATGTAATGCCTCTGTGGCTCAGTTCAATGATTTCAATGAAAAGTTCAAACAAATCACATCTCATATTAAATACTGTCATTGTTTTGATCTTATGTTCAAATTGAAAAATCACTTCTCAAGTCCAGATTGCTCACTCTCCACTAAAGATAAAATGTATTTCAGGAATGCTAAGGCAAACTTGAAAAATTCTAACAATATTGGACCCATGTAGATATGGGTACCTAAGTCTCTGTGATTATCTTACAGAAGCAACATGTGCCAATTTGGTATCTTGACTCCGGATGCTCAAGGCACATGACTGGCGACAGAAGATTACTATCCACATACAAAGAAACACACGATGGTGGATCGGTAACTTTTGGAGACAACAAGAAGGGACACATCAAAGGCTATAGAGTCATACAGAAAGAAAATGTCACTGTTTACAAAGTTGCATATGTGAATGGCCTCAAACACAACCTACTAAGTGTAAGTCAACTATGTGATACAGGATTCGATGTGTTATTCAAAAGAACTTTCTGCTCTCTACAAAGTGAAAACACAGGAATGGAACTTCTGCGAGCTGAAAGAAGAGGTGATCTATACCTAATGAATTTTACTTCAAAATCCAAGGACAAAGTTTGCCTAGTAGCCTGCAAAAGTGAAGAAGCTTGGTTATGGCACAACAGGTTTTGTCACTTAAACTTTCACACCTTGGATAAACTAGTAAAACTCAATCTAGTTAAAGGTTTGCCAAATGTTAAATTCAATAAAGATCACTTGTGTTCGGCCTGTGAAATGGGAAAACACAGAAGGGCTTCCCACAAAGGCAAAACAGACGTGTCTTGCACTAGGCCTCTGTACATGCTTCATGTCGACCTCTGCGGTCCCATTGCAATACAGAGCCTAGGTGGCAAAAAATACATAGTTGTCCTAATTGATGAGTATTCACGTTTCACATGGGTTGAATTTATTAGAAAGAAATCAGATGTTCCAATTTTATTAATAAATCTAATGAAAAGAATCCAAGTTCTTCATGACTGCAGAATACAGAAGTTAAGAAGTGACAATGGCACAGAATTTAAAAACCGTGTCATTGAAACCTATCTTTCTACAGAAGGAATATCACAGAACTTCTCTGCCGCTCGCACTCCACAACAGAACGGTGTAGTCGAAAGAAAGAATCGAACACTTGTGGAGGCCGCAAGAACTATGCTATCAGCATGCGGATTATCAATGAACTTTTGGGCAGAAGCAATTTCTACTGCATGTTATACACAGAATCGTTCAACCATTGTGAAAAGACACCTCAAGACGCCTTACGAATTGCTTCACAAAAGACGGCCAAACATCAAGTTTTTCCATGTATTCGGATGCAAATGCTTTGTTTTAAACGACAGAGATTCAAGAGGAAAGTTTGAAGTAAAAGCTGATGAAGGCAAATTCATTGGATACTCTGCCTCTTCCAAAGCCTACAGAACATTCCTTACAAAGTCTCGCAAGATTGTAGAAAGCATCAATGTTTCTTTTGATGATTCATTCCAAATGACTTCTAAGCAAATCAGTTCAGAACTCGGAAATAATGGGAAATCCTCTGTCATCTCAAGAACACAAGAAGATTTGGATCTTCTATTTTTAGAGATGTTCCACAATGACATTGATCCTTCTGTTGGAACCATCAGAGTTTCTGAATAACCATCCTCTGTCGGTCAAAATCCTACAGGTATGACTGTAACAGGTCCAAATAATGCTTCATCTTCTTCTATAAATACTACAGATGCAATTGCCGAAGAAGAAGAAAATGCAGAAGATGAAACATCAAGAAAAACGACCACATAAGCTGTTGAAAAACAAACTCCACAATCCACAGAAGAACCAATTACAGAGGAAATCAAGGACCAAGACTATACGTCCTCAGAGGAACAAACTCCACCACCACTCATACCAATCATTCCACAAACGGTAGAATCAACTACCAAGGCACGAAGAACGACAGAGGCTACACAAGAAGAAACACAAGAAGCCTCTGAAGAAAGGTTCGATGACATTGATGATCATCTTCCACGCACAACTCAGTGGACAAAAAGTCATCCTCCAAGCCAAATAATTGGAGAACCTTCTGACCCAGTAAAAACAAGATCTGCCACTGCTAATTTTTGTTTCTTTACAAATTTTATTAGTGTGATAGAACCAAAGAAGATTTCTGAAGCTCTAAATGACCCAAACTGGGTAGACGCCATGCAAGACGAACTTCTGCAGTTTGAGCGTAACCGAGTGTGGACTTTAGTACCTCTGCCACGAGGGAAACAAGCCATTGGGACTAAATGGGTCTACAGAAACAAGAAGGATGAAGATGGAGTGGTCATCAGAAACAAAGCAAGATTAGTAGCAAAGGGATATAGACAAGAAGAAGGCATAGATTACGATGAGACTTTTGCCCCTATAGCACGGCTCGAAGCAATAAGAATATTCTTAGCCTTTGCAGCCCACAGAGGTTTTAAAGTCTATCAGATGGACGTAAAATCAGCTTTTCTCAACGGTGAAATCCAAGAAGAGGTTTACGTAAATCAGCCACCAGGGTTTGAAAGCTCAAAGTTTCCAAGGCATGTATACTACCTTGAAAAAGCTCTATATGGACTGAAACAGGCTCCAAGGGCATGGTATGAACGACTTTCTACCTTTCTTCTAGTCAATGGCTACAACAGAGGTACAACAAATACTACCTTATTCTATAAACATAAAAATAGTGAGATAATGCTTGTACAAATCTATGTGGATGACATAATTTTTGGGTCTACTAATTCAGAAGAGTGTAAATGTTTTGAAAAACTCATGCAGAGTGAGTTTGAAATGAGTATGATGGGAGAATTAACATTCTTCCTCGGACTTCAAGTCAAACAAACTTCGGAGGGAATTTTTATAAATCAAACCAAATATGTCTCTGACATTCTTTCAAAATATAATCTATATGATACCTCTGCAATGAAAACTCCAATGGCCACTGGAAATAAGTTATTCTTAGATCCAAATGGTATTTCTGTAGAATGCACTCTCTACAGAGGCATGATTGGATCTGTGTTATACTTAACAGCGAGCAGACCTGACATTATGCATGCCACATGTCTTTGTGCACGTTATCAAGCAAATCCTAAGAAATCACATTATGATGCTATAAAGAGAATCTTTAGATACCTGAAGGGGACCAAAAATCTTGGTCTCTGGTATCCACAGAACTCTGGTTTTAGTCTTAAAGCTTATACAGATTCAGACTATGGAGGATGCATGCTCGACAGAAAGAGTACCTCTGGGAGTTGTCAATTCCTAGGTGGTAAACTATTCAGTTAGACCTCTAAGAAGCAGAATTGTGTCTCCACATCCACTGCAGAAGCTGAATACGTTGCTGCTGCTAGCTGTTGTTCTCAGGTTCTATGGATGAAGACTCAGCTAAAAGACTACGGCCACATCCTATTCAAAATACCCATCTTCTGTGATTCCAAAAGTGCCATTGCTATCTCTGCCAATCCTGTGCAACACTCAAAAACCAAGCATATCGATATAAAGTACCATTTCTTGAAACATCATGTTGAATACGGTACAATTGAAATGCATTTCGTGCCAACAGAATATCAACTCGCTGACTTATTCACCAAAGCACTAGACGAGAAAAGATTCAACTTCTTGGTGGGTAAGTTAGGAATGATAAACATGGTATGACAATCCTCTGTAAGTATAGCTTTATCTTCTGTAAATAAATATAAATGTCTAGTAGTTATTGCTTTGATTGATTTATTTATGTAAGTAAATTCTCTAAGAAAAAATAATTCTTGGGAACTCAGAGCTTCTGTGGGTCCACTCAGAACTTCTGATGACCTTTACAGAACCTCTGGTAAACATGACCTACGCTCAAAACAAATCTTATCATTCTTTTATCCAAGCATAGATCAAGGGGGAGCAAAAGGAAATCACTTGATCTAAAGAGGTGATTAGATCAAGGGGGAGCAAAAAGGGACATTGAAATGATCTATAGAGGTAAATCTTTCAAAGGAAAGCCAAAGAAGAATGTCGATAATTCTCCATCGACAGAAGTCAGACAAAACTGCCGAGAACAGAAGAACCAAAAGGTATGTCTCTCACACAAAAGGTTTTGGAAAACAGTTTTCTAGGACAAGAATTGTCAAATATGTCCTACATATACTATGAATAACATTTCAAAAATCAAAAGTTCAAAAAGTTTCACAAAATTCGAATTAGGAGAAATTTAAGGTCATAGAGCTTCTGCTGAGCTCAACAGAGGTTCTGCCAGAAATATGCTCTGTGATCGCAAATTAACCCTCTATCAATCTTTTGGAATGTTATCTTGGAAACCGAAAACACACACCATGACTTTCTCGAACAAACCGTTTTCCATAACAGTTTTCTCGGACACAAACCTTCTAATATGTCCGAAAAACATCTCATAAAACAGATCAAAAATTGGATGATCAGAAAATTTAATAGAATTTTAGTTATGAGATTTTTTCCCTCATAGAGCTTCTGCTGGCCCTCACAGAGCTTCTGCAGTTCCAACAAAGCCACAAAACCTCTGCGAGCAAATTTCTTGATTAATATTTTATTTTGATCCTCTCCAATATCTTTACAAACATTTTGGTTAAAAGAAGAGCCTACAGAAGTCATGATAACAATGAGAAATATGAGAGATAAACATCAAGATTTTTCAAGATCACAGAACTTCTGTAATCCACAGAAGTTTTGTCAATCTGTTACTTGGGCATTTCTGTAGTGATAACGGTTACTTTACTGAGAGTGAATCACATTTGGCTAAAAACAACCCCACGCGCCTAGCATTAATGGGCCGCGCACGACATCCTGTCATCTTCTGACATGGCTTACGTGTCCCATTTTCATTGGGCGTACATGGAACGTTTTTATGTGGAAAGTTGAACCCGCCGTTCGAACTTGAGTACGGATTCCAAATTTTAATCCATTGCCATATATTTTACTCTTTCGAATTCTACCATTTTACCCTCCTATAAAAACCAAGCTTACCCTCTCATAAACTTTTTACAAACTCTCATTCTTCTCCGGCGAAACCCTGCAAAAACCTGCAAGTATCTTATTCTCATTACCAAATGGCTTCATCTTCTCAAGATATCTCCCCTGCACACTCTCCGACGAACTCACCAGAACATTCGCCTGCTCATTCTGAACATTCAGAAAACCCCAACCTTGCCCAAAACATTGAACTAGAAGATTCCAGCGATTCAGCAGACTTTGCTCCAACCACACATCTTCAAAACTTCATAGCAAAGGATCATTTCGAAATGGTACTACCAATCAAATCCAACAACTGCTATTTTGTCCCCTCACCCACTGCTTTCGGTGAAGCCCATGCCATCCTTCTAAATATACTGGAAAATCATTTCCTCTTTCCTCTACTCTCAAGAACCCCAAAGAAAATTCCAGTTAGATATTTGAACCAGTTTTGGCAAAGTTGCCGATTTGATAAAGATGATTCTCTTATCAAAGGGTACATTTCAAAACCTGACAAGTCTGAGCATCTGGAAATCAAGTTCAATAGAACAATGTTCTCACTTGAATTCAACCTGCCAACAAGGGGTCTTCTTGGATTGAAGAAATATGCAGAGCAACCAACAGACGACGAGCTCTGTCGCTTCGTAGAAATGCTTGGGTACAACTCACAACTACGGAAGAGAAATGACTTCCGCAGAGGCAGATTACCACCTCTGTGGAACACCTTGTTCTCTATTCTTAACAGATGCCTGACAGGGAAGATAGGCAGTATTGACCAGACCTCGCATCAGATCTTAACCATCATGTATGGGGTATACTATGATCTCCCACTGGATTACGCGACCATAATGATGCAAGAGATCATCAACACCATCAACAGAAAGAACAACACAAGAAGGGTCAAAGAGAACGATTCTAAGTTTCTACCACCTCTGCAATTCCAAAGAATACTGGGAGTTTTGTTTGAACCTCTGTTGCTGATACAGAACTGGCCAATGGAAGGGCAAATTCCCAAACAGTTCCCAATGAACAAAAATGCCCCCCTCTTATCATGTAGATGGCTACACACACTACAGACCTTTGTCAAAGAACCTTCTGAAGTATGCCTCGAATAAAACCCTTAAGAGAGAGTATATACGCGATCATAGAACTCCAAAACCGAGTCCTAAGACACCCCCGCGTTTAGGTGTCCCCCTAGAAACAATGATTTCAAAACCTCTTTCCACTCAAGAAGAAAAAGATCAGAAATTGGCAAAACACATGGCTATACAACTAAGCTTCATAGCCAAACGTGCAGAACTCATGGGAAAGAAGTCTTCTTCAAAAACCTCTGCATCTACTCCAAAAGCAAAGAAGAGAAAAACTGCAGATGGCACCTCTACAAGCGCTGCAGAAGATCAACCTTCACCTCCTCATGCCACAGAAATTGGCTCCTCTGCTCCACCCTCTTCTCCAAAACAGAAGAAGAAAAGAAAATCGAAAACCATAGAGGAAGGGGCACCAAAACCCAAGAGGAGGAAAACCAAAAAGAAGCATGGTAAATCACTTGATAAATTGGTTACCATTGAAGAAGAGGAAACTGCAGAAGAAGAAATCGCAGAAGAAGCAATCGCAGAAGAAAGAACTGCAGAAGAAGAAGAAGCAGAAGTAGGAATGGCAACATAAAAATATCAATCACCCTATCAATCTCCAGATAGATTTGCTCACCAAGGAGACCTGAACGACTTCCTACAGAACCCTGACATTGCCAACACCCTAAATACAGCAGGGTGGACGACACAACCTCTCAACCACCACTCCCCAGAAGAACAATATTTCTCCATTTCTGGCACTGACACACATCTGCAAGAAGATGACACAACTCCCTAAGATCAACCAGCTAACACACCTATTATCCTACAGAACCCCTTCATTCAACAAGGATTGGACGTCCATAGAAAGAGTCCAAGCACATATACAGAAGAAGGAATAGAGGAAATAGACATGTCAGAGGAAGCTATCAAAGAACGGAATCAAAAGAACGCAACTGAGTGGAATAGAGAAAAGGTTAAGGAAATCATAGAGAAAATGGGAGAAAAAGAAAAGGGAAAAGAAAAAGATGCCGAAGTTGAAGAAGGCACAAATCCCTCACCCCCTCCCAGTGCAACCCACATATCTAACTCCGCAGGTCTAGCTGCAGAAGGAGTTATTGAAAAAGAGCAGCACAACTCGATCCAAACCCAACCCATCCAGCCAGAGGTTACTCTTTCAACCTCTGCGCCCACAAAAACCGGGGAATCCATTCCTAGGGAGTCTCTTCAAAAAGACTCACCTATTGTTCGTGATCAATCGCCCCAGATCACACTAGAACACACTACAGAGGAATTTGTTTCCTCTGCCACGCACACATTAGGGCCAAATCTTCTTTCAGAGAGAAGTAGTGAACACAGAGACGAAGAGACTCTAGACAAGTCTCCTAGTCAACAGAAGGACATTCCAATACCCACCTCTGGAGTGGATTTGGACACTGTTCTTCACAGAACTTCTGTAGAGATCGAAACTCAGGTTTCTTCTCAAGGATCAGAAGGAAATCCTTCCACCCCCATCGTACAAACAAGGGTGAACGAAGGTGTCCCAGGAACAGGGACTCACTCTGGAGACGAATGTGTTCCTCCAGAGGTTACACAAGGAACACAAGTATCAAGGGATGAGTTCCAAACCCTTGTCACCTATGTGAACCAAACCCTGAAAGAGTTGCAAAGCTCTTTCAAAACTTTTGCAGAGACAACATCAACGACTATCCTGAAACTAAACACCAAAATGGACAATCTGTCCACAGAGGTAAAATCTGCCATCTCAGCGATGAAGTCTTCTGCCGAAACTACTGCCAAAGCTACAGCCACTTCTGCCGCTCAAGAATTCGGAACAACTGCAACTTCTGCGTTCAAGGACTCTGTCAAAAACTTCCTTGAACAAATGAATACGCAATCCCAAAGATCAGAGGGCATTACTCCTGTAGATCTACAGAATGCCCTAACACAAGTACAAGCAGAGGAAATGCGCAATACGATAATGATGCAGCCAAAAGACTACATGACCAAAGCACAACTAACAGAGCTAGGACAGAACGTCATAAACCAGGTCACAGAAGTCATTGTCTCCTTCACAAAAGCAAATGCCAACTTTGTCAAGGATTTTAGAAGAAGTGTTGGCAAAATGCGTTTTAAAACAGAGGCAGAGCTTGCGACTCTATTCGGCCTCTGTGATGATGTATGTACGAAGTTGATGGCAGCAGGAGCAGAACTACCAAAGAAACCCAAAGCTTCCTGCAGAGCAGAGGGTAGTTCTGAAAAGGGTCAGGATGATTCTGATGATGACCATCCTAGTCCATCAGATAATCCTGAGGGGGAGAATACAAGGGAGAAAGCTACGAGCAGAGGAATACAAGCTCCACCAATCACAGCAGAACCAATCAGTCAAGCCCCTCCAGAACAAACCCAAGATCATCAACAAACTCAACAGACCACAGAGACAACATCCATCTCTGTGGAATCAACTCCTGAAGAAACAAATATTCCAGAAACCGATCAGAAAACCAAAGAGGCAACAACAACCCCTGAGGTAATCATTTTGGAAGAAAGTCCTTCAACAAAATCAGCAGAAAAACCCCCAACCATACCAAGAAGAAAGTCGATTGCCACCAAACCAAAAAGTGCAACGACCTATACTTCTTCTATTCTGAGAAAGATGCACAATACAATAACCGAACGAATGTCGCAGAGAGAAGAAGAAAGGCAAAAGTTCACATTAGCTTTCAGAATGGCAAGAAGATTTGACATACCTCAATCCACAGAAACCGAGCTTACTGAAGAAGTTACCAAAGAACCTCCAACAGAGGTTACAGAGCAAAGAAAGCCAACAGAACCAACGCCACAAAAGTCCTCCCAAACACAAGTGTCAAAACTAACAGAGGCAACCCCCATCAAGCCAACAGAAGCACTAACCTCCAAACCTACAGAAGCAACAGGATCTGCCCCGACAAAAGCAAAAGATAAGGGCAAAGGGATACTGACAGAAGAACCTAAGAAGAAGAAATCATTGCCAAAGCCTACAGAGAAACTAATGAAGAGTGCGTTTGATGCCTTTCAAACTCAAAATCCTGAAGAAGTTGACTGGGCATATGGATTGAAGCCTCTGTCAGACATTCCTCTAACTGGTAGAGCTGCAGAAGTTGTTCAAAAGATGGAGAGTCTCAGAAGACAAATACCACAACCTGGTCCAACACATGAAGAGATGGAAGAAGTGGTATACAAATACCTCTATAAACAATCCTTTCAGACCAATCATCCTACAGATCATGTGACTGATCCAAGGATCAGAGAAGAATTTGAGAACATCTTCACAAGGACAAAGCCAAGAACCAAAGCAGATGTCTTCTCAATCCACAAGACCAAAAAGGTAATCTTCTGCAGGTTCTCCTTCACAAGAACCTATCCAAGGGTCAGGTACAATCTTTACAAAGTCAGAAGAGAAAACAATTTAGAAACCAACTTCGCTGATGCTGACCTAAGAAATATCAATCCTTATGATCTACCTGACCTTTTGCAATGGACAAAGGACAACTACAACACAGAGCCAAACACAAGAGCCTATCAAGTGTTGAGAAAAGCGATGAGAGAAAAGCTTCTGCTCTACAGTATGATAGATTTCCAGCTGGGAAAGGATCTTGGTCTCAAATATTTGGATTTACGACCACCAGAGGATCGCTGCCCACCGGACGCCGTACCTAACTCAATCATCACAGAACCACGATTTGGGTTAGTATTTCAAAACCCACAAGGCGAAATTAAACTATTTTTATGCATGGACTGTCAGAAGTACGCAACATGTACTCTGAACAAGTTCAGAGCAAGCCTTGTAAAATACAGAGGTACAGAGAAAATGGATAGAGATGCTGCATATACTATCATCAGAGAGATTGATGCCACAATCCACCTCAGAGAACTCTGCATCAGTTTCTACAAAGAGATCAGAAGAGTCGGAAGAGACAACAGAAGCTACAACGATTTCAAAGATGCCAAAATCTGATTCTCAAACCTCAAATCTCTGCAAACCAAGTCAAAATTTATCTTTCATTGTACTCAAATGTAAAATGCCTCTAGCATATTTCTAAATGAAAGAACTTTCGAGGTATTGTTTAACCTCTGTCTTATCTAACTTAGCCTAACTAAATTCAAGTTCAATTTTTATTTTTCACTACTTAGGGGGAGATTGTTAACTTCAATCTTCCTAATCATAAGAAGTATTTAGAAGTAGTGAAAAATAGGCTAAGTGAAGAAAAGCCTCTTACAGAGGCTCTGTCGGACTTACCGAGAGATCAAGGTCAAAAAGCTACAGAAGCTAAAGAGGCGCCCTACAGAAGCTCTGTCATACGTGCAAAGAAGACCAATGACTCGGAATACGGAGAAGACTGCTCTACGAAAGACCAAACCGCAGAGCCTCTGTGAAACTTCACAGAGCCTCTGTGGTCTTCAACAAAGACTTCAAAGATATTAATAATATCTTGCTACTATTCCAGAACCCATTCGTCAACTTGCATGGCAACATACCCTGTCCAACGTCGACGTGTCAAACTCTGATTAGATTCAATAGGGCTTAGTACATAATAGACGTCTGCTGCATTAAATACAATACAGCACGTCTGACTGTCCATGCCATTCTTGCAACTGTTTACGACATCCGTTCAACTATTCATACGTACCTTTTGAATAGTAGCATATGCTTTATGGTCCCCCTTAGAGTAGTATATAAGGAAGACTCATGTTGAGTTCTTCCTTATCACATAAAAAATCTGAACATCATAAGAACACAAAAGCTTATTCACCTTAAAAGTCATATCTGTTTTAAAGCTTTTCTTACTCACGGTTCTTAAACCTGTTCTTGATATATATATTCAGTAAACTTTGAGATATAATATTCTGTGCACTGTTTATTTATATTCTGTTCTGAATCTATCAAACTTATCTATTAGTTCTTCAAATACGCTTCCGCATCAAACATTAACTTAAACTAATAGATCTGATAATCTTGTTTAAAGCAAAACGGGAACCAACATCTTATGCAGAAGCTTCAAACAGATTCAGAATTCCTGATTCAAGATTGCATATTCAGAAAAGGATTGAGAAAGTGTTGATGTTTCAATCAGAAGAATTTGATGGTCTGAAGTATGTAAGATTGGAAGTTCAGAAAGAAAGAAGTACAAAAGTTTCCATGTCCAACTTTGAGTTTCACAGATTAACTCTTGATGATCAGATCTTCCTAGTTAAATTATTTGCCAGTACTGAAGAGGCCTGGATAGAGATTGAATGCAGAAGACTTCTGGGCATTTATGTCAGGAATATGTACATATATGACTTTCTGTTGGCTATTGAAGGAAGAAAAGAGAAATGCAACTTGAGTTGTCCAGTAAAGATTCCAGGGATGGGTGTGAATATGAAGGGGTTTACAAATGAAGAAATGGAAACTGAAGGCTTTGCATATAGAGTTCAAGAAAGACTTGAACTATTCAGATTAAAGGAAATGGTGAAGTATATCAATGAAACTTTGAGTTGGTTACTAAAAGAAATGAAAGGAAATATCAATACTGAAAGAGAAAATCTAAAGAAAAGATGTGTGAAATCTGTGGAAAGAAGATTAAGTCTCAGAAGTAAGATCAGAAATTGTGGTGAATGGCTGCTATCAGAAGTTAATCCCAAAAAGATGTTGCACTGTGATTTTGTATTCCCTGCTGAATATGAAGTAAATGAAATACTTTCAGAAGAAGTTGAAGAAGTTCAAGACATAATTCCTCAAAATGTTCAAATAACAAGTATTGATCAATCTGATCCAAAAGAAGATGAAATATCTGTTGATCTGAATGGATATTTTCTTGAATTTGATTTACCCAAGTTCTTCAAGCCCAAAGAAATACAGTTTCTAAGTGTATATCATGACAGACCAAAAGAGACTCAGATTTGGTTGGCAGAAAAGTCAAGGTGTCTTGGAAAACCAAAGCAAGCTGTGTATTCAGATTTTCTAATCACAGGGATCAGAGAACTAAAGGTTAAACAATTCAGAAAGCAGGAATACTTATCCTTTGAAGTCTTAAGAGATGATGGAAAAGTGTACTATTTTACTGATGCAGACTTTGAAAAGTTATCAGTAGTTGACTTCTACAGACTACATAGTCTTTTGTGCTTCAAAGATTCAAGCAAAGACAAGAATGAAAGAAAGGCAAGGGTTGTGGTGATCGAAGCTATGTTCTATATCTTAAGATGGCATTGTGATACAGATTTTCAAATAGCTCTGTATTTACAAAGGCCATATGTTTATCTTTCAAATCCCAACACAGACCATGATCAGAAAAATGTCTTGAAAACTGGAAGTGTGTCCAAGCATCCAGAATTGGGAGTCTTTCTGAAGAATAAAAGTGAAAAGATATTCTTCAGAGCGAAAGAAACTGCATAGTATAGTTCTGGAACGTTAAGGATCATCAAGCACAATTTGGAGAAAAATATGCTGAAGGTGAAGCAAGCTAACATGACTCAAGAAGTAATAACTCAGCAGGTTGAAACCATTCAAGAAATCATTGTTAAGATTGACAAGAGGCTTGCTCAAAGAAATGTGCTTTTACAGAAGATTGTTCCTGCCTTAAAAAAATTGGATGATGCAAAGTACAAGTTTATTTGACAAAAAGGGGGAGATTGTTAGATCTGAGTTTTGTCAATAAACTAAGTGTTGAATTCTGACTAAGAAGGCTCAGAAGTTCTGAAGTGAACTGAGATCAGGTCTGCTTCAGTAGAGGCGGTTGTATCTGATTCCTGGAGCAGTTGGGCCAATAGCATCGTCTTCAGGGTGTCCACCGAATAGATAGGTTGCGGTTGAATCGGTGGAGGTACAGGGGCGACTTCTGTTTCAACGAGGTGGCCTTTACCATTGATAGCGGTCATCGATTTGGCAAGTTCAGCGGCTACATGTTGCTGCATCTGTTGCTCCATATCCTGGCAGACAGCCTTAAGGGTAATGTCCAGGGACCCTGGTGACACAAAGTATGGGCGAGTAACTCCGTGATCACTTAGATTGCCCATTGAGGCGTCTACCACAGGGGTAGAGCCACCTACGTTCACAGTTGGCGTGATGATAGCCGTGGTAGGATTTCCCGTCGATCCTTGTGTTCCACCTGGAGGTGAAGACACTACGGTGGTTCCGGTCGAGTCACGAAGAGTCTCGACTTGGTGTTGCTCCGCTTCGAGTGTCCTAGCCGAAGGATGTTCAATAACGAAAGGCGCTAGACTCGATTGTGCACGAAATAAAGGCGAGATTGGGGGTGGCTGGTCTCTTGTTTCAACACTAGAACCCTCCAATAAGAAGGCTCAGAAGTTCTGAAGTGAAGAGTCGAAGTTCTGACTAAGAAGACATGGAAGTATTGCTCTGAAAGTTGACCAAGTATAGAAGTATGGGAAGAAGAGTCAGAAGTTCTGAGAAGCCTAATCAGAATAATGTTCAGAAGTTCTAAACAACATGTTCAGAACTTATAACTAGATACTTTTCTTTGTATTTAGTTAACTAATTAGGACACATGTATTGTTCCTATTACTCTTTCATATTTGTACTGTAGCTTTAGTATTTCCGTTACAGTATATATAGTGGTTAGCACTGTTACGCTAACTGATTTTCCCGCATATATTTGTATTCATCTTTTGTAATCTTTGAGATACTCTCTTTCTAAGATCTGTAAATCTGTTCTTCATTGAATACAAGTTGGTTCGATCATATTACTTCTCAGTTACTGTTTCATACATTGATATATTGATTGTAAGAGTGGATCCTAAACTTACACATCCGTCTTTTGAGAGACGGATGAGTGGCTGAGGGGGTCGTGCAACTTCTCTGCTGGGTCCACAGAGGCTTCTTCAATACCCCGTCCCAACGTATGAGACGAGATAGCAGATGTGGCAACCCGGATATCACGTGGCTGGGTTCGATCGGGAGCCTCGTTATCTTTACGGCTCAATCTTTATTGGTTCTCTTTCGACCTTAACTCCCTCCTTCTCACATGATCTATGTCCCGGGGAAGGTCCCTCCGGCGCTGGCTGGACCATGGGATTCCCTAACCCTCGTCTATATGTTATCACAGGTAGGGCTTTAGGTATGTGCATAGCTGGGGTATTATCCTGCTCCCCCTCAAAACATACACGGGGATTGACTTGCTCCCCCTCGAAGTGAGAGGTTGTTGATCCGCCATGGAATATCTGTAAGAGACCCAAAGTTAGTAAACAAGACGAATAAACAAGTTCCGGCGCATACCTTCGCATTTAATGGCTCAATCTGAGATAGATTGAGGACTGGCAGTGAGAAGACAGGTACAGAACTGACAAACTCAGAGGTGTCCGGACAACATATTAGAAAACAACAGTTTTCGGACAAACCATTGTATCTGGACAACAGGTGTCCGGACAGCAACAGTTTCCGGATAGCAGGATAGTTTCTGGATAAAGTTGAGCATTCCGGACAAGTTAGGACTGTCCGGATACTCTGGGATTTTCACAAAAATTGCTCTGGCCTTGTACATTTTGCCAAAATAGGACTGTTTGGAATTAACAATGAGCCTTCTCTCGCTCCCCCTCGAATTGAGCTTGGGAAGAAACTTGCTCCCCCTTGGATGACGCAAAGTTGTGCAATGGAGAGTCCGACACACAAAAAACTTGTTGACACTTAAAGAGAAAAAGATGTGTCGCTCCCCCTCAAATGATGAACATGACTTAAAAACACACGGGAGTATCCACACAAAAAAAAAACTTTTCAACAGATAAAAAAATGTGTGTGACGCTCCCCCTCAACAGTAGAATGTACTTACTTGATGGCTGATCATGCTCCCCCTAAACTCATGAGCAGTTGTGAAAGCACAGGTAGAAACAAACCTCACGTCTTCTTAACATTGTTCCTTGTAGATCGTGAGCAGCTCCCTCCTTGCGGTCATGTGTGTGGAGCATCCAGTGTCTAAGGACCACACATGACCGTCCTGCAAAACAAGTTTAGCAGACCTTCGGTACCCAGATTTGCCTGGGTCCAGGAGGGTTAGGTTTGACACCGTTTGGGGAAGCTTGCTTTGTCCCAGCTTTCCCTTTAGGTGTAGGATTTACACCGGTGGAGGGAACTGCTTTTGGCACTTGTTTCCTCTTCGGTGCATAATTTACACCTTTAGGAAGAACAGATTTTGTAGCAGCTTTCCACCTGGGTGCCGGTCTAACCTCAGTAGAAGAAGCCCGTTTTGGAATGGGTTTGGTCTCCCACTGTTGTTTAACCTCTGATTGGAAACCCCGTTGTTTATAGTATTTTCTTTTGTTATTACGGGGTTTGCGTTTGGGTGTCGAATTATACATGTGATATGACCCAAACCAATCATTGTTGTGGATATCATCAAAGTCATTCCAACCACAACTAGAGCAACATAAGCAATCATGCGACAATTGAATCAATTGTTGAGTGGAATAAATTTTCATCGGAAAATTAACATCTCTTTTAACAAAATCATTCCTATGATTCCAAGCACAATTGTTTTTGTTCATTCTAGGGCAAAACACAGTATTGAAAGACTTTGATGCTGCATATTTGAGAGATTCCTTGGCTAGCCACTTTGGTTTTTCTTGTTTAGCACGACCGTTTTTATCTGAAACAACAGGGACAGTGAGGTCAGTGACTGTACCAACCTAATTCCCATATACGAAACAATTCACACAAACTAACATAACAGTGATATAACAAACGAAACATTATATTACAAGTACGGTCCCATAGTCTTTTACAATCAGAAGAAGCCATCCTACTACAAACTTCATACTAAATACATACATAACATTTAGTTATTAAGTTACAACTGCTAAACATGCCAAAATGTTCATCATATATTCCTTCACAAAAGCCATCCATCGATTACTCTAATCATTTGCCCTTACTCGATCCACCACCTAGAATACATATTTTTAAAACAAAATGAGGGTTAGACCTAAGGGTCTAAGTGAGAAAATCCATGTTAGTTTGAATTCATTTATATAAACCTTAATTATATAAATCACACAGCACGATCAAATATATCAATTTGAACTCACACATCATATACCTTCCCTCCTCATTCCTCCTGGCCATATTAGTTGGTTGCAAGCCAACTAATAAATTTACAACGCTGTACAACATCTACAGCCAAACAACGCTATACAGATTCTATAGCCAAACACACCGGTCCTACGCCCGGCCAACGTATTATAACACATTATAATACTCATGTAAATATAATACCTCAATATATTATAATTCACCTATATCGCACATATAAACACATAATCACCAATTATCACATTCCCCAAACCATACGTGTATGTAATCCAGTTAAAAATGTTTTTTAAAGTAAAACTCGCCTGTTTTGCTTATCAAACATGCTCGCAAGCTTCTTTCAAAAAGATTATATCATTCACTTCTACTCCACAGTATCTGAAACAATTTAAAACACATATATCGCTTTACTAGCCAATTACATAAAGCCTAACAAGTTCCTATTCTCAACTATCCCATTACACACTGCACTTAACCCACTACCGGGACTACACAGGGTACCGGGACTTTACAGTACCGGGACTCTTTGGTACCGGGACTCTTTGGTACTGGGACTTCACAGTACCGGGAGTTCGATCACCGGAAGTTGTTAATACCGGGAGTTGGCAATACCGGGAGTTCACGTTATCGGGAGTCGACTATACCGGGACTCTACACTACCGGGAGTCGACTATACCGGGATTTCCCCGGGACTCTCAAGAACACAGTCGGTTTCAAAATACCCAGAATCGATTGAGCCTAATACCAATCGATGGAATCGTGATTTCTAAACCGGTAAACATCTTCTACTCAAGATTACAAGCATGAAATGTAAAGATACTTACCTCCAAATCGCCTCTAACCCAATCGATTGAAGCCTTAACCGTACGTTTTCTTCTTCTTGCTTTCTTTCGCCTCCAGAACTCCCGCACACACACTCTTTCTATTTTAGGTTATCAGAATAATATCTGATGTTTAAGAGGTAATATCAAACCAAAATTACCAAATGAACCTTGAACTTATAACTTATCTCATACTTACCCTAAACATCAAATCATAAGGTTAAATAATTTAACTGATAGGGAATTTATCTAACTGACTTACCCGGGGTATTACAGTGACTTTTGAGGAAACAGGAATCTTAGCAGGTGATTGGCCGGTCTTTTGCCTCAGCTGTGATTGTTTTTGAAAATTTGGCTTCGTTTTAGAAAGCTTAATCACAGCTGTGGCCTTGGTTTTAGAACAGTTACCCTTTAGAAAATTGACCGGTCGATTGACTACTGGTGATAGAAAACCAGTGTGGCTCGGAAGAGGTTTGTCGAAAGGGAACGACTCAAAACCTTCTTCAGAATTGCCTTCGGAGTTCATGTACCCTGAAAAATCTATCTCGGGAATTACTGGACTTGGATCAGGTGAGGAAGGCGAGGACCTCTTTGTGCTTGTGTGCTTTGGGGAATTTGGTGCGGAAGCTAAGAAAAAATCAAAGTTCAAATTGCTTAAAACACTCTCGTCTTGAGAATCTTGACCGTCTTGTGAACTAGAAATCTTGCCTAAGAAAGCTTTGCATGAAGATGTGTCGGATGAATTTGAGGAAAGTTCGAGTGAAATCTGCTTTACAGATAGCAGTTGGTCAATTTGCTCTTGAAGCTGACCATTTCTCGTGTACTCTTCCATCTTTTCTGTTGCCAAGGCAGACAGTTGTGATGTGAGTCGATTGATTTCACACCGAAGGATTTCCTGTCCTTCACCAGACACAGCTTCGGTTTTGACCGGTTGTAGATTCTCAAGCTTTGTAATTAAGACTTGCTTTTCCATTTGAAACATTGACCTTTCTTTCTCAATTGACGCCTCCAACTCGACAATCTTTGCTTCCAAGATGAGAGAGGGAACATAGAGTTTAAACTCATCCGTCTCAGTCTTGGTTGCAGGTGCTAGGTCCTCATCTTTTTTGGAGGAATCCTTGGGTGTAGCTACCTTGTAGGGGTCAAAGTAGTCATTGGAGAGGTACTTTTTGTCCTTTTTATACGAGTAGTTTAATGGTTCATAACAAAATGGAAGTTGAATTCCTCGTTTGTGTGTGTGCTTATGTTCCTCGATTTCCTCTTCCTTTTCAGGTTCAAGAGGACCAGTCCATTGAATTGCGTACCCCGGATACTTTTTATCTAACCCATAACACGCAAAATCATACAGCGTGGGAACTTGATATCTTCCCTTTTTCAAGTAGTGTGGGTTATCATATCCGATTACCCACTCTTTGTTGAAGTACGTGAACTCTTTGGGTTTGTTCAAAAAAATGGTTTGATCAGTTTGACCTCTTTTGTGGAGTTTGGTTTCAAGATCAAGAATTTTGGCCACATACTCCTTGTGTTGATTTTGAAGATAAGAACATTGATAAGTAATGTCTTCTTTCTCATTCAAGCACTGATCAAACTGACGTTGGAGATCAGATAATTTGGCCCTTAAGTCTTTAGGTGCTAATGATAGATTTTTGCATTTAATGGTCAAGTTAGCATTTTCAGACTTATACTTCTCAGTTAATTTCATTTGAACATTAAGCTTTTCAGTTATTGAACTAATTTCAAGCTTTTGTTCTTCATATGTGGCCTTGAGGGAGTTTGCCTTTTCGGTGATAGTATGCAGTTGATGTGTGAAGTTTTGTAGGCAAGAATCACATACCTGATTTGTTGTTGCCTTTTCTTCATCCGTAGACGATTGATATCCCATGAAAGCATCAGCAGCTTCATACTCGTTCTCATCATCAGATCTTCCTAGCCAATACTCATTTTCAACGAACATTGCCTCCCCAGCCTCCTTCTGTCTGGCCAGTACAAGCTTGGCCACATAGTAGTGAGAGTTCTTTACTGTAGGCTGACGGCAGTCTTTAGCGAAGTGACCGAGTTTCTCGCAGTTGTAGTATTTCACAGGTTCATCTCTTTTCTTCCGGTCACCTTTCTCTGTCTTCTCCTTCTTCTCAGATTGATCTTGCTCTTCTACCTTCTTCTTTCCTTCATACCGATTCTTATAGTCATGACGCTTATTGGAGGAGGTGGAGTAGCGTTGACTATTGGTTGATGGCTTCTTGTAGAACTGTTGTTGTTGAAAGGATTTAGTCAGAAGGGCAATGGCTTTCATTAGGTCTGATACTTCACCATCAGCATCACCGTCTTTCTCGTCTTCAGGTTCTGACTCAGAGGAGCTTTGCTGTGGACCGCGTCTGGATTGGTTGCCCGAAGATTTCCCTAGTTTGGAAGTCATGAGGGCAATAGGATCAGCAGATGGTTTTGGCTCATTCTTCTTCCCTTCCAGAAGCTCATTCACTTCATCTTCGTGTTGGAGAAGTGTCTCATACAGTTCATTGATGCTGATGTTCTCTATCAAGTTGTTGTGCTTGACAAGAGAAGCATACACTTTCCATTCAGGTAGCAAGTTGTTGAGAAACTTTAGTGCGTTCTCAGTATTGGAACGAACAATTTTATTCTTGTTCAGTTCATTGAGGAGTAGACAAAATCGTTCATAGGTCTGGGTGTGAGATTCACCGTTGCGCTGCTTGAACCCATCGAACTTGGTTATCGCGCTATTTATCTTCAGCTGATTTCCTACAACTCTCCCACGCATCATTCTAGCAACTTGGTCCCATACGCCATTAGCCTTCTCTTTGTAACTATCCATGGCAGTGTAGATGGAATTAGGAAGAGCTTGAATCAGATATCTCTTTGCATGCTTTTCACCTTCAATCATGCCTCTTTCAAATTATGTCATCTCAGCAAGAGTCTTGTCCTCACGTCGATCTACTGCGGTTGAAGTTGCAGCTATGTCCTTCATTGGCTTTGGAATTAGGCCATTATCCAGAGCTCTCTTGATGTACTCATAGTTGTCCTTGGACTCTATGAAGATCATGAACCTATCTCGCCATTGGTTGTACTCGTTCGGATAGAGACACGGTGGCTTGGTGTCAGTGCCAATTGCGAGAGCATCACGAGAAGTAGACATCTTTGGTTGCGACGGAGTGATCGTCAGACGGGTTGATCGATTCAAAGGGTAAACCTAACGCAAGTCACTAAGACTGAAATCCTAACGCAGGGTCTCCGAGTGGTATTGAACTAAGAGTGATCTTACTGGATAGGAATCCAAATAAGTGATCTGATCTGGAAGTGTCCGGATCAGATTGGATGCAAGTGGATCAATAAAAAAATATAAGTATCCGGATAAAATGAAGAGACCGGATAACTTGAGTTGTCCGGAAAACAGAAAGAGTCCGGATATCAGAAAGAATCCGGACAGTGTAAACTTTCCGGATAACAGATAGCACAAACATTCCGGATAACAGAGGTTACCGGATGTGCAATGATTCCGGATATATTGAAACAAGATGTTTCCGGATACACTAAAGTTTCCGGGTACAATGGATTGTCCGGATAAGATATGTCCGGAAACACTGGGTTTCCGGATTCAAATGTTACCCGGATTGTATAAGGAAAAGTGACTTACCCGGATTGCAGAACTTACCCGGAAAGATGAGGAGTCCGGATGGAATACTTACCCGGATGAGTTACCCGGAAAGGTGACGAATCCGGATGGAATAACACAAACGTCCGGACACCTTGAAGTTATCCGGAAACGACGGCTGGTTTGTCCGAAAAAGTCGGCTGTTTGCTCAAATCGATCGAATTTTCAATTAGGGTTGCCCAAAATCGATACTGGAAGATTAGTAACAATGCCAAAAACAAAAATAACACTAATCCAATCGATTTCAATGCAAAAACAACAAGTTTTGATGGTTAAAAATCGGATTTTTATCAAGAACACTACCAAAAAACTTTTGATCTTAAATTGCTCAATTAAACACTCAAACGATCGAATTGGAATGCGAAAATTTGCAGAATTACTCACAAGTATAATGCTAACACCACCCAATAAAAAGAATTGAACAATTTAGCCAGAATTAGGATTTTGAAAATTCAAGATGAACACATACGGGAAAAGTCAAAATCTTACCAGAAATCACTAGAGAGGTTTTGAATCGATTCCGTCCGTCTGCTCTGATACCAATTGTTAAATCCATATCCGTGCAACTAATATGAAATCGAATATGATAAGCAATAAGAATTATGATTTCAACTGGTCATCCCTTTCATTAACTTTCAGAGAGAATTTTACAATACGAAATAGAAAGCTAAAGAAATGATTAGCTTGTTTTTCCAATCTAATCAACATTAAATACATTGGGCCCGTGGTTAACAAGCCCACGGCCCGTTCACTAATAAGCTCTAATTTAAACAAATACAATTCAACCCTTGAACTTTAAATCAACTATAAAACCTGCCCTAACAAGTCCTTGTAGTTATATTTTTTTGAATTTTAAAAGTTTAGTCCTTTTGTTTTTTATCAAACCGACTTCACAAAAATCCATGGTTCTTCAACTGAATTAAACAAACTGATTCGTACTAACAAAAAAGGACCCATACTGATATGGGTACCTAAGAAGAGGTAATTTGTATTTCAGGACTGTCATGTGTGGGTCATAGATTCCGGTGCTTCTATACAAATGACTGGGTACAACCACCTATTGCACGATTATAATGTACATCCTGGAGGATCAGTAGGATTTGGCAACAACACAAAAGGCTACATCAGAGGTCATGAAACATTGAAAAATGACACGATCTCAATTGAAAAGGTTCTGCACGTGGAAGGACTTGGTCATAATTTGTTCAGCATCAGTCAACTTTGTGACAGAGATTGTAATGTTAATTTCAACAAGCATTTTTGTCGTGTTGTGGATCCATCAGGTTCAAAAATTTTCAGGGCAAACAGATGTGGAGACCTCTACATAACTAACTTCCTGGCTTTAGTGGCGTCTAAACAGGTGTGTTTAGTTTCAAAAGCTTCAATAGAAAAAAGTTGGTTGTGGCATCGGAGGTTATCACATCATAATTTCCGAGACATCAATAATCTGAGATGCAAAGAATTAGTTCTAGGTCTACCTGACTTGAAGATCGACAAGGTTTCTGCATGCCCGGCTTGTGAAATGGGCAAGATGAAACATTCTTCTCATAAGTCAAAGACAGTTTGACTTTCTGTATTAATCTTGTTTGACTTTATGGTAGAGCCATGGGAGTGTCATTTGCCTACTATAAATAGTCCCTTTATGTCTTTGTGACATAAGCTTGTGAGTCATTTTTTCATTTTGTACTTCTGAATATCAATGAATGATGGATGACTTTCTCTCTCTAGATTGCGTTTCATATTGCATATTCTTTCACTAGATTGGGAACTAACATTTGGTATCAGAGCAAACAGATCGATCAGACAGATTTCAGACATTTTTCTTGAAGATTTGAAGAATTTTTTCTTGTATTCTTGGAAGTTTTCGTATACTGTTCATCCACATTTTTGAATTTCATCATTTCTTGGACAATTGCAATGAAATTTGATACCACAGCCTGCGTTTCATCATCCTGAACAAGTTTAATTCAGTCTAGATTTCGAGAATTTGAAGATTTTGTACTTCTTTGTTCGAAAATATTCAAGAAACTGTGATTGGATCGAAACTTCTTATTTTTGAGGAATTAGACTTTTGTGAAAACTACAAAAGTGTTCGAAATTGAATTTTGAATCTGGCTGTGAAAATTTCATTCAAATTCATCAGGATTTGAAAGAGTGATGGCGAAAATTGTGAATTCTAGATAAGTTTTCGCATGTTCTTGAAGTTTTCGCATGATTCATAGTTTTTCACGTCATTCATATCAATTTTTGCATCAAGAGTCTTAGGAAAACTCTCGTTTTCACATTTTATAGTATACGAGAAGTCCAGTTTTTGCATCTAAAGGCTGCAAAAAGTTGAAGTTCTCGCATTAGTTAATTGCGAAAAGTTGAAGTTCTCGCATTGGTCATCATACGTGAAGTGGAGTTTTCGCATTGGTAAGTTGCGAAAAGTACTGTTTTCACATTAGTCAAGAGCGAGAGGTATAGTTTTCGCATCAAGGAGCGTGAAAAAAGTTAGTTTTCGGTTCAAGTTGGGGGCGAAAAGTTTGTAAAGCTCAGTTGGGTGCAAAAAGTTTGTCAAGCTTAGTTAGGTGCGAAAAGTTTCTGAGAATCAGTTGGGTGCGAAAAGTTTTAAGAAGCTAAGGAATTTTTCTGAAAAGTTTTCCACGTGTAATTCTTACACTGTTCTGTCTGACTTTCTGGACGATCCACTATCTAGTGACTGTCATTTGTAATCATGTCTAGAGATTTGCTCAGTATCGGATATAAGTCGAAGCCACTAGTGCTCAAAACTGATGACTATCCTCAGTGGATGAATAGGATGATTCAGTTCTTACATAATCAGAACCGGGAGTTAATGAAATCAATCACAAATGGACCTCACAGACCATCCATAAAAACTGATCCTATTCCAGCTACTGCTACAACTCCATACATTCCGGGAAGGGTAATCTACAAAGATTATCAATACTTTAATGAGAAAGACAAGGAGTTAATGACAAATGATGAACAGGCTTTAACAATCTTGACTATGGCAATCCCCAATGATATCTACAACCGGGTGGATAGTCGGGATTCAGCTAAAGAAATTTAGGATGAATTGGATAAACAGTTGGAAGGTTCTCAAAAATCCCTTAGAACCAAAAGAAATCAAAGCATTAATGCGTATGAAGGGTTCAAGGCAAGGGATGGTGAATCTTTGAGATAATCTTATAATAGATTCAACATTATACTGAATGGTGTTGAGAAGTCCGAATCAGAGATTAACTACAAGTTTGTGAAGAACCACCTTCCGGAATGGGACACTTATTCAGTTCAACTCCAAATGTCAAGAGATATGGATGAAGAGAAGCGAAATGACATCTTTAGTATCCTCTATCAACATGAGGATAAAGTCAAAGAGTTGAAAGACAAAAAGAATAAGATGGAAGAGTCTCTAGCACTGATAAGTGAACATAAGAAAAGTGGATGGGTTAAGACAAAAGCACTAATCTCTGACGTAAGTAAGTTTGTGAAGAGTTCTGAAGAAGAAGAAGAAGAAGAGTCTGGTGACGAATTATCTGAATTTGCTGAAAAGTTAGCCTTACTTACGAATAGATTCAACAAAAGGTTTGGACGAAAGAAATTCTATTCAAAAGGCAAACCTGAATCCTATAAGGCTGACAAATACAATAAGTTTGAGAAAAGAAGAGAAGAGAAAGTGGAGAAAGATGATGATAAAGAAGAGAGGAAAGAGAACGAAGAAAAGAAAGAGAAAGATGATAGAAATTGTTTCAATTGCGGAAAACATGGTCACTTCGCGATAGATTGTAAACAGAAAAAGGTAAAGAATTACGAGTACTACCAGAGGAAGGCTCTACTTGTGAAAGCTATGGAAAATGGAAAAGTTGTGTTGGTCGAGGAGGAAATCTGGCTAGAGGACTCGTCTGATGAGGAAGAAGCTCATTTTACTGAGATAAAGTACAGTCTCATGGCCAATATTGATGAGGATGATCAGGAATTTGAGGTACAATCTCTTTCTTATACTTCTGATAATGATGAACATTCTAATCTTTCCGAAAGTGAAGAAATGCTTAACTTGATATCGGAACTTAACACGATGAAAAAGGAATTTGACAAAATGCAAAAGAATTTCAATCTTGAAAAAAGTTCCTTATTAAGATATCAAGACGAAGCACTTCATTACAAATGTTTAGCCGAAGAATAGAGAAAAGGAAAAGGAAAAGGAAGTTATTAAGGTTAAAAATCAAGAACTTGAAACAAAGATTTCTGATTTGAAAACGGAGATGAGAGTTTTGAGTGATGAAAATATTGATTTGAAATTTAAACTTAAAGTTATTTCTGAAGAAAGAACTGAAGCTTAAGCAAATATTAAACAAGTAGAAGATTTGAACTTCAAAAGAGGTCAAACGGAGCAAACTTTGAAATTATTGATTAGCAACCCAAAAGATACAAGATTTTATAATACTAAAATGGGGCTAGGTCTTTTTGATGTTGAGGTATTAAAGAAAGCACCCAAAAACTTGTATACTCTTGAAAAATTGGGTGAAGGTTTAAAGGAAAATATTTCAAAAGAAATACCTCCAATATCAGAAATTTTTACAAAATCTGAAAGTATTTCAACTCTGATTTCTAAAAAAGACAAAAAAAGAAAGAGCAAGGGTTTGAAGAAAAACCTAGATTCAATACAACAAATTTCAAATATGATGAACTGAATTCTAGTTATAAAACCAAAAAGGTCGAATTAACTGAATTCAATTTATTGTTTTCAAAAGAATCTAAGGTTGAAATTTCAAATTCTCAAAATAAAGAACCTAACTCAGACAAATCTGAATCTTTTGTTGAAATAAAGTCTGAAATACAAGAAGATTCTGTTAAAAAGGAGTTTGTTCATGAGACTAATCTTGAATTTCTTGATTTTGATTCTGCATAGATTAAAATTGTTGAATTAGAAAATCAAATTTCTGAATTAAAACTGTTAATTGAAAACTTAGAGGATGACTGTGTAAATATTGGGATGGATTTGGATCATAGTCAAAAAGTCAATTTGATCTTCAGATTGAGATTCGACAACTTGAATCCCAAATATTTGAATTGTCAAAATCAAAGGATTCAAATGCAAAAGAAAATTGTTCAAATCAATCCAAATTCAAGGATCAGAATAAATCTTCAAGTTCAGTTGATGCTAAAGCTGAAAGTTCTATTAAAAAAATCAACTTTGAAACAAAAGAATCAAGTTTAACTGATAAATCATCATTTGTGTGTCTTGAAAGTTCGTTGTTTGAATCAAATTCAGACACAAATGAAAAAGAATATAGTACCTTTGAAAAGGGGGAATCATCAGGTACTAAATCTGATTTATGTTCAAATGATTCTCCTAATTCTAAATGCTCTAACACTCCTTCTTCTTCATGTTTAGAAGTGGATGAAGAAAAGTTCTTGGATTTGAGGAAGTGAAGTGATTCTTGCAAGAATAGGGTTTTCAATACTGAGAAGTGTATTCAATTAAATAAGTCAACTTGTAATCATTCTTGTGATGTTTACAAAGCTAGTGTCAAAAAAACAACCGAAATTTCCGATTTTAAGTTGCTGACACAAGCTAAACGTCGAATACATTGCGATCATTGTTGGGATAACTATTTCTTGCTTAATCGTAAAGTTTCTAAAAATAAAAAGCCGAAAAACGTTAATACTCCCAATTCTTCTTCAACATCTTCAGCTAACAAATCGTGTAGAAAGTTTGGTTTTGGTCTTAATAAGAAAACAAAGAAGAAGGAAATAAAATCAGTTGATGTGAATCTGGGTTGGAAATGGGTTCCAAAAGGTCTTCTCCTTCTTCGACCTCCTAGATAAGTTTCTATTCGCCGCATAGCACTTCTGAAATAGATTCTATCATTGATCTCATTAATCGCTCTAACCACCAAAGATCTTGCAAGAGAAGGCATCCAACTTTCTCCTCTTTCTCTATCATTGATTTTCAGACGATCTGGCAACTGCAGTAACAACGCTTTCAACGTTCCATCTGAATACATTGCAATCTCACTGAATCTGAGGAACCTCTTTTCTCCTCTTTCATTTTTGTATACAACTCCAAATTCAGGATCTCTGATCATAGCATATAATGGCATCCTCTCCAATCCATTTATCATCTGATTGGGCCTCAACATGTTGACAATAGGTTGATCACTTTCCATACCCATTTGAAAATCAAAGCACTGAACATATAAGATGTGTCTCCGCAGGAATCTCTTGACGGCATTTAAGGCAAGTGTAATGTTATCCCGTCTGATTTGAAGATCTCTGAAGTAATGATATACATAAACTCAAAGTCTTCAGTCAATAGGTGACAAAAATCTGCTTTAGTGAAAGTGTATATCTTGCAATCCTGCCTTTGAATACAAAAACTGGGTACCACATCTTGTAGAATAATTTAGCATAAATCTCCTTAATTGACACAAACAACTTCTTGCCTCTGATCTCATGAACCTTTTGGCACTTTGCACGGATAAAGAACATGTATTCAAACTTGAAATCCTCAGACTGATCAATTATCCCAAAAACTGCATATGGATTAAACCTCCTTATGTACTGTGCAAATATCCTCCTTTCAGAATCCTCCAAGAATGGCATTCTCAACCATAAAGTTCTTTGCCTTTCCTCCAATTGGCTTAGCCTTGGGTTTCTAGAAGTAGAAGGACCAGGTTGGTTTGAGGAAGATGGGTTGGATGGACCAGCTTGATCTGTATTAGGGTTGAAAGATGGAATGAAAGGTGGTTCTTCAGGTTTAACTTCAGGTTCAGGAGTTGGTTCGGGTGTTGGTGGTGAGTAAGATTGAACATGTGGTGTAAATTCAGGTTCAGATAGTTTTGGTTGTGTAAGATTGATGTTAATCTGGGTTGTTTCAGGTTGGGATGGGATTATGGTACATGATATAGGATTTAGAGACTGGACAGGCTAACATGTATATCATCCGGAGTGCTTTGCCCATAGAACTGATTTAGAAACTCCACTTCACTTTCAGTAAATCCCATATTTTGATCATCTTGACCATCAGTGATCATCAACGTATTCTCCGAATCCTCTTTAATCCTCTAAAACTTATCATAATCGTTTTCAGTGCCTTCCTCATTCTCATCATTAGAACTTAGCCCAACAATTTCCACAAACAAATCCACCACTTCCCTTATCTCTTCTTTATTAACCTTAGGTTTTTCAACCGTCGGTTCAGCGTCAGGATCAACATATCGCACAATCTGTTTGCCACTTTCTTCACCTTGTGCTCCTGATTCAAACATTTGGATAACCTCTTCAGTTGTCATAGTTCTCCCCACACTTGAAGTCTCAACATCAGATATTTGTTTCTCAGACTTCTCCCCCACATGATCATGATCATCGGGATCCTGATGATGCTTCCTTTTAACGCTTTGTGCTTGAGACTTACAAGACTCGTTCAGTGAAGCAACCTCTTTTGACAATGAATCCATGGATTTTTTCATTGCATCAAGACTATATAGAACGTCAGTCTTGAACTGGTTAAATTCGGTAGAAGTAACAACATTGGGTGTAGGTTGAGGTGGATGAGGTCTAGGTTGAAAGTTTTCAATTAAGCTCAGTAAGGTTTTGTTGTTTGGATCATCTGGGCTAATGGATAGTAGTTTGGCATACAACATGTCTTTGAGTTCATCAATAGAAGGATCAGGCTGAGTAACTGGTGGTTGCACAACTAGAGGTGGAAGTGGAGGAACTTCGGGCTCATTCTCAGGCATCGGGCCCTTTCCTTTCAATAAGTACTTCACCCCTTGTATCTCCGTAAGTAAACGTTACTCAACATCCTTTAAGGCGCCGTTGACAAAATTCCTCGACACTAAGTCTGGTAATTCACTTCCGGTACCACTTAGGTTACCCGTTGTCACAACGGTTGAATCAACCGTCTGGCCTACGTTCAGTGTTGGCGTGATGTTAGCACTGGTAGGACTTCCACTCAGTCCTCGTAATCCTAAAGTAGGATTTACTGCGAGTGTTCCGGATGGGGCACTAAGACTCCCATCAGTAGTAGCAAAAATTGGTAGTGTCCTAGTCAAAGAATAAAGTAAATTTACAATAGGCTCTCGACTTGATGACTGTGCAGAAATGAAAGTCGAGGACTGGGGAGGATGTCTCTCTGTTTCAATACCCAAACTCTCCGAATGAGAGAAGGATAGTAGTTGTACTTGATCGCCATGAGAAATTGATACAGTTTCTTATTGAGAGGAAACTGAATGGCTGGCTGGGGTGTGCAGTTGCGTTAGTGGGCTACTAATGTCTTTTTCAATACCTGATCCCAACACATGAGATCTGGTGGAAGTTTTGGCTAGAAAGTTTGGATAACACTCACACTCTCCATATTTTTTTCTTCAATTTCTCTCGCAGGCTCACTTGTATTTTCAACTAATTCTCCCTCGGTTCTCCTTATATCTCCCACAACTGCTTCAATAACATTTGCCACTGTATCAGAATCATAATGTGTCATTTGCGGTAGATCATCAACATTTATGTCATCAACATGAGGTACAGAAGTTGTTGACAAAGTTGGAAAAACTAGGAACTATGAAACATCACCAAAAACATTATCATCATTTCCACCATCATTGTCGTCATCATCATTGTCATCATCATTATCGTTGTTATCACCAATAACTTGTTCCTCCGCAGAATCAGACGCATTATCAGACTCTGTTTCATCATCAGAAGGTCCAAGAATTCTTCCCGAAACTCGACCAATATGTCGTGGAATATGAGCTTCGTCAGATTGGACTGCACGGTTATCTAGATGTGTGTCCTCAGACGACAACCATGCACCTTCAGAAACAGAAGCCCGAACCCCACCAATTCCCCTGTCGATGTTTTCCCTCTGCTCTCCCCGTTCAGGAGCCCGTGCTCGTTGAACCCTCACAGATACCGCTCGCCTAGGGGTTGAGTCTTGGGTAGGTCCCTCCGGTTCTGGCCGGACCATAGACTCTCTATATTCAACTATGCACTCAACGTCCTGATTCGCGTATCTAATGAACCCTTCCGGTAAAGGCTATTCATAATGGAATAACTGGTTCTGCCTTTGTAAGTATCGCATTGATTTTTCCGGAACAGATGGATGGTTCAATCTTCTTGGAATGTCTCGGTTAGACCTCATCATACTGTGAACAATGATCTGCATGAACCTCATATAAGGAATATAAGGCTTTCCCTTATGCTTCGTTCCTCCACTTTTTCTTGTTACTCATGCCAGAAAATTGTTGCATAATCCACATGTAGATCATACACATCTGCATGAAAGAGCTTTAGAATCCCAATGTTAGCATTATCCATCCCGGAGTGCTTTGAAGTCAAACACCTGTTGATCACTGAGAAAATAGCATAGTAAGCAGGTGGAAGGTTGCCTTTGTAAAATTCATTATTCTGATTCAACTCTCCAACATAATTTCAGATTTAAATGCTTTTGCTCAAGAACATGAAGAACACTTTGAAAAACTTCAAGAACACAAAAATTTCAAAAATTAAATTTATTCATTAAAGCTTGAAATCTTTGGTTATTTCATGTCTAAAACAACTTTATAGAAAGGATTTTGCACAAAAATAGATCAAAACACCACTAAATATCAAAATCAAAATCTAAAATTTGTCACAGATCACTTTTTCACAAGAACACCAAATTTCACCAAATCTTTAAATTCCTTGAATCTTGATGCGTTTTTGTGAAATTGATGATGCAAAACTTGATTTGAATGATGGAGAAACTGTAGAAGAAACCATTCATGTCACCTTTGATGAATCCCGCTCAGCAAATTCAAGACCTACTGCTGAAAACGATGAACTGAATCAGTGGATGTTTTCTCATTATGCAGAATCAGAAGCTAACTTCAACCCTGACCCTTAGGTCAACAACCCAATCGCTGATGATCATCCTATCATCATTCCTAGCATGCAAACAAGTGAAGTTGAATCGTCTTCATAGATATCAGTTGTTCCCATAAATACTTTGCCTCCTTCTGAACCCTCAACCTCTGAAAATCCATCCATTTCTAATCAGCAACCAGTAAATGAAACTTCATCTGAAACCCAACAACTCATACCTGACATACCTAAAACTATTGCTGGTGAAGCCTCTTCTTCATCACCTCCAGAAGTTCATTCTGAGCCAGAGATTCAAGCTCCTGCTCAACGATGGACAGTGAATCACCCAATTGATCAAATTGTAGGTGATCCAAACGCTGCTATTCAGACTCGACGAAGTTCAGGTAACATTTGTTAGTTTGTTAATTTTATTTCACCGATTGAACCAAAGAAAACTGATGATTCCCTCAGAGATCCAAACTGGGCCAGTGCTATGAAAGAATAGCTGACTGAATTTGAAAGAAACAAAGTTTGGAATCTTGTTCCCAGACCATCTGACAAACCTGTGATAGGTACCAAATGGGTATATCGAAACAAAGTTAGATGAATTTGGAACTGTAACTCGCAACAAAGCTAGTTGCTCATAGATACAGACAAGATGAAGGCATAAACTATGATGAAACCTTTGCCCCAGTGGCAAGACTCGAAACAATTCGACTCTTTCTAGCCTATGCAGTTTACAAATACTTCAAAGTTCACCAAATGGATGTCAAATCAGCATTTCTTAATGGAAAGCTGAATGAAGAAGTTTATGTTGAACAACCACCCGGATTCGCTGATCCTAAGCATCCAGAATATGTTTATAACCTGGATAAGGCCCTCTATGTCTTAAAACAAGCACCTCGTGCATGGTATGACACTTTATCCTTCTTTCTTATTGCTAAAAAATTTGAACGTGGCAAAATTGATAACAGTCGTTTTTCAGAAAAGTTAAAGGTCATATTATTCTAGTTCAAATATATATCAATGATATTATATTTGGTTCTACTCGCTGAAAAAATGAAAAATGAATATAAGATGAGTATGATGGGTGAAATAACATACTTCCTTGGACTTCAAATCAAGAAAAGTGATAAAGGCACTTTTATCCACCAAGGTAAGTACGTTAAAGATATGCTGAATAAATTCGATCTTACTCAAAGCTCAGCTATGAAAACTCCTATGGCACCCCCGCTGACACTTAACAAGGATCCCTCTGGAAAACCTGTTAATGTCACTGCCTATAGAGGAATGATCGGCTCTAATCCACTCTCATCTTTATCTTACACCGTTTCGTCCTGATATCATATATTCTACTTGTCTTTGTGCACGATAACAATCTGAACCCAAAGAGTCACATCTGATCGTTATAAAGCGAATTTTCAGATATCTGAAGGGTACACCCAACCTGGGTCTTTGGTATCCCAAAGACTCAGGGTTCGATCTAACTGCCTACTCAGATAGTGATTTTGTAGGTTTCAAACTGGATAGAAAAAGCACCACAGGAGGCTGTCAGCTCCTGGGTGGAAAGCTGGTGAGTTGGACAAGTAAAAAGCAAAATTCAGTGTCCACTTCTACCGATGAAACTAAGTATGTAGCAGCTGGTAGATGTTGTGCTCAGGTCTTATGGATGCGAAATCAGCTATTAGACTATGACCTTCAGTTATCAAAGATTCCAATCTATTACGACAGCACTAGTGCCATCGCTATAGCAAACAACCCAGTGCTACACTCAATGACCAAACATATCGAGATCAAATATCATTTTATCAGAGATCATGTGATGAATGGAGACATAGAACTTCATTTTATTCCAACTGAATATCAGTTAGCTGATTTGTTTACCTAACCTCTTGATGAGACAAGATTTAACTTTCTCATTAGCGAGCTTGGAATGCTGAACCTTGAAGAATAACTCTTCAGTGGTTAAGCATTATATCAGCAACAAAAATCTATCTCTTCTATTTTCATCATCTAATCTTTGAATAAATATACTCTGATACTAAGGTACGTTCTCTATCCTAGATCATTGAAATCCTTCTTCAGTAAGATGTTTTTTCAAAATGAAATATCGATCACTGGTATTTCTTTATCATTGATCCTTTTGAAAAGAAAAAGATAAAACATCATCACTGATACTTCTCATCAGTGATTCTTCCTTAAAATAATACAATCCTGATACTTTAAAACAATCAAGAATGCCTTTTGAAAACGAAAAGACAGTTTTATTTGTGACGTCATCAAAAGAGGATAACCCATGGCACACCTTTTCATCTGACACGTTCATCCATTACACTTCTTGACCGATAGTGGGACGTGTCCGTGTCATGATGAGTGTCTTTTCCCGCTCATCACCCTTTCTCTCTCCTCTCTCCTCTCTTATTCCTATATAAACAACCCTTGTTTATAATTTTTCTCTTTACGCACTCATAATTCTCTCAAAGCAAGAAAGATTTCCTTTGAATTTAATCGGATTAATTGAACTTAAGACTGTTATCTTCACTCCTTCGAGCACAACAGGTTCTTACATTCTACTCCTTGATGCTTTTTGGAACACCAAAAACTTGTTTTTGATCTTAAATCTTTGTTTTTATAGATCAAAATGCACTTTTATTCTAGGAAATCATTTTCTTTATTTTTTTAACTAAAACTTTAAAAAGTTTTCTCAAAGTTTAAAAACATTTATTAAACTATCTCTTTCATCTTAAATACGTTTTGTTAGAATCCTTCCAAAAAGGGAAACTTGTAAAACATTGGTTTCTACCAGTTTTGGTTAACTTGAAACTGGAAATCCTTTTTTTTCAAGTTTCTTTACTTAAAAGGAAAATGGTAAAGCAATGCTTTCATTCTTTTGAAAATAATTCCTAATCGAGAAAGTCTCTTCCTATTCCCTTTGTTCTATATCTCACAGAAATGGCCCCAGCAGTCACAATGGTAAAGTCTAAGAACATGAAAGGTGAACTCAATCAGATCACTTTTGGATCCAACAACCATTTAGCCCTACTGAAATTCCCTGAGAAGAAGCCCTGCCTGCATCTCACAGTCGCTCCCTCAGCCCACAAGCATCTACTTTAGATGTTCTGGTATACTGCTGAAAAACCGAACAAACCCTGAAGTTTGGACGGAAAGTCATTGTCATTGGTTTCCATACTGAACATGGAGAAGGCTTCATCACTGCCAATAGGACTCGCTCAGCGCTCAGACTGCCTGCTGGACCCTTCGATGATCCACCCTCTGATGATGAACTCATCAGGTTCTTTGATCTCATGAAATATACAAGGGCCCCCAAGCCCCGAAACCCTGATGAGCCCGATAAGAAGCTGACTAAAGTGCTCAAGGCCAAGATGCCTTCTGAATTAAACTTCCTGTTTACTCACTTCATTTCTTCGATGAGTGGAAAGACGGGATCGCTGTACCAGGCCAACAGGTACTAGTTGCAGATGGGATATTCTCTCATTACTGGGCGGAAGATTGATTATGCCTGGATGATCTTCAACGACCTCATGGTCAAGGTCGAAAAGGAGAAGAGGGAAATGAAAGTTCCCTAGTTTGTTTTGTATCAGCACTTCTCTCCTTCTTCCTTAAAGAAGATTACCCTCAGGAAGGAGATTATCAACTTCCTTAACTTGGGGTCCGAATCCTCGACGTTGAACGCACTGCAAACGAGGTAAGTCTTTCTGCCCTTACCCAAATTCTCCTCCCCAATTCTTCGACATCAGAGGAAGCAACGTCAGCGGTACCACCCCCCGCTACTACCCAAGATGCCACAACCCAATCCTCATTGAAGAGGAAACAATCTGCACCCTCCCTTGGCTCTTCTAAAAAGACCAAGAGGATTTGAAAGTAGAAACTCCAACCACCACCGACTACTACATCAGTGCTCGCCTCTTCACAGGTGATGCTGGTTACCTTCGTGGTTCACTCCACCACTTCTGATCCGACAACTGTTGCTTCAGCGACTGAGCTCGCTGAACCATCAATGGCATCTTCCCAAACTTTCTCAGTGCCTCAAAGCACTGAATAGATAGTTCATGGCACCGCCAGTGCCATACCCGATCACTGCACGACCTTCTCTACTTTTGCTTCTTTACCAACTTCTTTGGTCAACACATCATCAGCACAAGCAATCAACCTCGTTGACGTACAAGAAGCATTTCTACATGATCTCATGCGCTGAAATGAAGTAGGACCTGATGGTCTCCCTCTCGGAGGCTCTCAAAGCATACCGCTCGTGTCACTGTCTCCTATGAAACATGACATGGAAATTTACGGCGGGAGTAGTCACTTTGACGACTTCTTGCGACCATCAGGTATTCCATCATCCCTACCTCTTTCTTCTCAACCCATTCCCACTTTTGAGCTATCCTTTGCTCAAAATGTTTCTTTTCTTACAGGTCCTAATTCGGGCACTGTTAGATCTGAAGTTTGTCAAAAACCTAAGTGTTGAAATCTGAATAGAAGACTCAGATTTCTGAGAAGGAGACTCAGAAATTCTGAAGGTGAAGAAAATGTTCCAAGTGTCAAGTGTATGTTCTGAGTATGGTTAATCAGAAGAAGGTTCAGAAGTTCTGAACTGGTGGTTCAGAACTTATGTCTTCGACATTTTCTTCTAATATAATTCAGTTATTAGCTAGCATATTAAAACACGTGTCATTGTTCTAATGGGTTGTATTGTAAATGTACTGTAGCTTTAGAATTTCCGTTACAGTATATATAGAAGTTAGCAACTGAAAGCTAACCAACTTTTGGAACACTTTCGTATTCACTTTGTAATCCTTGAGAGATTCTCTTTCTAGATTTGTAATCTGTTCTTCAATGAATACAAAGCTTTTGGCTCCAATTCTCTATTCTTCTACTGTTTGATTGTGTTCTTATTTGACAATTACATTGTAAGATGAATCCTGGTTTCTACAATTGGTATCAGAGCCAATAAACAAACAAATTAGGTCAAGATAAGTGAAGAATCATGTTCTTGAAGGTTTCTTGATCAATTCGATAATTGAATTTCGCTGCTACTCGTAATTCTTGAATTCTTTGAATTCCTGAATTCGTTGTGTATTGATCAAGATATTCGAATTTGTCTTTCTGTTGAATCGATTAAATTCATCTTACAGTCATGTCTTCTAAAGAATTTCTCTCGATGGGATCTGAGACAAAACCTCCTGTTCTAATTCCTGAAGAATATCAACAATGGAAAATCAGAATTATTCAATTCTTGGATAATATTGATGAAAATATGATGATCTCAATTCGTGAAGGTCCAATTGAAGTATATGTTGATGTTGCTGCTACACCTGCTACAACTACTACACCTGAGATTCCTGCTACCAGAGTAAAGAAGAATTTCTCACAGTATACTGAAGGACAGAAAAAGATACATGCAATAGATAAGAGGGATGTTACGTTGTTGACTTTGGCAATTCCTAATGACATCTTCAACAGAATTGATAGTGGAACATCTGCTAAAGAGATGTGGGATGAACTGGAGAAGCAGATGCTTGGTACAACAAAATCAATTCAGGCAAAACTGAATCAGTGCATCAATGCATGCGAGAGATTCAAAGCTAAGGAAGGTGAAAGTTTAACTCAAACATACAATAAGTTTTGTACAATCTTGAATGATCTTAAAAGGAATAGGCTGAAGAAAACCAAGTCATCAATCAACTACAAATTTCTGAATTGTCTCAATACAGAGTGGTCATCTTATGCTATAAGTCTTCAGATGAACAAAGATATGTGTGAAGAAGATCTGAATGATTTGTTCTGTGTTTTAAATCAGCATGAAGATTCTGTTAAACAGGTTGTTGAAGAAAAGAAAAATGTTTCAGATCAATTAGCTTTGCTTTCTGAAAGAAAATCCAAGATCAACAAGACAACAAAGAAGTCTGTGTTTCTTTCTGAAATTCCAAAATTAGAAGAGGAATCTGAAAAGGAAGAAGGATCTAATGAGGATGCTGATATCAAGTTGATAGCAGAGAAACTGGCCTTGTTGACTAACACCTTCAATAAAAGATATGGAAATAAGAAGTATGTTGAGGGTAAGTTCAGAAGAGATGGACATGGGAGTTCAGAATAGAGATACAAGAAGAAGGATGATAGAGAAGAAAATAGATATAAGAAAAGATAAGAGGAGGAAGAGAAGAAAAAGAAGGATCTATGTTTCAAGTGTGGGAAACCTTGTCACTTTGCAAGAGAATGTAAAGTGAAGGTTGTCAAAGACTATGAGTACTATGTGAAGAAAGCTCAGTTGGCCAAAACCAAAGATAGTGGGATTGCACTTCTTGCTGAACAAGAAAATTGGCTATACTACTCATCTGATGAAGAGGACTGCATTCACTTCTCACAAATGCAGAGTTACATTGCCAAAATGGGTGATGAAGATGATTCAGACTATGAAGAAGGAGGTTCAGAGTCTTATGCTGAGGTACACTCTAGTCTTGAAATTGACTTAATGATTCAAATTGGAAACATGAAAATGAATTTGTTAATCTCAGAAAACAGATTAAAGGTGAAAGGATTCTGGTTAACAAATTTAGATTAGAAAAAGAAATGTTTAAAGTAAGATTTGAAGAAACTGAGGTTGAGAAACAAGAAGTCAGAAAAGAGAATTCTGAACTTTTGAAAAAGATATCTGAGTTACAAAATGAACTTTCAGAAGTAAAAGGTGAAAAAGGTGATTTGCACATTAAAGTGGATATGTTGCTTGATGAAAGAAATAATTTATATACAATGATTAAAGAGTTAGAAGATCTTAATCTGAAAAGAGGTCAAACTCAACAGACTTTAAGCCTTCTCACAAGCAATGTTAAAGACACAAGGTTTTACAATCCAAAAATGGGATTAGGTTTAGAAGAAAATACTATTATGAAAAAGGGTCCAATAAATCTTTATGATTTTGAGGAACTAAACGGTCCTAAACAAGAAATCCCAGATTTAGTTGAAGTTTTTGTAAGACCAGCAAGCTCAATAACAAGTTCTGATAGTTTATAGAAATCAAATGTTGAAAAAGAAAAAATTTCTGAACCAAAAGCTGAAAAGTCAAAAAGTTTAGAAGAAAAGGTTAAGAAAGAAATTTCAAAACCAACTGAAGAAAAACCAAGATATAATACTGCTAAATTTAAGTATGATTCTCTGAATGTTAGTTATAAAGATAAACAACCAAGTTTTTCCTATACTGACATTGAGAATGTATTCTTTAATGAAGCATGTAAGGTTTCTGAATATTCTGAAACAGTAAGTCAGAATTCTGAATCTGTTAGTCAGAATTCTGAATATGCTCAGAATTCTGAGTCAGTTCAAAGTTCTGATGAAACTATTCAGAACTCAAAATCAGAAATCTTTTCAGAACTTGAGAATAAGTTTAATCTGGTTAATCAAGAGCTTGAAGAACTGAGAAAAAGTTTTGAAACTTGAAAATGATTTTTGTGATGTTGACTTTAAACTTGAAGAAACTTAAAAAGAAAATAGAAGTTATGTCTTGAAAATAGAAGAGCTTGAGAAGTTAAAAGCTGAGTATGATCTTTTTAAGATTAAAGCCTTAGAAGAGAATAAATAATTCTTTAATGAATCAAGTACTTTTGAGCATGGTGATTCATCTAGATCATCTACTAATTCTGCAAAGTTAAATGTTTCAGAAAAGGAAGAGTGCAAAAGGAAAGATGACTTGAAAAAGATCTTTGAGAAGATTTTCTTGAATACTACTTCTGAACTCAAAGCTAGTGGTTCTTGTAATAGATGCAAATGTAATATGAATACTATCAATAAAAATGAAAATTCTTTTCATTCAGATTTGTTGTTTCAATCAAGAAGACATCTGAAATGTGTTCAATGTGGTAATCAATCATTTCAACTTTCTCAGAAAACTCAAAATTCTAAAACATCTTTTAAGTCAGCAAAACAGAATTCAGAAAAGAAGACTGAAAATATTTCTCAATCCCAGCCAAAAGAAAAGAAAATTGAAAATGTTTATAAGTCTCAACCTAAAGTTTTCAAAATGAAAAGAAATAATTTTGTAAACAGAATATGTTCTGATTTCATAACAATACAAGGAAAATGGTGCTTAAAAGAAAATTTTGAATGGAGAGTTAAAGGAACTTTTGTTAAATCTGTTATTGAAGCTAACAAAAAAGGACCCATTCTGATATGGGTACCTAAATCTAACTAACTGTTTTTGCAGGGCTGTCATGTGTGGTTTTTAGATTTAGGAGCATCAAGACACATGACAGGTAACAAGTCTTCTCTGACAAATTTCACAGAAAAAGCTGGAGGAGTAGTTAATTTTGGCAATAACAGTAAAGGGCAAGTTAGAGACTGTTGGTTCCCGTATTTGATTAACAAAGATTATCTAATCTATTAGTTCAAATAAGATGTGTTGCGGAAGCGTATTTGAAGAACTAACAGATATGTTTATATAGAAACAACACAAAATACCAAATAAACAGTATATGAAGAACAAATGAATATCTCAAAGATTACTGTATTTGATTAAGAACACTAAGAACAGATTTGACATAAACTGTGTGCAAGTGTTTTTGTGTGTTTTGTGTGTATTAGTTGGTAAGGAAGAACTCAACATGAGTCTTCCTTTTATACTACTACAAAAGATCTATTCTAGACAAAAGGACTATTGCTACAGCAAAGAAGGGATGGCATGAACAGTTGGAAACCTGCATGCATTAAATGCGCTAATATCAACTTGGAAGGTGGTCCTATCGGAGTATGACACGTGTAGGAGTCAGACCATGCCTTGTACAAGTTGACGAACATACCCTGGAACAGTAGCAGTATATTTCTGTAACAGTGGTAAGATATTCCTGTAACAGTGGAAAGATATTATAAATATCTTCCAAGTGTTCAGTCTGAACCGCAGAGGCTCTGTCAAGGGTGACAGACGTTCTGCGGCTTGGTCCTTTGTGAGCATCCTTCTGTAGATCCTACTTCGGTCCTTTGTGTTCCTTGAATGATCTTGTTTACTTCGGCAGAGCTTCTGTGGCACTCCGCAGAGCTTATGTGGAAGTCTTCTATACTTGGCCTATTTTTCAATACTTCTAATATTATGAATATTTGGAGCTAACAATCTCCCCCTAAGTATTGAAAAATGAAAATTTGACTTTATGCATAATTAGGCTAAGTAAAGTAGACAGAGGTTAAACAATACCTCAAAGATTCATTTCATTTCCTTTTTAAAAGTTTACAGAGATAAGTAACTTGAGATTTAGATATTTGCATCTTTGAAGTCGTTGAAACTTCTGTTGTCGAATCCCACTTCTCTGAGCTCGTGATAGAATTTGATGCAGAGTTCTCTTCAGCCAATTGTAGCATCTATTTCTCTGATCATTCTTTCTGTTGATTCTCGATCCATGAGCTCAGTACTTTTGTTCTCTTCTAAGATTGATCTGAACTTGTTCAAAGTACTGGTTGCATACTTCTGACAGTCCATTTCCACAAAGAGTCTCACTTGACCAGCAGGATCCTTATAAACTAACCCGTACCTTGGTGTTGTCATGATTGAGTTGTGTATAGCAGAAGGTGGGCAGTGATCCTCTGGTGGTCTTAGACTTAGATTTCTGACTCCAAGATCTCTTCCCAGTTGAAAGTCTATCATGCTATATAGCAGAAGCTTTTCCCTCATCGCTTTCCTGAATACTTAATAGGCCCTTCTGTTAGCATCGTTGTCGAAGTTTTCTTTCGTCCAAAGTAGAAGATCTGGCAGATCGTAGGGGTTCAAGTTCCTTATATCGGCATCTGAAAATTGATTTTCGGACTTGTTCTCTCTTCTGACTTTGTAGATGTTGTACCTGATCTTTGGAAAGGTTCTTGTTTGAGAGAATTTGCAGTAAATTACCTTTTCAATTTTGGACTCTGAGAAGACTTCTGCCCTTGCTTTTGGCTTTGTTCTGGTGAAGGTGTTGTCAAGGTCTGCTCTGAGTTGAGGATCTTCATTGTGTGGCGGAGGATTGTTCTGATATTGTTGTCTGTAAAGATACCTATACCACATCTCTTCCATTTCTGCATGTCGTGTAGTCGGTGGTTGTATTGGTCTTCGCAGAGCATCCATTTTTCGTTTTATCTCTGCAACCCTACCCTCTGTTACCTTTGCTTTTGGATCAAGGATCGAAATTTCTGACAGAGGATCTGAAATGAATGCCCAGTCTTCTTCAGGTTTAGGAGTGACAAAGGCATCGAATGAGCTCTTCATCAACTTCTCGGTCGTTTGAGGCATTGGCTTTTTCTTCTTTGGTTCTTCTGTCATGATATTCTTTCCTTTATCTTTGGCTTGAGGAGGGTCAGAACCTGTTGCTTGTTTTGGACTTTCTGGGATTGCTTCTGTTGGTTTGGGTGTAGAGGTTTCTGTAGGTATGAAGGGGATTGCCTCTGTAGTTTTTGACTTTTCAGTTTCTGAGGACTTTGGTGGGGATGGTTCTGTAGATTTTTCTTCTGTAAGCTTGGTTGTAGTTTGTGGAGGGATATCAAAATGTCTTGCATCTCTGAAATTGGATACGAATTCCATTCTCTTTATGACATAAGTAGCATAACGTTTAGATCTTTTTGGTTTGTGGGCAATGGAGTTTTTTCTTGGGTGTGTTTTGGGTTGGGTTTTTGATTTTGCTGGAGAAATGGGAAGTTATTCTGAGGATGAAGATGTCAGGATTTGAACTTGAGGGACATCTTTTTCAAAGACAGAGGTGGTTTCCACAGAGGCTGGTGTTTCCTCTGTGGGTCTCTGTTGAGTTTCCTGAGTTTGGGTTTGGGTTGGGGGTGCAGAGGAAATGGGCACTGCTGATATTGGAGGACTGCTTGCAGCAGTTTTCCTTTGTTTCTCCCCTTGATTCCCCCCTCAGGATGATCTGATAGACCATGATGGTCATCATCAGAGTCATCCTGATTTACATCTGAAGTACCCTCTGCCCTGCATGATGTACCTGATTTCTTTGGTGGAACCGCCCCTGCAGCCATCATCTTCACGCACAAGTCATCACAGAGACCTAGTAGTTTTCAACCTCTGCTTCTGTGTTGAAGCGCATTTTGCCGACGCTATCTTGAAACTCTCTGACGTAGTTTGCGTTGGTAGCTGTGAAGGCTATGATGAACTCTGTCATTTGATCAAGGATTCCTTGCCCAAGTTCTATGAGCTGAACTCTGGTCATGTAGTCAGAAGGCTTCATGGCTTGAGTATTTTAAAGTGTTTGCTCTTGAACTTCTTCTAAGGCTTTCTTTAACTCTTCAGGTGTAAGGCCCTTAGAAGTAGAGGAATGGTCTTTGAGTTTTTGGAGGAAATGTTTGACAGAGTCATTGAATGCAGAGGTTGCGCTTCTTTCGAATTCTTCAGCATGTAGTTTGGCAGAGGTTGTGACAGAGGTTTCTGTAGCAGACTTCATCTTTGACAGAGCTTGTTGTACCTCTGTGGACAAGGTGTCCATTTTGGTATTCAGACTTGAAATGGCTCTTGAAGTAGTTTCTGCAAAAGATTTGAAAGAGCTTTCCAACTCTTTCATTGTTTGGTTCACAGAGGGGACAAGGGTTTGGAACTCATCCCTTGATACGTGTGAACTCGTTGTAACCTCTGGGGGGAACACATTCGTCCCCAGAGTTAGTCCTTGTTCCTAGGACACCTTCGTTCACCCCTATTTTTACGTTGAGGGTGGAAGGATTTCCTTCTGATCCTTGAGGAGAAACTTGTGTTTCAACCTGTACAGAAGTTCTGTGAAGGTCAGTGTCCAAATCCACTCCAGAGGTGGGTATTGAAATGTCCTTCTGTTGACTTGGAGGCTTGTCTAGAGTCTCTTTGTCATTGTGCTCGCTACTCCTCTCTGAAAGGAGGTTTGGCCCTATTGTTGTGTGCGTGGCATAAGAAACGAATTCCTCTGCTAGGATGTCAGGTGTGATATGGGGCAATAAATCACGAACATTGGGTGAGTCCTTTCGAGAGGACTCCCCAGGAATGGTTTCCCCGGTTATAATAGGCACATAGGTTGAAAGAGTAACCTCTGGCTGGCTGGGTGGGGTTGGGATCGAGTTGTGCTGCTCTTTTTCAATGATACCCTCTGCCGCTAGACCGACGGTATCAGAAATGTGGGTTGCACTGGGAGGGGGTTGGGGATGTGTGCCTTCTACTTCTGCGGCATCTTTTTCTGTAGAACCCTCTGTGGTTTCTATCCTAACCTCTTCCTCTATTGCAATCTCTATGTTTACCTCTTCTTCTGCAGTTTCCTCTAAAGGCGCTTCTGCTTCTGCTTCTTCTCTTAAGGAATCATAGATAAAATGAGATCCTATGAGTTTTCGAACGTGAGGGTGCACAGGTTGTGTACCTTGAGCTGCAGAAATGACTTCTATTGTATGTTGAGGGGTTCGACGTTGAGTGTCAAAACTGGAATGAGGTGGGGAAATGTCTTCTGTTATGCACAGAACCTCTGTAGACTGATTGTGAATGTTCTGATCCAATGGTTCTACGGCCCATCCTGATGGATCTAAGGTGTGAGCAATGTCGGGATTGTTGAGGAAGGCATTAAAGTCTCCCTGTTGATCTGTATAGATTATTGGGGAGGGAGGTTGTGGAGGTATAGTCTGATCTTCCTCTTCCTGTTCGACTTCCTCTGTAATGACTTGCAGAGGTGATGTGGGTTTCTTCTTCTTTGACTTCCTCTTCTTTGGTTTAGGGGCTCCCTCTTCTGTTGATTTGGTTTTTCGTTTCTTTTGTTTTGGAGGGGAGGGAGGTGCAGAAGATATTGTTTATGTAGCTTGTGGTGGAGAAGGGTGTTGAGCTGCAGAGGTTGTCGTTTCCTATGTGGTTTTCTTTTTCTTGCTCTTCTTTTTGGGTGTTGCTACAGAGGTTTTTCTTTTAGGTGAAGAGGGGTATATGCTCTCTCTTTGGGCTTTGAACCGGTCTTGTACTGAATGATGTTTTTCTAAAGCTCTGGCCCATTCTTCTTCTGTCATCCTCTCTACTACATCTAAATCTAAGGATGCTCCTAGACGCGGGGGTGTCACAGGACTTGGTTCTGGAGTCCTGTGTGCGCGTATATATTCTAACTTCCTATCTTCATCACTTGCATATTGATAACTCTATTTTTAGAGTTATTATTTCCTTTTATTTTACATTTTATTTTGTCAATTTTAGCCATTTCACCTCTTAAAAACCCCCATTCTTGGCATATTTTTATAAAAAGGGCAAACGAGGTGAGTTTTAGTGTCAAACAAATTATTTGGTGGATTTTGGGTGGTTTTCACATTTTATTCGCAGTGAGATGAACAGTGCCCACTCCAACTGCCCGCTGCCGATACTGGATAAAGACAAAAAGAAGGTTTTGATGAAAAGCATGGTTGCAAAAGCATGGAAGCTTCAGGGGCAGGTTAAAAGAATGGGAATATTTTAATCTAGGCATGCAACGGAAAAGCATGACAAAAAGAATAAACAAATCAAACCTACATGCCTAGAGACCAACTTTTTGGAAGAACTATTGGGTAAAGATGGAGGTCAAGGGTTAAGGAGCTAAGCATAGGATTTTGTGTTCCCTTAACCTCCAGATTTGCAAAGAAGAAGTCAATACCCAAGATGCCAAATTTCAGCTATAAAAGAAGACCATGGGCATTCATTGAAATCATCTTCATCTCTTGGATCCATCATCTTAGAGCTTGTTATTTCCATCTTCTTAGTGTAACACTCTAAATTTCGTAGACTAGCTTTGTGATAGTTAACTTTTCTTTTTCTCCAGTAATTTAGATTTAAATTCACGTATTGTTTTCAGTTGTAGTTTCGAACAGTGGGCAACTTACGTTCCCCACTGTGAGGATAATTTCAATTCACTCTTAGTTATCTTATGCCAACTTTTTCATCTTTCGTTCTTATATTTTCAGTAATGGTAGGCTAAACACCCTTCGGGATGTAGGAACGAGAAGTACCTGGATTTTAGGAAAAATGCTTGAGTAATCTTTATTTTTGAAGTAGTTATCGTTTTGGTCATTCATTCTCGATTTTGCCCAAGGATGCGAACAAGCTGATCACTTGCAAGGATTTAAAGTCTAGTTCTTAACTTAGAAATAAGTAGAACGCAGTGACACGAGCTTGGATGATGCTAGGGAGTTCGAAATAATTCTTACGACACTTACGAAAGTGAGGTCAGCACAGTGAGCTCTTCTCTCCCCACTGGAGTAGTTGGCAAGCTAGTTGGTGTATAAAAAACACTTAGAGTATTTGTCTCTACACATTCCATCGAGGCTCGAAAGAGTCCATTTGAGAAAACTCATTGACAAAATGATAATTACCAATAAAATGGGTTTTTAGTCTAAGATTGTGAGTATTTTGTAACCGGGCTTTTCCAAAGATCTGTCTCAATTACAAGGATCATCTTAGGATCAAGTATTTAGCATAAAATCTAGGGAAAATCCGACTTGCATCCCTCTTTTTAAATCATTGTAATTCCAAATTAGCTTTTCGCAAACCAACTCAAAAATATTGTTTCCTCTCTAATTGAAACTCGTGAAATGAACTCATGAAAGCCGTGTTGTCTTGATAGCCCAGTCTCTGTGGATACGATTCCGGTATTTTACCGACTATTACTTGCTGTGACGATCATAGTGGACAGTGTACACTTGCGCTGCCCACTGTGGACAGTTTGCAACCCACTACGAAATACACATATCGCTTTTATACGTAACAAGTTTTTGGCGCCGTTGCCGGGGACTGGCGTGATTTTTAAATCTCAAGACATTAGTTTTTGTTCGAGCCCGAGTAACTCGTTTTTCTAGCACCGTTCGTGTTGTATGCCAAGGCAACAACACGGACCTTTGGAACCAATCGATCTTGAAATAGAAAGGACTTTTCGAAAAAGACGTAAAAACAAGAAGAAAAATCAACAACTCCCTGTGAACCCCACCACAATTATGGCAGGAGTGGGCGGTCAACCAACACCACCTCCATTAGTGGAAACCACAGTGACGATTGCTGATAACAAAGATCGAGGGATAAGGGACTATGCAACTACTGGAGTTAGTGATTTAAGCTCCGGGATTCTAAGACCAACCTTCAAACACCACACTTTGAACTCAAACAGGTGATGTTTCAAATGATCCAAGCCATGGGTCAGTTTGGAGGATCACCATCTGAGGATCCACATTCGCACTTAAAATCATTTTTGGAAATGACCGACTCTTTTCAGCTACAAGGTGTGAGTGAGGAAGCCTTAAGGCTAAGACTTTTTCCTTTTACTTTAAGGGACAAGGCTAAGTCATGGCTAAATGCGCATGCACCTCATTCAATAACCATGTGGCAAGAGCTTGCGGATAAATTTTTACAAAAGTATTTTCCTCCAACCAAAAACATGAGGTTGAGAAATGATATTGTTTTGTTTAGACAAGAAGAAGATGAGGATGTTTCGGATGCATGGGAGCGGTTTAAAGATTTACTCCGAAAGTGCCCACACCATGGCATCCCACATTGCATTCAGTTAGAGACCTTTTACAATGGTCTTTCCAACGCAGCCAAAATCATCTTAGATGCAACAGCAGGAGGAACTTTCACAAGCAAAACCTATAATGAAGGATATCAGATTTTAGAAAAAGTGTCCAATAACAACACCGACTGGTCCAACCCAAGAACGCCTGCACCAAAGACCACCAACATTGATAATGAGGCACTTAAAACCATGAATGCACAGTTAGTAGCCTTAAGAAAAATAGTGTTGAACCAAAATCGAGGACAACTTAATCCCACAGTGGGCACTGCACATCTCACTGAGAGCTGCTCTTACTGTGGGAACGAGCATGTCTTTGATTTTTGTCCAGCAAATCCAGAGGCTGTTAACGTCATAGGAACTAACCCACGAAACAACCCATACTCACAGACCTATAATCCAGGTTGGAGGAATCATCCAAATTTCTCGTGGTCTGGAAATCAAGGACTCCAACCCCACGGGGCGAGTCATGCTCAAAGACCACATAACCCCCCTGGATTTCAGCATCATCACAGTGGGCACCCCCCACAAAACTTTCACCAAGGTCAATCCTCCCAACAATTCCAACCACGACCATCTCATAATGCTGAGGCTCAACCATCACTCGAATCAATGCTCAAAGGATTCATGAACCAAACTCAAGCGGCCATTAGGAACATAGAAACTCAAGTAGGACAACTAGCCGTCGAAGTCAAGAATAGACCACCGGGGACATTACCTAGTGATACCGAAAATGCTAGGGTAATAGGAAAGGGACCAGAACAAATCAAAGCCATAACACTTAGTAGTGGAAAGGGTCTGAAAGATATCGTTTTCGATTCTGAAGAGTCGCCTCAAATCACCACTGTACCTCATCCCACAGTGGGCACTCCTCAAGTCACTGTGATCCCCACAGTGGGGACGGAAGTCCCTGAACTCCCCACTTTTGGTCCATTGCCTAAACCTGCCATTCCAAAGTTAACTCCGTTTCAGACTCACATCGACCCAAAAAGTGTACCTTTTCCTGAAAGAATGAAGCCTAAGAATGTTGATGTTCAATTTAAAAAGTTTTTAGACATTTTTAAACAACTTCACATTAACATACCCTTGATAGAAGCTCTTGAGCAAATGCCAAGCTATGTTAAGTTTTTAAAAGATATTTTGAACAAAAAACGAAAGTTGGGTGAGTTTGAAACTGTGGCGTTGACCGAAGAATGTAGTGCCCTTCTCACAAGCAAGATTCCCCCTAAGTTGAAAGACCCGGGTAGTTTCACAATTCCATGCACGATAGGAGGGCAAGAAGTAGGTCAAGCACTTTGTGATTTAGGCGCTAGTATAAATTTGATGCCTTTGTCAATTTTTAAGAGATTAGGTATTGGAGAGGCTAGACCCACCACCGTGACCTTACAATTAGCCGATCGATCCATTGCCTACCCAAGAGGGAAGATTGAAGATGTTTTGGTCCAAGTAGACAAATTCATCTTCCCTGCCGACTTTCTGATTTTAGACTATGAGGCCGACAAAGACATCCCAATCATTCTAGGACGTCCTTTCCTTGCGACAGGACGAACTTTGATTGATGTGCACAAAGGAGAACTCACCATGAGAGTCAACGACCAAGAGGTAAAGTTTAATGTTTTCAAATCCCTTAAGTACATAGACACCGAGGACTGCCTTGCTGTAAGTACGATTTATGGATCCCACTGTTTCGACTCACTGTCCACAGTGGGCAGTGAGAGTGAGCACTCTGACTCAGAAAATAATGACACTTTTGAGGATGAGTGTAACGAAATGGTGGCAGCTTTTGAGCCTTTGGACTTTAAGGATAGGACGATCCAACCACCATCCATCGAACAACCTCCTGAGTTAGAGCTTAAACCATTGCCTCCTCATTTGAAATATGCTTATCTCGCTGAGAATAACAAGCTTCCTGTTATCATCTCATCCAAACTTAGCGAAAATCAAGAACAACTTTTGATCGAATTGTTGATAAATCATAAAAAGGCAATTGGTTGGACCATAGCAGACATTAGAGGAATTAGCCCCTCTTTATGTCAACATAAGATTAACTTAGAGAGTGACCACCCGGGGAAAGTCCAACCTCAAAGAAGGTTAAACCCCATCATGAAGGAAGTAGTTAAGAAAGAGATTTTGAAGTGGTTAGATGCTGGTATTATCTATCCCATTGCCAGTAGTAATTGGGTGAGCCCCGTTCAATGCGTCCCTAAAAAGGGAGGAACAACTGTGGTCACAAATGAAAAGAACGAACTCATTCCAACTAGGACTGTTACGGGATGGAGAATATGCATGGATTATAGGCAACTAAATCTAGCAACAAAGAAAAACCATTTCCCGTTACCTTTTATTGATCGAATGCTTGATAGATTAGCGGGAAAGGAATTTTATTGTTTTCTAGATGGATACTCCGGATATAACCAAATACACATCGCACCCGAAGACCAAGAAAAGACCACCTTTACTTGTCCATATGGTACTTTTGCATTCCGGAGAATGCCTTTTGGTTTATGTAATGCTCCCGCTACTTTTCAACGTTGTATGATGGTCATTTTCACCGATATGATAGAAGACACCATAGAAGTTTTTATGGACGATTTTTCTATGATAGGCACATCATTTGATAACTGTTTGAGGAATCTAGAAAAAAGTCTGGTGAGATGTGAAACCCACGACCTTATACTTAATTGGGAGAAATGTCATTTCATGGTCGAATAGGGCATTGTTTTGGGTCATCTTGTGTCGAAAAAGGGTTTAGAAGTTGACAAGGCAAAATTAGAAGTAATCTCCCAACTTCCCGAGCCCACAACGGTAAAAGGCATTCGCAGTTTTTTAGGTCATGCAGGTTTTTATAGGAGGTTCATAAAAGATTTTTCCAAAATAACTAAACCCCTATGTAACCTGCTGCAACATGAAAGAGAGTTTGTTTTTACCAAAGAATGTAGAGACGCATTTGAAATAATCAAAAGTGCCTTAGTTACTGCACCCATAGTGACCACTCCTGACTGGTCGCTCCCATTTGAAGTCATGTGTGACGCCAGCGATTGGGCTATAGGTGCAGTACTAGGCCAACGAAAAGATAAGATTTTTCATCCGATATACTATGCAAGAAAGACTTTGATCGAAGCTCAAATCAACTACACGGTAACCGAAAAAGAATTACTTGCAGCAGTTTTTGCTTTTGATCGTCTCAGGTCTTACTTAATTGGAGCAAAGGTCATAGTGCACACCGATCATGCAGCCATCAAGTATTTGATCAACAAAGCTGACTCTAAACCAAGGTTGATCAGATGGGTGTTGTTGCTGCAGGAATTCGACCTTGAAATCGTCGACAGAAAAGGAACAAGCAATCAGATCGCTGATCATCTTTCTAGACTTGAGCCCACAGTGGGCACTGTAGATCCCACTCCGGTAAAAGAAAATTTTCCTGATGAACAATTGTTAGTCGCCCAACATCATGATATTCCTTGGTATGCTGATATTGCAAACTTTTTAGCAAGTGGATTACGACCCCATGGGATGAGTGGAGAACCTTTTAAAAAATTCTTGCATGATACTCGTCAATACATTTGGGACGATCCTTTCTTATACAAGATAGGAACAAACCAAGTGTTGAGGCGATGTGTTCATGGGAGTGAGCAACAACATTTACTCCAGGGTTGTCACGCATCCCACTATGGAGGTCATTTCGGAGGAACACGCACTACTGCGAAAATTTTGCAGAGTGGGTTCTTTTGGCCCACTATGTTCAAAGACTCTCACGAGTTTGTTCGTCACTGTGAGCAGTGTCAGCGCACTGGGAATATATCGCAACGAAATGAAATGCCCCTCAACAATATCCTTGAGGTGGAAATTTTTAATGTATGGGGAATAGATTTTATGGGACCCTTTCCAAATTCCAACAACAATTTCTACATCTTAGTGGCGGTTGATTATGTTTCGAAATGGGTAGAAGCTGCCGCTTGTCACACTAATGACGCTAACACTGTGGTGAAGTTTTTGCAAAAAAATATTTTCACTCGTTTTGGAACACCACGAGCCATAATTAGTGATGAAGGATCCCAATTTGTTAACAAAGTCATGAGCTCGGTTCTTGCTAAATATGATATTCATCATAGGGTAGCAACCGCCTACCACCCCCAAACTAATGGTTTGGCGGAGCTCTCAAACCGAGAGATCAAGAGAATTTTGGAAAAGGTGGTGAAACCCCATCGAAAAGATTGGTCCATCAAGCTTGATGACGCTCTTTGGGCGTATCGCACGGCGTATAAGACCCCATTGGGAATGTCTCCATTTAAGTTGATATTTGGCAAAGCTTGCCATTTACCAATCGAATTGGAACATAAAGCCTTTTGGGCTTTAAAAGAACTCAACTTGAGCGAAGATGCCGCGGGAATTAAAAGAACCTTGCAATTGCATGAACTTGAGGAAATGCGCTATCACGCATATGAAAATGCAAAGTTATACAAGGAAAAGACCAAGATGTGGCATGACCGAAGGATCAACCATCGGGAATTTTTTGAAGGACAGCAGGTATTATTGTTCAACTCTCGTCTAAAACTTTTTCCGGGTAAGCTCAAGTCAAGATGGACTGGACCATACACCATAGTGAGTGTGAGCCCATTCGGAACAGTGGAATTGCGATCCCCGCAATCGGGACAAACTTTTAAGGTCAATGGGCAAAGGGTGAAACACTTTCTGCATGAGAGTGCCCACATCCCTGTCCACTCCTCATCTCACTCTGGTTAGGAAAGTCCGAGATCTTTTGTAAATAATTTTATTTTAACTTTTTTATGATTTTTAGTTATTTTTAGTGCTTTTTAATTCTGCATGGTTGTTAGTTTTGATATGTGTAGGACGCGTGGCAGCCCTTTTAGCAGGAAAACCAAGAAAAAGGCGCAGTGGGGAAGCCACTCGTCACTCCGTTCCCCACTCCTTTGCCTGACGAATGAAGTGACTCGGGTGGGGCCCAATGACTGCCAAGCCATCACTTTCTCTTACACATAGCCGCCTACTTTTCTGCCACATGTCATTCACCCCCATTTTTCAAGGCTTAACCATCATTTCTTCCTTTTTCCCTCAATAACCGTTCCCTCTCTCTCTCCTTAATTCAAATTACACCAAATTAAACCCTTGGATTTCCTCTTTATCCAAGTGCACAAAACCACCGATTTTTCCTTCCAAAATCTTTCAGCCAAGTCTTTACTCTCATAACACTCTCTCTCTCGGTTGTCTTTCACCCAAGAACAACTTCCCAAACCCTAATGGCACGAAGCAAACGACCGATAACCTTTCCGGAGGGACCCCAACGCCCACAAATCCGACGTCGGACTGCCGAAGATTTACCACCGGAGGTTATCACCGGTGATCTTAACGAGCCCCCACCACTTTCCGGCGAACCACTGCTTGCCACTAACACTACTGATTCTACCTCGTCAAAGCAACCCAGCCCGAAGGACGTCTCTTCCTCGAAAGGTGTCGACTCCAGTGCGAACCTTTTTGAGGAGGAAGCAATGCAAGCCGACGAGGAGGAGCGTCGTTTGGCTGAAGAATATCAGATGAAACTTTCGGCCATAAAGAAGAAAAAAGAGGAAGTCGAACGTCGCCGAAAAGAGGAAGAAGAAAGGATACGACGGGAGGAAGAGGAACGATTGAAACAAGAAGAGGAGGAGAGAATCCGAAAAGAGCAAGAGGAACAGGAAAGGTTAAGGAAAGAAAAGGAGGAAATCGAAAAACAAGAAAGGGAGAGGAAAGAAATGGAGGAAAAGAGGAAAACCGAAGAAGAGGTCAGGGCTGTGGAGGAAGAAATGGGAAAGAAGCAAGAGGAGGACAAGGCAGAGGAACAGGTTCAGACTGTAGGAAAATCAACCCAGGTTAGTATCAATCCCACGCAGATTTCTGCCCACAGTGGGGAAGGGCCCAGACTAAGGACTCTCCGGAGTCAAGGTGCAACTACTCGGCCTGGAATAATGAGAAAAACACCCACCAAGAAGCCTGCCAAGAAACTCTCAGGAAAAGGTAAAGCTATTGTACCCTCTTCTAGTGATTCATCTTTTGAATTGGAAAGTGAGCAACCTGCAGCTGAGCACCCCCATCAGTCCACTATGGGGACAGATCATGCCCTCAGTGGGGTGCCTCGGCAGTTCACCACTCCTGGTGCTGCCGAGCATTTCACTTTTATTGCTGGTCACAAACTGAACCTAGAGAGGGGGTTTGATCCAGAATTTGTTGAAGCTAACCCTTTTGTGTGGTCAAGGATTGATACGCAAGATTGGTCGACAATAGTTGCGGCCAATCGGCGTGCCAATGCCTCCCTTGTTAAGGAATTTTACGCTGAAGCATCCTAGACTAAGGATCCCGTTGTGCGAGTAAGGGGTAAGATTGTGAGGTATACCCCGAGTGAAATAAACAGGATTTTAGGACGACCAACCACGGGGGTTTATGCGTTTGCTAAATTTTTAGAAAAGATGACGGAGGGAGATGAGGAGGTAATTTTAAAGGAGATTGTTGCAGTAGGTAAACCATGGGGAAAAGATGGTATTAGGAGATGTTTGCCGGCTGGCTCCCTCACAACAGAAGCTGCGGTTTGGTTCCAGTTCATACGGGCATCAGTGTCCCCAACTACCCATGACACCACTCTATCAATGCACAAGTGTGCTCTGCTCTACTGTGTGCTCACGGGTATAAAAATCAACTTGGGGATAGTTATGCGTGTTGCCATCCATACGGCCCGGACTCGAAAGAAGGTAATTCTTCCACTCCCTTGTACTATTACCACATTACTAATAGATGCGGGAGTGCCCACTGCTGCAGATGACCAATGGTTGACCTCCACGCGCAACATCAGCGTGCAAACGATTAAGAAGATGGGGAGGGCCATCCGAGGCCCGTCTGAAGAACCTGAGGAGCAGCAACCCAATCTGTTTATTACTGAAGAGCACGTAGTGGGCAATAGCATGCCCACTGCGGGGAAGAAGGAGACACCAACCCGCCAGCCCACTGCAGGACCAAGTTCAACCCCAACCAACCAACATTCGGAAATACTGAAGGCCGTCAAAACACTTACATACAAAGTGGATCTGTTAACTGCTCAGCAACAGCATGCCACGCGTGATCAGGAGAAAGTATGGATGTACATGCGCGATCGAGATGAAGTGATCAATCTGATGTACATGGCGGCTGACCCATTGCTCGCAGCGCAGATCCCAAATTTCCCCGAAGGTGTTTGTCCAACTTTGGACAGTGAAGACGAGATGGAAGATGATGCTGATGGTGGTTCATCCCCTGTAACCCCAACTCATTGAATGGTTTGTGAAACATTAATCTCACTCTTTGGTTTGCCGCAAAAACATTTTTTTTTGTGTATGGTGATGCCTTTGGCTAGGCTTTTGACACTTTGCTGAATTCTTAGTTTGGTTCGTAATGCATGAAATCCTACCACTGGGTAGGTACTTTTGGGTACTAACGTAATTGTTGTTTGAATGCTTGTTTGATCTCGTTTCCATTTCAAGGTACAACTTTCGGCTTCCGACTTAAAAAGGTCCCTTTTGTAAGTATGAATCTCAACTTGATACCATGAAATGATATAGGCCGTTTTTCGCATCCAAAACACGATCCTTTTTGTACCCCAAACCACCACCTTTGTTCGATTAATTCAATATCACAGTGGGGACACTGTGAGATCTTAAGTTTGAGGTGGGGATTTCTAGAAGTGACTACCAGTCTGCCCACAGTGGGGACACTGTGAAGTCCAAGTTTGAGGTGGGTAAGCCATACCCCCTTCCAAAAAAAACAGAAGAAAATCGGAGTGTCACTGTCAAAATTGATGGTGTGCCTTTTCTGGACCATCAAAGTGCCCACTCCTAGAAAAAGATGGTGTGCCCATTCTGGACCATCAGAAGAAAAAATAGCCATACCCAAATAAAGCCTGAAAGTGTACGTACTTATCATTGCAAAATACTAAACACCCACTTCTTGAAATAAAATTATCAAAGCGAGATCTTCGATCCATGTTTGGAAATTCTTGCCAAAACCCTTGGGAAAAGATTCAAAGCCATAAACCCTTCAAACCCAAGAAAGCCCTATTGATCAAATGGTAAACTAGAGAAAGATTTCGTCAAGTACAAAAGTGAAGTTTTTAAGTTTGGGACCGAAGGAAGTATCGAAGGAAGGAGATCAACGCCCATTCAAGTCAAGAAGTATGTAAGTCCCCCAAGGTTCAAATGCATTATTTGTCATTTTATTTCTTTCTTTTTATTACTTGGGGACAAGTAATGATTTAAGTTTGAGGTTGTGATAACTCTATTTTTAGAGTTATTATTTCCTTTTATTTTACATTTTATTTTGTCAATTTTAGCCATTTCACCTCTTAAAAACCCCCATTCTTGGCATATTTTTATAAAAAAGGCAAACGAGGTGAGTTTTAGTGTCAAACAAATTATTTGGTGGATTTTGGGTGGTTTTCACATTTTATTCGCAGTGAGATGAACAGTGCCCACTCCAACTGCCCGCTGCCGATACTAGATAAAGACAAAAAGAAGGTTTTGATGAAAAGCATGGTTGCAAAAGCATGGAAGCTTCAGGGGCAGGTTAAAAGAATGGGAATATTTTAATCTAGGCATGCAAAGGAAAAGCATGACAAAAAGAATAAACAAATCAAACCTACATGCCTAGAGACCAACTTTTTGGAAGAACTATTGGGTAAAGATGGAGGTCAAGGGTTAAGGAGCTAAGCATAGGATTTTGTGTTCCCTTAACCTCCAGATTTGCAAAGAAGAAGTCAATACCCAAGATGCCAAATTTCAGCTATAAAAGAAGACCATGGGCATTCATTGAAATCATCTTCATCTCTTGGATCCATCATCTTAGAGCTTGTTATTTCCATCTTCTTAGTGTAACACTCTAAATTTCGTAGACTAGCTTTGTGATAGTTAACTTTTCTTTTTCTCCAGTAATTTAGATTTAAATTCACGTATTGTTTTCAGTTGTAGTTTCGAACAGTGGGCAACTTACGTTCCCCACTGTGAGGATAATTTCAATTCACTCCTAGTTATCTTATGCCAACTTTTTCATCTTTCGTTCTTATATTTTCAGTAATGGTAGGATAAACACCCTTCGGGATGTAGGAACGAGAAGTACCTGGATTTTAGGAAAAATGCTTGAGTAATCTTTATTTTTGAAGTAGTTATCGTTTTGGTCATTCATTCTCGATTTTGCCCAAGGATGCGAACAAGCTGATCACTTGCAAGGATTTAAAGTCTAGTTCTTAACTTAGAAATAAGTAGAACGCAGTGACACGAGCTTGGATGATGCTAGGGAGTTCGAAAGAATTCTTACGACACTTACGAAAGTGAGGTCAGCACAGTGAGCTCTTCTCTCCCCACTGGAGTAGTTGGCAAGCTAGTTGGTGTATAAAAAACACTTAGAGTATTTGTCTCTACACATTCCATTGAGGCTCGAAAGAGTCCATTTGAGAAAACTCATTGACAAAATGATAATTACCAATAAAATGGGTTTTTAGTCTAAGATTGTGAGTATTTTGTAACCAGGCTTTTCCAAAGATCGGTCTCAATTACAAGGATCATCTTATGATCAAGTATTTAGCATAAAATCTAGGGAAAATCCGACTTGCATCCCTCTTTTTAAATCATTGTAATTCCAAATTAGCTTTTCGCAAACCAACTCAAAAATATTGTTTCCTCTCTAATTGAAACTCGTGAAAGGAACTCATGAAAGCCGTATTGTCTTGATAACCCAGTCTCTGTGGATACGATTCCGGTATTTTACCGACTATTACTTGCTGTGACGATCATAGTGGACATTGTACACTTGCGCTGCCCACTGTGGACAGTTTGCAACCCACTGCGAAATACACATATCGCTTTTATACGTAACACATATGACAGATGGTTCTTCGACAGAGGTCTGCAGTGGGGGTAGTTGTCTTCATGCTCGGTAGGAGTATTTTTGTTCATTGGGTAAATTTTTACAGTTGGCCCTTCCATTGGCCATTTCTGCATAAGAAGTAGAGGCTCGAAAATGACTCCTAGAATTCTCTAATATTGCAGAGGTGGCAGATATCCTGGTCTGTTCTTTTTGGCCTTTTGGGTTGCGAGCTTTCTGTCGATCGTATTTACTATCTACTGCATCATTATGGTGGCATAATCAAGTGGAAGATCGTAATAGATCCCATACTTGATGGTCAGGATCTGGTGTGAGCTCTGGTCAGGGCTGCCCGTTTTCCCTGTTAGACAACGTTTCAGGATTGAGAAGAGTGTATTCCACAGAGGTGGTAGTCTGCCTCTGCAGAAATCATTGCGTTTCCTTAGGGTTATGTTATACCCTAACATTTTTACAAATCGACAGAGCTCCTCGTCCGTTGGAACCTCAGTATATTTCTTTATTCCAAGTAGACCTCTGGTTGGCAAGTTTAACTCAAGTGAGAACATAGTTCTAATGAACATGAGTTCGAGGTTTTCAGATTTGACTGGCTTCGAACTGTAGCCTTTTATCAAAGAATCATCTGAATTAAAACGACAACTTTGCCAAAATTGATTCAGATATCGAGCAGGGATTTTGGTTGGGGTTTGGGAAAGGAGGGGGTATAGGATATGGTTTTCCATGATGTTTAGGAGAAGGGCATGGGCTTCGCCGAAGGCTGTGGGTGAGGGCACAAGGTAGCAGTTGTTGGACTTTAATGGAAGAACATCCTCAAAATGTTCTTTGTTCAGAAAATGTTGAAGGTTGGTGGTTGGGGCAAATTTGCAGAGTCGCCGGAGTTTTCTGTTTCTGCATTTACGGCAATGTTTGGGTTGTGGGAGTGCTCTGAATGTACTGGGGATTGTTGAGGAGAGTTCGCCGGAGAGTTCTGAGCAGCGTGGGAACTGGAAGCCATATTTGCAAAGAAGAATGAGGATTTGAGAATAGTTGCAGGTTCGTCGGAGAAGAAGGTAAGTAAAGTTTTTGTGAGGAAAGGTAACATGGGTTTTATACTGAGTATGTAACCGTAGAATCTGAAAGGGTTAATATTTTGAGGTAAATAATATTTGGGGTCCGCACTTGAGTGGTTACGGCGGGTTCAACTTTCCAGAGAAACGTGCTCCATGTTGGTCCAATGAAAAGATGACACGTCCTCTGTGTCAATTATGACGAGACGTCGTGGGCGGCCTTATTAAATGCTAGGCGCGTGGGCTTCTTTACCTCCACATGATTCTCACTCGCAGAAAAGTTACCGTTACTGTTACAGAAATCCCCAAAGTAAAAACTGACAGAGGCTCTGTGATTTGAAAACCTTGTTTTTCTTTCCTCTGTAGGCTGTACCTTCACAAAAAATGGTTGAAAAGACCATGGAGAGGATCGATAAATTATCAGTATAGAAACTCCTTTACAGAGGTTTTTGGACCTCTGTTAGAGCCAGCAAAGGCTCTAAGACAAGAAATTTCTTATAACTACTAATTTATAAACATTTTTTATCATCCAAGTTTTTGATTGTTTTTAACAATGTTTTTAGGACGTGTTTGAAAGCTGGTGTCCTAGAAAATTGTTTTTGAAAAAGGTTTTATGCAGCAAAAAGTCTTTTAAAACAAGTGTTGGTCTACAGAAGTTCTTTCTTTTGGGAAGAACTCTGTATCCAATGACTTTCGAGGTGATTGACAGAGTTGCCAAGATTATTGATTTAAGATCATAGAGTTTTTGTTTGCAGAACCTCTGTTGGACTCAGCAGAGGGTCTGTGACCTTAAATTTCTAATAATGGAAAACTCAATCTTCTTTTTGATCAAATTTTATTTGGAATGTTTTTAATAATGTTTCTAGAACATATTTAGAAATTTGTGTCCTAGAAAATTATTTTCAAAAAGAATTTGTTCGAGATACTAACCTTTTTGTTCTTCTTTGTCCGGCAAAGTTCTTTTCTTCTGTTGATGTCATCTCTTCCTTTGCTCCCCCTTGACTTATAAATCTCTGTAGATTAAGCAAGGTCTCCTTCTGCTCCCCTTGATCTACTCAACCTCTGTAGATCAAGTATGTTCTCCTGCTGCTCCCCCTTGACCTATGCTTGGTTCAAATAATCAAAAGTAAATGTATATAACATAGGTCAAGTGTATAAGAGGTTCTGTAAGGATCGTCAGAGGTTCTGAGGAGTCCTACAGAATCTCTGTTGTTTTCAGAATTGAGATTTTTAGAATTTACATACAAAAGCAAATTATTTACTAATAAAAATAAAAATAAAGTAAAAAAAAACTTATTATTTTAATAATTTAAAAAAAATTATACATGCTTTTAAAATGAAGATAAGAAACTTACAGAGGTTAATCCATATTTATCATTCCTAATTTACCCACCAAGTAAAGTAACCTTTTCTCATCAAGTGCCTTAGTGAATAAATCAGCAAGCTGAAATTCTGTTGGTACAAAATGCATCTCGATGGTTTGATTTTCAACATGATACTTCAGAAAGTGATACCTGATATCTATGTGCTTTGTCTTTGAATGCTGTACTGGATTTGCAGAGATGGCAATTGCACTTTTGGAATCACAGAAGATGAGAATTTTGCAGATGATGTGACCAAAGTCTTTCAGCTGAGTTTTCATCCATAGAACTTGAGAGCAACAGCTAGCAGCAGCAACATATTCAGCTTCTGCGATAGATGTTGAGACACAATTATGTTTCTTTGAAGTCCAGCTTACTAATTTTCCACCTAGGAATTGACAACTCCCAGAGGTACTCTTTCTGTCGAGTTTACATCCTCCATAATTTGAATCTGTGTATGCCTTTAGTCCAAAACCAGAGTTCTGTGGATACCAGAGGCCAAGATTTTTGGTCCCTCTGAGGTATCTGAAGATTCTCTTTACAGCAATATAATGTGACTTCTTAGGATTAGCTAGATATCTTGCACAGAGGCATGTGGCATGCATTATGTCAGGTCTACTGGCTGTTAAGTATAATAAAGACCCAATCATTCCTCTGTAAAGTGTGCACTCGACAGAGATGCCATTTGGATCTGAAAAAAGTTTATTTCCAGTGGCCATTGGGGTTTTCATGACAGAGGCATCAGAGAGGCTATATTTTTCAAGTATGTCAGAGACATATTTTGATTGGTTTAGGAAAATTCCTTCTGATGTTTGATTGACTTGAAGTCCGAGGAAAAAGGTTAATTCTCCCATCATACTCATTTCAAACTCACTCTACATGAGCTTTTCAAAATCTTTTCATTTTTGTGCATTTGTAGACCTAAAAATAATGTCATCTACATATATTTGTACAAGAATAAGCTCATTTCCTTCTCCTTTAAAGAACAGAGTTGTATCAGTGGTACCTCTTTTGTAGTCGTTATTGAGAAGAAAGGTAGAATGTCTTTCATACCATGCTCTTGGAGCCTGTTTCAGTCCATATAGAGCTTTGTCGAGGTAATAGACATACCTTGGGTACTTTGAGCTTTCAAACCCTGGTGGTTGTTGGACGTATATTCTTCTTGAATTTCACCATTGAGAAAAGCAGATTTTACATCCATTTGATATACTTTAAAACCTCCGTGGGCTGCAAAGGATAAGAAAATTCTTATTGCTTCGAGCCGTGCAACAGGGGCAAAAGTTTCATCGTAATCTATGCCCTCTTCTTGGCGATATCCCTTGGCCACCAGTCTTGCTTTGTTTCGAATGATCACTCCATCCTCAACTTTTTTGTTTCTGAAGACCCACTTGGTCCCTGTGGCCTGTTTCCCTCGTGGCAGAGGTACTAGAGTCCAGACCTTGTTTCGCTCAAACTGCAGAAGCTCTTCTTGCATAGCATCCACCCAGTTTGGGTCTTCCAGGGCCTCAGATATCTTTTTCGGTTCGATCACACTAATAAAGTTGGTAAAGAAACAAAAATTTGCAGAAGCTGATCTTGTTTTTACCTTATCAGTGGGATTACCGATGATTTGGCTTGGAGGATGGCTTTTCGTCCATTGAGTTGTTCGTGGAAGATGATCATTTGGGTCATCAAGTTGAACTTCTGTGGTTGAAGTGGTTGATGGTTCTGCCCATGTGTTTAGTTCAGCTTCTGTAGAAATGGGTATTAGAGTTGGAATTTCTTTCTTTGTAGGCATTGTGGTTTCATCTTCACTTTCCTCTGTTGTTCCTTCTGGTGTTTCTTCCTCTGTTGGATTTGTTAGAATTTGGATTACCTCTGTTGTTGAATTTTTTGTTGTATCTTCTGTTCGATTTTCAGTACCGGTAGTAGTTGCAGAAGAGGTATTAAAGGATCAGACAGAGAGATACTTACTTCGTTTACGGAAGGTGATTCTACAGAGGTGCTGTTGTTTCCCGCAGAGGGATCAACATCGTCGTTGACCTTCTCTTGAAATAGAAGACCTAAATCTTCATTTATTTTTTAGATGCCAGAGGATTCCTTGTTTAGCCCGAGTTCTGAACAGAATTGTTCAGAAGTCTTTTGGAATGAGTCATGAAAGGACACATTGATGCTTTCTACTATCGTGCGCGACTTCAGAAGGTAAACTTTGTAGGCTTTGGAAGCGGCAGAGTACCCGATGAACTTGCCTTGGTCAGCCTTTTCTTCAAACTTTCCTCTTGAGTCTCTGTCGTTTAAGACAAAGCATTTGCATCCAAACACATGGAGAAACTTGATGTTTGGTCGCCGTTTGTTGATCACTTCATAAGGAGTTTTGATGTGTCTTTTCACGATTGTTGAACGATTTTGGGTATAGCAAGCAGTTGAAATTGCTTATGCCCAAAAGGTCATTGGTAATCCGCATGCATAAAGCATGGTTCTTGCACCCTCCACGTGCGTGCGGTTCTTTCGTTCGACCACGCCATTCTGTTGTGGGGTGCGAGCGGCAGAGAAGTTCTGGGATATTCCTTCTTCTGTGAGATAGGCTTCAATGACAGAGTTTTTGAACTCTGTGCCATTGTCACTTCGTAACTTCAGAATTCTGCACTCATAAAGAACTTGGATTCTTTTCATTAGATTAATCAGGATGTATGGAACATCTGATTTCTTTCTGACAAATTCAACCCATGTAAATCGAGAATACTCATCAATTAAGACAAGTATATACTTCTTACCACCTAGGCTCTGTATAGCGATTGGACCGCAGAGGTCAACGTGAAGCATGTACAGAGGCCTAGGACAAGACACATCAGTTTTGCCTCTGTGGGAAGCTCTTTTGAGTTTTCCCAATTCACAGTCAGAACATAAATGATTCTTATTAAATTTAACATTAGGTAAACCTTTGACCAGATCAAGTTTTGCCAGTTTATCTAGAGTATGGAAGTTTAAATGACAGAACCTGTTATGCCATAGCCAGGCTTCTTCATTCTTGCTTGCAACAAGACAAATGTTGTCCTTGTTTTTGGCATTGAAGTTCATTAAATAAAGATCACCTTTTCTTTTTGCTCTCAGAAGTTCTATTCCGGTGTCTTCACTTAGTAGAGAGCAAAATGTTCTTTTGAACAGTACATCGAATCCTGTGTCACAAAGTTGGCTGACACTGAGTAGGTTGTGTTTTAGGCCATCCACATATGCAACTTTGTGTATGGTGATATTCTCTTTCTTTATGACTCCATAGCCTTTAATATGCCCCTTTTTTGTTGTCTCCAAAAGTCACTGATCCACCATCTTGTTTTTCTTGGTACGTGGATAGAAGACTTCTGTTGCCAGTCATGTGCCTTGAGCATCCGGAGTCTAGATACCATATTGGCATATACTGCTTCTGCAAGACAATCATAGAGTTTTAGGTACCCATATCCATATGGGTCCAGTTTCGTCAGAATTTTTCAAGTTTGCCTTAGCATTTTTGAAATACATTTTATCTTTTTGTCGAAAAATCAGTTTGTTTCTCTTTAATAATTGATTTAGGTGCAGACAGAAAACAATTTGAACTACAGAAATGATTATTCAACTTGAACATTAGATCAAAGCAATGACAGTATAGAACATCAGAAGTGATTTGCTTGAAATTATTATTGAAAGCTTTAAACTGGGCCACAGAGGCATTACATTCTATTCTATCATATGGCTTCCTATTACAAGAAGATTTATGTAGATTAGATTGTTGGCAAAAATCTTTGTTTGTAGCAGCCTTCTGTGAGTCCCTTCTGTGGTGAACTTCTGTTGATTTCACTGTCACAGAAGAAAAAGATTTGTTAGGTTTTGGCCATTTACCCTTTTGTTGCCATGTTGGTTTCTCTTTAATTTTTAAGGGTTTTAAAAACTTTGAATCTTTTGGATTTTGAGTGGACATTAACTTCTGTTTTTTGAAATTTTCAAGCTCAATAGAGGTTTTGGCTTGTATACACATATCCAAAAAGTCTGGACAGATTGGAATTCCAGTGATTTTCTGCTTTGGAGAAATAGTTCTGTTAAGAACTTCAGAGGTTTGTTTAATAACCTCCGAGTCACAAGGAACATTTTCTATTTTGTCAGTCTCTGATTCGTCAGATGATGAATCGTCCTCATAAACAGAGGTTGAGTCATCAATATTTCTTTCGACAGAGGCTGGACTTTCCGAGCATGTGTCATACTTGCTTTCTACATCTGAAAAAATATTTTCTATGTCAACAGAGGTGTCTGATAAGATCTCTTCAGAGAGTTTTTGATCTACAGAAGGTGTACATAGATTTTTTAAAATATCTATTTTCCCGATTTCCATTATTTCTTTTCACTTATATTTCTTATTTTTCTTCTGAAAAGATTGGTTTGAACTCAAGTGCTTCTGCAGATAATTTCTTTTCATAATCTATTGTGCAGACAAAAGCAACTTGAGTTTGAGTCTTTGGTTTACCAAACTTAAAGATTCCTATCTGATCTTGAGTTTTCAGATATCTCTTTGGTTTGGATCCTCTTTTGACAGAGGTTGAAGGTGATAAATCTGTGTTTTCAAACCACACATTTATCATCTTCATAGGTTTCCTTAAGTGAGGTTCCCCAGAGACTTTTACTCTCTTACTTACAGAGATTAAGTTCGGAAAAATAGGCTTTTTGATTTTTCCTACAACAAATAGAGATGACAGAGGTTTATTCTTTTTGTTTTCTGTACCTTGATTAATATCACTGTACCCAATACCTCGCCTTCCTATTTGAGTATTTATTTTATCATACACCTTTTGTGCATCACGATAATTTTTAATTAAAACATCTCTTCTAAGTAGATCTTGCCAAAGGACTTCTCTTTCCTTTTGAAAATATTCCTTAAGAGCTAAAATGTTTAGTCTGTCGCTCTCAGAATCTGAAAGTTCTTTTGTTTTGGATTTTAAAAATGTATTTAATTCAGAAATTCTCTCTTTTAAAGGATATAGATTCTTGTTCCAGTGTGCTTCTAATTCTTCCTTTTCTTTGAATTTTTTTGCTTTTTCTTCAGTGAGAAGTCTAGCTTCCCTTTCATAAAAAGTGAGCTTTTTCTGAATATCATCACAAGTCTTTTTCAGTTCAATATTTTCAGTTTTAATTTTAAGTAAATCAAGTTCTGTAGTACTAGAGGTGGAGTTTGAAGTGGATACCTCAGTGTCAGAGTCTAAGCTGATTTCTGCCATGCCACAAAACAAGGCATTGTTGGTGTATTCATCATCAGAGGTTGTATCTGACTCCCAATCTTCCTTGTTCACCACTTTGTTCGCCATGAGTGACTTTTGAGCATAATACTCATCTTTCTTTTTGTAAAAACCCGAGTCCTTCTGTGGGCGATTTGGCCTGCTTATGCATTCATTGGCAAAGTGGCCTGGCTTCCTACAGTTGTAGCAACCTTGGTTCTGGGAAGTATTACCAGCACGATCGTCGGACTTCTGTCGGTCACCACCTTTTTCCGATCTGCATTCATTAGCATAATGACCAGGCTTACCACACTTGTAGCATTCTTGTGGTGTATAGCTTGCCTTGTCATCTGACCTCTGTCGGTCATTTCCTCTGTTGTATCTTTCACTCGACCTCAGTTGGTCGTTACTTCTGTCGTCTGACCTCTGTCGGTCAGCTGATTCTTCTCTTCTTCCTTGATCCCTTCTATTTCGATCTTCTCTTCTTTCTCGATTATCTCTGCCATATCTATCATTACCAGAACTCTTTTGGTTTCCTCTGAATTCTCTTGTCAATAAAGCTAAGGATGTTGCTATTGATGCCAGTGTGATCTCTCCCTCTTCCATTATCTCTTCGTCTTCGCTGTCAACTACCACCACCTTTTTCTTTTTCTCCTTCTTCTTCTCCTCTGTCGCTCTTTCTTTCCTCGGCTTTTCTATGTCTTCTGTAGATTTGCCAACCAAAGCAAGAGGTGCAATGGTTAGTGTCTTTGCTTGTGCTATTTGAGGCTCTTGATCAGCTAATGTTCCGTAGAGGTCTGAAAGAGTCTAGTAATCTAAATCTTGATTGGTTTGTAAAGACATGGATAACTGGAGCCATTCTTCGTTCAGACTTTTGAGAAACATGACGTTATTCTCTTCAGAAGTTATGTGGATGCCGAACTTCTTGCAATTATTGATCAGAGAGTTGAACCTGTCATACGTTGTCTGCAGAGATTCATTTGTCAGGGCTTTAAAAGCGTAATATTCGTTTATGTATTGAGCCCTTCGGTTTTTCTGAGTTTTAGCTCCCCCTTCAAGTTGTTTCTCCAGTTCTTTCCAAAGATCATACGCAGATTCGCATGCATCTAAAGACTGGAAGAGATCGTTGGGGATTGCCATGATCAGAATTCTTTTTGTTTTCTGCGCGTGTTCATCTTTTTCCTTATCTTGATCTGACCAACCATCCATGGTTTTAGGTTTTTGATGCTCAGGGATTTCAGGAGTGTCAGCTGTAGCTGGTACACGAGGTACTATAAATATAGGGACATGAGGAGGATTATAAAGGTATTGTACGAGCTCTTTATCAGTACCCTCAAAGAAATGGATCATTCTTATTTTCCACTGAGGATACTCATTTCGTATAAGAGATGGTGGTTTGGTTAATGAACCAGCTGTGAAGAAATTTTGTGCGTTTGTCATTTTAAGAGTTGAAAGTTTCAGAATGAAGATATGACACAAAAGAATGTGAAAGAATAATCTGGAAAGATTTTCTGGGTTTGGAAGCTCTTAACAGTGCACTTTTATGGAGTTTCAACTTAAAGAAACAGTTTCTCTAGATTTTCCAAATATCGAATAAATCGAAAAATGGCTGAAAAATAGAATCTGTTTGAAGGAATGAATAACAGGTTAAAATCAGACCACGTTTCTACCAATAATCTTGTTAAAACGAGGATCGCTTGATATTGAAAACCAAGCTTTGCTCTGATACCAATTGTTGGTTCCCGTATTTGATTAACAAATATTATCTAATCTATTAGTTCAAATAAGATGTGTTGCGGAAGCGTATTTGAAGAACTAACAGATATGTTTATATATAAACAACACAAAATACCAAATAAACAGTATATGAAGAATAGATAAATATCTCAAAGATTACTGTATTTGATTAAGAACACTAAGAACAGATTTGACGTTAACTGTGTGCAAGTGTTTTTGTGTGTTGTGTGTGTATTAGTTGGTAAGGAAGAACTCAACATGAGTCTTCCTTTTATACTACTACAAAAGATCTATTCTAGACAAAAGGACTATTGCTACAGCAAAGAAGGGATGACATGAACAGTTGGAAACCTGCATGCATTAAATACGCTAATATCAACTTGGAAGGTGGTCCTACCGGAGTATGACACTTGTAGGAGTCAGACCATGCCTTGTACAAGTTGACGAACGTACCCTGGAACAGTAGCAGGATATTTGTGTAACAGTGGTAACATATTCCTGTAACAGTGGCAAGATATTATAAATATCTTCCAAGTCTTCAGTCTGAACCGCAGAGGCTCTGTCAAGGATGACAGAGGTTCTACAGGTTGGTCCTTTGTGAGCATCCTTCTGTAGATCCTTCTTCAGTCCTTTGTGTTCCTTGAATGATCTTGTTTACTTCGGCAGAGCTTCTGTGGCACTCCGCAGAGCTTCTGTGGAAGTCTTCTATACTTGGCCTATTTTTCAATACTTATAATATTATGAATATTTTGAGCTAACAGAGACTATGGTGATTTAACAAAAGGAGATTTAACCATTCAGAAAGTGTTCTATGTGGAAGGTTTGCAACATAATCTGTTCAGTATAAGTGAGTTTTTAGATAGTATTTGTGAGATCAAGTTCAATATATCAGGATGCTTAATTCTGAGTGAGAATGGGATAATGGTGTTCTGGGCTAAAAGACACATGGACTTATTTGTGGTCAATTTTTCAAAAATAGAAGCATTAACTCCAGTATGTCTACTGTCAAATGCAACTGCAAATGAATGTTGGTTATGGCACAGAAGATGTTCTCACTTGAACTTTAAGGAGTTGAACAATCTAGTTGGCAAACATTTGGTTAAAGGACTGCCAACGATTAAGTTTGAAAAGGACTCATTGTGTTCAGCATGTGAGATGGGCAAAATGAAGAAAAGTTCTCATAAGTTGAAAATGGACTCCTCATGAATGTCACCATTAGAGATGATACACACAGACTTATGTGGTCCAATGGCAGTTCAGTCAATGGGTGGGAAGAAGTATATGCTTGTCATTGTTGATGAGTATTCTAGATATACATGGGTTGAATTCTTAAGAGCAAAATCGGAGGCTGCTGAAACATTGATTAACTTCATCAAAAGAATTCAAGTATTATTACAACTTCCAGTCCAGAAGATAAGGAGTGACAATGGAACAGAATTAAAAAATGAGACTCTTCAGAACTTTTTGCAAAGCACTGGGATTTCTCATAATTTTTCTGCTGTCAAAACTCCTCAACAAAATGGCGTTGTTGAAAGAAAGAATAGGACTTTAGGTGAAGTTGCAAGAACCATGTTGGCTTATTCCAATCTTCCAACATTCTTATGGGCTGAAACAATTGCCACTGCTTGTTTTACTCAGAACAGGACTTTGATCAATAAAAGATTAAATAAAACTGCATATGAACTGATTAATAACAGAAAGCCACTAATTAAATTTTTTCATATTTTTGGATGCAGATGTTATGTTCTCAGAGATAGAGAAAATCTTGGTAAATTTGACAAGAAAGCAGATGAAGGATACTTTGTTGGTTATTCTTTAACTTCCAAAGTTTTCAGAATCTACAACAAAAGGACCAAGAGAATTATGGAAAGCATCAATGTCACATTTGATGAGTCAAGATCAAAGACTTCTGAACAAGATAGTTCAGAACTCAATCAGAATAAGACAAAAACAATGACTTCAGAATCAAATTCAAATCCTAATTGTTCAGAACTCGGTTTATTGTTTAAGGATGCATTTCTGGAACTAACTTCTGAATCTTATGCAGATTATGTAAATCCTAAAATGATTCAAGAGATGAAAGGAAGAAGCTGAGGGTCCAAACAACAACTGTAATATCTGATTCTGGTCCATCTCAAGAATGTCCAACTTTGATAAATACAAGTGAATTATCTGAGTCTTGTACTCATTATTCTGAACAAGGTACTCATAATTCTGAACAAGGTACTCAGAATTATGATCAAGGTACTCATAATTCTGACTCTTCTACTCAAAATTTGGACTTAGATGCAACACCCCAACAATTCTCAGAACAAAGAGGTAGTTCATAATTACAAGCTGTTATGGATGAGAATGAATCAAACAACAATCTTTCAGATATTGATGTGCTTCCAAGTTCAAATAAATGGACAAAATACCATCCTATTCATCAAGTGATAGGAGATCCGTCAGTTGAAGTGCAGACTAGATCAGCAACAGCAAATGAGGCTATGTTTGCAGGATTCCTAAGTATGATTGAACCTAAGAAAGCCACTGAAGCCCTAGAGGATCCAGACTGGATTTTAGCAATGCAAGATGAGTTGCTATAGTTTACAAGAAACAAAGTTTGGAGACTAATTCGAAGGCCTGAAAAAAAAATCAATTATTGGAACAAAATAGGTGTTTAGAAACAAGAAAGATGAGGCAGGTGCTGTGGTTAGAAATAAGGCTAGATTGGTTGCAAAGGGATACTCACAACAAGAAGGAATTGATTATAATGAGACATTTGCACCAGTTGCAAGAATTGAGGTAATCAGAATATTCTTGACATATGTTGCACATAAGAACTTCAAAGTGTACCAAATGGATGTCAAATTTGCATTTTTAAATGGTATACTCAATGAAGAAGTCTATGTCTATCAACCGGAAGGATTTGTTGATCCTGAGTATCCAGATCATGTTTATGTTTTAGATAAAGCATTATATGGTCTAAAACAAGCACCAAGAGCCTGGTATGACACTCTAACTCAATACTTATTAGAATCTGGCTTCAAGAAAGGTAAAATTGATACAACCTTATTCTTAAAGAAGGAAGGTGAGGATTTAATCTTAATTCAGATATATGTAGATGATATCATATTTGGTGCTACAAATGCAGAATTATGTGAAGAATTTGCAGACATCATGGAATCCAAATTTGAAAAATGAGCATGATGGGAGAATTAAATTTCTTTCTTGGTCTTCAAGTAAAACAATTACCAAATGAGATTTTTATAAATCAACAAAAATATGTAAAAGATATTTTGAAAAAGTTTAAGATGTCTGATTGTGCTGCTATGAGAACCCCAATGGCTACTAATGTTAAGTTAGATGCTGATCTCTCTGGAGTTTCAGTAGATAACAAGGTATATAGGGGCATGATTGGTTCTCTACTTTATCTGACTGCAAGTAGGCCAGATATCATGTTTGCTACATGCTTCTGAGCTAGATTTCAATCAAATCCCAAGGAATCTCATTTACTAGTTGTTAAAAGAATCCTAAGATACCTCAAAGGTTCACCTGAATTGGGCCTTTGGTATCTAAAAGAAACTGATTTCAAGCTAACTGCCATTACTGATGCAGATCATGCATGAAGCAGACTTGACAGGAAAAGTACTTCTGGTGCATGTCACTTTTTAGGAGATAAGATAGTGAGTTGGGCTTCAAAGAAGCAAAACAGTGTATCCACATCAGTTGCTGAGGCAGAATATGTAGCTGCTGCTGCTTGTTGTTCTCAAACTCTATGGATGAAAACACAACTCATGGATTAAGGCTATCAGATTAACAAGATTCCCATTTACTGTGATTCAGAAAGTGCCATTGCCATCACTCAGAATTATGTTCAGCACTCAAAGACAAAACATATTGATGTAAGATATCATTTCATTAAGGATCATGTGGAAAAGGGAACCATAGAAATGCACTTTGTTCATACAAAGTATCAATTGGCAGATTTGTTTACAAAGCCTCTTGATCACAAAAGGTTCACTTTTCTTATATGCAAGATTGGTATGCTTAACCTGACTAATTGATTATGTTTGTTATTTTTTTCAGAAATGAATTTTTTCTAAGTAGTGTACTCAGAATTCTGACTCTCTTACTCTGATGTTCTGAGTCTTGAGTTCAGAACTTCTGAGTCAATACTTAAAAAATCTGACTTAATTTTTTTTCTTCTGACAAGGTTAATCAGATCTTCTGAATATACCTTTCAGAATACTCATTTCTGGAAATTACAAGTGTTTCAATTACTTAAGTTATTTTTGCTTTATCCTTTTTCATATAATTCTTTTATGTCTAATATGTATTCGAGTATATGCTTGAGTCAAGGGGGAGCATTGATATCGTTCAGAAATCATTCTGAGTTGTTTGCAAGGTTTGTATTCTGTTCTTATCTCAAATCATTTTAAGAGGGACAAGCTTTTAATGATAATATTTTTTTCACTTGTTCAAACTACTTCTGAATTCTTAAAAAGATTTTCAAGGTCAGAAGTTTGATTTTAGAGTTTTTTTTTTAATTTTCAAATCATCACAAGAAGGACAGATCTTTAATGATAAAACAATTTTTTTTTGTTCAAACTACTTCTGTGTGATTAAACGTTTTATATTATCAGAAGTTGAATTTTAAATGAATTTTGGATTCCAAGGGTATTTCTCTGAATTGTATACTCAGAACTTCTGACTATGCAATCTCAGAATTCTGAGCGTAGTATTCAGAACTTTAACTTGTGTTGAATTCTATCTCATACTACGTGTCAGCTTCTTATTGAATGAAACTACCACGTTTTTTAAGAATTCATTTTGTGGTATTTCAGTGTTTGCAACCGTTATAACTCTGACATAAAGCAGTTTTTCGCCGTTTAAATCCTTTCAGCTTCGCGGATTTTAAATAGACCTTAAAATCCCTCTTTCAAATTCATTCAAACTCTAAGATTGCTAGGAAAGATACGCAAAACTCTTGAGTTCATCGATTCTGTATTCTTTCAAATTTCTTGAGCATTTGTCATATCTGCTTCACGAACAAGTAGAACTCGATCCCTACACACTGCAAGAACTTTAATGTCACCGTCTTCGGATTCAGAGAATGAGGTAATGATGCCTGAAAGAATAGGTGTTGTAGATGAAGTGATTCGAGGAAATGTTTTAGAGAATCAGGTTATTGAAGGGGATGCAAATGAAGTGCAAATGGCTGAGTCTGAGGGTGATGCAGAACAGAGGAATGCAAACATTGTGCATCAACAAAGTGCAGTACGGTCTGCAATGTCGTCTAGACATATTTCATTGGAAAGGTTAGTACCCGAGGATGACTATTTGGCTATGTTGGAGAACAACTGTGTTTTGGTACTTGATGAAATGAATTTTAAGGAGGAACATAGAATTATCATGGAGTTAATGAAATATTATCCTTTCGGGAAATGGTTCACTTTGAAGAAAACGGTACCTGTGCAATACATTCAACAATGGTGGAGGCATCTAGAGTTGCAGGGTAATGAGTTCGTATCCAATGTAGGGGGAGTTCCATTAACTCTGACCATTAGCTTTCTAAGGATCATGTTAAGATTGCCAGAAAAAGATGATTTGTAAGGGAGATCTGACTTTGATGAAGAACCTACTTCAGAGGAGATGGTAGATGATTTTAGGACATTGGGTTATTGTGATGACTTGAGGAATCTAAGTTCATTCAGAAGAAACAAATTACCTCCTATTTGGGCATGTTTCTTTACAATTGTCAACAAGTGCTTGTCTGGAAAGCATAGTTCACCAGATCAGGGGTCAAGGCAGATTATGCAAATCTTTCATGGATTGGTGAAGAACAGGCACTACAACTATGCTTCTATCTTATGGGAGGATATGACGAGTACATTTGAAAAAATCAGAAAGCTTTGAGGGGGTAACAAAAGAATAGCTTCTGACTTACATTCCATATCAGAGATACTGGCAGATGGTTATATGGTATGCAATGAAGCTAAATCCTCAAATTCCAAGGAGGACAGATGAGGATCATGGGCCAATCTTTTATATGGGTAAAATAACATTTTCTCAAGCTTATCAATTTTCCTGCTCACAAGCCATTGACAAAAGCTCTTAAGTCATACATTCCAAGGGATAGTGAGATATTAAAAGCATATTGCACCTCTATGGGACTTGAAGAACCTCAGGTCCCTACCCATGAGGACAACCCATAGTTGAGAGGTGAGGGGCTAGTGTAATAAGAGAGGGTGAGTTTGTTCAAGGGGGAGAACAAACTCAAAGTGCAGAGAGGGAAAATTCAGATAGATTGGGTAGTGGTGAGAATGAAAAACAGATAGAGAGTGGTGAGAATGAGAGATTGTTACCAGAGTTAGAAAATAGAGATGACTCTGTTCTAGCTGATCTAAACCGGGCACCCACATCTGCTATTGGTTCACAATTCTTGGTGACCAATATTGAAAATACCATTGAGCCCATGGTAAATTTTGAAATACCCATTTCCATCTACTCAGAAGCATCTCCACATGCTACTGTTTCAATTACTACAGGGGAACCATTGCTTTCTCATTTGGAGTCTGGCAATCAATCCCAATCTTTTCTTCATCACATTTAGTCTGAATTACACAGTAATATCCTATTTAAGCCTGAATTTTCATTCTACACTAGCACATCACAGGGAATTTGTTTTTCCGTTACAACTTCCGTAGACATACCTAACATTGGGTGTCAAGGATTGGATGGAAGACCTGGGGAGGTGAACAACTTAAAAGCCTCTTTACAAAGTGCATCTGTTGCACTAGGTGCCTCTGTGACACCTACAGGCCATATGTTCTTTGAACATATGCAAACTGGTTCATCTGTTGTTCCAGGGTTACCATTGTTACCTTCTGAATTTGAAAAGATTCAGAAAAATAATCATGAGTTGGGAAACAAAGTTCAGAACTTTGAGAATAAGGTGATTTCCTTGAAAGATGAAGTCAATGATCTCAGAACTATGTTGGAAGGAAAGGCTAAGTTTGTTGAACAGAAGGTGGATGATGTTAAAGTATCTTTAGAATCTCATCAAAAGGAGATCAAAGATGAATTTTCAAAATTTCAACAGGAAATCATAAAAAGCATGGATGCTATGAAGTCTTCTCTGCTTAAAGCGTTTAGTTCACAATTGGCTGTTGTTTCAAAGCCTCTGGAAGTTATGCCTTTTCTGTAGCTGTGACAGAATCCTGTTCAACTCAGTCTTTAAAAAGAAAGTTTGATGATAATGAACCTCATGATCATCAAAAGGGTGAGAAAAGGCAGAAGGAAAGCACTAAGTTAATGATTGTTCCAACTACTAGTTATGAGAGACAAAGTTCTGAGGATGAAATGGAGTCAGAAGAAGTGGTCATTGAAAATACTCCTGATATGATCTGGAAAACACTGTTCTGAAATAGATATGGTGAATAGTTCTGAAGTGGATATGGTGGATAGTTCTGAAATGGATATGTTGAATACTTGTTCAGATATTGTTCTCTACACTAGAGACAATTCATCTTCTGAATTTGAACAAAGAATTATGCAAAGTATATAGGCAAGAAGGATGCAAAGTATGTTGATAAGTGCTATGAATCGTCCAAATGTTCCAAGGAGTCTCAGAAGATTGATTCCAATTGTTATGATGGGTGAAGAGGATTGCACAGTTTGTTACTCACAAAAGTTTGAAAAAGAATTTGAAAAGCACTATCTTGATGATTTATCAGTTCTGGAAAGAGAGTATGAAAAGGTTGAAAACTACTTTATGCCTTTAGAATATGTGTACAGAAGACCAATCATTATTCCAAGTCTTGAAATGCCAATCTTGCAGGAACCAATATGTGATTTCATAGTGGAACAAGATGATATTCCACTGGCCAGGAACTACTTCTGTGACCTTTTTCTTGAAGACAACTATGAGCTTCTATACTGCAAAGAGAATGAATTTGTTGATGTTGAGCACTTCATTGATGGGTTAATGGATCATAAAATGCAAATGGTCTATCTTGAAGCTTCTAACAGGTTCAGAAAACCAGATGAAAGGTTGTTTGTGAAGAAAAGGATTGTGAAAGTTCTAGAGTTTCAGATAGAAGAGTTTGCTGATCTCAAATATGTCAGCATGGAAGTTCTGAAAGAAGGAAACTTGAAAGTGAACATTACTAGCTTTGATTTTCACAGGTTGTTCTTGGATGATCAGATTTTCTTGGTAAAATTCTTTGCAAGTACTGAAGAGACATGGGTTGAGCTTGAATGTAGAAGAATCTTTGGAATCTATGTCAGAAATCTGCACTTATATGATTTTCAGCTAGCAATTGAATCAAGAAAGGTCAAATGCAATCTAAGATGCCCAATCAGAAAGCCAATATATGGAATCTGCATTCATGGTTTTGTAAATGAAGGATTTGGAAATGAAGGATTTATCTATATAGTCTCTAAAAAGCCTATGTTCTTCAAATTAAATGATCTTGTGAAGTATAGTGATGCTACATTGGAATGGCTGTTGATAGACATGGAAGTAATTGCTAAAGATGATAAAGCAATATTAAAGGAAAAGTGTATAAAGCATATAAAGGAAAGATTGGAACTCAGAACAAATATCAGAAAGTGCTGTGATTGGTTGTTATCAGAAGAAAACCCCAAGAAAATTTTACTCATTGACTTTGTATTTCCTTCTGAATATGAAGTTAATGGTGTCTATTCTGATGAAGTTGATGAACCTGTTCCTGAATTATTTTCTACTCGAGAAGATGTGCAGATGCAAGATGTTGAACAAGTAGAAGATTCTGAAGCCAATGCAGAACAAATGCCAATTGATCTGAGTGTCTTGTTTCTGGAGTATGAGCTGCCAAATTTCTTTGAACCAAGGGATGTGTAATTTTTAAGTGTCTATCATGATAAGCCTGAATTTTCTCAGAAGTTTCGTGCTGAATTAATAAGATGCATAGGGAAGTCAAGAAATGCTGTATATTCTGAATTTCTGATCACTGGACTCAGAGAGATATATGTTAAGAAATTCATGAAGAATGAGTACTATGGATTTGAGGTCCTGAGAGAAGATGGAAAAGTGTATTATTTCTCTGAACCTGACTTTGGAAAGATTTCAGTATTTGACTTCTATGGTTTGTACTGTCTTTTGGAAAACAAAGATACTAGCAAGTACAAGAAGGAAAGAGGGGCATTGGTAGTTGTAAAGGAAGGAATGTTCTATGCTCTGAGATGGTATGCTTACACAGATTTTCAAGTTGCTTTGCATGTGCATGGATCATGTGTCTATCTCTCTAGACCAAATAATGATCATGAGCAGCTTAGTATCCTGAAGAAGGGATATGTTTATACGATGCCAGAATTGGGGGTCATCTAGAACAATAATCGAAGTGAAAAGATTTTCTTCAGAGTCAGTGAAGTTGCCAAATACAGCTCTGGAACATTCACATTTATCAAACCCAGTTTGAAGAAAAAACTATTAAGAGGAATTAGTGTTAAATAGACACAAGAGATCATTGAAAAGATTGATAGAAGATTATCTCTGAGAAATGTAATTCTTCTGAAGATTGTGTCTGCTTTGAAAGAGCTCAATGTTGATCAATACATGGTTGTTTGACAAAAGGGGGAGATTGTTAGATCTGAAGTTTGTCAAAAACCTAAGTGTTGAAATCTGAATAGAAGACTCAGATTTCTGAGAAGGAGACTCAGAAGTTCTGAAGGTGAAGAAAATGTTCCAAGTGTCAAGTGTATGTTCTGAGTATGCTTAATCAGAAGAAGGTTCACAAGTTCTGAACTGGTGGTTCAAAACTTATGTCTTAGACATTTTCTTCTAATGTAATTCAGTTATTAGCTAGCATATTAGAACACGTGTCATTGTTCTAATGGTTTGTATTGTAAATGTACTGTATCTTTAGCATTTCCGTTACAGTATATATAGAAGTTAGCAACTGAAAGATAACCAACTTTTGGAACACTTTCGTATTCATTTTGTAATCTTTGAGAGATTCTCTCTCTAGATCTGTAATATGTTCTTCAATGAATACAAAGCTTTTGGCTCCAATTCTCTATTCTTCTACTGTTTGATTGTGTTCTTATTTGACAATTGCGTTGTAAGATCAATCATGGTTTCTACAGGCACCATCGTTGCCTTCATCAAGGAGGTTAAGGATCATGTGGAATCCCTTTCAAAGGATCTCACCAACAACACCAATGCCGTGAACTCTACCGGCAATTCAATGAAAGACATCTCCACTGCTCTCACCTTGACAGCTGACAACACACATCTCTTAACTCTAAAGGTAGATGTGAAACTCCTTCAGAAAGATATGGTGACTAACTTCTCTTCCCTACAGTCGCTGACTTCAACAGTCTCTACCCTCAGCACTGTCGTGGACTCCAACAGAGGTTCTATTAGTGACCTCTCTACCAAGGTCTACTCCACCAACTCCCTCCTCAGCTCCATCCTCAACAACCTGAGTGAACCAGTGGCTCCCGACCCATCGTTCACAGCTGATGGCCACCAAAAGCTGGGGATAGCGGCTGATTTCGTCCTGACAGCCACTGAAGCGATCTCTGGCCTCGAAGATAGAGTGGACAAATTAGAAGTTGCTCCTACTTCTACCTCAGTGGTACCTGGCCTTGAAGACAGGTCCACTGAGCCTGCCAATGCTGAAGCTCCTAGACCACCCCCTGTCAGTGTTGATGATGACAAAGAGGGGGAGAAGAATGCTGAACAAGACCCTCCTCGGACTGAGGGGGAGGGAATTAATGAAGACCCCTCTCATTCTGAGGGGGAGAAAAATCCAACTCCTCATTCTTCTCTTTGGGTCGTTGCCTCTGATGACGACGAAGAGGATGAAAAGGAGTTGAGATCCTAGAAGATGAGCCCTCCAACATCCTTGATGGTGGTGACGATGATGATGACGAAGAACCAGATCTTTGGTTCAAGCCATCAACCATCAGGGTTCCAGCCCAAAAAGGAGTGGGTTTCAAAGAAGCAGGGGAGACGGTAAAGAAGTCTCCGCGAAGAAATGTCAGGGTAAGAAAAAGGAAGTTGCTACCTCAGGAAACCTGAGGATTATCTTCAATGCTGAGAGAGTGAAACCTTCTCAGGTATGCCTTTCAATCATCCCTTTCTCTGCTTCTATCCACTCTCACTTCAAACCTCTCATACACACTTAGCCTATTTTCTCCATTTTTTTCATCCCTCAAAAGAAACTAACTTTTATTTCTTTTAATTAAGCTAGTCATCTCCCCTGCTTAAGGGACCAGCTGAAGAACTCCCTCATCAACAAATAATCCCAGCTTCTAATGCTGATGACCTATAAATATTCCCAGTCTCAGTGATTGAGACTGAAGAACAAGAAGAAGAACTGCTGACTCACCCATCCATACCATCTCGACCTCCTCAAAGGTCAGAGGATGATGAAAAAAAGAAGAAAAGCAACAATGATCAAACAGCTAGAGAATCAACGTCTTCGGGTCCCTCCTCAACCTGGCCTAGAGTTCCTGACCGCTGAAGAATTAGAAGAATCTGTTAGAGATGAGCAACGCATTGCTGAATGCCAAATGCATGCACAATTTGCCTTTAAGGTAGCTCATAGCTCAGTGTCTGATAAGAAATTGAAAAATTATCCAGTCAGGGTTCAGGAGCAACTCCTCAAGCACATTGGGAAGGAAACCCATAAACAAAAGGTCGCCAGAGATTCTATAATGGACTGGTGCAGAGAGAAAGTTGATCGTCGATACCACCCAACCCGAATCATAAACGTAAGCTTGAAGGGAAAGACTAAAAAGAATTCAGTGATGGTGGAGATCGAAATCATCAGGGAGAATGGGTACTCGTAAAAAAATATTCTTGTCCAAACTGGAGCTCTTCGGGATTAATGAATGGCTTGAAATCAGGAGTGCCATTCAGAAGTACAAGTCGAAGTTCAAATCTCATGTTGAGAAATTTCTGAACGTGCATATCAACAAAGTTACTTCTACAATGGATTTGCCTCCTCCAGCGCTTCTTCAAAACCGAAGACCTGCCCCTACAAAAAGAAAGCGAACATCCTCCTTTGGTGGGTCTGGTATCAGAAATGAAACCGGAATTGAATTCTCCAAAATAGCAGTGCTCGGTCCTCCTCCTGATCTCTCAGCCTTAGACTTATCACTGCCAGCAGGTGAACCTTATAAACCTGGTCAAGTGATAAGTGACCCTTATAAAATTATCTTTCTTGATTGGGATGGTGTCTTACACCTACAACGTTTCTCAGAACTTCCTATCTTCCCAGTGAACCAACTCAAAGATCTCATCTACTGGTGCAATGAATCAAGACCAGGCCTCTTCCTCAAAACCCATGTGCTAAAAGAAGCCAAACTTACAACGGAACAAGGTGAAGTGGTACTTGATTGGATGATCCCTGAAACTCACGCCTTTGACAAAATGCTCTTTAAAGAAGAACCTCTATAGCTGATAGATCTCTTTTGTATTCTTCTCTTGTGTTTATCAGTAGTTACTTTAGTTATTGTAATATTTAACTTTCACTTGTACTTGTATTTTTCAACTTCCCTTGTAATCTTTTTACGAAGTTAATAAATTATTCAGTGAAAGTACTTTATTCCACTTAGTACCAAAAAGATCCATGACAACAGTAATTAGGACACGCATCTATGAGTCACATTTATCCTTATGGTTTTCATACTTAGCAATTTTCTTTTGCTGCCTTGTCATCATCAAATAGGGGGAGATTGTTGATCCAAACTCTCTCAGTGATTTGATGATGACCCTTAAAATTACTTATTGAAAATTACAAATGACATATGTATGTATTAATGTTTTGCCATCGGTGATAAACATACTGAGTCTGTTCAGTATCACTGATACTATTCATTGTTCTTAATAGTACTCCCTCAGCGATAAATGTACATTAGTGATAACCTGAGCCTGTTCACTTATCACTGATAATTTTAATTGTAAGCAATGTTGTTTGTATCCCTGAAGACAAGTTTCAGGACAAAGAGTTCATCGCTGACATCGACGACGAAGCTGATAAACAAACGACGAGTCTACTAATGATCTGATGCGGACATTAGTGAAACCAAGACAAGTCCACACACGCGACATTTCAAGAAGAAGACTTCAGTGATAGCTGACTTGCATCAGGTCTTCTCTGATGTAAGATCAACTCAGTGATCGCTGATCATGAAGCTTCTCCTTCAAGAAACGTTTGTCTTATCTACTTGTACAACTCCATACGATTTGTCAGAAGGGACATGCCTTTGTCCAGGATCGTACAACCACTCTGCCACTACACTGTTCACCATGCAGCCCAAAGCATGTTGCTAAAAGTCAGAAGCATGCGCCCTATTCGATGCTGACACGTGTAAAGTCCTTTTTCCATGCATTAAAGGCATCAGGTATAAATAGGAGGAATACAACTTCAGTTTGAAGGTGGTCTCTCCCTGGACTTCTTAGTGCCTTAGAAAAATATCCTTTTCCCTTTATTTCTTGGGCAAGAACTTTTAGTGATTCTCAAGTTTGTTTAGATTAGGTTTTACTTAATCTTATTCTGCAACAAAACTGTAAATTGTATTTGACTTATCAATAAATAATTTATAAAACCAAAATCTTGTGTTTGTATTCAACCCCCTCCCCCTTCTACAAACTATTTACCTTGTATAACTCTTTCGAGACCAACACTTCTTTTCTTCGTAATCTCTCATCCTCTTATTCCCTAACATTTTTTCCATTTTTCGACATGGTTGGGTTTTATGGTTTATAGAGAGAAGGGATGAAGATAGAGAAATGGTGTAGAAGTTTTCTTGAAAAAAAAGGAAAATGGTGGGTTTTAAAAAATGATGGGTTTTAAGAAAAAGAAGAGAATTTTGTGGGAGAAAGGAAAGGTAATTGAGTGGTTAGGGAATGTAAGGTCAAAAAGGTGTAAGATTGCTTTATGTCTGAAAAGGTGATGGAATAGATGTAAGGTGATGGGTTGATGGTAGCTTTTTAGGGAAGAGAGAAAAAGGTGATGGGTTGGTGGCTTTAAAAGTTGACATAAAGGTGATATGGTTCAAGAGAGGTTTTTAGTTTGTGGGTAAAGTTTTTATATTATGGGCAAATGAAAAGGGGGGGAACGGTTTCTTAAGGGGTTATGATGGTTTTTCATGGGAAGGAGGGGTTAGGTGGTGAGGTGGCATTAAAAGTAGACATAAAGGTGATAAGGTGTAAGGGAGACTTGATGGGTTCGTGTTGTGGCCGCTCAAAATTTGACACCTCAACCTGTTGTCATTATTGTTGTCACACGTGATCTTAACATGTCCTCCAACATTTGAATCGTCCTTTCACTTTGCCCAAGTTCACCCTTGTACCCAATTCATTATACAATCCATCCCAAAACCTTGAAGTAAACCGGCTATCGCGATCTGTGACTATTGACAATGGTACGCCATGTCTAGAAACTACCTCATCAATGTATAGTCTTGCCAACTTATCCATTGGTAAAGTTTCCCGCATAGCTAGGAAATGAGAACTCTTGGTCAACCGATCCACTATCACCCAAATGGTATCATGACCCCATAAGGTCTTTGGCAATATAGTCACAAAGTCCATGGTATTGCGATCCTACTACCATTCGGGTATCTTCAAAGATTTCAAGCTCTCATTAGGTCATTGATGTTCGACCTTTACTTGCGAACAAATTACACACAACTCTACATAGTGTGATACATCTAACTTCATGACTAGCCACCAATAATGTAACTTCAAGTCTCTATACATCTTGGTGCTCCCCGGATGAATGGAGTATTTGTACTTGTGGTCATCATCCAAGAGTAATTCCCGATTTCCTCCAATTTTGGGCCCCCATACGCGCCCATTAAACAACTTCACTCCACGAATATCATGTCAAGAGAAATCGTTGCTTCTTCATCACTTCCTGTTTGAGGTTCTGTTCCAGTAAGGCTTCGGTTTGCGCCGTTCTAATTCGCTATATGAGGCTTGACACTAATTCAATTATTGAGAGGTTGGCTCGAAGGCTCCCACTATAGTCTTTCCGACTCAAAGCGTTAGCTACCACATTCGCTTTACCCGGATGGTAGAGGAATTCACAATCATAATCCTTAAGTAATTCTAGCCACCTTCTTTGCCTCATGTTCAACTCCTTTTGGTCAAAAATATATTTTAAACTCTGAGGGTCCGTATAAAGCGTAAATTTCGTATCGTAAAGATACTGTCGCCACAACTTCAATGCGAATACCATCACCGCTAATTCTAAATCATGATTAGGGTAGTTCTTTTCGTGCACTTTGAGTTGCCTCAATGTGTAGGCAATCACCTTTCCCCTTTGCATCAACACACAACCCAAACACATCTTCGATGCATAGCTATAAGCCATGAAGTCTTCCGATCCTTCGGACAAGGATAGGATTGGAGCTTCACATAGCTTATTTTGTAGTGTTCGGAAAACCTTCTCTTGTGCCTCAGTCCAAACGAACTTTACGTTCTTCCTTGTCAACGCCATTAATGAGGAACCAATCTTGGAAAAGTCTTGAATAAGTCTCCGGTAGTAACCCGCTAACCCCAAGACGCTTTGAATCTCCGATGGACTCTTATGAGGTTCCCAATTCATCATTGCCTCGATTTTGGAAGGATGCACCTTTACTATATCTCGAGTGACAACATGACCCAGGAATTGGACCTCCTTCAACCAAAAGTCACATTTGGAGACTTTTTCATACAACTTCTCCTTTCGAAGAACTTCTAAGACTTCTTGAAGGTGTTGCTCATTATCCGCCTCGTCTTTAGAGTATACTAAGATATCATCAACAAACACAATAACCGATTTATCGAGGAATGGTCGGCACACCCGGTTCATCAAATCCATGAACACCGCTGGTGCGTTAGTCAAACAGAAAGGCATTACTAAAAATTCATAGTGTCATAACGCGTCCTAAATGTCGTCTTTGGGATGTCATCTTCCCTGATTTTCACTTAATGATAACCCGTATGTAAATCAATCTTTGAGAAGCGTCCCGCTCCTTGGAGTTGGTCAAATAAATCGTCGATCCTAGGGAGTGGATATTTGCTATTCACGGTTGCCTTGTTTAACTCTTTATAGTCTATGCACAATCTCATCGTGACGTCTTTCTTCTTTTCAAAAAAGACCGGTGCTCCCCAAGGTGACGAGCTCGATCTCATGAATCTTTTCTCTAGAAGATCTTGAAGTTGTGCCATCATCTCTTGCATCCCGGTTGTAGCTAAACGATAAGGAGCTCTAGAGATCGGAGCCGCTCCCAGAACTAAATCTATCTTGAACTCCACTTGACGATCGGGTGACAAACCGGGCAAGTCGTCCGAAACACGTCGAAAAACTCGCGTACCACCTTCAAGTCCTCGAACTTCTTTCTCTAGAGTTTGGCATCAATAACATATGCTAGAAAAGATGAGCATCCCTTCGCTAAACATTCACGTGCCTTAACCATGGTGATAATCGCTACTTTCCCTTTTCTCCATTCACCATATACGGTTGTCACTTCTCCATCTGAATTGGGATCCAAATCAACTTCTTGGCGCATACAATTTTGTCATGGTTTCCCGCTAGCCAACCATCCCAATTACTACATCAAATCCTCCAATCACAATTGGCATCAAATCCATCAGAAACTTCCTTCCCTTGATCTCCAACATACAATCCCTGAACACATCCCGAACTATCACTTGACCGCCTTCCGCTATTTCTACCACTATGGCATCCTCTAGGCTACTAGTGGGCATAGACAACTTTTGGCAAAAGGAACTCGACACAAACGAAAAACTTTCACCCGAGTCAAATAATACATGCGTAGGTACAGAGTTTAGGAGAAACGTACCTGACACCAAATCTGTCGATGCCTTTGCCTCAACGGTTGTCATTTGAATGGCCCTTCCCAGTGCTCTCGGAGGATCTACTTTCTATCTGCCGCTTCCTCCCATCTTCAACTTCGGGCACTCACCTCTAAAGTGGCCCGAGTCCTTGCATTCAAAACATATTTTCCCATTGATTCGACAATCCTTGAAAGAGTGACCGGTCTTGCCACGCTTGTAGCCATTTCCAGGAACAAAGTTGCATGGGCCAAAGTGTTTGCTTCGGCATTTGGAACACCACCTAGCCTCGCACCTAGGATCGGTTCCCCGATGATTATTGTTGTAAGGCCTTGGCTTCTTTGAGGGCTTGAAACTTCCCTCCCACTTCCTTCTTCTCAATCATTCCACCTCTTTCCTCCTTACCTCGATTGTAGGCATCTTTCATTAGTTGAGCTTCTTCAACCGCCTCACGGAGAGTGGAGGCTTTGGAAACATGAACCATGGATATCATGTCAGACGAAAGACCCTTGATGTAAACCTTGATCTTCTCCTTTTAGGTTGGGACCACATGTCCCACTAACCCAAGTTTTTCCATGAATTGTCGGTTGTACTATTTCACCGACAAATTCCCTTCTTCAAGTTCTAAAACTCTTCCTCTATTCGGTCTATCGCTCGCTCGTTGCAGTACTCTTCTTACACTTTCTTCTTAAGGTAGTCCAATCTCAACTTGGCCAACACTGAGGCCTCTAGAGAAATGGAGTAAACATTTCACCAGGTGAGGGTCGCCCCTCTGAGAGTTTGAGATCCGAACTTTGCTTTTGGCTATCACCGCATTCACTAGTTTGGAAGGCCTGCACCATCTCTCGGATCCACTTCATGCAAAAAACTAGATTATCCGTACCAGTGAAGTTGGGTGGTCAGCAATTGAGAAAGGTTTTGAAGTAGCAAGCTCTCCCCACTTGCCTTGTATCCAAAGTCACTATACCTTCAGTGGGAATTTCATTTCCGATACCTCCGGATCCCACCACAACGATGTTTTCAGCAATCGTTTCGTGTCTATGGTTGTTGGTGTCCCTATCCTTCAACATTTTCATAAAAAGTTCTTGTTCTTGGGCCATGGCCGTATTCATGACCCGCATGATTTTTTCCATCATCCTCATTTCCGGTGTTACCTCTTCCATAATTGGCTCGGATATGGCAATGTTGGGTTGCGGTATGTGTTCCACCCCTCCGCCCAACATATTTCTTAGAGGTGGGGGCACCACCGCCGTAGTCACCCTCGGTTGATCGGCCGTAAATATCGTCGCTTCATGGCCATCCAGCCTATTACGAGTGTTAACCATCGTAGTGTTTCACACATTCGAGAATGGAGGTAATAAATAGGCTATAAGAATTTAAACATATGAAAATGTACTATTACATTCATCAATCCTCATAACAATAGTAAGTCAATTATGTTCACGTAACAATACATTCATAATAGCAATAGCTAACTGAAATTATGAACATACTACACATAAGAATTCTAGTTACAATCATCACAATTCTAAACTTGTGTGCCTCAAGACCATCCTATTTTAAGAGTTCTACCCATTCTCACAATTCATAACTTAACCGTTTCAGCTTATGTCTAGGAATCTTACATTCATACCTATTTCACTTAAACTAATGCTCTGATATCAACCTGTAACACCCTAAAAATAGAAGTAAATTTAAACTTGAATAAGTGCGGAATATGACATTCTATAAATGAGTAAATCACCCTAACACGGGGATATAGTAAGGCGTTTACAAAACCAAATATGAAAAGATACATTAGACAACCTACTAATCTAAACCACAATGACTTAGATTATAAACGAGTGTCTCTATCTCTTCTCCAAAAGTATACCGGTTTAAACAAAAGGAGTACGCCACTAGCTACTCCATCAAAAATGCTATTTCCACTTCACGACTCGTCGCTCAAACCCGAAGAGCCCCACTGCTTGAATGGCCTGATATACATGTCATTTTAAGAAAAAAGTGTTAGGCTAAAACCTAGTGAGAATAAACAGTTACATTTGGTAATAATAATAGAATCGTTGGAATGTAAAGCAGAAAAACCATAATATTAACTTTGGTTAGAAATCAATATTTACCATACCTCCTGTGTTGACGGGGGAGACCCGTTTACCAACATCAGTGATAGAACATAAAAGTAAGCCACTTGACATGTCAGTAAGACCACTCACATATTTTATAAACATATTGGATATCAAGCTCAACTCCTCTAGGTCTATTGCTTGTGGATTCTCAACCTCAACCCTTCTAGGTCTATACATTGAGATCTCCAAATCCAAGAAAAACATACAAGCACATTGGAATTACACCTTACTGCTCATGGGACAATGCCTGACCATACGGGTCCACATCTTACTTACCATGAGACCCGATGCCTATTACGGGCTGCAATAAGGGAAACTATCGTCCCATCATTGAACGTAAAGACTCAAGTGCCTATAAGTCCATTACATTAAAATCAAACATAAATACAAGTCAAAGCGTATAACACTAACCCCAAATATAGTGGCAAGTTTAGTACCAAAAACATACCAATAGATAAACTTTCTCATCATAATATCTTAACTTCAAAAATTGATAATTTAGTCATAAAATCCCAAAATCCACCAAATACCATTATAAACATTATTTCAATGTAAGATATCATTTTCCAAAAAACTGCAGATTAATAGGAATGAAGCTTAATCAAACGAAAGCAGGATTCTTCTTCTATGATAGATCTATATACACATCAACAACTCTGAATTGGATTAGTTTCTCCTCTTTCATCAAAACCTCTAAGTATTTCAAAACCATAATTTTGACCTAGATTTCTACCCTTCTTTGTTTCCAGGGACATATATGAACGTGACTTAAAGGCAATGGAAGAACGAATACAAAACAGTTCAACGACATCAAGCGGATGCTTAAGGGAAAAGACCCGATCGTTGAGTCTGAGTCTGAGCCACAACCAGTTCCAAATCAAGCTCCACCTGCTCCCCAACAACCCACTGTCGACTTGCCTATTGACGAACTCAAATCCCTACTCCTTGTCAAACTGATTTCCCTCAACCCCGACACTCCTCAAGATCATGATATGATGAGTCTACTCCGACAACAACAAGTCACTCATCCAGATCCCAGCCAAACACTGGTCGCTCCACAACCACCATCTTCCGAGTTCACTGCTTTTAAAGAAAACGTTTAAACCAATCTTGCAGCAGTTCGCAAATCGTTAGATGCACTAACTGAGCGCATCACTATTTTTGAAACCACTTGCAAGTCACAAGATCACGGTCAAAAGCACCGACATGATCACGAGGAGGGCCCCGATGATCATGAGGGGGGGGAACTCTAATAGACGTAAGCATGATGACGCCTCAACTGCCGAGAAAGTACAAAGTGAGGCCACTATCGATGTTGCTACATAAAATCTCAACGACCAAGCCGCTAATGATGATACTTTCGAGAGAGTCACTCAGATGTTTGAATCAGGGGTCTACGGTGAAGAAAGCAACCGACAGATTGTTCTATATGTTGATCTGAACGTTGATCCGACGGTTGAAAAGCCCGAGGTCAATGAAGAGGAAATCAGGCTGGTCACTGCAACAACAGTAGAGGTTATTGACATTCCTTCAGATGATGATGGATTTGACTTTGACAAGTTCTTTCAAGTCAAAAGGCAACCTGAACCGTTGATCATCGTATCCAATTATGAGGTGAACTTTCCTGAACCCGCAGATGACAAAGATGTTGTTGCAAGAGCTGCATGGTACAAAGAGCAGCAAGATATTTTTCTTGATGATGTTTTCGGTGATGAAACACCGGAAGACATACAGATCAGTCCCTTCACATCTCCAGAGTCTACACAAGTGCATCAAACTCCAACTGCTACTGTCACCTATGTTTACTCAAGCTCAACCTTCTGCTCCTCAAACTGCTCAGCCTAGCACTGTAAAAGCCGGTTCGTCAAACACTGATCAAGTTGGTCCGTCAAATGCTAATCAACAGTGAAGCTAGAAGAAAACATCGGATCGTTCGACTCAAACAACTTTCCTAGAAGAGTCTGAGACATGGTTGTTCGCTCGCCGCATCCGCATACTTGATCCGTATGCAGTTTTGGGTGTGGGTAACGAATCTGAAGACTTCAACATCGAGTACATATTTCTGATAAAAGGTAAAGCTCAAAGGAAAGAATATGTTCACTCAAGGAGTCAAAGTGGTCGGGTAAGAGAAGTTGTGGCCAAACAGTTCTACAATATCTGGTACCCATAGTTCACTGTGTTGAGAAAGAACAGGCAGTTATACACATTCTCTGAAGCCGACTTTCATCATCTGAGAATAAACGACTTTGAATTCATGTATCGTCACTTCAGAAACCTCCAGATCCGTAAATACAACATCCAGATAGCCCTGAACGCCATTAAAAGATTCATGCATCGTCAATACCTCTACTTCAACATGTTTGATTTTCAGCTTGCGCTGGAATGCCACCAACCGATTGTGAATGTGCGAAGGCTGAACAACTAGCTGTCCAATATCAACGACTATCCGTTGTACATCATTCTGAAAGAACTTGAATTTGGTGTGATCTACATAAATCAGCAAAATGAGAAAAGATTTCTGAGATTTTCTGAGATTGCAAAATATTCTGACGAAACGTTAAAGGCAATCAAATTACAACTCAACCAGATTCATGAGGAAAATGAAAGAGCAGTAGTTGGTTTTCAAATGCCACCAACCCGGAGAAATCTAATGATTAGAGCTCTTGAAGAATTGGACGATCGAATCGAGTTTAGGAAAGCTATGAGAAGAATAGAGACATATTTGGGATTGCGTCCGAGAAACCGACCTATCAGACCGTGAAGACAAATAGCAGAAGACGCTTGTTCCAAACTTTAAGCCAAAGGGGGAGATTGTTGGGGTAGAAAATATTATTGTCTTAAAGTTATGGGTTGAAAATGTAAATACCCCAAAAGGGTATATAAAGTTAATTTCTTGTTTTGTTTTAGGTTAATCATTCTGATTAGCTTATCATAGTCGTACACTTACATTGTAAAACACTATGTTCTTCAATACAATTGGATGACATCATCTTGATCATAATTGTTATATTTGCTTTGCTTATTATTGGTTATTGCACAATCTGGGATCCACACTCCATATATGTGAGGAGTACTGATGGAGAGAAGTTGGGGATGAAAGCATACCACTTCTTTGGAAGAAAACGTAGCTTGAAACCACCCAAAAACACAAATAGTGACTTAAAAGCTGGTTGGCCCTCTATTTAAAATCGAACAGCACCGGACGATAGTGACGTGCGACTATGCCTGATGGCATAGTCACGAGGGATAGTCGCGAGCCTGCACCCCCGCGCGGTACACATGCTGCGAGAGTGACCATGCGATAATGACCTGGCATAGTCATTGGGCACTGTCGCCCAACCTGTATGAGAGCTCTCTCCTCCACGCGATTATGACGTGCGATAGTGCCCTTGTGGCATTATCGCTTGCACTGTCGCCCACGTGCCTTCGAGTCCCGAAAATTCGAAATTTAAGGGACGAAACTCACCCGATGATCGTCACATAAAATCGTTCTATATTTTGAAGAAGTTGGCCGAAACATGAATCTAGTTATTGTTAGAATTTAGATTATACGTAAATTTTTCGGGTGCTATAGTTCAATTGGGTTTCAGTGGGTCTATTTGGTTTTATTCGGTTCAATTGGTTTTTAGTGGGTTCTATTTCGCAATAACTGAAGATTTTTACTCGGTTTTATTATATTTTAACAGGTTTAGTTCATTTTTTGGGGGCTTTAACGGGTAATTATAATAATTAAATACCGATAATAATAATTAAAAAATTAATAATAGTGATGGTAAAAAAAAATTATAATAATAATAAAACACATATTAATAATAATAAAACACGTAATAATAATAATATAAATAAAACAAAATAACAATAATTATTATTATATTAATGATAATAGTATTAACAACAATAATAATGATAAGGAGTATTCTAGATATGAGTATTCCGACGGATTTTTGGCAGAATATTTCATCCAAAATACAAAATTTGAATTTTTTAATAAAATAGACGGTTTTTTTGAAGTTTAAATTCTGGAAAAGATTTCCGACAGACTTTTTCGCCGCTAATCCACCGGAAACTATATTTTTAATATTGAATTTAGAAAACCTATTTTTAATATTTTACTTTAAAATTAAAAAAGATTTTCAACGAAATTAGCCGCCGCTAATCCGCCGAAAATTTTAATTTTTGCCCTAAGCCACGAGACGGACCCTTTCTACCAAACACTCACCCCAAAATCGATTCACAGGTGTGGCACTCCCCTTTTCTGCCCAAGTCAACTGATATCCTCCAACGCACTCTCCTTCTCCGCCGTCGTCTTTCTCTCCGACCACCTCCCATTCTCCGGGGTCTCTCTCTCTCTCTCTCTCTCTTTATTTTCTGTTAGTAAACCTATATATATGTATGAAATGTAATGTATGTATGTATATATGTATATGCATGTATATGTTAGATGTGGTAAAAACAATATTTGGTTTACATATGTATGTATGTAATGTATGTATGTATATATGTATATGCATGTATATGTTAGATGTGGTAAAAACAATATTTGGTTTACATATGTATGCATGTAATGTATGTATGTATATATGTATATGTAATGTGTATGTATGTATATATGTGTATGTTTAGATGTGGTAATAACCATTTCGGTTTACATACGTATGTATGTATGTATGTATGTATGTATGTATGTATGTATGTATGTATGTATGTATGTATGTATGTATATCTAATTGTTTATGTATATAATATATGTATCTATGTGTAAATTTTGGGTACAATCTATTGTATGTAGATAATTTTGGGTAAAATTGATGCATCTATGTATGTATGTGTAAATGTGTGTATGTGTATGTTATTGTAAATGTGTATTCATGTATGTATGTTCCTATATGTAAAAACATATACAACATACATCAAACTGTTGTAAAATTGTTAGGTGAATTGTTGGAATACATCAAATTGTTGAAAAAGTGTTAAGTTAATTGTCCATGTGTGTGACTTTTGTACACAATCTTTTGGAATGGGTATATATACATTGGTATAGATATAAAAATTAGGGTGTTACAAGTTGGTATCATAATTATTGGGTAAAATCGATTGTAAGTGATAACTCTCATTTTGAGCGTTATTTACATATCGTTTGCGTGTGTTTTTCTTTCTTTTTAGTTGTGTTTCCTCTTTATTTGTTCGGGTTTCGTCATTTTATTATTATTTTTATTTGGAGTTGTTGAACATGTTTTTATGCATCATTTTTTGGGTTAAAAACGTTGTTGTTGACAGTGGCCACAGACTCACAATTGTGGGCAGATTCATGAAAACTTGGTGGGGATGCTTTAAGGCTTAAAAGGATGGACTAAAAGGAAAATCCTGGGAAGTAAGGATAAGATTTTGACCAAAGTGGAAATGGAATAATTGGAAGACCATTTGGATTGTAAGAGATATTTAACTTGTGGGTCAAAGAATCGAACATCCTACTTTTCTTAAACTATATACAGGAGCCTTGTGCCTTCATTCTTGAAGTACCCTTTCCAGACCTCAAGCTCTCTCAAGAAGAGGTCTGGAGTCTTAGTTTGTAGTTTGTTGTATTTAATTTCTAGCATTTTAATTTATGTCCACTGTTTCACCACTATGGTGGCAGTTTTTACATCCCGTATTAATGCAAGTATTTCTTATGTATTTCTCTTCTTCAATTATGTTCTTCAATTTTATTATAAGATAAGCACTTATTTGGGTGTGGGTGTGAGCCATATCTAAGACTAGTAGGCAATACTTGGGTGATGTCATTTTTACTAACTCGTTGACTTGGTCACTCGAGTCGGGACTTTGACTCAACGCGGACAACTCAATCACTTGTAAGTGTTGATATTAGATATGACCCATAGATGGGAAAATCCGGAAATACTGTTCGAGTGATGCAGGAATATTTGAGAAAGTCTTTTATGACCACATAGACATACGGGTTTTTGCATGATTTTAACTACGATTCAAATGTAGGTCGATATTGGTGTCACAAAGAGATTTGGGCATTTATTTCCATACCGGTGGACCTACCATCCTTAGAGGTCGACTTAGTTAAATCGTCCACTCTTGAGTTGGTAAAAATGGTGACTTTGTAGGGATAGGTGACTACTTTTTGTGAGAGTTCACTTTCGAGAGAAATGGACTCTTATAAATATTTTTGCGCCACTTGTTTCCGACCATGAGGTTACTACAAATGTCTTAGATAGTGTTTACACCCATACCCTTTTCTTTTCTTTAATTTTTCTTTACTTAATTGTTAAAATCACCAAACTCACTAAAAATGTTTTCTTCTTCTCTAATTGCAATCGATGTAATCTCGACTTTGTACTCGAAACTCTGAAGTCTGATCCTTGTGGATACGATGTTAGTATTTTTACCACTATTACTTTATAGCGATCATAGTGTACCATGTGCACTTGCACCGTCACTCTGGTAACACTGTGGCCACTTCGTGGACCTATACGATTTTCCGCTATCAGTTAGAAAATGGGTTGCCAATTGTTCGTCAAATTTTAGGTGGTTGAATTTTAGGTTGGCAATTGTTGGGATACATAAAAGCGTTGGTCAAATTGTTAAGTTATATTTCCATTTGCGTGACTTTTGTGCACAATCTTTTGGAATTGTTATATATAAAGTTGTACAGGTTATAAAAATTAGGGTGTTACAAGTTGGTATCACAATTGTTGGGTAAAATTGATTGTTAGAAATTGGTTGCCAATTGTTGGTCAAATTTTAGGTGGTTAAACTTTATTTCAAGTGTATAAATCTACATATGCAAAGACTAATCACACATTTTTCTTAATTTATAGCTATGTCAACTAATACCGACAGATTGCGGAGCTACCCAGCTTCTCTTAATGCCAAGTAGTAGAAAAACCGCTTTCCCGAGCTAGCTGGATGATTACTATGGAAGAGTTGGTGAACATTGTTCTGACTCATAGCTCGAATGTATAAACGTTTAAATATGGGTGGTCTATTAAATCCGGTTTTTAATGACGAAGTACGTAGATTTTTGGATTTTGCGTTCGCAACTGATCAAGATAATAAAATAATATGTCCATGTAAGAAATGTAAGGTTCTCAAATACAAAGGGTGAGAGGAGGTGAATTTATACCTATTAAGAAAGGGATTCATGTTTTCTTACATTCATTGGTATGCACATTGTGAAATACCATTGTTTTACAACCACGACAAACAATAGTGGACGAAGACTATAATGAGTTTAATGATGTTCAACAAATGGTGATTTATCAAAATGTTCGTGGTACATCAAGTGTGTGGGACGAGCAAAATCCGAATCCATTTGCACAGAATTTCTATAATATCTTAGAAGTTGCGGACCAACCATTGTAGGAGGGATGTCAACGATTTTCAAAGTTAGAGGCAGTCGCAAGGTTTTTGAATTGGAAGACAGATTTCAATGTACCAGAGTTAACCTATAATTGTTACATTTCGATGGTTAATGAAATGCTACCCGACGGTGAACAACTGGTTGGTAGCTTTCACACGATAAAGATGATGTTGAAGCAACTTACTTTTCCGAAAGAAAAGATCCATGCATGCGAAAACCATTGCATGCTATTTTATAAGGATTATGCTAATGATAATAGTTTTCGAGTATGTGAGGAGTCTCGTTACAAGACAATTTCTCGGAACCCTATACTGCCTAATATGGTGATGACGTATTTGCCGATTGCACCAAAATTACAACGGTTGTACATGTCTATGAAAACAAGAAATGGGATGAATTGACACCATGATCATCAGACTCAGTCGGGACATATGGTACATCTGAATGCTTGGGAGGCTTGGAAACATTTTGACAGGATACATAACGATTTTGCCCAAGATACTGGGAATGTTCGTCGTGACTTATGTACAGATAGTTTCAACCTCAATAACTCAAAGTCAAATCCATATTCACTATGCCCCGTCTTTCTTACAAACTACAATCTACCGCTGTGGATGTGCATGAAAGAGTACTACGTTCACTTGGTTTTGGTTATTCCTAGAAATAAGAGCCCTGCACAAAACTTAAATATATTTCTTCGACCCTTGATCGGCGATTTGAAGACGTTATTCTTCGAGGGTATTTATACCTATGTATGACAAATGTCACAATGAGGGACATACTGTTGTGGACGGTTAGTGACTTCCATGCTTATGGCATTCTTTCTAGTTTGAGCACGCATGACGAGTTAGCATGTCCATATTGCATGGGCAATGCATGTGTGTTCCAGTTACGAAACAGATGGAAGTCATGTTGGTTTGACTATCACCACAAGTTTTTACCAATGAGACACACGTTCAGGCGTGACAGGATCTGATTTCATTAGGGATATACCGAAAAAGGCGATCCACCCCTAGTGCCAACCAAGGACCAAATATGGAATCAAGTATGTAGATTTCCTACGGTTTATGATGGTGTCCCACACGGGTCAAGTATAGAAAACCTGTGGGTTTAGGGTAACATACAACTAGATAAAGCAGAGCATTTTTTAGGAGCTTCTATATTGGTACACTTTGTTGATACGACACAACATGGATAAAATGCACAATGAGAAAAATGTGTTTGATAATCTGTTTCACACAATAATGGACACACCAAAATCAAAGTACAACACCAAAGAAAGGAAACACATTGCAAAATTTGTATTTATTCCGTGGGAATACTTGTTTATCAAACAATTGGAACAATTTCTATTTATTCCGCCCGAATAATTGTTGATGAGTTTTAATAATGTAGATTTTTGGTTTCCAGATATTAGCAATTTTTTAACATTAAAGGATTTTAAAATATTTAAATCTCCCGGTGACTTTTTCCGATTTAATAAAAACAGAATTCCAGCAGAATCTCTGATAGATTTTTTTTATTAAAACTTTTATTGGTGAAAGCAAAAAATTAATTTCTTAACATTTTTATAATAAAATAAAATTACAGACAGATTGTCCATTAGAAATGTAATCACATTGATTAAGTAAACTCGACTAACTCCAATTTTTTAAAACATAGGAAAACAGTGGATTTCCATCGAAAATGTTGAATCCGCCGGAATAAGCATTTATGGCAAGTGATCTTGCGACCAGCAACTCCGCCGAAAATCCCCCGCAAATAGCTATTTCCGATATTTTTTCTGCGTATTTGTCCATCGGAAGTGCTTGTCTATCTTGTAGTGTATTAACTCTTATATGTAAGACACATTTCCAAAGATGTCCTATTAACCATTTTACACAATATTTGGTTAATATGGTCGGAAAATTAATTTTCATATCTTATTATATCAATAAGGACACATCAAATAGAGTATCATTTTATGTCTTTAATAAAATGCTTTTTGAAAGGCGTCGTAAAAAGCATCCAATAAACTTATTTTATGTGTAGTGAATATTGGATGATTAATAATTGTATCATAGTGTGAATTCATACACTTCAATATAACGATGTACGAATCAAGGTTCTAAATGGCGTGAGGCATGACGTGGCGGCGAGGTCAATCCTCAAGCCTTACGACTTACAGCGAGGCGATGGCGTTTTCCAAGGCATGGCTTAAGAAGGCAAATATGTATAAAATATTATGTATATATATATATATATGTGTGTGTGTGTGTGTGTGTGTGTGTTTATGTCAGTGTCTTGAACATTAATAATTAAGTCATTAACAATTTAAATTCATATAAACGATAAACAAAATAAATTCTAAATTCTAATCGATACTAATGGGCAAATTCGAATCAAATTACGAAGTACATAGATTCGAAAAATCGAAAATACACAAATTTTCAACGCCATAATGCGCCATGGCGGCATAACGCGCCACGGCACGCCATAACGAGCTCTACGCCTTATCTCAACGCTAAGGGGTAAAACGTTGTGACAAGGCCACGCCTCGGAGCCATAGCGCGCCAAGACTCGTTTTTTAGAACATTGGTATGAATACATTAAATATTGTTAGGGTCCCATATTAATATATACATATATATATATATATATATATATATATATATATATATATAACGAAATCATCATACTATTTATGTATAACAAACCATGCTAATATAGAATACAATAACAATTAATGTAAATACTCATACCAGTATGCCATAATAGATAAAACATAATTGTTTAAAATTCCAAATAAATTTAAAGTGTACTAAAATTACAGAGCAATTCACACTATCCAAAACCTTATGCCCATAGTACTAGTATGAGCATCATGCTTTGTTTGATTCATAAGCCTGGTAAAAGGATCTGGATTCTCTTCTGATCAAACTTTGCAAATTATCACATCACCTCTATCAACGGTCTCTAGAATCAGGTGATACTGTCTCCAAATATGCTTGGAGCACTGATGTGATCTTGGTTCTTTCGCTTGTGCTATGTCACCCTCATGGGCGAAATAAATCTAGACAAGGTCATGTATGCTACGAACCATTCCTAGGTTTGTGATGAATTTATTCATTAAAAATAATTTCCTTTGCGACGTCTGATGCTGCAATATACTCCCACTTTGTAGTCGAATCTACTATAATATAGCTTGTAGCTCTTCTAGCTTACAACACCGCCATTTAACACAACACATATCCTAACTGTGATTAAAAGTCGTCATGGTCGCTTGGGAAACTAGCATTTGTATATCCATGGATGCACATATCTCTTTCTTGGTCGTCGTATAGTAAGAACATATTCTTAGCTCCTCTCAGATACTTTAGGATGTTTTTAACTGCATCTCCTAAATCATTCACCGTAAAACACTTCCCGAGCCAGGTTTCTACACCTTCGAGCATTGGGATGTCATTTTCGATATTCAATATGTAACTAATATACAGTATTAGGAATACTAGTGTGTGCCACCTAGGTTTCTAGTATACATAAGGTTCATCTTCGTTCTTTACAAAATACATTTCCTTGATTTTCTCATCAAAACGAAGATTTCCTCATCAAAACGAAGATTTCTTGCCTTAGTTCATAAATGGACCTCTACAATTTGCATAATTTATCATGATACTTTGGATGTACCATATACACGTTATCTCTTAAAGTTTCGTTAAGGAATGCAATTTTAACATCTATCTATCATATCTCATAATCATGATCCACAACTGTGGCAAGAAAAATCTTGGTGGATTTAATCATGACTATTAGAGAAAACGTTTCATCCTAGTCAACTCCCTGAGTTTGAGTGAAAGCTTTTGCTACCAATCTAGCCTTATAAGTATGCATAATCTCATCCATGTCAGTTTTGTTCCTGAATACCCATTCGCACCCACCAATTTTGTAGTCAACGTATGCATATACCAAGTTCGAAACTTGTTTATCTGAAATGGATTGTATTTTTGCCTTCATGGCATCATACCATTTATCAGATTCCAAACCTGACAAGGCTTCCTGGTAAGTCACGAGTTCATCATGAACCGTGTAGTCATCATTTATAAGATAACCATATCTCCCAGCATCCTCACGAATCCTACCCTATCTACGTATTATTATATCTCATCAGTTCCCTCAACAACCGGTTGAACTCCAACATCATGTGATTGCAAGTGTTAAATCTTTTCTTCTCTTGTAGTTCATGAATTTCTTCAAGATCTACTCTATCTCATGTTGTTGTTCTCGTTAGCAAATCATTTTCTAATAACTCACGTGACGTGCAATTTTTTTATTCTCGTTGGGTATGTAGAAATAATATTCAATAGTCCCTTTTGGATATCCTGTGACAAATATTGTTTTTGCGTGTGAACAAAACTTAAATATTAACGAACCTATATTTCGTGTGTTCCAAATCATTTATATCATAAAACAGAAACAATTTTGTTCAAAGACATCACCAAAACACATCATAAAAAGTAAATTTTCATAATTATATAAATCAGATACAACTCAAAACCATTCAAGTGTTTCGGATTTCTCTCTCTCTCTCTCTCTCTCTCTCTCTTATTCAGGGCCGATCCTAGGGTTTCTGATGCCTTGTGAGAAAATTCTCTATACCTATTCTTTAGAAAATAAAACAATGAAATTTAGGATTTACTTCAATATTTTGAACTTAGAAGACAAGAAAAAACTATAATTAGCTTTAAGTAAAATAGTAAATTGCAAAACTCATAATATATGCTACTGTGCATTGCAAAGAGTAAGAGACCAAATGCCCAATTAAGTAATAGCGCAATATGTTTTCAACTGGTGCAATGTGCTCCAAAGTGATGCAGTGATGTGTCCATGTGATCCAGAATTTCAGTTTTCAATATGCAACTATGCAAGACAAGAGTTATTATCAAAAGACAACAGACCCTTAGGCCTTTGCTAAATAGTCAGTAACACACACGTGAACTTGTTGTTAATTAGAAATATAGTTTTTGCAAAAAGAAATAAAAATTCATATATCATAATATGACTCACACAGTCACACAACAACTCATCAAGTTCAATCAACAAGTCAATAATTTCATACCTGGTAGTAGGCTCAATTGAGAATTTTAAATGAGAAATCGATGACTCTCATCAAAGCCTTAACCAATCTTCCACTTCCAGATTTAAAGATATACAATTGGAATCGAAATAGAACCAATGATTGATTAGATTGAGAACAAATAAAAGATTGACCTAATTGAAGTTTGAGAGATGTCTTTTCCTGAATCATTGAGTTGTATATCCCGGTATATATATGTTGTGAGCATCGAGCCATCTGTAATGACCCGGGATAGTTAATTGTAATTGTTTATTTATTTATTTATTTTATATATGTTAGTTTAGGGTAAGTTTGTGTCGATTTGTAAGTTCAAGGGTGTATTCGTCGTTTTAGTATAGTTTGAATCCTCCATCGGAATTTGGTGGTGATATAAATAGAACCGCCTCCTTATTATTTTCATTAGAGTCGGTTCCAGTTTTGGTCTATGTGTGTGTTTTAGAGCCGAGAGAAAAGAGAAAGAAGTTGTCGATCGATTGGGGCTCCAGAGAATTTCAGTTGAGTTGATTTTGAGGTAAGTATCAAGTAGTAGTAGATTTCTATCGGTGTAGAATCGTCAATTTTGATTTTTAAGTGGGTTCGGTCGAATCTGGGTTGCGATAGGATTACCCGGATTCTTCATTTTCCCATAATTTACTTTCCCAGATTTGGGTTTCCTGGGGTACCGGGAATTGGATTTTTCCGGGTATGTTTTACCGAGTTGGTATCCGGATGATTATTTCCCGGATTCTTGGTACTGTCTGGATGGATTTTATCCGGATGTTATTTGTATCCGATTGAGGGTTGAACATGGATGAGAGTGTATCTGGATTGTGGGTGTTTTCGGGTAATTCCTCATTTTGAGGTAAGGTTTAGATTTTAGTCTAAAATGGGTATGTTAGGCTTATTTGGGATTTTTTAGCCTTTCAATGAGTTTCATGTGGTAAATGGTTATCTGTATTTTGTGTTATTTAGATTCTGTTAAGTTTGATGGAAAGTAAGATTCGTACGAGTTTCAAAAGAAGGTGTTGTAGCGCTATTTCCTTCGGATGAGTTTTACTTTAACCATTTTCAAACTGGAATACAAATATATATTGGATAAGTATGCGAGAAACATTTCCCTTGGACAAGCTAGCTAGACTCTACATCAACAAGATCGTGTCAAGACATGGAGTGCCACTATCCATCGTGTCTGATAGAGATAGTCGGTTCACTTCCAACTTTTGGACTAGTTTCCAAAAGGAATTGGGGACGAAGGTTAAACTGAGTACGGTCTACCATCCCCAAACAGATGGGCAAAGCGAGAGAACGATACAAACTCCTGAAGATATTAAGGTCGTGCATCATCGATTTTGGTGGGAGTTGGGGCACACACCTACCGTTACTTGAGTTCGCGTACAACAACAACTATTATTCGAGCCTTAAAGCCTCTCCGTTCGAGGCCTTGTATGGTTGGAGGTGTAGAACACCAGTTTTTGGCTTGAAATGGGGGAGAAACAATTCAGGGGGCCGAAAATCGTACAAGAAACCGCGGATAAAGTAAGGGAAATTCGAGAACGCTTGAAAGCGGCGCAAAACCGGTAAAAGAATTACGCGGACAAGAAGAGCCGACCGGTCGAATTTCAAGTGGGAGACCGGGTCATGTTGAAGGTGTCTCCTTGTAAAGGAATCATTCGGTTTGGGAAGCGCGGAAGCTTAGCCCTCATTTTCTTGGACCATTCGCCATTTTGGAAAGAATTGGACTTCAAGCTTATAAGCTAGACCAACCCCCGGAAATGGATGGGCTTCATCCCACCTTCCACGTATGCTACCTAAAGAAATGTTTGGCCGAAGAGGAAAGCTTGATTATATTGACGAAAATCTGGGTTGATAATGGGAACCGTTGTGTGGAGGAACCAGAGGCTATACTAGAAACGAAGATTAAGAAACTCTGGCACAAGGATGTGACCATGGTCAAGGTTCAATGGAAACATCATCGTTGTGCCAATGTAACTTGTGTGTCCGAGGAAGACATGAAGAAGCGATACCCCAATCTATTTAGTTAGAACGAGAATTCGGGGATGAAATCCTTTCAAGGTGGGGAGGATTTTAACACCCGTAAAATATCGTATATGTTGTGTGCTCGTAGGTTAAATTCCTCGACAATTATGTGCGTATATCTATTAAATCACCCCTGTTTAATTGTAGTGGCATGCATGCAAGAAAATCGAGCTAATATGGGAAGAAGTGCACTTTCAGTACACTTCGTGCGAAAATGCCCGACAAGAGTGCCAAGGGCACAATCGCAAGGCACAATCGCAGGGTTTGTACTGTGGGCCTTCGGTCTTGTGCGAGAGTGACTCGCGAGACTGCCAAAGGCACAATCGCTTGACACAATCGCGGTGATTGTAC